>JANHCV010000009.1:0-1200000 GCA_025594325.1 Blastocladiella emersonii ATCC 22665 | reverse complement strand
GACGCCCATCATCACGGCCAAGCTCGAGAGCAAGACGCAGTCGGCGGCGGCGCGCCTTGTCAAGGGCCGCATCGAGAAGACGCTGCTCGGCGACGTGACGCACTACATCGACGTGGTGCACGCGCCCAACGGGTCGTACCTGCTCATCGACCTCGACCTGGCCGTGATCTCCAAGCTCGCGCTCGAGATCAACCTGTACTCGATCTGCAACGCGCTGCTCGCGGCCAAGACGCCCAAGCTCACGATGCAGCACCTCGCGCCGCAGCCGCCCAACCAGCTGCGGGTCCACTCGTCGGACCTGTCGGAGCTGCACATGCTCAAGCGGCTCCTGCCCACGGTGCTCATCAACGGGTACGCGGCCATCAACCGCGCCGTCATCTCCAACGCGCCCGGCAACACGTACGACCTGCTCGTCGAGGGGTACGGCCTGCAGCAGGTCATGAACACGGACGGCGTCATCGGCACCGAGACCACGTCCAACCACGTGGCCGAGGTCGAGAAGGTGCTCGGCATCGAGGCGGCGCGCAACACGATTATTCACGAGATCCAGTATACCATGGGCAAGCATGGTATGACGATCGACCCGCGCCACGTCATGCTCCTCGCGGACGTGATGACGTTCAAGGGCGAGGTGCTCGGCATCACGCGGTTCGGCGTGTCCAAGATGAAGGACTCGGTGCTCATGCTGGCCTCGTTCGAGAAGACCACGGACCACCTCTTCGACGCGTCCCTGTACTCGAAGCGCGACCCCGTCGAGGGCGTCTCGGAGTGCATCATCATGGGCATCCCCATGCCCATCGGGTCCGGCATCTTCAAGCTCGTCCAGAAGGCCGAGTCCAAGCCCGCCACCCGCCCGCCGCTCCTCTTCGACGTGCCCGAGATGCACGCCGCCGGCCGGGTCGCGGTCCCATGATCGAGTGTCGTGTGTGTGTGAAGGAAGGAAAACGGGCGAGACCGAGTACGAGTACGACGAGTGCATCTATTGATTAGCGTGTGTTCCTCATCCTCCTGTCTCTGCTTCATGAAACGTGGTCCCGCGAGCTGCCCAGCGCGACTGCGCCGCCGCCTTGAGCCAAACAAGCGAGCTCGCGTCTGCCGCTCGACGGGCGCGGAGAAGCCGGCGGCGGCGGCGCGGCCGCTGCTGAGGCGGGACAGGCCGGCGCCTACGCGCCCGAATAATTGTTGGCAAGGGTCGCAAAGTACTCTAAGCGATCCGTGGGAGGCGGCGGAGAGGCCATTTGGTCCTCGGACGCGATACTCGCGGGGCTGGGCGACGACGAAGTCGGTGCAGAAGAAGCGCACGAGCAGCGGACATCGTCATCGCCAGAGTCTTCGAGGGGAGCCGCCGTTTGCGCCGAAATCAGCGCGTGTCCGTGCCCGTCGGCACTGCTCGTCGTCGCGGAAGCGTGGTCGGCGATCGGCTCGGTTTCGGTTTCGGTTTCCGTGAAGCAAGTGGGCGAGACGGCTGGAAGTTGGTAGCCGTCGCCAAGGTCGTCGTCAAGTCCGTGAAGCGTTTCGGGGACCGCAGATGGATCGACGCGCTACCCGTCAGGCTCGGAGCTGGCGGACGGACGCGGAAGCGGGTCGACTGGCAAAGCGTGGTGGCGAGCAACCGACTCGCCCAAAAGGTCGGTCTGAGACTGTGCAGCCGCAAGCGTGGACGTTTCCCAAGTCGCGTCAGCTTCAGAAAGCGCCCAAGTCCCGAGCCCCGGTGACGGATGCTACTGCTGCCAAATCGAGTGCCCGTTCGAAGTGAGCTGGCGAACAGTCCCGCACCGACCGGTGTAGCGTTCGATAAAACGTGATGCGGCGCCGCGTACTGACGCAGCGCGAGGACGGCCGGTTGGATGCTTGGGAACCACATGTCGCCCGCTGCTCCCTCCGCGTCAAAGCACTATTGCGCTTGAACCCGAAGCGTCCGTGCAAGTTCGTTGTCAGTATAGCAGGACACGGCGAGTTGCCAGAGCCGACTCGGTAGGCCGAGAGCAGCAAGGTCCGTCTCGACGACGCGCAGCCACGACGCGGGGTCCAGATCGCCAAGCGCGGTCAAGGTCGGGACAACCAGGCGCTGCTGCGCAACAAGAAGCAAGTCGAGATCCGAAGCGGAGATCTGAGAAGCATCGAGAGCGGGTGCAGCCGTCTGCTGATGTGGGTAAGCTTGGTGGTAAGCGTACGGGTAAGCGGCCGAGGCGGCTCCGTCGGCCGGTGGCGGCAGGAAGCCGGGCCACTCCGGCGCTAGGTCTGACGGGTAGGCCTGATACGGGTGCACGTATTGCGTCGAGTTCCATGCGTTTTCCATTGGGTTTACATGCAGCGGTGAGGTCGGGACGGGAGCTTGGAGCACACCGACGGGCCGTAAGCCGCGACGCCACCGAACTCGAAACTTGGCCGGGCGTCGGGGGCACGTGCGAGTGAACAACGCGCCTTTCCAGCGCATGCCCCTGCCGCTCGTTTCCTGACTCATGATCTGTATTCATGCAGAACCGAAGCTCGTCGGGAGGACGAACCTCGGACTCGACCGCCAGCGACGCCGTCGCCAAGCTCGAGTCGGTGTCGCGTCCGACCATTTTTCCTGGCCCTCCGACCTTCGAACAAAACATCCGTAGAAATGATGCACGAAGAGAGCATCAGTCATCAAGGGAGGCAAAACTGGAGGCCCGAGACAAAAGCTAAGCGCTCCGTTCATCGCAGGCGGCGGGACTTTGTGGGTCCGGGGTCCTACGTGTTCTAGCTCACTCGACTCAGTGCGGGGCTGACATCCAGCGCGCGCCACCGTTTTTCAAGGGCACGGCGCGCGTCTGCAAGCGCGCGAGACACCCGCACGTGATGCCTGCGGATGTCGAGACGCGTCAATCAACCGTGCACGAGCGCTCTCTCGCCACCGACCGCGCCGAACAATGGATGCACATGAACATACCCCGCAACTTGCTGAAACGATGGACGAGAGGCCACGCCTACCCCATGCGACGTTTGCTGACCGAGGCGAGGAGGTCGATGGCGTCCGGCTTGGCCTCGCGAGCGACCGCGCCCTAATCCATCGCGTGAATCTGTACGGACGAGGACCGCCGCGACTCTTCCAGAGTGATGAATAAACGTGTGCTAATAGTCACCGTGACTGTTACGTAGCGATGTGCCGACTGCGAGGCCAATGTACTGGATCGGCGCGCTTCGCAGTTGGCTCTCCCACCACTCGATGTCCACCACGAACGAGCCACCCGAGCACGACATGTATGTCTACTGCACCGATACCAAGAAGCCGTGCCACGTCTGCTCCAAGGACTTCATCGCTGGCCTCGTGAGAGACGCCCTCCAACGGCGCTGCTCCCCGTCGTCAAAGTACCCTCCCTACGTGAAGCTGCTCGCATCTCGGGTCTGGACGTGGTTGTACGGTCCGCTCACGTACGGTCTCGAAACTTCTCCGTCAATAAAAGTTTTACAACCGATTCTCGCACGTGTAGCGTCATGCCTCCCCTTCCGACACCGCGCATGCCTCGACATCTGGCAGCGCGATTCTCTACTGCTTCTCGTCCGACCGCTTTACTTGAACGCGCATCTGTTGCGCCCGCCGCCGATCCCATCGCCGACGATTTCTTCGATTCCACGTCGTCCTTGTCGTCTCTTTCGTCGTGTCCTTCTTCGCCAGATGTCCTGCTTCGAGCCTTCCTTCACTCGCGCGCTCTCAAACGCTCGCGGTCGCACGTCGACTCGGACGACGACGACGAGTACGAGCCGGACCCGCCACCGAATCGTAAGTCGAGAGACCCCGTCACGCGGTCGGACGCCGACTCGGATGACGATGGCGACGAATACAGTCCAACCCCGCCGCGATCGAGGGACCCGGTCGTACGGCCGCAACGTAAGCCGAAAGACCCAGTCGCGCGGCTGCACGCGTGCCCGCACATCGGATGCGGCAAGGCTTACGTGCGTTACTGGAACTTGATGCGGCACATCTGCGAGCTGCACGGGGGTGAACCGCGCGACCTGGACGCGGGTGACACGGCGCTTGATGCCTCGCGCAGCACGGCTACGAGCTCGCTTGAAGCTTCAGCAAGCTACACCGGTCAGTTTTACCAACCGTCCGGCGAGTACCTTCACCCACACTCGCAAACTCAGCCGCCGTACTTCGCGTATTCTCAGAGCTTCGTTCTGTCGCCACAGCTCGTATACCAGCCGCAGCAGTACTTCCGCTTCCAGCACTCAATGCCCGGCGGCTCGTTTCCGGCACCGCCTGCGGCCCAAGGCAACGTACAGCCAACGCCCTCGCTCCCGCAGCCGCTTGGCCATCCAGCAACGACAGCCGCGATTCCTGCCACCGCGTTGCAGTACAGCTCTGGTCATCATCACCTTCATCTGCGAGCGTACCACCCGTACCTCCGTCCGCCGTCGGATTTTCGGCGGCCGCAGTCCACCTTGACAATTCGCTCAACGACTGACGCGAGCGACGGAGGCCTTGCATCGCCGCCACTCACCACAGTCCCCGACGGCGGAGACGCGATCCGCGCGTCGGCGCCTGGTCCTTCGCAGTGATCCTCGCAATCGACGTGCCTGCGATAAACGTTGCGGGCCGCATTGCGGTCCTGTGCTTGATTGCTGATGCTGGCGCTTGCGCTGTGTGAATTGTTCGAGAGCATATATTGCGTTCCGTGTGTACCCCTTCAATCAGCTGCCCTTGCTTCACCGTAAGCTACGGGTGCCGACTTGCTCGGCTCAGCTGACGCGACGAAGGTCGTTCCGGGCCACGACTTCGAGCAGTGGTGCTTCCAGTCGAATGCAGGCAATCCGCTCTGGTTGATCACGGACGCATCTCATGCTGCGTCGATCACAACCGCGTGCGCACGCTGCGAGCGGCAAGCTCGTTGTGCGCGGCAACAGCGCCTCGTCCGACCCTTTGACTCGAAAGAGGATGGTAGCAATCTCGAAGTTAGTCGGTCAAGTAGTTTCAGGGATGGATGATCTATCGCGGTAGCTGCTGTTCGTGGCCATGGCTAGACTTCGGCTGGTTGCCACGGTCACCACTCATTCGGGCGGCCGACTTCACTCGCTCAGCGCGGTCAACCGCCGTAAGATGCATCGGCGACGAGTTGAATGGTAAAAAGGAAAACTAAATTACTACTATTTCTACACTCCGCCGCTCGCTACCGCGTGGCCTCGCGCGGATCGACCGCGTCCAACCCCTCCTTGGTGAACTCGGGTGCCTCCGGATCGCACAGCCACTCGAATTCGCGGTTCCATTTCCCCGCGGCGCGTCGATTGACCCACTCCGGGAACGTGGGCGAAGCGAGACCGCCGCGAACGACCACGCGGTACTGGTGGCGAAGGTCGACCTGCCTCGACTTGGCAACGACCGGTTCCAGGAGACCCGCGATCAAGAAGCAGAAAAACGCGGGGAAGATCGTGCGTTCCACGCGTACAGGGTCGGCGGAATAGACGGCCAGTTCGCACATGAGCGGGAAGAGGAGGTCAAGCTGCTTGCCCGTCCGCGGCAGGAAAATGGAATGCCCCGGACCGCCAGGCTGGGCGTGTGCCTGCAAGATTGTGAGGGGAACGGTATGTTCGATGTTGGCGTACTCGAGAACGATCACGGTACCAAAGGACACGCCATGTGCGCGCCACGAAAGCCTCGCGTTGAGCTTGCGCGGCGGCGCGCCGCCCGGCCGCTCCTCGTAGATGGCCGAGGGTCGCGCGAAGAGCTTCGCGGTCTGCGGGACTTCGGCGAACCGAAGCGCGGCAGCAACAATGTCGCCCACTGTGTCCGTCGGCGCGACCCAGCCAGCGCAGACAAAGTACATGCCAGCGAGACCCGCGTACACCTTGATGAAAAGAAGGATGTGGTGGACGGCGAGGAGCCGGATCAAGCTCTTGTCGCTCTTCTCACTGTTGCTGAGCAGCTTTGGGTACGTGTCGTCAAATTTCAGGGCCGCCGAGAACGCAATGAAGCGAAGCACACGCTCGGCGGGTTTGTTGGTGGATTCAGGTGGCAAGAGCGCGAAGGAACGGTTCGGAGCACGTCTGTGCTTCGACTTTTTCTTCTGTTTCGGTCCAGCAGAAGCCACTTTCGGGTCGTCAGCCTCGAGAAGCTGCGCGATTGTGACGTCGCAATTGAAAACGATTCCTTCCGGCATCGGCCGCAGGTCCACACCCGCGGTGCCGCTGGACATCCGCCAGAAGTAGGGTGTTGTCCGAACGGACCGGTCCTGGAGTACCTGCCTGGTAAGCGGGGTTTCCATAAACTTGGCCCAAGCAGAAATCCACGTCTCGTTAGCGCTGACCCACAGGCGTGTGTGGCATGGAAGCCTTGCCGAGTCAAAGTCCCACAAGCCAGGACCAGCATAGTGAGCTGAAATGAGATCGGCCCACACGAAATCGATCCGGACCATGGAAGCGAGGTCGGACTCGCTTGGGGCCGCATCAAGCTCAGGAACAAACCGTGTTCGCGTCGCTGTCGTTCCGAACGGCATTGGGATCCGGTGGAACGCCGGAAGGCCATTTTCCAGCTCGAGAAGCAGATTGTGTTGTAGGTCAGAATGCTGAAGCTGCGTGGAGTCGGAACCGCCGATATCGGAAGTAGACGTGAGCGGCAGCGGTGGCGATGAGGCCGAGAGCAAGCCGTCGGAAAGCACCGCAATGATTGAGGGAGGCGGCGGCGGACGCGAGGAGGTAATCGGTGCCGATTCACGTTGAACAACGTCCTGGGTCGAAGCTGGCAAAGGCGAAGTCGGGCGTATATCGGCATTAGGCTCGATGACATGAGTCTTGCCGTCGTCGTTGGGATCCGGTGTCGCGACTCGAGCGAAGTCCGACTCAAGTTGTGACTCTACCGCCTCCTTGACGACAACAGCTTCGACGTCAAGGTCCTGTGAATCAAGGGAGAGATGCTCAGTCGGGTCCAAGTCGGGCGTCCGATCGTCGCACGTCGAGTCTTTGTCTGAAAGTCCAGATTCCGTCGTCGCACCACTTGGACTCTCCGCACAAACCGCAGTCAATGCCGGGCTTGACGAAAGGTCGGCGGGCGAGCAAACGTCCACGTCGGTCCGATGTTCGTCCATGGTTGCGACGAGGGCAGAATCGGACACCTGGTCATGATCAGATTCGATATGAGAGACCTCGTCCGCAGCGTCGGTGTCCGAAACAGCCAGAGACTCGACACGCTCGCGCGCGTAGATCGGATTGGGAGGTAGGCATGCGGTTGGGCTATCAAGTTCCGGAAATACGGGGGCCTGCAACGGGGAAATCGCTTCGGTGACAACAGAAGGCTGTTGAGAGTGCTGCTGCGACTGCTGGAAAGCCGGCCAGGTTCCAAGCGAGCCGGTAGAGAAATCGGGTAACTCCGACGCCAACGCGCTCGACTGCTGCCGGCCGGTTCCACAAGCAGGTCCGAAAATTGGAAAGGTTTCGAAAGAAGCCGGTGCCGCCAAGCAAAGCTCCAAAACAGCGGGGCGATATCCGATGGTCCACACGTCGCCAGCGAGCCCGGCTGCGTCGAAAAGCTCCTGCGCGCGAATCCGCAAGACGCGAGCGAGGTCGGTGTCGGCATGGCCGAGTGCTGCGAGATGCCACTGGTGAAGCGGAATGCCGAGTGCGGAAAAATCGGTTTCGAGGATGCGGAGCCACAGAGCGGGGTCAACACCACCCGACGCGGGGAGAGGAGGGACAACAAGTTGTTGCTGAGCAAAACGCAAGATGTCTACGCTCGACGAGGTGGCGGTTGCGGGCACAGCGGGCGGAGCACTATCGGCCTGAGGAAGACCGTTGGCTGACCACGCTGCTTGGGTTTGGGAACCAGGCCACGGCGGTCCGCCTGGCGGTCCGCCTGGCGGGTAACCATAAAACTGCTGAGCGTGTTGCATCAAGTTGCGGTGCGTTTCCATTCGTTTTACATGAGTTTAGATGGTGGCAAGGGAGTGGCAATGTGGCGCCGTGAGCGGGCCTGAAACAACAGCCGTCGAGTGGGATCACGCGGCTGTGAACATCGCGAAACTCTCCTCACGGCCGCTCCGCTCACGAATGGTGCCCGATCTGGGAAACCAAGATATATCGTCGAATCCCTACTCCTCACTCTCGCCCGCAACCACTCGGGGATCCACCTGGTCCAGTCCCTCCTTGGTGAACTCGGGCGCATCGGGATCGCACAGCCAGTCAAAATCACAATTCCATGTCCCCGAAGCGCGCTGGGCGACCCACTCCAGATACGTATACGGAGCGAGACACCCACGAAGGACCTTGTGGTAGTAGAGGCGCATTTCAATATGCCTCGAGGCCGCAACGATCGGTTCCAGGGCGGCCGTAACCACGAAGCAAAAGAAGGCGGGCAACAAGGCACTTGCCACGTCATCGCGGTTGGCACATTTGTCTGCCAGGTCGCACATGAGAGTATGCTCCAACTGGAGCTGCTTCTGTCGGTACGGCAAGATACAATCTCCAGGGTTGCGAAACACCCTTCGCGACCCGCCGATCAGCATCGTGAAGATGGGGTCGAACTCGTACTCGAAGACGATGACGGCGCCGAACGGAACGCCAAGAGCGCGCCACGTCGATCTCGCATTAAGCTTGCGAGGCGGTGCGTTGCCTGGCCGCTCCTCGTAAATCGCCGCGGGTCGAGCAAAGATTTTGGCCGCGTGCGGGAACTCGGCAAACTGGAGCGCCGCGCCCGCTAAATCGCTAACCGTGGCAGTCGGCACGACCCAGCCTGCGCGGATGAGGTGCAAACCGGTGAGACCCACGTACACCTTGACGAACAGCAGGGTGTGGCTGATGGTGAGAAGTCGTGCCAAAGCCGATTCGCCCAATGGCCTGCCGCCGCCAGTCAAGGGAACCAAGCGCGTTCCATCGAATTTGCAAGCGTCGGTGAATGCAACAAAGCGAAGTACGGGAAGATTCGCCGGGTCGGGAATCGGCAGGGACACTTTCTTGGGCCGCGATTTCTTCTTCTGGTTTGTTCCAGCCAAGCGCGCGTCGAGTTCGAGAAGCTGCGCAATTGTGATGGAGTCATCAAGGACGAGTCCGTCAGGCGTTGCGCGCAAATCCACACCAGCGCCGCTGCCGGACACACGCCAAAAGTAAGTCAACGCTCCGTTTGGCTGACCTTGGAGGAACCGTTGGGCAAGCGGCATGCTCATGAGAATTCGCAGTGCAGTCTCCCACGTTATCTTAGTGCTGACCCAAAGTCTCGAGTGACAAGGGAGCTTGGCCGAGTCAAAGTCCCATACACCGCGGCCGTCGTAGTGTGCGGAAATAAGGTCGGACCAGATCACGTCGACGCGGACCTTGACAGGGTCCACGAGTGCGGCAATCGATTTCCGATCTTCGGGAACAAAGCGTGGGCGCGCGGCAGTCATTCCAAGGGGCAGTGGGATCCGATGAAGCGACGGAAGGCCATGTTCAAGGTCGAGCAGAAGATCATGGTGCAGGGCCTCGGAATCACCAGCAGCGGGTGAGACTTGGGGCTCAAGCGGCAGCGGAGTGTACCATGGAAAACGGGGATCTCTCGACGGTGCAGCCACAGTTGATGGCGTCGGCGGCGGAGTGGAGATTGCCATCAGGCTCGGCTTGTAGGGATGCGAGTCCCGGGGTGCATTGGAGTGTGGCGATGGTGGGTGATGAGCTTCACGGGACTCCCCAGCTCCATGAAGAAGTGGCTCCGCAGCTGAGATTAAGTCCGAATCGATGGTTGATACCGGCGTTTCGTCGACGACGGTTTCCGAGCTGGCAACAACTGAAAGCGGAGCAACAGCAAGTTCAAGGGGTTCCGAAGCTGGCAGGAAATTGCTGTCCGCAATTTGTGCCGTGTCCTCGTCTGCAATCCGGGGCTCCAGAGTCACACCACTAGCATACTCGGTCTGCGGTTCAAACGATGCTGGACTTGATGGTTCATTGTCGGGAAGACAAGCTGTCACCTCGGTAGAGGACTCGACCGCGACAGCCTCGAGATCGAAAGCAGTCGAATGGTGGCTCCCAGACTTGATGCTCTCCGATTGTTGAGTGAATCGCGAGGTGTCGTCTGCAAATTCGGTATCAAGACTGGCAAACGGTTTCGTTTCGTTACACGGTAAGCTATCCAGCATCGGAGATGCAGGTGGCTGCGGTTGATGCTGCTGCGGCTGGAAAAATGGCCACGTTCCAAATGAGCCGGTCAAAAAGTCGGGCAAGGTGGGCGCCCACGGACTCGCGGGCTGCCACGTACTGGAGCGAGCAGGAGCGTGATCAGAATTCGATCCAAAGGGCGGCGGTGGCGCCGGTGCTGGCGCTGGGCGCAGCTCGAGTACGACCGGACAAAGCCCAATCGTCCACACGTCACCCAGGGATCCAGCCGTGTCGAAGCGCTCCTGGGCGCAAATACGTAAAGTGCGCGCAATAGATGAATCGACGTGATGTAGAGCCGCGAGATGCCACAGATGAAGCGGAACACCGACTGCAGAGAGGTCGGTTTCAAGAATGCGGAGCCAAAGAGCGGGATCCACGCCGGCCGATGGACTGAGAATGGGCACGACGAGACGCTGTTGCGCAAAGTTCAAGAGGTCCAGCATTGAATAAGAGCTGGTCGCCGGAGCCGCGGGCTGAGTGGCACCAGCCTGCCCAGGACCGCCTGTCGACCACGTCGATTGCGCCTGGTAGCCGGGCCACGGCGGACCGTTCGGCGGATAGCCGTACGGCTGATGGGTATATTGCATCGAGTTAAATTGCGTATCCATCCGCTTTACATGGGGAGTTGGCGGTAGGCCGGGAGCGCGAGGTGACGTGGCACGAGCTCACGATCACGCGGACGTGGCCACCGCGACTCCAGCGAAACGGCGACACGGCCATGGGCATCGCAAGGCTCATCTCCCGCTCGTTCCGCACACTAAGGAGACCCGATCGGGACAAACAAGAAACACAAACTGTATCAATGCACTTCATCACTCTTCGTCATCGACGGCGCGAGGACCGACCTCGTCCAGCCCCTGCTTCGCGTACTTGGGCGACTCCGGATCAAACAGCCAAAAGAACTCGTCGTTCCACGTCCCCGCTGCGCACCGCTTGGACCACGCGACGTAAGTGGGCGGCGCGAGTCAACCGCACAGGAACATGTCGTACTCGCAACGCAAGTCGAGGTCCCGCCGCAGCGCCACCGGATTTTGGGCGACTGCGAAAGCGATACATAACCGATAACCGACAGCAGTGACCGCAAGTCGCGTAATTGACGAGTGGTTCAGCTGGGCAGAAATCTCGAACATGAACGGGTACACGAAATTGAGCTGCAGGCTTAGCATCAGATTGGCCCTGGCATCGATCGTCTGCGATTTTTCGAGTTCCGACACCTCACACCTCGCGTACAATTTTGCTCAAGCTTTCCAACGAGGTGCCATACTCGGCGTATTCGAGCACAATGATGGTGCCAAACGGCACACCCAGTGCACGCCACGTTGAACGCGGATCGAGCTTGCGTGGCGGCGCGCTCCCGGTTCGCTCCTCGTAGATAGCAGAGGGCTGAGAGAAGAGTTTGGCAGCGAGCGGGAACTCCGCTAAGCGAAGTGACTCGGCGACAATATCGCCGACCGTCGAAGTCGGCGCGACCCAACCACCGCGAATAAAGTGCAGGCCAGTAGGGCCCGCGTACACCTTGATGAAGAGCAGGATGTGCTGGATAGTGAAGAGTTGAGCCACGCCCGGAATGCTTGGAGCTTCACCATTAGGCAGCATTGGTCGGGTTCCGTTCATTTTCTGACAGTTTGAGAACGCAAGAAAGCGAAGAACGGGCAGCGCAGGCTCGGCGGGGTCAGGCAGCGGCGGCGTCTGTTTGCGCCTTTGCTTCTTCCTGGCGGAACGCTCGAGTTTGAGATCAGAATCGAGTAGTTGGGCAATCGTGACGTCCATATCAAGCATCAGTCCGTCGCTCATTGGGCGCAAATCGATGCCCGCGCCGTCATCGGACATGCGCCAAATGTGAGGCATTGATCCCTTGGGTCGGAGCGCCAAGATTTTCGTGGCAAGCGGCATAACTATAAGTGTATCCCAGACGTACGCCCAGGTTTGGTCACGGCGAACCCAGATTTGCGAGTGGCAAGGGCGGTCGTCCGAATGGAAATCCCACACACCGGGGCCAGCGTAATGAGAAGGAAGGAGTTCGGCCCAGACAAAATCGAGACGGACGAGAGATGTATCGGAAGCATCAGCTGGAATAACAGGGCTGATATCGGGCGAAAGGTGTGGCCGCAGAGCGCTAGTTCCACACGGCAACGGTACATCTTGCAATCGCGGAATCACGTTGTCACGTTTGCCGGAAGAATCGTCAGTCTCCGCCTCCAAGGTCTCGGGAACTGGAGCATGCTGCAGCGGCGGGCTCGAAGACGGAAATGGATCGCGTGAAGAAGTTGCTTGAGGTTGCGGAAGTGATTGTGAACTTGCTGGAGCATCGTGAAAACCGACAGTTTGCGTATCTCCAGCAAGCACGAGCGCAGAAACAGCTGAAGGTAAAGGCGGTTCGACCTGCGCAGTCGAGTCCGGTTCCGAGTCTGGAGCTGCCATATCGTCCGTTTCGCGAAGAATGTCCGCATCAGTAGTCGAAGTCGAGCCAGGCAAATCGAGGAGACAAGTATTGGAAGCAGCGCCATCGCCCACGAGCAAGTCCAAGCTCGAACTAGAGCAAGTCGTGGTCGGAGAAAGCTGAGGCGAGGTCGCTGGAGCTGGCTCAGGCAGCGCCGAGGCGGATGGCGACGTCGAATAATCATTGGTATCGACACGGGACGAGCGGCAAGATCCGTCTGGTTCTGAAAGGCGATCCGACGTAACCGATTTGTCGGACTGCGTGAATTGAGCGAGCTTGGAAGGGTCAGCCGCTGCTTCGCCCTCGACAATTAAATCTGCGAACGGGTCGAAAAGCGGCACATCATGCATCGGGTCCTGTTGGGGAGAGCGAAGGTCGAGCGAGCCTGGCTGCTGCCGCTGAGAATGCAGGTCTTGCGGCACAAATGGCCAAGTTCCAAACGCACCGGTCATGAAATCGGGCAGCGTGGTTGCGACTGGATGCTGTCGCTGCTGCAGCTGCGTAGCGCCAAATAACCAAGAATCAAGTCCAAGTAAGTTGAGAACGCAGACGGTGGCGGAAAGGGTGCGGGTGCTGGGCAGAGCTCCAAAACGGCGGGACGAAGTCCTTTAGACCACAGGTCTCCCAGGGACCCGGCAGCATCGATGAGCGGCTGTGCGCGAACGCGCAACGCGTGCGCGAGACTCGGTTCGACATGGCACAAGACCGCGAGATGCCACTGGTTCAGCGGCAGAGCGAGAGCATCGAGACCGGTCTTGAGGATACGAAGCCACAGCGCGGGATCCAAGTCGTCCGTCGCAGTGAGAGGAGGAACGACAAGTCGTTGCTGAGCAAAGAGCAAGAGGTCAAGTTTCGAAGACGAAGGCTCGGTCATTGGCGCGATGGGCTGGGCGGTGTCCGCGCGAGGGGGACCGCCCGCTGGCCACGCGTAATTCGAAAAGTCGCCCGGCCACGGCGGCTCATCCGGCTGATAGCCGTACTGGTGATGAGTGAATTGCATCGAGTTGTGGTGCGCTTCCATTTGTTTCACATGAGCGATGTGATGGACGCGGGAGCGGGAGCGACGAGGTGCTGCTGCTGAACAAGGTTGGCGCTGTGGCGCACTCCCCTCGTGATCGCACGGCCATCAGTCAAAGGATCATTCGCCTCCCGATCCCGCAGAGGAGTTTTGAACAAGAATTTCACGAACAATGATGGTGCTACAAATATATTTCATAGTGGTGCTCGCCGCAAAACCACGACCGCCGACTCCTGCTCAGGTTCCTCCCCAACGCCGCGGTCCTCGACCATGAATTCGGGCGCGTCTGGGTCAAACAGCCACGCAAACTCGCGGTTCCACTTGCCGCTCGCCCAGTCGTCGACCCACTGGAGGTACGTGATCGGTGCGACGCGGCCGCGCGCGACCATACGATAGTGGTGACGTACGTCTTGCGTGCTTCCAGGCAGCAGCGCAAGCGAGGCTAAGAATGAGAAGCCCGCCTGGGAGACCATGGCACGGGTCTCACTTGGTTTCGCACACTGTGCCGCGAGGTCCATCATGTGTGGAATGAGACTTCTCACTTGAAGTAGGTGGGATGGTGCATGCACAAGGTTGGCCTCAGTTGGACTGGGAAGCAGCGCGAGGAACTCGACCACAACGACTGCGCCAAACGGCACGCTTTGCGTGCGCCATGACAAGCGCCCGTGCAAGCGGCGTGGCGCAGCGTTACCAGGCCGCTCCTCGTAAAAGCGGGTCGGCGTTGAGAACAGGGTGCTGGCTAATGTGTCGGGAACACGCCATTCACGCGCGAGCTCAGACACGGGTGCTGTTGGCGAGACCCAGCGCGAAAACACAAAGCGGACCCCAACAGTCGTAATGTAAAACTTGACAAACACCAAAAGCCGATCAACTGTGAGCTGCTTGACAAACACTTCGGGGTCAGGTTGGGATTTTGCGTCAAGACCGGTGATCGCGTTCCGGGGGTCCCCAAGTTGAGGCATTGGCATAGTGAGAACTCGGAGCACCGCAGTTGTAGTGATGGACGCAGGGATAGTGTCCTTGACGGGTCCTGCGCAAGGTGTAGTCGCTGAAGTGGCAAAGGTCGTCGCACCTGCAGACTTTTTCTTCCTTCCCGTCGCATTGGCCTGTGACAACTGCTTCCCGCGATGGGAATTGCTGCCAAGGCTAGCGGCGACAAGCTGCATCAACGTGATGTTCGGATCAAGCAGAAGCCCGTCAACCCGTGGGCGCGCGTCGACACCCACAACGTTGCCGGGAAGCCGCCAGTAGAGCAAAGTCTCATCTACGGGAATGCTGTTGCTCAAACCTGAATCAAAAAAGGCCTTGACCGAGCCCCACTTTGTGTTAGCGGGGAAGAGAAAGCTGTTGGTTGCAGGAAACTCGTCCGAATCAAAATCCCAGATGCCAGGGCCAGAGTAGAAAGAATCGATAGTGAAGGTTAAAGCAAGATCGACGCGAACAGTTGGGACTCCAGGCGAGACATCAGGCATGACCGTGGTTGAATGGGTCCATTTCCGCGCATTGCACGTGGTGCCGCACGGGGCGGGAATCAGGTGGAGTGATGGAAAACCTTGTTCGTCAAGATCGCGCGTGAGATCGTAATGCGGTTCCGTGGTCAATGGCGAAGGTTCCAGCGGACCAGCGACGTCAAGTGGTGGTTGTGGAGATGGAGCACTGCTGTCTCCATCCACGATTCCCTCGGAGTGAGGATCAAGTGTAGCTGGAATGTTAGAGTCGTCCGTTGCTGCTGACTCCAAATCGTCACCGCTGCCCGTGTCGACTTGAGAGGCCAGTTCATACAAAGGTTCAAAAGTAGCCTTGGCAACATCCAAGTCGCAGCTCGCCGGACGCGATTGATCGAACTCAGTGCGCGCAGTATTGAGGTCAACTGTGCCGACTGGAGCACTTTCATTCGAGCAATGGTTAGCCGCATCAAGGGAAGACGTGGCAGCTGGAACCGCATCTCCGCATTCGCTGACCATAGAGTTTCGACGTGAGTTTGACAGCGAGGAAGTACAAACGTCGCTGGAAATCGGGGAAAATATCGGCGAAAGCGAGGGCAACTGCGGATGCGAGCTTTGAGAGCCCAAGGTTGCCTGCTCACCGCCTTCGGCCGGAGAGATGTTGCACTCTGAGGGTGCTGGGCCGATAGAAGCCGCGAATGAAGGACCCGAGCTCGACAGCGAGGAAGCGTGTGAGAGCAGATCGTAGTCCACGCCAGGATTAAAATTGACAAAATCGACCGACGAGGACGGACGGGGAGCCATTTGCTCAAGTTCATGGCCAACGGTGTCAGCAGTTGCAGAAGCATTGCCGAAATCAGGCTGAAGGTCCGCCGCAGACCCGGGCGCCCCCGATGTTGCAGCAGCGGAGTGCCGAGCTGCTTCCTGCGGCGAGGGTTTGTGAAATCCAAATCGAAAATTGGCGACCGTTGGTACATGGGCCACACCGAGTGCCCGTTCGAAGCAGCTTGGCCGAAAGCTGACGAGTTCAAGGGGCCGGGAGCTGCGTAACGGCACAGCTCGGGCACGACAGGTTGCACGCCAAGCAGCCAAAAATCACCATCCGCACCCAACGCGTCGAAGCGCTCCTGCGCGCGCAGTCGCAGCGTCCGCGCAAAATCAGCGGTTTCATAGTTGAGTGCAGCCACGTGCCAAAGTCGACGCGGTAAGTTGATTGCAGCGAGGTCAGTTTCGAGGACGCGAAGCCACGTCGCAGGATCCGGATCACCAAGCGCCGTGAGAGTCGGGACAACAAGCCGCTGCTGCGCAAAGAGAAGCAGGTCGAGTTCCGAAGCGGGAGTTCGGG
The DNA here is from genome assembly GCA_025594325.1 of Blastocladiella emersonii ATCC 22665. Lineage (NCBI taxonomy): Eukaryota > Fungi > Blastocladiomycota > Blastocladiomycetes > Blastocladiales > Blastocladiaceae > Blastocladiella > Blastocladiella emersonii. The sequence continues at coordinate 1,183,672 of JANHCV010000009.1, read as the reverse complement.
AAGCGTCGGAAGCGAATGCAGTCGCCTGGGCATAAGCTTGGGCGGATGGCTGCGGCTGCGGAGGCACGGATCCAAGAAAGCCGGGCCACCCGGGCGACATGCCAGGCGGGTAGCCCTGATACTGGTGCGCATATTGCACCGAGTCCCAGTGGGTTTCCATTTGTTTTGCATGCAGCGGCGAGGTGGGTCAGGGAGCTTGAGCGCGCCGCTGTGCACTCTCATGTTGGATAACTGTGGCGTTCAGCGTGACCTCCCGTGCATGTGGACGCCGCGCCCGCTAAGTTCGCGTCAGGTTATCTCCACGGACCCGCGCTACATCGCAAGGTACTCAATTTTTTTGATCGGGATGAACAGTGAATGCGCTTCACATGACGCATCATTGAGCGCAGCAGACTCATGTGTGAACTAACGCGCAATGACATTAAACTAAACAATACATTCAACAAAATACAAAAGATCAAGCTCAACTTTCGGAAACAGGTTGAGACTCGTCCGTCTCGTTCCCGGTTTGACCGTCGGATACGGCCGCGCGCGTGAAGCTGGGCGCGTCCAATTCGCAGCCCCAGACGAAGTCTGGGCTCCAGGTGCCGCTGGCCCAGTCCTCGAGCCACTGGGGGTACGTGGCCGGCGCCTTGCGCCCGCGCGCAGCCAAGCGGTAGATATGGCGCAAGTCGTGCGCGCCGCCGGGCATGAGCGCGTTGTGGATCGAGTAAACGGCGGTCATCGTTCGCAACACGGACTTCACGCGCGCCGGTTGCGGGTGAAGATCAGCGAGATCGCTCATGTCGACAATCAGGCTCTCGACCTGCATGGACGCCGACGGGTTGTGGAAGAGAGACGAGTCGGAATCATCGGAAAGGACGAACCGAAACACGTCTTCGCCACGCACGGGGGCAAACTCGACGACGATCACGGCGCCATACGGCACGTTAAGCTTCTGCCACGACATGCGCGCGCTGAGGCGGCGCGGTGGCGCTTTCCCGGGCCGCTCCTCGAAGTAAGACAGGGGCTGCGCAAAGATGAAGCCTGCAAGCGATTTCGGGGGGAACCAGTCATCCAGAAGTTGAGAGACAGGCGAGGTTGGCGTGACGCAGGACGTGCTGACAAAGCGCAGGCCAAGGGGTGCGACGTAAAATTTGATGAAAAGAAGCAGTCGATTGGACGTGTGGGGAGCAATGTGCCACTGCGACTCAGGCGTAGGTCCAGAACCAAGAACGATTGAAAGTCGCTCTTTGAGGCAAAGAACCAGCGAAGCAGAAACGACTCGCAGGACGACAGGCGGAGCAACGTTGTGCTCAATGGTCTCGCTCGGTTCAGAAGCGCTTGCAGCAGAAGCAGCGAGACGCTTCTTTCCCTTCTTCTTCGCAGGCAATTGCTTCTTCGCGCTACTGTTCCCGGCGGCAGTAGCAGCGGCGACCAGTTGCGCAATCGTCGCGTCCTGGTCGGTAATGAGCCCATCCGCCGAGACACGCGCGTCAATACCCGGGACACCAGTTGGAAGCCACCAAAAGTGCGGAGCGGGAGCTGAGTAGTTGAACAAGAGTTGCACAGTGCGCCAAGTCATGTCCGCAGGCAATGTGACGCTCAACTCTGCGGGAAACTTTTCCGAGTCAAAGTCCCAGATCCCAAGGCCCGAGTAGAACATTGCTGCAACCGAATCCGACACCACATCAACGCGGACGGAAGGGACGGTGGGGTTGTGGTTCGGCACTTCGGTCATGGCATGGGTGAACCAAACAGGTCCTGCGTCGGTACCGCACGGCGCGGGAAGCAGGTGGAACGACGGAAGCCCGTGCTCGTCAAGATCGCGGACCAGATCGTAGTGAAGGTCTGGTGACGACGGGGATGGCGCAGACTCTTCCGCTGCAACAGCAGGCGGCGCGGGCGAAGGTACGGCCAGCGACAAAGCGGCCGGCAAGGACACGGACGCGGAACCGCCGCCGCGATCGTGACCGTCGTCGCCGGTCGTTGGAGGCTGAATGACAAAAGTAACCGGGCGCTTCGCGCTACCAAGCGATTTGAGAGTGGTCGAGTAAGGCTGAGAGGCAGCAGCGGCTTTCTTGGCCGACTGGAAGATGCTCCTAGCGATGCCGGTGTACTTGTTGACCTCCTTCGCGGGAAAGAGTCCACCCGGCGGATCGACAAGGTTCGTGCGGAAAGCATCGACGATGGTGGAAACACCAATGGTGGCACCTGCGCTGAAATCGACAGTCACGACCACGGTGCGAGGCTCCGTCGGAACTGGAGCTGTTGCTGAAGCAGAGGAAGCAACGACCGTCGCTTCGCCAAGAACCGCGGGTACAACAACGGCGGCGCCCGCGTCATCGGAACCGGCGGGCCTCGAGCACTCGTCGCGGAGCTCGACCGTGTCGCTATCAAGCGCTGCCGAGTCGGTGGCGGCGGAAGCCAAACCCGAAGCAGGCTCGAGATCGAGCTCATCGGCGCAAGTTTCGACGGCGGTCGCGTCCGCGTCAGAAGCCGAAGTTAAAGAAGCGTCAGACTCGCCTTCGAGCTCAGCGGAACAAGCATCTACACAGTTCATTACGAATGATCAGCCGCGTTTCGCAATCACATAGTTTGAACGGACATACCGCTAACCTTGCAAGCGTCGGAACTACCGTCGGAATCGCCCAGCAAGTCGTCGTCGCGAGAGTCCGAGCTCGAAGTGCCATCGCCCAAGTCCTCGTCCACCACGGAGCTGTGGCACGAGCTGGAAAGTTCCGTCGAAGAAGCGCCAGCCTCGTCATCCGAGGCTACCGAAACACCTGGCGAAATCGATGGCGGTGACGGGTCTGCCGGGCGCTGCGAGTTCGAGGCCACGTACGCGTCCGCCGTCGCAAGAACATGGGCAAACTCGGTCGACGCGGAAGCAGCAGTCGGTTGAGGTTCAATGGACGACAGCGTCGAAGTAGAGGAGAGCGTGTCGAGGTCCGAGTCGAGCGCGGGATCGGCGCGCGGTGCAAGGTCTGGAGGAGAAAGGTGCGACGAGTCAGGCTCGTCGTCCGCATCGATGCCGTCGGCGACGATGACGGTAGCCGGCTGGTCAACATTCGGCTCGACCCCCAAAACTGGCGAGGGCGAGGGCTCGACCTCGAGCCCCAAGATCGGGGAAGGCATGGGAAGCGTGTTGTCCTGCAAGGGCTTGCCGGGTGCGGAGGAAGCGTCAATAGGAAGTTCGTGTTCAGCTGCATCGAAGAAGGGAGCGCCGCCCACCGCGAAAGCGGTCGTTTGGTGGATCGTATCCGCAACGTCGGCGAAGCCTTGAGTCTCGAACGCCGCTGGAGGTTGCTGCTGCGGCCACATCGAGTACCCGTTCGAAGCGTACTGGTCAAAGACGGCCGTGCCGACCGCCGGTTCCGCATTCAGCTGAAGGCCCGAAGGTGCGTACCGGCGAAGCTCGAGAACAGCAGGTCGAACGCCGGAATGCCACAAGTCGCCGCTCGCCACGTCTACCGCATCAAAGCGTTCCTGCGCGCGAAGACGAAGGGTTCGCGCGAGCTCGGCGTCAGCGTAACAAAGCGCCGCGACATGCCACACGCGACGAGGAAGGCCGATAGAATCGAGGTCCGCCTCCATGACGCGCAGCCACGACGCGGGATCCGGGTCGCCTAGCGCGGTCAGGGTCGGGACGACAAGGCGCTGCTGCGCGAAAAGAAGCAGGTCGAGGTCTAAAGCAGAGGTAGAAGCAGGCGAAGCAGTCGAGGTCTCTTGAGCGGGCGCCGGCTGAGAGTAAGCATGCGGGTAAGGCTGAGGCGGCGGAGGCGCGGGACCGAGAAAACCGGGCCACCCCGGCAACGGGCCAGGCGGGTGGCCGTGATACATAGGCGCATATTGCGCCGAGTTCCAGTGCGTTTCCATTCGTTTTACATGCGGAGGTGAGGTCGTCGTGAGAAGTTTGATCGCATCTCGGTGAACGAAGAGCCTGAACATGAAACTCGGTTGATCATGGGAGACACGTGCGCGTAGCCGCCGCGTCTTCTTTTCGTCCGCGGCAGAGTTCGTTGTTCTGAGTAGGTGCACGAGTCGAATTAAACGTATCAACTCTAGTCAAAGCATTACATGATCACGTCTACGCGGCGAACTTGGAAGTGCAGAACGGCGGCGACGCGATGCAGTCTGCTGTCGCGCATCAGCTTGAGTGCATCTGAGCCGATTACAAGGACAAAACATCTTCATACATGTGAGTTATATCACTGCTTCACACGACCCGCGGCCGTACCCTCGTTGGGCGCGAAAAACGGCGCATCCGGGTCCGCCAACCACGCAAACTCGCGCCACTTACCGCCCGCCGACTCGCCGATCCACTCGTGGAACGTCGGTGGCGCGACGCGTCCGCGCGCGACCATGCGGTACTCGTGGCGCAGATCGTGCTCGATCCGAGGCAGGAGCGCATGCCCGACCAAGTACGCGCTCATGGCCGTATCAACGACGTGCTGGACGCGCGCCGGGTCGGCGCACTGCAATGAGAGCTCGGACATTGCCGAGAACAGGCTGGAGACCTGGAAGGCGACGGACGACGTCCCGTCGGACCAGTAGTCGTCGGCACAAGGCTGCCGCGCGGGGTCGCGAAGGTTGGCGCAGCTCCCGGGCATGGGCGCAAACTCGACGACGATCACGGCGCCAAAGGGGACGTTGTTCGTGCGCCAAGAGAGTCGCGGGCTGAGCCGGCGCGGCGGCACGTTGCCGGGCCGCTCCTCGTAGAATCCGAGGGGTTTGCCGAGCGTGTGTTCGAGAATCGAGCCGGCGGGCAGGAAGCAGTCCGTCGTCTGCATGACGGCAATCGTTGGCGGGATCCAGCACGGGCAAAGGAAGCGCGTGCCGATCGGCGCAATGTAAACCTTGATGAAGATAAGCATCCAGTCCACTGTGTACTGCTTGAGGATATCCCGTGGCACGGGCGCGCCAGGGGCGTCAATAAGCGGGACGGCGACGATTCGAAGCACAACCGGCACGGTAGGGTCAGCATCGCCAGGCGGCGCAGCAACCTTCCTGTTCGTTGCTGCGGGTGGCAGTGCAAGCCTTTTCTTCTTCCCCTTTCCCCTGGCCGTAACGAGCCGCTTCTCGCCACCGCCGTCCGAGTTGCTCGCGGCGACGAGCTGGGCGAGCGTAAGCTTGGGGTCCGAGAGCAGGCCGTCAATCGCGACGCGCGCGTCGGTGCCCGCAGCGTTGCGCGGGAGCCGCCAGTAAAGAAACTTGTGCGACAAGATGTCGGCGCTGACCACCGTCGACTCGAAAGCGCTCTTTGCCACAGTCCACGTCGTGTCAGCGGGGAACACGATGCTGTAGTGGCTCGGAATCTTGTCCGAGTCAAAGTCCCACATGCCAGGTCCAGCATAATAAGCGTTGATTGACGTGGTGAACACGAGATCGATGCGGACGGTCGGTACGCCGGGTAGCACGCCGGGCATGATTGAGACCGACGGGTTGAAGTAAGTCAAGCCAGCGGTCGTGCCGCACGGCGCGGGGAGCAGGTGGAACGAAGGGAGCCCGTGCTCGTCAAGATCGCGGACAAGATCATGGTGAATGCCCGCGGGGATGATCTTACCCGAATCACCGTCAGCACAGGGAGGCTCGGTTTTATCGGAAGCCGCCAAACCTTTGAGACCGGACAACGCAAGGATTGGGTCGGCCAAGGTGAACAACAGGTTGTCCAAATCGATGTCAGCAATCGCGATGTCGGCACGAGGAAGTTCCGGATCAGAATCACTCGCCCCAACGATGGCGAGTGCGCCCGCGTCGAGACCGGCACTGAGATCATCGTCGTCGCCAAGGTCAAGCGGGGCAGGAACGGGCACGTCCGTGTCGTCGTGGTCGGCGATTGATGAGGAGCTCGGACGCGAGCCAGCCGGGCTTGAAGGAGACGGCGAAGAAGCGCGGTCGCGAGGAGGGTCCGAAACGTCCTCCCGAGCAAGAATTTCCGCGGGCGAGGTTGGGCGGGAGAGCTGCGTCGGCGACCGAGTCAAGGAGACCGGCGAAATTGAGCGCGGAGACGGGCTAGGCGACCGAGTCGAGGAAACCGGCGAGAGCGAGCGCGAGGACGGGCTCGGCGCACGTACGGAGCCATTCGGCGCAGAAGTGGTCGCGAAAACAGGAGCTCCGACCAAATCAGCATCCAATTTCGAACGCGAGGTAGACGAGGCAAGGTCGTCGTCGTCCGACTCGTCGTCGGAAAGCATCGAGTCGGACGAGACAGGCTCGATCGGCGTGGACGTGACCATGCTCTCGTCGGTGCTGCTGGTCGCCGAAGCCTGGTCGAACTTGGGGTCGTGGTCCGCGTCCGAAGGAAGCAGAGGCGCGGGAGCTGCAGGAACCAAGGATCCGGGTACCGAGCCGTGCGGCTGTGAGAGCACGGCGTGCTGTGGTACCTGGACCGGGACCTGGGCATCGAAGGTCTGCGGGAAGCCATGAGCCGCGAAAGGAGCCGGCGGTTGCTGCTGCTGCGGCGGCGGCGGCCACACCGAGCACCCGTTCGACGCATACTGGCCAAAAACGTCCGTACCCACGGCTGCCGCCTTCGACGGACTGGGCGCCGCAAACCGGCGCAGCTCAAGAACGGCAGGTCGAACACCGGAATGCCACAAGTCGCCGCTCGCCACGTTTGTCGCGTCGAAGCGTTCCTGCGCGCGAAGGCGAAGCTTCCGCGCGAGATCGGTGTCGGCATACCAAAGCGCTGCGAAGTGCCACAAGCGGCATGGTAGACCGAGAGCAGCGAGGTCCGTCTCGACGACGCGCAGCCATGTCGCGGGATCCGGGTCGCCAAGCGTCGTAAGAAACGGCACGACGAGGCGCTGCTGCGCGAACAGGAGCAGGTCAAGCTCCGAAGAAGCAGAAGCCGATGCGGGAGCGTAACGAGTGTCGGGAACATGAGCAGCCGGATGAGAGTAAGCTTGGGGGTAAGCTTGGGGCGGAAAGGGTTGCTGCGGAAGCGGACCGTGGACGCTAGGCCACCCGGGCGACGGGCCCGGCGGGTAGCCGTGCTGATACATGGGCGCGTATTGCGCTGAGTTCCAGTCGGTTTCCATTTGTTTTACATGAAGTGGGAGCGACGGTTGGGAGCGTGGGTGCGACCGGCGCGCCGACTCACAAAGCCCGAGCTGGAGCCGCGACCGACCCCTGGCGCGTGTCCCTCAGCACCGGCTCTCCGCGAGCGCGAGAGTCAAAGAGCGTGATATATAGTGTTACAAAAATGTCTCTTTCCGACCCTGACCATGTCCCCGACCGTCATCACCGCGGGTACGCGGTCGAGTTGAAGTTGGCCGGCGGCGCGGGCGCCACGCCGGGTGCCGCGGGCGCGCCGAACAGGGTGGTGGGTGAGGTGACGGAGACGCCGAACCCGTGCTGCTCGTCCTCGGCATCGAAGAGCAGCGGGTCCTGGTACCCCTCCTCGAGGTTGGTGAAGTCGACGGACGCGACGCGGTTGGCGAGCTGGGACTGGTTTCTACGAGCATGCACACTAGTCAGCGCGGGCGGGGCAGCGCGAAGCAACGTGGTACGGACTTGCGCAGCATGTTGACGATGCGGGTGAGCTGGAGCAGGTTGCGCAGGATGAGGAGGACGCTGTCGACGACGGCCTCGCTGCGCTGCGACCCGGACTCGCGGTGCGAGGAGGAGCAGGACTGGGCGTCGTGGAGCATCATGCCGAGGAGGAAGAGGCACAGGGCGACGAGGACGACGTCGAGGACGTTGGCGCGGGACTGGAAGAACTGGCGGCGCGTCGCGAGGAAGCGGATGGTGACCTCGACGATGAGGGACAGGTTGACGATGCACTCGAGGGCAAGGAAGGCGGTTGTTGGGCACGTCTGGGTCAAGGACTGTGGCGAGGCGGGCGGGGAGGTTAGCGGGACGCGTCGCGCGGAGCTTGCGAGTGGAGAGACGGACCAGGTAGATGGTGATGAGGGCGAGGACGGTCATGGTGACGTAAAAGGCCTTGTAGAACTTGGAGAACATGATGCGGTTGGCGAGCATGCGCCAGACTTCTTCTCGCGTGACGCCCTGGTCTCTATTTCGCGCGAGAACGCAATTAGCACCCGAGCCCACCCATCGGTACCCCCAAAGCGCGTACGGTGTTGGGTAGTAGAACGTAGACGAGTTAGAGCTCGAGATAGTCGATGCGGGCCGTTGGAACAGCGGCGCCCCAGCGGACCCCGCGGACGCGTTGGTCCGCTGCGAGCTCTCGCCGGCATCCTCGTTGATGATCCCGCCGACGAGCCCGGTGACCTTGCGCGACATGGCGGCGGCGTGGGCCGAGAAGGAGTGGGTGCGGCCGCGCGACGCGAGGTGCAGGTGGTCGGCGCGCTGGTCGACGAACCGGATGCGGCCGGCGCCCGAGTCGGCAAAGGCGGTGGCGACGGCGGTCGGGTTGGCGGGCGGCGCAGCGGCAATCCACGGCGCAGGCGCGGGTATAGGGATAGATGTGGACGCAGGTGCGGGCTCAGCGGGCGGGGCTGGGGCGACGAGCGAGTGGTGGCTCGCGGCGGACGCGACGCGCGAGAGGGTGGGCGGCGGGCGGAGCGCGGTGGCGAGGTGCGGCGAGCCGTTGAGGGTCGGGCTGCTGCGTTGGGTGTTGGCGGCGGCGGCGATGGGGGTCGGGGAGCGCGGGCGGTCGCTGGTGGTGGTTCCGGAGCGGCCGCGGGTGGTGCGGGGGAGCATGGGGCGGGCGGGCGACTCGGCCGAGGGTTGCCGGCGAGTAGTTGCTGCTGCCTAGCAGACGAGATCCATTGAGCGCGTTGAGGGCGGACAAGGGAGAGAAGAAAGAAAAAAGTGAGCGGCGCGGCTCAGCGGTGGGCGCGCTCAGCCCTCAGCCCGCGCGTCACGCGAGCGGGCGTGATGCACAGGCGCACGTCATTTTCGCACACTAATCGTCCAGCAGGGGCCGGCCGCCCACCACAGTCCCCCACAACGGCGCGCGCTCCCCGGGCCCGTCATTCCCCCCACACCCGACCTGTTGCAATGGCCTACGTCGATGAATTCGGGCGCCACCGCACCATCAACCCCGACGACGATGCGCGCAACCTGATTTCGCCGCCGCGGCGCCGGCGCGACAGCGACCTGAGCGACGGTGCGTGTGCTCGCTCGCTCGCTCGCTTGTTGCCCCCACGCTCATCTTTGCCCCGCAAACCAGACCGCGGCGACCGCCGCTCGCGCTACAACCGCCGGTCGCGGTCGCCCGACGACGACCGGTTCAACGGGCGGCTGGGCGGCCCGCCGCGCCCGCGCGAGCGCGACCGCATCGAGTACCGCGAGCGCCGCGTCCCCGCCGACCCCATGACGCTCGACTACATGCTCGACTGGAAGACGTACGCGGCGTGGCTGCGCTCCGAGGGCATCATTGGCGAGCGGCCCGCGAGCCGCGACGAGGACGAGAAGCAGTACCAGGAGATCCTCGCCCGCCACGAGGCCTACAAGGTGCAGTGGGTACGCGCCCACCAGCGCAAGTTCTTCCTCGTGCACAAGGAGGAGGACTGGATGGTCGAAAAGTACCTGCCCGACCTGCAGCCGCAGCGCCGCGAGAACCTGCTCAAGATGAAGCAGTACCTCTTCTCCAAATTCCAGGCCGACCTGCCCGCCGCAAAGTACGACGGCGTCGACCTCGACAAGCTGCCCGCCGAGGACCCGATCGCCGCCGTCGGCGTCGTCGAGCCCGACATGGCCGACCGCGCCGAGCAGTCGCTGCGCACCCTGCACATTCGCTCCGTGCCCCTGACCGTGACGCGCGACGCCCTGCACCAGATCTTTGCCACCCTGCCCGGCTTCCACTACCTGACCTTCAGCGAGCCGCGCATCCCGTCCATCAACGACCGCACCACCTCGCTGCAGTCGCACCTCCCCGTGCACTTTGCGCTCGGCCCGCGCACCGCGTGGATCGTCTTCGACTCGACCGAGAACGCCGAGGCCGCGCTCATCCACGCCAAGGCCGTGCGCGACGCCGACCCGGACTCGGTGCTGCAGCCGCTGGCCATTGCCATCAACGCGGCCGGGTCGCCCAAGTACCGCACCACCATCTCGGACGCGTTCGCGCACCCGCAGCGCATGGCGGTCGACCTCGAGCGCATCAAGGAGATCACGCTGCTGCTCGACCAGGAGGCCGGCATCGACGGCGTGTCGCTGCTGCGCGAGCGGTTCCCCGAGGCCTCGGTCAAGGAGATGCTCGACGTGCTCGTGACCTACCTCCGCAAGGTGCACCTGTACTGCTACTACTCGGCGGGCATGGAGGCCGAGTCGGTCGAGGAGCTCATGTGGAAGACGGGCGACAAGGTGTTCCGCAAGCCGGGCGACTGCGACCTAACGTCGGAGCGCATCATCGGGTACCTGGCCAAGTTCGACTCCAAGGTGAACCAGCGCTTCGCCCCGCCCACCACCCAGGAAGACCTCGCCCTGCTCGGCGCCGTGTCCGACGACGAGGCCGTGGACCAGGCGCTGCACAAGTACGCCGTGTGCGAGTCCGAGGGCCGCCACCGGTGCGACTTTGCGCACTGCCAGAAGCTGTTCCGCGACACGTCGTTTGTCATCAAGCACATCAAGAACAAGCACTTGGCCGACGTGGCCGACGAGATGGCCGCGGCGCAGCGCCTCAACGCGTACATCAACAACTTCTTCCTCGACCCGCACCACCTGATGCCGCGCGACCCGACGGGCAACCAGGGCGCGCTCGGCCAGTTCACGTCCACAGCGCCGTTCCGCGTCTCGCGCCCGATCCCGTCGCGGCCCGTGGGCGCGGGTGGCGACTCGTACGGCCGGTACGGCGCGGGTGGCCGCGACTACGACCGCCGTGGCCCTTACGGCGGGCCCACGTCGCCAAGAGACTACGGGTCGGGCATGGGCATGGGCATGCCCGACGCCCGGTCCATGGACCCCCGCGGCATCAAGTCGTACACGGACCTCGACGCGCCTGCCGAGGGCGACGTGGTGCTCGACTACGATTGAGATGATGGTGTTGTACTGCTCACGAGTGTCTCCCTATGTGTCGCGTCTCCTATCTATTCTATTTCTCGCTTGTCCTGGACTCGTTTCTCTGAGCTTGGCTGCGGTGGTCGCCGGCCGTGGTGGCGCTGCCCTGGGCGATGCCGCTGCGATGGAACAAGTCCGCCTCCGCGCGCCCCTCCCTCCACCTCACCCCGCAACGCAAACGACACGTAGCTACGCATCAACAACCACTCGCCGCAACGACCATGCCATCGCCGTCCGCTGCCCTCGTGGCGGCCCTCGTGGCGCTCCTCGCGGTGGCCACCCGCGTCGCCGTGGCGCTGCCCGCCGTGATGGCGCCGACCGCGCACCGGCTGCAGCAGAACCCGCTCGACCACCCGGGCGTTGCCGGAGGCCGCGCGGCGCAGTCGCCGACGTGGTTGTCGATCGGTACTGTTCCGGGATTGGGGTGAGGGATGAGAGAAAGGCGTCTCGCTGACCGCCGATGACTTGCTGTAGCGCTGTTCCCCGAGCCGTACTTCAGCGGCACCCCCGTGACAGCCTCCCTCGATCCCGCCGACTCCTCCTCTTCCTCCCCGACCGCCGCGCCGCCGAGCGTGTGCATCACGCTGACGTCCGCGATGCCGCGCGTGCACAGCGCCAAGGCGGCCGACGGGACCTACGCCAAGCTGTACGCGCAGCCCGGGTGCAGCGAGGCGGCCGCGTGGGTGCTGGACCGCGGGTCGGGCAAAGTGGTGCCGTCGGCCGCGGCCGCGCTCGCCCTGCACGCGCCGGGCGACTACCTCAAGCTGCGCCGCGGGCGCGGGTTCCCTGGCGCTGTCGGGAGTGTGCGGCTGTGCAGCGAGGCCGGGCGCGCCGAGTGCGCTTGAGAGCGTCCTCCTTGTGTATATTTCTTTCCCATCATCCGTTCCTCGCCCTATCGATATATTCTAATGCATCGCACGCAGAGACGTCGAGTGAGTCGGCAAAGTCGAGAGGCGGCGGCGTCCCACGTCTCAGGCCCATCGGCGGAGTGACTCGCACACTCCGCGACCACCACCACCACCGCTCCCTCGGCCGCTGCTCCCGCTCTCCCTCCCGCGAACAAAACCGCGCCGCTGCCACACACTCAGACCTGCAGCAACCAGCACCCTTGCCGAGTGGCACCACGTTACTACCACCTACACACAACGCCACGCACCGACGCCACCATGGAGGGCCAGATGCAAGGCACCGAGGACTACGAGATGATGGGCGAGGCGTCGGCCGGTCCGCTGCCGGTCAAGCAGCTCGAGGTGCGTCCTGTCGCCCTCCCCAACAAACGGCTGCAGGGCTCCCGCTGACGCTAGCACACGCAACCATAGGGTCTCTCCGGCATCACGGCAACGGACCTCAAGAAGCTCACCGAGGCCGGGTTCCACACGGTCGAGTCGCTCGCGTACACGCCCAAGAAGGCGCTGCTCAACATCAAGGGCATTTCCGAAGCCAAGGCCGAGAAGATTCTCGCCGAGGGTACGGCGTTCACTTCTCCGCGTGGCAGTGCGTGCTGGAGTGTGTCTCACCCGCCCAACCCCACACCCTCGTCTAGCCGGCAAGCTGGTGCCGCTCGGGTTCCGCACGGCCACCGAGGTGTACGAGCGGCGAGCGGACCTGGTGCACCTGACGACGGGGTCGGCCGAGCTCGACAAGCTGCTGGGCGGCGGCATCGAGACGGGGTCGATCACGGAGCTGTTTGGCGAGTTCCGCACGGGCAAGACGCAGCTGTGCCACACGCTGGCCGTGACGTGCCAGCTGCCCATCGAGATGGGCGGCGGCGAGGGCCGGTGCATGTACATCGACACGGAGGGCACCTTCCGCCCCGAGCGGTGTCTGGCGGTCGCCGACCGCTTCAACATGGACGGGCCCGAGGTCCTCGAGAACATTGCGTACGCGCGCGCCTACAACTCGGACCACCAGCTCGACCTGCTGATCCAGGCGTCCGCCATGATGGCCGAGGCCCGGTACGCGCTGCTGATCGTCGACTCGGCCACGTCGCTGTACCGCACCGATTATGGGGGTCGCGGCGAGCTGTCGGCGCGCCAGATGCACCTGGCCAAGTTCCTGCGCGCGCTGCTGCGGCTCGCCGACGAGTTTGGCGTGGCCGTCGTCATGACGAACCAGGTCGTCGCCCAGGTCGACGGCGGCGGCGGCGGCATGTTCAACGCCGACCCCAAGAAGCCGATTGGCGGCAACATCATGGCCCACGCGTCCACCACCCGCCTCATGCTCCGCAAGGGCCGCGGCGAGACCCGCGTGTGCAAGGTGTACGACTCGCCGTGCTTGCCCGAGGCCGACGCCATGTTCGCCATCTCGGCCGAGGGCATCACGGACGCGGCCGAGTAGGTTTGACGGTCGCGGTCGCGGTCGCGGTCGCGGTCGCGGTCGCGGTCGCGGTCGCGGTCGCGGTCGCGGTCGCGGTCGCGGTCGCGGTCGCGGTCGCGGTCGCGGTCGCGGTCGCTTCCCGTCTTTTGTATAACTCATACGTGTACCTCGCTATATCTCATCCTATTGACAAAGTGCGTGTCCGCTGGGAGAGAAAAATGAGAGATCGGCAGTCCGAGTCACGCCGTGTCTCGCACCGGACCGCGTGCCCGTCACGCGGACGTGAGGGACGCGTCCCACGCGGGGCGCGCGCGGCGCGTCCGCACCGCTGTCATCGTGACGAACCCGTGGTCCGCGACTGCCTCCCGCCTCTCGCGCCGCGACTCGGCGCAAAAAAGTGTCTCCACCGAGCGCGCGGCCGACGCGTCGCGCGACGCGTGCGACTGAGAAAAGAAAAGCGCGCCATGCAACACTCGGCCTCGGCACTCGGCGCACGCGACGCGCGTTTGTCTCCACTCGCACTCGGCGCAAACGAATGAGCGCGAGCGGCTGCTGACGTCGCCCTGGCCCTCGCCCTCGCGTCCGCCCCGCGCCCCGCCTCCTTCCTCCCGCGCCCGCCCCCGCTCTCCTGTTGCCATACCCAACCAACTCCTTGTCGACTTTCGTCTTACTCCTACCTGACGCCTACGCTCATGATCTCCGCCCCGCTCGGCTGTTGACCATCTGCACGGCCGCCCCGTTCCGTGTTTGCTCTCTCCCTCCCTCCTCCGTTTTGCACACACGACATAGACTCGCGCGGAGGTCTTCTACTCGCCATCACGCTCTCCGGCCTGTCGACTCTTCTTCGACATAGACGACTAGACTAGACTAGACTCGCTAGACTAGATAGCGCCGACTACTTCATAGACCCGGCTCGCTCGACTCGCAAGGTCCGCCTCCCCGCGACGTCGCGGCCATCGTCGTCATCTCACCCCGCTGTCCTTCGTATAGCCGTACTCGATCCACTAATTCCTCAACAACAACCATGCACGCGACGATTCCAACATCCGCGTCCGCCATGGCCCAGCAACAGCAGCAGCTCCGGTTCGCCAGCGGCGACCACCACCCCCACCACCAGTTCGGCGTCGACCACGGCCAGCGCCACCGCCCGCAGCACCGGCAGCAGGTCCTGCCGCCACTCCCGCCGCTGCCGCCCGCGCGCGGGTACTACCACGGCGGCTATGGCCACGGGCACGCCGGGCCGACCGCGTCGCCGCTGCCGACGCCGTTCGGCGACGACGAGTACCCGACGGGCCTGCCGGTTCCGCACCCGCACCACCAACACCACCATGTCCCGCTGCCGCAGCTCCCGCCGTCGCCCGTCGCGAGCATGCTCCCCGTGTTCCCTCCTGTCCACCCGCACCACCACCACCATCACCACGCGCTGCCCGCGCCGCTCCCGCCGCCGCCGGTCCGGACCCAGCAGCAGTTCCACCACCACCACCACCACTACCACACGTTCCCTCCCCCTCGGCCCGCGCCGGCCCCGATCCCGGCACCCGCGCCCCTCCCGCGCCCCTCGACGTCCACCCTCGCGCCGTCGCGCCCGAGCCTGTTCTGCCTCCCGTGCGGTGCGCACCTGGCCGAGTTTGCGCGCAAGTGGGAGGCGACGCTCGAGTCGCACCGGCTGCTGACCGCGCTTCTGTGCCCGCCGTGCCGCAAGGTGCTGCACTCGCTGCCCGTGCTCCCCGCAGGGCTCGGCGACGACGACGCGGTGCACGGCGGCGGGCCCGACCTGCACCGGTGCTGCGAAAAGGATCTCGCGATTAACCCGTCGGCGTACCGCGCCGCGTTCAGGTACGCGACCGCGCTCAAGGGCGACGCGTGGCTGGTTGACGAGGAGGGGGTGGGCGAGGAGAGGCAGGGAATGGGGGTGGAGATGGAGTGGACCAACGTGTTCGAGCCGACGACGGCGGCCGTGACGACCGCCGCGACGACGGCGGCGGTGGGGACCGGCCAGCTCAAGCGCACCGACTCGGCGTTCAGCCGCGGCGGGCACTCCATGTTCAGTCTCGCGGGCGACGACACGGACCCGATGCTCGTCGACCCGCTGCGGTCCGCCTCTCCTTCGACGGCGTTCCTCGCGCGCGCGTCCAGCGAGCTGTTCCTCACCACGGCTGCCGACGCGCCGCTCGGCGTCGTCGTGCCGCCGTCGCCCGGCTCGGGTAACACCAGCTGGCTGTGCGCCGCCGTCACCGAGTCCGTGGCCAACCCGCTCGCCGCGTCGTTCGCGGACCTGGCGGCCGCTGTCGCAGTGACCGCGGTCGAGGAGTCCAGTAGCGGGCTGCTCGCCGAGTCGCCGCTCGACGCCGGCTGCGACACGCCCGCCGCCGCCGCGGACGCGCCGTTCGCAGTCGCGCACAAGGTGTACCTCGACTGCGCCGGCACTACCACGCCGGCCTCCGCGCCGTCGGCCCCAACGTGCGACATCGGGTCGTCGTCCCTGTTCGACTCGCCGCGCGCCGTCGTGATCCGCCCGTTCGGCGTCGGCCTCGCGGTCCCTTCACTTCTCGCGCCCACTTTCGCCGCCGCCGAACCCGCGCTCCCCGAGACCATCGAGCCCGCAGTCCTCAGCCGCATGCCCGAGCCGGGTGTCCCGCTCGCCGTCCTCGCGCCCGCACCCGCCGAACCCAAAACCAAGCTCGCGGCGGCCGTGCGCCCCGCGCGCCGGGGTGCGGGTGCGCGGCGGACCGTCGGGCACAAGTTCCCCGGCGGGATCCCGGCGGCCATGTGCCGCGCCATGACGCCCGAGCCGACGCCGGTGCGTGTTCTGTCGCCGGAGCCCGAGGCCGAGGCGATGGTCGTCGATGACGAGCCGGAGCAGGTCAAGCTCACGCAGCTCATCTTCTCGCCTCCCGCGGGGCTGTACTTCAACCCCGAGCACCACCAGCACCACCAGCACTACCAGCAGCCGCAGCAGCCGCAGTCGAGCGTGCCCGTCAAGCGGATCACGCTCACGGTGCCGACGCAGCACCAGCCCGTGGCCACGCCGGCTCGCGCCAACGCGTACGCGGCGCCCGTCGGCGAGCGGCGGATGCCGGCCATGAAGCCCGCGGCGGCCGCACGCCAGCCGGCTTCTCGGTCGCGGTCGACGCAGCGGCCGGCGAAGAAGGTGAAGCTGACTTTGAAACCCGTCTCGCAGCTGGCCTCCGCGCTCGCCGCCGTCGACACGGCGCCGCGCCCGCCCGCTGCCGCGGCCTTCATCCCGAAACCCCTCCTGCCCTCAGCGGCATCGACGACGCTGCCGGCACCGCGGCCGACCTTTTTCGAGCGGCTGTCGGGGATGAACGTGCCGTGGTGCCGGTTCTGCGGGGTCACGCAGTCGCCCAACTGGCGGTACGGACCCTGGGGCAAGAAGTCGCTGTGCAACAAGCACGGGTGCGCGTGGGCCGGGATCGCCGGGTCGAAGCGCGTCCGGCTCGATCTCACGGGGTTCCTCGGCGAGGCCATGGAGGCGCGCGTGTTTCCGGTCATCCAGGAGTGTACGTTTCTCTCGCTTCTTGCTGTTCGTGGCCGTGGCACTGACTCTTTTGGCCGGTGTAGACTGCTGGCCGTGCCAGCGCACGCACTCGACGCCCGACAACCCGCTGCAGATGTGCGGCGGGTGCCAGAAGTCGTACCACCGCCACTGTTCGCCGGCGTCGGCGACGCTGGTCGAGAGTAGCACCACCGATGCCGCGGCCGCGGCCAACGCGGCCACGGCCACGGGCGCGGGCCAGCCGGCCCCGCCGGCGCACCACGCGCACTCGACCTGGTTCTGCTCGCACGCGTGCTCGCGGCAGCGGCTCGACACCTTCTACATCGAGGACGAGGCCCCGCCGCAGCCCAACCCGCTCACGCGCGTCTCGTTCCCGCCGCCCGAGCGGCCCGCCACGCGCAAGCGCAAGCGCAAGGAGCCCGCTACGGCGGCTACCGCGGCGGTCGCGGTCGTGGGCCCGGCGAGTGGACGCGCGGCGCCCCGCGGCGCTGCCGGCGCGGCGGTCTAAGTTGTAGTAGAAACACCTGTAATACATTGCCCCCCTTAATCAAACAACACCATGGACTCGCTGCACCGTCGTCACGTACCGCGCCGCGTCCGCATCCGCCAGGTACGCGGGCGCGCCGGGGGAGGGTTTCACGACAAACGCCGTGTCGTGGGTCCAGTTGCCGTTGAGCGCGCCGCGCGGCGCCGGGCGGTCGAGACGTGGTGGCGCGGCGGCGGCGGGGAGGAGCGCCGGGCGGTGCAGTCGGCTGGGCGGCGGAACGGCGCGCCAGGCGAGCGGGCCGGCGAGGGTGCCCGCGGTCCACAGCGTTGAGGGGGATGAGGGAGTGGAGGTGTGGGTGCCAAGGACTGACGCCGCGGCCGGCCGCGTCGCTGCGTCGTGGTGGTCGAGCAGGTCCGTGAACTTGCGCGGACCCAGTGCCGCGGCCGACGGCTTCCTGGCCACGGCCAGATCTTGTCCGCACGTCGCAACCGCCCCCACTTCTCCCCGCGGCCGCGGCGACAACGATCGCTTCTCCTGCCCCGCCCACTCGACTGACAACGACCCGCGCCCATGCACCTCGCTCGGGACGAGGACGCGCGCGTCGCCCGGCACGCCCGCGAACTGCGTGGTCCCGAGGTGCGAGACGCGCGGGCGCTCGTGGACCGCGTCGAACCGGATCCGTGGCGCGGCCGGCGTCGTGAACAGCGGGCGGTACGGGATCGCGGCCGCGTGGTGTCGCGGGGCGAGCGCCGAGGAGGCCGCGGTCAGGGAGCGGCGCGGTGGGTCGGTGGACGAGGGGGTGGGGACGTTGCGGATCCTACATCGCGGGTAGGTGAGCGGGCGGGTGAGATGTGATCGAGCGCGTGGATGAGTTACCATTCGTGGTGGTGGTGCGCCATACTCCCCGGCGTCGACGCGGGGACCGCGCGGATGGCCCGCTCGCGCGCCGAGTCCGAGTTGCGCGGCCGCCGCTGGCCATTCATTTCAGCAACTTTGGCCTTGACCGGCGCGGCGGCCGCGGCCGCAGCCGCAGTCGCGGCCGGGGCATGGTGCCGCTCGCGCGTGGCGGCGGCGCGGACGGTGGCCAGCTCAAACTTGCGCGGGGCCACGGGGAGCGGCGGCGGGGGTAGGATCGGTGTTTCCATGGAGTTTCGTGCGTGTATTGTTGGTACAGAGGGGTGGGAGGGGAGGGAAGGTGTTGGATCGCACAGCGGAGAGAAAAGTCGTGTGAGACGCGTCGGACAATCACGTGTGGCGGAGACAGCGACAGGTGCGAGACGCGGCGCTCATCCAAGCCGTGGCCATGGTCAAGCCCGAGGTGTCAAGCGCGCTCACTCGCGGTTCGCGAGATCGTCCGCGAGCTGGTCCTGCAACCACTCGCGCGTCGCGCCGAGATCCGTGTCGGGCGCGAGCGGCCGCCACGTCGCGACATCCAACCCCTCGCCGCCGTGCTGCGCGAGGGCAGCGGCGATCGCGACGACGCACACGCCGCAGTCGTGCCCGTTGGTCTGCTGCACGCACTCGCCCTCGGGCAGCTGCGACGGGACGCGGATCCCCAGCACGCCAGCGACGGTGCGCGCGAGCCGCAGCGCGGGCATGCGGTTGCTCCCGCCGTAGCTGTCAAAGTGGACAAACTTTTGGGAGAGCACGTCGACGAGCAGCGTCGACCAGTGTGACCCGCCGAAGACGTGGGCCGCGGCGTCGTTGACGGGGAGCAGCAGGAGACGCGCGGTCAGGAGCGGCGAGCCGGCGAGGATGGCGCGCACGGTGGCGGGGTCGTCGCCCTGCAGGTCGTTGACGAGGCGCACGATGGTGGGCGCGACGAGGGCGAGGGCGGGTTTGGGGTGAGGGGCAAGGACCTCGAAGGCGTACGCGATGGCGGCGTCGGTCAGCCACGCGCCGGGCGACGCCGACAGCACGTCGGAGCGGTACAGCGACGTGTCACCGCGCGTCAGGATGAGCGGGTCGTAAGGTGAGGTCATGGTGGGGGGCGGGCAGGGCGGGACGGGACGCGCGGGAACAGGTCGGGCCGGGCGGTCGGCGGTAGCGCGGTCGCGCGGTCGGCGGTGATCGGGGTGGGCAAAGGCGGCGCGCGATGCGGCGGGTCGCGAAGCGGAAGGGGAGGAAGCTCTGCACCGCCACCTCCTGGGAACAAGGGTGCTGATGACAGAGGATGAGCAAGCGTGGATCGGTGCGGTGCGGGCCGGCTCGGCAGCGGCAGCGCTCGCGGGTGATCGGAGCGCGGCGCGCGCAAAGGCGGGAGGCCTGTTGTGAGAGGCAGGGCGGAGAGGAAAGAGCGAAAGAGCGAGCGGTCCGGCGGAAGCGACAAGGAAAACAAGAATGGCAGGGAGCACGTGCCGGGCGCCATGTGGCAGGGCCACGCAATCGCGCGTCACCGTAGGCGTGGCCAATCGCATCGCGCGGCGCGAAACAGGCCTGTCAGACGCGATCGGGGAAGGCCCAGACTCAGGAGCCGGCTCGCGGCAGGGCACAGGGCAGCCGTCGAAAAAGGGGCCAGACCCCGCCCGACCGGGCCGCCCCGCCCCCCCCCGCGCGCTGCCTCTTCTCCCCCGCGCGTATGATCGGGCGGGCCGATCACTCTCTGGCTACGACTGCCTGAGCATCGCCCCGCTGCTCGCGACCACCCGGACTCGCGGCTCGACTCGCCTCTCGTGCCTGCTCGCACATCCGCCCGCTGCGCGCAACGCTCGCCGCCGCGGGATCCCGCTCGCGACTGACTTTGCTCGCTGCCGGTACGACTTCTCTCCGTCGCTTCCTCCCACCCATCCTCCGCTGTCTTGCTGCTGTGCCCTCGCACGTCGCTGTTGTGGGCCCGGCGCCTTCGCACGCTCCCCTTCGCTCGCCCACCTCGCATGCTCGCGTTTGGGTTGCGCCTCCCTCCCTCGCCCGCCCGCCCACTCGCCCCCTTCCCGTCCCTTCCTCTCCACACGCTTCGGCGGCTTCGATCCCTGGCCCTCGACCGGGATGACGTGCCGAGGGCGTGCGGGTCATCCGGCGCGGGCCGCTCGCTCGCGGGCGCCAGCCACGGGCGGGTCCAGACCACGCGGTCCGCGGGCCACAAGCGAGCGCCACACGGCCCCGCGCGTGTCAGCCGCCGTGCGCCCCGCTTTCGACGCTCGCCCCTGCCTGCCCGCTCCCGCTTCTCGTTGCTTCTCTCCGCTTCGACCTGCTTCGCTCGACAGCGCAACGCAGCGAACAAGAGACACGATGCAACTCGACCATCCCGCCACGCCCAGCGGCCCCCTTCGCTCCACTCCCCCCACGCCCCACACACGTCCGCGCGAGCGCACCGCCTCGAGCAACGATCTGTGCCATCGCTGATCGATGGCGCCCGCCTGCCCGCACATGCTGCCCGCCTTTGTCTGGTGCACTCGCCCTCGCTCGCGCGCCACCCCTCCCTGCCGCTCGCTCCCTGCCCTTGCTCGCTCCCGCGCCGGCGCACAACCCTGCCAATTCGCTCGCTTCCTCTCCCACCTGCGCTCGAGCACGCGCACGCGCGTACGAGCCGCCTGCTGCCTGCTGCCTCCTGAACGCATGCCCGTGGCGTGCTCAACGTGATCCTTGCCCCTGCTGTCTCGCCCGCATCCCGACCCCGACGCGCGTTTGCCGCTCACCGCAACTCGGTCGCTGCGCAGCCCGCTTTCGCCGTTCTCTCCCACCGCTCCCCTCGCGCTGCCGCTCGCGCTACCGCACACTGCCAATCGCGGTATGCCCGCCCCCGCCGCCTGCCGCCCGCCGCCCACCGCGCATTACTCGCCTCGCACTCACGACTGACGCGCACCACGCTCATCCCGTCTCTAGCTCTAGCCCTCAGCCACCTGGAGACGCGCACGCGTCAATCACCGCCCACGACACAAGTCGCCCGTCCTCGTTTCATCCCTCGATCCTTGTGACCCGACCTCGCCCGCCGCGCCGGCCACGCACGCACGCCGCGCCCATCGCCGCCCGCACACCCGCTCGCTGCCTCACGCCGCACACCGCCTACGTTCACGTTCGCGCTCGCGGCCGCCTGCTCGCCACACTCGCTCACCTGCTCAGCTTGCGTGCTCCCCGCCCTCCCCCGCTCGCGGCGTATTTTCGGCCCGCGCGCCGCCATTCTCGGGTACGCTTCCCTCTCGCACTTGCTCTCCCCGACCAGCCGAGCAGGTCCACCGCGCGCTCCGTCTCCCACCCTCCGCAGGCCGCGCCCGCCGTGGTTCGCCTCGTCCCCCACCATAGCCGCTCCCGCCTTGGCACCGAGCTCCCGGCCCACCTCTCCCACCGGTCCCCGTGCGGACCGAACCACCGCCTCCCTTGTATACTTGCCTGATCTGAGTCGTCGCCCTTTCATCACGGCTCCCCCTCGCCCCCTCGCCCTGCCGCCCCCTGCATCGACCACTTCCGGCCAGCCTTGTGCTCCCCTCTCCCTCATGCACACCCCGCACTCGCCGCCGCCGCACGTCGGCCTCGGGCTTGCTGCCGCCCACCGCCTGCACTGCTGCTGCCGCTGTCGCCCGCGGCCCGCCACGGCCCTCGGCGTCTCGCCCGCGGCTGACCGCGACCATCGGACTTCTCTCGACTCACCCACCCCGCATCCCACTCACCTCTCCAGCACACCTCGATCGTCTGCCGTCCTGCGCTTCGGCAAGCACGGTAGAGTGTCTCTCTCGTCCTCGGCCGCCCAGCGTCTGCCCGTCCGCCCACCGTGTCCGCCCCAACTCAGCCAACCAGCGATCGGAGCGCTTCTTTTGTCCTCACCTCCGCGCCCCGCACGGCTCGCCACGGCTCGACGCTCTCGCTCGCCACACTCGGCCGCCGCCGCCGCCGCCGCCGCCCACCCGGCTTCGCCACCACCAACACCGCTTCCCGCTCTCCGCCGCCGCTGCGGCTCTCCGACGGATCCCGCCGTCGTGACGCACGCACCGCTGCCGTGACGCACCGCCGCCCTCGCTGCTGCTCGCGCCGCCGCTCGGCCGCCCGCACCACCACCACCACCTGCCGGCAACAAACAACTGCAGCTGCAAGTGCGGCACGAGCTCCGCCTTTCTGCCGCTCACGCCGTCCCTCCGCTTCCGCGTTATCTCCTCTCCGCGGCTTGGCCCGGCCCTGATCGTGCTTGTCGGTCGGATCGATCCCGCCTCCCGCTCCCGCTCTCGCTCCTCGGGCTCCCTCGCCTCGGCCTCGGCCGCTGCACTCTGCTCCTACCCCGCCACCGTCGCTGCCATGGACTTTTGGCTCCTCGTCAGCCTCGACGGGCTCATCGTCTCGGCCTCGCACGCGCTCGCCCTCCCCTCGTCGGCCGCTGCGCCACCACCACCGCCCCCGCCGCCGCCGGCGAGCGGCACGCTGGCCAGCGCTCTCGCCTCGCCGCCACCACCACCCCCGTCCGCGTCCAGCAGTGATCCGACCATCACCGCACGGCCGCACGTGCTGAGCCTCTCGGCCGACCCCGCCGTCCAGCACCAGCTCCGCCGCCTGCTCGCCGCCGGCGCCTCGGCCTCGTCGCCGCGCGGGTCGCTCGACGACGTGATCCGGACGCCCGCTGTGGAACACGGGTACGTGACGCTTTTCTTCACCCGCGGACGCCCCCTGTAGTCATATCCGCCAGCTTTCTTGCTTGCCTCCCGTCGCGCACCGGCGCGCTGGAACCGGGCGCGCGCTTGTCCGCATTCTGTCGTGTTCTTCCGCGCTCGCGGACCGAAGCGCAGCGAATTCACGCCCGCACGTCTAACGTCGTCGTGGCGCACGCTGTTCGTTTGCACGGCGCGTCCAAGGTGATCGCAGACGTCTGCGATCGCGTGCATGGCGCATCGCGGGACCGCGACGTGGCGCAGCGCGCCCCCCCGCGCCGCGGTTCGCGCGCGCCGGGATAGCGGCGGCGGCGATCACTAGCCTCTGTGAGAGCCGCCGCGCTCGTGTGCGTGATTCTCGGCCGATTGCGGTCGGTCGGGCATGCATGCTCGCCAACTGGCGTGTTTCTCGGAATCTGGACTGACACATCGCCCGCCCCACATCATCCGCTCTCCTCTCGCAGCATTGTGCTCGCCGCGTCCATCTTCGCGCGCAACCCCGGCAGCCCGTTCCCGTCGCCCGAATCGCCCGAGCACCGCGAGCTCGCCGTCGCCTTCGACGCGTGGTGTCTCCCTGTCGCCCGCTCGCTTCTGTTCGCCGCCTTCTACTCAACGACCGGTACGCGCTGCTCCCTCCCTCAGCCACCTCCTCGTGGACCCACACATCGGGCTTGGACGCGCCGCGCCACACTTGGGCCCAGACCACCCGATGCGGCGAGCCACCCGCCCGCTCGCTCAACTCAAACGAGTTTCGATTCATGCTGACCCGCTCCGTCCCCCAACTTGTGGCGCGCCCTTGTAGCCGTCCCGCCCGCGCTCCGCTTCGCGGATCGACCGACCGCCGATGTCGTCGACGAGATCGCCCGGCTCGCGCCCGTCGTCGCGAGCAACAGCTCCCGCGGCGTGCTCGGCGAGTTGCCGACGAGTCTGTGCATCCAGATCGTACGCCGTTTCCGTTTCTCGTGCTGCTCTCTGCTCCGCGCGCTCCCGCTGACGCGTGCATCTGCAACACAACCAGTTCACGCACGACCTGCAGCTCGCCGCGACCTACCCGCCGTCCGCGTTCCACCAGCTCACGGCCCTCCAGTGGCCGCTCCCGCCACCCAACGAGGGCGCCGCGGTCCGCATGCAGGACCTCATCCCGGGCCAGTGTACGTGTGCTCGCCGTCGTTGTGTGACCCGCGTGGGCCACAAGGCTCGCCGATTTCCCGCCGATAACAATTGACCCGGCCCGCGGATCGTCCGCTCGTCTAGTCGCGCCCACCGACCACTACGCGCGCCTCGTGCACGACCTGCACTGGCTCGTCCTCGCGCAGTCGCACGCGCGGTACGCGACCGCCACGTATCGGATGACCGTGTACGGCGGTAGTAGTGCCGAGCCCGCGACCACCGTCACGGTCCTCTCGCGCATCGCCGTCATGCAGAACACGCTCGTCTTCGTCACGGTCGCCGTCGACACCGGCAGCAGCGGCGACGCGGCGCCCGCCAACGAGTACTCGTTCGTCCACGACCCCGTCGCCGCGGCCGCCGTCGCCACGTTCGCGGTGCCCGCGCCGCCGCCCCCGCCGCCACCGCCCGTCGACCCAATGGCGCTCGTCGACCCCGTCGCCGCGTTCGCGGGGCTCGCGGGTCACTGGCCGGCTCCGAACCCGGCGGCCGCCGTAGCAGGATCCGAGGCCGCGGAAACGGTACTGCTCTCTGCTCCACTTGGATCGGTTGGCGGTGTTGGGGGAGGAGCAGCTGCAGGTGCTGACGTGTTCCGCGCGTGTTCCTCTTTGCTCCCTCCTCCTCTCGTTCCTCCCTCGGCCGCGGTCCCTGCATCGGCCTCGGTTTCGGATCCGGCCACAACCATCGCGGTCCCGACTTCGGCTCCGGCTCGCGCCGCGTCATCGCCACCGCCGGCTCCCGCGGCTACGCCACCGTTGCCGCTCCGCCGTGGCTCCCGCTCGCGCTCGCTGCAGCAGGCGCAGAACGGCGACGACCCCGCGCTCGTCCAGCAGCAGCTGCAGAACCGCATCGGCCTCCTCACGCGCGCCGGCGCCAGCGCACTCGTGTCGTCGATCGCCGCCGGCCTCCCCGTCGCCGGCGCGAAACGCAAGCAGGTCAACGCGCCCGAGAAGTGCGCCATCTGCGGTGTCAAGAACAGTCCCGAGTGGCGTAAGGGGCCGACGGGCGCGAGGGATGCGTGGTACGTGTTTTTGGCGGGGTGTGGGTCGTGGGGAAGTGCTGATTTGAGTGTGCGCGTGTAGCAACGCCTGTGGGCTCCGCCTCGCGCGGCAGAAGAGCAAGCTGCGTAAGCAGCAGTCGTCGAGCGCCGACGTGCTCGCGGCCGGCGACGGCTCTGCAGCTGAGGCAGCGGCGGCAGATGCTGCTGCGTCCTCGTCCTCGTCATCGGCGCAGGCCGACTCGAGCGCGGCGACGTCGACGACCACGAGCCGGCAAGGCGACGATCCAGCGCTCGCCGCCGTCGCCGACACCCCGCCGCGCCGCGAGTCCAAATCCCCGTCCGCCGTCTCGACTGGCCCGCCGCTCATGTCGGTCCTCGCCGCGACGGGCTACGTCGCCGCCGCGCCCGCCGACGACCCCATGGACGTGTCGGTCCCGTCAGCCTCCTCCTCCTCGCTGACCGCGTGGCCCGCGCCACCTGGAACCGGCGCCGTCGGCGGCGACCTCGCGTCGGCGCTCCTCATCTCGTCGGCCCCCGCCGGTGTACTCGCCGGCGGCGCCGCTTCGACCGCGCGCCCGCTCCCGCAGCCGCCTCCCCTGCCCGTCTCGGCCTCCGCGGCCAGCTCGTCGTCGATGCTCAACTCGGCGATCCGCGGGCTCGAGCTCGACGCGTCGCTTGGCACGTCGGCCGATGCGCTGTTCCTCCCGCACCACACGGCAGCGGCCGGCAGCGGTGTGTTCCTCCCGCCGCCCCCACCGCAGCCGCAGCCGCAGGTCCCCGCGGCGCCCGTCTTCTTTGACGACGCGCGCCCGCGCGAGCTCGAGCTCGGCATGGCGATACAGGAGATCTCGGTCGTTCAGCCGCAGTACCAGCAGCACGCGCGGCCCGTCTCGCAGCCCCTCTCGCCCGGGCTCCCGCCCAACCCGTTCCTCTCGGCCGGCGCCGTCATGGCGCAGCAGCAACAGCAGTTTGCCCAACAGCAGGCGTGGGGTGGGGACCTCCAGGTCGCAGCGCACGCGGTCGCCGTTCCGGACCCAGTTCTCGCGGCTAACGCGGCGGCGGCGGCAGCAGCGGCGGCGGCAGCGGCAGCGGCAGCGGCAGCGGCAGCGGGGATGGGCATGGATGTCGACCAGCTCTCGGCCAGCGTCATGCGCCAGTTTGACCCGAACGCGCAGCAGCAGTACCCGCAGCAGCAGCAGCAGCAGATGATGCTCGGCAACTCGCTCCCGTCCCTCGACGCGGCCGCGGTACCGGTGCAACAACAACAGCAGGTCCAGTACCAGCAGACGACGCCCATCGCGCCAGCCCAGCAGCAGCAGCAGCAGCAGCACCATCACCACCACCACTTCCACCACGCCGCCATGTTCACGCCGCTCGGCAACACCGCGGGCAACTCGGACAGCTCCGGCGCCATGGGCTTCTTCGCGTTCGCGCGCGCGCCCGAGAGCATCCAGACCTTCTCGCCGTACGAGTCGACCTTCTCCGTCGCCGGCGGCACCCGCAGCAACGACGCGAGCGTGTCCGGCCTCGCCTCCGCCATCACCGCCGTCGACCCGAACACGACGTACCCGCCGCCCGGCGGCGCCGGCAACGCCGCTGCTACGTCCACCAATGGCGGCGGTGCTCCGCACCACCCATTGTCCATGCGCTCGCGCAGCGGCAGCGGCGGAACCGGTGTGCGCGACGCGGCCGCGCTCGGCGACCTCGCTGGTGGCAGCGGTGGCCCGCCGCTCTTGCGCCGCGCTATCACGCCGCCCAGCGCGTGGCCGTACCCGTCGACGAGTGGCGGGACCGCGGGCACGTCGCCGCCCAATGCGGCCGCTCCGAGCCACCACCACGCGCACGCACACCCGCACCATCCCCACCCACGGCCCATGTCCGCCGCCGCCGCCGCGCGCGGCGTCAGCGTCAACCCGCGCCGCCCGACCTACTTCGAGGCGCCCGTCCGCGTCCCCGCGGCCAACTCGTCGGCGCCGTCGGTCGCGGCGGCGGGCGGGGCAAACGATTCGCCGCCGTCCACGTCGTCGTCGAACCTCCTCGCCCGGTCAGCCGGCAGCGGTGGTGGTAGCGTGCGGAGTGCGCAGCAGCCCATCGTGTTCACGGTCCCGAGCCCGCGGCCCCGCTCGCTCCCGCGCAGCAACAGCGGCGGCGGGAGCGGCAGCTCGAGCGCCGGCGCTGCCGCGCTCGCGCGCGCGGCCGACCGCGGCGGACTCCTGCAGCGGCCGGCGTCGACGGGCGGGCTGCCGTCGTTCCACGGCCCGCCCGTGGGGTACTCACCGGCGGCGGGGGCGCCTACGCACCACCACCACCACCACTACCAGCCGCAGCAGCCGCTCGCCGACTACCCGCTCGCCCGGTCGCCGCTGGCGCACGAGCTCGCGGTCTCGGACGAGGCGATCGCGGCGGCCGCGGCACCGCCGCCCACGTCCGCGTCGCACGACGCCATCACGCCGCCCGGCTTCACCGCGGCGGGACCCGCGGCCAACGGCGGCGATGGCGACGGTCCGCGCTCCATCCCGCGCGTGTGGACGCCGCCCGACGTCCGGTCGACCGACTACTCGGCGATCGCGGCGCAGTCGCTCGCGCTCGGCATGGGCGGGATCGGCGGCAGCGGGCCCATCGTGTCGCCCGCGTTCACGGCCGCGTTCGGTGCTGCGGTGCAGCGGCAGTCGTCGTCGCGCCGCCGGCAACGGCAGCAGGGCCAGGGGCCGCCGGTGCCACCCAAGAATTGAATGAGAAGAAGCTGAAGCTGAACGAGAACGAGAAGACTTTCACCCTAGGGTCATTTTTTCATGTCACTACCCCACCCACCTCCCCTCCCTCCCTGCGTGTACACGGCCCCACAGACGGCCGAGAATCGGCGTATTTATATATATCCATTCCCCGCGTATCCGCGTCTGCGGACTTGAGCGAACTCAACGGTCGGGGAGAGGCGACTGGAGACGGAACGCGTCTCGTGTGCGAGATACGCGTCACGTGTTTGTTTGACGCGTCTCGCACTGCAGCGGAGCGCGGCCGCCGAGGAGGCATCGTGGCGCGATGCGAAGCAGACATAAAGGCCCCAGGGATGTCCCTCCCGTTCGCAAACGGCAAGCAACAGGAGCCGAGACAGCCGGGGCCGCGACCATTCCTGGGTGAACAGAAGACCCAGGAAGCTCCAACTAATTTCTCCCGGCCAGGTTGCAGCGTCGATTTAGCGTCGGGACAATCCGTTGCTGTTCCGAGCGATGGCGCCTTGGTCTCTTGCGCTGGCGTGCTGGTCGGCTGAGCCGCTCGGTTCTCGCGGCCGCGGCAAGCCTGGTGGAAGCGCGTGGAAGGTCGCGCGGCGCGCCGTGACTCGCCTGCCCGCGGACGCGCGTGGCAGCTGACCTCGCGCTGTGGCGGCCGCGTCGACCCTTGTCTCGCGTCGGCCGGCTGGCATGGGACGGGACTGAGACGGACGGGTCGACGTCGCCATGGAGTTTGCATAAAAGGCGGGCGTGTCCCGCTGGTGTCTCGAAAAAAAATCCAACACATACGCGTTCTTCACCATGACCGCCGAATCCTCGCCGGCCATCGCGCCGCGCATCACGCGCGACCTCACGCGCTCGCACATCGTGGTCATGCTCCTGTGCGCGACCATGCTTGTCGGCAACTTTTACTGCAACGATTTGCCCGGGGTACGTCTCAACCGCACGACGCTGAGCAACGAGATCAGGTCACTCATCACGGCTCTCATCTCGGATGTAGTCGCTCAGTACCCCGCTCCGCGAGCTCCTCGGCGCGTCCTTCGAGGCGTGGCAGTGGCAGCTCAACCTGCTCTACACCGTCTACTCGGTCCCGAACCTGGTGCTGCCCGTCATCGCGGGCTACCTGTGCGACCGGTTCGGCACCCATCGCATGCTGCTCCTCTTCACGTCCATCGTGTTCGCCGCCAACACGCTGTACTGGATCGGCACTGGCGAGCGCTCGTTCGTCACGCTCCTGCTCGCGCGCGTCCTCAACGGGTTCGGCGGCGAGGCCCTTGACATCGCCGCGACCATGGTCGGCACCATCTATTTCCAGGACACGCGGCACCTGTCGCTGTGCATCGGCGTCCTCATCATGGCGTGCCGCCTCTCGGGCGCCGTCCAGACGTCCGTCTCGCCGCGGCTCTCGGAGCTGACCCAGGGCGGTGCCGCGCTGTCCAAGCTCGCGGGACTCGCCTTGTGGGTTTGCGGCCCCGGCGCGGCCGCCCTGCTCGGCACTACGCTGTGCCTCGACTCGCTCATCGCCGCCATCGCCCTGTACCGCTACGACACGGACGCGCGCCGGATCCGGTGCGGCGTCGTGCCCGTGTCCATGGACGCGCTGCCCGACGATGAAAACGTGGACCTCGAGTCGCCGCTTGCCACGCACATGGGGCCGGCGGCCGACGAGTCGCTCGTTGCGGGTTCGGATGAAGTCGCGGTGGTCGCCTCGACGGCCATGAACGCGGGCGACGCGCTGTTTGCTGGCGACGACCATGTGGTCGAAACCAAGGCCGCGGCCGGCTGGTTCCGCACCGCGCTTCCGTTCCCGCCGGCGTTCTGGATCCTCGTCGCGCTCACCCTGTGCCTCGCTGCTTGCGTCGCTCCGTTCATCCACATTGCTTCCGATTGTACGTTCCGCTGCTGCTCATCGCCACGATCACGGACCCGCACTAACATCGCCGCCCCTCATAGTCTTCATGGCGCGGTGGTACCCGGACGACCTGCAGCTCGCCGGGACGCTCATGGGCATCCCAAACCTCGTCACGGCCATCGGCGCGCCGCTCCTGGGCTCCGTGACCGACCGCCTCGACAACCCGTCCATCGTCTTGCCCGTGTCCGCGTCGCTGCTCCTCCTCGCGCACACTCTGCTCTTCTGGACCGCGGTCCCGCCGATCGTCGGCGTCCTCCTCCTCGGCCTCGGCTGCGCGGCCTACTCGGGCAGCCTGTGGACGTGCGTCCCGCTCCTCGTGCCCAGCAAGTTCATCGGGACCGGCTACGGCGTCACGGTGGTCGCCGTCAACCTGTCGCTGGCCGCGGTCCCGCTCGCTATCGCCGGACTCATCTCGGCGAGCGGCAACTTCGAGTCCACGGGCGCACTGTTCGTCGGTATGTCGGCGTCCGCACTCGTCCTGGCCCTCGCCCTGTGCGCGTGGGATCACACGCACGGGAACCGGCTGGCGGCGCGCAAGGCGGGTAAGAGCCGCGAGTACGATGAATAGCGTTCGGGCTCATCCGTATACATTTACTTCATACGTTTGACTATCATCGCTATTCAACTTGAGGAGCATCGGGAGAGAAGTGGGCCTCCAACGCAGTGGGCGTGATTTGACGCTCGCTCACGTCGCCGACGACAGACCGACCCCTGCTCTCTGCAGCTCGCCTCTTACGCCATGAAAATCACATGCACTTGCTGCAACAGACAGTTTACAAAGCCTTGCTATCTAAACGCTCATCTGGCCGCGATGGAGAAACGTCGAGCTGCCGAGGCCGCACGGCTGGTTGAGACTGAGGCTTCGGCGGGTCGGACCGCCGCCGCTGCGGCGCCGATGCGCCACGATCGCCTGTCCGGGGGACCACTGCCGATACTCAAACGCCAGCGTCGTGAGCAGCTGGCGGCAGACCAGTCACCTGGCTTGGCGGACCGCGCGCGCGCCGTCCCGTTTCCGCTTCACATGGGCTCGCCTGCTCCTCGGGTTTCTGCGCGTGCGCCGGACACGACGAGCGCTTCTGGTGCGTTTTCGCCCCTCGCCGACGAACATCGCCTTATCGTTTGGTTTACGTGGCTTGAACATAGCCTGGGACCCGCTCGCCAAGTTGCTCGGCGACATGCGCTATGCGGGCAGCCCGAGCCCGAGTCTTCTGCCCGAGCTGCCTGCGCGCCCCGACGACGAGATCCTCGCCCCCTTCCCCGACTTCAAGTCTTTCCGCCTGAACCACACGCTGATGAAGAGCCACGCCACCGATGCCGATTACTCGGACATGATCGAAATGTTCTCTCGCGAATCGCTTGGTGGAATCACGCTTGCCTTCAACAGTCGGCAGGAGGCCGAAAACCTTGTCCGCAGCCACCCGTCGTTCCTCCCGTTTCGGCACACGCTCGTGGAAAAGTTCGTGCCGCGGCCCGGCATGAACCGGGGCTCCACGGAGCGCGTCGTCTTCTCGCATCGCCGGATCGCCGACGTCGTGGGCGCTATCGTCTCGAACCCCGCGCTGCTGGATCACATCGACCTCACACCGCACACCATCAGCGACCCGGTCCTCGGCCGAATCTACGCGTCGCCTGCGCAGTGCTACGAGTGGGCGCGGGTCGCGGCGACACTCGGCCGCGATTGCCGCCCTGCTTTCTTCACGCTTGCTTCGCGTACAATCGACGTCGCCGAGGGTAAGCGCGTGTGGGCCATTTACCTCGCTCTCGCCAACCTTGCTCCTGCCGCTGCGAACCGGGAGGACCTCGGCGCCGCTCACCTCCTCGGGTACATGCCGATTCCCATTGTGCGGGCGGACGCGGACGAGGAGACCACTTTCCACGCCGCCGGGACTCTTCGGCTCCTTACCCACGAGTGTCTCCGTGTCCTCTTCGACCAGCAGACGCTCGACGAACTGAATCGGTACAGATCTGGTGCTTGATGACGAACGACGCGCGCACGCTCACTCGTCTCACGAACCATTAGCGGCGTGGCAGTGAAAATTCTCGGCAAATTGGATACCAATATCGTCCCGATCCTCTACCTTTGCGTCGGCGATCGGCAGCAGCTGGCGACTTTTGCACACACGCTCGACGACGACCTCGCCCATGCTTAGGACGACGATGACGGAAATGTTCCTTGCCCTCGGTGCGTCGATTGTAAGGCGCATTTACTCCGTCTTGCTGCTCACACGCGGCCACGATCTGTGTTCGTTGCTGCATTGCATCTCCGTCTGACCGGGTGCAGCTGCTTGACCTGGCCGGGCACTCGCCCGACTCCCCCAACGTGCCGCGCGTCATGGAGCTCGCTCACGAGCATACGCGGCTCCTGAGCGCTCTTCGCGCAGGGGGACCCAAGACTCAGGTTGACGCAGCCCACGCTGAGATTGCGACGATCAGGGCCGAGGCAAACGCTCTCGGATTCTTGCCCCACAAGGTGCGCCGACTTGAAGCGCTCGGCTGGCGCGTACGACTGACCTATCCCTCTTGGGTGTAGAACGCACTATGGCCGGTCCCCCTCCAAGGCGCCTCCTCAATCCACGAGCGCATCGCCGTCGATCCCGCGGGACAGCTTCACCTCGGCGTGACGAAGAATTTCGTTGTGCCCATGATCCGCGACAAGCTGCTCGCGCTCGCCGACGCTCACCCGCACTACGAGCCGCACGACCTCCTCGAGATGGTGTGCTACCGCATCAAGGCGTCCCCGCGGCCGCGCTCCGTATCGCCCGACTTCAACCCGAAGCGCATCCTGCTCCCGTCCGAGTCTGATTCCGAGGCCGACTCGCCGCCGGCTGCGCGCGACTATCAGGACCTGATGCGAGTACGACGCTCTTGTACTTCCCGCCACCGTTCTCGCACAATTTACACCCGTCGCCCGCACTTTCTAGGTGATCGTCCCCGCGCTCGCTGGTATCGTCGAGCCGGCGTTCCTCGACATCGTGACGCACCACGCGACGTTCTGCACGCTCATCGAGGCGGCCGCGCCGTGCGACCTGACGCTCAACGTCGCGGACCATGCGCGCTCGCGCTTCCACGACGCGCTGCTGGCCGCTGGTCTCGACCCGCCCAACTCGCTTGAGTACCACACGCTGAGCGAGTACATGGCCTTCATCCGCGACTACGGACCGCTGTGGGTCGCGAGCATGGAGCGCTTCGAGCGGCTCGACCGCGATCACGCCCAGGCGCTCCCGGAACGCATCAATTGGTCCGTCGCCGCGACCAAGCAGATGGCCGATCGCGTCGCGCAGCACGATCTCCATCGCTCAGTCCTCGTCCAGCTCGCTACCGTTGGGAACCTCAAGGTACAATACTCGCAAATAGCGTTGCTGACCTCGCTCACGACGTTTTCGCCGACACCGCACACTGCAGGGGTACGATCCGAAACAGTTCGAGAGACTTCAGCTCAATGTCGACCTCGGCGGCACCAACTCGCGCCTGAACAACATCCCACAGCGGCTCACGGCGCGCAGCGTGACGCCGCGAGGCCAGCTCAACAACGTCTCGATGGAGCAGCTCAACTCGCTTGTCCCGCACCTGCATTCCGCGCTCGCCACCTACCTCCGAGGCCTCAGTGTTGCGTCGGCGGCCCTGCAGATGTCGGCCACGTGGCGGCCAGGCTCTGCGCGAGACATTCAGCAGGTACGTTCCGCTTGCATGGGGCGTGCATATCGCCTCACTGACGCGTCCGCGTGCCGCACGTTTAGTTCAAGGTGTTCGGCGAGTTCGAGTGGACCAACGTCTCGCCGGGCAGCTTCCTCGCTGAGCGCATGGTCGCTCGGTGCATGGTCGCCAAGGGCGCGACTGCCGACTGGGTCCTGGTACGCTGTGCCGGTCGTTCGCTGTCTCGCAACAACTGCTGACGCCGCCGCCTGTATCTCTAGTACTCGACCTCAATCAAGTCGTTCCGCGTCGGCCGCCTCAAGGCAGTGCTCGAGTTCACGCACGGTGACAAGCTGCACCGCGTCGCCATCGTCGAGCGCTTTGGCGTCCGCCGCGAGCTCACGCAGCTCACGAACCAGCTCTACCCGGCGCAGCTGTTCGGCCTGACGCGCATCGCCGCCGGCCACGCGCGGCACCAGGTCGTCCCTCTCACTTCTCTCGTGAGCGTGGTCCACGCCGTCCCGAACTACGACCGCCCCGACTCTGATCAGCTCAGCGAGTTCCGCGAGTGGTTCCTCAACCCGTATGACGACGCGGGGTCCCTGACGCTGCTACTGCATCCGATGGTGGCCGAGGCGCTTGAGTGATGATGCGTGTCTTGTATGAAAGCTCTAAGTTCATGGTTCCACGCCGCTGATCATCGCTGGTCCGATCGTGAGCAAGGCCGCGCTCAGTTTCGTCAGTCTCTTCGACCCGATCGTCCAGCCCGTCCTCGTGCTCAATTTCGCCAGTCTCCTTGACTCAGTCCTCGCGCTCAGTTTCGCCAGTGTCCTTGACTCGGTCGCCGATGCAACTCTCACGCCCAGCCTCGCCCGCAAGAATTCTCGCTCGGGATGACGTTTCGGACCCTTCTCGCGATGGTGTCGCTTTTCCGTCTACTTCAAGCTCGGCTGGCTCGTGTCCGACTTCCCTGTTGGTTGCCAACCACGATGACGCGGACGTGCACGTTCCTGCCCCGCTCAATGTTGTTGACAACAATGACCCGACTGCCGCTTCTACCATTGGTACGCCTGCGTTACAACGTTTAACCATCTGTATCACTAAACTCTGTTGAGCGTAGGCGATGCTGAGTCGGACTTCAAAGTGAACGCGTCCGCTTTGGCCGATTCCGAGGTGGGCGACGCGGACCTTGCGCACAACGAGCTCGGTTCACCTGGTCACGACGCGACTGCTTCCGCCATTGTTGGAGCGAGTGATCCCGGTCCGGAGCTTTCTCATACCGTTGCTGCGGTTGCTGATGCCAGCGACTTGGGAACCTTACCTGTCTTTGACACCGCGACCCTTGCTTTGGCCGATCTCGACGATCTGGCGCCTTTCAAAGATGCCATGCTGACGGTGATTCGGACGAGGTCACTCCCGCGGGCCCTCACCACGATCTTGTCCGCGATCTCGACAAACATGGACTCCCGTGGTTTCACCTGCTTCCCGCGCCATGCGGCACGACTGCCGGCCTGGCCTACTTCAACCCGTCAGTCACCATCATGCCCGGCGTTCTTCCCGGCGTGCCGACCGTCCGCGTCAACCTTGTGTGGATCATGGCGATCCAGGCGGTCTACGCGGGGCTCGGCCTCTGGGACTTTGACTCTGCCGAGCTTCCTGGCCACTTCAGCGTCGCATTTCCCGCCGACACGACGTGGGGCGCTGCGAAGCGTGTCATTGAGTCGACAGTGCTTCTTCGCGATGTTTTGCTGTGGAACCCGCTTTACTGGGGGCTCTCGGGCAGCGTTGCAGGCATCGACGCGCGCGTTACTATTGACGGACTGATATCGGACCCAAACCCCAGCTTGTCGCTGCGAGAAATGCCCGCGGCGGCGGCAGTAGCACGAAGAAAGTGTTATCGGCCAAGAAAGGGAAGAAGAAATCGCTTTCGCTGCCGCTCACAGCGGCAAGCCAAGTCACGGATGCTGGTCCCAACAATGCTGACCCTGCTGCGCCAGCGGTGCTTCGGATCGCCTTAGTCCCGCTCCTCCACGCACCTAACCCAGCCGGCACGGCCCCCATCAAGGGCGTATCTGCTCCCGTCCCGCGGGAAATCGTCCGGCAGTACACGGTCGACGGGATACTTCTCTTCATGAAGGTTTACGTTGCACCAATTGGGCTGCGCTTCCTTAACCCATGCTGGGTCCCGCCAACGACACCTGTCGCACATGTTCTTGACTTCATTATGCCTCCTGGCTCGCTTAATGAACACGTGCTTGGCCAGCCCACGGGATTCTACGAGGAGCGGCCTGGCAACCTCCCGCCGCGGCGGCTAAGCCCACGCCTCTCGTGGCAATCCCTCAACGTTCCGTTTGGCGCTATCCTTGTCGTTGAGTTCGCGCCCTTGACCCAAATCCACACAGTTTTTCGGGACCCCCTGGTTCTCAAGGTCTTTGAGGACGACCGTTCAGTCAACCATCCATCGGTTGTGGGCATGTAGATCCGGAGCTTGTATCCGGACATGACCGAGCTCGCGGCGGAGTGTGCAAACCCGGCTCTTGTGCGCTCCGTCATTGACACGGCCGAGGCCGCGTACATGGCGTTGCTCGCGCTATTTCCTGGTATCGCACACGACCTGCGCCACGAGTACCGCATGGTCGCCCGCGGACGCATCGCGCCGAAATCGTATCTTGAGTGGTTCGCCGACGCGGCGCGCGGCGGGTCGCGCGAGTTTGCTTGGCTGGCGGACCCGGACGCGCCGTTCTTCAAACCTGACGAGGACCCGGATGATAACTGCAGCGTAACGCCACCAACGGATCCCGAAGCGTTTGAGAACGATGAGATGTAGAAGAGGTCGATTCAGCGAGTTATTGAATGCAACAACAATATTTTGTCATAATCGTCGCTTCGCGCTCGTCCCTAGGGCCTCCAATGGTCATTTTTCCTGTCTAAATAAGTCTTTGAGGATGGCGTAGCAATCTTGAAAGGGAAGCAAAACAGGCGACAGAGCCGTCACCTCGCGTCGTTCAGCTGCACATGGGCCACGTGACGCTCAGCCCCAACTTTAGTTTTCGGCCCGCGGACGGCGACCGGCTCCTCCTCCCTCTGACCGCTCCCTTCACATGTAAAACAAATGGAGACCCACTGGAACTCGGCGCAATACGCGCCCATGTACCAAAACGGATACCCGCCGGGCCCGCCTGGCCCGACGTCCGGGTGGTCCGGCTTTTTCGGGGCTGCGCCTCCGCCGCCTCCACCGACCCAGCCTTATCCACACGCTTATGATATTCCGGCCGCACCTCTTGCCGACGGTCCTTACGCTTCTGCTACTGCTTCTGCTGGCGGATCGTCGGACCTCGACCTGCTGTTGTTCGCGCAGCAACGCCTCGTTGCCCCGTCCTTGACAGCGCTCGGCGATCCGCACCCTGCTACTTGGTTGCGCGTCATGGAGACGGATCTTGCCGCTATCGGCTTGCCACGCCGTTTGTGGCACCTCGCAGCACTCTGCTACGCTGACGCCGACCTTGCGCGGACTCTACGGCTCCGTGCGCAGGAACTCTTCGATTCTGCTAGTGCTACTAACGATCTTTGGGGTCACGGTGTCCGTCCCGCCGCTCTTGATCTTTGCCGTTACGCACCACCGCACCATCAAACTGGTACGCCTGCTGTGGCGGACACGGCCGTGTTTGATCAGTACGCATCAAACGGGTTCTCGATGTGGCCGCAGCATCAACAACCTCAGCAATTAGCGACGACGGTGGCGCCAATCGAGGCTCGGAGCTTCCCTCCGGCCCCCTCGGCACAATTTAACAGTGCAGTCCCGCATTCAACTACGCCTCTCAACTCGCTTCCTCATCCTTCCGCTCCGAACCTCGCGCCTTCGGTTGATCCAGCACCCGAGACTTCGTTTACCCCGGCCGCAGAGCGCGCTCTTGAAATTGACCACGCCTCCATGCTCGCCAGCAGCGACGAGAGCGAGTCCACGTCGCTGCCGATCGACCCGATCTCGTCAGACTCGCTGCTTTCGGAGGATTCTGCGTCCGAGTCGGACGACGACGAGCTTGCTTCCGCTCGCCAGTTGTCAAGCGCGGAGGTCAAGTCCGTCGCCACCGTCGCACCCGCGCCATCCCGCTCGCCGAGCCCGTTGCCGCGCTGGTCCAGCCCTCCGCCCCGCTCGGTGTCGCCGGTTTCCTCGGCTCGCTTGGAACGTTCGCTATGCCCGCTGTCGCGTGCAGTTTCGCCAGCGCGATCTGGGCTTTCGGACGACGACGATCTTACTTCTTTGCGTGGCGACGGCGCTGCTTGCTCTGACAACGACGCCGCTTCCTCCGCTGACCATGCCTCCTCCGCTTCGCCTTCGCCTTCGAGCTCCTCAACCTCGCGTCGCGGCTCCCTTGCTGGCGACGAGGACGGTGATAGCGACGCCAGCTCTGACATTCCAATTTCCGATACTTTCGACGTGGAGGATGATGGCTCCGGTTTTGCTTTCGCTGCTGGTACGGTTTGTTTGCTTGGTGCGTGGTGAGCACAGCTAACAGGTTCAGTTGTAGACGACGTCGAGCCCGAGCGCGATTCTGATGCACCTGCTTCGCTCGAACTTGATGCGGCCGGCGCAGCTTCTGAGCCCACTGGAAACGCGTCTGGGGCTGTTGACGGCAAGCGGGCTGATCCGACACCCTCGCCCCGCCCGGCTGTCTTGCTTCTCGCGTCGAGCGAGACGGCATCGCTTCCGTGGTCCGAACGGACCACTCTCATTGGTGCGGACGCGGACAAGAGCTTGGCTATTCCGCGCTGGGATACGACCATCGAGAAGCAGGCCGAAACTGGGTACCTGACTTCCATGGTCACCGTCGATTTCAGCGCCAAGCCCATCTTCGGGATGACGGCCATCATGGAAGCCGTGCTGCGGTCCCGTGACGACCCGGATGGTTCCACAGTGCCGCAGCACGAGCTCAACCGCATCGCTCACCTTGTCACTCGCTGCTACCACGCGGCCGAGCAGGCCGCCGCCAACAACAAAGCTTACGTTACCACGATTCCGCCGCGCGGCAAGTCCCAATACGTGGCCGCTTACTTTATTCAGCCGTGCAGCGGCTTTGAAAGCTTCACGGACGGCGGTCGGTGCAAGGTCCCTGCGGACGAACCAATGCCCGCGGCCGCAGTGGAGCTTGCGCGCACGGTCACCTCCCCTGGTCCGCATCACGATCTCGTGCGCGATCTTGACGAGCACGGTCTCCCGTCACTTCACCTGATTCCTGCGCCGTGCGGCACGACCACGGGCGTGACGCACTACAACCCGGCAGTCCGGGTCATGCCCAGCGTTCTACCAGGCGTGCCGACGGTCCGCATCAACCTTGTGACGTCTAGTCACATCGATGCGTACTATGCAGGGCTCGGCGTGTGGGACTTTGCCTCGAACAAGCTTCCCGGACATTACTTTGTCGTGTTTCCCGCCGACACGACGTGGGGCGCGGCCAAGTCGGTCCTCGAGTCTTCGGTGCTTGCCCGCGATGTCGTCTCGCGTATTCCGTTGTACTGGCGCATGCCTGGTAGCGTCACGGCAACGGACGCGCGCGTGTCCGTCGATGGGTTGCTTTTGGATCCCAAGCTTACCCTCGCGCAGCTTGTTGACGCTGGCAACAAAAGCGGTAGCAGCGAGAAGCAGCTTTCGCTTGCCAAACGGAAGGGCAAGAAACGGAGACCTGCAGCAGCGACGTCTGTGACCACGAGCGTTCCTCCGCTTCATGGCGGCGCCGACCCTCCTGCTGCCGCGGTGCTCCGAGTCCTGTGCACCCCGATTCTCGCTCAATTTCCGGGAAACGTGGATGCAATTCAAGGCGTGCCCGTTCCGCGCAATATCGTGAAGCTCTACACGGTCGATCAGCTGCTTCTCTTTGTCAAGCTTTACATCGCGCCGATTGGGCTGCGTTTCTTCAGTGCACTGTGGGTCACGCCAACGCAGCCTGTGGGTGAGCTTCTCCGCAACTACTTTTATCCCGGCTCGCAACTTTGTCTCATGTTCGGCGAACCAACCGGTTTCTACGAGGAGCGGCCGGGCAACTTGCCGCCGCGCCGGCTCAGCCCGCGGTTCGCGTGGCGTACCCACAACGTTCCCTTTGGCGCCATCATTGTCGCCGAATTCACCGGCATGCGCAGTGTGAATCTCGATCTCGACCTCGGAGTCGCCTTGCCGACAACCTTGGCCGCCAGCTACGATGGCGACACCTTCACGCCGTCCGTTGTGATGCAGATCTCGAGCCTGCTTCCGCACATGACCGAGCTCGCCGCGCACTGCGCCAACCCGGGACGCGTGCGGGCCACCATCGAAGCAGCCGTGTCCGCGTACCTGGCCTCGCAAGCGCTCATGCCCAACATGGAGCACGACCTGCGCCACTATTACCGCATGGTCGCGCGCGGGCGGCTCGCGCCGGCGACGTTCCTCGAGTGGCTCGAGCGGGTCGCGGACGGGACCTGGCAGCCCGAGTTCTGCTGGCTCGCGGACCCGGACGCGCCCTGCTTCCCGCCCGACGGCCGCACGGCCATGGTGCACGGCGTGGTGGACGGCGCGGTGACGCTCGCCGAGGCCGAGGCTCATGAGCACGGCGAGCAGTGAGTTTTGTTTTGTTTTTGTTTGAATACTCAAAATAGCAGTTTTGTCATCGTTGTTCCGATCGCTTCGTCCTGATGCGAGTGAAGACCGAGTTTTGAACATGCGAGCGGAGGGGAGGGATACATGCAACAGACGCGAAGTTCACGCGCGCGAGGTCCACGTGATGAATAAATGGCGAAGAAGGCCGGTCGCCTGCGATCATTGCCAGTACCTCCACCACTGACTCCGTTCGGGTGTCAACTGTGCGGGGCTTTGCCCAACTGCCCTCTCGCCCGCGATCACCTGGCACTACAGACGCGCGATTGACGCGTGATGCAAGGAACTGCAAGATTTATGATGTGGAACACACGGAACTCGCTTCAGGTGCAGCAGCGCTGACTGAGACCGTGCTTCGGATCCGCGTTACATGGAGGGACACGAGAGAAAGGGTCGCGACGCGTCAGTACCGCGCGTTGGAGCTGTCCCGACACGCCTACTTCTCTCGCTTTTGCTCGCCTTCCTGCTGTTGAGCTGGATTAAGTTGACTACGGACGGGACGGAGCAAACTGAAGGCTGTCAAACAAATTGCTTTTCCACCTTCTGTAGCAGCTCGTCGTACAGCTAGCTGCGCTCACGCGCGCACAAACGCGGCCGTCCACGCTTCAGTGATGGTGTTTTTGATGGAGCACTTGTGCGCGGCATGCTGGTTGGCCATGGGCGGCGAGTGCTTTCAAACGCGTCCCAGAATAGTCCTTACGCTTGCAGCGCTTGACCATCATGCGTTCAAGGCCGTTGAGCTCAAACGTGCGACGTGCGTGAGCGCGACGGGCTGCCGCTCGACCACGGACAGCGAGAAGTGCATATCGAGCGCGCCGTGGAGGGAGCAGCTGACGACCGCAAAAATGTGCGAGAAAGACTTCCTTCACTAAGCGCGCGCTTCCAGCGACTCAACTTCCCCGTGGTCTTCCGCAACGCGACGAGCTTTCATCTATAAAAGAGACCAGCCGACAATGTGACCGTGTGCATCGCATGCCACAATCTAGTTTTAGACCTCGAGCAAGCTTGGTTTCTCAGAAACGGACCAAGAGCGCTCAGATGAAGCGGGCCTACTGTGGAACGGTTGCGCAAGGTCGACGCGCGATAGGGCAGACCACGGGATGACGTTCGTTGCGACGTGGGACGCGTCAGCGCGAATCAACATCGTGTGCATCACGATGCACGCGTGAGCGTTACATTTCGTCTCAGACTTGTCCAACCGGCGAAAGTTGCTCATGCAGCAATACTCACTGTCACGCGAAACCTCGAGAACGGGAGGACTGTCAAGCTCGTGCTGACGCACGCCTGTCGGTGAGAAGCTGGCATCAGCGGCCGCGACTTTCGCTCGCCTTCAGCTGCGCAGTGGTCGACGTGCACAAGTTGCATGGG
Organism: Blastocladiella emersonii ATCC 22665; assembly: GCA_025594325.1. Taxonomy (NCBI): domain Eukaryota; kingdom Fungi; phylum Blastocladiomycota; class Blastocladiomycetes; order Blastocladiales; family Blastocladiaceae; genus Blastocladiella; species Blastocladiella emersonii. The sequence goes on along the minus strand of JANHCV010000009.1, from coordinate 1,142,401 downwards.
AAGCATAGCAATGTCGAACGTCCTGATGATTCGCAGCGCGCATCAAATAGAGTTCGCCGACAAGGTGTTCTAGCGAATCAATAGCGCGTTCCGCCACCGGCTAGGTTGCAGCGATCATGAACAAAAGCGGTGAGCAGCACAGCCGATGGAGCCGCGCATGCTTGCGCTGGAACGAAGTCAGCCGCGCGCTCTGCTCAGAACATAGCTCGCACCTCATACCGCCGAGAAGGATATATCGAGTAGCTACTCGTCGCGAGGGTTCACGCGGCTTCGTCGCTCCGCGTCGCTCAGCGCAAAGTCCCGCGGCAAGTAACCAGGACGCGACGCGACGCTAGGCCTGGCGGGCACAACGGCAGTGTAGTAATAGCGGCGGCGGCGGCGGCGCAGGAAGAGCGAGTCCATCAACAGCAGGGGAAGGATAAGGACACAATGAGCAAGAATTTCGAGCTTGGGTCACCTCAGGAGACAAGGCACTGCAAGCCCAGGCAACGTGAAAGCATCCCGCGGCATGCTTCTCCGCTCACGAGCTCGCTTAAGCAGCACTCGTGCAGATTGAAGAGGACAGTGCGAAAGCGATGTCAATGGAACACTCAAGCCAACGGTCGAACGAAGCACAGCACAGCACTTTGCTGCGCGGGCTCCACCCAAAACGCTGCAAGAGAGACGGGATTAGCCTGCCGTCGAGTTTATGATTTATGAGATCCATTGCATAGAGTAATTCAGCTTCATCGATTAAGGGGAGCATATGGGAGGGGAGCAGCGCGGAAGCGAGAGCTGAAGCGAAGTGGCGCAGCGCGACTCGGGGAGTGATGTCATTGTGAAGAGTGTGACTGGAACGTGACGAAACGAGAGCTTCAAGGTCGCAGCGCCTATGGCTTGGGCAAAGCCCCGCATACGCTCTCTCTTCCACCACCGCTACTGCTTCATGTAAAACTGATGGAATTGAACGGGGACTTTGCGCAACACATACACCAATATCCGCCGGGCCTGGCGCCCGGGTGGTCCGGTCTTTACGGAACCGCGCCGTACCACTCTCAAGCTTACGCTCAGCCTGCTGGCCTTGCTCCCGATGCTTATCGAACTTCTGCTTCAGATTTTGAACTGATTTTCTTCGCTCAGCAACGCCCCGTTGTCCCGACACTTACTCCGTTCGGCGACCCGGATCCTGCCGCGTGGCTGCGCGTCGTGGAGATGGACCTTGCCGTGCTTGGTCTGCCGAGCCGGCTCTGGCATCTCGCAGCGCTGTGCCATGTTGAAACTGGGCTTGCGCGGACTCTGCGACTTCGCGCGCAGGAGCTTTTTGATGCAGCGGGCGCTACCGGCGACATGTGGTACTTGGGCATGCGGCCCGCCGTGCTTGCACTGCGCCAGTATGCGCAACCCGATCCGTCAAGCACGAATGTAGCGGTGGGTCCGCCGGGCTTTGACCAGCACGCCGCTCACGGGTACTCGATGTGGTCGCCGTTTCAGCAGCAGCAGCAACCGCCGGCGTTCGGGACGCATGGGTTCTCCTCGCCATCCGCGGCGCCGCTTGGCAGCTCGGCTCTGAACAAAGTCGCGCTGTACGACACGCTTTCGCATTCGTCCGGCTCGGACCATGATCCCTCGCTTGCTTCAGCGGCCGGCTCTTCGTTTACGAAAGCTTCTGAGCGCGACACCAACGGAAACAAAATTTCTACGACCGACAGTGCCGACGTGTGCGAGCCTGAGCCTGTACCAATCGAGCCCGTCCCGTCAGGGTCGATGGTGTCCGTCGACCATGCGCCCGAGTTGAAAGCCACCCAGCACTCCACTGCCCGCTCGCCGCCGAACCTGTACGTTGAATCTACCCCCGTATCGGCCAATTTTCTGCGCTCTGCTGACTGACACACACGTGCGCTTCAGTTCCTCCCGCTCGCCCAGTCCAACGCCGCGCTCGGCCACGCCGATTTGTGTTGTGTTCTCGGACCTCTCGCCTAGGCCGACATCTCGCGCCGCTTCGCCGGCGCAAAGTCTTCCCTCGGATGATGGCACTGCTGCTTCAGCTGTTCCCTTGGCCTTGGGCTCGTCGGCCGCTTCAGCTGCTTCGTGTTTGGTCAAACCTGTGCCGAGCATCGACAATGGAAACGACCGCGGTTTGAAGGACTTGGCCGCGGATGTCATCGTCGACTCGTCGGTAACTGGTGCAAGCGGATCCGACGTGCTGCCGCCTACCGACGCGACAATTGCAGCTGACGTATCTGCACCAGCTGATGTAGCCACGGACGCTTCTGTCGCGACTTTTACCTCGGGACCGACTCAACCTGAGCATCGCACCGTGATCGTCCCGATTGATTTCGATGCCAACCACCTCTATGCAATCAAAACCCTTGCAGAGGCCTTTCGTGATGCCCGCCCTGCACCGCCCGGAGCTCAATTGTCCAAGACTGACTTGGCAACGTACTGCGAGCTCGCGGCTTTCTGTATGGTTTCGGCCAGCTCAGCAGCGGCCATATCCATGGCTTATACCACCACCGTTACGTACACGGGTGGTGACTTGGACCAGACGGTGACTTTTCACATTCAGCCGATCGCGGGCTTTACTAGCACCAAATCGGGCTTACACAACAAGCTTCCCGTAAACCCGCCGCCGCCGCTTCCCGTTGTGCCTGCTTCAGTACTCTCATCCATGTAACTTCATCACGATCTGGTCCGCGATCTTGACGAGCACGGTCTCCCGTCTTTCCACCTGCTCCCAGCCCCTTGCGGCACTACTGCGGGACCGCTCTCGTTTTCATCCGCAGCGTCCGTGATGCCAGTCATCACCCCCGGCGTGCCCACCGTCCGCGTTGACATCGTTTCGGACGCGGCCATCGACTGGATCTACAGTGGACTCGGATTGTGGGACTTTGATTCCGCCAAGTTCCCCGGGCACGTCAGTATCACCTTTGCAGCAGATACGACTTGGCGCGCTGCTCAGGACGCTATCGAGGCGACGCATTTTGGGCTCCTCTTCGCGCGCGATCCGCTGTACTTGCTGCTCTCGAGCGGAGTCGCGGGCGTTGAGGCGCGTTCCGTGAAAGATGGGCTGATTCTCGATCCGAACGTGACGCCCGCGCAGCTCGTGGTTGCAGCCGCAGCCCCGATCAGCGCTAAGCCGGCATCGCCAGCGAAGCGAAAGGTAAAGAAGAAGCCCGCGTCCGTGAGCATTGCTGCGCCGAGCAGTGTCGCGCCTTCGAGCGATACATCGCCCGCGATCTTGCGAGTCATCTGCACCTTGTTCGCCAAACCCGGCAAGCCGCGCGCCGCCTCTGACGCGAGCACTGGAACCGCGCCGGCGCGGCAAGAACTTATGAAACAGGACGACCGGCTGCTTGTCTTTGTGAAATTCTATGCCGCTCCGGTTGGTCTGCGCTTTGTCCGCTCGTACTGGGTTCGTAGGTCAACACCCGTTTCGCAGCTTACGCAAATCTTGTTCACGGCCGACTCGCTTTCTGCGGCTCTCTTCAAACACCCTTCGAACTTCTACGAGGAGCGGCCCGGGAACTTGCCGCCGCGCCGGCTTAGCCCACGACTTTCGTGGCGCACGCTCAACGTGCCGTTCGGCGCCATCATTGTAGTCGAATTTGCTGACATGCAGGGTGTCGTGGAAAAGGCCATCCTGTCCAAGCCGATTGAATCTTTCACCCAGTCCCAGCGCCTGTGGTTCACGCCGTCGGACCTGCTGCAGGTCAAGGCCATGGTGCCGGACATGCTCGCGCTCGCGGACCAGCACCCTGACCCGGCGCGCGTGCGGTCCGTGGTCAACGCGGCGGCGGTCTCGTTCGTCATCTCGCTCGCGCTGATCTTCGGCGCTCACCCGGACCTCCGCTACGAGTATCGCATGGCGGCTCGCGGCCGCATCGCGCCGCCGACGTTCGCCCAGTGGCTCGAGCAGTGGACGAGCGGCAGGCTGGACCGCGAGTCGGTCTGGTTGTGCCACCCGGACGCGCCTGTTTTCTTGACCACGGACCTTGCCGATGTTGTGATTGGGCAGGTGAAAGGGGTCGGCGGCTTGAGAGCTAACTCGACCTCAAACTGAATACATGGTCTCGTCACTTGTTTTACCCCACTCGTTCGCCGGGTCGCAATCGAGAGCTCCCACGTGCAGCTGCAACCCAAAAAAAAACGCAGCCGCGTGCGGTTGGCGTCCGATTTGAAATCGAGGAAGCAGTTCGTGCGCGTGATTGATTCTGCGACCTAGGAGGAGACTTTTACCAGGATAGTTGCCGCTCGATCGCCTCAGGCCGCGTCGTTCACTCGCACGGGTCCCACGTGGTGGGGGTCGCTCGGTTTCACAGGGGTCGCTGCTCAAGCCTCACTCCGTCCTCCCCGACCCGGTTCTCGACCTCCATTGCATGTAAACGAATGGAAACTTTCTGGGACTCGGCGCAACACGCGCACCTGTACCAGGGTCACCCGTCATCCGGCCCGTTGCCGGGTTGGCCTGGCTTCCAGGCGCCACCGTTCTACGCACCCTCGACCCGCTTCCTCAATCTTACGCTCAGCCCCCTGCACCCGTTCCCGGACCTCCTCAAACGGCTGCTCTCGCTTCGACACCTGCTTCGGATCTCGACCTACTGCTTTTCGCGCAGCAGCGCCTTATCGTCCCGACTCTGACCGCGCTTGGTGACCCGGACCCCGCAACGTGGCTGCACGTTGTCGAGACGGACCTCGCCGCTCTCAGCTTGCCGCAGCGGCTCTGGCACCTCGCGGCGCTTTGCTACATCGACGCCGACCTTGCGCGTACACTTCGACTTGGCGCGCAGGAGCGTTTCGATGCAGCGGGCGCTGCGGGCGACATTTGGAACGCTGGAGTGCGTCCTGCCGTGCTTTCGTTGCGCCAGTACGCAGCGCACGACCCGTCGAGTGCCGTAGCGGTGGGGATGGTCGGCTTTGACCAGTTTGCCTCGAAAGGGTATTCCATTTGGTCATCGCCGCCGCCATCACAACATCATCGCCCCAACCCTGCTACGGCAGTTCCAGTCCTTGCTTCGACGGTGGACCCCGAACTCGAGCATCCGGCGGACCCGGCTCGCTTCCTGCCTAGCGACGCGCTCCCAGGCCCTGTCCTCGCGGAAGCCGAACCGTCGTCATTTTCTGATCCCGAGCTCTCGTCTCCGCCCCCGGTGGATGACCATGATCTCTTCTCTACGACTGGCAGCGCCAACGTGCTCGACTGCGATCCCGAGCTCGTACCGGTTGGGCCGGCTCCGTTGCCGTCCGCGCTTTCTATGGATTCAGCACCCGAGCCCGAAGACGACCGTCGGTCTGGCGCTTCCTCGCTGAGGAGTTTGGAGAATGAGCCCGCCAAATCTCTCGCGTCGCCCAGCGCGCCAGTTACGCTTCCTTCAACGCGCTCACCCAGCCCACCGCTACGCTTACCCTCGCCGGCGCTCTCGCTTCATTCGGATCGCTCTCCGAGCTTGTCGTCGCGACCGGTCTCGCCAGCTCTCTCGGCGAACTCCGATTTTGATGCAATTCCTTCGTCGACTCCGAGCCCTTTGAGCTCACGTCGCGGTTCCGCGGTAATCGATGGCGCCAGCGTGGTGTCCGAGCGCTCTGCTTCCGCTTCTCTCGACGCCGCGGACGATCATGCGGTCCAACCCGATGCGCTTGGTATGTGATTCTTCGAACACGCTTAATAGCGGACTGCGACTAACGCAATTGATTTCAGATGACCTTGACGCGGAACGCGACGCAGTTCACGCTTCGTCGCCGGTCGAACTCGCCTCGGAGGAGGCCGAGCCTGCTTGCACGGAAAAATGCAACGACTCTCCGAACATTACAGGCGTCGCTTTCGATCTTGACGCAACCACGAATCCCACGGCCGAACCCTCCGACGCCGACGCCCAGTCGGCAGAACCACCGAATTCTTCTCCTGCTTTTGACGAGCGCGCTTGCCATGATGGTCCGCCGATTTCACGCCTGCGGATGTGGCTTGGGGTGAAAATCGACCCGAGGGGCTTGGCCGATTTTCACCTCTCCGCTTGACCGATGTTCACCCACCCTGTCTCCCACAGCCCACGTAAAACTAACCCACCACGTCTCCCACTTGAATAAAATGTCAGAATAAATCATTTTTCTTGTTCGAGCAACGCTCCCTGGCAGATACTGGATCACATTACCATGAAGAAACCGGTTGCGTTGACTACATGCAACTCGAGTGCCAGCGTAGCTGACGTGGATACCACCTACTCCTACAGTTCCAGCGCATCGTATGCGGTGGAAGGACATTTGAGAGCCCAAGTGCACTCGGTCGACATCGGAGGTCGGTAAAGCACGCTGAAAACTTTGCGCTGCACGTCCAGCGCGAGCTGGAAGCAGGCCGCGTCGTTGACGATGTTGCTGCTGTTCAAGTGCTGCACGATGACGAATGGCATGAAGATTTCACTGCGTCGGAGGAAGCGCAGATCCTCCGCGAGGAACACAGCCATTATGACATCCCAGCGGAATGGGTTCGAGCGCGCAACAACGAATCCATTATGATGATGAAAACTGACTACCGCCGCGTAGATGATCACCTACGAGGCCTCTGAGACGATCACGACTTACTCGACCAAGGTCAACAACGCCTAATTGGCCAACAGTGGCTCGGCGGTGACGATCCCTGTGCCAGCTCGTCTGTCCCCGTATGGCGCAGGCGTCGAGCCTGACGTGCCCGCGTCGCCACTTGCAGTTCCTGTGGTTTTTGTGCCAGCTCTGCCCGACCTGTATGAACAGCTTGATGCGACGCAGTTTGACATCACGCACCCCTTGGATGCGGTGCCCGCCGCTCAAATGGTATCGCATTCGGACAGTGGGTCGCACAACGAGTCGAGCAGCAACGCGGGCGGCGAGACGTTCAACGACACGCGCAGTGAAATCAGCGACACCTTTTCCGGCCTGTGTGATTCCTCCTCTTCCGAGTCTACCTCCGAACTGCCGATGCCGGGTGAAGCAGGTGCGTACGCGTTCATGCTGCGAGACGCGTGAGACGCGTCGGAATATCAGCTGACCGACACGCGCACGCGTCGCGGTTTGGCGCGCAGATCGCGGCGCCACCTCCACCGCCACGGCGCCGCCCTCCTCATCCCCGACTTCTAGCAATGTGCAGGAGCCCAAGCGCAGGTTCCCCTTCGTCACCATGCAACTCGTTCTCTTGCATTGGCTTATGAACCTTGATCCGTCGATGACCCGGCTGCTGCGACGCAAGACGCTCTGGACCGCGAAGCAGCTTGTCGAGCTCGGCAGCGCGGTTCCAGCGCTGGACTCGGTGGAGAAGCTGCGCAAGGTCGACTTTGGCCCGCGTCTCGCGCACTTCCCGGCCCCGATGCGCGGCGCACGCGAGTTCTCGATCATCCCGATCAGCGAGTCGCTGCCGTTCGTCGCCACCACCCCGGGCGTCTTTGAGAAGCTCCAGTTCCTGCCCTCCGCCGACCCCGACGTGATCGAGAACTTCATGGACACGCCGCGCGCCAAGGAGCTGTTCTACGGGTACAAGGCCGCCAACACGTCGATCGGCGGCATCACCTACTTCGTGGGCGACGTGGTCATGCTGCGCGCGCCTGTACCTGGTCTCTCGGGCCGCCTCGGCCGTATCGTCGCGCTCGAGCACGTCAAGGGCGACCCGACCCGTGTTCGCGTGCTTTTGCGACGGTGCGACATCATGACCGAGTTCCGCAAGGACGAGCGCCCGCCGAGCCCGAAGCGGCAGAAGCGTGGCCGTGGGAAACCGCGGCAGCGGCAGCAGCGGCAGCAGCGACAGCAGATCGAGGCGCTGCGCAGCGACACTGGGGAATTCGATCCGCGCGATCTCATGGACGCCAACCGCTGCTGGCTCGTTTATCAGCGCGTCGTCCCGCCGTGCGAGCCGCATGAACCGCATCCGCGTCCTGATGCGACGGTCGAAGGCGACGAGCTCGACTTTCTGGTTCGAGTACGCGCCGACGCTCGCTTGCCGCGCGAACTCCTGAATACTCACTCCACTCGCGTCGTACTTGTTCAGAGTGCTCGCGTGTATGGAGAATGGGATCCCGACGTTCATGGCTCGGAAAAAATCTACTCGCAGGAGCGCCAGCGCCAGGAGAACGCGGTCCATCACGCGCGGCAGCTGTCCATGGAGAACGGCGGTATCCCCGTCCTGCCCATCGTGATCGGCAAGTGGGCCGACGAGACGACGGGCAACACGTCGAAGCGCAACAACAAGTTCGAGGTCGCTCAGTATCACCTCGGCAACGTGCCCGCATCCATCAACTACTGCCCCGACTTGTGTGTGTTCATCGCGGCGGCCAAGGGCGTCGAGCCGCTGCACCTCGCCCAGAAGATCATCGCCGACTTCAAGGACAAGGTCGAGCGCGGCATCCTCGCCGTCGACCCGCAGGGCAAGAAGGTCGTGCTCGTGGGCCGCTGTGGCTACGTCCTGGGCGACGCGCCCAAGCTCGCCATGGTCGCGAGTCTCGCCTCGCTCACCGGCGCCTACCGCTGCCGTACGTGCCTCGTCAAGGCCGACACCTCGCGCAAGGGGAAGAAGCATGGCAAGAAAGGTGCCGCGTCGTGCGCAGCAGCTTCTCCACCACCACCGCCACCTGTGCACACGATCGCCGACCCGCGCGACCCGCGCGTGACGCGCGAGGCCGTTGCCAGCCACAACCCGTCCGACGGCCAGCCCGCGCCGCAGGAGAAACCGCCCCACGGCATCTCCTTCATCACGGACCAGGTGCGATGCGCTGCTCCCTGTGCGCCGTTCTGTAGCTTACGCATGTCAGTCCCATTTCTAGATTCTCCCAGCTGCGAATGGCTTCGAACCAACGATTGCAGTCTACCGCAAGGTCTTCATTCACGTCCGCAACGCTGCCCTCGAGACGATCCACGTTACCGATTTCAACAACCATCGGCTACCCGAGGCGTTCGACCACTCGCTGCTGTGGCAGGCCGCGGCCGTGGTACGGATTCCTTTGGGGACCGCGCAGAATCAGCTGCTCATCACTCTCAACGATTCCTGTAGCGCTACGTCTTCAACAAGTCCATCAACAACGGCAAGTTTGACGAGGTGGTCAAGAAGGGGTCGGTCAAGTCGTCGACCAAATTTGACGACCTCGAAAAGATCGTCAAGGTCATGACCGGCCGCGGCGGTGTTGAGCACCAGAAGGCGCTCATCAAGTTCGACAAGATCTTGGTCGATATCCACAAGCAGCTCGTCGCACCGGGCGCGCTCAGCACAAGCGACTTCAAGGCGGCGTTGAAGGCGCTCGACTTCCGCATCGGCCAGACCACGGCCGACATGATCCCGTCCAGCGAAGACGTGATCGCGGGGATCGGCGACGTGGCCAAAGTCGTCAGCAACCACCGCGATCCACGTGCGCGCGACGGGACGGACCGTGGTGCAAGCGGCGAGTCCCAGTCCAACGCGGGATCAGCGCGTACGGGATCGGCGGCGCATGGGACAGCTACACGTGTTGGCGCGGGTGCGTTCGTGGCTGTGCATGTACGCGGCGCGATTGTTCCAGATTCTGACGCTTCGGTCGCCCTCGCTCAACTTTTAGGCGGCGCGAATTCATGGCTCGCGCAGCGGATCGAGCGTGTGACCACCACTCAACTAGCCACCACCCAGGCGCCCAGCAACCCGCGCACGGCCGGTGATTCGCGATCGGCTCGTGGTGTGTCGCAGGAAGCGGCGGCCGCAGCGGTTTCCGCGTGTCATGGGGCACGGCGTGCTCTCGCCACGTCGTTTGGCTCAACTCGCAGCGTCTCACCCTCCGCTGCCGCCGCCCGCTACGACCGGAACGCCGCGTCGCCTGTTCGCGTCGTCACCGAGTCGTCGTGGCAGCAGCAGCGAGCTGACCCGAGGCGACGACGAAGATGTGGATGACGAGGAGGTCGAGCAGGGCCGCGACGACGACGAGGACGACGACGAGGAGCAGGCGCAGCCACCGCGCAAGCGTCGTCACACGGCAGCAGGCGCTCGCGCGTCCGAGATTGCCGAGTCCGACGGCGACAGCGAGATTGCCAAGTCGAGCAGCGACAGTGACAGCGACAGCGACGAGAGCCAGGTGCGGGGCGGGGGTGCCGGCTCAAGCGTGACCGGCGGGAAGCATGGCCGCGCGGGCGCGTCAGCTACCGAGTACGTTGGCTCGACGGGTCGCAGCACGGGTGGCGGCAAGCAGGGCGGCGGGAAGTCGAGCGGTAGCAAGAAGAGCGCCGCTGCCCGTCGCACGGTCCTGGCCGAGGAGGAGGACCAAGAGATGGAGGACGCCGAGCCCGAGCAGCCCGCGCCGCCCAAGCAGCCTCTCCGTCGGAGCAAGCGGACGGCGAGCGGGCGGTGATCATGGCGCTGACCGCCTGGTCCTCACGATTCGCAGAGCGGCACCGTGCAGCAGACTTGACTTTCATTTGATCCAGTATAACGTTTCATGGTATATTTTGTGTGTGCAGGGAGTATTCACAGGAGAGAGCGGGTGTACTCGACGTGGGGTGCGACGCCGACCTCGCGCGCGCGAAACGCAAAGGACGCGCGGTGGGGCCGTGACGGGCTTGACAGGTCGCGCGCGTGCGCGCTGCAGCTCGCCATCAGAGCTCGATCAGCCCCGTGTGGCTTGCCCCCCGCTACAAATGCGCCTCGCCCCCCGCCACCCGCCCTCGCTCCCGTTCGCTCACACCCCGCTGGCGCCTCCGACTATCTGCCGTCCGACCGGTACTGCCTCGACCTGCGCTGTCGCCACTCGCCGCCCGACGCTCCCTCGTGCACCGCCATCGCCACCCGCCGCCCGTCGCTGCCTTGCACTCCCCGCTGCATCTCACACCCCGCTGCCTCGGACTCCGCCATCGCCGTCCACCGCCTGCCGCAGCCCCGCTCTCCGCCGTCGCCACCCGTCGCGCACGTCGCTGCCCCGCCCTCACCGACTTCACGCCTCATCCAGTCCGGATTCGAGTGAACAACGTCCCTGACAGCATCCGCCCGAAACTCGTATGCTCTCGTTTCAGCCCAAGCTCAAGCAGTGACCACGCGTTGGAATACGGTACGTCTCGCGCTAACTCAGTAGGCCATGGGCTCTGCTCAGTCAAGTACTCAGTGCGCCCGCTTCGTCATGACCAAGAGGTTTCTCACCCTGTACGTTTTCCTTGCTCCCGCCCAACAACGCTCAGTACGATCTGCTGACAGAGGCCTCAAACACATCCGCTCCAGTTTCGCCCTCCTGACTCGCGCGCCATCACTCACCCAATCTGGAACTCGAGACACTAAGGCGCTGGCGCATTCGGCTCCTGGTAACACGTCGGCGCGTGAGTGACTGCCCGTTTTGAGCGTGTTTCTTCACAATACACTAAGTTCACTGAAAATCGAATCGCGCGCTGGGCGACGCGCCCAGCGCTTTTTTTTCGCTCTTCAGGGGACCGCATAATCGATTTTTATGCATCCACAGACTGCGTTTTTATCGAGTGAGGGAGCTCTGATTTTTATCTAGGGGTTTGGAGTGCGTGAAAATGCAATGCAAGGATGCGTTTTCAGCGGGGAGGGGCGGACCGATAAAAATCGGTGCGGTGGAGCGATGTTCACCGCAAGCCGACCCGCAGGGGTGTTCTCAAGTCAAACCTGTTGATGCGGACATCCAACCGGTCGAACCGACCAACTCCGCTCCTGCTTTGGACGAGCGCGTTCGACATGATGCTCCGCCGACCCCTCAGGTCGAACCTCGCGACGCGGGCGCCCGACCGGCCGAACCGACCAGCTCTGCTCATGCTGCTTGCCTTGATGCTCCGCCAACTTCGTCAACTCGTGTGGTAGTTGACGTTGATTTCGAGGCCGACCACAACATCGGAATTATCGCGCTTGTGAAAGCCATCTGGGAAAATCATCCTGACGCTTCGCGCACGCACTTGACGCAAATGGAAGTAGAGCACGTTACTCTGCTCGCGACAAACTTTTATCAGCAGGCGAAGATGATCGTCGAGAGCTCCACGGGCACAGGCTGTGAAACCACGCTTACCTTCAAAGACCACCCAGGTCACGCCATGGAATTGATTGTTTGGTCGATTCTTGAAACTCCTGCCGGCGCTCCCAAATCCCCGTCCCACTCAGCGATTCAAGAGCCCGCGTCTTCGGCACCGATGCCTGAGCTTCACCACGATCTCGTGCGCGATCTTGACGAGCACGGCCTTCCTTCGTTCCACCTGCTTCCGGCGCCGTGCGGCTCGACCAACGGACCGCTCTACCGCTATCACCCGTGCACGGAGATGCCTGGCATTCTCCCCGGCGCTCCCACCATTCTCGTAGACGTCGTGTCGACCATTTCGCTCAGTCCGATGTACGCTGGGCCCGGGATCTGGGACTTTGACTCGGACACGTATCCTGCCCACTACACGGCGGTCTTTTCCGCCGATACGACGTGGGGCGCGGCCAAGGCTGCTTTTGAAGCCACAATGCTCAGTCCCATCGCCGTTTCGACGATGAAACCGTTGTATTGGCGGCTCCCGAGCGGCGGCGTGGGGACGGACCTTCGTGTATCGGCCGATGGTCTTCTCCACGACCCCAAGCTTACTCTTGCGCAGCTCGTCGCTGCCAGTGACAGCGGGTCCAACGCAAAGCGACTCTTGCTGGGCAAGGCCAAGGGCAAGGGCAAAAAGCCGAAGCTTTCGAACGTTGTCGCCGCCGGAACCGGCGCCGACCTTCCTGCTGGCGGAACCGCTTCGCCTCCAGTGCTTCGCCTCGTGTGCGCGCCAGCAATCTGCATGACCACGGCCGATCCAGCAGACGACTTGATTCGGGGCTCGCCCTCTGTTCCCAAAGCGCTCGTCAAGCGGTACACGGTCGACCATCTGCTTGTCTTTGTCAAGTTCTACGCCGCGCCAGTTGGGCCGCGGTTCTTTTTTTCGTGCCGCGTCACGCCGTCAATGCTCGTCTCGCAGGTCACGCGCGGGTGGCTCTTCCCGGACATGCTTGCGGGCATGCTTTTCTCCGAGCCCTCGAACTACTACGAGGAGCGCCCTGGCGGCGCGCCGCGTCGACTCAGCCCGCGGCTCTCGTTCCGCGCGCAGAACGTGCCGTTTGGCGCCGTGCTCGTGATCGAGTTTGCGAAACTCACCAAGCCCAAGCAGCTCCGCATGCTCACGCCGTCGGACCACATGCAGGCCGTGAGCTTGCTCCCGGCCATGCTCGATCTCGCCGAGCAGCACCCGGATCCGGCGCGCGTGCGCGCGGTCATCGAAGCGGCCACGTCCGCGTTCCTGGTCTCGACCGCGCTGGTGCCCGACGTCCAGCCGGACATCCGCCACGAGTATCGCATGATCGCGCGCGGCCGCTGGGCGCCGCCCACGTACCTCGAGTGGGTCGACGACTGGGCGAGCGGCAAGTGGAAGCGCGAGTTTGTCTGGCTGTGCGATCCGGACGCGCCGGGCTTCGCGGGCGAAGACCCGAGCGAGCGGTTCAAGCTGCTGGCCCGCGCCGAGGCGGCCAATTTTCAGTTTTTCGATCAATTGATCAACTGAGAGCCCCATCTATTCATAGTTCGCCACAATACATGCATTAGCGCAGTTTATCAGTTTGGCGCCGCGAACGGCTCGGTGACGCGTTGGACATGTCACGCTCGCCGCGCTAAAGGATCGAGTCAGAGTTTCGGTGACTCCGAGCGCCGCTGCTCTCACGGCCGCCGCCCGCGCTCCCCTTGTCGCACCGGCATCCCTCACTACCATGAAGCTAAAGAATAAAACTAACCGCAAACGCGGTGCCAAGAGCCAGGCTCCCGTCCGGCCCGGCGAGAAGCCTGTCGCGGCGGTCGACCCGCAGGCCTCGTCCGCTGGGACCGCCGCCGAGCCCGACACAGCGCCCGTGGACCCGTCGCCTGCTTTCTCCATCGACGAGCTGGCCGATCCTTACTACGCCTACGGCCGCTCGTACTCGCGCGACCTGTTCCTGTACCACGACCCGCGCGGCTTCAAGCGCATCGACGCGCTGCTCTTCCAGTGCGGCGACCTGCGCAACGTGGCGCGCACCATCGACGAGGCCAAGCGCAAGTATGCCCGCAGCGTCGATTTTGCGTTTGTGCTCCACGACACGCACCCCGAGGTCCTCGCGCGCAACCTGCTCGTCCTGCACGCGGTCGCCGAGCGCGGCGCCGCCGGCAAGGCTGCTCTCACGCGCCACATTGGCCAGCTGTACTACTCGCTCCTGCTCGAGCCCGCGACGCGCGAGTACTGGCTCGAGCAGATGCGCTCGTGTCTCGACGCCGAGTGGACCCGCGAGAATGCCCAAGTCCGCGTGCTCGACGACGCCACGATGTGCGCCGTTCGCCGGTGCTGGAAGGTGTGGCTCGCGTGCGACTGGTCCGCCGAGAAGCTTTCCCAGGAGCGCACCGCACACTTTGCACGTGGTTGTGACGACGACGGTCCCGACCACGTACAGATTACCGTTGACGATTTCATGGCGAACGCGCGTCGCACCTACGGCGACAAGTTTCCCAGCGGCGCGCAGAAGGTAAAGCTGGAGCGCGACCTTCGCTTGCTCCTCAATGACGGCGCTTTCCTCTTCACTGGGACGGACGAGCCTTGTGGCCGCGACGACCTCGAGGTTAACCTGACCATGCTTCTCGCCGGGCCGGACGGCACGCTGTCGTTCTCGGCTCCGTTCGCCTTTTCGCCGCTCAACGTGTTCCAGGTCGAGCTCGACGACGTCAATGGCAGCATGCTGCGCGAGCTTTGCGCGTACGTCGACTCGTTATTCGAGGCGTTTGGTCCCTGCAGCGACCGTCGCCACGAGCGCCGCCGCGACCCCGGCCCGCTGATTCCCGTCTCTCGCTGGAAGGAGCAGCCGGAGCCGCCCGTCGCAGCCTTCATGTGCCGCATCGCCGTCATCGCCGGGGATCCCGTCGACGTCATGAAGAAGCTTACGACGCACGCGCAGCTCGACCATCCGCCGCAGCCGGTGCAATTCCATTGGCACCGCAACCAGCACGAGTCGACGCAGCTGCGGTTCAACGTGATTGAGACGGGCAGCCTCATGGACACGTGCGGCCTCCTCAACCTGCTGGTCCACGCGTCGCCGCTGCTCGCGACCCACTGGGAGCAGGGCCGCTCGGTGATCCGCACCTTTACCGACTACGTCTACCTGATCGCCGGTTCGCGCCTCGACTTTCTGCGCCGCGTCACGGCGCTCCCGCTCGACGCGTTCCCGACGCTGCTGGGTGTCAATCTGCTCGAGCGACCCACGGACCGTCACTGGGCGACGCAGGCGTCGCGCCTCGCGTGGAGCACGAGCCAGGTGATGCGCCGCGGCGGCCGCAGCCGCGAGGAGTTTACCTTCTACCGGCTCGCCACGTCGACCGTGTCGATTGCGCTGCGCGAGTCAACTTTCTTGATTGACACACTCGTGCAGTTCGCCGAGGAGTTGTGCGGTCCGAATGCCGCTGCTCTCACCGGGTTGCCTGGTGCGTTCTCTTATTGCGCTTCCTCGAGCGGGCGCATCTCACGTTGCATTCGAATCGAGCGTGTAGCTGCGCCGCGCGGTCCCGGCGCCCTGTTGTCCGATCTCCTCGCCCTCGCGTTCGCGTCGTGTCGCTTGACTTTCACAGGCGCCAAACAGCTCACGTCGACGCCGTGGCCCGACGTGCGCGAGCTGTGGTCGGCCATCTCGGCCAGCTCCTCGATTGTCTCGTCCACCGCCGAGATCTTTGCCCACGCTCAGCTCAACGGCTTCTCGATCAGCGTCGGCGAGACGGCCGGCGACACGCGCCTGTACCGCGTCGAGGGTCTCGTCGACCGCTCTCTCGTCAGCTCGGCCGCCGAGGTGAACCCGCTGTCCGCCATGGTGCTCGAGATCGCGTGTGGGTCTGCCGTCCACCAGTTCCGCAGTCCCACCGTCGAGCCTTTTGGTGACGGCGGCGGCGACGTGGACCAGGTGCGGGTCTCGGCGTACGCTCCGCGGTTCATTGTCGAGACTTGCCCGGGCGACCTCGACGCTCGCGTCCGCTTTGACCACGGCCCCGCGCATCTCGCGGCCACGGACGAGCAGCCGATACCCCTCGCATCCGTGTCCGCGACCAAGGTGCCCGCCGGCTCGCGCACCGAGGTGACCAGCAGCGTCGCCAAGTACGCCGTCGCCACGCGCTTCGCGTGCTACAACGACGGCATGATCCTGCCGACGGCGAGCCCGCTTCTGCCCGCCATCAGCGCCGTCGAGACCTCCGACACCATAACGCTCACGCTGACGCTTCCGCCTGCTCATGCTCGAGCGCCCGTCGCTCGCGCGGGCGAGGAGGAGACGGCGCTGACGCACGGCGGCGTCGCGCTGACCGTCGGCGGGAAGATGCAGGCCATGATGCTGCCGTGCCGCATCGTCACCCAGTCGCTCACCCAGCACCCGCGGCAGGGCACCGTCAAGCTCGTCCTCGCCAAGGACCTGTCGCCCATTCTCGACCAGGCCGGCTACTACTTTTCGCTCATCGCGTGCAACGCCGACCACTCGGACACGTACGCGGCGGGCAAGATGGGCCGGCCCGACCAGCACGCGGCAATTCTCGCACTGCGGCACGCTGTCAAGGACGAGGAGTTTGCCGCCGTCGAGGGGATCCGCGGCGACATCCGCACGTTTCGCGAGGACACGATCCCGACTCTGCCGCCCGACGAAGAGGCGCGGTTCCTGCGCGTCACGATCGCGCGGCTGTTCCACGCGTATGCGCGCGGCGTGCGGGTCGTCGAGTTTGCGCTCGCCGGCATGAGCCGCGCGATGCTCTCGGTCGTGCTGCTGCTCAACCGCATGGCCGTGATCCCGCCGGCCGACGCGTCGCGCGCGCACACGCCCGTCCTCGACGTCAGCTTCATGCCGCACCCGCTCATGTCCCCGAGGTGCAGCCACCGGCCCAAGCCGCCGGGCGCGTCCGAGGAGATGATGTCCATGGTCGCGACCAAGTTGCCGCGCGTGCGCGGGGCGGGCAGCGCCGCGTCGCGCGTCCTGCACATCGAGATCCCCGTCACCTGCATCTCGTGCCTGATCAACGTCTTTGACCACATTGCGCGCGCCGCGCCCGACCAGCGCGTCTTCAACGACTGCGGGCTCGACGCGCACTTCTTCTCGCACCTCCAGCCGCACCTCAGCCGGTGCCACCTCATGCCCATCTACCCGGTCCACGGCACCCAGTACCACGTCACGATCCCGCCGCCGCCGCCCACGCCCACGCTCGCCGCGGCCGCGGCGGCGTTCGGGGTCGCGTCGGCCCGCGGAAAGCGGCGCGACACGGCGGTCGAGGTGGACGATGACGGACTGGACGCGCGTATCGTCGAACTTGACTGAGCGCTAATTGGCGCGGAGTTTTACGAGTGTATAAACATCCCGGTGCTTGACTCGAGACTCAACTGACTTGCCGTTTCAAATTCGTGGGGGAGTTGAGAGCGAGAAGCGAACCTGCAACAGACTGCGCGAAGAGGCAGGGCGGTCGACGTGAGCCTCGCCCGTCACGTGCGGATGAACATCGCGTTGACGATCATGATCAGGCACGGCGCTTTGGCAGGAGCGTTTTTGAGCCGCGGCTTCATACACAACCTTATGCTCTGAGAGAGCTTGATTAATCAGAGGGGTATTGTTATTCACAAGCGGCCGCCGCTGTTCTATTGATCAATCCGCTCGCTTGCCACCACCTTACAACCCGTCCCGCACGATGACGGCGCGCCGACTCGAGCGCCTGTGACGTGTATAGGATCGGCTGCCCGGATTGCTGCCAGAGCTCGAGAATATCGACCAGCGAGTCTGTGTTCCGGTTCAGGTAGTGAAAAATGCCTTGGACGAGTACTTGAGCGGAAGCCCTGATGAGAGGAGCCACCATCGAATCACCCCGATGTGTCCAGAGGAACATGCCATGTCGAGAGCAGCGTCCGAGTACTGGAAGGTCTTGGGGTAGCGTGTTTTCCACCACTGAAGCACGTTGACTAGCCCGTTGCTGCTGATCCAGTCAATGCCCGGCCGGTAATGCGCCAAAGGGAACTTGGGACTCGCCATTTTGTCCCACCAATCAAGTGCTGTCCTTGCCATGATCGGCGGCCCAGTTATGCTCTTGCCAGTCATAGGTGAGATCGTGGGGCGCGAAGCGGAGCCAGGTCTTGAGCACTTGGATGCGGCCACGGCGCATCGCTTCAAAAACAAGCTCGCGGAGGACCGTAACCAGCCGCGGCGGCGGATCGGCAAACAGATCACCAAGAACGCGAAGCCGGCGGTGCTTGGACGCCGCTTTGACGAGTCTGGTTTCGTCGTCAATGTGCCCGCCGCCAGGACAGGATCGGCTGCCCAGAGAGCTGCCAGTGCTTGAGAATCTCGATCAGCTTGTCGGCGTTCCGCGCCGTTGCCAGGAACGCAGCAGACGAGTACTTGAGTTCGAACGCGGACTCGAACCATGCCGCAACAACTTCCAGGTGCCCGTACGCACACGCGCGGTCGAGCGCCTCGTTGGTATACTTGAGCTCAAGTCCAGACTCGAAGATCCACCAATGGACCACTGCGACGTGCCCAGTTGTTGATGCCACGTTCAGCGCCGACTCGTCATAACGGAGTTGCGTGGGAAAGTTCGTTTTCCACCACCGCAGCGTATTGAGCTTGCCAGTATAGCTGATCCAGTTGACACAATACTCGTGCTTGGTGAGCGGAAACGGGGCGCTCGCCTTGTCGCGCCACCAGTCAAGCGCCTCAACCTCGAGTTCTCCGACTCTGGCTGTAGCTCCGACCTCTCCAACTTCCGGCAATGGCTTTTACTCTACCTAATAAAAATTCTGATACTACTCTCTTCTTGCTCCGACCTCCGGTTCTCCAGCTCCCTGTCATTACATTCTCCGATATCCGTCCCCCGACCTCCGCCTTTACGACTCTCCCAGCGACGGCTCAAGGTGGTAAAGCCCCAGCTCGGACGTCTTTGTTCCTCCGACTCCACGGCCAGCTCGACTCGGCCAAACGAAGGTCCGGACTGGACGGCGGTGGCACAGCGGGTGGCGCAGCGGGGTGGTGGCGCAGCAGTGGGAGACGCGTCACCGACCGACCGCTCCGACCTCCGCTTCCTGCTCTCTAGTCCAATTCGAGTTATAGCGCTCCAACTTATGCATTAGTTTCCACTGTTCCTAATTAAAGTTCCAATAATACTTTTACGACTCGACGACCTGTTGAGTCGGTTTCGAGGTGAGCGGCGAGCTGGAGCGAGGGCGCGCCGATGTCTCCCACTTCTGCGCCACCACCCCCCTGCTAGACAGTAACCGTCGCGAGATACGCGCGTCGACTAACCTGACATCGATCTTCGACTTTGAACGAGTACTCCTGAAAGGCGTTCGAGGCGATGGCCGTCGTGGCGGGGAGCGCGAGACGTGGGTTGATGAGCTCGCGCAGGTGGCCGTACATGTGCTTGAACCGCGCGACGAGCGGCGCGTCCACGACGGCGGCCGCGTCGCGTTTGATGCGGTTCGGGTTGAGTAGCTGCTTGGCGAGCGAGCCGGCGACGCTGGATCCGAGGCCGCCGCGAAAGAGGCGTTGCCAATGCGGGAAGCGGGGTCGTTGAGCGCCGCGGGGGGACGAGAGCATGCGAAGCGGGGCACGCGAACGCGTGCGTCTGTGTGTCGGCGACCTTGACACCAGTCTTGAGGCATTCGGCACAGCTGGGCAACTCGTAGCGGTGCGCGCAGAACTGGTGTAGATGGGCGCGGGTCGGCAGCTGCCCCGTGAGTGCGCGGAGCTTGAATTGAAGCTCAGGAGCGAGTTCACAGCGAGGGGCTCGCTCGGGCGGGCGCGGCGCGGGCCGCCCCGAAGCGCGGTGGTGAGGGCTGGGACGTTGACGGGCGCGGGCGCGATACCAGCGGCCGCGATCAAGGCGAGCAGCGAGTCGTGTCGCGCGCCGTGCAAGCGGCGGAGAGCGCGCCTCGGGTCCGAGTTGAGGTCGCAGCCGCGCCGGTGCACTGTGAAGGATGCGTCTGGATGCACACGAACAGCGGCCGCGATCCACGGCGGTAGATGCGCGGCGGCGCCCTCGTTGGCGAGCGCGTCGGCCACTTCATTGCCCGAGCAGGCACGAGACAGACGCGAGACGCGTTCGAAAAACACGTGACGTGAGTTGGCGAGCGCTGCGGCGGACTCAAGTCCTCACGCCGAGCCGCTGGAACGGCCTTCAGGTGCCCGACGTAAAAATTAGCAACAAGCTCATGAACTGTCGATGTCGATGTCATCGGCTTGGCCATCGGACCGACCTGCGGCAAGCCGCGGCGCCACATGAACAAGCACGACGCACGTCTCACGTCGCGGTCACGCGAGCCGTGACTCCGCCGGGTCGCGGACAGGCGCGGCCTCGCTCGCCCCTGCCGTCCCTGGCGTCGCGCGTCTACAAAAAGAAGCAGGGACCCGCCGACGTCGTCTGGAACGCATCACGAACAACCCATCCCTCGAAGCCATGACCGCAGGAGGCCCATCGCCGACCCTCACGCCGCGCGTCGGGCGCGACCTGACGCTGGCGCACGGCGTCGTGCTGTTCCTGTGCGCGGCGATGCTCGTCGGCAACTTTTACTGCATCGACCTGCCCGGGGTACGTCTCGCGTTGCGCTACGCCAGCCCATTGGCGTTTTTCCGAGCCGCCTCGTTCGTCGGATCAGCATTCTGATCACAGCGTCCCCGAACGGGTGACTCTCGCGCATGTGTCTAGTCCCTGAGCTCACAGCTGCGCGAGCTGCTGGGCGCGACGTTCGAGGCGTGGCAGTGGCAGCTGAACATCCTGTACACGGTGTACTCGGTCCCGAACCTCGTTCTGCCGGTCATCGCGGGGTACCTGTGCGACCGGTTCGGCACGCACCGCATGATCCTGGTCTTCGCGTCGACCATCTTCGTCGCCAACGCGCTGTACTGGGCGGGCACGGGCGAGAAATCGTTCCCCACCTTGCTCGTCGCGCGCGTGCTCAGCGGGTTCGGCGGCGAGGCCCTCGACATCGCCGCGACCATGGTCGGCACCATCTACTTCCAGGACACGCGGCACCTGTCGCTGTGCATCGGCGTCCTCGTCATGGCGTGCCGCGTGTCGGGGTCCGCGCAGACGTCCATCTCGCCGCGGCTCTCGGAGCTGACCCAGGGCAGCGCGGTGCTCACGGAACTCGAGGGATTCGCGCTGTGGACCCGCGGGCCGGGCGCCGCTGCGGCTCTGGGGATGGCCCTGTGCCTCGCGTCGCTCGTCGCGGCTATCGTGCTGTGCCGCTACGACACGGACGCGCGCCGCGTGCACGCCGGCGCGATGCCCGAGTCGGACGAGGCGCTGCCCGAGGTCGACGTCGAGTCGCTGCTGGACCCGAGCTCGATTGTTGCCGCATCGGCGTCCGCCGACGTGGTACCGGCCGCTGCCGCCGCCGCGGTCCCGACCGAGGTGACGGACGGCTCGACGGTCGCGGCGTCGACGACGACGGACGCGTTCAAGCAGCGGGCCACGACGGCCCCGTCGGTCGTCGCCGATACGGTGGTCGGGACCGAGGCCGACACGCTGATCAATGCGCGGCCGCTCATGGGCGACGGCGACCGCGTGACTGTGCGCGATAGCGACGACGACGAGGACGAGGAGGCGAGCGATAAGGCCGTCGGATGCCTCCGCGCCGCAATGCCGTTCCCCGTCGCATTCTGGATCCTCGTCGCGCTCACCGTGTTCCTCGCGGCGTCGGTCGCGCCGTTCGTGCACATTGCGTCCGACTGTGCGTTCTGCCCTCGCTCCGCCACTTGACGAGCACACGCTAACGCCGTCCGCTCCCTCATCCGTAGTCATGCAGGCGCGGTGGTACCCGAACGACCTGCAGCGCGCGGGGACGCTGATGGGCATTCCGGACCTGGTGACGGCCATCGGCGCTCCCGTCCTGGGCGCGGCTGTCGACCGTCTCAACAACCCAGCCATCGTGCTCCCGCTCTCCGCCTCCCTTCTCCTCCTCGCGCACATCCTGCTCTTCTGGACCTCGGTCCCACCCCTCGTCGGCGTCCTTTTGTTGGGATTCGGCGCGGCCGCGTACTCGGGGAGCCTGTGGACGTGCGTCCCGCTGCTCGTGCCCGGCCGCCTGCTGGGCACGGCGTACGGCGCGACGGTCGTGGCGCTCAACCTGTCGCTGGCGGTGGTCCCGCTGGTGATCGCGGCGCTGATGAGTTCGAGCGGGAACTTTGACTCGACCGGGTACCTGTTCGTTGGCGTGTCCGCGACGGCTGTCGTGTGTGCTGTCGCCCTGTACGCGTGGGACGAGACGCACGGGAAGCTCATGGACCGCCGCAAGTTTATCAAGCGCCGCGAGTGTGAGTACTGAGATTGAGCAAACCATCTGTATATTTACATCACTCTTCATCTTGAAAGACGACGCGGCAGAGCACATCGAGCTCTTCCTTCTTGCTCAGCCGATGGTCGCCGCGCGGCACCACGACCCACCCGCACCCCGCCCCCACTTCCTCGCCGAGCACCCCCGCGACCCCGCGCGGCAGCTCCTCTCTCGCCCGTTCCAACGCCACCGTCGCGTCCGCATCGCCATGGACCAGCGTGACCCGGTGCCTCGGCGCTCCCTCCGCCACCCGTTCCGCGGTCCACGCCCCCGCGACGAGCGACCTCGGCAGCGGAAACCCTTCCCCGCCGGGCGCGTACTCGGACGGGACCACAACGTACCCGTCGTCATCCCCGCGTTCGCATGCCCGCCACCGCGCCCGCGGGTCGGGCGACGCGCCGACGCCCACGAGGTGCACGCCCGCCGCCGCGCGGTCGCGCCCGGACCAGATCCGCGGCGCCGCGGTCAGGTACAGGCTGAACCCCATGGAGAGCCCGACGACCGTGAGTTCCATCTCGCGCGTGACCGGGAGTGCT
Source organism: Blastocladiella emersonii ATCC 22665 (assembly GCA_025594325.1). Taxonomy (NCBI): domain Eukaryota; kingdom Fungi; phylum Blastocladiomycota; class Blastocladiomycetes; order Blastocladiales; family Blastocladiaceae; genus Blastocladiella; species Blastocladiella emersonii. The sequence continues at coordinate 1,119,611 of JANHCV010000009.1, read as the reverse complement.
TGGAACGCGTCCACGATGTCGTCGGCCCAGCGGTCAATCGAGATCCCGTCAGGCGCGCGCGAGACGCGGCGGACGCCGGACCACAGCGACCCGGCGTGCGTGAAGCACCCGTAGTAGTCGAGGGTCAGGAAGTGCCAGTTGCCTACGCGCGCTCGCGTGGTGAGGGATGGATGGCGGTGCGCCGAAGGGCGGAGAGGCGTACGCTTGACGGCCTCGAGCTCGAGCCGCTGGATCTTGGCCGACGCGCGCGCGGACGTGAGGAGGCCCGGGAGGACGACGAGGCACCGCGGCTCGGTGCCCGCTTGGTACACGACATGAGAGCTCATGGTTCGCCGTCGAGTGCAGCAAGTCACAGCGCGTCTGTACATCAATCAAAACTGTATCTCCATCACCAACACCGCCTCTACTTGAGCCGCTCGAACGCCGCGAGATCGACCGAGTCCGAGATATGCTGTCCGGCCTTGAGATTGGCCTGCATCTTGAGCAGCTCGCGCTGCACGTCGAGCAGCTCGCGGAGCTCGGCCTGGCTCGCGTTGAGCCGCTCGGGCAGGTTCTCGAGCTGCGACACCTGCTCCTCGGGCATCAGGTTGCGGGCGCTGCCCGTCGGCGACGCGGGTTCGGGGATCGCCGCGGCGGCGGGTTGAGCGGGCCGCTGCAGCGTCGACAGCAGGCGGCGGAGGAGGCGCGGCGTCGGGCGGTTGCTGCCGGGCGGCGACGCGGACCCAGCAGGCGCGGGCGAAGGAGGCGAGACAGCGCGGTCGCCGCCCGTGGCCTCGAGCGCGCCGCTGAGGTCCTGGGTGATCTGGGTAATCGACGCGCGGGTCTGCTCGATGAGGGCGTTGACCTCGCGGAGCGTGGTGGCCTCGTTGAGGGACCGGCGGAGCTGCGCCGCGGGGTTGGACCGGACCGAGACGGCGGCGAGGGCGTCGTGTACCGACTCGGCGTCCCCCGTGGCGCGCTCGTGCAGGGGCACGTACGCGCGCAGGGTGTCGCCGTGGTACACCTGGCGCGGGCGGAAGATCTTGTACTCCTTGTCGTCGACGGACTCGAGCGCGTGGGCGAGGTACCCGACGCTGCGCGGGATGGCCAGGAGCACCGCGAACATGTCTTTCGGGAACCCGAACGTGTGCAGGAGGATCGCGGTCCAGTAGTCGATGTTGACGCCGAGCTTGCGCGACGCAAAGTACTCGTCGGCGAGCGCGCGGGACTCGAGCTCGAGCGCCAGGTACACGAGGTGGTTGGAGGGGGAGTACGGGTCGGCGCCGTGGATGTGCTTGAACGTCTGCAGCGTCAGGTCCTTCATGAGCTTGACGCGCGGGTCGGTGCCCTTGACGACGCGGTGGCCGAACCCCTGCAGGAGCGTTGGGCCCGAGGGCGCGGGGATGCCGCGGGGCGACTCGAAGGTCGGGACCGCGGTGGTCGCGCGCGAGACGGTCGGGACAATCGACTTCTTGCGCTTGACGGCGGTCAGGTACGCGTCGATCTTTTCGACGGACCCGATCTCCTCGAGCATGCGCACGACCTCGGACGCCTTGCGCTCGCCGAACAGCGTGCCGCAGGCGCCCGACAGCGCGGTGAAGGGGTCGACGCCCGACGAGATGAGGTGGCGCATGGCGATGGTCGAGCACGACGACCCGTGCTCGGCGAGCAGGATGAAGGCCTTGTCGAGGACCGCCACGAGCTCCGGGTCGGGCACGTAGTCGTCCTCGTTGAGGCGGTCGATCATGTACAGGAAATTCTCCGTGTAGCTGCGCGGGTTCGGCATCGGGTGGTTGTAGGGGCGGCCCTCGCGGTGGCGGTACACGTTGGCGGCGATGGTGGGCAGCTTGCCGAGGATGCGGTAGACCTGCTTGGTGCGGACGTAGTCGCGGACCTCGGCGGGCGACGGGGCCGCGGACTGCAGCGTACCGACCTTGTAGTACTCGAGGTACTGCTCGCGCGGGCCGGACACGTAGAGGGCGTCGCCGACGAGCGCCGGGTTGGCCTCCGGGTGAAAGGTGGAGAGCGAGGCGAGGCCGGCGATCAGCATGCCCATCGGGTGCGAGTCCCAGCGGAACGTCTGCAGCTGGCGCTCGAGCTCGCGGTGCAGGTACGTGTGGCGCAGCAGCTGGCGCTGCCACTTGTCGAACTGGGCGCGGTTCGGCAGCTCGCCGTAGATGAGCAGGTACGCCACCTCGGTGAAGCTCGCGTGCGCCGTCAGGTCCTCGATCGCATACCCGCGGTACGTCAGCCCGCCCGTCTGCCCGCCCACCTCGGAGATCTTGGACCGGCACGCCACCGTGTTGGTGAACCCGGCGTCTGTTTTCGTGGTGCGGTGGTTAGGGTGCGGTCCGTGGAGCGGTTGCGGGCGCGGTAAGCAGCGGACCGTAGAACATGAGCCCGACCTTATCCGCCTCGGACGCGGGCGGCGGATTCTCGGGGGTGACGAGCAGTGGCTTGATGTGGGCGGCGACCACGACGTTGTGCGTCGGGTCAATCGGGACCGTCACGGCCTGCCCCGTCGCCTTGTTGGTGAGCGTGAGGGACGCGGTCGCGGTTTGGGTCTCGGTCGCCATTTCTTAGTGCATGCAGCAATTCATTCGGTTTCGTTCCGTCGTCTTGCGAGAGAGAGGATCGACGGCGGTGGCGACAAGAGCGCCCCACGCGGAGCTCTTGAAGCACGCGCGAGAAGAGCGGAACGCGTTGCCGGCCGACCCGCGCGGTGACATCACCCATGGTCACGCGCTCAGGTGACCACGCGTCGCGTCGCGTTTCGTTGCTGCGAGACGCGCCGCGGCGCGTGTTTTCTCGCTGCGAGCCATCGATTTCCTCGGCAGCCAAGGTGGGCCTGCCAGGTGGATATCTGTACCGACGGATCAGTGGCCACGGTCGAAGTCTGAGCTCGGGCGACACGCGCGAGGCCGAGGGGCGACTTGGAGACATTCTGACACCCGGCGGGTGAATGTGTACGTGTTCGCGGTGCGAGACGCGTCGCCGCGCGCGCGCGGAAAAGCCACCCACCTGCCCTTCTCGTCCTCGAATTCCACGTCCGCGCTCTCGCTTCCTCTTCGCAACCTGATGCAGCCGACTCTGCAACGCACTACTAGTAGAAGATAACCCCCTGCACATGAATCGTGGCTCCCGGAACTGGGCCCAGTAGCGACTTTGGACTCGACTCGTTTTGTAACCCTCCCTCCCTCCCGCGACACTCTCTCTTCGCGCACACATCGCCACCATGTCAACAGAAACCGGGACCACGGCGGCGCACGAAAAGTACATTGGGCTGACGCTCGCGATCCTGTCGGCGCTGCTGATCGGGTCGTCGTTCGTGCTGACCAAGGTCGGGCTCACGGACGCGGCGCGGCACTCGCGCGGCGGCGGGTCCGCCGGCGACTCGCACAGCTACCTCAAGAACCCCAAGTGGTGGCTCGGCATGATGACCAGTACGTTTCTTTGCGGGGTTGCGGGTGGGTCGAGTGTGCTAACGGGTCGGGTGTGCGTGTAGTGGTGTGCGGCGAGGCGGCCAACTTTGCGGCGTACACGTACGCGCCGGCGATCCTGGTGACGCCGCTGGGCGCGCTGAGCGTGCTCATCGGGTACGTGCTCACGAGACACCCGTCGAAACCGACCAAAACTAACAGCTCCGCCCCAAACGTAGAGCGGTGCTCGCGTCCTTCTTCCTCAACGAGCGCCTCGGTCGCGAGGGCATCATGGGCTGCGCGCTGTGCGTGATCGGGTCGGTGATCATCATCCTGCACGCGCCCGAGGAGGTCGCGGTGAAGAGCGTGGATGAGATGCTCGGGTACGCGGTGCAGCCCGGGTTCATCGTGTACACGGTACTCGTGTGCGGGATCTCGACGTGGCTGATCTTCAAGGTGGCGCCCGTGTACGGCAAGCAGAACATGCTTGTCTATATTGCCATCTGCTCGCTGGTCGGGTCCATCTCGGTCATGGCGGTCAAGGCGTTCGGGATCGCGCTCAAGCTCACGTTCGAGGGCAACAACCAGCTCGGGCACGTGTCGACGTGGTTCTTTGCCGTGGTCGTGGGCGTGTCGGCGGTCACGCAGATGAACTACTTCAACAAGGCGCTCGACGCGTACTCGACCAACCTGGTCACGCCCATCTACTACGTCATGTTTACAACCGCGACCATCGTGGCGTCGATCGTCCTGTTCCAGGGGTTCAACGACAGCTCGTCGACCGACATCATCTCCGTGTTCTCGGGCTTCTCGACCATCTTCATCGGCGTCTTCATGCTCAACGCCAAGGGCAAGAACGACAAGGCCCAGCAGCTCGCGGCCGCCACCAGCTCGGCGGCCCTCCTCGAGAAGCAGCGCACCGGCCGCATCGGCGTCGGCGGCGTGGCGCCGAGCGAGGTGCACATGCTCGCGACCTTCGACGAGGAGAACCGCCCGTTCACGCTCAAGTCGGACGACGACGAGGACGACGACTAGGTCGCTTCCCGCCCCCTGTTTGATCTTCACACCTCCCCCGTAATGTAACCCGTACTCTTGATCAAGGCCGTGATCGTGCGTCTGATAGCCCGCACGCGTGCGAGACGCGACCTAAGAATACCCTCACGCGGCCGGCCCTTCATTTCGCGCGGCTGCATCCGGAGCGGGTCGGGCGCGGCCGGAACGCCGAGGTTTTGCAAGCGCGCGCGCTCATTGGCGGGGACGGCGGGCAAGCCATGGGTGGGGAAGCCGGGCACGTGGCGGGGGCCAGTCACCGAGCGCCGCGCGGCCGGAGCGCTGCGCCAGCTTTTGTTAGATAACCGCCAGTGCGTTTCGCCTCCAGCACACACGCCGATCTCGCTATAAAGGCTGCACCGCCGCCCCGCCCGCCCGGCCGCACGCACGCACTCTAACCCGTCCTCTCTCTCCCCTCTTCTTCTCTCTCGTGTCGGAGAGCGTTTGCGCACTTGCACATCTCCTCCTCTCGGCGTGTTGTCGCCGCCCTCCTCCTTCTCCCTTCACTACCCCACCACCAACAACCTGCAGCCATGTTCGCCCTGCGCCGCGCTGCCGCCCAGCCCGCGGTGAGATCCAAGCTCGCCGCCGCCACGTTCGCGACCGCCGCGGCCGTCCCGCGCCTCGCCGCCCGCACCGCCTCCGCCGTCCGCGCCCCCGCCGCCTCGCTGCTGCACAAGCGCGCGTACCACGAGGTGCCGCAGGAGACGTACGGGTACCGCGTGTCGCGCAAGTTCCAGCTTCCCGACTGTACGTTTCTCGGGGATCTCGATCGTCTGCGCGGCCCGAGTCTGACCTTTGCTTGGCGGTGTCTAGACACGCCCGAGGAGCTCGCCAACCGCCAGGCCAACGCCAACCTGCTGCGCCTGGTGCAGGCGTACCGCGTGCACGGGCACCGCGCCGCGACGCTCGACCCGCTCGGTCTCAACGACCCGGCGCAGAACATCTCGGAGCTCGACCCGGCGCGGTACGGGCTCGATGCGGCGGCCTCGTACAACCTGACGGGGATCCTGCACGTCGGGCAGACGAGCGACGCGACGCTGTCGCGCGAGCGGGCGAGCCTGGCGACCATCGTCAAGCACCTGCGCAACACGTACGCCAACAAGATCGCGTACGAGTTCTCGCACATTGCGGACGCGTCGGAGCGCCGGTGGTTTGCGCACATGGTCGAGTCGTACGAGAAGAAGCCGCTGTCGGCGGACCAGAAGCGCCGCATGCACGCGCTCCTCGCCAAGTCCGAGGTGTTTGACCTGTTCATGACCAAGAAGTTCCCGCAGGTCAAGCGGTACGGGCTCGAGGGCGCCGAGGCCATGATGGTCGCCGTCGACACGCTGTTCAGCACCGCCAACGCTGCGGGCATCGTCGACCTCGTCCTGTGCATGCCGCACCGCGGCCGACTCAACCTCCTGACGGACCTGCTCCAGTACAACCCGACGGGCGTCTTCGCCAAGATCAAGGGCGTCCCCGAGTACCCCGCCCACGAGGCCGACGTGTGCACGGGCGACGTGCTGTCGCATATTGCGCAGTCCGTTGACCTCGAGTACGCCGCCGGCCAGCGCAAGCTGCACGTGTCGCTGCTGCACAACCCGTCGCACCTCGAGGCCATCAACCCCGTCGCCATGGGCAAGACGCGCGCCCGCCAGATGGAGTCGGCCGCGACCGGCGCCGAGGGGTCCGACTGCTACCTCGGCGACCGCGTCATGTGCGTGCAGATGCACGGCGACGCGGCGTTCGCGGGGCAGGGTGTGGTCATGGAGACGCTCGGCCTCTCGAACCTCCCCCACTACACGTGCGGCGGGTCCGTGCACGTGATCGTCAACAACCAGGTCGGGTACACGACGCCGGCGACCAACGCGCGGTCGTCGACGTACGCGTCGGACGTGGGCAAGATGATCAACGCGCCCGTGATCCACGTCAACGGCGACCACCCCGAGGAGGTGGCCGCGGCCACGGCGCTCGCCGTCGAGTACCGCAACAAGTTCCACAAGGACGTGATCCTCGACCTGATCGCGTTCCGCCGGTGGGGCCACAACGAGCTCGACGAGCCCGGGTTCACCCAGCCCAAGATGTACAAGGTGATCCGCGCCCGCGAGTCGGTGCCCAAGGGCTACGAGAAGAAGCTGATCGCCGAGGGCGTGCTCGACGCCGCGTCGGCCGAGTCGCTCCGCGACGCCTGGTACAAGAAGCTCGACGCTGACCTCGACGCCGTGCCCAAGTACGAGGCCCCCGCCACGCACCTGCAGGGCAAGTGGGCCGGGCTCGTGTCGCCCAAGGCCGCCGTCGTGTCGCCGCCCACGGGCGTCGCCGTCGACTCGCTCAAGGAGGTCGGCCTGGCCTCGGTCGCGACGCCCGCCGGGTTCGAGGTGCACCCGCGCCTCAAGAAGTTCCACGTCGAGGCGCGCGCGCAGCGGCTGCAGCAGGACAAGCCCGTGGACTGGGCGACGGCCGAGGCGCTGGCGTTCGGCTCGCTGCTCAAGGACGGGTTCGGGATCCGCATCTCGGGCCAGGACGTCGGCCGCGGCACCTTCTCGCAGCGCCACTGCATGCTCGTCGACCAGAACACGGAGAACGTGTACACGCCGCTCAACGCCATGAACGCCCCCAACCAGGGCAAGCTCGAGATCGCCAACTCGTCGCTGTCCGAGTTCGCCGTCCTCGGGTTCGAGTTCGGCATCTCGTGGGAGTCGCCCAAGACGCTGCCGATCTGGGAGGCGCAGTTCGGCGACTTCTTCAACGGCGCGCAGATCATCATCGACACCTTCATCAACTCGTCCGAGGCCAAGTGGCTGCGCCAGTCGGGTCTGACGATGCTGCTCCCGCACGGCTGGGACGGGACCGGCCCCGAGCACTCGACGTGCCGCGTCGAGCGGTTCCTGCAGCTGTGCGCCGACCCGTCCAACGTGCACACGCCCGAGATGCCCCGCAACCCGAACATGCACGTCGTGTTCCCGACCACCCCGGCCCAGTACTTCCACGTGCTCCGCCGCCAGATGGTCCGCGACTTCCGCAAGCCCCTGATCGTCGTGGGCCCCAAGACCCTGCTGCGTCTCCCCGCGGCCGTGTCGCCGCTGACCGAGATGGGCCCCGGCACCAAGTTCCTCCCCGTGCTCGCCGACCCCGCCATCGCCAACCCGGCGACCGCCGAGCGCCTCGTCATCGTCTCGGGCAAGTTCTACTACGAGCTCGCCAAGGAGCGCGACGCCAAGGGCCTGACGGACAAGGTGGCGCTGGTCCGCCTCGAGGAGCTGTGCCCGTTCCCGGTCCCCGAGCTCAAGGCCGAGCTCGCCAAGTTCACGCACGTCAAGCAGATCGTGTACGCGCAGGAGGAGCCCGAGAACCAGGGCGCCTACTCGTACGTCGCCCCGCGCCTCGCCCAGATGACGGACGGCAAGCTCGTCCAGTATGTCGGCCGCGTCGCGTCGGCGGCCCCCGCGACGGGCGTCGGCGCGATCCACCGCAAGGAGCAGGCCGCGGTGATTGCCAAGGCGCTTGGGCTGTAAGTTGGTTGGTTGATTTAGTTTAGTAAGTAGTACATGTTCGTTTTTGATCACCTCTCTCTCCCTTCGTTGGTCTCCGACTCGATCAAAAGAGAGAAATATATACGCCATCCACCAGTCCCACAACACGACACTCACATCTGCACCAACCGCGGCTCCCCGCCACTACCCGCCGCGTCCGCGAACGGGTTCCCTGGCACATACCCCGCCTCGCCGCCGCCGACCGCGAGCGACTCGACGCTGACGGCGCCCGTGGCCGCGCGCCGCATCGCGAGCTTCTCGACAAACAGCGCGTGCTTCTCCTGCTCGAGGACGCGGCGGTCCCAGTCGAGCGCGGCCTCGAGCTGGTCAAAGTGCGCGAGCTTGAGGTCGACCTTCTTGCTCTGCAGGTCGAGCAGCGAGTGCATCAGGGCGCGCATCTCGGCCTCCTCGCCCGCGGCGGCCGTCGCGGCGCGCGCGGCCGACAGGCCGACGGCGGTCGCGGCGATCCCGTGGAGTTTCTCCGTGGCCTCCGCGGTCTCGCCCTCGGCGGTTGCGGTGGCGGCGACAGCCTCGCGCGCGGCCTTGGCGACCGTGGCCGCGACCGTAGGCGGGACGGTCGCGGCGAGGAACGAGACGAGCGAGAGGACGGGGTTCTCGGCGTCCGAGAACGCGTGGCGGTGGAACTGAAGCGGGCCGAGGTCGCGCATCGGGACGCCGACGTACGGGTCCTCGATGGGCAGCGCGAGGAAGTGCGCGACACACGCGTCGCGCGACTTGGTCCCGACGTGCGCGGCGACGGCCGACCAGTCCGACTCGAACATCTCGATGCCCTCGAGCAGCAGGAGGGTTTCCTGGTCCGTCCACTGCGGCGCCCCGGCGCCGGTGGTCCCCGACGACACGCGCTCGGTGACGTGGTCGAGGCGCACGAAATCGCCCGAGTACAGGTGGCTCGGGAACCGGCCCTCGAGGTAGCACCCCTCGCACAGATCGAAATCGGCCACGGTCAGCGCGTGGTACCGCTGCGCCGTGCAGTCGACGCCGCACGTGCTGCACCGGTGCGCCGTGCGCGTCGCGGTGGTTTCGGTCGCGGGGGCGGTCCCGACGGCCGACGCGTCGCGCGTGTACACGTCCTGGCGCAGCGCGAGGTTGGCCGCGACGGGCGCAGGACCCGAACCGTTCCCGTTGATGGACACGGTGGTGGTGGTCGTGTTGGTGACGGCGAGGGTCGTGGTCGTGGTGGTCGTGGCGGTGAGCTCGGTCGACCCGATGGCGGTCGAGAGCGCGGGACCGGTGGGACCCGGGTGCTGCGCGTCCTGGGCGTGCTTGGCCTGCTGCATGACCGAGGGCAGGAACGGCTGCAGGCCGCGCGGGGTGTCGGCGGTGACGCGGAAGTGGCCGGTGAATGGCGGGACGAGGGCGGCGGGGCGGGTCTCGGGGTCGACCTAGATTTGGGGGAGTGTGTGAGCGCGCGTTGACGGGGACGTCGGGGAGAAAAGACGTACGTGGTAGTTGATGAGCCCCCACTGCTCGAGGAACGCATGCACACGCATGATAGCGCACACGTCGCCGGCGAGGTTGCGGCGGCACGCCGTGACGGTCAGGTACTCGGTCGGGTTGAGGCGGTACGCGTTGACCATAAAGTCGCGGTACTCCTTGTAGACGGCGGGCGTCTTGGACTTGTTGCGGGCGTTGAAGAACTCGGGCAGCGCCGCGGTCTCGACGTCGTGGATCCGGTTCATGTCGAACCACGCAGAGTACGACGGGATGATGATCTCGTGCGTCTGCTCGATCAGGTACCGCCGCGCCTCCTCGTCCAGCTTCGAGTAGCTCAGCTCCATCGCCTGCTTGGCCGCAGGGCGCGGCGTCGTCGACGTGGCGACGGCGGTGGTGGTTGCGTCCGTGTCCATGGGCGTCTCCTCGTCGCCGCCGGCACCGCCGTTGGCCTCGCCGCCGTTCGTCTGCTCGGCCTCGGACGGTCCGTCGGCGGCCGTGACGAGCCCGCGCATGGGCGATGGCGAGCGGCGACGCGGCGACTGCGGCTGGCCAGCGGGCGCCGTCGATGGCGAGTGCACGTCCATGCCGTTGGGTGCAGATGGTGGGTGGTGGGCGGGCGCGTCGGCAGCCTGCTGCTGCGGCGGCGGTGGCGGAGCGTCGTGTGCGTCGTGATCCATGGGCAGTGAGAGATGCAGCGAGTTGCGGCTCGGCGGGCAAGGGACGGGCCGGTCGATTTTGAGGCGGGGCGGAGTGCGTCGCGACGCGCCCGGGCGTGTGAGTGTGTCCGAAAACGGGTGGGGCGGAAATTCGATCCGCGTCAGCTGAACCGCGCGTCATTGCAATCCAGCAACTGTTGCGTGTATTATATCCCGTTCCCCCATAAATCCTAGTGCTCGATCTCGACGTACTTGTCGAACGTCTCGGTGTTGATGGCGTACATGCGGGCGTAGTCGCGCTCGAGCTCGTGCATCTTGGCCGGGATGATGAGCGAGTGCAGGGGCTCGCCAAAGTCGGCGGTGAGCAGCTCCTCGATGGTGCCCGACTTGATGACCTGGTGGCGCGTGCCGACGCGCGCGACGCCAATGGCGATGGTGGTCGGGGCGTAGGCGCCCTCGTTGCGCTTCTCCTCGACCTCGAGCAGCTGCTCGGCGGCCTGGTTCACGGTCATGTACCGCGGCGGCTCGTAGATGAGGCGGCCGCGCGCCATGTTCTCAAACGACTGCTCGCGCACCTTGATGTCGAGCAGGCACAGCGTGTGCAGGTGAAGGTCGCGGTTCTTCTTGATCTTGTCGTACCACGAGTCGGGCCGCCAGTTCTCGGTGAAGAAGACCATGGAGATGGTCAGGCCGAAGTTGTACAGCTGCATGCCCGTGCACCCGATCGCGTTCATGATGGACGCGTTGTGGATCACCTCAAACGGGATCCCCTCCTGCTTGGCACGCAGGATCAGGTCCGTGTGCGTCGTCGCCCCGAACGGGTCGCCCACCACCAGGAACGCCACGTTCACCTTGTCCGCGTCCGCCAGGATCGACTCGGCCTCGCTCTCCACCGTCTCGCGGTGCGCCAGCTGGATCTTCTTGCCGTACAGCTCCTCCTGTTCTCGCGTCGGGGGACGTTAAGTTCGGGCTCTCTCGCGTGATACGAGTCCGTGCAAGACGCACCAGGCGCGAAATGTCGATGCCCGGCAGAATCGACGTGTACGCCTCGAGGTGCACGCGCTCGCACGTCTTGATGGTCTCGAGCCCGCGCAGGGTAATGTCCTTTTCGTCGCCCAGGCCGAGCCCGATCACGTAGAGCATCTTTGGGGGTTGGTTTAAAAGTTACGTGGTGCCACTCGGCTCGTTGTCGCGAAGAGCGCGAGGCCGCGCGATGGATCGGCAGCTCGCCAGGTCGCGAAGAACGTGTGGCGTGGTCCCAGTCATGCCGCGCCGCGTGACGCGTCGCCGAGCACGGTGATGTCACCGGAGGCGCGGTCACGCGTCCCTGCGCGCGCGTCCGCGTTGGCCTGCCGCGCCGCCACGCGGAACCGCGGGCCGAGCCGCCCGAACCGAGCGAGCGCAACGCGTTCTCTCTCTCGCTCTTCGAACCCATGAAAGCATGAACATGTCAACGACGGAGAAGCAAATGTACTGGCAGCACTCGCGTGCCCGCACCGAGCCCCACGCTCAACGTAAACCACGGCATCTAGCGTCGTCATCCGCGACAACCGCAACGGCGAGGAGACCGAGGTCGAGGTGCACAACGGCGCCATCAAGTCGTCGGCGCTGCGCCAGTTCGGGCTCCGCGTCTACGACAACGGGTACCTCAACACGGCCGTGTGCAAGTCGCAGATCTGCTACATTGACGGCGAGAAGGGCATCCTGCGGTACCGCGGCATCCCGATCGAGGACCTGGCCGAGAAGTCGACGTTCCTCGAGGTCAGCTACCTGCTCATCTACGGCGACCTGCCGAGCCCGGACGTGCTGTCCAAGTGGCAGCACAAGGTCATGCGCCACACGTACATCCACGAGAACCTCATCGACTACCTGCGCTCGTTCCGCTACGACGCCCACCCGATGGGCATGCTCGTGTCCGCCATCGCCGCCCTCGAGACGTTTCACCCGGAGGCGTCCACGGACCTGCACGGCGACCACATCTACACCGCCGACGCCATGGTCAACAAGCAGATCTTCCGCCTCCTCGGCAAGATGCCCACCATCGCCGCCTGCGCGTACCGCCACCGCATCGGCCGCCCCTACAACTACCCGTCCAACGACATGGGCTACTCGGAGAACTTCCTCTACATGCTCGACCGCCTGTCCGAGCCCAACTACCGCCCGAACCCGAAGCTCGTCCGCGCACTCGACATCTGCCTGATCCTCCACGCCGACCACGAGCTCAACTGCTCCACTTCCGCGTTCCGCCAGATCGCCTCCACGGGCATCGACCCGTACATTTGCGTCGCCGGCGCCGCGTCTGCCCTGTACGGGCCTAGCCACGGCGGCGCCAACGAGGCCGCCCTCCGCATGCTCCAGGAGATTGGCACCGTCGACAAGGTCCCCGCCTTCATTGAGCAGGTCAAGCAGAAGAAGCGCAAGCTCATGGGTACGCGTCATCTCGATCTCGGCCGCCGCCGCTGGTGCTGCGCGCTCGTTGCCCGCGCCACCCGCCCTGCCCAAGCTCATGTACTAACTTTGTGCCATTTTAGGCTTTGGGCACAGGGTATACCGTTCTTACGACCCCCGCGCCCGCATTATGCGCAAGGTCGTCGACATGGTGTTCGAGGTCATGGGCACCAACCCGCTCCTCGAGGTCGCCCTCGAGCTTGAGCGCATCGCCCTCAGCGACGACTACTTTATCAAGCGCAAGCTCTACCCGAACACGGATTTCTTCGCCGGTGCGTGCTTCTCTTCTTTCTCTTCGTCGTTGACCTGGACGCTGACCCGATGCGACGCGTAGGGCTCGTGTACGCGGGCATGGGCTTCCCGACCGACTTTTTCCCTGTCCTCTTCGCCATCGCACGGTACGCTCTCGCCGCGTTCCCCCTCGTCGTCGCTGCGCGCTCACTCTCGTTCGTCGACGAACAGGAACGCCGGCTGGCTCGCGCACTGGCGCGAACAGCTCGTTGACTCGGAGATCAAGATCTTCCGCCCACAGCAGGTACGCCGTGCTCACGCTCCTCTTCCCTCGCCCTCCACCCACACTCATTACCTCGCTTCCGCGTCCAGATGTACGACGGCCCCGCGCCGCGCGAGTGGGTCCCCATGGCCCAGCGCAGCACCGAGAACGAGACCCCGCGCGGCATCAGCCTCCCGTCGCAGGAGAACGTGCGCAAGAAGCACCTCGGCCGCCACTCGCACCGCGCGTCGATTGCCTGAATCGCGTCGCTGGCCGGCTCGTTCTTGATTTGCGCAATATACCAGTTTTGTTCAACGTCTCGCCCCCCCCCCCCCCCCCCCACTGCGGGTAGCAGATCACACACTCGAGGGGCGGCAAGTACGGCATCCCCGTCTTCTCGTTCACTCGCATGAGCGAGAGCCGCTGCAGCTCCGTTGCAAAATCAGGAATGCGCAGCTTTGTGAGGTTCGAGCGCGCCTCGCGCACGGCCGCGCTGAGCGGGTCGACCAGCTGCGTGGGCGCCCGCGCCAGCACCTCGCCCAGGACTTGGTGACGTTGGTATTTGTACGCCGCGCGGATCAGTATCGGCTCCTCGCCCGCGCTGCACACGTGCGGCCCGCCACCCCACTTCACCGGGCAGCCGCACTTCATGCGGAGCACGCGGAGCCAGTCCGGCCGGTCGTCGGCGTAGGCGTGGAACCGCTGCATCCCTGAGAACCGCGGCTTGATGAAGTCCTGCAGCCGTCAGAGGTCCGGCGCGACGTGCAGGTACGCTCGAAGGTCGCGGCCGAACCGACGCGGCGGGCCCGTCGGGCACTGACGCGCGTAGTCGAAGGGCCAGCCCTTGGCATCTGACAAGAGCCGGTTGGTGCACTTGCAGGCCGAGTAGCCGCCAAGTGTGGCCGCCGCGGTGAAGAGGAGGATGTCTTCGACGAGGTCAAGATTCATGGCGAGGTGGCAGTCTGCGAGGGAGGAGTGTGGGAGGTAGATGAGTGTAGAGTGACTTCCGGGGGCTGTGAGGCTCCCATCGTGCCTCGAATCAACGTTTCAGCGAGGCGAGTGATCGTCGATCCTGATCAACGGCGACCTGACCTCACGTGTTTTCTCGACGCGTCTCGCGTTTCGCGTTTCGCGTCTCACCTGCAACATTGCGAACCTGAAACCATTCGCAATGACGAGAGCAACATGACTCATTACAAAGTGGTGCTCCACGCGTCTCGTAGCTTGCAAGAGTAGCGCGCGAAAGAGTGATACACGTTCCCAATAGTTGGCTCCCTGGAAAGCATTCAGCGGGCGCTCGCGTCGAGAGTTCAGGCAAGAGAAAACGCATAAATTTCAAAACCAAGCAAATTTTCTGCCTCGGCACCGTTTTCCATCAACCGGTGCGAGTGGCGGGGCGAGCACGACGCGAGGGGACAATCTCGCGAGAGGAAGTTGGGCGAGGACGCGCTGCGGCCATCGTTGTGACTACAGCGCAATTGAGCGGTCAGCGCAAGAGCTGCGAGTCCCGGTAACTCGAACGCACCATTCATAGTTGGGAACCGCGCAGTGGGAATGTCCACCCGACTGAAACGGATTGTCATGGTGACAGTAACGAGCTCTCCACTGGGAACGGAGAACGCTGGATCGGTCGGGGTGCCATAAACCAAGTGTGCCTGCTCTTTGAGAATGTAACAGCACATGGTCGCCGATCGGGCAAGGGAGGCCAAGAAGCGCATTTTGTGCGAGATTCGGAGGTCCGCGTCGCACTGGATGTCGAACGGGAGGTGGTAGTTGTTGTACGGTCGGAGGACGAGGAACTTCTCCCAGTTTCCAGGCTCAATCGAGGGACGGACGCCAAAGCTGAAGTTGCCACCGCCAAACGCGGGTGGAAAATCGATCCGCGTGGTCACGAAGCCCGCCTTCGACGCAGTCTCCTCGATGGGGCCGCAGTTGAAGGTGTACGAGACCTCGTTGAACTCGTCGCAGATGATGGGAGGCTGCTCTAGCACCTGTTTGCGGGGGTCTGTAATCAGTTGGTTGATAAATGCGCAAGTTTTTGTTGGGCCATACTTGAGGCTGATCCATGGTGTGCGGTATCGCTTCAGTACACTTCAGGAGGGTTCACCGGTCCAGTGCTGAAGGCCGCTGAACTTGCTTCCGATGCGGCCTGGATACGCTTTGGACGCGCGGAAGGAGCCGACTGCACGTTTCACGTGTAATCACGTCCAACATCATAAGTTATTGCCAGTACCTCCACCACTCACTCCGTTCTGGTGTCAACTGTGCGGGGCTTTGCCCAAAAGCCCTCTCGCCACGATCACCTGGCACTGGAGACGCGGTTATTGACGCGTGATGCAAGGAACTGCATGACTTATGAAGTGGAAGACACGGGACTCGCATCAAGCACAGCGCTGACTGAGATCGTGTTTCGGACCCGTAAAACGCAGAGGGGCTCGCGATTGAAAGTCGCGACGCGTCAGTACAGCGCGTCAAAGCCGTCACCGCAAGTCTTCTCTCGCTTCTGCTCTGCTCGCCTTCCTGCTCAAGTTGACTATGGACGGGACGGAGCAACCTAAAGGTTGCCAAACAAATTGCTTTTCCACCTTCTGTAGCAACTCGTCGTACAGCTAGCTGCGCTCACGCGCGCACAATCGCGGCCAGTCACGCTTTGGTGATGGTCCTCTTGATGGAGCCCTAGCGCGCCTTGGTTGTGGGCGCCGAGTACCTTGTAAAGCGCCTCACTGCAGCATCCGGGCACGTAGCGCGTAGCTCGCTCAAGGCAACTGAGATCAGATTTATGACGGACGCGTCAAGGTGAGCCGCTCGCTCACAACAGAATGCTGGTATTCTCGGCAAGCCGATATGGAGGTAGTTGGCAATCGTGAGCGAAGGGCATGAATAAACTAAGCACAACGAATGCGCGCGGCGACTCGATCTCGACCAACGCGTTGGTTTTCCGCCAAGAAAGCACCTGACGACGATGGCGTTCGCGTCGCACGCTATGATCCAGCTTGAGACCTTGAGCGAGCTCGCTTCCTTGGGCACGGAACAAGAGAGCTCGGATGAAGCGGACCTACGGTGGAAGGATCGCGAAAGGTTGAAGTGCGTTACGGTGCCCACGGCATGTCGCTGACAGCGACACGAGGCACTCCCGACCGCGCCCGTGACGACCTCCCTGCTCAGCCGCCTTACGCTCGCCTCCAGTTGCGCGGTGGTCGACGTGTACAAATTTTGCACGGGAAGCCTGTCAGCGATGTTGAAAGTAATGATGGTTCGCGGCGCGCATAGAATAGAGCTCGTCCGAGCTCGACAAGGGTTCTAGTGATTTGGTCGTACGAAGTTCCGCCGCCGTGCAGGTGGCAGCGGTCGGGGTCAGAAGCGATCAGCAGCACAGCAGATGAGTTGGGCGTGCTTGCGCCGGAGCAAAGCCAGATGCGCGCTCCGCTCATGAGTTTGCATCCCGCACCGCCGAAGCAGAGAGACCGCGTAGCTAGTCGTTGAGAGGGTTAAAGTGACTTTGTCGTGCCAATTCGCGCAGCACAACGTCCTGCGACAAGTAAGCGAGATGCGACGCGACGCTTGGCGGGCGCAACGCGGGTGTAGTGGCGGCGGCGGCAACGCAAGAAAAGCGAGTACATGGGCGCAAGCGGACGAATAAGAACACAAATAGCATCAACTTCGAGCTGGGGTCGCTTTGCGACGCCAGATATTGCAAGCTCAGGCGACGCGAAAGCGTCTCGCGACATGCCTCTCTGCTCGCGAGCTCTCCTAAGCAGCGCTCGTGCAGTCGCAAGAGCAGAGTGCGAAAGCCATGCTAACGGAACACTCAAGTCACCGGTCAAGTCGAGCACAGCACGTCGCCGCGCGAGCGCCACCCAAAGCGCTGCAGGAGAGACGGGACCAGCCCGCCGTCGATTTCATGATTTATGAGATTCATTGCATGGAGTAAATCAGCTTCATTGATTGAGGGGAGCAAACGGGAGGGGAGCAGAGCGGAAGCGAGAGCCGAAGCGAAGTGGCGCAACGAGACACGGGGAGTGATGCCATTGGGAGCAACGTGATTGGGACGCGTGACGAGCGTCAAAACGAAATCGCAGCGCCTATAGCTTGGGCAAAGCCCCGCATTGCTATGAAAGGCGAGCTGCTAGTAAATACTATTTGTTGAGATCCTTGCCTCACAGACGGCCCGCCGCTGCGCCGGTCGCTGCAGCCAAAAATAGTCGATCAGGCTGGACGCGCGCTCAGCCACAAAACGTGACTTGAGCAACGCGTCTCGCAACGCGTCTCCTGCAGTTGACGCACAAGACCCTTAGGACGCAAAGCCGGCGGTAAAAGAAATGATAGCTATTACGCAAATATATTATTAACTACGGTAATAGATTGATCCGCTGAACATCAGGGTTTCACGGCCTCGACACGCTTCGACAGCACCGTAATCATCTGCTCCTTGAGCGCGGCGGCGAGGTCGCGGCGTTCAACCATCTCAGCGAGCTCAAAGCATTCGCTGAGGGCGTCCATCCAGAGTAAAGATGAAGCAGAACCGCCACAAGTCCAGCGTGACTCCACGAGGAAAGCGAGATGGGCTGAGCAGTAGCTGCAGACTCGGCCCAGTTTCCGCTGAGCATCTTTAGAAAGAAATCTGAGCAGGCAGAAAGAATGGCACGTGAGGCATAGAGTGGAGAAGACGCGCCACGAGCAAGAAACGAGACGTCGCAGACTTTGGGATTGTTGAGAGTAGCGAGCAACGAAAAGTCGTGGAGAGAATCTGCCGGTTGTGGCGGTCCCACCGGTTTCATCGGTTCCATCTCCACCGCTAGCTCATAAACTCGAGAGTTGAGTCGAGAATCAGTTATGTAGGCCATGATGTTGAAGTCAGCGATGGTGGCATAAATTGTCGAGCTTTGGGCCCCAGTTGGATGGGCGTAGAGAGTCACCGAGCAACTTGAGTTAAAACACTTGGCAATTACTTGACATTTAAGCAAATGAGCGAGGTTCGTATTGCGAGCGAAGATGATCCCAACCTCGCTCTGCTCGTTGGAAGGCCCTGGCCGAAACATGAGCGTGAAACTACCAGACCCCACGGCCGTGGGAAGAGCGGCAGCCTCCGAACTGAAACCACTTGGATAGCCCTGAGAATTATCAGGCTTTACCTGAAACTTGTACACAAAGCGATTGTTGGCCGAGCAGGCCAGCTTTGCCGAATGAATGATAATCTGCAACTATGAGGTGAGTCTGACAGTTGCCGCAGCATAAGAGTGAATTAAATCCGCACTGGAAGCTTCATTGTTTTCTTGTTTTCGCGTCGAGTGAGCGTACAGAGGGCGAAGCCGGTCCCGCGGTCTGGCCATCCTTAAATAGAGCAAACACGGCTAAGCAATGAGCGGAAGATGAGGGGACAACCCTGAAACATCCCCTTGACTCCTGACTGACAGACTGCCCTTCATCATTTGTGTGAAAAAACTGTCTCGCACCGGTCACGCGGCCAGTCGACGCGTTTCGATACCACGTGAGCCGTGTCTCGCAGTCCCAGAACGAAAAAACGTGCGCCGAGCAGTCAATTAACCTACCATACACATGGCGAAACAAACCGCACTTTCATGAATACATAACGAGATAGAAAAAATTAACTACTCAGCAGCGGACACGCTGGCCGCGGCCATCCGGGCATCAAGCGCGTCCATCAGCTTGGGCTTAAGCGCGCTGCAGAGCTTGGGGAGCTCCAGCATCGCCGTCAAGTCGATACAGTTGATCAGCACCTCGTACGAGTCGAACTCGGCCGCACACACGTCAAACTTGGTAAGCGCGGCCGCGATTGGCTCGGGGATGTCGCTGCGGACCGGGACCCACTTCGTGTAGAGGTGCATGACAATAAGAGCGAACGAAGCGCGATGCCAAGTGGGCAGAAGAACAGGCGACTTGGCATCAGTGGACTTGGCATCAGTGGACTCGGCCCAGTCGCCGCGGAACATGGCGCCAAAGAACGGCGAGCGTGCAGCGAGAATGCCGCGCGACGCGTGAACGGGCAGCTTGGCGTCACCGACGAGGAACGAGACGTCGCAAAAGTCTGCGTTGTTGAGAGACTCAAGAAGCGTCGCATCGTACTCCTGCGAAGTGGACCACGACAAGTGGACGCGGATGCCGACGTGATCCGATTGGACGCGCTTGCCGACGTAGGCAGGCGTGGAGTAGTAAGTCGTGCCGCGGTGCACGTCAGCCTTGAACTCGAGCAAAGTAAGGGTCGGGACCGGGCGGTTCGTCACGCGCAGCTGCAGCGAGCACTCCAGATCGACTGTGAGCCGACCGTACGGGTGGATCATGATGCCAAATTCTCGTTCATGCTCGCGAATCGAATGACGCAAGACGACCTCGAAGACACCACCGCCGACTGCGGGCGGGAGAGGGATAGAACGCGTCACAAAGCCCGACCGCCGAAGATCAGGGGTGAAGTGAACGGCCGGGATGGTGTACGTTGCGAACGTCGATCCCTCGGTCGAGTTGGCGTGAGAAGAGAGGACCTAGACAAGACTATGAGCCGAAATCCTCTCTGCACCAAGTTCCATCACGTACAGGTAAGTTCGACATGGTTCCTTGCGATCGCGAAATTGACGCATAGCGAAGAGCGTAGTTTTATGGGGCGGCGAAACTTTCGAGGTCCGAGGCTCGGACACGGCATGGACTTGTGATGGACGGTGAATGGGCATATCGACGTGTGACAATGATGGCAGCTGCGATCACAAGGGTGATCAGTCGGGTGTGCAGGAGACTCGAGCAGGAACGAAAAAGGAGACTGAGAAACACAGCCTCGTGAGTATATTCAGGTTCGGCGCACAGCAAAAATTACAATTTGAGCGCCATGACTTGATTGTCAAGGGCACGCATCACACTGTCACGCAACGACAGGACGAGTCGAGGGCACTCGAGCATGCTCGCGATTTCAAAGCAGCTTGTCAGGTTGGCAAGTGTTCCAAGCTCGGCTGGTTTGACCTTGAGACGCGCGAGAGCAGACTCTATCTCGGCGGGTACCACGTCATCTGCTGGGGTCCAGCTAGAATAGAGGTGAAGGAGAATGACGGCGAGCGCGACGCGGCTCCACTCAGTCAGATCGACTGGTTCGTCATTTTTGCTTGACTCGACCCAGCTGCCTTGGAACATGGCGGCAAAGAACGGCGAACGAGATGAGAGGATTGCACGCGAGGCGTAGATCGGCTCGGTTGAGTTACCTGGAAGAAGGGCGACGTCGCACACGGCCGGATCGTTGAGCGAGTCAAGCAAAGTCGTGTCAAAGCGCAGAGCAGAAGCAGGTCCGAGGCCAGAAGTCGATTCGATGGGTGACGGAACGACGCGAGCAAAGACGGAGATCTGGTTGACCGTGTACGGCGTGTCGTTCATCGTCCAGAACCGCTTCTCGACGGCACCACCACCCACCATGCACTTGAACGACTTGGACGGCTCAATCCGAACAGGGCCAAGTCGGTTCCACGGACCAACCTTGATGACCCACTCGGTGACGACGTCCGAGTAGGATTCCAGCGACACGGTAACGGCAAACTCGAGCAAGTCGTTGCACGTGCTGGGACGGAATGACATCGTGAAGGTTCCGTCGCCAAGCTCGGGAGGCAAATCGACGGCGTTGGATCGGCAACCGTACGTGTAATCGACTGGGCGCCTGCCCGGCTTCTCGAACAAGTACTCGTGGTTGCCGCCGTCGATTTTGGGCGGGCAGTAGGCCAGGCTGCGGTTGTAGAAGACGGTCTGCACATTGGCGTCTCCCGTCAGCGACGTAACCTTGCGCTAGTAGACGATGGCGAGACGGTGCTCGTACAGGCATTTCCATGGCAACAGAGTAGGAAGAAAGGTCGTAGACAGGTGGAGTTGCAAACATTGGCGGCGGGGGGAAGTTCGCACCTTTGTAGTCCGTGCTGGCCCCTTCGCCGTTTACCGTTCACTCCTCGCCACTGACCGTACACGGCTAACGTTGATCTTTACCGCAATGCACAGGAGAATCCTTCGCCAACTGCGCAGTAATCTCTTTCCGTTCGGATCGCGCATTTTGCCGCATTCGGGAGCGCGAACGAGCCCGAGTCCATCAACGCGGGGCAGGGAATGCGGAGCGGGGCAGGAAATGCGGAGCGGGGCAGGTTAGTGCGTGAGCTTGAGAGCCACGCTATTTAAGCAGTTTATACGGATAATACAAAACTCGATGAACGGAGGCCCGGAGAAAGTCGGTGGCAGTGCGATGAACCGTACCAATGTGATCCCACAGTGTCTCGCACCTGTCACGTGGTTGATCGACGCGTTTCGATATCACGTGGACCATGTCTCGTACCATGGCCACGACCGAAAATGCAGCTCGCCGCAGAAACACGGGAAACTATAGCAATAACACATAAGGATATTTATTGGCCACGGAGAAAGTGCCGGTACAAGTAGATCAAGCATCGAATCGACTCAACGCGAGTTCACAATTTGAGCGCCTTGACCTGGTCGTCAAGTACGACGACAACGTTGTCGCGGAGCGACGCGACGAGATCGCGACACTCGAGCATGCCCGCGATTTCGAAGCAGTTGGCCAAGTCGGCGAGACTGCGGTCTGGATCTCGAGACGCTTGAGGACGGCCATGATCTCGGCGGGGACCGCCTCCTTGAATCCCGCGGGAGTCCAACGAGCGTGGAACGGGTCCACTCGGGCAGCTTGATGGGTTCGGTCTACTTGATGGACTCGGCCCAGTTGCCACGGAACATGGCGGCCAAAAAGGGCGACCGAGCGGCGAGGATCGCGCGCGAAGTGTAAATTGGTGAGATCGAGTCACCCGCGAGAAAGGAAATGTTGCACACGGCCGGATTGTTGATAAAGTCAAGCAATGTAGTGTCGATGCGCGGCGGAGCGGCAACAATGACTGGGGCAGGAGGCGGAACGACGCGGACCGAGACAACATTCTGATCAACCGTGAACGGGTTGTTGTCGTAGGAACAATCTTGCGGTGCGACCGCGCCGCCAGCAACCACGCACGTGAGGCCCTAGGGCAGCTCGACTCGAGCAGGGCCAAGGGTGGTCCACTTGCGAACCTCGACACGCCTCTCGGAGACTATGGTTGAGCGCAACTGTTTTGGTGAGTTTCAAGTTAGAATACGAGTGAGCGGAGAGGCGCGTTCGCGCGGCGCTCATCCACCCTGAAACACGCGTCAGACGCGCGAGAGGTCCTCCACCTCGCTCCCGCCCGGTCGCGAATTACGCCGAATTCTTTTGCTTTCGCACGGTCTTCACGCTCATGGGAGCCGCGGCGAGTTAACGTCAACGAGTCCGACCTAGTGCACTGCACATGAACGACCCGTCAGACAGCCGATCACGCGCCGGATCAGCGCGGGATCACCTGGGACTCAACCGATTACAACGAAAGCAGATTTATACAGCTTACACAACAGATTCACGAAGCCGACTTGACCCGTGATCACATTTTAAGAGCCTTGATCTGGTTGTTGAGCACGCACACAATCCCGTCACGCACGGAGGCGGCGAGCTCGTTGCACTCGAGCATGCCCACGATCTCGAAGCAGTTGGTCAGATTGGCAAGGTGGTGAACGTCGGTGAGCTCGATGTTCAGGTGCTTGAAAACAACCGCGAGTTCATCATCGGTCCCGTCCACGCTACTCGTAAGCGTCAAGCCCGTGTAGAGATGGAGAAGAACGACGGCGAGCGCGACAGGAGTCCACTCCGTGAGTCGGATGGGCTTGCTCGACTTGACAGACTCGGCCCAGTCCCCGCGGAACATGGCGTCAAAGAAGCGCGAGCGCGACGCGAGGATGGCACGCGAAGCGTAGGTCGGGGTGGTCGAGCCGCTCGCGAGGAACGAGACGTCGCACACGGCCTGGTCGTTGATCGAGCCAAGAAGCGTCATGTCAATGCGGGAAGCGACAGGAACAGCGGCCGGTACCGGTGCCGGTGCCGGAACTGGAGCTGGAGCTGGAGCAGGCGGAGGGACGACTTTGATTGTGATGCTCATGCCGCCGCCGAAAAAGGGGTGGTTGTAGCCGAAACGACTGTTGGCGACCACGGTCCCGCAAATCGCTGACACGTTGTCCTCGGCTGGCCGAGTTCGGATGGTCCCGAGGGACCGCTGGCCGAACGAGATAGTCCAGTCCGCAGTAACCTGCGCATTTGTCAGCAACGACATGACGATGTTAACGTCGGTCAGCTCGGGCTGAACACCAGGGCGTAAAGCAATGTAGAAAGTTCCGTTGCCAATCTCGCGAGGAAGCGCAACAACCTCCGATATGACTCCGTCGCTGCAGCGCGCGTTGTCCGCCGCCGACCAACTGAAGGAGAAGTAGTGCTTGGGATCGCCAGCTCTCGGCGGCGTGTACGAGTGTGCGGAGAAAACGATCTGCATGGTGCATGGTTGGCTGGTTCAGTATCACGGCTGAGCGCGTGGGTAGTGCATTGTGGCCCGTACAGGCAGATTCATGGCAAAGACTGTGAACAACGATCAAGCTTGTTGTGATCTTGAGAGCGCGAGCGATGGCCGGTCCGGCCGCGGCGGCGGCGACCGCTCGCTCCCGCAGACACGCGTTGGACGCACCCATGTGCTCGTCAAGCTTTCCTTGCAGCTGGATACGCGCTCTCTCTCTTCCCTGCTCGGTGCCTTCACGATCGCGCAACATTCGCGCTCAAGGGAGTCGCACGGATGAGCCGTCAACGAGTTGATTCTGAACCAATATTATACGCGTCAGCGACGCGTCGCAGCAGCGCGACGTTGGCCACGTCGTAAAACTATCGAGGGACACGGTCGCGAAGCCCCGCGCTTCTGACGGCCACTATGATCGCGCGTCAGACCGGCGAGATTGTTTGAAATCAACTAAAAATCATGTTTATTGACTGTCCGACAACATGTTTACAAAACTTAATTGGCCAGAGATCACATCTTGAGCGCCTTGACCTGGTCGTCAAGCACGACGACCACGTTGTCGCGCAGCGACTTGACAAGGTCGCAGCACTCGAGCATGCCCGCGATCTCGAAGCAGTTGGTCAGCTCGGCGAGACTGCCGAGATCGGTGGTCTTGACTTCGAGACGCGCCAAGACGGTCGCGATCTCGGCGGGCACCGCGGCCTTGGACCCGGCCGGCGACCAGCCAGAGTAGAGGTGAAGCAGAACAACGACAAGCGTGACGCGGCCCCACTCGGGCAGCTTGATGGGCTCGCTTGACTTGATGGACTCGGCCCAGTTACCACGGAACATGGCGGCGAAGAAGGGCGAGCGGGATTTGAGGATCGCGCGCGACGCGTGGATGGGCGAAGTCGAGTCGCAAGCGAGGAAGGCCACGTCGCACACGGCCGGGTCGTTGAGCGAGTCAAGCAGCGTCGCGTCGAGGTGACGGGGAGCAGGGACGACGATCGGAGCGGGGGCGGGAGGAGGCGGGACGACACGAATTGAGACCGTCATCGAGTCGGCGGTGAAGAAGTCCTCGCGGTTGTAAACGCTGCTGTTTGAGACGAACCCGTGAATTGTAAGTGCTGTGCTCCCAGTTGGCTGGACACGAACGGAGCCCAGGGTTTGGCGCTGCCCAAGCGTGATCTGCCAGTCCGAGGTTGTGGTCAAGCATGCCAGCAGCGACGTGATCACCATGATGTTGGTCTGGCCACTGAGCGCACCGGGTTGAGCGGCAAGGTAGAAGGTTCCATTGCCGACTTCAGAAGGAAGGGCGACGGCTTCCGTGACACAACCCATGGTGCAGCTTGCGTCGCGCATCGCGGAGGGCCTGGTGAAGTAGAAGTCGTGCGACGTGTTGCCCGAGAACGACCCCGGGGCGTTGTAGCAGGACTTGACGTAATGGACCTGCATGATGGCTCGGATCAGCTTCACGATTTGCACGAGTTGGCGGCATTGCGCACGACAGATTCATACGGGTAGACTCATGGCAACAACGGTGAACAAGGAACAGACAGAAGGCCTCGGGCAGTGCGCTCGTGATAGCTGGCCCGACGGCGACGGCAGCGACCGTTGGCCCGCTCAGACACGCGCCGGACACAGCCGCGTGCCCATCACGCGTGTCTTGCAGCAACTCGCTCCGCCCCTCCTCTTCCCTGCTCGGCAAGTTCTCTCGTGCTCGATGCCATCACGCCCGCCTGCGATTCACACCCGCGAACCCGGCCGCGAAGTGAAGCGACGTCAACCACCCAGGTCGCCGCCAGCGTGCATGCCGTGCAACAACGCCGCGTCGCGTCGCGTCGCGCACCTTCCCTCTGCGCGCTGCGCGCTGCGCCTCATGCACGGCGTGCATCAACCCCGACCGCTTCCTGCCCGCGATAGGGTTTCGGGTTGGGATCCGCGCATGAGGGTGGCGCAGCGAGAGCGTCACCAGGTTCGCAGCCGCGGGGCCGGGATAAGCAATCTTATCGAGCCGAGATGAGCGACGCGCGTTTCGGGGCGGCCAAAAATGAGCGGCTCGGCACGTTGCAGGGGGTGACGCCGGCCGCCGTCATCGTGGCGAAGCGGTGCGGCTGCGCAAGGGGACGGAGACGCGGCGGCGACGCGACGCGAGGGGAGGGAGACGAGCGCGTCGTCGCCGCCGCCGTCGCGCCCGCGTCGAGCAGCGAGCGAGACGTGAGACGCTTCCCAGGCCGCGACGGCGATGCAGGGAGCGCGGAGTGGGAGACAGACACGTCGAGCGTGTTGGCAGGGCGGCGAGTCGGCGGGGACCGGGAAGCGCGGCGCGCACGTGCGCCGATCCCGAGTCAGTCCGAAGCCCGACCGCCATGTCAGGTTTTGCGTTGCGGGTGAGAGACGCGCCGCGAAGGTTTGCCTGCTTCCCGCACGCGCCGCCCGCCGCGCCGCCTTCCGCCCGCCCCCAAAGCATCCGGCCGAGACACATAAATACGCGGCGCGCCCCCCGCGCCCGGTCCTCGCTCTCCTTCACGCACGCACCGACCTGCACTGCTACACCCCGCACACGTCTACCATGGCCAACAACTACACCGCCACCACGGTCGCCGACAAGGCCCGCCGCCAGGAGCTCGCCGAGAACGCGCGCGCCATCGTTGCCGCCGGCAAGGGTACGCCTCGCCTTGCGCCTTGCCCGTGCGCGCGTGTGTGCCTGTGCCTGTGCCCTCGCTATGAGACACGCGCACGCACGCGCGCCGCCCCGATCCCGAACGCGCACTCACACCCGCCACCTTCCCCCGCTCTCCAGGCATCCTCGCCGCCGACGAGTCGACGGGCACCATCGCCAAGCGTTTCGCGTCGATCGGCGTGGAGAACACGGAGGAGAACCGCCGCGCGTACCGCGACCTGCTGTTCACTGCCCCCGGCGACCTCGAGAAGTACATTGGCGGCGTGATCCTGTTCGACGAGACGCTGCGCCAGAAGTCGGCCGACGGCACGCCCTTCGCCGAGGTGCTGGCCAAGCGCGGCATCATTGTCGGCATCAAGGTCGACAAGGGCACGGTCCCGCTCGCCGGCACCGTCGACGAGACCACGACGCAGGGGCTCGACGGCCTGGCCGAGCGGTGCGCCGAGTACTACAAGCTCGGCGCGCGGTTCGCCAAGTGGCGCTCGGTGCTGCGCATCGGGGCCAACGAGCCGTCGATCGTGGCCATCGAGGAGAACGCCAACGTGCTCGCCCGGTACGCGTCCATCTGCCAGGTGAACGGGCTGGTCCCGATCGTCGAGCCCGAGATCCTCATGGACGGCGACCACAACCTCGAGCGCGCCATCTTCGTGACCGAGAAGGTGCTGGCCGCCGTGTACAAGAAGCTCAACGACCACCACGTGTACCTCGAGGGCACGCTGCTCAAGCCCAACATGGTGTGCGCGGGCGTCGACTGCCCGACCAAGTACACGCCCGAGGAGGTCGGCGCGGCTACCGCCACGGTGCTCCGCCGCACGGTCCCCGCGGCCGTCCCCGGCGTCACGTTCCTGTCGGGCGGCCAGTCCGAGGAGGCGGCCACGCTGCACCTCAACGCCATGAACCAGGTCCCGCTCCTCCGCCCCTGGGCCCTCACCTTCTCGTACGGCCGCGCCCTCCAGGCGACCGTCCTCAAGGTGTGGTCGGGCAAGCCCGAGAACGTGCGCGCCGCCCAGGAGGCGCTCCTGGTCCGCGCCAAGGCCAACTCGGAGGCCTCGCTCGGCAAGTACGCCGGCGGCGCCGGCTCGGCTGCTGCCTCCGAGTCGCTCTACGTCTCCAACTACAAGTACTAGAGCACCCGCCCTCCCTCGTCGTTTGTGAATATCCACCCACCTCCACCCTCATCCTCATCATTGATCGCCGCCGTGTGTCGTGCAATGTGACGGTACATTCTTATCCTATTCCTACTCAAACCGCCCTGCCCCCGTCGTCTCGTCCTCGTTGAGATCGCGCACCGCCTCCTTCACCTGCTCCTTGCGCTCGCCGCGGTACTGCGCGACCAGCCCCAAATCCACCACACTTGACAAGTCACCCGCCGCCAGCGGCGCGCGGTACGCCCGGTACGCGCGCGTCGCGAGCGACTCGTGCGCCTCGTGCAGCTCGGCCGCGGTGCGCGCGTCGCCCACGCGCCCGACCGTGTGCACGGCGCCGCTGACCGAGACGGCCGTGACGCGGTCGTCGCCCTCGTCGGGGGAGGCGGGCGGGAGGAGCGCCGACAGCGGGTGGCCCAGGTTCACGAGGAAGGTTGTCGTCAGGGTCGAGGTTTCCGAGTCTGGGTCTACACACACCCGCCGAGGGTCAGTGCGAGGTCGCGTACGCATCGCGAGGGAATGATCGTACCGTGCCGCAGCCCAACCACGACCCCCGCGCGGTCCGCCGCGACGACCACGGTCCCGCCGCCGCCCGTCCACGCCGCGTGCGTGATGTGCCGCGCGAACGCGTCGCTCGCCACGACCTCGAGCCCGGCCGCTGCGCCCGTGCCCGTGAGCCGCGCGAGGACGATCGAGTCGCGCACAGTGCCGATCGCGAGCCAGTCGTTGCCGCTGTGGGAAGATGCGGCAAGACACGTAATGGAGCTGCGCAGGGCGAGCGTGGTGGCGGCGACCACGGTCTTGGCCACCGTGTCGAAGGCGTGCAGCGCGACGGATTTGCCGATGCCTGCCGCGAACACGCTACACAAACTCGGCGTGAACCTCAGGGTACGGAACAGTGAGAAAGGGCAGAGCGTACGTCTTCGTCATCGCCACAACCGCGCGCACCGGCGCCGTAAACGGGGGCGACTTGTACGCGTCGGCCGCGATCTCGTTGGTCCCGCGCTTGAACTGGTACACGTAGAAGTGGCCGCCGGCCACCGTCCCCTGCCCAACACCGTCGCCGCGCGGAGCGACCGTCGCGGTCCCGACGAGCAGCTTGGGCCGCGCCGCGGCCATGGGCCACTCGCACCACGCGGCCAGGTACTCGGGCAGGGCGAGCTGCGAGACCGTGCGCATCGTCGCTGCGTCGAGCACGCGGATCACGGACGCGGAGCGTTCGGAGCCGCATGCGAGGAGCGCGGGCGTCGGGCCGTGGGCGGTCGCGAGGAGTTTGCGCGGGATCTGCGGCGGACGAGAAGAGTCAGTGGTGGATCGCGACGCGGGTGATGAAAAAAACGTACAAAGTTCCTCGCCCCTGTGTCCGGGTACTTCTTGACCACAACGCCCGCTTCACCCTCCGCGAACCGGCCGAACGTGAGCCGCCCGGCGTCCGAGACCACGAGCACCATCCCCTGGAACCCGGCCACCGCGACCACCTTCCCTCCACCGTCCCCATCGGGCACATCGACGCGGTGCGCGTGCATACTCGCGTCGCGCCGTTTCGCGCGGACGACGTACACGCCGCCGTCGCAGAACGCCCAAACCCCATCCCCCTCCTTCGCGGGGACAAGCCCGACCGGCCCCAACCCAAGCGCGCGCGCATGCGTCGCGACCACCCCCGTCGCCGGGTCGAGCGTGCACCACGCGCCGTTCCGCAGACCCACGACGACCGCGCCCGTCGCCGGGTGCGCGTGCATCGCGTTGGCGGTCGCGGCGTCGGGGAGGTCCGCCGAAACCCCGCCGGGGTACTGCACGACCTGGTGCGCGTGCGTCGCGACCCACACGGCGGCGCGGGTCGCGGCGAGGCAGGTGGGCGCGGAGGTGAAGGGCAGCGGGGCGGGGAACGCTGGGTCCAGCGTCAGGGCGGGGGTGAGGAGGAGGACCGAGTACTCGCCCGACGCGAGGTGTAGGGCGAGCGCGAGGCCGGATGAGGCGGTGGGGGAGGAGTCGTCGGTGACGACGGGCGCCGCGTGCAAGATGTGGCTGCCCTCGGGCGGGACGTACGTGGGCGGTGGCGCTGTGGCGGAATCGTCAGTGTCGGCCGCAGCGCGCGGGATGGCGACGATGCGGTGCGCGAGGACCTGCAGGTGGTGGTCCGCGGTCGACACGACGGCGAGCGTCGACGCGGTGCAGTCCCACGCCGACGACTCGGAGATGTCGTCGATTTCGCCGGCTACACAAACGACGGGTCAGCGCAGCGAGGCGGGAAAGTGGGCGGCAGAAACGCACCAGCGTAGTGCAGGACCACGGTCTGGAAGCTGAACGAGAGTACGATGGCCGCGTCCGCGACGTGCACCGAGACGAGTCTACACCACCTGGGCGTCAGTCCAACTCACCTTCCCAAACCAAAAAACCGTACCCCTCGAGCCCCGTCTCGGCCGCGGACTCGACGACGAACGGGATCCGCTCGTACACCTCGACGAGCTGGTTCGCGGCCGCGAGCACGAGTGGGCGCTTGGTCGTGGCGAGGGCCGCGGCCGACGGCGACCCGGTGGGCGGCAGCGGCATGCGGACGGCGTGCAGGACCGGCGCGATGACGGGCGCGGCCTCGACTTGGTGGAACACGCCGGTGCCGATCTACAAGGAGACGCGGTTAGTTGATGCCTCGCGGGGAGATGGAAGTGCGTACAAGCAAGATCTGCCAGTCGGACCGCGGCGACATAGCAAGGACCACATCCACCATGACCCCATCGAGCTCATCGCGGCCGAGGTGCGCGAGCTGCGCATCGAGCACATTCGGCACCCGCTTGACCATCTCCACACCGCCAACACTCGCGACGCCGCGCGCGTTGACGTTGCCCGCGGCCTTCATGACCTCGCCCTGGTCCGAGACGAGGTAAAAGTACTCGGAGACGCGGTCGGGCACCGTGCACCACCCAGACACGAGCCCGGCGCACGGCAAGCGGCGGCGCGCAAGACCCGCGACGTTCCCGTTCTGCACGTCCCACGCGGAGATGACGAGGAGCTCGGCGCCCATGACCAGCGCGAACGCGTCGTGCTTGTACGGCAGCGGGAACGAGGCCGCCAGGCTCGGGAACGTCGACACGTCGAGCGGGAGCGACGCGCAGCGGAAGTTTGGTGGTTGCGCGAACGCGTCCGCGGCAGCCGTCGGGGTTGTGGCCGCGTTGCGCTCGACGAGGAACGCGACGACCTGCTTCGTCAGGTCGCGGTACCCCAGGACGACCAGGTGGTAGGTGCCGAGGACCGGGTGGGGCTCGAGGAAGAAGGTGTTCCAGATGACGACCGGCCCGAGCAGGGGGTCGAGGTTTGCGTACTCGCTCGGCAGGAGCGACGAGTCATCGGGGGACGTGAACGCGGCGACGGACGCCAGCGAGTGCACCCGCACCACGTCCTGGAACGCGGCCACGGCCACGTCGCGCGTCCCGCGGTGCACGGCCAGGTGCGCGCCTAGCTCGCGGTGGTCGAACGCCAGCGGGCGGCCGGGGAGTGAAATCTACACAATTTTTCGAGTCAGGCGCCGCCGTGATCGCACACGGCGCGGCGCGGCGCGACGTACCTCCTTGAGCGCATGGAACACGACACCCGAGCCGCCGCCGTCGCGGTCCCACGTCGCGGCAAAGAACTCGACCGCGGCCCGTGTCGTCGTCACCGCGAGGATATCCGCGCCGGCCCACTTGGCCGCGCGCAGCGGGTGCACGGCTTCGCCGTCAACGGGCATCGCGTCGGCGTCGTCGCCGCCGTCATCCTCGACGTCGAGATCGTCGAACACGCTGGACCGCACGTCGCGCAGCGGGAACGCGTGGACGGCGAGCGGGGCCGCGTGCAGCGCGTAGGTGCCGCGGCACGCGAGCGTCAGCGACTCCGGGTCGAGCGTGTGCAGCTCGAGGGCGTCGCCCTAAAAGTCGATAGAATGAGCGGTGCGCATGGAGAGGCTGACAGAGTCACGACGGCGTACGCGCGCAAGCACAAGGTCGTGGCGGTCGCGCTCGAGAAACTCGCCCGTGGCAAACGCCTGCACCGCGTCGGGCGCGCGCAGCGTGCGCAGGTACGGCAGCGCGGCCGTGGCGGGTCTATGATGGTTCATTGGTGTTGGTATCGGTGTTGCATGGAGTGTGGAGGGGGGAATCAAAACTGGGGGGTGTGCGAATGGGCAGGGAGAGGGAGGGAGGTTTGGTCGATCGCGTCGCTCACACGCCAGGCTGATCGGCCAACGCGGCCCACAGACGGGCACGCATGCATGGGTCGGGTCGGTTTCGCAGCGTTTTATATTACCGGTGGGGAAGCATGGGAGAGACAAACGAGAGACACACAGCGCGCGCGCGCGCGATCACGACCGGCCGCCGCCGACCTGAATCTCCTCGACAGTCAGCTCGTCGCCATCCTTGATGCCGAGCTACATTGCGGGGAAGGGTCAGCCAACTGCGAGGGTGCGCCGTAACGGCTGCACGGCCCGTACCTCGGTGACGGGCAGGTCGGGCGTCGTCGGGATCACCTGGCCGTTGTCGGACCGCGTGAACCGGACGTCGTCGGCCTTCTTGCCCGTCTTGGACGTGAACGTTTTCTACGCATTCGGCGACGTCGACTGTTAGTGCCCTCGCTTCTCAGCCGAGTAACGGGGGAGTCGTACCAGGACCTTGGACCACTTGGTCGACGCGCGCACGCGAAAGTCTACATTCACACACCATTGCGTGAGCAGCGGCCGCAAACGAACCACAAGAATGATGCGGCGTACCGAGGTCCGTTTCGTCGTGACGGATGTGGATGGTGATCTGGGGCGCGCTGGACATGTTCGGGCGAGAGTCTACGTCCGCGTGCGGTCGTCGGGAGCCGGGCGTGAGTGACGCTTCCCATGTCTGTACCACCCCATCCGCGAGAGCATGGCGCGGATAACATGTTGCATAGACTTACATTGCGATTGACGAGTTCACTAGCGCTTGACCGTGCGTCGACGAGAGCTCGAGACGGCGGGCGGGCGCAACGCGGGGCGGCCGGGGAGCTGCAGCCCGTCCCGTGACTCATACTACTCGTCCATTCTTCTCCGCATGGGCGCGATGGCGTCTATTAGGTGTATATTACTCTCCCTCTCAACTGCGCTCCCCGACAGTCCCCGGGACCGCCGGGCTCGACGGGTCCGAGTAGCTCCCGATTAGCCCGCTGAGGTCCGTCTCGGGCGACCGCGGCGTCGGCGGGACCCCTTCGCTCTCGCTCACCACCTCCAGCTCGGCCGCCCCCGCCGCCTCGGCAATCGACGGCGACGCGTCGCCGGTGACCCGCGGCGTAGCCGCCACCGGCCCGGCCACCGCCCCAGTCTCCGCGAGCGCCACGGCGGGCACCTCCGGGACCGCCCCCGCCTCAGCCGCCGCGTACTCGGCGCGGAGCCGGTCGGCCGCGGCCGCCGGGATCGTGGCCGCCATCGCGACCGCCGCGGCCTCGCTGCGCCGGCGGCTGAGGAAGCTGAGCCGGCTGAGCCGCGACGTGCGGCGCGAGACCCCACCTTCCCCGGCCGCGGAGACGCCGCTCCGCCGCCGCGCGTCCTCGTCAGCGCGCGCGGCGTAGTAAAAGTCAGCAAACGTCGCGGGCGGTGCGGGGGAAAACGGCACCGCGCCGCCCGTCTCGGGCCGGCGGTCGAGCGCGCGGACGAGCTCGCGGTCGCCCTGGCGCAGCGTGTCGGCGAGCTCCTCGCGCGCGAGCGTGCGGTCGTAGTAAAGGTACGCGGCGGCCATGACGACGCACAGGCCAGCGAAGATGGCGAAGACCGGGATCAGGCCGAGTTTGTCGTAGAGCGTGCCCGATATGATGGGGCCGATGAACATGGACAGCGAGTAGGCGACGTTGAAGACCGAGTAGACTTGGCCCGCGGCTTGTGGGTAGTGGTCGTTGACGTAGTTGCCCATTTCCGGGAGGGGCGGGGTTACGGCGATCGGGAACACGGCGCCGAAGAAGACCATGGCCGCGGCCGTCGTGAAGAGCGTCGGCATCACGGCCATGAGCGGCGCCGCGATCGCGGTCAGGATCAGGCCCGCGATGAGGACGAGGCGGCCGGAGTAGCGGTCGCAGAAGTGGCCGGCTACACACGCTGGGTTAGTCCGCAATTCACGGAACCGCGCGGAACCGATCGTACCGAGCGGAGCAGTCACAAGTCCAGGCACCGACACGGCGAGGAACAGGAGCCCGTTGGTCGTGACCGAGGTCCCGAACGTGGACGAGAGGAACGGCGGGAGAACGGGCTCGAGCCCGCTATTGAGCGTGCCCGTGACGACCACGGCGAGGGCGTTGACCCAGACGGGCCGCGCCTTGATGAGCGTCATGAACGTCACCTTCTTGCCACTACTCTCGACCGACGAGACCGCCGACGCCGACGGTGCGGCCGACGCGGGCGTGGTGGGCGCGGCCTGCTTGAACGCGAGCGCGTACGTCTCGTCGACGAACAGGCGCGCGGCGATCGCGACGACCGAGAGCACGGCAAAGAAGATGAACGGCGCGCGGTGCCCGACGCTGCCGTACAGGACGCCGCCGATCGCCGGACCGAACAGGTACCCGAGGTTCATGCCCGACAGCACAAAGCCCATGACGACGCCGAGCTGGTCCGCGGGGAACACGTCGCTGGCGAGCGCGAGGGAGACGGTCCAGTTGCCCGCGGCGGCCACGCCCTGCAGGATGCGCACCAGCAGGTACTGCCAGAACTCGGTGCACACGAGGAACAGCGCTGACGAGACGGCGAGGCCCGCGAGCGAGGCGAGGACGGGAAGGCGCCGGTCCTGCCGCGTGTCGGACCAGTACCCGAACACGGGCGTGAAGACGAGCAGACCCGCAGCTATGGATGGGTTCGGGTCAGGGACCGGTGGAGTGGCAGGAGCCAGTGTGGGCGCGTACCGTAGACGCCGACGAGAATGCCCGTGTGCGACGTGGTCAGGCCGAGCGTGTTGATGGTAATGTCGGGCAGGATGGGAATCACCGCCGAGTCTACAACCCCCCACAGTACAGTCACACCGCGGTAACCTCGCCGAGCGACAACAGGCAACGCACAGACGACCATATCGACAAAGATGGTAAACGCCGCGAGCGACGCGACGGCCCACGGGTGGTGGCGCAGGCGGTAGCTCCACGACGCCGTGTTCGCGGGCGGCGCGAGCGGCGGCGGGACATGCGCGCGATGGTGATGGTGCAGCTTCTCCTCGCTCAGCGCCGGCGGTGGGCCGTGCTTGTCCGCGTACAGCCGGCCGCGCACGCTGCCAACGGGCGACGGCGTCATGTCCCTCGCGGCGCCTGGGCTCGCGGTGGCGGGGACTGCCGCGACGTCGGCGGCCGAGTCCATGGTGGTGGTGTTAATGACGTTGCAATTAGCGATGGAGGGTGATGAACAGCGCGATCGGCGCGGGGAGAGAGGGAGAGAAGCCGCCGGGACCGCGGCCGTTGGCTCCCATGGCGATCCGATGGGCGGTGGCGTTCTCACGGCGCCGCCGCACGCAAGCAAACGAGCAACCCTCCCCATTTCTTCCTTCTCCGCGCCTGGTGTTTACCCGCGCAAGGGAGGAGAGAAGCGTCGCGCGCGCGCTGCACGTGCGAGGGTGGAGACACTTTTGCGAGGGGGTGCGAGACACGCGGGATCGGGCGCCTCCGCCAGCTGGATCGGCGACGCGCCGCGTCTTTCGTCCCTGCCCTTGCGAACGCCAGATCGGCAGCGCGCATCACCTAACATGGAGCAATCTAAAGGCGGCGACGAGGTGCCCAAGGAGACGCGCAAGGCGCGCCGGATCGCGGAGCGCGCGACCGAGGTACGGGTGCAGCGACGACGGTGAGGGGTGCACGACGCTGACGCACGCGCTGGCCGTGTCAGCGGTTCACGTTCGGCGAGGCCGAGTACTCGCGGCTGCCGTGGTTCGCCGACTGGATGCGGTACGCTTGACGTTGCGGGGTTACGAACCGTGCGCTGACGCGGGACGTGAACAGTCGGCACGGCGACGACTTTGCGCTCGCCTTCTACCGTCGCACGGACCTCTCCGCGCCGCTCTTCGAGTCCCTGTTCGCGCTCGTCAAGGAGAACATGGAGCCCATCTACGACGAGGCTGAGCAGTGGGACGACGCCAACAAGCGCCGCGACATGGACGCGCCCGAGCAGCGGTTCCTGGTGCTGACGGACCGCGCGACCTCGCACGTCGCCGCGCTCCTCATGTTCCAGTTCTCGACCGACGACCACCCGGACTTTGACTGGGAGGTGCCCGTCGGCTACCTGTACGAGGTCCAGGTGCGCGCCGCGTTCCAGGGCCGCGGACTCGGCGCGTTCCTCGTGCGCGTCGCGGACGCCGTGGGCCGCGAGAATAAGATGGAGAAGCTTATGCTCACCGTGTACAAGGGTACGCTCCGTCTTCTTCGATCGGTCTGGTTGAAGAGCGGTGCTGACGAACGACGTAGTCAACACGGCGGCCATCGCCTTCTACCGCCGCCTCGGCTTCGCCATTGACGGCATCTCGCCCAGCAACTACGTCGACGACGACGGCAACCCGCTCGACGAACCGTACGAGATCATGTCGCGACCCATACAACGGAGAGCTTAGACTTGCTGCACCGACTGGAGCTAGCCGCGCTGCTGTGAAAATGCCGCGCGTCGGTCGCGCTCGATTCTCGCTCCCTTACGACCCCACTTCAATCGTTCCCCTTGCAACTTCCTCCCACTTCGCGTCTCTGGCGCCGGCGGCCGTCGACCTGCACGTCCTTGGGCGGCCGCCCCGGCTCGCGCTCGCAGTCGGCGGGGCGCGTCCATCGTGTGTCTCACCGTCGCGCGGAACCGGCTTGCTCGACTCGCGGCGCCCAAACACGACATGCGCTGCAAGAAGTGTTCCCGCGCCACGACGACCGTGTGGGATCGGGCTTATCAGGTAGCAAGGTGCTCATGACATTGTGTACGGTATGATGCGGCCACCCTATTCCCCCACGGGGCTCCTGCTCACCAGTGCTCGTTCTGTCGCTGAGTAGCACCCGTCACGCGCTGGACTACGAGCACGGTCGGACCACTTTCCCGTGCTTCGGGCGGCATGACCATCATCACGTTCATGCCGTGCAACGCACAATTCAAGACGCACTGGTCAAATGCGCGTGGTGGGGATCCAGATGAACGACGGGTCGCACGGGGCGCAGATCTCGCTCAGACGCATGCTGAAACCGCAACTTCCCGAACCATCGGCGTTCTACAGCGGCCGCGCCAAGCTGGGTCGAGCTGCTGCCTTCGCGACGCTCAGGTCTCGCCGCGCGTAGACCGTCGTCTTTGGTCGCGCCACGCGCACTAGTCATTTTGCCCATTACTTTGCCGCCATTCTTCCGTATCCCGTCTCGATTGCTTGCCAGTGAGCAGCGCGTCATCGTGCGCCTTCAAGACTCGAACCTTGCAGCATTGGTTGTGCAGCGATCTTACGGCCATGGCCGCCTCGCCCGTCGCGTGGCTCTGCGCTGCTGGGCCGTACTCGCGCGGGCGCCGTGAAAAGACCGCGCCGCCCGCGCGAGTGCAGCCCTTGGTACATTCGCGTCGCAGCGCGGAGCGGAGTGCGATGGAGCGGGGCGCAAGTGTGCCGCGGTTGCAGGCGATCGAGGTTACGGGAAGTTATGATTCGCGTCGAATACATGTTTAAGTCTTGTGCCTTCCGCTTGCGACGTCGAGCGGGTCGAGAAGGTTCGCTCGTCGGACGCGCGTGCAAGCGAGATGAACTCCGCGTCGCGACGGCGTGACTGTTTCAGCCGCTCTGCGCCCGCGACCCGTTCTCGCTCCCTCGACCCACTAGACAACCATGTACACACGCATCGCCATGTATCAAGACTTGCTGCAATAGATTTTATGGCTTCGACGCTTTGTATTACCTCTGGAAAACTTGGCGCGCCGCCACTTTGGCTCGCCACCGTTCGCGCCCAGCCGGCGCTTGCTCATGTTTGACGCGCCACTCTCGGCTTGCATGTCCCGCTTCAAGCGGTTGAAGTAGCCCGGATCCCGGAATGCTGGTTAATCTAGGCGATTATGCTCTACGCTTTCCCTTGGCGACTGCTCACACACGTTTGCCCAGTACGACCTGGCGAACATGAGGGCGTCCTGCACGATGCGCGTTGTGTAGTGCATGATGATAGGCGAAAAAGACGTTCTCGACGTGTCCAAATTGTGTCCGACTCACACAGCTAGTCGCAAACTGTTCCAGTGATGAACGTGTAAAACCGCAGAGAGATCTCCAAGGCGCGAATGGGCGCAGCCTATGCACCGTCGCATTCGCCGTAAGCAATGGACCATGCGCATACCGGTGGAAGCGACATGGACTCGCCTCGTTGCCATCGTATCAACCTCTCCGCTGTTCCACCGGTCAAAAGCCACTCGCTACTCTGCTGCTAATCGCCTTGGTCATGCTCCAGGATCAAGTTCGTTCAGCGTGCTACACCCTGGCCACCGCGTTGCACCTCGATGATTTCGAGGTTTACACACGCATCGGGCAACACTGCGGCGTTCGTCGTGAGGCTACTCGTCGCTACCATTGGCTGCGGGCGAGCACATTCGTTTATGTTTGGCTGACGCTTCAACTTCGCACATTGACCGCTTGGAATCCTGTACCGCTCGGAACGGGACCTCGCGACGTTCGGTTCGAGCCGCGAACGTGCTTATAGGCACCCCCGGACCGCCGCCCGGCTCCGCGTTGTTGAGCCGCACTCGCGCGGACGCCGTGAAAAGACCGCGCTGTCCGCGCGAGTGCGGCCCTTTGTACAATCAAGTAGCACCGCGGTGCTGGACGGCTGCCCGAGACTCGGACACGGTGCAGTTGGTGGCCATGATCACGCTGGAACGGGTCGGATTGCACGAATACACTCATCGCTTCCCCGGCCTCGCCTCACCCTTCACAATCCTCGACCGCTCAACCCAGTCGCATGTATTCATCCCATCTACATCCCATGCCCGCGCTTCCCCGCTCCACCACCCCCGCCGGTGGCCAGCAGCTGAACGAGCCCATCGACCTCGCGCTGCGCGCGACGGTGCTGCTCGGCGCACGCCTGCTCCTGGAGCCCGGCCATGACCTTGGCTTGGCGCTGGGTGTTGGCGCGGACGAGCGCGACCAGGTCCTGCAGCCGCTGCACGCCGCGCGCGTAGTTGGTTGCGTCTTCTGCGCGCGATGACTCAGAGCGGCGCGGTACCGC
Source organism: Blastocladiella emersonii ATCC 22665 (assembly GCA_025594325.1). Lineage (NCBI taxonomy): Eukaryota > Fungi > Blastocladiomycota > Blastocladiomycetes > Blastocladiales > Blastocladiaceae > Blastocladiella > Blastocladiella emersonii. The sequence goes on along the minus strand of JANHCV010000009.1, from coordinate 1,081,238 downwards.
GGCTGCCACGGGTTTCGGCGCGGGTAGCGGCGGTGCGTGGCAGTAGTTGCACGTCGGGGACTTGGCGCCGTGGCCGGGCGAGCCGGCGTGCGAGAAGTGTGGGTGGTGGTGGTGCAACGAGGGGAACACGATGGGCGCGGAAACCGTGCGTGCCGCCGCGGGAGTCGCCGCGACCGCCGTTGTCGCGGCGGCGGACCCGCGCGCGAGGTGCTGCAGGAGCATCGTGTTCATGTCCATGGCGTGGTGGAGGCATTGCTCGAACGACAACACGGTCTGCTTGAAGAGCTGGTCCGACGGGCCGGCGACGATGGGCGGCGTGGGGGCTGGCGCAGCCTGGTACACGAGCTGCGGGTGGTGCTGGAACTGAGGCTGTGGCGGGTGCGCGTACTCGCTCGGCGACGGGAGCTGCACGCTGATGGACGGGCCGGGCGGCGTCGACCGGCACGTGCGGCGCGACGAGCGCGAGACGGACAGCGCGCCGCCCTCTTCGCTGCCGCTGGTGCGGCGCTCAGTGGATGGTGCGCCACGGTCCTCGAAGTTGGACCGGCGCCGCGCCACGCCCTCCTTCTCGAGCGCGCGCTGCTCGAGCGGCGACAGGCGGCCACTGTTGTTGAGTTCCTGGTTCTTGGACGGCGAGAGCGGGATGCCCGTCTTGCCCGACGGCGGCGCGGGCGGCGGCGCGTCCTCGGCGACCGACTGGCTGAGCGGCGACTTGGACATGCGGCGCGGGGAGGGCGGGCGGCGCGGGAGCTGCTGAATCGGCTGCGCGGCCGACTTCTTGGCGGCGGATGCCGCAGCGGCGTCCTCGGGCGTCTCGTCCTCGTAGTCATCGTCCTCGTCGTCGCCCGCCATGGGCGGTGGGGGAGGCGGGGGCGGGGGCGGCATCTTGGCGCGGCGCGGCGGGTCCTGCTTGGGCGGCGGGACGCCGTTGCGCTTGTCGAACATGGCCTTGAGGATGTGCTGCTTCTGGCCGAACGACATGTTGGAGAAGCTCTTGGACTTGGACTTGAGCAGGCCGCGCGCGCCGCCGCTGCTGGCGGCGGTCACGGTGGCCGAGGCCGACAGGTCGGTGACTGCATCGTCTTCTGCGTTCATGGCGGCGGAGGTGGTTCCAAGGGGCGAGGAAGAGAGGGAGGGCCGATTGCGCGCGGTGAAACGAACGCGTCGCGCGGCCGACGCGTCTCGCGGGGTTGGAGACATCACGTTTCATCAGGTGGAGGCTGCGTTGCAATGAAATCGGTTTTGCCTCACGCTTTACGTGGAATCGCCGCTCCTTGCTACGCCACCACCACTGCCACGAATCAACCCTAACCTGGTGCAACGCACGTCATGAGCAGCCTCCTGTCCTCCATCTCGTCGTCGCTGCGGTCGGTCGTGTCGGTGGCCCGCGCGCCAGGTGGGTCCCACTGAACTCGGAGATTGGGGACCATGGAACTGATCGCTGTTCTGTGGGCGGAGAGTAGCATGGACGCCGTTCGCGACGCCCGTGCGGTCGCTGTCCAAGTACAAGCTCAAGACGCACAAGGGCACGGCCAAGCGCTGGCTCGCCGTTGGCAACGACCGCGAGTTCAAGCGCATGAAGGTCAACAAGGTGCGTTGTCGGTTCGTTTGTTACGATACCGGCGTGTGATCTAACTCCGCATCGTGTGTGTAGTCGCATCTCAACCAGGGCATGTCGAGCAGCCGGTTCAACCGCCTGAGCGCCATGGCCGAGCCCTACGGCAAGGCCATGACCCGGACGCTGCACCGCCTCATGCCCTACTCGCACAAGGCGTAATGTGGGCCTGTGCCATGATCTCGTACCCCTTCCTTTTGAAATGTACTCGTAACTGCTATCGCCCGCCCGCCCGCTCGCTCGCCGTGGACTCGACACCCCTCCATCCCGCTTGCCCACTCCCTCGTCGAGGGCTGAACGCACTTCCCGCCCAACGAGATCGCTCGCTGGGCGACCGCTTGGCCGATGTGTGGGGGCTGACCGTGAAGCCCATCTGCCCTCGCAGCGGCAGCGGGTCCCCCTTGCGCGGCCCCGACAACGCCGACCCCCGCACAGTTGAGATGGCCATGAGCACGACCGTAAGCACTCCTAGAGCACCAGATCACTGAGAGCTGAGCACAGACATCGAGTGCACCGCCTTCAGAGCGTGAGAGCAGCGATCGGCGCGGCGTCTCGCGCCTCGCGGCCGCGCGCCTTCGCCGCCTTCGCCGCCTGTGCCACCCCTCCCGCGCCCGCTCCCTCCCTCCCTTCTCCCCGCCCTCCCTACTCTCCTCCCGCAATCCCTCTCGCACACGAAGCTAGCTTGCTGCAACTCCCTTCCCGCTCCGCTGGCTCGGAACCCCCGGCCCCCATGCATCAACACCGCGCCACAACGAACGGCATGCCCTACGACGACCTCGACGGCCCCTCTGCCGCCGCCGCGCACAACGGCACCAGCTTCCTGCGCCTCCGCTCGCAGTCTCGGTCGCGGTCACCACCAGCAACGCGCCTGCGACCGCCACTCGGCGCGGCGGGGGCGAGCGACGCGCCGCCCGAGTTCGAGGCGATTGCCATGGGATCGCTCAGCACGTCGCCGCTGCTGCTCGACCTGGATGACGATGATGATGACGATGACGCACGCGGGGAGGGTGACAGCGACCTGCTCCTGGGCGGTGGTCCCTCGCCACACCGCCCAAACGGCGGCGGCGCCACCGCAGCAGCAGCGCGCGGGTCGCGCTCCGGGTCGCTGCACGCCGACGTGCCGCACGCGCCGTTCCGCCTGCAGGTGCGCGCGCCGTCGCCCGCGACGTCGTACCGGTCCGCGTCCGTGGCGTCGGCGGGCACGGGGCTCGCGCCCGGCGGCGGGTCGATTGCGGGGGCGTCGCGCGAGCCGTCGCTGCTCTCGTCGTACGGCGGGCATAGCCGTCCGGGCTCGCCCAAAGTGTCTGGATCGTTCGCGTCGACGTTCGCGGCGGCCGCGGGCGCGCACGGGTACGGCGACCTGACACCGGCGAGTGCGGCGCACGCGGCCGCGACGCTGACGGAGCTCGAGTTCCTGCAGTCGATGCTGGACCCGGGCCTGACGCGGCACGACATGCACCTGCTGGTGGGCGCGCGCGTGCAGAAGCTGCTGCGCGACGACGACGCGGGGCGGCTCGGCAAGATGTCGCCGTGGGCGCTCGCCGTGCGCCGCCTGCCCGCCATCATGCTGACGGTGGTCCTCGAGATGGGCGTCGGCGCCATGGTCGGCACCTTCAGCGACGTGCTCGAGAAGTTTGTCGTGCTCGTTAACTTCATGCCCATGGTCTCGAGTATCTGCGGGAATATTGGGCTCCAGGCGTCCACAAGCACGTTGCGCGCGCTGGCGACCGGGCACGCGTCGCATACTAGCTGGAAGAGTATTTCGAAGGTGCTCTGGCGCGAGTTCACGTCCGCGTTCTGTCTCGGTATCCTCCTCCTCGCTGGGCTCACGGGCGTCATTGCGTTGTGGACCAACAGCTTACGCACCGGTCTCGGTACGCTCTATTTGGTCGCTTCGCTCGCGTCGTAGTACTGACATCCTCTACGCGTGCGATCGTAGTCTCGGGCCTCAGCATCATGCTTTCGGCGTCCGCGGCCGGCATCCTCGGCTCGCTCGCGCCCATCTTCTTCAAGCGGCTCGGTTTTGACCCTGCGCTGTGCGCGGGACCACTCGGTACGCTGCTTTCGACGGACCCCCTCACCCTCCGCTCCCACCACTCACCAACACCCTTGCGTGTAGAAACGGCCGTGCAGGATGTGGTCGGCATCTCCATCTACCTCGCCATGGGCCGGTTGATTTTGAAATAACGCACTCACGCATTTATACGCAACTCATTCCATTCCTCACGACGACGACGCGTTCGCGGCGGTGCGTTCGCACTGGTGCGCGCCCGCAAGGCGGGGCCTCGCCAAGGACGGCAGCGTGATCGGCTCGCGGACAGCGCGGGTGCCTCGACGGGGCCTATAGGCTGAGCCGAGCTACGCGTGCGCGGAGGACGGGTCAGCCATGATTGAAGGCTGAGAACACGCTGAACACGTACGTCACCCGCGAGCCGCGACTCACGCTGCCGGCCTCGACCAGGGTCCGAGTTGAGGGCGTACAGCGGGTAGAAGCGAATCGCCGTGGACCGCGTGGCATGAGGATAACGAGGACAGGAAGTGATAGCTAAGCGATGCGCTACGTCGTCGTAGTCAGATTACGAGCCTTCCACGAGCGCAACGGACAACAGCCTCGATACGTACTACGTGAGGTATGGTCATGCGCTGCCGATGATGGCAGCATAGTGCGAGTTTGAAAATCGGCCCAAGAGACCACGGGTGCGACCGAGAGCCAAGCGTTCAGTTCGAGGGGTCTCGTGAACGCCAGCACGAGTGCTGAGAGTCAAAAGTTGCAGCCGTTGCATGGCGAAGCGACCATTTCGAGTTAAGGAGCCGGGGGTATCGCCAAACTGCTCGCGAGTGAGCTTCACGTTCAGCGCGGTGTATCCCTAACCGGTGCGAACATAGGCGCGTCAGTAAATCGACGCATGGGTGTCGAGGTGGCGTACAAGTCGTCGGAGACAAACCGGGCTCAGTCGTCCGGGTAGCCCAGAAGCAGTGCATCCACGAGATGAGACCCATGTACGGGATGCATGGCATTCGAGCACACAAAATCTTGCCCAAACGACTAAGACTAGCCTTCCGGTGACCCGCGCCGTCCGCTCAAGGCATGGAGCGAAAACTGCGCGCCGGCGTGACGAAAACATTGTGCAGGCCGGTCCTCGCGCCTCGACGACTTCGAGATCGCCAAGCTGGATTCATATTTTGCAGCAAGTCTATTCATGATCTAAGGTTGCATGGTCGAGTAGGGGGGTGGGTGAGGGAGCGGAGATGCGGCGCCGCGCGAACGCGAGACGAGAGTGCGCCACACCGGCGCCCCGATCACATGATTGATCGACGCGTCTCTCGCCTCGCCCCTGTCGCGAAAGACACGATGTCTCGGCGCAGGCAGCCTGCACTACTGTCAGGCTTGCGACGGTCGTACAGGTTGCCAACTGATTCCTCCTCTTCAGGTCGCAGCGAACGCGGACAAGGCTCCCGTTCGATTCAAGCAGAGCTGAGTGACCTGAGCGGTCGCCGCGTTGCTGTCCACAAGGATTTTGGCAACACCGGTGGTGTCATTGATAGAAAATTGAGTCAAGGCATCGAGTGTATGAACGCAACTCACTTCAGACGACACTTTCGCAGCAGCAACGAGAGGTGCGGGCCCACAAAGCGGAGCCTCGCCAAGGCCCGCAGCGTGATCGTCTCGCGTCCTGCGAGTGCCTGTGCGGGGCCTATAAGCTGAGCCCAGCTACAGGAACCGATTCCAGGTGAGGGACGAAGTCGCGCGGATCAGCGAGAACGAATGCAATGACGCACGTCACCCACAAGTCGCGACTCACGCTGCCAGCCTCGAATTGAGGGCACGCACTGGGTTGATGCTTGCAGAAGAATAAATCGAGTGCGATGATGAGCTAGTGTGAGGAGCTGCTCTCGCTCGGGAGTGGTGGATGCTAAAAAGTACGAGACCGTGGATGCCGCAGTCTCGCTGGGATCGACGCGCTCGAGTGAGACACTCAAGCTTGAACAGAAAATGCGGGAAGTGCTGGAGTCTGGAGTTGTAGCAGTCGTCAACATCTGCGAATACCTGGCGTAAGACGAGATTAGTACGGCTGAGCGTGATGCGAATCAAGCACTGCTTCAGAAGATGATAACGTACCACGCGCTCACCATGTGGTTACCTCACCAAGTCCCGGCCACACATCGTATTCGCCCTCAGGAGGGTTTGCCCTGCAGCGGAAGAAGTCTGGATTGGGTTCGTGATTTGGCATTTCCTATAAGGATCGCAGGGAAAATGGTGTAGTCAGCCTTTCTCCAGGCGAATCGAACCAAGCGTCGTAGCGAATGTACCCAGGACATCCAATCAAGTATAAAACATTGCCGCAAGTCTATGCATGGACTAGGAATACATGGCGGAGTACAGGTCGGGTGGGGGAGCGAAGAAGCGACGCGACCGCGAGACTCGAAAGTGGCGCATTCGCGGCCCCGATCACATGATTGATCGACGCGTCTCTCGGCGATGGCCTCGGCCTGGGCCTCGGCGCCGGTAGCGTTTTTCGCCGTTGCCGCTGTAGATCGAGAGCGTCGAGAGCATCATTTCATCCGGCTGCGCGCTATCAATCATGGACAGCTGCGAAAGGAGTGACTCGTCGCCGCGCGCCATGTCCGACAGGCACTCGAACGAGCCCCGAGAGCCCGAACATGTTGTTCGCGTCCCCATCGCAGCTTACAGCGTAGAGGGCTTGCCTGGCACCGCTGCGGTGATTGGCCATGTCTGGAGATCGGTGGTGAGAAACAACTAGTTGGATCAGCATCTGCCAACGGCGATGACCAGACATCCACCAAAAGCAACGAAGTGAGCGTCTTGCTCTTTCCGGAGTCTCTTGTTACCCGAGACCCGTGAGTGCGAGGCCGTGAACGCCGCGCTCTCGAGACGATCGGGGACGCGTTGCGCTACAGCAACGCCACGCTGCCGCCGCTTCTCATCGTAATCGACTTGACACGTTGTCTCTCATCAAACGGAACCGCTTCAAGGTCGGCGCGCTCCAACCGCGGACGACGACGGAACTCAAACTCGCGGCCGAGCTCGAGGGCTGTCCCACTGTGGTGTTGCGGACGAGCTCCAGCGGCGCAACGGTAGCACGGAAGGGCTCGCGTCGCACAGCATCGAGTATGCCTCGCGCGTGATTGTGCAGTCAACGATGCGGCCGCTTCTTGCCATGGGCCAGATCCCGTCGGATACGTGCGCCGCGTGGCCAAGTCCAGGTGCAAGGTAGATCGCCGCGAGCGGGTCCCCGTCGAATCCATCGCGCACCGCGACCCGCAGGATCTCCTTGCGGAGAGACAGACATACAGTTGCTAAGCTAATGCAATACATCTACGCTATGCGATCCACCGTCACCCAAAACCTAATCCCCTCCACCTACCCGCTTACGCGAGCATCGCCGCGACAGCCGCGAGCGCGACGACGCCGGCCGCGGGCCGGAGCGCGCCCGAGCCGCTGGTCTCGACCGACATGGCCGCGACGTCGCCGTCCTTGAGGCTCTTGGCGGCGGCGGACGAGGTCCCGTTGACGCGGCGTGCCTCGAGGTCCTCGTTGTACATGGTCGGGCGGGCCGAGTTGCCGATGACGGACTTGATGCGGCGGATCTGGCGGTCCGACATGCGCAGCGGGGTCGCGGCCACGAACCACGACACGCCCTCGGTGCACGGCGGGGTCTGAGTGCGGGCGAGAGGGTGTGAGAGGTGTGAGTGAGTGATAAGGTATTTATCGCGTAGCGGGAGGTGAAGCGGCAAGCCCGTGCAGGACGGGCAGGAAAAAAGTTGATCCGGCAAATCGGGTGGGGGGCACGCGTGATGATCGGAGGGGCAGAGGGAGATGACGTGAGGCGCGGCAGCGGAAGCGCGTGGTGCGGGACCGAATCCGACGGCCGGCGTGGCTCAGCGGCCGCGCCGGACACGCGCGACGCGTTGCTTCGTCGCAGCGAGCTTCCGCGGATCCGGGTCCGCATGACACGCCAAGCCCGCTCCACCCCGCACGACAACAGCCGACGATCCCGAACCACAACAACAAGGAGATATAGTAAGCAGGACGTACCGTGAGCGAGCCCGTGTACGAGTAGTACCCGCGCTGGGTCAGCGACACGATCTCGGACGTGTCGAGGAAGGCGCGGATCATGGCAGTCTCGTCCTCGTCGGGGATGGTCTCGAGGACGCGCGACCAGCGGCGGTCGACGCGGTCCGACGCCTCGACGAACACGCCGACCACGGCCAGCTTGCCGTCGGGCGTCGCGTGCACAAAGTGCATCTCGGCGTCGTAGTACTGCTTGCCGAGGTGGTGCTCGGACGGCGTGTGGACTGTGAAGGTGGAGGTGGGGCGCGTGAAAGTGGAAGTGAGTTTGAGTTTGAGCTTGAGTCGCTGTCGAAAAGTGATCGAGAGCGCGCGCTCGCGGCGGTGATGTGATGCATGATCGAGGCAGGCCGGCCGCGCCGAGAAGGCAGGCGGGAGACACTGCCACGCGCGCGACGACGCGTCACCGCGCTCACCACCCACGCGACGCGACGGCGGCGGCAGCAGCACGATAAGAAAACGTACTGTGGAACTGCTTGAGGTTGTACGTGTTGGCGCCGATGGCGAGGGTGCGCATGGCGGTGCGGTCGTCGGCCGGCGCAAAGAGGATCGTGTGGCCGAGGTTGGTGAGGTTGAACTGGCTGACGGGCGGCAGCGACAGGGTCGGGAAGCCCGAGGTGCGCAGGTCGGCCGTCGCGTTGAACGACACTGGCGACTGCAGCTTGCCCTTGCCGCACTTTTCGTACGCCGGGTTGAGCGAGTCCCACCGCAGCGGGCCTGGAGGAGGGGAGGGGAGAGATGTGAGCGATCGGCTCGGTGATGATGTCGGAGGTGCAGGAACGCACCGTTGGCGCCCTCGTAGGTCCACGACTTGGTGCCGGCCTCGGCAGCGGCGGCGAGGTTGGCGAGCGAGACCACGGCCAGGGTGGCGAGGATGGCGGAGAGGGTGGAGCGCATGGTGTGTCGGTGGATCGAGCGAGGAAGGGTTGAAATGCGCGTGCGATGCGTGAGTGAGGGAGCGGCCAATAGGGCGGTCGACCGAGGTGCGAGCGAGGGTGCGGGAGAGAGCGGGGACGGGAGCGTGGAGAGAGCGCGGCTTTTGTACGCTGGCCGGACGCGGGCCAGGGCCAGGGCGAGGCAAGGCCACGGGCCGGGCAGGGTGGGACAAGTGAGGTGGCGTGGGGTCGGGTCGCGGGCGGGCGGGATCAGCGGCCACCACGCGTCGTTGCTTGTCTCCTGGGCCGCGCTGCTCCCCCACGCCGCCGATTTCGCGCGCGTCCCGAGGCGATCTACACCGCACGCCGCGTCCTCTCCGCTTCGTCGGACCCAGGGCGACGCACACGCTGAACCGACGGCGCGGTGGTCGCTGCGCGTACCCAAGCGAAGCGGTCCGGGGCATCGGCGATGGCGGGGAACGCCCGCGGCTCGACGCAACGCGACGCCAAGCCGCTCGGCGTGGTGTACCTTGCGGTGCGGTGCACATCAGATCCCCGAGCATCGGCACCGGCCCTGCCCAAACGTGGGAGTGCGGATTCGCGCCCGCGGGCACTCGAGAAGGCGCCTTTGGTGTTCTCGAAGCGCCCGCCCAATTCGCCAACCTTCCGCGATGGGAGAGCGATGGAAGCAAACGCGGCGCGTCCCCACGGTCGCGGACGTGTTGCAAACGTTTGGAGCTGGGAAGTGAAATCAGATAGGACTGCCGCGCGAAGCGTGGGCCTGCGGGCAACGCGGGTATATTCGGGCATTAACTTGCAGAGCCGGGAACGAGGGGGCCAAAAACACGTTTCGCTCGCGACGCGTTGATAGCGGCAACGAGCGGCAGGGGAGGTGCGAGACACGGACGCGTCGTGCACGCTCGCGGCACGTGACGGGTCGCGCCCCGGTCGCCGCCGACGTGCAGCGGAGCGGCCGACCGACCAGCGATGGACGGCGCACTCTGCTCCGCACCGTCACCGTCGTCCCCACCGACGCTGCGACCCGACTTGCTGCATCCCGAGTCGCGCCCGCACACCACGCACCGCCTGCCCGGCCACCCGCCCGCCCGCCCGCCCATCCCCCGGGCCCCCGCACCCGCACCCGCACCCGCCCCCGCCCCGCCAGCCATGTACCCGAACCCGGTCAAGCTGACGGCGCAACCGTACCCTGTGCTGTCGGACGAGAACCTGACGTCGTCGCAGAGCGAGGAGCAGCAGCGGCGTCTCGACCAGGCGCGCGCCGCCCGCGAAGACGCTCTCGTCGAGGAAGCTCGGCGCCAGATTCGCGAGCAGCAGGCCGCGTTGCAGCGCCGCCTCGACGAGCTCTCCGCCACACGCAACTACGCCTCGCCGCCCGACCGCGCGTTTCCGCCCGCACCGGCCCCTCGCCAACATCTGCCGCCGCCCGTCGCGCCCGCCGCCATGCACTACCAGTCGCCGCGCGACGACATCGGCGTCGGCGGCGACACCACCTACGACGTGACGCACGTCGCGCCCGTCGTGCCCGCGGCGCCCGCGACCCTCGCGCAGAACGGGCCCGCGGTGTGGGCGTTTCTTATCCGCCACTCGGACAACGAGCGGTTCAGTGCGTCACTTCTCGCCTCTCGCCCATCGACTCATTCGCTCCCCCTCACGTGCACCTGAACCGCCGTGACTCACCACCACCACCCGCGTCGCGCGTCGCGCGTCCCGTCTCGAACAGACCTCACCAAGGACGAGTACACGGTGGGCCGCGCCGTCGGCTGCGACATTCCGATCCTGAGCTTCGAGTGCTCCAAGCTGCACCTCAAGATCACCCGCCTCGTCGAGGAGCCGTCACAGGCCAACCCGGCCGCCGAGCCCGGCGAGACGCGGGCCATGATCACGGACCTCAGCACCAACGGCACCTTTGTCGACGGCCGCCGCCTCACGTCCCGCGTCCCGACCCCGCTCACCCACGGCTGCGTCATTGAGATCAAGATCGGGAACGGTACACTTGTCTCGTCCCGCTCCGCGAACGACCCACTCACGCTCCCCATTACCCAGTCTTCACGTTCCAGTACAACGACCGCGAGGCGCAGGCCATCAACGACCCCGAGTTCCGCGACGCCACCGACAACTACCTGTTCGTGCGCGTCCTCGGCACGGGCACCTACGCCGCCGTCTGGCTCGTCACCGAGAAGCACACGGGCGCCAAGTTCGCCTGCAAGGTCATTGACAAGCGGAAAGCCGGCATCCGCGCCACCGACAACGACCAGGATGTGATTGGCGAGATCGAGGTCATGTGCCAGATTGCGCACGTACGTTTTCGTTCTCTCGAGGGCTTGGCTGGTGCGCGTGTTGACCGACATGTGTCCCGCGTGTGTAGGCGAACGTGCTCCGCGTCCACGACTTCGCCATGACCCGCGAGAAGGTGTATGTCTACCTTGAGCTGTACGTCTTCTCTCTCTCTCCCGCGTTGCGCCCACTCGGACCAGCCGCTCACCCACTCGCACCGTGTAGCGCCAAGGGCGGCGAGCTGTTCGACCGTCTCGCGCGCAAGGGCGCCATGCCCGAGGCCAACGCGCGGTACGTCATGTTCCAGGTGTTCAACGCGGTCAAGTTCCTGCACGACCGCAACATCACACACCGCGACATCAAGCCCGAGAACGTGCTGCTCGGCGACGACTCGGACTGGCCGCAGATTTTCCTCGGCGACTTCGGGCTCGCCAAGAACACGACGCAGGTGACCCGCATGAAGACGCTGTGGTACGGTTTTCATGCCCGCATTCGACACCGCCATCGCTAAACCAATTCGAATGTTAGCGGCACGCTCAACTACCTCGCGCCCGAGGTGCTGTCGCAGTCGCGCGTCGCCGGGTACGGCAGCAGCGTCGACTGCTGGTCGGTCGGCGTCATGATGTTCCTGCTCCTCAGCGGGTCGCTGCCGTTTGACCACAAGGCCGACGCGGCGCTCAAGCAGCTCATCAAGGCCGGTAAATTTGAGTTTGGCCACACGCCCGCCCTGCGCGACCACTGGGACACGATCTCGGACGAGGCCAAGGACCTGATCATTGGCCTGCTCAACAAGAACGTCGAGAACCGGTACGTCACCTTTGCCGCATTGCCTCGTTGCGCCGTGGGCTCACCCTGAACGCGCGCGTGCAGCCTGACCATGAACGACGCGCTGCGGCACGCGTGGATCGCGGAACACCGCGGCGACCTCGACACGCGGTACGCGATGCTCGTCGCGGCGTGGAACCGGCGCCGCAACCGCAACCCCGCGCACGGCGTCTCGGCCCGCGTCGCGCAGCTCCTCGCCCTCGCCAGCAACAACCAGGCCGCCGAGTTCGCCACCACCACCCCGTCCCCGCCGCCACTGCCCGTCGCGGGATCGGCCGCGAACCACGCGGCCGCGGCCTCGTCATCGGCCGCGCTATACCCGCCCAGCATCCCCGCCATCGCCGTCCTTCCACCACCCGTCCCGCGCTCGGGGTCCGGCTCTTCCGCGAGCGGATCCAAGGCGGCCTCGAGCTCGTCGTCCTCGGCCCGCGCGGCGCGCGAGCGAGTCTCTCAGAGCCCGCGGCAGGCGGCCGCCGCCGAGTCGCCGCGGCACCAGCGCAGCCAGGAGATCCGCCAGCAGCGGTCGCAAGAACACCACCGTGTGCAAGCTGGGTTCCTCTCGCCCCCGCCCCCGCCCCCGCCGGACGCACACCTCCAGTCGTCGCCGCTCGACGATCTGAGCGTGCTCGACCGGAGTATCAGCATGGTCAGCAGTAGCGGCGGCGGCGTGCCCGCGGCGCCGGTCAAGGAGCCGGCCGCGTCGCGGCTCGACGAGTTCAACAGCATGAACGATAGTATCGGCGAGGTGACCGCGGACGGGTCGGCGATCAGCGTCGGCGGCGGCGGCGCGGCCGGACGCGGCGGCGGGTTCGCGGCGCCCAAGCCGAAGCTGCGGCGGAACGGCGTGTAGGTGGAGGAGGGATGGGTTGTGTTGTTGTGAATACTTTTTAATTGTTGCTTCGTTGCCCTCCTGCTCGCGCGCGTGTGGGAGACTTGATGGGAGAGGTCGCGGCGCTGGTCGGGACCGTGGCCATGACCACCGCGACCCTCTCGCTCTCCTGCCCGCCGATCACTCACAACCGATAGACCATGAAGAAGCCCCGGCGCACGCTCGCCGTCGCGCTCGTCGCCGTGCTGGCCGCGGTGACCGTCGTTCGTGCCGACCCGCTGCCCATCGTCCGCAACGCGTCCGGGTGCAGCGCGGCCGCGTTCCTCGACCCGCTCACGAGCGCGCTCCGCACAGCTCCTCAGCAGCAGCACTCGCTGAGCCGCGTCCGAGATGACGACGATGTCGAGGACGACGACACGGCGCGCGCGAGTGGACGCGTCTCGTCGTCAGCTGCAAGTCACGCTGGCCTGAAACGCGCGGGCGAGCCGCGAGTTGGCCCGCCGTCGCCGCTGGCTTCGTCACCTCGCCGCCCAGAGGGTTTGCGCTCCTCCTCCCCCAACACCGGCTCGCGGGTGCAACGTATCAACACCATGACGGCGACGGCAGGCTTCAAGAAGATCGCGACGGTCGCGACCGACTACGACATCCCGGTGACCAAGTACCGGTCGGAGCGCACGGGGCTCGAGGTGACGTTTGTCGACGTCGACACGCCGCTCGTCAACGGGTTCTTCACGCTCGCCACCGAGGAGGCCGGCGACGACCTCGACCGCGGCCAGCCGCACGTTCTCGAGCACGGGATTTTCCTCGGGTCGGAGCTGTACCCGTACAAGGGTACGCGCGTGCCGCGTGTCGCGAGTCGCGACTTGGGTCGACCGACCACTCACTCACTCCTCCCACCCCGCCTCGCAGGTGTCCTCGACACGCTCGCCAACCGCGCGCGCGCCCGCGGCACCAACGCGTGGACCGCGACCGACCACACGGCCTACACCATCACCACGGCCGGCGCCAACGGGTTCGCCAAGATCATGCCCATCTACCTCGACCACGTCCTGTACCCGACGCTGACCGAGGCCGGGTTCATCACCGAGGTCTACCACGTCACGGCCAAGGGCGAGGACGGCGGTGTGGTGTTTTCCGAGATGCTGGGACGGGAGAACACCGATTCGGACCTCGCGATGCACCGGATGGGTCAGCTCCTCTACCCGACCCCCTCGGGCTACGGTTCCGAGACGGGCGGCCTGATGCGCAAGCTGCGAGAGCTCGACATCGAGCGGATCCGCGCGTACCACACCCGGTACTACCGCCCCGACAACCTGTGCCTGATCATCACGGGCCACACGGACCACGCCGCCATGCTGCGCGAGCTGGTGCCCGTCGAGGACAAGATCGTCGCCAAGGGCCCGCTGCCCGATCTCGTCCGCCCCTGGGTCCACTCGGACCTGCCCGACGTCGCCAAGACCACCACCGAGACCGTCTACTTCCCCGACGAGGACGAGTCCACGGGCAACGTCGTGCTGGGATTCCGCGGCCCCGCCGTCGTCGACGCCAAGGCCGTCGCCATGGTCGACGCCCTCCTCATGTACCTCACCGACTCGTCCGTGTCGCTGCTCAAGCGCGAGTTTGTCGAGGCCGAGACCCCGCTCGCCACCGACGTCAACTACTACATGGCCCAGTACAAGAAGACGGGCGTCATGGTCTTCTTCAACTCGGTGGCCACCGAGGACCTCGCCAAGGTCGAGACCGAGGTCATGCGCGCGCTCGCTGACCACAAGATCGACATGACTCGCATGCGCAACGTGCTCGAGCTGCGCCGCCTGCGGTCCATGAACGCCGTCGAGTCGGACCCCGCCATGGCCATTGCCGGCATGGTCATCACCCACTACCTGTACGGCGACCGCGAGAACCCCGAGGCGTCGCTCCCCGGGTTCCTCAACGAGTCGCACCTCGCCGCCGACCTCGCCGCCGCCACCGCCGACGACTGGCAGGCCGTCCTCAACGGCTACCTCGTCAACGCCAAGCGCGTCACCCTGCTCGCCACGCCCTCGGCCGAGCTGACCAAGAAGCTCGCCGCCGAGGAGGCCGAGCGCGTGCGTCTTCGCAACGAGGACCCCGCCGACCTCGAGCGCCGCGCCGCGATCCTCGCCAAGGCCATGGCCGAGAACGACACGCCCATCCCGCCCGAGATCATCACCGGGTTCGAGGTCCCGCCGCTCGACGCCGAGCTCCCCGCTACCACCACGGCCCAGGTCCCGCTCACCGCCAAGGTCAAGTTCAACAACAAGCTGCAGACCGAGCTCGAGTCGTACGGGCCCGCGCTCCCCTTCTTTGTCCAGCTCGACGACGTGCACTCGCAGTTCCTGGGGGTTCGCCTTGTCGTCGACACGGCCGCGCTGCCCGCCGACCTCCGCAACCTCCTGTCCCTGTACCTCCAGCTGCTCTTCGCGTCGCCGCTGACCATCGACGGCGCCGTCGTTGCGCACGAGGACGTGGTCGCGGGGCTCAACGCCGACACCGTCAGCTTCAGCGCGGCGTGCGGCGCCAACGGCGGCGGGTCCGGCGCGTCCTTCGCCTGCGGCGCGTACGAGTCGCAGATCTCGCTCGCGGTCCGCGTGACTCCCGAGAGGTACGCGCGCGGCGTCGAGTGGATCACCCGCGTCGTCCACGGCACCGTCTTTGACCCCGCCCGCATCGCCACCGTCCTCCGCAACCTCGTCGGCGATATCCCGCAGATGCGCCGCGACGCGTTTGCGGTGGCGGCGTGGACCGTCAAGGGGCTCGTGTACGACGTCGAGAAGTCGAACCACGCCGCACTCGCCCTGCCCAACCAGCAGTCGATCCTCCCCGCGCTCCTCGCCAAGGTCGAGGCCGGCGGCGACGAGGCGGCCAAGGTTGTGTCCGACCTCGCGCGTCTCCACAACGCCCTGTTCGTCCCCGCCAACCTGCGCCTGCACGTCTCGGGCGCCGTCGCCAAGCTCGGCGTCCCCGCGGTCCTCGCGCCCTGGGCGCCCCTTGCGCCGTCGCCGTCGCCCGTCGTCAAGACCAACCCGGTCCTCCCCGCGGCCGCGTTCCGTACCGCGCTCGGGACCAACCCGAACTCGGGCAACGGCAACGCCAAGCTCGTCAACATCCCGTCCAACGAGTCCGGGTACCTCCAGGTCGTCGCGGCCGGGATGACCGGCCCCGAGCACCCCGACCTCGCGGCGACCATGGTCGCGTACGGTTTCTTCTCGGCGCTTGAGGGTCCTTTCTGGAAGTCGATCCGCGGCGCAGGTCTCGCGTACGGCGCGTCCCTGTCCGTGGACCCCAACTCCGGGCTCGTGTCGCTGTCCATCTACCGCGCGGCCAACGTCGTGCTCGCGTACGAGCGCGCGCGCGACATTGTCAACGAGGTGCTCGCCGAGACCGACCCGCACAAGGCGCTCGACCCCGCGCTGCTCGACGCCGCCAAGGCGTCCATCGTCTACTCGGTGATCGCCCGCGAGGAGTCCCCGCGCGACGCGGCCGCCGAGTCGTTCACCGCGCACGCGCTCGCCGCCAACGGCGGGACCTCCGCCGAGCGGTACACGCAGTGGCTCGTCCAGCAGATCGACCAGGTGACCGCTGAGGACGCGATGCGCGTCTGCCGCGAGTACCTCCCGCGGCTGTTTGATCCCGCGACCGCGCTGCTGGTCGGCGTCACGGGTCCGAGTAAGCTCGAGGATACGGTGGCTGGGTTCAAGAGGCTCGGGATCGAGTTCACCGTGGTCAAGCTTGACGAGTAGGAGGCGAGGTTGTGGAATTGTGCGAGGTTATTCGATTGTAATAGGGGATCCGGTTTTGCGGACATGAATCAAGCCGAGTGCTTGCCGTGTAAGCGTAACCAGAGCGAAAGAGACGACACCTGTCGCATCTCGCAGCGATCTGCGTTGATCAAAACATGTGGTTGTGAAGGGACGCGTTTCTCGACCCGCAGGCGTTCGCTGACGAACTCAGTAGGCTCCGTGCTCCACCCAAGTCGGGAGCTCAGCAGTGATCGTAAGAATTGCGCACAAACGCATCCACACAAACTACAGGGTTGGACTAGCCTTAACGGAGGCGGAGCCGACGCGGAGCGAACAGCGCGAGACGCGTCGATCAATCATGTGATGCGCCGAGCCCACCTCAGCGCGACATCGACGCGCCCGCTCGCTCTTCAGCGACGACCACTACCATGGAGCAACACCTGAATGAATCTATGGACTTGATGCAACTTGATGTTCGAGAACACAGCTTGACGCTCGCCGAAATCCCGACCGAGATCGCGGAACTCGTCTTGCAGCTAGTCTCCCCGCGTACCTTTGTGTGCTCAGCGACTGGCTGCCTTGTGGGAAGCGCGCGCAGCCGACGCGTCCAACTGGTGTGGCTCGACATCGTCCTTCGCACGATGCCCGTGTTTCATAGCGGCTATATCTGCAACCACAGCCGCAGCAGCGTCGAAGTTGGCACCGAGCTTCTCGCATTTTTCCTTTTTGTCGGGCTGGCTCGAGAGCCACACCAGCGCCAACACGGGGCCGGTAACGTCGACCTGCCCGTTGACCTCCTCTTCCTCCTGCTCGAACGCATCTTGTACTACATCCGGAAACCGTCGCAGCTTCCCGCAGAGTACGAGGTCGAGGATGAGATCGGGTTTCGAAACGCGTTCCTGTTAGAGCGCGGGCGAAGCGAGTACACCTTGCGTATCCCGGTCCGTTACTTCCCGACTTTTTCACTCTGCCAATTGCTTGTGCTCGCGACAAATCAACCCGACGCGCCGTCCTTGCTCGAAATGTTGTATCAAGTCCAACGGCTTGCGCCTCAAGTCTTGCAGATTCGTGGCTACTTTGATCGATGGATTCGCCTTGTTGCCGCTCCGCAGTGGGCGGTTGGCGTGGAGCAGTATCGCCTTGATACGGACACGACCGATCCCCTGAACACTGTCCAACTTACGCTCATTGACTTCCTGGCCCTACTCGCTGCATTTCGATGGCGCGGCAGCGTGTTCCGCGTGCTACTCAAACGGAGCTTTGGGATCATCATGCCAAGCTTTGCCAAAGTCCTGACGCAGCATCGCGCGGTTTTTCTCCGCCAATGCACCCTGGAGCGAACCACTCTAGCTGAGGCTAAAGATATGCTGGGTTGCCTGTTCAATCGCGGTCGTGGCTGGATGTCTTCGGCAGCCGCACCCGGGCGCGGCCTCGAAACGTTCGGAGCGCTCGCTGGCTTCGGCACACTTGATCTCCTCGGTTACGCGATGCAGTCGTGCCCCGCCATTGTCGTTGGTCAACCCACTTCAGATGGACGGGCCTTTCTGGCGTCCATCCTTGACAGCGAGCGACCCGCCGCCTCGCTCAACGACGCCGCCACCTTTCGACTTCTCATCGACAAGGATTGCCTTGACACTTGGGGCCTTTCCGAGCTGTACTTGCACACGTTGCAAGAGGGACAGAGTCCTGCCCAACCTAACTTTCATGCGACTTGCCGATCGCTCATCATTGAAACGGCAGGCGAGGACATCGACGATGTCGTCGTTGGAGGTACGAATTACTTAAGCGCCCAGTATGCGGTTGACTGACAATTGCAATCCTCAACTGTAGCGTTCGAGTCGGCCTTCTACTGGCCCAGCAGCTCACTCGGTCGCGCAAACGATTCCGCAACGAACGTCGTCATCTTCGCTTACCAGCACCTGAAGCCTTCGTTTCCCACTCTTGCTGAACGATTCGCGCATGTGACGCTTCACGAGGACCTCCGCTGGGGTCCCGCTGTGGTTTCGCAACGAATTGCCCGCGTCTTTACCCTGACTCGCAGTCCCGACTTGCGCGGTCCGTTTGTACTCGCATGCTTACTTGTTACTCGTCGCAAGGGGGCGTCATGCGATTCGCTGGTTTGGATCCCTGTCGCGATGCTCAGAAATCCGTCCTTGAGCAGCTTTACCCTCCAAGTCCTTGATCGAAGTTCATCAGCTCCTGCTTTCCTTGGCGCGATGCTTCACGCACAAGTTACGGGCAAAGTGGGTAAACACGACTTCAAAGTTGGGGACGCAGGAAGAACCTGTTCACAGTGCGACTTGGACTTGCAGGAGGCGTGGTACACGACCGTTTCTCAGCTAGCTTCACTTCTCCCATCGCTTAAACGCGTCCCGATGCTCGCAAGCTCGGTCAACAAATTAGTCAAGTCCGCGTTTAGTGGGAATGAACGTCGACAGTGCTGTACCATCACGTCGCGCTCAAGCTCCGAGAGTCGACTGACAGCATCACTCAAGACCCTTCAGATCTTGCTCACTGCCGACATGGACTCTGTTGTTGATCACCTGCTTTACACCTGGCATTCAGCTGAACCCGCCTTGTGGGCGCTGATCCCCGAGGGCCGGTTAGACGGGGTCCGAGATACAGCTTGGATTGGCTTCGTCGCGCGTCAACTCAGGGCACCATCAGACGCAGAAGCTGGGAACGATCCGATGGAGGTGATGCGCAAGATCGCACCGATTACCGTTGCGTCCCACGAGTTTGCAGTAACCTTCGGCCAATTTGCACCATGACGCAAAGCGCACGATGCAATACAAATGTGGAATGTTGGTTTCCGGTGGCTTGTGAGAGACCCAACTCGAACGCGAGTCTTTGGACGCGTGTGGACGCGCTGCGCCACTCACGTGCGAGTGAAAGGCGCACTGTTTCTTGCTCTAGATAGCGGTGGTGGGGCAAATGGTGCAGCTCACCTCAGAGCGTAAGCCGGCTCGCGTGAGAGCTTTCGGCTCATTCCCAAAGACAAGTAAGTATCAACGATTTAAGAACTTTGTGCCGGGAAGAGAGATTGATTTATTGTGAAGAGCGACGATTCATGCAGCGACGAGTGCCTGAGTCTTATTAATGGTGCCGCGGGACTGGTGGATTACCGTTGCTTGAGGAGGATAGGCTGGAGAATGGGCGCCGTAGCGCAATGCCTGGTGTGCTGCATTCCTGCTTCCGCACTTGGCCAGGTAATTGGCTTTGAGCTGCTTCATTGAGCTATCAGCTCCCAGCAACTCACATCCGGCGCAGCGACTTGCTTTTCTACGACCTTTGAAGCCCTGGTGTTGACTTTGACAGCTTTGCCGTTGTTGCCCAGAAGAGGCGTTGCCAAGCGGGCAAGCGCGGCCAATGGGCTGGGAACCCGAAGTGGCACAGTCATCAGGAAAGGGAGCATTTCCTCGAGAGCATCAATCACCACAACCAATTCTTCGCGCGAGTCGACGGTTCGCGAGGCAGGGATGGCCATGGTCATCTGGTTCTTGACGTACTTGGTAAGCTTACGAGCAAAGGTAGCGAGACGAAGGAGGTCGGCCGTTTTGACGGCCACAAACATCTCGGGTTGCACGGTTGGTGCGTGCTGAGCCCGATGGACATGAAGGGCACGTGTTGGTTGCGCTGAGCTGTGGACTACTTGAACAGCTGCCGCATCACTCGCCAACGGTGTAAGACGTTTGCCTGAGAGTTCCGAGAGCGTATCGACAAGTTTTGTGTGTGAATCGGGCACTGGTATCTGGCGCAGTTAGTGAGCGCCGTTTTCGATGGACGGGATCAAGGCGCACTTGAAGTGAAGTTGTGGGCGTGGTAGAGGAGCAGCTTTACGTTCAAGGGAGCAGGTTTTTTTGAAGACCAGTCGACAATGCAGGTCCTGTCTTGCGGGCACGTTCGTAAGCTCGTTAACGCATCCACCGAGACTTAGGGTCCGTTTGGTTCCCGGCTGGATCAGCTGGATCAGCTGGATCAATCGATTTTACACTGTCCCGTGTTCAGCCAGTTGAAATGTGGCAACTTCACCCCGTGCATTTTGCTCAGGATTGATTCAGCTGATCCAGCTAACCTCGAACCAAACGGACCCTTAAAAAGGTTGGAGTGCATTGAATGCATGTATGCACGCCTCCACACTCAAGCTCGATCCGCCGCCAAGTCCGGGCTATAAAGGGTTGCCTCGCACTCTCCTTTCAAGAGAACAAACCTTTCAGCTCCACTGAAACCACTTGTACACTTAACCACGGCCGAGCACAACTCGGGCTACCCCTCGCAGCACGTCAAGCGACCCGGCTCACCACCCAACTCGCACGATTCCAAAAAGGTTTGCCGACGCGAGCCAGTACCTCTTTCAGTACAGATGCGTCTCGTTCACCGAGAGATTCAGGAGCTTGCTGCCGAAATGGCGAACGACTACGTCAACATCCAACCACTGCTCCCACTTTTGCATGGCTCAGGCTCAAGGCCAGTCACACTCACCCGTGAACAAGCTCGTCCCTTCGCTGAAGCGCTCGGGCGACTGGGGTCTCGCCGTGAACGCCTCGGAGCTCTTCTCCAGAAGCTTGGGGATTTTACAGCAGCTAAACGCATAGAGGACCTTGGCCGTGCAAGCGCTCAGCCCTAATGCTGATGAATAACTCTGCAATAAATGAGCACTATACTCGCATACCACTTCATCTTCAAAAGCGAAGCCGCGAGGGCCCTTTCGCGGGACTATGGTCGAGAGACGCGTCGGGAAATCATGTGATGCTCGGAGTGGCTTGATCAAGCGTGTCGCGGACATGAACACCCATCCGGTGCCCCTGTTCTCGGGCGCACCGAAGTTGCCGCCCTCCCAGCGACCTCACTACCCTGAAGCTAATGTAATTCGTTTGCTTAAACTTGCTGCATTCAGGTTATCGTGCGACCATGAGCCTCAGCGACGTTTTCCTCATCGAGGCCATCCTCGTGGAGGCAGTCTACGCCACCCGCGCGGACAACGCTGCCGCACTCGCGCACTACTCTCGCGTTTTTCCCCGGGACGCTGCGCCGCGTGTTTTCCGGTCCATCGTCGACCACGTCGTCTCGAACGTGTCCATGGAGGATGCGAGCGCGCTCGGCCGCCTCAGCCTGCTTAAGCTTTGGAAGATTTCGGGCCATCAGCCGCCGCCGCCGGCCGACGTCTTCAATATCATTGTGGGGTTGTATTTCGCACATCGTTTTGCCCTGATCGAGTGGTGGCGCGACTCTGGAATCCCGTTCGACACCCAGTACGCCAACGACATCCCGCGACCATTTGCAGCGCTTCTCGACCTGCGCGTCAAGCCCGAGCACCACGGGGAGGTGCCCGGAGACACGGAGGCAGCTCGCGTTGCACCCATGATTGCTTCGGGGAAGCTGACCCACGTCGAGATCACGAACATGCGCATCACCGAGCGCGGTGCCGAGACCCTTCGCGTCGCCTTCTCGAGCCCCAACCAGGCGGTCTCGAGCATCTCCTTTGCCGGCTCGGCCGTATTCCTTCCCCTCGTGGCACAGATGCGGCTCCCTGCAACGCTTGGCTCGCTTGATCTCAGCGAGCAATGTCTCATCTATCGCGCAAACGAGGTGCAGGGTCCGTGGCTGCCCGAGGGTCTCGAGCACCTCGACCTGTCCAAGGGCGTCTTGGACGTCTCCGACCCAGACTCCGATACCTTCGGGTTCCTGCGCCATCTTCCATCCACGCTCAAGAACCTCAATCTCGCCTCTCACAACGATTCCCGCCTTCCTCCCGCCGGAATCACGAGCCTCGCGCTTGCCGTGCCCCCGCAGCTCGAGCGCCTCAACTTGTTCCGCGCGCAGTGGTCCATGGCCGCCGCCGAGTCGCTCGCCTCGGCGTACCCGGCTACTTTGCGCTCGCTCACGCTTGGCGGCAACGCGCTTGGCAAGGATATTGACACGGCCCTCGTCTCGCTGCTTCCGCCCTCGCTCCTCGAGCTCAACCTGGCCGAGGCCGACCTCAGCCACCGCGCCATCCTCGCGCTCGCCAAGGCGCTCCCGCCAACTCTCGAGATCCTCAACCTGGGCGGGATTAACCTTGGCTCGCGCGGCGCCGGCAAGCTTGCTTCCGTTCTTCCACCCACGCTGCGCGCGCTGCACCTGTTCCTGTACGGCCTGAGCGAGAGCGACATCGCGCTGCTCGCCAAGCACTTCCCGCCGTCGCTTCGGCTCCTCGCCCTCGAGGCGGTGGACCCGGTGCACGATGGGCTCGCGACGTTTGCTCAGCAACTCCCCGCGGCCCTCGAGGACCTTCGGCTCACCAACGTAATGGTTGGCGACACGGCGGTGTCCCCGTTCCTCGCGCAGGTGCCGCGCGGGATCAAGCGGCTCGACCTCTCCATGACGAGCATCACGGGCGCGACGCTCGCGCAGCTCGTGGAGCTCGAGCTCGACTCGCTCGAGAGAGTGCAGGTCGGCTACTGCGGGATCCACGCCAACGACCCGCGTGTGACGCGATTCAATGCGCGGTACCCGGCCTGCACGCTGACGCGCTGAGTTTGGATGTGATGTGGCGCGCTGAGTTTGATGCGATGTGATGTGCATATATTGATTTTGAATTGCTCCAACTACTCCTCATGGCTCGTCGAGTTGCCGTTGTACGACGTGACAGGCCCATCGCCGCTGTCCGACTGGCGCCGCTGGAGGTCCGCAAGCGTCTGCAGGCGGCGCTGGCGGATCCGCTCAGCCTCGACCGCGGGCGTCGCTGACGACGATGCGGCAGACGACGCGTGGTCCTTGGCGTCAGTGGCGCCATCGTGCGCGGGCGAAGACGACGCGAACCCCGTCACAAACTGCCACAGCCACCCGAACAGGCCCGCGATCCACGCGAACAGCGCCGCGATCGCCGACGGGCCCGCCACCCCACGCGAGCCCGAGGCGGCGATTGACGAGGGTCGCATGACCACGGTCGCGGACGGCGCGAGCCCGAGCTCGCCGAGCGACCCCTTGCCGTCCTCGGTCACGCCCGTGGGCGTCCACAGCACGCGGCGGATCGGGTACGTCTGAACGAGCGAGTACGGCGGGACGGGCGCCGCCGTCGATGCCGCGTTGTCGCGGATCCAGTCGGTCACAGCAGACACGGCGTCCGTCGCCGGGAATGTGGTGCGGATGACCGAGCCGTCGAGCTGGCGGATCGCGAGCTGCACGGTGGCCAGGTCGGGCGAGGACGCGGTGCGCGGTGGGGTCGCCGGCGTTGAAGCGGAAGAGGTGGCGGCAGCGGCGGCAGCGCGGTTGGCGCGGTCTTGCGCAATCTGATCCCGCACCTCGCGCAGGTACGCCGCGTCGGTCGAGGTCGTAGACCGGATCGGCGCGCCGCGGCGCGAGGAGAGAGGGCTCGGCGCGGCTGCAGGGGCGGCGGCAGGAGCGGGTGCAGCTGCATGTGGCGAGGTTGGACGAGAAGCATCGCTCGGGCGCGGAGCTGCGGCAGCCGGTGGCGGAACATGCTGAGGTTGAGGCACAGATGCCGGTGCAGGGGACGACGCGGCCGCTGGTCGAGCAGGCGCGGCAGGTGGCGACGCGACAGGTACAGGTACTGGAGCGGCAGCCGGTGCGGTAGCAGTAGCGGTAGCGGAGATATTTGACGGCACAGGAGCCGTCGTTGCGGACGGTACAGGCACGGGCGCAGCGCCCGACGTGAGCGACTGCTGGACTCGCGCGAGTCGGTCGGCGACCTCGCTCCGCTCGAAGACGGTGTCGAGCATCAGGCCCTGGCGCAGCACGTAGAGTGCGGGAACACGGTTAACGGGGCTACGTGGAGAACGGACTTGTCAGCGTTGGTTCGCACTCCACGAATGCACCGCGGCCAGGCGTACTAGACTTGGCCGAACATGGCCGCCCCAGCCCCGCCAGCCTCGAGACGCAGAACAATAACCGGCGTAGGAGCAAGCGAGACGGCTCCCTCACGCGCAGCCTCGGTCATGTCCTGCGACGCGGGCTGTTCGAGCGCGACGACCAGGACGGCGCCGGCGAGGGTGGCCGCCGCGACGGCAGCCTGCACGTCGTCGAGGACCTGGACGTTGGTGGATGCCATGGGTGTGCGTTGCATGTAGTGCGGGTGCTTCGATGAGGGTTGTAAGAGGGAGAAGGGGGGGAAGCCGATGGCGGCGCTGGGAGCACATCGGGCGGCGTGGCGACGTGGCGCACCGCCGTCACCTGATTGAACGACGCGTCTTGCGCGTGCGAACGCCGCCGCGAAAACCCCTTCGTTGAGGGCTCGCGGTGCACACGGAGGCTCCAGCTTAAACCTCTCTCTCACTGGTCTGGCCGGTGTGGAGTTGCTCTTGCGTGGCGGAGATGCGTTGGTCCGCTTCGACGCTTCGTTCCCAGCGTGATGCGCAAGCGCGGTCAGGGCGATTCTCCACTCGATCCGCGGCTCGGATCATCCGTGAAGCCGCATGTATTCTTCGATTCGGCAACTTTTGCGCCGTCCGGCTGGCCAGACCTTCTTGGGTGAC
Source organism: Blastocladiella emersonii ATCC 22665 (assembly GCA_025594325.1). Taxonomy (NCBI): domain Eukaryota; kingdom Fungi; phylum Blastocladiomycota; class Blastocladiomycetes; order Blastocladiales; family Blastocladiaceae; genus Blastocladiella; species Blastocladiella emersonii. The sequence goes on along the minus strand of JANHCV010000009.1, from coordinate 1,056,473 downwards.
TCGGGCAAGCCCCACCTTGACATGAGTTTCGACCGGAACGCGATTGTGCAGCCCATCGCGACCCACGTTAGAGTCCCAATCATTCTCGAGGAAAAAGTTCACGCTCGTCAAGGTCGGGCAGCGCGTCGATCTATCAGGTGGAAACACGTGTGGCTTTCCGGCGCGTGGGAACGCTCGTTGGCGTGGTGGCGCTCGACTCGCGTCCATCCCCGCACCCGCCCACTCTCTCGACGACGATGACACCCACCGCCATGAATCACAGCAACTTGATGCAATCGAATGAAGGGGACCCGGGCAACACAATGTCGCTTACGCAGCTTCCAACCGAGCTGACCGCTACCGTTCTCCAGCTCGCGACCCCGTGCGCCGCCGTCGCTGCGGCGTCTGACTCATTCCATGCGCTGTTGCTTGACGGACCCGGTTGCTTCTCGTGGGCCATGGCTATCCTCGACGGGCTCTTTAAAACGTCCGTCAGCACGTTTCCGAGGCGTCCTCGCGATGCCCTCGCGCGCCTTTTCATGATCGACCTCAATTCCACGGAGATCCAAAAGGCTGCCAGATCAAGAAATGATTTTTATGTCCGAGCCCCTGCACCGACTGCGATCTTGGTCAACCTGGCCAAGCTTCTGCGGCGCCGTATTCGACCCAGCGACGTCAACTCGGAGACCCTACGTCAGCGGCTCGAGGACTCGCACACGATTAACTACAGCTCTATTTTGACGTGCCCGCTGTCGACGCTTGTGCGACTTGTCGCTGCTGCCGTCATCTCCGGCTGGACGGATCCGCTCCAACTAATTCTTACCGACATCGTCATCAAATCGACCTCGCTGCTCGAGGTCCGTCTCGCGCTGGCAGACTGGGTCCCGCTATTCTTTGACCTGTTCTACGACTTTGGCCTTGACATCGCCGAGTTCAATCTTCCCGCGTCTCCTGTGCGTTTCATCGACGGCCTATGCTACCTTGCGCTGCTGTCGTGGAACCTTCCGACATTCCAGCTGCTCATGGAAGGCTCTCGCTTCACGGTTGACACGTCGGTGCTTGCTGGCTTGTACGGAGCGCCCAACCCGGCAAAACTGGCCATCTGCGTTGCAGAGGGCGTCGCGGAAATGTATTATGTTCCTCGCAAGTTCACCGACTTTTACATTTGGCTCATCAAGCACAGCTCGCAAATGCCTCTCAACGTGCACAACCTCTACGTGCACTCGGCGGTTGACGTGGGCTCACACGTCTTTGTTGAGCTTGTCCGTCGCTTCCCTGACCAAATCAGGTCCGCCTTCGTCCTCGATCTACAACTCCAAGACTTTCCGATTCATCGGACGCCTCTTGACGGCGGAGATGATAAGGGGGACAACGGATTCGACGTACCCGTGCAGCGCCAGCTCGGAGAGCATGTGGTTGAATGGTTTGACATTGATTTGCCTGTCGACGACCTCGAGTTTCTCCACGCGCAGGGGCTCGTTGCTACGAAGCACTGTAGCGCGCTTCTCGGCTCGGCTATCGCCCGAAACGAGCTTGAATACGTTGGGCGGCTCCGCGGGCGGTACAGCTCGGACAAGTGGAAGCAGTTGCTTCTTGACGGTGCGTGACCCCATCCTGTACTTGGGTCACCACATGAATGCAGGCTAATTCATATCGCACGTATAGCGTTCTGCGTTGGGCGTGGAAGACCCTATTCCAACCCCCACATTGGCGAAGCCGTGCTCCGGTTGCACTCGTCCTGGGTCCGCGCAGCTACACGGACATTCAGCTTACCCTGTCAGCTTTCGTTGATGCCTTTTACTTGTACGCCGCAGCGGCGCGCGAAGTGGACGAGTTCGACCTTGTCGTCGATGCTCGTTTCTTTGCCTTTTTGTTCGACAGCGAGACACTTGCCATCCCCGCCGAGTTTCTCAGCGCTCTCACCTCTTCCCCGGCGTCTTATTATGAGAGCTCGAGCTGGCTTGCATCCCTCGACATTTCTCGGCTGCTCGCGTCAGCCTTTTCGCGAGTGAACATCAAGAGCTGGTTCACGCGCTTGATCGACCAGTCAAACAACGCTCACCTTTACCTCCAGGTTGTCCTCCGCTCGCTCTTCAAACCTGATGGCGTTCCCGACTCGCTGGACAGATTCGGAAATATCGACGAGCCTCACCTCACGCTTTGCCCAACATGCCCGCTCACTGCGCAGCAAATCTGGCGCGACATTGTCGAGGCTCTTTGGGACAAGTGCGGACTCGAGCATTGCGAATCGCTGCTTCCTCCTGTAAACGACCTTTGGTCGCGACTGTGCAAGTCCCTGGACGTTGAAGAATCCTTGACTTGCGCGTGTGATCGCCTCGCGTCCGCCCGGCTTGTCGCACGCATGCTGTTTACAACCAATCCTCGCCGTGCTTTTGACACGCTGCGGGGAGAGGTGGTCGCGGGCAGCCTTCCGTTGGCCGTTTTGCGTCTCGCTCCTGATGGCGCGCTGGACGGTCTCGCTGATCCCGAAGCTTTGGCGGAGATTGTGCGTAAGCTGGTCGCGGATACGACCGAGGAAATCAATACGACTTCGGTTCGCGACGAATTCGCGCGGATTGCGCCCGCTGCAGCCAAGGTTGCTGACATTCAGCTTTGATTTTCATGCCCGTTGTATGTATCTAAATTTTATTAATTATTTGCCCTTAATCTTCGTCGCTCGCGGGCAGCGTGGGAGAGCCATCACGAATGAGACGCGTTGAGTTATACCTCGACATCAATCACATCCGACGTATTGTGAACGCTGTTGGGTTTGATGATCTGGCCATTCATTCTTGATCGATGATCGTGTCGAGCTGAGGGTAAATCTGATGTGTGTGAGGTCCGGTTTGCAGTGATATATTCGCCATATTCTGGTTTTAATTCGACCGCAGTAGTGCTGAAAGGTCACTGACGTGATGCTTAACGGCACGATTCAAGCGTGCCTTGTCAGCGCTTGACGCGAAGCCTGGATTGTGACAACGCGCTGCGCCACACACGTGTTCGTCTCGCCGCCTCGATGCAACCGCCGCCGCCGTCCATCGTGTCCGTGTCGCAGCACCGGCGCCGCGCTCACCACGCGAACCGCCACCACGGCGGCGCCGCGTACACGTCGCCGCACCTCGCGCCCACGTCCGTGGCCTCGCTCTTGGTCTCGGACTACTCGACGCCGGGCTCAGCGTTCGCGGCGACCAGCACCACACCTGGGGCGACGCCGTCCGCTGCTGCTGCCGGTACTGGGTACGCGTCTCGATCGCCGTACCTCGGCGACTACTCCGCGGCTCCGCTGGCGCCAGGGACATCCGCTGCTCGTGTCTCGTTCATTGATTGACCGTGACCGACCTGTGGTTCTCGCTGACTGGCTCTCGGGAAAGCTCTGTCACGACCTCCAAGACTTGTGCTCAAACGGCTTAACCAATATACATTCTGAGCGGATCCTCATCACGCATCTAGCGACGGCTCGTTTTGAGCCACATCGTCGTCGCCCACAGCCCCAGGCTCTTCTTCTGCCTCGGACTGAGCCACCGCGTCGCTCGGCTCACCCTGCATCTCAGTCTCACTCTGCAGTTCGGACTCACCGAGGAGATACCGCGCGAGCACGACGGCGAGCCGCTTGTTGATGAGCTCGTTCTGCTGCGAGCAATGTTTCCAGAGCACGCCTACACGCCACACACACGCACGACGTCAGCCCTCCACCAACGTCCACCACCACCACACCGAAACGTACACTCGGGACACCCGTCGTCGCACAAACACTCTCCAACCAGCCGGACCGCGTTCCGCAGCATCGGCGCGCACGTCTCGAACAGCCGCCGCGCGAGCCCGACGCCACCCGTGCGCTTGTCGTAGACGAGGACGCGGAACGGGCGCGGCCGGCGGTTATCGGTTCCGCGGCACTCGCACCCGGCCTCGTTGGTGGACCCAAGGACCGCGGCGACGGGGAGCAGGTTGAGCAGCGCGTGGTTGAGCGCGTGGATCGCCGCGTACGCGAGGTCGGGCCCGCCCATGCTGCGGACCGCGGCGGCCGGGACGTCCATGTACATGGCGCGCGTGGGGCGGACCATGGCGGGCGTCGTCAGCTCGACCGTCTCGAGGATCCGGCGCGTCGAGGTGTCGATCTTGTGGTAGCCGAAGACCTGGGTCGTGACTGGATGGTGCGAGGTTGAGGTGAGCTACGAGCGAGTAACAGTGATCGTGTGGCGAGAGGATTCGGTACCCTGGACCTCGGCGAAGCGCACCTCGACAGGCCCCAGCCGCTTGGCCGCCACGTCGCGCACAGGGTCGATGTTGGTGATGTCCCTACATGACCGCGCACCACGAGTCAGCTCTCGTCCCGCACCCCAAACGCGCACACGCGGAAAACGTACTGGCAGCTCGTGTAATAATTCGCCGCCGTGGCGCGGACCCCCGCGACGAGCGTGGCGGGGTTGACGTCGGTGAGGAGGTAGCTGGTGCCCTGGTTGAGGAAGATGCCGCCAATATACAGCGCGAATGCGGCGCGGCTGGCCTCGAGGTACTCGAGCACCGTGTGGCGGTCGGGCCGCGTGCGGTCGACGACCGTGAACTGGTCGTTCTGGATCGACCGGATCGCGACGGTGCGCGCGGGGAAGGAGACGGGTGACTCGTACACGTCTTGCGCTTCGTGTCTGACGAGGTGACGCGGGACGAGGTCCGCGTACTCGATCCCGCCGAAGCACGGTTCGGCCGCGTGAACGGGCAGCTCGAACGCGGCGCACGCCAGGTGCGCGGCAGCGATGCCCTCGTTGGACGGGTCGACGACCGTGTGCTGCTCGGTGTCGGGCGAGAACACCTTGTCCGGGTGCCGCGCGAAGAACTGGTCGAGCGGGTGCGCCTCGGGGATCAGCACCGACACGCTGTCGCGCGCGCGGCGGCCGGCGCGGCCAGCTTGTTGTTTCTACTCAGTGGCAACGTGAGTTAGCTTGAGCCGAGCAGAACACGTCATTGAACACGAAGTAGTACCAGCGCCGCGTGCCCAGGAAACCCAAGATGCAAAACCGCATCGAGCCCGCCAATATCGATCCCGAGCTCGAGCGCGTTGGTCGCAACGACCCCCCAAAACTCGCCGGCCGCGAGCCCGCGCTCGATCACGCGCCGCTCCTCGGGGTGGTACCCGCCGCGGTAGCTGCGCACGCGGTCGAGCAGCGCCGCGTCCCCCGCGAGCAGCACGCTCACCTCCTTGAACAGCAGCTCGCACGCCTGGCGGTACTTGGTGAAGGCGACGGTGCGTACGCCGCGCGCGACGAGGTACACGAACAGGCGCGCGGTTTCGGCCACGGACGAGACGCGCGGGACGCGGCGCGGTGCTGCAGGCGGTGCAGGAGCGTCGGGATCACTGCGCGGAACGGTGGGCTGCGTGACGAGCGGCGGGTTCCAGATGGCCATGAGGCGGCGGCCCGCGGGCGACGCGTCGTCGCCGATGTGCTCGAACTCGAGACCGAACAGGGCGCGGGCGTGCTCGACCTGTGGCGGGAGCGTTCGAGTTAGTCCGAGTCGGGTGTAGAACAGGGATTGTGACGGACCGGGTTGGCGATGGTCGCCGAGCACGCGATGAACTGCAGCGACGTGTTGCCGTAGTGCGCGGCGAGTCGGCGGAGCCGGCGAAAGATCCACGCGCACTACGCCAGTACCGGGCTTTAGGTCAGCGTGCGCAGGAATCGCGGCTCACCCAAACAAACCGTACGTGCGAACCAAACACGCCATGGTACTCGTGAGCCTCGTCAACGACGACGTACTTGAGCCGGGCGAGCCACGCGGCCCACTCGTGCGCGTTGGGCAGGATCGTGACGTGGAGCATGTCCGGGTTCGACAGGAGGATCTGTGACTTCGCTCGGATCCCCGCGCGGTCGGCCTGCGGCGTGTCGCCGTCAAACGCCGCGACCTCGACGCCCTCGAGATGCCCCGCACACGCGTTGAGCAAACTACGCATCCCGCGCAGCTGGTCCTGCGCGAGCGCCTTGGTCGGACACAGGTACAGGCACCGGGTGCGGCGGTCGTGCTCGAGCGCGTGCAGCATCGGCACCGTGTAGACGAGCGACTTGCCCGACGACGTGGACGTGGTGACGATGACGTGCGCGCCGTCGAGCACGCGGTCGATGCCGTCGGCCTGGTGCGCGTACAGCTCGCGGATGCCCTTGTACCGCTCGAGCGCGGTGCGCAGGCCGGCGCTCAGGCGCGGCGGGAAGGTGCCGAAGCGCGCGGCGCGCGCTGGGACTGTGTGCGTCGCGACGAGCTGGTTGTAGTAGAAGCGCTCGCGCGTGACGAGGGTCAGGATGTCGATGGCAGAGTCGCTTGTCTCGCTGTTGGCCTCGACGTCGCGGGCAGCGGGGGTTGAGGCTGCGCCGGCTGTGTCGGTCAGGCGGAGCGGGCGCGGCCGATCGAGTGCGGGTACGTCGGGCAGCGTCGTCGAGGCGAGTTCCGCGAGGCTCTCGGCCGGGTCCTTGCTCTACAGCGCGATGGTGAGTCGGCGTAGAGTCTCGCGCCGAATCCCAGGATCCGTACCTCGGCGATACACGCGGCGTGGAACGCGTCGAGCGCAGCGCGAAAGGCGGCGTTACGCGCCTCGATACCACGGGTCATGGCCTTGAGCGCGTTGGCGGCCGAGACCTTTTTTCTACCACACGAAGCATAGTCGTGAGTTTCCCCTTGCACTCGATCCAGCGCGCGCGTCATCGTGCGTACTTTGCCGGCCCCGCCTCACTCGTGAGCGGCACACCGACGAGCGCGACCGTGACGCTCTGCTGCGCCGCCTGGACCGTACGGAGCGGCGAGGCGGCGAGATCGTCGAGTTTGGCGGCTTGCGACCCGCGGCCGAGCTCGTCGGCCCACCCGGCGGCGACGAGGTTGGGCGCGACGGCGAGCAGCTCGCGCAGCACGGTCACGTCAAAGGGCCGCGGTTGTCCACCAGTCGCGCCGTCGACCGCCGACTTGAGCTGGTCGAGCGTCAGGTGCACGCCGCGCGCGGCCATGAAGGTGGCGGTCGTGTTGATGGCGGCGAACACGGGGACGAGCGACGCGAGGTAGTCGGGCAGCGGCGTCGCTGTCGGTGCGGTGGAAGACGGAGGGGCGGGTTGCGCCGATGCGGCGGCAGAAGCAGCTCGTGTGCGCGGCTTCTTGGCCGTGCGGCGGATCTTGAACCCCGCCCGCGCAGCGGCGGCTGGCGGGGCCTCAATCTGCTCACCATCATGTTGCTGTTGCACCGAGTGCGGTCGTTTGGCGCGCTCCATGGGATTCACATTCGTCGCGATGGCGTCGGCCGAGCAGCTGCGGCGCGACGCGTTCAGGGTCTCGCGCTCATCGACTCATCTCACCGAGCGGGCACACGGCAGGGCGATAATGATGAAGAAACTGATCTGCTTACGACGACAATGACACTGACAAACTCTGCTCGGACAGCGCCGAGGAACGGCGACCCGCAGCGGCGGCGCTTACTTGCGGCCCTTGCTGGCGGCGGCGGCCTCGTCGAGGGCCTGGACGTGCCCGACGATCGGCGGCTCGCCCTCGCGGACCTGGGTCTACACGACGGGCAGTGTGAGTCGCGGTGTCGCGAAAGGCGATCGAGCAGCGGGAGAAGCGTACCGTCGACACCTGCTCGAGGCCGACGTGCTCGCCCTCGGCCCAGGCGGGGTCGCCCGGGGCGCGGCCCGACGCCTTGTGGTGCGGGTGCGACTGGTGCTTGATGAGCTCCTCGGTCAGGTCCTCGCGCATCTCCTGGCGGCGCTGGTCGGCCATGCTCGCGTGGCTACGAGGGTGCGTGCGTGCGTGCGCGTGGGTGAGCGGTGATGCGCGTAGTGATCAGTCCGAGCCGCAGCGAGAGAACGGACCCGACGACGGCGGCGTGCGGCTGCTGGCCCGCGTGGTGCGACGGCGCCGGCTCGTGCGACTGCGACGCGAGCTCCGGGTGCTTGCGCAACGGCTTGGTCGCCGAGGTGGAGGTGGTGGGGACGTTGGTCGACATGGTGGTGGTGCAGTAGGCGTGGTGGTGCGGTTGCTCCGTGGGTGATACCGTTACGCTGACAGCGAAGGGGAAGGAGAGGAGAGAGAGCGGGGATGCGCGATGGCCGGCCGGGCGAGGGGGAACGCTGCCGCGGCCAGCTCAGCGGGGCACACGAAGCGACGCGTGCTTGCTCGGCAAAACGCGTAAGCCAGCGCTGCACGTGCGCTGTGGCTGGACGCCGATCACGTCGCGCTCGCGTCTCGCTCTCCCCTCGCTCCCCACGCAGAACGCAACCCATGCATCTACCATGACCCGCACTGAATGCAAATCGTCCGAGACGCGGCTCGTCGGCGCCTTGTCGGCCTACGAGACCCTACTCGACGCCCATGCTGTCGCCGCCAAGACGCTCCAGTCGGTGCGGGTCGCCGTCGCCCCGCCGCTTCTCCTTCCTCAGCCGCTGACTCGGCCGAATGCAGGGCTTCTTCAACCTCTCGCAGGCCCGCCACGCCATGGGTCCCGTGCTCGGCCCGATCGCCTACGACTACCGCATGAAGGCGAGGTGCGCACGCTGCCGCTGCAACGAGGCGTGCTTGCACCGCGACTGACCTCTTCTTCCTACCACGACTGCAAGCGTGTCTATCACCGGCGAGTCGCAGCACCTCGGCCTCGCCCCGGTTCCTGTCGCTGTCGTCGAGAAGGACGAGCCCGCCGAGGAGGACGAGGACGCAACCAAGCCGCCCGCGCCGACCGACCCGATCAAGTGGTTCGGCGCTTTCCCGAACCAGTCGCTGCGGTCCGCTCAGTCCGACTTCAAGAACGGTACGCTCAGCTCGTGTCACACGCGTAATTCATGGTCGCTGACTTCAATCCGCTAGCCGTCGACGCGCTCGTCACGCTGGCCAACCACAAGGCCAAGCTTGTCGCTGCACTCAAGGAATTCGAGAGCCGTTGAACTCATTCGCCACGGGGATATGAAGAAGTCTATTGAATTCAGGACGCGAGAACCATTGCTGGATTTGAGGCTACAGCAGCCATCGACCGCTCGTTCGCAGGGATCCTTGCGCCTTGGGACGCTGGCGCGGGGGTACGTGATGGTCCTCGGCTACTCTTGGGTCGATTCGAGGGCCCAAACAGCGGAGGGTGCCAGGATCCAACAGATCCGGGGCCGAAGTATGGGAATCGCCAGCAGCGCTGGAAGCATCTCCAAGATCATGTCAATCAGCTCGGATACCTCCGCAAGCGTATCAACGCGTATATCTGCGGCATCGTAGGGGCGGGCCTCGGTGCAGTTCGAAAGTCGTAGGGCGACTTTGGCCAAGAGATTCAAGTCGGCCTGCTTGACTAGCGCGAGGTTCTTCGGCTCGGCACGAACCATGCGTTGTGATGCGACATAGTTGACGAAGCGTGGAGGACGCACGAGGCCGTGGGTTCCTCGAGGTCCTGACGAAGCTGCACTTGGTCTTTCGGGGACGCTCCAGTGCGAGCGTGAAGCCGACGACACCAGAGTCGGGTCTGCTACAAGGCCACAGGCGAAGGGTATTAGGACCCAGTGCAGTTACGGGTAAAAAATTAGTCGAGACATTACGAGGCCTACTCATTTCAAGGGTGGAATTTGGAGGGAGCGAGACAGGAGCACTTTACAAGCTGCGGCTTTCGAGCTCAACTTGAATGCAGCGCACGTCGCGCTCGTTCCATGCGTCGATGGCCACCTATTGGCTTTTGCCGCCTGATGATACATGCGTGGCAAGTGCGTCGTACCACGAAATCACGCGAAGAATCGCCTCACTTTCAGTACCTCGGCGCTAACCGTAGCTGTTTCGGTCGGGAGTTGGACGAGAATGGAGGAGCCGTAAAGCCTTGAACCGGGGAACTGGGCCACGCGCGTCGTGTCGCGCGAGTCTCCAGCGTTTCATCGAGCTTGCTGAAACACTGCCCTACACCAACGCCGCCGGTTGACGCGAGACGCGTCGCGAAAACACGCGAGCTATTCGCCCTTTGATGTTCGCAGTGCAGCCTTAAGCAGTCTCGCGCTGATCTGACGCGTGATCTGACGCGTGATCTGACGCGTGATCTGACGCGTGATCAGTTTAGTGCCCTCGCATGATCGTCAGCAATCACAGGGTTATGCCGTATTCACGGATGCTCGAATTACGCATCGTTAGTGTGCGCAAACCAAGTGACGGCAGTGTCGCAGTTGAAGTGGAGAGAGGGTGGATTAAAACGGGTGTGCCATGACACGGGTTTTAATCCACTCTCTCTCCACTTCAACTGGTTATGAGCCCTGAGATCGATTCCTCTTGTGCGCACTATCATTTCCATTCGTCGTTCCCGCGCGCCCTCCATCGTCATTCCTCTCCATAGAGGTTTGGGAGTCGTTTGTTGCCGCTCGTGTTCCGTGGTGATTCTTCTCCGTAGAAGTTTCGGAGCTCGAGTGGGGGGGAGAGTTGGAGCATAACACCCGTGTCATGGCACACCCGTTTTAATCCACTCTCTCTCCACTTCAACTGTCGCTGAGCTCGAGTTTGTAGCTAGCCACAGGATTGCAGCGTGTCGTGTGGTATCGTATATAATATATGTATTGCACCGGTATCGTCGAGATTTGTCTCGAAAAAATGGGTATGGGGGTCTTGGTCTGGAAAGGTTTCTGGGTGCGAGTGTGTTGGACAGGAGTGGCTGGCAAGACAATGCCAAAAGTGCGCATTACCCAGGGCGAAGCTGTGATGGCACGGATGCGCTTGACCTCGTACTCGGTTATCCGTCTTTGGATTGCGTCCAACTTCGAAAGGTAGCGCTCAATTGGGCTGATCCCCATCTCCTCATTAGCTTCGGGCTCATCTTCCTCCTGGGCTTCGGTTTCGTCATCGTCCGTCTCGTCGTCCTCCGTGACCAGCTTGCCAGACGCTGATGGACCCGAGGCCGTGAGTGGACCAATGGGAGCCCAGAAGCGCAGGGCCAACAAAGCCGTGAGCATTTTCTCAAGCGAGTTGGTGACCTTGACGAATTCCGCGTTCGAGTAGGCGGTTCGCGACGCAGGAATCCGGATGTCGATATCGACGCACTTGAAAAGCTTGTGAGCGAGCGAAGTGATGCGAACGAGGTTGGAGCGTTTCACCAGAACCTCGCATCCGGGATGGAAGCTGGTCTTCTGCTGATTATGCGTGTCCCGAACTTTTCGGACTGGCTGTGCACTGTTATGAACTTGTAGAGGAGTCGGAGTCCTGGTGGTTGCCATGGATGCAGAACGTTGAACAGTTTACTGTTTCCACTACGAATAGTTTGCGGACGGACGCTGGTCCCAAAGGTCGTGTGGAATTACTGCGGTGGTAATGAATGGGACACGCAGTATGGGGCGCGAGATGGATTCGGGAGAGGCGAGGGCCGCGGCCAAGTCGGTGGTTGCCACAAGGCTGAATCCATGGCCGCTCAATGCATGCATGCGCGCAGAACGCATTTTTGGAAAAGGGGTTTTCGCTGCCGCTCTAAATATCTTTTTCGTTTCTCTCATCACGTATCTACCTTAACGTGCGAGCTTCGTGCGAAGGACGGCCCAGACGACGGAGACGCGTCAAACAATCACGTGACACGTGCGAGACATCATTGAGCCAGTCAGGAAGCGGTCGCTCACTCCGACAGGAGATGCGGGGTCACTGCTGAGCCTGTGCAAAGCGCTCTCCACGCACAAAAAAACCCACCTTGGTTCTTTTGCAGGGGCTGCTATGATGTGAGCCATTGTGTGGTTGCAGGCGGTTGATCCGCGCTTCCAAAACGTGGAGAGCGACCCATTTCGGGTTGATTGGATCGTTGCCTCGGTCCACGTCGTCTCGCCCCCCCCCCCATGACCGTCACCATCCCCGCTCCTTCGCGCATCGGCACGACTTGACTTGACGCGCTCAAAGATCCGGCCGTGTGCGACGTCTCGTTCCTCGCGGGCGACTCGACTTCGCCCTTCCACGCTTCGCGCGCAATTCTCTTATCCCGTTCGCCCTTCTTTGCTGCCATGTTTCGCGGCGGCTGGACCGACTCCATCAAGTCAAACGCGCCCATCAAGCTTCACGAGTGGACCCGCCATGCCCTTGTCGTCGTTCTCATTCACCTCTTGCTCTGGCTGGACGCGCTCAAGTCCAAGCTGGTGACGCGCTTGGTGTCAGGAGAGCCGCATCCAGCGTGTCCGCGGCTGAGGTAGCCATGCTTTGTTCCGCTGTGTTGCAATCACTGTATTAACCTCCTTAAGTGCTTGAACCTTATTATTTGTCGCTTGGCAAACGTTTGAGCTCTTCGATGCCAAGAGACGCAGTTCACGTGATATCGAAACGCGTCTCACGCCCACGTGGTCAGCGCGAGACACATGAACACGCGAATTCTGAAAAATCTATCACGTTCCGCGGTTGAGCGTACAAACGAGCTTGTCAGCCTGAGGTCGAGGTACTGTCCAGTTTGCTTCCATGTCTGCTCTCGGATAGATAAAGGGGCAAAACAGCGCGTGTTCCACTTTCCCTCCGCCTTCATGAAACCGACGCAAAAGAGGCGTCTCAGCAATGACAAAAATTATAGTATGCAAGTTGGCAGAAGCTCATGTAACCAAAACCTCGCTGACGCTCACGTAAATCAGGTGCTTGCCCAGCAAGCTAAGATCGAGGAGGATGCCAAATCAGTCAGCTACACGTACGAGGACCTCTGCGTTTCAAGTGATGCAACCGAACACGGCTTTAAAACCAAACAAACCGATTTCCACCCCAAGTTTGGCGGGGGAAGCTTTATAATCGGCTTCCGGCCATCGTTTGCATCAAGCGTGTGGGAGATGAGCGTGATGCTCCAGCCATTCAACGGCACCCAATTGCCAGTCGACTTGATTTGCAGTGCCCAAATTATGCACATGTCGAATCCTGAAAAGCTTACAGCCATGTCCTGCTTAATTCGTAAAGAGCAGGGAGTTGTTTTCTATGTTGCACCGATCTCCTGGTGGTCGTACGAGCGCTACGGTTGTCGTGTCGAGATCAAGATTAAGTTTAGTCAAACCGACCTGCTCACCGCCCCTATTTCAGCTGCGGATGACACGCTTCTATCATCGCTTGGAAATCCTGCAATTTGTGATGTAAGCCTCCTTCCAGGAGCATCCACCTCCACACCGATCGCTGCTTCGCTTGCTATTCTCTCTTCACGCTCGCCTTTCTTTGCCTCGATGTTTGGAGGCGACTGGGCGGATTCGGCAGCTGCCAAGGAGCCCATCGCGCTGCCCGCTTGGCAACGTGCCGCTTTCGCGCTTGCGATCGTCAACCTGTACACGGGCTGGGTCCCTGGTCCTGACGCTGCACCCAAGCCGATTACAGCAGCATTCGCCAAGCTCGAGGTCAAGCTCGCTGAACTTTATCACTATGACGTTCTTGTCAATTGCCTCGACCTTGCAGAAATGCTCGAGTGCCCGAAGCTCATGACGGCGCTGAAGCCTAAGATCGTGGACGCGATCAGCACCCGCATCAACGCGATCTCGATCAAGCCCGCTGCTTAGTCGTCTGCCTCGGCAGCCAAGTAAACTGCCAAACAATTCCTTGACTCGTGGCACCACATTTGTTCCTCCGGCCCGCGTTATGTTGAAATTTGTTGTCATCTCCCAAGAGAATTTCCATCCTTGTACTTTCCCCTTTCCTTTTATAAAAGATCAACTCGAAAATACTCATGCAAACAGTGGGAAGTTTGATTTGATGCGGGAAGCGCAGGTTAGTCTTTCCAGTCCGGAGGCAAGTAATTATCCTTCGGCCCTGAAGAGTGTGAGCCTGATTGTGCACTTGTTCGAGCCCGCGTTTACGCATAACGAATGCGACACCTGAACTTGTCACCGCGTGAGACACGAAGGAGACGCGACGCGATATCATGTGATGTCAGCCCCATGCTGATCACGCGATGCATCACTCCGTGCATCACTTTAGGAAGGCGGAGCCCAACGACTGTGCAAACGCCGTGCACACCTACTTCGCCCTCGCGTTGGCCGTCGCAAACAACGCCTGCGACTCGATGCAGCTTGACCTCATGGAAGATATTCTTTGCCCGCCGTTGATCATGATCAACGATCACCCGCCTCCCTGCACGTCGATCCGAGGCACGAAGAGAGCCGCAACGACCCCCGACCCACTTTGCCGGTCCATGCACTCACCCATCTCGTACTCCTCTCTGCGCTGGCAGTAATCTCGCCATGAATCTCGACCTCGTGGAAGACATCCTCCTCTTTGCCACTGCGGCCACACTTCGCGGCTGCTCGCCCTGCAAATGCGTTGGCCGCCTCTCACCCGACGCCGAGGGCTCGGTCTTCAACTACGCGCGTCAGTGCCCGACGGGCCCGCCGCGGCGTCTCGGCCGCGACCTGCGCGCGTACCTACACGTCGCGCCTGGTCTCAAACGGCTGCAAGAGTTCATCAAGCCGCGGTTCCCAAGGATGCAGCCGTTCCACGTCTACGCCGACGACCGGCCGGACTGGCTCCGCGTGCTCCGCATGAAGTGCGGCTGCCTGATGAAGTGGGGTGGCGGGCCGCACGTGTGCAGCGCGGGCGAGGAGCCGATACTGATCCGCGCGGCGTACAAGTACCACCAGCACCGCGTGCTGGGCGAGGTGCTGGCGCGTACGCCCACGCAGCTCGTCGACCCGCTCAGCGCGGCCGTGCGCGAGGCGCGCCTATACCTCCACAAGGCCTGTGTGGATGACTTTGCGACCCAGCTTCAGGGCCTTTCCCAGATGCGAATCGACGAGGAGTCGGGCATGCTGTACGTTCCCTACGTGGTATGCGTGATCTGCAACCCGCAGTGGAGGGCAAAGCCCGTGTTTTGATGAACAAAACTTCAGTATTTTCGCGAACTATGACCATGGCGGGCAGCGACGGGACTCAGGCGATGAACGCACGGTGCGAGCGCCGACCGACGTGATTCTCGCGCACGTTTTACTGCAACGAGAGGCTGCTGCCGCGCAACACCTTGGCCGAAGCGCTGCGCTGAGCCACGGAGACTCACTCGCGAGACGCGGGGCCGTTGTACATCAAGACGCGATGAGGATGTAGTGAGTGGGCGGAGGGCGAGAGCGTTCGAGGTGAAGACGGTGTGTGCCTGCTGCGGGCGGAAGATTATGATCTCCGAGTCGACGAGCCGTTCGCGCCAGTGAGCAAGCCAGCCGACGTTCCTGATCATTGATGAGCGGGAGTGGGCGCACGATGGAAACGAGCGTAACGGTTCGAGAGAGCACTGCACAATGGCGAAGAGGGCGGTTGCCAACCAGGTAAGTCAGGACGCCCGTGCCCATGTGCACGAGCTCAACGCGTCGAATCGGGTCAGCGTCCAAGTCAACAAGCAGAACGGAGAAGTGCTACATGCACCAGCAAAATAGTGCGGAGCAACGCGGGCCAGTCGGGATACGCTCAGCGCGTGCAAGTCGCGAGTGAGATTGTGAACGAGCGGCGGTGCGCGAGGTGCTGTCGGACGGGGTTTCGCAGCACCGTGAGCGGCGCCGAGTAGCGTGCGCAGTCGTATACGCGGAAGTCCTGGACGAGAATCGCGGGTACAAGGGCGGTGGCATGGACCTCAGCAGGCGCACAGCGCGAAGCCTAGTCACGGATGGCGCGACCGTCGAGCCGGGGCATGCGATCGTGTTGGCGAACGAGATGCGAGAGCGCGACAGCGGAGTTATGGACGTCTTGAGCGAGAACCGCTCGATGGCGGGGCCGCTCGACGACGCGTGTTTGCCGCCGTGGCGAGCGGCAGAACAAGCCGAGTGGCCGCGTGCAGGACCACGCGACGAGCCACGACGCAATCGAGTTTCATGGAGTGGCTCTCATGGTTCTGCGTTTGGGAGCGTGGATGGGAAGGCCGTCGCTCGCGCCTTCTCGGGAGACACGCTGCGAGACGCGCGGGACGCGTTTGCAGGCGCCCAGCAACCGTCCCACGTGACGCGCGCGCAATCTCGCTTCCTCCTTTTCGGCGCTGCCCGTTCATTTGCCCCCCACTGACCCCATGCAGCCTCACACCACCACGTCGCCATGAACAACAACCACAACCCGCAGCGGTCTCAGTACCCGCAGTACCCGCCCACGCCCGCTGCGCCGCCACCGGCGGGCTACGGCGCCGCACCCTCGAGCCGGCCCAGCGGCGGTGGCGGCTCGGCGACCATGGCGCACGAAATGATCATGATGGAGCAGCGCCGCCAGCAGCAGCAGCAGCAGCAGCAGCAACAACAGCAGCAGTACCACTACCCGACCCAGCAGCAGTCGCACTATGCACCGGCGCCGCCTCAGCACCAGCACTACGCGCAACCGGCCCCACCGCCTCAGCAGCAGCAGCAGCCCATGTCCGCGTTGCAGGGGGTCCAGATGCAGCTCCAGCAAATGGCCGTCATGCAGCAGCAGGCCATGTCGGCCGTGGCCCAGCAGCCTGCGGCAGGAGCACCGGCGAACCCGAATACGCCCATCCAGCAGCAGCTGATGATGGCTCAGCTCATGCAGCAGGTGCGTCTTTCCTCCATGAACCCGTTTAGGCCGCGCCCGCTAACCGGCTTGACGCGCGACTTTAGCAACTGCAACTGCTGCAGCAGCTCCAGGCCCAAAACGCCGCGCTGCTGGGCGGCCACGCGCCCGCCGCATCCGCTCCTGTTCCTGCGGCCCCCGCGTACCCGAGCGCATACGGCGCCGCCGCTGCACCCGCGCCTGCGCCCGCGCACTCGGCGTACGCGACCGCGTACGGCGGCATGGCGGCCCCTGCCCCCGCCCCCGCCCCGGTCCCCGCACCCGCCCCAGCTCCCGCCCCCGCCGCGCCCGCCGCCCCCGCGCCGGGCGTGCCCACGCCGTCGTGGTCGGGCGTGCCCACGCCGTCGTGGTCGGGCAACATCGCGTACGGCGCCATGGCGTACCCGCAGGCCAACGAGCCGTCGCAGCGCAAGAAGCGCGTCATCGAACGCAACCGCCGCCTCGAGGCCGTCACGTCGCCGCCGCGCCGCTCGGGGGCCTCGTCGTCGTCGTCCGCGCGTCTCGAGGAGATGCTGCCCGGCGTGCGCACCGAGGCCCCGGCGCCGCCCGTCTTCATCCCCGGCCCCATGGTCGACGAGACCGGGCCGCCGGCGGAGCCGCCGATCGCGACGCCGTTCTGGCCCGCGGCCGCGACCGCTTCTGCTGCGTCGGCGCCGGCGCCCGCGCCCGCGCGGAGCCAGGCGTCCTCGAGTGCGGGGCGCAGCGGTCAGCCCGCCCACGCGTCGCTGCCGCCGATGCCGTCGATTGGGTGCGTTGCTGTCGCATACGAGGTGGATTCCGACTAGTCCAGTGGGAGACTGAATCAGGATACCCTGTATATTTCTGTGTCTAGCCCGCCGACCTCGTTCGACTGCGACGCGTGCGACAAGAAGTTCACCAACCACACGCAGCTGCGCAACCACCTCAGCAAGCACCGCACCTGCTCGCAGTGCCCCTTTGCCGGCTCGGAGCGCGTCGTCAAGCAGCACGAGGAGGACGAGCATGGGCTTGGGTACGCCCCGCTGCTCCTCGAGATCTCACGGGACGCTGTCGCTGACGAAACCGCCTCGCCGTACAGTGTTCCCAAGGCGCCCAAGGAGCTCCCGCCCGGCACCATCCGCCTCGACACCCCCGAGGACCTCGCCAAGTGGATCGCCGAGCGCAAGAAGCGGTACCCGACCGACGCCAACATCCAGAAGAAGGCGGCCGAGCGCCAGGCCCGCATCGCGCGCGGCGAGCTCGTCAACCCCGCCGACAAGCAGCGCCGCAAGCGCGGTGCCGCCGCCGCCGACTCGGACCTCGCCCCGCCACCCCGCGAGAAGCGCCCGCGGTACACGACCGACGAGAACGGCGAGCAGAAGCTCGTGAGCGACGATGACAATGACGACGCGCCCGACTCGATGCCCGCCACCGTCCGCCGCGTGGGTGACGGCGACGAGGAGGACGACGGCTACGCCGAGCGCAGTACCTCCATCTGCAGGTTCTGGAAGCGCGGCAATTGCCGCAACGGCGACGCGTGCAAGTACCGCCACGACAACGGGTGCCTGCCCCGCGGCGGCGACAAGCACGGCGGTTCCGCGTCCAGCTCGGGTCCCGCGACCGCCGCCGCGGCGCCTGGCATGTACGCGGGCAAGGGCCGGCGCAAGCCGCTGCTCGCGCGGCTCCTCGAGCGCGAGATGCGCATCGAGCACTCGCACCTGCTCCAGTGCCTCCGGTTCGTCGTCAACAACCGCTTCTTTGCCGACGGGCTCTTGTGGCGCGGCGACGAGGTGCCCGAGCCCGTGGTGGTCAAGACCGAGCCGGTGCCCGACCTCGACGCGATCGCCCGCGAGCTGCGCGCTGACGTCGATCTCGAGCTCGGCAGCGACGATGATGAGGACGAGGGCGCGGGGCTGTCCGTGTACGACGGCCCGGCGCCGCTGGTCGGCGAGGACGTGGTCCTTGACAGCGACGTCGTGATCGACCCAATCGGCGCGGCTGCGTGGACGGTGCCTGACCCGTCGGCGCTCGCGGTCGATGAGGGCGAGATCTCGTTTGACGACGACGAATGAATACAAACTATATCTACTCTACTCAACAACACCGTGCTCACATCACATGGCCCAGCTCTGCCACTGCCGTGCCGCCTCGTCGTGGTACCGGAACCGCGCAAACACGCCGCGCGTCGCGGCAGCGTACTCGTCGGGCCGCGCCTCCGCGAGCGCGCCGAACCGCTTGAGGACGCGATTGACGCACGAGTGGTCGTTACCGTTCCCGCCACGGTCCGCGTCGAGCGCCGCCGCGAGCTCGAAGGCGAGCTGCGTCTTCCAGTCCCCACCCTTCCCCGCCGCGGAACGCGTGAGCAGCGGGAGAAGAAACTCGCGCACGGCGCACTCCACGGCGCGCGCGTCCTTGGACGTCGCATGCAGAAGCAGCGCGAGGTCGAGCACGCGGACGACCCACTCGTCGCGCGCCGCGTTGCGCGCCTTGGCGTTCGCCCGTGCGATCTCGGCGGGCGCGAGCTCGCCCTTCTTGTCCTCGGGCGCGGTCGCCGACTCGATCAGCCCGACGAGCACGCGGCGGAGCAGCGCCACGACATCGCCCGACCACACGCCCGCGTCGAGCAGCGCGTGGACCGCCCACCCGAGCATCGTGGCCGGCGCGAGGTGGCGCGGGACGGGGGCCGTCGCGGGGCGGGAACGGGCCAGGTCGACGAGGTGCGCGGCCGTCACGACGGCGTGGACGAGCTCGGCCTGCGGCGCGGCGCGCAGCGCGGGCGACGTGAGCAGTTCGGCCGACGCGTAGCTGAACACAAAGTGCTCGACGACGGCGCGCGTCTGCGGCGGCGTGAGCGTCGGGTGGCGGTCGAGGAACGTGGTCATGATCCCGGTGATTCGCGCGTGCACGCCGTCGGCGGCGGGGGTCAGCGGGACGTTGGCGCCGATCGTCTCGAGCAGCGAAGTCTGCAGCCCGACGGCGGCATTGGGCGGGAGCACCGGCCGCGGGCGCCCGCGGACTGCCGTGTCGCCAAACAGGTCGCCGAGCAATCCCACCACGACCTGCGCGAGCGTCTCCTCGGGCACGGTCACGACGGCGCCCTTGCGCCCGCGCACGTCGAGTGGGGTGCGGCGCAGACCCGCCATGCCCATGAGCACGCCGAGCCCGTGGTCGCGCGAGACGGCGAGCGCCCACTCGCCTGCGGACTTCGCGACGCGGCCCGTCCCGTCGAGCAGGTACTGCAGCGCCGAGTACGACGACGGCGCGTGCGCGGCGGCGAACCGCCACGCGACTTCCCCAAAACCCTGCGCGCGGACTGCATCGAGGACCGGGTACCAGTTGACGAGCGGGAGCGGCTTGCGGACATCCGCGAGCGCGCCGACGAGCACGTGCGCGGCAGGCACCGGGGTATCCTTGGCGAGCGGCGCGAGCGCGTCGAACACGTTGCGCAGGACGTACGCGTCGCGCTCGAGTCGGGCGAGGTCCGCGGGCTCCTTGACGGCGGTCGACCGGACCGCGGCGGCGGCGGCGGACCCGGCGCCGCTCCACTGGCTGACGGTCCACGCGAGGAACGGGAGGCACACCTTGGCGAGGCGCGCGTTGGTCGCCGCGAACTTGGCGGTGCCCGCGGGCCCGCACCCAACGAGGTCGAGGAGCTTCGGCAGGACCGCGGCGCCGGCCGCGCGCGCAGCGGGATGCGCGGCGGACGCGCCTGGGTCCACGAAATCGAACCCGAGCGCCGCGAACAGCGCGAGGCCGTGGTTGATCCGGTACGCGGGCGCGGTGCCGGGCTTGAGCCAGCCGGCGAGGTGGTGGGCGACGAGCGGCGCCGTGGCACCCGCATCGAGCTGCGCCGTCGCCGCGGCCGACGTGGCCATAAGGTGCCCGCGCGTGTTGATATCGGCGACCGCGTCGATCACGCCCGCGAGTTTCGCGACGGCCTCGAGGTCCGTCTCCTCGCGCGTCTGCAGGAGGATCCACGACGCGCACGCGGCGCGCAGCGGGATGTCCGCGTCGAAGCCCGCGACGGCGGACCGCGCGTACTCGATGACGGACCGCGGGACCGCGTCGGCGCGCGCGCGGGATGCGTATGCGACGCCCATGGCGAGACCCACGGCCTTCTTGATGGGCAGGAACGCGAGCTTGCGCGTCGCGTGCGCCTCGAGGTAGGACTGCACGCGGGCGAGGTGCGCCGGGATGTCGGTGCGCGACGCGAACTTGTGGCCCAGGACCATGCACAGCGAGAAGGCCGCGGAGAAGCCGCTCCAGTTGCTACATCGGATACGGGAATGTGTGAGCCGGGGGAGTCTCGAAAGCGAGAGTAACGAAAACGTACGTCTCCTCGTCAACGAGCTTGATCAAGTGCTCGACGAGGGCCGCCACGACATGTTCGGCGCCCGCGACATTGGACAGGTGACCGAGACAGTGTGCGGCAGCGGCCTGGAGCTCGTCGACGCTGACATCCGCGGTATCGCGGGTGAACAGGGCCTCGGCGTCGGCGGGCTCGAGCGCGAACCGGGCCACGTCGCTGGGCACCGCGACCACGACGGGCTCGACGCCGTCGGGGACGACGAGGAACCGCTGGACGAGGAACGAGAACACAAACTCAGCGACCGCGGGCGCGTCCTCGTGGTGCATGGCGTGGAGCGCGAGGGCGAGCCCGCTCATCGCGAACATGGCGTTGGCCTTGACGTTGACCATATCGGCGGCCGTGAACCCGCGCACGAGCGCCGCCAGGAGCGCGGCGTGCGGCGGCGCCGTAGCCCCCAGGACCGCCGTCGGCAGCGACGGCAGGTGCGTCGCGTAGTGCCGCTGGTACATGGGGACCGCCATGAGCCGGTGCATCAGGTGGTGGTCGAACGTGCCGTCCGCGAGAGACGCGCCGACAAACGAGCCGAGCTCGGTCGCGACGGGCAGGACGGCGACGCGCGACGCCGCCGACAGGATCGCGGGCGACTTGATGCCGAGGACCACCAGCTTGGCGCGCGCCGCGCTGATATCGGCCTCGATCGACGTCGACGCCGACGACCGGGTCAGGTCCAACTCGGAGCCGGCCGCAGACGCTGCCGACTCGGTACCGGGGCGGCCGAGGAACAAACTGCGCGGGATCTCGTCGGCCTCGTGCTCGAGGAGGCGGCGCAGGACGCCAGCGTGCGCGCGGGCGAGCGCCGCGTGCTCGGGCTGCTGGATCCCGGCCAGCAAAATCTGGCATGTCTCGGGGACCTTGTCGGGGATCCAGCGCTGGATCTCGGCGACAGGCAGCGCGACGAGGGCGTCGAGCGCCGCGGCGACGAGATCGGGCGCAACCCCACTAACCTTGGGCTTGTACACGGGCATGTCCTCCTCGGACCCGTCGTCGCGCATGCGCGTGTCGCAGTGGTCGACGACGGGCGCGAACGGAATGAACGGGTAGACGAGGGCCTCGACGACCGTCGACCGCAGGTGCTCGGCGTCGAGGTGCGGGAGGTACGCGGCGAGCGCGCGGTAAATGGGGAGCATCGCGCGGGTGACGCGCGGCAGGCCGAGCGCGCGCACCGCGACGGGGGCGAGCGTCAGGTTCCACATGCCGTCGGCCTCGAACATGCCACGGGCCGCGCCGAGCGTGCAGCCGTCGATGAGGATTTCCAGAGTGGCAGGCGCGAGGGACGGCAGCTGGATGAACCGCGTCAGGAACAGCGCGGCGTCGTCGACCTGGCCGAACGTCAGCGACTCGTCGCGCAGCGCATCCCTCAAAAGGACCGCGAGCCCGAGCTCGAGGTCGCGGTGCGCCTGGTCAATC
Organism: Blastocladiella emersonii ATCC 22665; assembly: GCA_025594325.1. Lineage (NCBI taxonomy): Eukaryota > Fungi > Blastocladiomycota > Blastocladiomycetes > Blastocladiales > Blastocladiaceae > Blastocladiella > Blastocladiella emersonii. The sequence continues at coordinate 1,034,311 of JANHCV010000009.1, read as the reverse complement.
GCCGACCCGCGCTTTGCGCGCACCACGCCCTGCGCCGACAGGTAGTACGACATGGCGTCGCGCAGGGTCGGGTACGACCGGTTCCACGCCTTCCACGCGCGGAACAGGGCAACAAAGGCGGCGAGCGCGACCGCGGGGCGCGCCTGGTGCGCCTTGGCCCACGCCGACAGCACGGCGAGGACCTTGGAGACGATCATGGGGCTGCGCGACGCCACGAGGCGCGGGAGCAGGTCCTGAATCACGGCGAGCGCGCCGGGACCCGAGCTCGAGTGCTGCAGGTGGTGCAGCGCGTACGGGAACAGGTGGTGCGCGTGCGGCTCGAGCGCGTTGTCGCCGTCGGCGGCGACGTCGAGGAGCTGCGCGGCGGCGGTCGGGTCGGCGGTAAAGGCCGCGGGGAAGACGAGAACGCGGTGCGGGATGCCCGAGGCGAGAGCGGCGTTGCACGCAGCGGCGTCGTTGAGGATCCCGGCGGCGAGGACGCCAACGGCAGCGTCCACGGAAGCGAGCGAGTGGGACTCGGTGGGGGAGCTTGCCTCGACGGCATCGAGGAGCGCGCGCGATGCCTGGCGCAGGTCGAGGTCGGCGTGGGCCTGGTACTGCAGCGCTGGAATGACGAGCATGGACGCCACGGCCGGGTGCATGGGCCCGTCGAGGACGATGCCGAGGAGAAGCTGCAGCACGCGGTGAATGAGCGGCTCGGCGAGGGTGCTGTCGAGGAGCACGAAGGCGAGGCACGCGACGAGCATCTCGCGGCGGTGGGGCGTCAGCGCCGCGTCCTCGCGGCTGAGCACGCGCAGGAGCAGCTCGACAGACGGCGTCGTGTCGAGGGCGCCATACTTGCGGTCGACGGCGTCCGAGACGAGGAGCTCGGTGACGACGCCGAAGTCGAGTCCACTCCCGTCCTCAGGCGAATCGAGCCCCGAGCTCACGAGGTGCTCGAGCCAGGCGTCGCGCGCAGGATCGCGCTCGTTGGCGATCGGCGGCAGGGCAAGGGTCCACGCCTTGAGCGCGTCCATGACGCTCCCGTGGACCGCGGCGGCGGTCGGGGTGCGCAGGAGCAGGAGGCAGGTATCGGCGATCTGCGAGAGCGGGACGGGGAACCGCTTGGGCGCGGGGACGTTGTTGGTGCCGAGGGTCGCGTTCGGACACAGGACGAGGTGGGCGAGCACGGGCAGCAGGCGCGGGACCGCGCGCTCGAGCGACTCGGCCGAAGCCGCCGCGGTAGTCTCGGTAGTCGCAGCAGCGGAGCGGCAGGTGCGAGCGACCCACTGCGCGATGGCGCGCCACACGGCGCCGCTGGCGTCGGGGCTCTCGGCGAGCACGGCGAGGAGCGGGTTCTCGCGGGCGTCGAGGTGCAGGCCCGGGTAGACGAACAGCTCGACGAGGAGCTGCGCGCCGGCAGCGAACGCAGCCGAGGACTCTGGCCAGTGCGCGAGCTGCATGGCGACGGCGCGGATCGTCGCCGACGCCGACTTGGCGGCCGTGGCGTCGGGGCGGCGCGACTTGGTTGTTCCCGTGGTGGACGCGGCGGCGCGGTCGAGGACGGCGACCATGTGGGCGCGCAGGGCGTTGCAGGCGAGGGTGCGTGCGAGCGGCGAGGTGGCGGGCGACTGGACGAGGGCGAGCACGTCGTTGGCGCCGTGCGGCTCGGGCCGCGAAAGCAGCTCGCCCACCGCCTGGCGCACTACGGGCGCGGCCGGCGACGCGAGGCGCAGCTCGAGGCCGCGATCGACAGAGTTCATGGTGTGGTTTGGTGACAGTGGCGAGGAGAGGAGGGGAGGGGAGGAAGCCGAGCAGCTTGCTTGATCTCCGCGCTCGTGGCTCACCGGACAGATTTGACAGGCGCCACACGTCACATGATTTCCCAACGCGTCTCGCACGCCCAGGCGCGCGCCGTCTCGCACGCCGTCTCGCACGCCGTCTCGCACCAGATCGTCGTTGCACAAGAAATCCCGGCAGGCCAATTCGTGGTACGCTATGCGGGTCTCATACGCGTTTTCGCGAAAGGGAGCACTCCTGTCTAATCAGGGAAAGGTTTCAGGAGTAACTCCTTTACTGACCGCACGACTGACATCTCTCACTAGCTGTTATGCGCGACATCTGCTCATTGCATGTGCGTACAAATACACCCGCGCTCCTTCCTCCCTCCTCTATCGAACTTACCGTCACCGAATTTCTCCGCCTGAAACCATGGATCTGCCTGCATGTACTTCAGTCAGCACTCGCACTGGATGCCGCTCACAACGGTTCTTTTAGACTGCCTTCGAATTTGTTTGGTTTGATACCGCTGAAAGCGGTCACGTCTACACGTTCAAAAACGTTTCGGGCAGCAACACAAAGATTACAAATGGCTTTAGGTCGACTTCTGCATCACTTCCACCAACAATTGGAAGCGGAACATTCTTTCTCACCTTCTACCGCGGGTTTCGCGAGAATACCGTGGCGGTTACTCTGACACTCTTTCCGTTGGATGAAATTACCCGCACTTTCGAGGTCAAAATTACAGTTTGCGCAACGTACCGTGACGAGGGTCAATGTACCGTCCTTGTTCACCCGTGCCAACTTGATTCGGTCTACGGGACATTCATGGACATGGTCATGCCTTCGTATGCGTACGGCGTACAGCTGCGTGTTACCGTGAGTGACACTCCTTCAACTACCGCCATGTCCCAGAAACTCAACATGGACTTCACTTTGCTTTCGACGCTTGGAAATCAAAACTTGTGCGACGTGTCATTCATCGCCGGCGACACCACCAAGCCTATTCACGCTTCGCGCTCGATCCTGGGCGCACGGTCTGCCTTCTTTACCACCATGTTTTGCGGCAACTGGGCTGAATCCGCCGCCGCCAAGGAACCGATTTCAATGACCGAGTGGGGCCTCCCGGAGTTTCTTCTAGCGCTCGCGCACTTGTACACTGGCTGGGTCCCGACTGTAATGGAACCTCCTGTCGAGATTGCTGGCATCTTCACCAAGTTTGGAACCGACATCGAGGAGCTCAAACACTTTGACGTCCTGACCAAGTGCCTCAACTTGGCTCAGATGCTTGAGTGTGCCGACCTTATGAAGGCCCTGCGCCCTTGCATTGTGCGCGCACTGGACGAGCGTATCGACAGCGCGATCCGGTCGTTTGAGGCCCAAACACTCGAGTCGGAAGCAGAACCTGAGCCGCCGATTGCGTCTGTCGAGGAAGCGTAGAGCATGACGTGTTTTTTCTTTAATGGTTGCCCTGGACATTAGTTGTTTTAAGCATTCGATTCAATTAATTTGATTTGATTTTCATGTCCGCTGCTGAAAATGTTGTTGAAAGAGCGGAGCACCAGGAGAGCGGGATCGAGCACGAGGCCAAGGCTATGCGCGGCGCTTGGCCTTGTGCCCACCGCGCTCAATGACTGGATTGGAGCGATCAAGGCCGAGCTTGCTCACTTTTGTCCACACTAAACTGCCTCAAACTGATTTACGCCGCCGTCTTATTGGAATAGTCCACATCTCATGTCACATCAGCGGTGTGGCGCAACGCGTCGTGTCTCCTCACGTGATTTCCATCACGTCTTGCATAAGCCGACACTAGGTTTAGCAACGTGAGTGCATGTAGGCCACCGGAAGCTGCGCAAAAATTAGCATTACGACCGACGTACATGTTGGTCATTCGTGCTCATTTACTTCGCGTGCGATATGGGTGTCGCAGGCGTGAGCTAGTCCAGAATCACGCCGCTGTTGAAGTGCAGTGACGTCTCGCGCATTGCTCAAAACCAACCGCATTACTGCGAGACTGATATATGCACTTGTGGCAGCAGAACATTAAGTAGAGCCGTTGGCTCAGCTGGCCAAACCACGACCCGGCGTAAAGATTCATTGGTTCTCCCTGCTCGCGTTATTCATATTACTGTTCGCTCATGGCCGCTCCTCGCCCGAAGACATCGCACCCGTCGGGCTTTCCATTCCATATTCTCAACAGGTACTTTACCTTCTGGCCCCGAGACACGGCGGTTTCGAGACTTCCAGCGCCCGACTCGTCACACAGAATGTCATCGGCGTCCTCGCAGGCACCGCTTCCCCTTGCGCACAAAACCATCACCCAGAAGCAAAGACGCGCTCACAAGGCCGCAAAGCCGGTTCGGAACGTCCAAGGGACCTCGACGCATCTCAGCCCTGCGCTGGCTGAAGGAATCAACGTGCTGGCCAAGGACTCTGATTATCAGAGGCTGTACAAGCTGGTTAAACACTTCACTCTGACTCTCACTGGCGAACCCTACCCGATTAAATGTCCGACTGTGGAACAGTTCGTCGCGAGCTTTCACGTTTTGCTGCCGCTCCTCGAGGCACCCGTGCCACAAGATCGAAACCCTGTGACGGAGGTGACCACGTTCTCTCGCTGGGGACTGTGGGGAACATGGATATACGTTCCCGAGGTACCTGTCACTGCAGTTCAACGGGAACTGTCTGTGGATTACGCGCACAAGGAACAAATTGCTGCCCGAATCCTGGCGAGGTCCAAGGTGTATAGGGGATGATTCCGAATAAACTGGCGTTTTTGGTATGCGTTTCGCTGAAGCCATTTTCGAGCTTGAAGATGAATTATGCACTTGGCGGTGAAAGTCACGTTTGGACGTGCCGGGATCCCGAGCTCATGCGTGAGGACTTTGATGCATGTAGTGATGCGGCTCGGAACTGCAGCCTCAACGCCGAGCAAGAGATCCCACTCCCCCTTTTCACAGCTGAGGACATCTTTCGCTGTTCCTTGTTCGCTCCCAAGAGTTGAGCAACGTCGCAGACCATCAAGCTCAGCTTCGTTTCTCCTTAGCTGTACTGTACCGTAAAAGTTTTCCCTCTTGCGCGACTAAACTGGTAGAACGCTATAAACCAACGGTTATCAAGTCGTCGGCGTCACTAACTTTCTCAGCGGCGCCAAGTGTAGAATGAGTAACGAACCTGGGACGCCTCGTCCCACAAATGGCCGTGATGGCGGTTCCGCTCTCAGGCCTGTCAAAGTATCGGCCAGCAAGAATCCAGCGGTAAATCAAGACAAGCTGTTGGTGGTCCCAAATGATGCCTGTTTGTCCTTGCTTCAGTTCACGCGCAGCGCGGCCGTCAGCCTGACCGGCACGCCGTTCTTCGCTCTTGACCCAAGCATGACCGACCTCGTCGGTCATCTGGAGCTGTTGCTTCCGCTCGTACGCCCGCCATCGAGTCTCACCTCCAAACCTAATGTCGAGCAACTGTTCAGCACTGCCAATTTGTCAACGACATATGCAGCCTCGCTGTGTAGCGCGTCCTCCGAATCGCTCACAGGAGTTGGTCCGGCCCACGACACCATTTCCTCGGCTCAACTTCCACAGGCTGGTCGCTGGTTGTTCCAACCGCCGCATTGGTTGATGATCAACCGAAGTCGCGCGCGCATCAAGGCCATGTTTCGGAGAAAACGTCCGCGCAAGTTCCCTCTCGCGGCCCCTGCCGCTCCCGCACCGTATATATGAGTCCAGGACCGCCAGTGGAGCCAAGGGGCAACTCTATCGAGTCGATTCTTCCCGAACATCTCTGCGCTGTAAACCTGGACCTGAGGCTTGTTTTCATGAAGCTTAAATAATAATTGGCGACTGGTAGCGTTAGGAACTGCTCCGCTCCGTGCTGGGCTTTCAACCCCCCCCCCCCCTCCACCCACCCACCCAACCTCGACCTCGACCTCAACCTCAACCTCAACCTCAACCTCAACCTCAACCTCAACTCAACTCAACCCTTCAGCGCGTTGATGAGAGATATATGCGCTGCGCGTCGTGGTTTACACGTTAATTGCAAGGAAACGTGGGATCAGTGAGGGATCAGAGATGCGATCAAGGCAAGCAAGCAGACTGAGTATGTCGCGCGAGGCGCGTTGGTTCAGCGGAGCGTCGTGACGCGGGACAGTGTGACGTGGCAGCGAAGGACAAGCTCGCGAATCATGACGCGGGACAGTGTGAGGTGGCGGCAAAGGACAAGCTCACGAATCATGAACGCGTTGCGGGGGTCGCGCGTGCGCGGCAAAAGCTCCTGAGCGATGTGAATGGACCAGCGAGGATAGCGTAGAAGGCGTCCGATTCGGTCACGTTCACAAAGATTGACGCGGCCGCGATGGTCAGCTCGCCGTTCTGATGCGGAAAGTTGGAGCGGGGGACCGCGTTGCGCCCGTTGCAGTTGACCTCGAAGTTACCGCGCATCTGCTCGAGTGCAATGGCAATAATTTTGAGCTACGTCGCGTCGTCATTCAGGGCGAGCCAGATGCGAAAGAAAGCTCAGCTCCAACCGCCGTGGAGGGACCGGCGCGAGCTCGGCCGCGAAGTCTTTCAACAAGGCTTAGTCGGCTCATAAATATCTGCATTCTGATCACATTGCACATAGTCTTGGTTCATGTTTACATTCGTTTCGTTGCCAAACGGCCGTGGAGGAGGAGAGGCGATCGTTTCGAGTGCATCATGTGACGTTGAAGCTCGTAAAAAGTTGATCAGCGTTCTCGTTGCGCCTCACACCGCCAACGCCGATTCTCGCCCGGGAACGACACGAAGCACACGCATCTACGAAGCTTGACTCGCTGCATCGCGCTCCCGCAGGCCAGATCGTCCTGCCGTGAACCTCTGAGCCGCCTCCGACCCCGCCCCGCTCCTCCTCGCCGCGCCGACCGGGCACCCGTCCCATCACACCATGCTCCGCACCTTCGCCAGCGCGCTGCGGCCCCAGTGGTCTGCAGCGTCCTCGTCGTTTGCCCGCACCCTCGCGACGGCGGCCACACCAACTGCCGCTGCCGCATCCGGCAAGGCCGAGACCGCCGCCCCCGCCGCTGCCGCTGCCGCCTCCGCCTCGGCGGTCCCCGCCACGTCCTACGTCACGTACCTGGCCAAGTCGGGCGGCCCGTACTACGCGCTGCTCGAGGTCAAGGGCCGGCCGTACCATGTGACGCGCGGCGACCTGCTTACGCTGCCGCGGCTCAAGGACGTGCCGCTCGGCGCCGAGCTGGTCCTCGACAAGGTGCGCGAGATCGGGTCGGCCGAGGTCACGCTCCGCGGCGCGCCCTTTGTCGCCACCTCGCTCGCCTCGGTCAAGGCCGTCGTCGTCGAGCACTGGCTCTCGGCCAAGCGCCAGACCGTCAAGACCAAGCGGCGCAAGGGATACAAGCGCACCCACGGCCACCGCCAGCACCTCACGTCGCTCCGTATCACCGACGTGGCCGTGCAGGCTCCCGAGGTCCAGGCGTGAGCGTCCCGCCCTGTCCCTCCCGCATCTGCCCGAATCGTGTCTTCATCGCTCTCCCTCGACCCTGTTACAAAATTGTCACTCTATTTAGCCTCTCTTGTTGTTCCCGCCCGCTCTCTCACTCGCCGATGCTCGAGTCATGAATTCGTTTGGGAGGTGAAAGCCGCGCTCGCCTCTCGCACACGGTCCTCGCTCCCGTCGCACCTTCACCCCACCATGAAAACTCGCTTCTGGCTCGACTTCGACTCGACCCTGACCATCGACGACACGATCGCGCACCTCGCGGCCCTGCCGTACCTCAAGAACCCGTCGCTGCACCCGCCTTTCAACCAGTTCGTCGACCGCTACCTCGCCGACTACGCCGCGTGCAAGTCCGGCCGCCCGCTCTCGCCCGACCCCGCGCTCAGCATCAACGACTCGGACCCGCGCCTCGCCGTCACCTGCCCGACCCCGTTCCCGCCCGGCACACCCCGCGCGCTCGCCCTTGCCGCCGCCGCCGACGCGATCGCACAGGTGCAGCCCGCCGAGATCCGCTCGATCGAGCGAATCTCGCGCGCGGGCATTTTCTTTGATCTGACGCCCGCCGATCTTAGCGAGCACGGCGCGGCGATCCCGCTCCGACCCGGCGCCGCCGCCGCGCTGCGAAAGTGGAAGGACCGCGGCGATGCGATCACCGTGTGCAGCGTCAACTGGTCCGCGGGCATGATCTGCGGCGCGCTCGCGGCGGCGGCGGGGGCGGGCGGGGTCAGTGTGTTCTCGAGCAACCTTACGCTGGAGGTGGAGTGCGGGGTGACGACGGGCGAGATCGACGCCAGCGTCGTCAACGGGGTCGACAAGCTGAAGCTCATGCTCGAGTGGATGCCGCTTGGCGAGGGCCGCGGGCGTGTCGTGTGCGTCGGCGACTCGCTCAACGATCTGCCGTGCATGCTGGCCGCGGACGTCGCGATCTTCGTCGCGCCCGAGTTCAAGCTGAGCGGGTCTGTCACGTCGATTCTGGACGAGGCGGGGATCGCGCTTGTGCGGCTCCCGCTCGCTGCGCCGATCGCGGAGGCGGACGAGGCGGCGGACGAGGCGGCGCCGCGGATCTTTGTGGCCGAGTCGTGGGACGACATCAGCGCGTTTCTCGACTCAGTAGAGACACGATGATGGACGAGACAAGAAGAGAGAGATGATGATAAAGAGACAAATTGCAAACAAAAAAAGGGGGGAGAGGAGAGGATGCCTTACATGGTGAGCATCGCGGCGCCGTTCTGGAGCAGCTCGCGGGCCGACTCGCGCGTCGGGAGCTGGACGCTGAACAGCATGCTGAACCGGTCCTCGTTGAGGTACACGGGGATCGGGGCCTCGCGCGCGCCGGCGGCCATGGGCGTCTTGGTGTCCGACGCCGCGCCCGCCTTGACCCAGCGGAGGACCGCGGGCCCGAGCGAGCTGTGCATGGTGCTGCTGAGCGAGATGACGCCGTCGACCCAGGCGGCGCTCTCGAGGCGGAGCCCCGTGAGCGTGAACCCGTGGTCGGCCGCGGGCGTAGCGGGCGAGGACGACGCGCCCGACAGGTCGAGGTCGAGCTCGAGCTCCTCGAGCGACCACCCGTTGCGCTGCGCAAACGCTTGGCGCGTCGCCGTGATGAAGGCCTCGGGCATGAACAGGCCGCCGAGCCACACGTGCACGCCGCCGTCATACGACGACAGCGCCGCGAGCTGGTTGAGCTGCTCGAGGCGGCGCACCAGGTCGTCGAGCCACGCGCGCACCTGCCACGACCGCGGCACCTTGTACGCGCGCCACTCCTTGGGGATCACGCCCTTGGTCAGCGCCGACATGAGCGACCGCAGGTGGTTGGTCTGCTTCATGTGGCCCTCGCACACGAGCTTGAGGTGGTGCAGGTCCTGCTTGAGCTTGGCGAGCAACTTGCGCGCCATGGCGTGCTCGCGCAGGAAGAAGCGCGCCATCGGGTCGTTGACGTTCGGGTGCGCAAACGCCGTGAGCGACGCCGGCAGCAGCTTGGTCCACTCGTCGACCGACGCGTGCAGCGCCTTCATCCACGCGGGGACCGCCGTGGCCTTGGACGACGACGAGGCCGAAGAGTGGTGGGCGTGGTGCGACAGGCCGCCGTCAGCCGCGGAAGCCGTCGTGGTGACGGGCGTGGCGGCGCGCGTCGCGACGGGCGACACGTCCTCCTCCGAGTCGTCCTCGAGGCTGCGCATCTTCTGGATCTGGGCGAGCAGCTTGGTGCCGTGGTGGGCGAGGATCACCTTCTCGGCGTTCTCGGGCAGGCCGAGCCACTTGGGCGGCTCGCGCTCGGGCAGGCGCTGCGCCCACTCGATGAAGTGCTCGATGCGGGTGCCCTCGGGGATCGCGAGGTGGCCGTGGACGAGCGGGAAGTCGAGCTCGTACGCCTGCGGCACAATGAGCTGGTCGACAAACGAGTTGAGCACGTACTGGTCGAACTCGACGTCGATCTTGCCGCCGTACACGGACTCCTTGATCAGCGTCTTGATGGCGGCCCACGGGATCTTGGCCGGCGACAGGTTGCTGCGGCCGCCCGCCGCCTTCTCGCACCACTCGTCGAGCGTGAACAGCGCGCACTCCATGTCCGCGTCGTTGAACTCGTACACCTTGGACCACCCGAGCGGCGCGTACCGCAGGCGCTCCTGGAGCAGCGCGTGCAGCCAGCTGACGAGGAAGTACAGGCGGGCCTTCTCGGCGGGGCCGCGCGTGAGCGCGGGCATCGACTTGATCGAGTTGAGCGAGTCGAGCAGGTTGGCCTTGATGCCGGGCGGCGCCTCGAACATGAAGATGCGCGACTGGCGCAGCAGGTTGACGGGGACGCGCGGGTTCGTCTCCATGGTCAGGAAGAGACGGAACGCGGCGTGCGGGCGCAGCGAGTGCAGGCGCTTCTCGAGCTGGCTGAGCCACTGCGGCGCGAGGTGCACGTTCTTGAGCAGCACCCACCCGCCGCGCTGGACCGCGTTGCTGATGGCCTTGTCGGCGAGGCCGTAGCCCTCGGCACTGCCCATGGCGACCGACTGCAGCGCGACGCCCATGTCCTGCGCGAGGTTTTCGACGCGGTTACTCGCGTCGAGGCCGGGCTGCGCGCAGAAGGCGACGGGGCTGAGCGCGTGCACCTCCTCCTGAACGATCTTGCCGAGGTTGGTCTCGTAGCTGAGCGGGAACTCGTTCTCAAACACGGCGTGGATGAGCTGCTCGATGGACGCGGGCACGAGGTCGGGGCGGAACGCCTTGGCGACGATGGTGCGGTTGATGTGCGCGACGATCGCGTGGCCGTTGGGCGACCAGCACTCGGGAATCGCCTGCGAGCGGAACTGCAGGAACGCCTCCCACTGCGTGCCGTTGGCCTGCACGTGCGGGAACACGGTCGTGCGGAACGAGTCGAGCGCGGCGATCTGCTCGAGGCGCGCCTGGAAGTCGGGCGCGGCGACCGAGTTGCCCTTGAGCGGCGGGGCGACGCCCGTGACCAGGTACTCGAACTCGGAGCTGAGGACGAGGTGGCGGGCCTCGAGGCTGAGGTAGATCTGGGCGAGGATCGTGGCGAACATGACGTGGTCGTCGTGGACGAGCGCGCGGCTGACGCGGCGGAACGACTCCTTGAACAGCTCGAGAATGAGCACGTCGAGGCGTGCGTTGTAGTCGCGCACGGCCGCGAGCTTGGCGCTCTTGAGCACGAACTGGAACACCTCGTTGAAGAACTCGAGCGAGAACTGGTAGAAGTGGTGAATGTGCGACAGCTGCTCCATGGCGAAGAAGATGCTCGCGCACGCGCTCGAGAAGGGCGTGTACATGGCCGTGACCGTGTCGATCTCCTTCATGACGGCGTCGGTCTCAAGCACCTTCTGCTGCACCTCGGCCGCCTCCTTCTTGAGCACCTCGAGCGTCGCGATGACGTGGTCGTCGTCGAGGATGTTGCCCTTGGACTCGTTGAGCGCCTGGAGCAGCGACTTTTCGAGCTGGCGCAGGCGGAAGCTGAACTCGCCCTGCAGCTTGAGCAGGTCGGTGCGCTTCTCGTCCACGTCGGGCCGCTCCTGCGACAGCACCTTGTTGAGGCACTGCGTCTGCAGCGACGACTTGGTGACCGTGAAGTTGACGAAGGTCACGCGCGAGCAAATGTCGGGCGGGAAGTTGACGCTCGGGTCGCGCGTCGCGAGGAACAGGGTGAACGACGGCGAGAAGTCGATATCCTGGTTTCCGAGGCGGATCAGGACACGGCCGCCGGTGCGGCGCAGCTCGCGGTTGAGGACGGGGTTGAGGATCGGGTCGAGGTTCTCCACGTCCTGGATCAGGATCGGGTTGCCGAAGCGCAGCGCCGACTCGAGGTTCTTGAGGAACGAGTCGTCGAGGAACGACGTGACCATGATCTTGCGGTCCTTGTACTCGTTGGCGATGAAGGCCGTGGCCTGGCCACTCGGGTCGATGATGAGCGGGTAGCGGTTGTGGCGCTCGATCATGATGGCGTTCTCGATGCACAGGTCGTCGGTCGGCAGCGCGTTGGCGTGCCAGTTGAGGCGCTGGTCGGCCGTGCACAGGGTCTCGATGAGCGCGAGGTCCGACTTGAACGAGATGCCCGACAGGCGCAGGTGGCCGCGCCAGCTCGACCACAGGTTGCCGCGGTACTGCTGGTCAAAGTAGCCGCCGTACGCGAGGTACGCGGCGCTGAGCAGCACGTCGCCGACGAGCGTGGCCATCTGGAGCTCGAACGTCTGCGACGTCTCCTCCCAGCGCACCTTCTCGCTGCTGAGCGACGCGATGAGCGACACGGACCGGTCGACCTTGTGCTTGACGCGCTCCATCTCGGCCTTGAGCATCTGCGTCTCGGAGATGAGCTCGGCGTACTCCTCCTTGTACCGCGCGATGCTGACCTCGAGGTCGCGCACGAGCTGCTCCATCTTCTGCGCCTCGATGCGCGTGCGCTCGGCGCTCTCCTCGAGGTGCTGCACCTCGTTGCGGAGCGGGCCGACCTTGACGAGGATCTCGGAGAACTTGACCTGGGCGATCACCCACTGCACGAGCGGGCCGCACGCCTTGGACGCGCGGTTGACGACCTCGAAGTGGTAGTTGGGCTTGCTAAGGTAGTCGCGCTTCATGCGCTCGCGCAGGGCGGGCGTCATCATCGAGTCCGTGTCGAAGTTGATGATCGACGCGATGAAGTCCTCGCGGCGGATCACGGCCTGGACACTCTTCCACGAGTCGATCTGGTGGCCGAGCAGCGTGCACACCGACTCCATGGCCATCTTGACGGCCTCGGGCGGGTTGCCCATGGAGCGGACCTCGGTCAGCTGCTGCTTCTTGATGCCCTGGACGCTGCGCTGCGCCTCCTGGACGGCGGGCTCGGCCTCGGCCAGGTCGGCCATGACCACCTCGCGGCGCTGCTGGATGTCGAGCGTCTGGGACTCGAGCATCTTGGACATCTCCTGCGACGCCGACTTCTTCTTCTCGGCCTCGTTCTGCTCGGCAACCATGCGCTTGAGCTTCTCGTTGGCGAGCTGGTCCTTGCGCTCGAGCTCGTACTTTTTGATGGCGAGCGAGCCGCGGAGCTCCTCGACCTGCTTGACCGTGTCGTTGAGCTTGTCGAGGCCGACGTTGAGGTGGCGCTGCTGCTCCTCGAGCTCCTCGCGCTTCTCGTTGAACAGGCGCACGTAGTGGCGGATGAAGTCGAGGTAGTGGCGCGGCGTGCAGTAGTTGTACCGGCCCTGGCGCTTGGCGAGGCGCTGGTTCGTGTGGTGGACCGACTGGTGCACGTGGACGAAGGCGTTGAGCACCGCGTCGCGGTACGTGGGCGGGAGCACGAGGTCGCGCACCGCGACGGGCATCGTGTCGGGGGCGTTGAAGTTGGGCACGTCGAGGTCGAGCACGTCCGTGAACTCCTTGCCGACCTGGTAGAAGGCCTCGTCGTTCCAGTCGCCGAACCAGTCGAGCACGCAGCGGTTGAAGAGCGCGGGCGACGTGGCGGCGCGCGACGCGAGCCCGTTCTCGGGCGGGTTCATGGTGAAGACGACGTGCAGGTTCTTCATGACCTGGCGCGTGAACCACTTGTACAGCTCCTCGGACGAGTCGAGCAGCAGGCCCTCCTTGGCCGCCGCCTCCTTGCACTGGTTCATGAGCGCCGCGTACTCGTCGCCCTCGAACAGGCCGGGCACCTCGGCGTTGGCGAGCAGCGTGTTCATGCGCTCGAGGAACCCGCTGTCGAGCACGTTGCTCTCGTCCATGATGAAGCAGATCTTCTCGCCCTTGCACCCGGCGCGCCGCAGCACGTGGCGCAGGTCCTCGTCGAAATCGTCGCCCGTGTACTTGTTGTGCGCCTTGATCTGGAACACGGAGAAGCCGTTCATCCACGCAACGAAGCGGCTCAGGGTCGTCTTGCCCGAGCCCGACACGCCGATGAGCAGCAGGTGGCCCTGCATCTGGCGGAAGACGCGGTCGATGCGCAGGACGTGCTCGAGGACGTGGTTGAACAGGACGAGCGGCACGTCGAGCTCCTCCTCGTAGAAGACGCGGAGGCGCGCCTTGACAAAGTCGCGGAGCGAGTCGCGCTGCACGGGGAGGTAGTTCTTGGTGAGCCAGTTGGAGAAGAGGATCGGGCGCTGGAGCGCGGCGGGGTCGAGCGACGGGAAGTGGGTGAAGGCGACCTCGTCGAGTTGCTGGTCGGTCCACTCGCGCTCGTCCTCAGCGACCAAACGGTCCTGGAACAGGCGGAGCGCCTCGTGCGCCCACACGCGGACGAGGCCGTCGACCGACAGGTCATCGAGCGGGTAGATGGCCTCGTAGATGCCGCGGACCCAGCGCGTCAGCTCGCGCGGCGAGTACACGTAGTGGGCCTGGATGTCGGGCGTGAACCGCTGCTGCGAGTCGAGGTAGAAGTCGACCATGGCGTTGGTGAGCGCGTCGGCGTACCCGCGCAGCGTCGGGATGACCTTGAGCAGCGCGCGGGCGAACGTCGAGTAGATCTGGATGAGCGAGGTGCGGCCCGGGTAGTCGACCATGACGAGCGGCGCATGGCGCAGGAACCGGTGCGACATGGGCACGCGGCCCGGGTCCGTCGGCGGGTTGCACGCGCCGACAAACTGGATGCGCTCGAGCTTGATCCACTGCAGGTCCGAGGTGCGCCAGAAGCCGTTGGACTCGATCATTTGGCGCAGGAACGAGAGCACCTTCTGCGTGCCGTACGAGTCGGTCGCGGGCAGGTTGATCTCGTCGCAGAAGATGACGAGCCACTTGCCGAGCGTCTGCGGGCACATGACGAGCCCGCTCGGCGTCTTCTTGTACTCGCAGTACTGCTCGAGCGTCTTGAGCACCAGGTCGGGCGTGGTCGCCGACGAGAAGTTGAGCCCGACGACCTCCATGTCGGGCAGCTTGCGCAGCGCCGAGAACAGCGTCATCGTCTTGCCGGACCCGGGCGGCCCGCAGAGGAGGACGGGCTTGTGCTCGCTGAGCCAGCTGTACAGCACCTGCTCGTGGCGGACCGTGTCGACGGTCGGCACGACCACGTCGGCCTGCGACACGTTGTGGGTCTCGATCTCAATCTGCGGCACGCGCGACGTCCAGTTGATCCACTCGCCCGTGGGGAGCGTCACGTCGTAGTCGATGACGTTGCCGTCGCCCGAGAAGGGCAGGTCGATGGTGGTGATGCCGTGGACGAAATCGGACAGGTCCTTGCGCGCGTCGAGCTTGGCGTCGCCCGAGAAGGACCAGACGACGGCCGTGAGCAGCTTCTTGCTCGTGTACGCCTCGATGGCGGAGAGCGAGAGCGGGAAGTCGGTGTGCTGCGCGTCGTACTCGATCATGTTGCGGATGGCCTTGTTGATGAGCGAGAAGAGCGTGTTGATGACGCGGCCGGCCGTGAAGTCCATGATGTGCTCAATGTCCGTCTCGGCGTGCTTGAGGGCGCGGAGCACGAACCCGTCCTTTTCCATGTGCGGCGCGAGCGCCGACACCACGGACCGCTGCAGGTTGAGCACGTCCTCCTGCGGCAGCGCGACGGCGGCCTCCTCGCCCATGTCGAGCGGCTCGGCGGCGAGCGTGTTGAGGTAGTGCGCGCACATCATCTCGGGCGTGACCACCTCCTCCGAGTACCACACCATGCCGCATCGCGAGACCGTGGCGAGCGTCGCGTACTTGAGCGTGTCGACCTCGAACAGGATGCGCACGTTGGGCGGGAGCGACAGGCGCTCGCCGTTGGGCAGCGTGAGCAGCTTGTTGTCGTCGAGGACCGAGTTGAGGTTCTCAACCCACTCGGGGTCGACGTCGCCGTCGAAGATGATCCAGTGGCGCTTGCCGCTCTCGCCGCGCACGTTGTCGATGATCTTGCGCAGGATGTGCGTGAACAGGCCGTCGGTCCACTCGCGCGTGGTCGCGTCGAGCGTGCCGTACAGGTTGTCCTTGGGGATGGCCTTGGGGTCGATGACGTACGAGACGCCCTCGACGTTCTCGACGCGCTCGAGCGCCTCGAGCAGCACCTTCCAGTTGGCCGATTTCCCGGTACCCGAGGGCCCGACCATCATGAGGCCGTGGTGGATGTGCTGGATCTGGTACAGCTGAAGGATCTTGGCCATCCACGCGTCGGTACACTCGAGGTACCGCTCCTTGCACACGGCGCGGATCGCGTCCTCGAGCTTGCCGAGGTCAACGGGCTTGTACTCGATGCCGGGGAACACGTCCTGGAGCAGCGACTTGAGCAGCGGCAGGTCGTCGATGACGAGCTTGGGCATGACCGTCTCGCAGACCGACTGGATGAGAATCTCCTGCTCGGTGATCGGGCTGCTGAGCTCCGAGTCAACGACGGCGCCGGCGGCGGCCGCGTCGCCCGAGACGATGCGCATGCGCTTGAGGTTGCCGGCGGAAACGAGGACCGACTTGAGCGCGCGCAGACCAAAGTCGTAGTGCGACTGCGAGCTCAGCTGCTCGCTGCACAGGTTGAACAGCGGGACGACCTTGGTCGCGAGCGTCTCGGCCGACTTGAAGCCCTGCGAGTAGAGCATGACCTGGGCGATGAGCTCGCGGTCGGGCTTGGTCATGGCGACGCTGCGGAACAGCTTCTTGAGGTTGTCGGGGAGGTTGGAGCGGCCGGCGTAGCCCGGGTTCATGGTGATGAAGATGCCCGTGTCGGCGTTGATGGGCACCTGGCGGCCGAGCAGCTCGATCTCGAAGGCGGTGGCGGCGGCGGGGTTCTGCTTGAGCGCGGCGCCGACCTTGCGCAGGCCGAGCTGGATCGACTGCACCTGCTGCGACACGGCCGAGAGGATGCGCTCCTCGAGGCGGTTGAACTCGTCGAAGCAGCCCCACGCGCCGACCATGCACAGGCCGACGAAGATGCGGCCCATGGCCTGGAAGTCAAAGTTCTCGTCGCAGCAGAACACGAGCACGAACCGGCCGAGGGCGACGCCGAGGGCCTTGACGGACTCGGTCTTGCCCGTGCCGGCGGGGCCGAACGGGCTGCCGCCGAGCCGCGCCTCGAGCGCCTGCGTGAGCGTGAGGAAGCAGCGGTCCGTGAGCGGGGTCTGGACGAGGCGGTCGGGGATCCCGAGGTACTCGTAGCCGTAGTAGAACTTGGCGTTGGCCATGCGGACCTCGAGCCGCTGCAGCGGGTTGGCGGCCTTGGGGTCGAGGTAGAAGCGCATGTAGTAGAGCCACTCGAAGTCGGTGGCGCGCGCGATTCCGTTCTTGAGCAGCGTGCGGATCACGTCGCGCTGGTGCACGAGCTCCGTGACAAGGTGCTCGCACTTCTTGCGCGTCATGAGGTCGAGGTCCGTGAGCACCGCGTCGGCGAGCACCTGGAGCACCGTCTCGACGAGGCCGAGCGTCGGGCCCGCGGGCTGGTCCTGCGCGAGGCACGCCTCGACCGACTCGGTCCACACGATCTGCGACGCGAGCACGATGAGCTGCGACGGGAACTTGGCCATCCACGCGAGGAGCGCGGCCGCGAGCTGCGCGGACGTGGTCGCGACGGCAGCCGCGTCGGCGCCGGCAGCCTGCTGCTGCTGGCCGTGGAAGATGGCGGCGTACTCGGCGTGGCAGTCCTCGAGGATGAGGGCGAGCGACGTCTTCATCTCGCGCTCGACGCCCGTGAGCCACTCGTTGATGCGGCGGTCCTTGACGGGGACGGGGGTGCGGAACGGGACCGTCTCGCCCTCCTTGGACTTGATGGCGGTGATCTCGCCGTCGTTGCCCGTGGTGACGGTCGAGATGCCGGCGAACATCTTCTTGAGGTGCTTCTGGACGCGCTCCACGTCCTTGGCGTTGCCGATGATCTCGAGCAGGTCCTCGTCACCCACAAAGTAGAAGCGCGGGAACGCGGACCGCTCGCGCTCGAGGTACTCGCCGAGCGCCTTCTGGATCTTGGTGAGCAGGTCGGCGAGCCGCTCCATGGACTTTTGGATGTTCTGGATGTTGAGCACGTCGAGGACGTAGGGCGACTTGTACACCTTCTTCATCACGGCCATGAACTCGGTGTTGATGTTCTGGAACCGCGACGTCTCGACGGGGAGCAGGTGCTTGATGTCGGCCGAGCCCGTGAACACGCCCTCGAGGTACACCCACTGGCGCTGCACGTCGATCCACACGTCGAAGAGGAGCTGGACGCGGTTGAGCTTGTCCTCCCACGACCCGGCCTCCTCCTCGAACACGCGGTAGTACGGCGACATGCGCATGGCCTGCAGCGAGTTGAGGTGCTCCGAGCACACCGAGAACAGGTCGTCCCACCCCTTGACGAGCCGGCACTTGTTCTGGTAGTTGACGAGCTCGAGCGAGTAGTTGGTCCATGTCTCCTTGACCTGGCGCAGGTACTCCTCGAGCGCCATCTCGCCCTGCGCCGTGGTGATGACGGTGCGGATCACCTGCTCGTTGCGCCGGAGGTCGAGCGTCCAGACGTGGCCGAGCGTGAGGTCCGTGAGCAGCAGGTGCACGTTGAGCTGCTTGAGGAGCGCCTTCCAGTGGCGGTCGCGCAGCGCTTCGGACTTGAGCTCGGACAGCAGGCCGTTCATGCGCACGAGGCCCTTGAGCGTGTCCTGCATGTACTCGAAGGCCGCGTACTGGCGCATCTTGGCGGGCATCTCGCGCGTCTGCGCAACGAGCGCGTCGAGCTGGCTGCGCACCTTGCGCGCCGAGACATTGGCCCACGGCAGCTCGCGCAGCTCCGACAGCTCGGCCCACACGGAGCTGAGCGCGGACCAGACGGCCTTGAGGTCGGCCATCTCCTCGAGCGCCACATCGAGCGACGCCGTGTCGCGGCCCGAGTCGACGAGCCCGAGCGCCTCCTTGGCCTTGGCGAGCTGCTGCACCTCGTCGCGGATGCGCGTGAGCTTGGCCTCGTAGATGGACAGCGTGTTGAGGGCGTGCTCGGCGGGGATGTCGCCCTGGACGGGCTTGGTCTTGTCCCACTCGTCCATGAGCGACGCGCACTTGGCCTGCACCGCCTTGTCCTGCTGGACGATCTTGAGCTGGAGCCCCGACACCTGCTCCTGGATCGAGTTGTCCTTGCGGATCAGGATCTCGTTGAAGGCGGACCACTCGCCGTCGATCTGCTCAATGTAGATCCAGTCGGCGGGGAACGAGTACCGCTGGCGCTCGAGCACCTTCTGCCCGCTGCGGAACGCGTCCACATCGCCCGACCACGGGACCACCTTGCGCTTGAGGTCCTGGAGGAAGATGATGAAGGCGACCGTGTCGCCGGTCGCGGCCGAGTCGACCGAGAAGGCCTCGAGGTCGCCGCGCGCCTTGGCGATGGTCGCATGGAAGTCGCGCATCGCCTGCGCGAGCTTGGCGCCGTACTTGGTGAGGATCTCGCGCTGCCACTGGTCGTACTTGGCGTTGACCTTGGACTGCACCTGCTCGTAGTCGATGACGATGGGCCCAAACAGCTTGGCCGTGTCGGACACGTCAAAGGTGCCGCGGGCCTTCTTGATCTCGAGCAGGATCCCCTGCCACTTGGCGAGGTCGTCGCCGAGCGCCTCGTAGACGGTGGACGGCTCGAGGTCCCACAGCGACTGGTACTGGAGCCACACCTCGACGTACGCCTCGACCTGCGCCATCTTGGCCTCGATGATTGAGTACACGGCGCGGAGCGACGTCTCGGGGAGCCGCTCGAGGAGCGACCCGTAGGTCACCTTCTCGGCCTGCCGCATCGACAGCTGGTAGTGCGTCGACTGGATCCGCGACTGGTTGCACACGGTCGCCATCCACTGCTGCAGCTGGTGGTACCACGTCGCGCGCGCCCGCTCCAGCGGCGGGTCAATATACATGATCTGGTTGCGGATCGTCACCTCGTGCACGAGCGGGTTGAGCTTGGGCTTGACGACGTCGGCGCCGCCGAGGCCGGCCTCGGCCGAGGCATCGGCGTCGTCAACGACCGACGCCGCATCCTCGCCACCGTCGACGACCGAGGCGGCGGCGCTGCTGCTGGCGTTGCGCAGCATCGAGTGGCGCTTGCGGCGCGCGGCGGCGGCGGCGCCGGACCCGCCGGCGGCGGTGGCGTAGTCGTCGTCGTGGGTGGCCTCGAAGGCGCGGGCCCACTGGTTCATGGCGGTGGTGAGGCGCTTGACGAGGACGAGCTCGAGCTGCTTGTCGAGGTGGTCGACGAAGACGTTGAGGTTCGAGTACCCGTCGAGGTTGAGCTTGTCGACGTGGGCCTGGATGTCGCCGAGGATGGCCTCGAAGGTGGGGAACGCGTAGGCGCACTTTTCGAGCTCGCGAACCTTGGCGTTGATGTGCGCCATCACGTCCATGACGTTGACGACCTTGTCCTGGAACAGCGACACGGTGTTGGCGAGCTCGCGGACGAACCCGACGTGCTTGGACCCGTCGGACCGCACGTCGAGCGTGCTGAACACCTCCCACCGGTAGTGGATGCCGCGGGCGATGAGCCCCTGGACGTCGCGCTGGTAGACGGCGACGAGCAGCGCGACATCGCGCGGCTGCGAGCGCAGCTTGTCGACCGTGAGCTGGTAGGTGCGGATCGTCTCCTGCATCGACACGGCGAACGGGTAGACGCGCTTGGCCTCCTTGGCGATGTTGGCGACGGTCGAGGGGATCGAGTACCCGAGCCACTGCATGTTGCGGACCTCCTTGAACAGGGTGATGATCTGCGGGTCAAACGAGACCACGAGCTGGAGCTGGTTGTTGTTGGCGCGCTGGCGGACCACGTCGAAGATGCGGCCCGTGACCTTGAGGTCGCGCTGGAGGATCTCCTGGACCCACTGCTCGTAGATGGCGCGCGTGTCGAGCTTCTTGCGGAACGAGACCGAGTCCTGGGCGAGCCGCGCGCCGTCCGCGTAGTTCTCCCACCCGCGGCCCAGCACGTCCTCGACGTGCCGCATGTACATGTCGAGCTGGCGCTCGATCTGGCGGGCCCAGGTGATGGCGCCGGCCACGGGCGGGATGTCGCGCACGCCCGACATGTGGAACGCCTCGGACGACGGGTACTGCAGCTTGAACTTGTCCTGGAGCTTGCGCAGGTCGTCCTTGACCGAGTCGATGAGCTGGGTCTGGTACTCCTGGATCGCGCCGCGGATCTTGGGCCGCACGAACAGCGCGTTGAACTTGGAGAAGACCCGGAACATCTCGTTGGCGTTCTTGGCCGACCCGAGCTTGTCGCGCAGCGTCGCGATGATGATGTTCTCGACGCGGCCCACACGCTCGTTGTACGCCTCCTCGGCGCCCGCCCAGATCTCGGTGCCCTCGCCCGTCACGTCGAGCACGTCGACGGTGCGCACCACCTCGTACGCGGACGCCACCTCGTCGAGCGCGTTGATGTCGGCGGCGGCCGCGGCCGCGGCGCCAACCGCAGCGGCCGAACCGGGAGCGGCGGCGATGGCGGGGCGCGGGCGCATGCCGGGGGCGAGGTGGCTCGGGGACCCGACGACGCGGCCGATGGTAGCCTGGAGCTGCTCGTGCTGCTTGCGGAACCGGCGCATGTACTCGATGCGCTCCTGGAGCTTGGCGTGGAAGTTGGTGATTTTGATGGGCAGGTACTTGTCGTTGCGCTTGCGCGACACCTCGCGGGCGAGCCCCGAAAAGTCCTTGATGCACGAGTCCCACGTGTCGAAGACGGCGGCGCACCCGGCCGTGACTTTGTTGAAGTCGTCGTAGCTGAGGTACATGAGGCGGCGGGCCTTGAGCACCTTGAGGATCTGGTCGAGCAGGTCGCGCGAGATGGCCTCGACGAGGAGCAGGTGCCGCTTGACCGGGTACGACGACAGCTTGATCTTCTTGTTGATGTGGTTGAAGACGAGGACCAGGGCCTCGTTGATGCGGCCGAGGTCCGTGGCGGCCAGCAGCTCATCGATCGGGAACTCCTTCATCAGGATGTTGTACTTGTGCACCACGTCCATGCCCTCCTGCAGGCCCGTGTCGGCGCGGAACGACACGGTCGCGTGGAACCGCTTGGCGTGCTTGAGCACGTCGAGGACGAGGACTATTTTTCGCGCGCAAGATGTGAGTGGAGCCGCTCACAAGCACGACAAGCACCAAAAAAGAGATACGTACGGACTTCCTCGGACTTGAGCTGCTTGTCGATCTTCTCGAGGGCGCGCTCCATGTTGAGCCAGAAGTTGATCTCCTGCGACGCGGTGCCGGAGGCGGGGTCGCGCGAGAGCTTGGTGACCTTCTGGATCTCCTTGACCCACGAGTTGACGTCGCCCTGGAGCTTGTTGAGGAACGACGAGTCGGCGAGGAGCTCGGGCGGGATCAGATCGACGTTGGGCCGGCGGCCGGCGTCGCGCGCGGCCGCAATCGCCTGGTGGATGACCGGGTGCGCGTGCAGCGTGACCTCGGGGATGTCCACGTTCTGCTGCAGGTGCAGGAGCGACAGCTCGAGCTCGGCAAACTTTTTCTTGGCCACGGGGATCCCCTTGGTGTCCTCGGCCGCGCGCTTGGCGGCGACCGCGGACAGCAGCGGCTGGCCGAGCGACGACGTCGAGTTGCCGACGCTGCCGTTGGCCGCGTTGGCCGCGTCCTTGGCGTCGGCGTCGGTCGCGGCCTGCGAGTTGACAAAGGCGTTGAAGTAGGGCGCCACGGCGTGGTGCACGTAGCTGTGGATCAGCTCGTAGAACATGGTCGGGGCGGCCGCGTCGACGGGCCCGCCGGACGCGAAGCCCGCGGCGGGGCCCGGCAGGTGGATGAAGGTGACCTGCGAGCTCATGGGCTTGGCGGGGTCGAGCACGGGCGCGCGCTTGATGAACACGATCGACGACACGAGGTTGGCCGAGTAGTGCACGTCGAGGCGCAGGTCGAACTTGGTCACCTCGGGCGCCGGCTGGTCGGGGTCGTCGACGACGACAGCGTCGTTCTCTGGCGGCGGGTACGATGCGAGCGATCAGATCGGGATCACGACGACGACGAGCGAGCGAGCGAGCGGCAAGCGTACCCTGGGGAACGCGCTCCTTGACAACGACGAGGGTCGGGACGCCGGCCTCGTTGGCAAACTTGCGGCACTTCTCGAATGCGTCGGGGACGCCGGACAGGGCGAGGGCGATCTCGCTGGGCGTGGCCTCGAAGAGCGAGGCGCCGACGCCGTGCAGGTGCGACACGACGAGCGCCGGGTCGAACTGGGGCGCCGAGGCGGCCGCCGACGCCGCCTGCGTGGTGGGCGTGTCGGGGTCGTCCATGGTGGTGGCGCGACGGGTTGCGGGGGTTGCGCGATGGAGCAGCGGGTGCAGAGGATGCGCGATCTGGACGGCGGTGCGGGGTCGAATTCGTCAGTCTGACTTGGCCGATGGGTCGGCACGGTCGCGGGCATCACGTACGCGAAGGGGTACGGGTGTATCGGTTGAAGGGGCGACGGTGCCGCGGCGGGTCGGTCGGTCGGTTGGAGGGCAGTGCCGATGGGAAGGGCGACTGCGCGAGCGAGCGACGGGTTCAGAGAGACGCGCCCAGCACGTCGCGTTGCGGGTACGGGTACGAGGGATCGCTCGCGGGAGAGAGAGGGACGCGCCAACCTTGCTGCACGGGCGGGTGGCGCTCTGCGAGAGGATCGGCGCGGCGGCGCGAGTGGCGTGGCCGCGCGTCACCTGAGAGCCGACCGCCGTGGCAGCCGTCTCGCCTTCTGTCTCGCAAGTGGCCGAGTCGCTGCTGATCCCTCCTCTCTCCTCCCTCGTCGCCCAACCAGCGAACCCATGCAACGTTGCACATGAACCATGACTAGCAGCAACACCAACACGGAGATCCGCGCCATTGAGTTCTTTTCCGGGATCGGCGGCCTGGTACGGCCGGGCTCGCTCCCTGCGCGGCTCGACTCGGCCAAGTCCTGACCCCAACCCCGACTCCGCCCGTAGCACTATGGCTTCAAGCACACCGGTGCGCCCGGCGACGTGGTCGCCGCGTACGACGTCAACCAGGTCGCCAACACCGTGTACGCGCACAACTTCCCCGCGACGGCGCTGAGCACCGCGTCCATCGAGCACCTGTCGCTCGCCGACGTGGAACGGTACCGTGCCAACGCCTGGTTCCTGTCGCCGCCGTGCCAGCCGTTCACGCGCGGCGGCAAGTGCCTCGACCACGAGGACGACCGCAGCCGCGGCCTGCTGCACCTCGTCGCGCTGCTCGAGCGCATGGCGGTCCCGCCGCGGTACCTGTTCCTCGAGAATGTCAAGAACTTTGAGACGAGCGAGTGCCGCCGCATCCTCGTCGACGCCCTCGACAGGCGCGGGTACGCGATCGCGGAGTGTCTCCTCGAGCCAACCCACCTCGGCATCCCGAACGCCCGACTACGATACTTTCTCATGGCTCGTCGCCGGGCCGACGACCTGCCGGCGGCCCCGGTGGCTGCGGACGAGGCCGAGTCGGAGCCCACACCGCTCTACTCGGAGCGCGGCGTGATCCAGACCACCTGGCCCGTCGTGTGGTCGCCCTCCTCTTCTCCTACTTCCTCCGACAACCCGGCAGTCGAGGTCGCCGCGCTCTCGTCGTACTTCGACGTGGAAGTGGACGAGACGTGCCTCGTGCCCGAAGCGTGGATCCGCAAGTCGCACAAGTTCAACTTCGGTCCGCTTCATCTCTCCTCACCCCTTTCCCCAAACCCCCGACTCTCACACCCCGCCCCTCCCGTGTAGACGTCGTCTCCTCGAACGCGACGCGCTCGTCGACCTTCACCAAGGCGTACGGGTCGCGCCACATCTTCGGATCCGGCTCGTTCCTCGTCTCGGAGCTGCTGCCCGCCGGCGGCTCGCAGCTGATCAGCGACGTGGACCGCATGGTCCAGCTGCGCCCGCGTTTCTTCTCGCCCGCCGAGGTCGCGCGCCTGCACTGCTTCCCCGACTCGCTCACCTTCCCCAAGTCCGTCTCGCGCGCGCAGCAGTACCGCCTCCTCGGCAACAGCCTCAACGCGCAGCTTGTCGGCGAGCTCATGAAGATTTTGTTTGATGATGTTATTGCGTAATACTACACGCCGTTTTTGGGACATCCCGTAACGACCGTGTGGCGCAGCGCGAGACAAGGATCACATGATAGACCGACGCGTCTCAAGCAGCGGCACTCGCTCGACGAATTGCTGACACATGACCTGTGCGCTCGTCTGTTCGTCCGCGCTCGTCGGTTCGTCCGTGACGGGAGACACTGCGCGAGGTGGATCGAACCGCCTTCTGCGGGGACAAGTCCCTCGCTAGCTCTCCAGGCTCTCGGACTGCGATACGTCAAACCTCGCCATGCCCGAAGCCGTGACTCTGCGCAACAATTTGCGCGACAATCTGCGCCTCCCCGTACGTGTTTCTGGCCGAGAAGACGATGCGAGACCTCCATGCGAGCGTTCACGGCGCAGGTTCGCCTTGGCCCGCCGCTCGTAGCTGTTGATGCGATCGCGACGACGTTCACCTTCTCTACCATCCCACCCGCGGAACCAGGGCAGTCGTCCGATGTCGCGTCGGCAGGCGCTCCAAGGTTCACATTGTTCGCTCAACGCAAGCACGCCGAGTCGCTCGCGCGCAGCTCGGATCTGAGCCGCGGCTTCGCCTCGGACGTGTGTAGCGCGCCGGCCCACTTGCCGTTCAAGAGCTTCTCCGTACTCGTCCGACCTGGCGCCTTCAACGAGACGGCCGAGGTCAGCATCGCCGTGGCCCGCGTGACGAGTGCGATCGAGTGTTCTATCAGCCTTCCGTTCCCCGCTTGTCGCGACGCGCTGTTCAGCGCTCCGACGCCTACTGCGAGCTGTCAGATCCCAAATTCCGGCGAGCGGGCGTGCTTGACGCTACACAGCGCCGTGTTCGTCGAGACCACGGTCGCGAGCTTGTTCGAAACGGGACTTCGCCGCGTTGTAATCAAGTTCCTGCACCCGGTAGTCGAGCAGCGGCTCCCGTGGTGGGCATCAACGGTCATTACCAGCAAGCTCAACAACCCGGCACGCTGCGACCTGTGCTTCCACGTTCGCGTGAGCCACTCGCCGCCCATGATCACGGTCGTGTACGCGGCGAAGCTCATTCTCAGCACCCAGCCCGGTTTCGCCGCGCTGATCCGAGGAGCTTGGGCGAAGCGGATCAGCGAAGGACAGCCGATCAAGCTGTCGTGGCCAATGGCGCCCTTTGCAATGGTCCTTGCCTACGTGTACTCGGGCTGGGTGCCCGGCGAGCCGGTTCCCCATGCAATTCACCAGTTTTTCGAGTCGGTCGGCGTGGATCCGGTCATCAAGGACGCGAGCCAGGCGACCGAACTGGTCGAGTTTGCGCAGCGGATCGACTGTCGCGAGCTTGTGGCTGTTGCGCAGAAGATGTTGGCTAGCTTCAATGCGCCGAGTAACGCGTTGGTAGAGCTGTATAATTGAAAACTCCCTGATTTAACACGTAGAGCCAAAGAATTTGAGCAGGGGCGCTCGCACGCGCGGTTCAAGCGTGTGAGACGCGTTTCGATAACACGTGACGGGTGCGAGACGCGTTTTCTGATCAGCCTGATCAGGCTGGCCCACCCCTGGCCGACAACGTAGAGGAACAGTGACCGAGTTCATGTATGCACAATCAGCGAGGTATATTGGATCTTATTTACATTTTCACCACACGCCGCGGTATCATCTTCTCTAAACGCCGTTCCTGCGCGCCTCAATCCTCTCGCGCCTGTTCTCCTCCTCGATCGCATCCTCAGCGACCTCCTTGAGGTTTTTGTGCGTGTCGACGACGGGGCACCGGACCTCGACGTGTAGCGAGACGACGTCGGGTACGACGGGGATCACGACCGCAAACCCGTCGAACTGGGTCGTGTCGTCGTACGCCTCGGCGCGCTTGGTGAACCCGACGAGCCGCTGGAGCAGCTGCACGGTAGTCTCGGCGACCGAGCGGAGCGCGGTGCGCCCGTCGTCCGTCGAGTACGGCGATCCCGGCGTGCAGTCGAGCGTGTACTCCGAGTCGAGGTACTGCTCCATACCTTGGATCACGGCCTTGGCCGTATCGCCGACGGCGGCGCACAGCGCGCCGCGGATCCAGTCCTGCAGCGTGAGGGCGACCGTGACGAGGGCGGCAATCTGGTGGTGCATGCCGATCTCCTCAAACCGCTTGTCGAGGTGCCAGAACCCGGGCATCGGCGTGGTCGCGCACGTCGCGTCGAGCACGCGGATGCGCAGGAACATGAGCGTGGTCGTGATCAGCCGCTTGTCCTGCGGGTACGCCATGAGCCAGAACGCCGCGGGGGTGTCGGGGAGGAGCGACTCGGCCGCGTGCTTGAGGTCGCCCTGGTACTCGACCGAGAACACGCGCGAGTCGTCGGTGCGCGTCAGGTTGTTAGACTCGTCACACTAGACGACGACGACGAGGTCGCGGGTCGTTAGAGGCCAGCCAGTGGGAGACGTTCAGGTGAGTGAAAACATACCATGTGCAATACATAAGCCGCCGCAGGCCTGTCCTTGCGGGTCCCGCCGAGCTGCAGCTTGTCCAGGTTGGCGATATAGCGGATCACCTTGATGGCGAGCGCCTCGAGCGTGAGCTCGCGGCGGTCGTACGCGTACTCGCGGACCGCGTAGACGGCGAGGTTCTCGAAGATGGTCGACTTGGACATGGCGGTCGCGCTGCTCGAGAAGACGAGCATTCCCCACAGCTTGAGGATGCGGATCAGCTTGCGCACGACGTCGGGCTCGCGCAGCACCGTCTCGACCGTGGCCTCGGACACGAGCGGCTGGTACAGGCGGTGCAGCGACTTGGACACGGTCTCGTTGGTCGACAGAACGTGGCGGAGCGACTCGACCTGCGCGGCGGTCCCGCGCCGCGTCATGCGGTGGTCCGGGTCCGCGACGACCTCGGTCGCGCACAGCAGGTCGAGCTTGACCTTGAAGGCGGGCACGGCGGCGCCCGCGTGCCGCACGCCGCCGTCGCTCTCGTCGAACTCGAGGTTGAGCGGGCCGGCGTACACGGTGCACGCGATACTGTTGGCGCGCCTCTTGACGTCGGCGACCCACATGACGAGCCCGTCGTCAACGGGCCAGTAGCGCGGCGGGTCGGCCGCGAGCGCGAGCGCGCGCTCGATGACGACGAGCGTGTCCTCGAGATGGCGCGTCGTCGGGTTGAAGTTGCTCATCATGAACACGCGGTCGACGTCGAACGAGAAGTGGATGGCCGTCTTCTTGTGCAGCGAGCCGACACGGGCGGCACGGGTCGCTTCGAGCTTCGGCAGCGCGGCCTGGAGCGAGCGCAGCACGTAGTCGGCGACGAGATCGGTGCACTCGTGCGCGAGCCGCTCCTGGCGCGGCGTCGGCTGGATTGCGGCGGCCACATCCTCCAGGTGCTCGTCGAGCGAGCCGGGCGGGAGGACCAGCTTCGAGATCCGCTTCTTCGCCGGCCGCGAGTGCGTCGCCTTGATCTTCGACGGCCGCTCTTTCTTCGGCGTGAACTCGGGCGACAGGAGCGGCGTCGGCGGGTACTGCATCGCGGCCGCGGGTCTAGAGACGGTTGTGTTGACGCCGAGGAGCGCCGCGGCGCAACCGCGATCCAGCGCAGCAAGGGGGAGGCGCACCACGCTCCGAGCTGAGCTGCTCGAGCCCCAACCTCGTGCCGACCTAGACAGCTGCTGGACGCCCCGAAAGGGGAGGGAAGGGGGCACGGAGTTTCCGTTCTTCGTCGCCCCAAAGGGCAACGGCGGGTCGCATGAATCGGCGGACAGCTCCGCAGCTCCGCAGCTCTCGCTGGTGCGACCACGTTGCTGGCCCACATGGATCAAATTTGAAAGCTCTCAACGACATGATGGGCCGCCGATCCACCTTGCTCTCTCGACCACGACCACGATCGCGAGCAAGTAGCCACGCGACATGGCGGCGAGGATGAGCGAGAATTGGGGGGTACAGATGCCGAAGAGTCGGTTCTATGTGCGCTTACGCGTTCGAGAGGAACGTGTGCGAGGTTGAAGTGAAGCTAGTCGAGTGGCAGGTCCTGCGAACCGTAGGGCAGGGCGAGTCGTGTCAAAGCCTCGGCGTTAGGCTCGCTCCATGTTTGCATCGCGTCAGACAGCAGGTTGCAGCAGCTGATACATACATCCTCGGCACCGGCTTACGGGACGCTGGGCATCCTTGCTCCGCGCGGCCTCCGCGCGGCCTCCGCCAGAGGCGACGCGACGACGCGTCGAACAATCACGTGATAGCTGTGGGACGCGTTTCGACGCTGATCACCGCGAGCAACCGCTTGCGGTCCCTGCATGATCGACGTGGCCTGACACGCTACCTACTCTCACGGCTGACGGGACAAAACTCGAAGCCCCATCGCGTTCGTTGCCATCAAGCCAGCGATCATCACCCCTCGGACAAACGCAGCGCCCGTATCATTCTGAGGGAGGGTTCAGCGTCAACTTGAGATTTGAGGAGGTCGTGAAGTTCCGGAGCTTGAGATCCGGAAAGTGAGCCGATCGCGTACTCCCTTCGCTTCGCCTGCTCGAAGCCTTGGAGGAGCCACCGCTTTTGAACTGTGATCGGGATGGGCGCGATGCGCCGCCACACCCTCGATGGCACGCGACGCGCCACTCGGCCCGTCGACTCACGCAACCCTTGGACTCAGATACTCGTCCAGCCGCTCGGCACTACGCGTCGAGGTGGCCCGCGTGGACCCATGCGGTCATTTCGCCTTGCGCCGGCGCTACGATCACCCAACGGCGGTTTAGTTTCATCGCGATGGATGGTCAGCAGCACGCATCGACACTCGGGCCAGAGCACCATCTGATCAAAGTCTGATGGGCGTGTAAGCTGCAGACTCCGGCTCCACCGGCTTCATGGATCGCAAAACGTCGCGTGTCCGGCGATGAGGAGGGACCCTACCCTGGTGCCGTGACGCAGCCAGTCGAGATTTTCTGGAATCTTGTTCGGTTGATCGAGTGTCTGAGCTCGAACACCTGGGGCCGTCGGCCGCACTACCCTTGCGCTCGCCTAGAACATGGTCAGAACGAGCCTGTTTCCACGACTATAAAATCTGTTATGCCCGCCTCTCCCCTAATTTGACTTAACATCGCCTTGACGACTTCCACAGCAATGCGATCCATCTCCCTCGTGTCCCTGCTCGCCGTGCTCTGGATCGCTCTCGTCGCGGCGCCCGCCACCGCCGGCCCGTGGCCTGCCGAGACCACCAACGGGTTCCGTGGCGTCGCCGTGACGTACATGTCGCGTCTCAAGCTGGCGACCGTGTACGGCGGCGAGACCGTTCCCGCGGGCGCGGCCGCGAACGTGACGGGCCGCCCGCTGTCGACCGTCTTCTCGCTCGACTTCTCCAAGCCGCTCGACTTCTCCAAGCCGCTCGACCTCGCCAAGTCGGGCCCCGAGCCCTCCATCGTCACCATGCAGCCGTCGCTCGGCGCCGTGGGCGTCGCCAACCTCGTGCCGCTCATGTCGCAGCCGTCGCCGAGCGACCCGTACCGCGTGCTGCTCGCGGGCGGCAACTCGGCCGTCAACGTGCCCAACACGCAGGTCTTCGAGTACGAGTTCCCTGCGACCGCGGCCGATTCGGCCAGCGTCCAGGCCAAGCTCACGACGGGCACCAAGAACGCGTCGATGCCGCTGTACCCGGCGCGCGTCGTGGTCCTCTCGGACACGGTGCCCGGCGCGATGCGCCCGACGGCGTTCGTGATGGGCGGGCTCGCGCGTAACCGCACCGGCGGGTTTACGACCACCAACCTCGACTTGAACATCAACGTGAACAAGACGACCCCGGTCGCGACCATCAATGAGGTACACATTTCTACATTGACGCCGCATCGAAGCGGCCAGTAGCTAACTTTTCGCGACCCCCACACCTCCAGTTCGGCGAGGTCAAGTACACGGACACCTTCAACCCGAGCGTGCCCATGATCCGCGCCATCGACGCGGCGGGCGGTACTATGTTCTGGTCGGGCCGCGACGAAAAGGCCGAGGTCAAGCTGCGGCTAGAAGAGTTCCCGACGCAGGTGTGGTCGTACTCGCCGCAGTCCGCCAACACGCGCCGGGGTAACCTGCTGGTTCGTGGCGACCTGCGTTCGGTCGGCCGCGATCCCGCCGCCGTCACGTACGTTGGCGTCAACGACACGCGCTACGACATCTATTTCGGCGGACGCGGCGCCCGCTCGCTCGTCACGTACGTGCGCGATCGCACGCTCACCGCGACCGCGGGCATCGTGCTGAACCCCGACATGGGTCCGCTCGCTGTCGAGAGCCCGACGGCGCTGGTGCTTGGACAGACGATCGTGGTCCTCGGCGGGACCAAGATGATGCCTGCGAGCTGGCCGCGCAAGGTCATCAACCTGCTCAAGATCGAGACGCAGATTGACGGTTCGCTCAACTTCCGCTGGTACGTTCGACGCGGCTCTAATTGCGTTGAGCCGAGCGATCGAGCAGTGAACTCACGTTTTGCAACTCCTTTAGGGTCGACAAGCTGGATCCCGCGAGCTTCACGGCTCCCGCAGCCGTCGAGTCGCTGGCCACGACGCCCGTGGCCAACGGCGTGATGCCCAAGCGAGACCCTACCGGTTCGCCAAGTAGTTCTGCGGGGACGAACGCCGTCTACCTGACCTCGTCGATCATGGGCGTGGTTGCAGCGCTCGGGCTCCTGATCTAAGTCGTGATTCGGCACCACGAGCGGGTAGAATATAATTTCTGGGCAATAGACAGATTGATCGATGGAACTTGAGCACGTTCTCGAAATGAGTGAGCAAAGATGACGCCTTCAGGTCCTTGCTGCTACGATTGTGAGACCTCAGGTGGCCGGGACGGTTGAGACGCGTCGATTTACCACACGCCGCGCGCGTGACGCGTCCCAACGTTCGTCCTAAACTACAAGTCGGAGGCTTGAGACTACGGCCTCGATAACCACTTCACGCTCGTGGTGATAGAGCAGTTGATTGTGGCTACATCAGGCAAGACATCAATCGTATTATGGCTAGCAGTTCATGTGCGATCCTTCTTATAAGAAGGATCGCACCTTGGTCACTGGTTAGTGACCTCTGTGTGCGGGTGTGGCTCAACGCGCGCGATTTTCGCGCTCCAAAACTTGAGGCCCACGGCCTTGCCAGCTTGGAACAACAAAATGCGACCGCCTGGAGCGGGAACCACCGTGTTCAGGGAGCCAAACGTTGCGACGGGACGTCGGAGCCGCGCGAACTAGTGATGCAGCGAGTGATGCAGGCTCAATCATTCATCGAGCAAGGGATTTGCGAACCTGATATGCACACGGCGCATGACTCTAGTGCGTGCGTGCGTGCGTACGAGTGATGTGTGCATACAAGTAGGCTCGTTGTGGGGGAGCAAACACCACAACGCGTTAGTCGCCCGCTAGCAATCATTCCTCCTCCTCCTCTCCACTCGGTATCCGTTCACCAACAGCTGCCCACAATGCTACCTGCTCAAGCAGGTCAGGCGCACGGCCCTGCGCGGCCGCTGCGCCCCCTTCGCTCGAATGCATCTCAGCAGGTGGCAGCCGTGGACCCCAACTTCCTGTCTGTCATCAAAACGAATGACCTGGAGCGACTGCGCAAGCTCGTTGACAAGCTGGCGAAAGACTCGAACCGCAGTAATTCAACCCCTGCGTACACCTCTTCCTCGCTTAGCCAAGTCATGGCCGACTGCGCAAGTTTCGCTTGTGAACGGACGTGGCCACGCGGGCCGCGCAAGACCCTATTTGAGGTAATGGACAGTGGTTTCGATAACCTACGTCGCTTTCTGGACATTTCAGACGTCTCAGCTGACGCGAAGGCCGCGTCGCGACGCGTTTCGAAACCTGTGAGACGCGTCGATTTATCACGTGACGCGCGCGAGATACTTTTCTCCGTCTCCGAGCCTCGGGCAGGAGCGCCGCAGGCCCACCGAGTCACCCAAACTGCGCGCGGCGAGTCGAAATGAGTGGAACGAGGCGAAAATGTATTGTAGGCGGCGGTCCCAAATGCAACCGATCAAGCGAGCGAGCAAGAAACTATCAATCAACCCCCCACCCGCGCGAGGTCAGCACAGATTCTGCGCCTCGAACTCGGCAATCAGGTCCTTGAGCACGTCCGTGTCCTTTTTGTCGAGCAGGTCAAACTCCTTGGCGAAGCAGACGAAATGCGCGAACAGGGTGTTGAGGTGGGCCTCGGCGTGGAGGTGCAGGATCTTGTCGTAGTGGGCGTGGTAGATGTGGGCGAGGATGCGGAACATGTGCTTGAAGGCGGTCTTGACGGTGGCGGGGTGGTCTTTCGGGAACGGCTGGCCCGACTTGGTCGGGAACACTTCTGGGTCGTCGAGCTGGCCCTGGATCCACGTGGTGGCGCTGTCGATGTACTGCGGCGCGGCGACCTTGTTGGCGCGCTTTTGTGCGTCGACCCACGCGTACTCGGTTCTGGACGAGGGGAGTGTGCGTGGTGGGGTGAGTGGTGGCGCGGGGGCGACGACGGGAGGTGGGTGTGGGCGAGGATCGGCCAGGGCGGGTGGGCGAGCGAGGACCGGCGGAGGCGAGTGCGAGAGCGAGCGAGGATTCGTGAAGGCGAGCGAGCGATCGAGGACCGGCGGATTCGAGTGCGAGAGCGAGCGAACGAGGCAAGGCATACCTACCCTGCGCCGGCGCTCATGGTGCTGCACTCCTTGACGGTGCAGAACTCGGAGATGGTGCCCGAGAAGAGCGAGATGTACTGGAAAAAGTCAAAGACTAGACGCGCGCAATCGTCAGCCCACGCACACACCCGCCCATCCGCGCGCGATCCGCGTACCGTTGGCGGCGAGCCACTCGTCGCGGTCGATCTGGGCGGGGAGCTGGACCATGGGCTGGAAGCTCCCCTTGACGAGGACCGACGAGACGTAGGGCGCGGTGAGGAAGAGTGGCTTGGGCACCGACGCCGACGTCTTTCTCGCGCTCTTGATCTTGGACCTGCAGTGGCTTCCGTTGTGAGCGATCGCGCTCGGCAGGTCCATCGCGGCGATGCGTACCGGATGTTGAAGAAGCTCATGTCGCGAGAGTTGGTGGCGGCGGCTATGCATGGGGGAGGGAGGCGCGTGCGCGATGAGCGACTCGATCACTCATGGACGCGTCGCGGCGCGAGATTGCATGGGATACATTTGACGTGGAC
Organism: Blastocladiella emersonii ATCC 22665; assembly: GCA_025594325.1. NCBI lineage: Eukaryota > Fungi > Blastocladiomycota > Blastocladiomycetes > Blastocladiales > Blastocladiaceae > Blastocladiella > Blastocladiella emersonii. Next base: position 1,000,636 of record JANHCV010000009.1, on the reverse strand, counting down.
GGATCGTGGCGTTGCGAGAGGTCGCTTGCACCCAGACGAGTTTGTCAGCTCTCGAGCCGAGCACGCGAGGGAGAGAGCGCGAAGGGGCGCGGCGCGAGGCCGGGAGCCAAGCAAGAACGACGCGAGCGGGCCGGCGGGCGCCACGCACGCGCGCGCACGTGGCGTTCCGCTTCGCCTCGGCGTGGCGCGTCGCTCTTCCTTTCGTGCGTTCTCTCTCTCCCCCGCCTCCCTCTCGCTCCCGCTGCCCATCGCACGCACGCCTTTGCTTGCCACGTAACTCTGCGCACGCGCCGCACGCGCACTCCCCCTCGCAACCCGACTGCCCGCCCGCCCGCGCGACCGCCACCACGATGCATCTGTTTGGAAGGGGCAAGCCAAAGACGACGCCCAAGGACGCCATCATCCGGCTGCGCGAGACGCTCGACATGCTCGAGAAGCGCGAGCGGTACCTGCAGACCAAGATCGACAACGAGCTCAAGACGGCCAAGGCCAATGCGACCAATAACAAGCGCGGTGCGTGCGTTCTGCCGGGGCGTATCCGATGCCGTCTGCGCTGACTCGAGAGTGGTGGTGTGTAGCCGCGCTCATGGCGCTCAAGCGCAAGAAAATGTACGAGACGCAGATCGAGAAGATCTCGGGCGCGCGCATGACCATCGAGACGCAGATGGGCACCATCGAGAACGCCAACGTCAACCTCGAGGCCATGAAGGCCATGAAGATGGGCGCCGATGCCATGAAGGAGATTCACGGCGCCATGTACGGTCTCTTTGACGGGGTTCTCTCCGAAACGCGCGCTCACTCCTCGCGCGCACCGCGTAGGGACATCAACAAGGTGGACCAGACCATGGACGAGATCCGCGACCAAATGGACCTGGCCAACGAGATCTCGGACGCCATCTCGCAGCCCGTCGGCATGGGCATGGACATGGACGAGGACGAGCTCAACGCCGAGCTCGAGCTGCTCGAGCAGGAGGAGCTCGACAGCAAGCTGCTCGGCCTCGAGAACGTGCCCATCTCGGCGCCCAACGTGCCGACGACCGAGCCTGGTACGCTTTTTTGTGTGGGAGACCGAGACGGCGCGCTGACATCCCGCGAATCCAGCCGTCGCGCAGCCACCGCGCCCGACCAAGGGCCAGGTCATCGACGAGGACGAGGAGGCGGAACTCGCCATGCTCAAGGCGTCCATGGTGCGTGCGCTCGCACGTCTCCTCTTACTCGTTCGCGCGCTGACGCCGCTCCATCGCAGGCCATGTAGCCCCCGCCGCCGCCCACCACTCGAGCTTGCCGTCCCTCTCTCTGTTCCATATATTCTCTTCCTCGCGTCGTCGCCACACCCTCGTCTTCCTGAGCGCCATCGAGCCGAGTGGGCGGGTGGCTGAGTGACGCGCTCCGCCGACGCCCACGTGCGGGCGGAAACGCGCCTCGTTTCGCCTTTCCTCGCCGGTCGGTCCACTGCTCGCCGTTCCACGGCAAAGTTTGCGCCCTTACAAAAAGCCGCCACCCCTCCCTCCCCTCCCCCTCTCTCCCCCCTCAACCCTCGCACCATCTTGCACCGTATCAACTTTCGACTTAATGACCCTCCCCGTCTCGCCGCTGAAACGCGCCGAGGCCGTGACCCACCCGCGCCGCAGCATCACGGGCACCTCGCCCAAGCTCGGCCGCGCCGAGTTTTCCGCGCGCCGCGAGATGTGGCAGTCGCGCACCTCGGGGTCCGGTTCTGTCGAAAAGCCCGCGCCGCCCGTGTTCGTCTCCGCGCCCAACGAGGAGGCCGTGGTCATCGCGCCAGCGGCCGCGGCACCCGCCATCGTCGTAACGACTGAAGAGCAGACGACATCGGCAGGGGCCCCGGCGCGCCGCTCGCACCGCGCCACGCTCGGCGCACCGACGCCGGCGCGGTCGTCGCAGGGTACGCATCAGGGGTTGAGTGTATGCACTCCGTCCGGTCCATCGCCTGACCAACCCACTTTCGCGGTGTAGAACCCGCCAATGAGGAGGACGACGACGACGACAAGTCCAAGACGCCCGTGCTGCGCCGCTCGTCGCGCCTGAGCGCCAAGACGTCTTCGCTCGGATCGGCGTCGTCGTCGTCGCGCCCGGCGAGTCCCGCTGACCGTCTGTCGCCGATCCGTACGTTGCCGATCGCGCGCATCGTTCCCCGTTCCCTCAACTCACTTCGCCGTCCGCATAGCCTCCAAGCGGTCCCGCGCGAGCCGCAGCCGCAGCCGCAGCCCGAACCGCGCCGCCGCCGCTTCGGCCGCCGCCCCCGCGACCCCGCCGCGCCCGACCTCGCGCCTGAGCATCTCCTCGACCACCTCCACCTCGTCCACCGCGAAACCCGTCTCCCCGCCGCTGGCCTCGGCCCCCTCGGTCCGCGTGCGCATCGAGCACCTGACGGCGTCCGCCTCGAAACCCACTGCCGTCGCGTCCACCCCCATCGTCCTCGCAACGGGCGCGAAACGCTCGTCCTCGGCCATCGCGCGCAAGTTCGAGTCGGCGACGACCGACCCCGCGCCGCGGCCCGCGAAACGGTTCAAGCTCACCCCCGCTGGGTCGCCGACGCGCCCGAAGCAGGGCCGCCGGTCCGTCACGTCGCTCGCCGCGCGGTTCGAGTCCGCGCCCAACCCCAACCCCTCCTCTCCCTCGCAACCCCTCTCAACCCCACCCCCGCCTCCGCCGCCGCGCCTCGTCGTGCCCGCTTTGGGGGATGACGCGTCGGCGTTCGCACACGCGGGCTCGGTGCCGTGCACGTCGTGCGGCGGCGCCGTGTACCGCGCGGAAGCCGCGGTCGTGGGCGCGCGCGTGTGGCACGCCGGGTGCCTGGTGTGCGGCGACTGCCGCGCGGCGACGGCGGCGGGCGCGATGCCGGCGCGGCTCGCGGTGGGGGGCGTGGTGGTCGTCGGTGGGGTCGCGTACTGCGCGAGCCATGGTGCGCGGCGCGAGGTTGCGGGTGGGCAGACGCCACGCAAGTAGTAGATGGGGAATGAGAAATGTATCATCAGTTTTGTGCTTACTTGCGGGAACCGGCAGCGGCAGCGCGCTGGCGGCGCTTCCGCCGGCGCTTGCCGTCGTCGAACGCGGCCGCGTCCTTGAGCGACCGCCCCAGTGCGTCGGGCGCGCGGCGCTTGTAGATGCGGACGATCCAGTTTTCGGTGGTGTATGCCTCGTCGAGGGTGTGGAGCTTGATGGGTTTCGAGGCAATGGCGGATCCGCGGACGCGGTCGTAGCCCGTGCCGCCGTACAGCTCGTTGAACCGGTAATACGAAAGCTTGTAGAGGAGCGAGTTGCGCATCGTTGCAGGCGCCGCGTCGTCGACGCGGTACTCGCCGCGGTCGGTGAAGAACTTGGCCTCCTGGAGCTGGCTCGGGTAGACGCCCTCGCCGATACGGATCATCCACAGGAACTTGTTGATATCGTCGCCCGAGTACCCGATGAGCCCGCCGAAGATGACGAGCACGTAGTCGACGTCGAGCTTGGCCATGACCTCGTACGCCTTGTCTTCCGTCGACGCCATGGCGAGCCCGACCGTCGCAATGTGCGTGTTGTTCCACGTGTTGTTGTCGACGAGCGTGGTCCGGTTCGCCATGCCGGCGAGCTGGTACCCGTAGTCCCACCACGCCAGCACTTTCGCGTCGTCGGCCGTGTTCTTGCGCAGCCAGTAGTACGCCTCGCGGAAGTCGTCGATGATCACCTGCGACCCGTCGGCGCCGCGCGACGAGAGCACGATCGACGGCGACGAGTACGCGTTGGACGTGACCCACGTCGAGTGCATCGCGAACACCGACAGGACGAGCGCGAGCACGCCGCACACGAGGTACTTGAGCTCGGACGCGCGCACGCGGGGCGTTTTGGGGGATGCGGACGCGGCCTTGGCCACACGCTTGCCGCCGTTGGTCTTCTTGATGGCCTCGTCAATCCCCTCCTCGTCGTCATCGTCGGGGGTCGCCGAGTACGTCTGGATCAGGGTCGCGACCGCGACGCCGCCGGCGACACACACGATGGGCGTGAGGGTGAGCATGAGGCGGACCATGACGCCCGCAAAGTAGCTGGCGAACACGGCGTAGAGGATGACAAACACGTGCTCGTCGCGCAGCTCGCGGAAGCACAGGTAGACGCCGGCGGGGAACAGGAACACGAGGGCCTGGAGGTCGAAGAAGAAGGACGACCACGCGGTCGGCTGGTGCTCGGACACGGACGCGATGATCGGAATGTACTTTTTCGCGTACCCCGTGTCCCACAGCGAGTAGAAGCGGCCGGTCCAGGGGGCGATGACGCCCGATGCCGCGAGGACCGAGAGCGCGACGGCGAGCACGCCCGCGACGAGGAGGACGAACGAGCGGAACAGGACGCGGAAGTGCGCGGGCGACACGTGGGCGTGCAGGAAATCGACGAAGGCGACGAGCTGCAGCAGGCCGAACACGCCCATGGCGGCCATGTGCTCGGACGTGAAGACGGGCTGGAACCCGACGAACGGGACCTGCATCGAGGCGAGCGTGCCGAGCGCGTACCAGGTCGTGTACGCGACGTAGACCTTGGGCGAGAACCGGCCCATGAGCACCAGCACGAAGGCGTGCAGCGGGATCAGGTTCGTGATGAACACGTAGCCGCCCCACGCGGCCACCATGTAGAAGTAGAAGGCGGCGGCGACCGCCGCGTACAGCGCCGACCCGAGCTTGACGGCCTTGATCCACAGGTAGAAGGTGAACATGAGCAGGAAGATGGCGATCCCCTCGTTGTCGTAGGACCCGGCGACCGACCGCGAAATGTACCCGGGCGCGACCGCGATGAATCCGGCGGCGAACAGACCCGCGCCCTTGGAGTGGATCTCGGAGGTCAGCAGGTAGACGGCGAGCGAGGTGGCGGTCGAGAAGACCGGGGCCAGGAACACGCAGATGTTGCGGATGTCGACGGGGAAGTGCAGCAGGTGCAGCACGTTGTGCATGACGCCCGCCGTCACCATCAGGCCAGGGTACACGGTGCCGCCGACCACGCGGCCCAGCGGGTACCACGACCGCTCGTCGAACCAGTTCCAGAACTCGTACAGTCCGTCGGCCACGAGCTTCTGCGTCGTGCGGTAGTTGAACCATCTACATCCCGCAAAAACGCGTTAGCCGGGGGCACGGCACCGTGGTGCGCGGCAAGCGTACGGGTCAAACTCGTGGATGACCGACTCGAAGCGGATCACCGAGAAGAGGCGCGTTGAGAAGGCGACCGTGAAGATGAGCGCGAGGATCGCGGCGCGCAGCAGGCGGCCCGCGCCGCCGTCGGGTCCGGCGACTGCCATGGTGGGGTTGCGCCGGGTGGTGTTACGTTGCGTGAGCTGCGTGGTGCAAGCGTTGGCGCCGAGAAGAGGAGCGCGCGCCAAAGTGAGGTGGGCGTGGCGGCGGCGGCGGCGACCTCCCGTGAGCGTGAACGAAAACCTGAGAAACGCGATCGCCCACCTCGGTCACGCCGCCGACGCGTGCCGCGAACCACGCGCGTCCCATCACTCCTCGCATCGCGACGCCGAAGCGCGACCTATCAAATGCAGGAGGTCGGTATAGAAACATGTATGGCCACAGGCACTGGCAGGAAAGGATTAAGGGAGAGGAGGTCGCGACTATCGGGGAGGTGCGGGAGGACTGCGACGCGAGCAGCGATGCATGTCGGCCCCCGTATCGATCTGTCTTAGGCCTCCGTGAAAGCGGTTAGGCGCGCGCGGTCGTCTTCGGCTTGGCCGACCAGCGAACCACATCCTCGAGGCGCTGCAGCCGCTCCTTGACGTCCTGGATGTTTGTACTCATGTACTCTGTGTTCTCGGACAGCTTCTGCAACTGCTCGTGGTGCGCCTGCGACTCTGCGCGGAGCTGCTGCGTCTCCTGGCGCAGCCAGCTCCTGTAGGTCCAGCCGGTTCCGCTCGACCCCCTGCTTCAGGACCTCCATGAGGTCCTTGAGAGTCTGGGCTGATGCTGTATCGGGCGAGGCGTTGTTGTTGTGCTGTGACATGGTGCTGCGTCGGGAAATTTCGTCGATGGGCTTCAGCGAGAGAGCAAAGGAGGCGCGAGGTGGACGAGAGAGAAAACGCATGTATCATCCATCGCTGAATGCATGCATGCACGTCCGCGCGGGCGTCACGCCGTGGCGCATCACGTCCCACGAATCAGATCCACGCAATCTTCTCGCGCTCGTCCTCGCGCCGCTCGGCCCAGTGGAGCAGGCCCGTGATGACGCCGAGCGCGACGAGCGCGACGATCAGGACCGTGAGCACCGCGAGCGCGTACTGGCCCGGGTTGATGAACAGCTCGATGCGCCACCCGGTCCCGCCCGCGATCATGGCTGCCGCCGAGTTGGTGGTCCCCGACCCGGCGCGCGGCGGGTACACGACGAGCTGCGAGTTCGGGATGATCCCGGCAAACGAGGTCCGCGCCGACACGTTGCGCGACACGCCGACGGCCAGGGTTTCGATGTAGTTGTTGGTGCGGCCCAGACCCGAGAAGGCGTACGGCAGGTGTAGCGTCTGGTGCGCTGACTGGTACGGCTGCGTCACTACACAGTGGACCGGGTGTTAGTGCTCGATCGCGGCCAGCTGTTACAGCGAGAGACGGCGCACTCTGGATCGCCTTGGTCCGCCCCTGCGGGTCCGTGACCGTGAGCTTGAAGCTGGACCCGAGCGCGTTGACGCCGTGGACCTGGCACTCGCCGCGCCCCGCACACCCTGCGGCCGCCCCCGCCGCCGCGGCCCCCGTCGTCACCGTCTTGATGAAAAACGCGTCATTCGTGAGCTTGTTCTCGTAAAAGACGGTCCGCGGGGTGCTCTTCCCGTCAGCGAGCCGCAGCATCACGTCGAGCGACCCATTCTCATCCAGGTCAAACCACGCCGCGTCGAACAGGTCGCGGTGCGGCGGGATCCCGTGCGCGACGGGGACGAACGCGCGCGGGTCGCTCGACAGCGTTGCCGCCGCCGCGCAGTTGCCCCCCGCGAGCCCGCGAACGCACGGCACGTTCTCGAGGATCTCGAGCGCGCCGCCCGACACGAACAGCAGGTCCGGGTACCCGTCGAGGTTGAGGTCGCCGACGCGCAGCCGGCTCAGGTCCGACGCGCCGCGCGCCGCTGCTGCGTTGCTGCCCGCCGGCAGCGGGATGACGTGTGCGGCCGCGAAATCGAGCCGGAACGCTGGGTCCGCCGAGCACAGGGCGTCGAGCGTGCGGCACTCGTTCCACCCTCCCGTATCGGCGGAAGACGAAGCGCATAGCGGGATCTGCCGGTTGTACACGACGTGCACGGCGCACGGGGCCGCGCCCGCGCACACGGTGAACACGGCGTCGAGCGTGCCGTCGGCGTCCATGTCCGCGAACGCGATCGGGCCCGCGCCCGCCGGGACCGTTCCCTTGCGCACGAGCCGCCACGCGGTCGCAAACTCGGCGGCGCGCCCGTTTTCCAGGATGGGAGCGACCTCGCGCGCGGCCGTCGTCGTCCACACCTGGAACGACCCGTCGGCGCACGTCAGGAACAGGTCCGGGGAGCAGTCGCCGTCGAGGTCGACGAACGCGTTCGAGTGGCCTGCCGCGGGGACGCACATCGACGCGTTCATGGGCACGGGGGTCGCGGCGAACGGCGTCACGGGCGTGGTGAGGGCGACGTTGGGCCACCGCGCGAGCCCCGCAGTCTCGTTCCCGTTGCCCGGCGCGATCCCCAGAATGTCGAGCATCAGCTGGCCCGATACATCGGCGAGCGTCGGCTCGGCGTCGCGCATGCCCATGATGAGGGGTTGCGCGGCGCGCGTGAAGGTGCCGTTGGCGCCGGTCGCGAGCTCGACGTCGTAGCTCAGCGTGCCCGAGGTCGCGTTGGCGAGGGTTAGGAGGAGGTCGAGCGACCCCGTCCCGTCAAAGTCGCCGGGCACCGCGGTCGCGATGTAGTGCCCCGGCGAGCTGCTCACGTCGATGGCGACGCGCGGCGTTGGGAGTTCGAACTTTTTGGACTCTACACCGCGTCAGGTCAGCGATGATGCGCGTCGGGCGGGTGCGGGCAGGCGTACTCGGGTTCCACACGAGCAGCGACAGGATGTGGCGGTGCTCGTCAAGGGCGAACACGTCGGCGCTACACTCCTCGCAGAGGTCAGTCTCCGCGCCAGCGATCGCATCGGACAGAGAGAGGACCTTACAACTTGTCGCCGTTAGCGTCGCCGAACGCAATCACGTCGAGGTCCGCGAGCGTCTGCCGCTCGGCGAACAGCGCCGTGGTGATGGCGGCCTGCTGCTGCACGGCGCCCGCCGCGAGCCCGGCCCACGCCAGTGCCAGCGTTGCGGCGAGTAGGCGTCTTGCCACGGATCGATTCATGGTTTAGATGAGGTGTGCGGGTTAGAGGGAGGAAGGAAGTCGCGTCGCTGAGCGAGCTACGCCGCCCACGTGTGCTCCTCCAAACTTCAAGTCGCCGCCCGCCGCCCGCATCCGGTCCGCGCTCTCCCCAATCCCACTAGAGAGAAACCATGGAGCACTACATCGGCATCGACGTCGGCACCTCGTCCGCGCGGGCGTCCGTGATCGACGACGCGGGCCGGATCCTGGCGACCGCCGTGCGCGCCATCGCGATCCACGCCCCGCAAACCGACTACTACGAGCAGTCGTCGGCCGACATCTGGACGCAGTGCTGCTCCGCGGTCCGCGCCGCGGTTGCCGACGCCAAGATCGACCCGTCCACGGTGCGCGGGCTCGGGCTCGACGCGACGTGCAGCCTGGTCGCCCTCGACGCGGACATGCAGCCCGTGTCCGTGTCCCCGACCGACGACGACCAGTGGAACATCATCATGTGGATGGACCACCGCGCGGGCGCCGAGACCCAGAAAATCAACGAGACGGGCCACCCGGTCCTCGCCACGACGGGCGGCGCCATCTCGATCGAGATGCAGGTCCCGAAACTCCTGTGGCTGCAGACGCACCGGCGCGAGTCGACCGTCGCCCGCGCCCGGCACTACTTTGACCTCCCCGACTTTCTCTCGTGGCGCGCGACCGGCTGCCTCGACCGGTCCCAGTGCTCGCTCGCGTGCAAGTGGACCTACGTCCCCGAGGTCTCGGCGCGCGGGATGGGTGGCCGCGAGCCGGGGATCCAGCAGGACTTGTTTGACATGATCGGGCTGACGGAGATCACGCGTGAGAGTCTCGTCACCGATAACACGCGCGCGATCGGTGGGGCTGTCGGGTACCTCACGCCCCAGGCCGCCGACGAGCTCGGGCTGCACACGGGCGTCGCCGTCGGCGTGTCCATGATCGACGCGTATGCGGGCGCTATCGGTACGTCTTTTTGATGTTCGCGGGGGCGACATGTGCTGACACGTCGCCACTGGGTAGCCACGCTCGCCACGGACGGCCCGATCGAGCACAACCTCGCCCTGATCTCGGGCACCTCGAGCTGCCACATTGCCGTGTCGCGCGACCCGATCCCGATCACCGGCGTGTGGGGGCCCTACGAGGGCGTCCTGCTCCCCGGCTTCTTTGCCATGGAGGGTGGCCAGAGCGCTTCGGGCAAGCTGGTACTTTTTGCTCGTTATCCCCGATCCCGAGCACTACGCTGACTCTGTAGGACTAGATCGACCACATCCTCGACTCGCACCCGGCCATCGCCGAGGCCCGCGCCGCCGCCAAGGCCAAGGACCTGTCCGTCTACGCGTACCTGCACTCGGTCCTCGAGCGGCTCGCTGACGAGCAGGGTGTCCCGCCCGGTACTCCCACCCACCACTCCCGCCCACCACCGCTCCCACTAACCCCTTGACGCCCTCGTAGAGCAACTCACGACCGACATCCACGTGTACCCGGACTTCCACGGCAACCGGTCGCCCATCTCCGACCCTTCCCTGCGCGGCATCATCTCCGGCCTGTCCCTCGACACCTCGCTCCCCTCCCTCGCCCTCCTGTACCTCGCGACGCTCCAATCCATCGCCCTCCAAACGCGTCACATCGTGACCGCCGCCAACACCGCGGGCCACTCCCTCACGCACCTGTGCCTGTCGGGCGGCCTCGCCCACAACCACCTGTACGTGCAGGTGCACGCGAACGCGACGCGGATGCCCTTCGTGTGCCCGCGGTACCCGGACGCGGCGGTTGTTCTCGGTGCGGCGGTACTGGGCGCGAGTGCCGCGGGCAAGTATGCGAGTCTGGGCGACGCGATGCGCGCGCTCACGAAGCCCGGGAGCGTCGTGTACCCGGCGACGGGCGAGGGGGTGAAGGGGGAGGAGGAGGGGTTGACGATGTTCTACGAGCGGAAGTACGCGGTGTTCCAAGCGATGCTTGAGTTCCAGGTCATGGCGCGCAAGGCCATGCGCGGCGAGTAGTCGACGGCGAGGAGGGAGCGCGCGGTGGTGCGCGACGGACGGACGGACAAGTTGGAGGAGTATATCTGTATTCGCAATCACAATGTAGACAGTCACGATATAGTCCGCTCCCGTCGACTACAGGAACGGGTTCGAGCTCCCAGCCGGCTTCTGCTGCTGCGCCGTGAACGCCGACACGTTGCCGAAGCCCGCGAACGGGTCGTTCGCCTGGGGCTGGGGCGCGGCCGCGGGCGCGCCGAACCCGCCCATGCTGGGCGTGCCCGTCGACGAGAACGCGGACCCGGGACCGGGCGCCTTGGGCTGCTGCGCGGCCGAGAAGGGCTACACGCGAAGCGTGGGTCAGTAGAGGTTCGCGAGAGATGAAGCCGCGAGTCGTACGCTGGATACCGTTGAGTAGCTCCCGCCCGCCGTAGTCGCGCCCATGCCGCCCATGCCCATGCCCATCATGCCACCCTGCTGCATCATACCCATGCCGCCCATGGCGCCGCCCATCATGCCCATGCCGCCGCCGGCGCTGCTGCTGCCCGCCGACATGCCCGTCGGCACCATCCCCTGCGGCTGCTGCATGCCGGTGTACCCCATGCCGCCGAACGGCGACGCGCCCGCGTCGACCATGCCCATGCCGCCCATCCCGGCGCCGCCGCCGAACCCGCGCGACTGCTGCTGCATCATGGCCGCCTGCTGCTGCTGCTGCTGCTGCTGCTGCATGAGCATGGCCTGCTGCTGCTGCTGCATCATCATCTGCTGCTGCATCTGCTGCTGCTGGAGCTGCTGCGGCGTCGGCTGGTTGTACAGCGACAGGATGTCCGACGCACCACCGCCGCCCGTCTTGGCCTGCTGCTGCTGCTGCTGCGGGGCGGCGCCGAAATCGCCAAACGGGTTCGCGGGCGCGGCCGCGGTGGGAGCGGGCGCGCCGAACGGGTTGGCTGCCTGCTGAGGCTGCTGCTGGGCCTGCATCGCGGCGAACGGGTTACCGGCGGGCATCCCCATGCCGCCCATGGCGCCGAACGGCGACGCCTGAGCGGGCGGCATCGACATCATCGACGGCTGTGCGGGCGCGGGCGCGGCGAACGGGTCGCCGCCGATATCGCCGAACAGGTCGAGGAGATCGTTCTTCGGTTTCGCCGGCGCGGGCGCGGGGGCGGGCGCAGGTGCGAGGGCGGGCGACGGGGAAGTGGTCGCGCGGGGCTGCTGCGTTCCGCCGTATCCCGTGAACCCCGGGTTCTGGTGCTGCTGCTGCTGCTGCTGCTGCTGCATGAACTGCTGCGCATACGCCGTGGCGTTGAACGTCGGGTGGGCAGCCGCGTACGCCTTGAGCTCGCTCGCGCGGTCCGTGAGCAGCGTGATAGCGCCGTCGAGGTCGCCGTCGGCCTTCTGCAGCGCGACGAGGTTCAGGTTCTCGTCCGTGAACCCCATGCCCTTGAGCTGGCGGAGCGCCGGCGCCGACGCGTCGATGGTCACCTTGGCGCCCGCCATGATGGTGCGCGAGTCGAGGGCCGCGCGCGGGGGTGGGGCCACGCTGGGCGTCGGGGCCGAGGCGGGCGGCGGGCCCATGCCGATGATCACGTCAATTGCGGCCTGCAGGTCGCCCTTGGTCTGCTCCAGCGCCTTGACGTTCCACGCGTCGTACGTGAAGCCCATGTCGTGCAGGCTGCGCAGCTCGCCGGCCCACCGGTTCGCGGCGCCGGGGGTCACGCCGCCACCGCTGCCGTGCGAGGCGTGGTTGTGCTGGTGCGACGAGCTGCTGGCGCCGCCGCCGTAGCCGCCGGTCTACATGTGATCGGGCGGATCAGATACCGAGGAGGACGCGTCGACGGACTGGAAGCGGGCGTACGTTGAAGGTGGCGCGGCCCGTCGCGTTCATGAACGACTGGCGCTCGTACTTGTCGCGGATGTAGTTCTCGAGGTCGCTACACGCGTGGGACGCGTGTCAGGGACATGTGCCTCGCAGACAGATCGGACGCGCGTCGGCGTACGAGTCGGAGGGGTTGCGCGGCGGCGTGATGCCGTTGGGGTTGAAGAGGCTGTTGGCGCGGGCGTTGCCCTTGCTGCGGATGCTCTACGGCGCGCGGGTACGAGTGTCAGTCGCGATCCGGCGAAGCCAAGAGCGGATAAGCGTACGTCGATCTGCTCCGGGGTCCAGGTGTCGAGCGTGATGGACTTGACCTTGGAGATGTGGGTGCCGAGCTTGCGGTGGACGCCGCCGCACTTGATGCACAGGAAGACGCCAATGTTCCAGCTGGCCCACTTGGGGCCTAGATGGTGGAGATCGTCAGCGATGGAGGGTGAGGGAGACACCCAAGAGGCGTACCGCGCGCGCCACAGTCGGCGCAGTACTGGTTGGCCTCGTCGCGCAGCAGCTCGTTGAAGATGCGCTCCTGCTGCTCCTGCTGCTTGCGCCTTTCGCGGTCGGTCATGGTCGGTGGTGGTGGTCGGTGTTCGGTTGTGCGGGTTCCTCGACACGAGGGTTGTCGATGCGTTGCAGGTGGTGCGGTTGAGAGATGGCGGCTGCAGCGAGCCTATATCATCCAACAAGAACAAGGTTGAGGGAGAGCGGGGGCGCAAGATCGGGAGGACCGCGGCGCAGAGCGGTGGCGGTGGCGGCGGCGGCGGCGACTGACCGAGCCAGCGAACGAGCGAGCGGAACGTAAAAACGTCCCCCGGCCCGCGCGTTTCCGAAATCACTTGACCCGCGCGTGATACTTGCGTCGCGACGCGGTCTTCTTCTCCTCGAGGGTTTATCGCGCGCGCACCGGAAATACCACGGCGAGATCCACAGTAGCCCAATCAGCTTATTCGGCACGCGGCCGGATTATCGCTGGCGAATTAGCGGCGAGGCGGGCGGCGCGGAAGAGTCACGCGCGGCGCTGCGGGACGTTGGGCGCGAGACGCGTCTCACGTGCTTGGCCAGTCACGCGTCCGGTCGGCCGGTTCGTCTCCCTTTGCTTCAGCGCGCAGCGACCCTCCGCTTCGCTCTATTAAGTTCGCGCACCTACTCGCTCTCTCCTCTCTCCTCGCACAACCAGCATACATGCATCAGCAACCATGAACCCGAACGGCACCACGCTCTCGACCGACAACCTGTCCGGCACCGGCGGGCCCGCGCCGCCGCCCATCGAGTGGCCGGCGCCGTCGATCCCGCGGCCGACGGGGCAGACCCGCAAGGACATCAAGCGCGTCACCACCGACAAGGAGGACGAAACCGACTACCTCCAGCTGATCCTCAACGCCCGCGTCTACGATATTGCCATCGAGTCGCCCCTCACCCACGCCAAGAACCTGTCGCAGTGCGTTACCCGTGTTGATCGGCGGTGGGTTGAAGACTGACCCGCGGGGAGTGTAGCAAACTCGGCAACACGATCCTGCTCAAGCGCGAGGACATGCAGCCCGTCTTCTCGTTCAAGTGCCGCGGCGCCTTCAACAAGATGTACGCGCGCGCTCGATCTCGCGTGCACGACGTCGAGCGGTGCTAACCGAAGCGAGCTAGGTTCCATCTCTCGCCCGAGGAGCGCGCGCGAGGCGTCATCGCCGCGAGTGCGGGGAACCACGCCCAGGGTGTCGCAAGTACGCCCTCACCGCTCTCACGTCGTCGCGATCGCCTCGACCCTCACACACACGCGTGCGCTCGTAGTGGCCGCGCAGCGACTCGGCATCAAGGCCACCATCTGGTACTTTCTCATCCCTCGCTTTCGCCCGCCACCCCTCTCCGACCCGACTAACCCAATCCCGCTCTCGCAGCATGCCCGTCTTCGCCCCCGAGATCAAAGTCGCCAACGTGCGCCGCCTCGGCGCCGAGGTGGTCCTGTGCGGCACCGACTTTGACGAGGCCAAGGCCGAAATGTACCGGCTCGCCGCCGACCGCAACCTGACCATCGTCCAGCCCTTTGACGACAAGTACGTGATCGCCGGCCAGGGCACCATCGGCGTCGAGATCCTGCGCCAGGTCCGCCAGGAGCGGCTCGACGCCATCTTCGTGTGCTGCGGCGGCGGCGGGCTGCTAGCGGGCATCGCGGCCTACGTCAAGCGGATTCGGCCCGAGGTCAAGGTTATCGGAGTGTACGTTGCGCGGTGGTCAAGTAGTGTGGGAGCTGGGGCTGATGGATGGCAAGCGTAGAAACACGATCGACTCGAGCGGCATGCACACGTCGCTGGCCAAGGGCGAGCACACGCCGCTCAAGGAGGTCGGCCTGTTTGCCGACGGGTCCGCGGTCCGCGTCGTCGGCCAGGAGACGTTCCGCATCTGCAACGGTACGCGCTCTGGTCCCCACTCCCGTTCGACCCGAACTCAACCTCCCGCCGCCGAACCCACACGGTAGCCCTCGTCGACGACATGGTCCTCGTGAGCACCGACGAGATCTGCGCGGCGATCCGCGACACGTTCGACGACACGCGGTCGATCGTCGAGCCCGCAGGCGCACTCGGCGTGGCCGGGTGCAAGAAGTTCCTGCAGCAGAACCCGCACATCAAGCACGGCGTGTTCGCGTGCGTGCTGAGCGGCGCCAACATGAACTTTGACCGGCTGCGGTTCGTCGCCGAGCGCGCGCGCATCGGCGAGGGCCGCGAGACGCTCCTGTCAGTCATCATCCCGGAACAGCCCGGCTCCTTCTGGCGCCTGTACTCGAAAATCTACCCGCGCAACGTCACCGAGTTCTCGTACCGGTACTCGGACCCGTTCGAGGCGCACATCTTCATCGGGTTCGAGGTCACGCGCGGCGCCCTTGAGGTGGCCGAGGTCATGGCGCAGCTCGAGGGCGACACCGTCCCCGTCACGTCGGCCGCGTCGGGCGAGACGCGCAACGTCCGCATGCACGCGCTCGATATCACCGACAACGAGGTGGCCAAGACCCACGGGCGGTACCTGATCGGCGGCCGGTCCGCGACCGTCACCAACGAGCGGCTGCTCCGGTTCCAGTTCCCCGAGCGGCCCGGCGCGCTCAAGCGGTTCCTCTCGCTCCTCGAGAGCGACTGGAACGTGTCCCTGTTCCACTACCGCAACCATGGCGCGGATATCGCACGTGTGCTCGTCGGCATGCAGGTCCCGCCTGGACGTGAGAGCGCGTTCGACGCGTTTCTCGAGAACCTCGGGTTCCCATATGTCGTCGAGACGAGTAACCCGGTGTACCAGCACTTCCTCAAGTGAGCGCGATGGCGCCTCGCGGTAGCGGGTGGGGTAGTCGGTGCATGATGGAGTAATTGCAATCACACACTCTTAGTTACTCGAAAATGGGCGGGATGATGGGTTTGTGCGTGAGCTGGTTGGGTCAACGGCGCGTCAAACAATCATGTGAGCCGCGCGAGACACCTTCATAGCCTCATCATCCAAGCGATCAAACACGAAAACAATGTATGTACGGAACTACGAGGAAACCTCACGACTGCGGGATCAGATCGTTGAGAAACTCGATGAACTCGTCGACCGAGTAATTGTACGAGGCCACGCGAGCGGCGTATGCCGTTGCATCGGAAGCTAGACCCGGGTGCCCGCGACCAAACTCAAAGGCAATCAGCCTGAACGTGAAAGCGTCGGCGGGAGAGGCGCGGAAGGACGCGAGGCGGGTCTCGGCGAGCCATGCGAAGGAAGAGCCAGGCGGGACAGCGTGGGCGGGCGGCGCGGCAGCGGTGGCGGGTTGCTGCTGAGCGGGTTCAAGATTCGACGCGTGGTCGACAGCAGGTGGGGTAGCCGAGGCAGGCGTGTGCGCGTGAGTTGACCTCGGTGGTGAAGGCGAAGGAGCAGCCGACGGTGCGGCACGCCGCTTGCTCGACGACGAGCCTGCGTGAGACCCTTCATCATCAGCAGCGCGCTTGCGGCCGTTAGACAAGGCGGTACTGGCCCTCGTTGCCATCTTATACGGGCGTGGTTCGGGCTCGGGCGAAGCATGGGCCGGTTCCGTGTCGCCGGGTTGGCCAGCGGCCGCGAGCGCACCAGCACCAAGTCGGAAACCGGGAACAGGCTCATCGTCAGCCGCTTCAGCGTCGCTCCGCTCGGCATCGCCAGCAGTATCGTGATCTTGATGCTGATCATTGCCAAGCCCGTTGAGATCGAGTTGAGCCGCAGGTTCACCCTGCTCTTCGTCGTCAGCGCGCTCATCGGGCTCGTCATGGTCGATGGGTTGAACATGGTCAGCTGGAGGCGCGACTTCGACAGCGTTCGCTACCACCTGCGGCTCGGGAACTGCCACTTGCGGGTCATTGAGAGCGGCGATGTTGAAGAAAACACCGGCGCCCGCGCGAAACACGAAAGGCACACGAACAACAACGGGCTCGTTGCGGCCCGGAGGAACGTATCCCGTCTCAATCAAGCGCGGGACACTCCCGTCGCCAACCCCATCGAGCAGCGCCGCGATCCCCCTGCGAATGAGCGCGTTTCGCGCTGGAACGCTGCGCGGAATCGCGCCCTGCGTGACGTATCGACAGAGTGCGGGGCGAATGGCTTTCAATCTCAAACAAACGTTGCCGCGAGGGCCAGGCTTGCAATGCTGGAAGACCCTGGTTTCCAGACTACTGTGCCGCTCGATCATCGCCATGACCGTGTCAATCACCTGCTCGACCTCGGGCCCCGCGTCGACGCGAAGCGCCGTGTCGGGAAGCGGTGCGCGTGCGTGCTCGTGCGTGAGCACGGCGAGGAGCGCTTGGTAAAACGCCCACTCGTCGCACGTCTCGCTGTCCACGATCGGTGGAAGGTTCTGCGCAGCGGCGCCTCGCGGCTGCTGCTGGACAGGCGGAGTTTGAGGCCCGTTTGGGAGGTGGGCCGGGAGTGCGTTGGGCGCGACGGCGACGGTGAGCGGCTGGGCGAGCGGCTCCAGCGCAACCTCGTCTCCATCCTCGTCAAGCAAAATTCGGGCGGCGTGATTTTGTTCCATGTTAACGTGTCATAAAGAGCGAGAACGAACAAGAGCCGAGTTTGTGCAAAGCACATTGTCAGCGAGCATCCGTGAGAGACAAAGGAGTGGAGAACGGGAGACACAAGGGGACGATGTCCGCCGTCGCGTTGTTCTCCTCGTATCCCGCTAATTTGTCACACATTTGTCCTGTCTCGCAACCCTTGGCCCCCTAAACAAACGTTCAAGCCTTTAATAAATCCCGAGTGGCAGTAGCGCGTGTACACATGTCAGCACTACTTTGTCAAAGGAAGCGTTTGGACTTTTGGCAACGCAAAATAATTGTCGGCCGAATCAGAGCTGAACCGAAGCTCGTACCTCGTGGTGCTGCGCCGAAGTGTAGAGGATCGCACGACTTGGGCGCGTCGACGCGTCGCGGAGTCGACGCGTTCAACAATCACGTGACAGCTGCGAGACATGTCTCACACCCTTGCCCTCGCGTTGAGTGTCTTCCCGCGACAAACCACGATGGCTTTGAGGAGAGTTGCATACAGTTAAACGTAAAAATCAACGAAAGGGTGGCAGAACCTGCCCAAACTTGGTTGGTGCGGACGATCACGCGAGTCGCGCGAGTGTCTTTGCAACTTCGCTGAGGCGTATCCAGAGCAGTGAAACACAAAGAAACAGCTTTATATCAATGAAAGGAAAAACAAAAAAAAAACAGAGTATCAACTGAATGACGGGCAGAATCACGGCTGAGCAACCATCGAGTCCAGGAGCTCAACGAAGCGGTCCACCGTGTACTTGAGCAGGACCGCGCGAGTCGCGAAGGTCTTGGCCATGGCGAGCTCAGCCGGGTAGACACGACCAAACTCGAACGCGATGAGCAGGAAAGTCGCTTCGTCGGCGGGGAAGGATCGGAAGAAGTTGGCGCGGGTTGCAGGAAGCCAGCGCGTGGTATGGGAAGGGTCAGCCGTGGGGGAAGGCGGCGCGACGGTAATTGGTGCGGCAGGAGCGAGCGACGCAGGAGCGGGTGAAGCAGGAGCGGGTGAATCAGGGGTGGGCGACGCAGGAGCGGGCGAAGCAGGGGTAGGCAACGCGGGGGCAGGCAACGCGGGGGCAGGCAACGCGGGGGCAGGCGAAGCGGGGGCAGGCGACGGAATGGGAGTAACGACACGCAGAGCGGCGGGCTCAGGCGTGCGCACGCGCGGCGATGGGGTGGGCGAGCGGGCGGGCGAAACAATGGCGAGCCGTTTGGCGGGCGACGGTTCCACGGGCAAGTCGTCAGCAGCGGGCCGCTTGCGACTGGCTGTCGCGTCAGTGCTGGTATAGCTGCTCGAGCTGGTCGCGCGTGGGTCGCAGTGATCCTCGAGATCCTTGGCGCGAAGCGGCGGAGCCAGAACTGGCCCGCGAGCCACGTCGCCGTCGTTGCGCGCGTTGCACTTGACCTCACGACCCAGATCGTCATGCTGTTCGAGCTCATCGTGTTCTTGATCGTCATCACGTCCAGTCGCGAGCTGAGCAGGAGCCGCAGGGTTGGGTGTGCCCTCCTGCTTGTCCTCCACTGCAGGCACTGCTACCTGCAGGTTGGTCAGCGCGCCAACGTTGAAGAAAACGCCAGCGGTACCAGCGCCGTCGTTGCGGCGAATGAACGGCAGCTCGACGAGCACGAATTCCATCGCCGAAACGGCTCCGGCTGCGCGACCCTTTGCGCAAAGGGGTTTGCGCAAACCCGGCCGCGGCGCCAGCTAAAGTGGCGCAGGGGTTTGCGCAAAGGGTCGCGCGAACCGGGTCGGTGCCCTCGCCATCTCCAAGTCCCCGCTCCCCACGCACGCATCGACCAGTATGAATCAGGAATTTTCTGCTCCGACGACTTGATGCAACCTATTTATGAGCGATTGCCGGAGACTTTGACGCGGTGAAGAGAGGTTTTGCGCTTCGACTCGTGTTCGACCCGTGAGACTGCGTCGCCCGCGAGCGCGAAACGCGTCAAGTCATCGATGCGGCAGCGAGAGTGATGATCTGAGAGAACGAGGTCATGTATTTCGACCAGCGGCGCCCGCCACGCGCCGCAGCTCGTTCTCGTCGCGAGTACTGCAAGGGACGGCGCTCGCTACGCCGCGAGACCCGACGGGTCCCCTACACTACCACCTCGAGCAAGTCGCGCTCCCACAGGTACGCCATGAGCGCAGCCGACCCCGCGCAGTCGAACGGGTTGAGCAGCCACTCCCTGTACTCGCTGTCGAGCTTGAAGTTGGCTGCGCCTGCGGTCGCCGGCGCCGCGGGCCGGTCGTAGTTGGGCACGACGTGGACAAAGGTCTGGAAGGCCGCCACGCTCACGGCGTGGTAGCGGCCGAGACCCATCCCCTGCACCGCGGGATGCAGGGCAAGGACCTGCACCGGGATGTTCTTCTACCTTTTTGCCGCCGCCCGGCGCGTCGTCCTGGACGCGGAACTGCTCGACGATGGCCACGTCGTGCTCGGTGCCGTTGTGCGTGAAGTGCAGCGCGACGGCCAGCTTCCCGACGCGGTACTTCTTGTCCGACGTGAGATACTACCGTACGCGAGATAATAGCAGATGTGAGCGACCGAACGATTCGGGTATGAGCACAGCCAGCAGCGTACCATGACCCAGTCCGCGTGCGTCTTGCCGCGGGTCGGGAACTGGCCCTTGCCCGTGAGCTGCTCGTTGCGGAACCCGCCGAGCGAGAAGGCCTCGAACGAGATTGCCTTGGACACGAGAAACTACACGCATCGCGAGCCGGGAAGCGTCAGTTCCTCGTCAATTTGATGCAGATCGCGCGCACGCGGGTACCTTGCCGTCGTCGGGGCCCAGCAACGGATCGTTGGCCGCGCGCTGCGCCGAGATTCCAGCGTCCTCTGCCAAGTAACCATGGAGGATCTGGGCGAGGAACGGGGTCCGGGTCGAGAGCTGGTCCACGCTCGAGCTCGCGGTCGTGCCGAACGAGAAGTGCACCTCGCGCCCGGGACCAAACTTGATGCGGTCAAACGTCGTAGGCCTTGAGCGTGGTCAGGCGCACGTCGGTCAGGTTGTTGAAGATCTCGTCCATGCCCTCGTATTCCTGTGATGCGATGGTTACGACGCGAGCGTTAGTGATGCTCCACGGCGCGCTAGAGGCAGCGAATCTGAGCCGCGGGGTCGCACTCCCTCACGAGCGTGCGTGCGCACGATCGCCTGCAGGGCCTCGCACGAGGCCACGCGTAATAACATCTGCTCAGTCGAGGTCGCCGTGTGGTTCGTGAACTTGGCCACGACCTACGCGTTGAACTTGTGCGAGCGCTCCGTAGCCTTGGTCAACAGGATCGTGGTGGGACCAAAGCGCTTGATGATCTCGACGTGTTTGCTCAGGCAGCGGTGCTTGGGCGTGCGTAGTTGTTGAAGCGCGCGCGCACACAAACACGCAGCAAGCGGCCAGGTCAAACCAACCAAGGACTGGTCCCGCGTACGCGAGCGACCAGTCACTCGGCGCTGATCCGCGGAGCAGAGTGCAGTGGAGCTCATAGAGCGTGAGAAGGTTGAACTTGACGAGTTCTGACCGCGAGATCGGAGCTGTGTGAGCGCAAACACACAGATTTGACAGCGTCAGGCATAGCAAGAGGTAGAGCTCGGTATTTCAGGTCGGTTGCATAGAGTCGCAAGATGGGTTTGCATGGTGCGTCGAGCGGTGAGGGAGGCGAGGGACGCGAAGGTCACGGCGTGACGCTTTCGTTCTTTGCCGATACTTCTTCAGCGCGCGCGTTGGGCGCGGATGGCTGCCGCTCCCGCCGATCCGCCAAGTCCCCGCCCGACCCCCTCTATTACCATGCATTCGACGCACCCATCCCCTCGGCATCGCATGCAGCCCTGCCCGTACGTCGCCCACACCGCGTCGGCCACCGCGGCGCCCGAGTCGTGAGGCCGCCTTCGCCGCATCGCTCGCTGGGTCCGAGTCGTGTCCGCGGCCTCCACGCTTGCCTGCGACGACAAACCGACCTCCAAGACGTGCTCGGTCCCACCAAGAAGACGTGCGTCGCCGCCGCGGCGGTGCATCCGCGTCGTGCTTAGTCGATGCAAGTTCGCGTTCCTATCAACTCATCCGCCCCATCTCCGCCCTTCCCCCTCGGCACTCTTCACCCTCATCACCCGGAGAACCGCTGCCGACCGTCCTCCGCGTCGTTTGGCTCGTTTCTGTCCGTCGTCACTCCCTTATCACTCACCGCGCTGCCGGGTCACTCGAACACCGCTCACTACATCGAGATCAGACCGTCCGACGGTCCGCCAGCAGCCGTCCCAAATTTCACCGCCCAGTGGTCCCTCAGCAGCTGCTGCCAGCCCCCAAAAAAACGCACTCAGCATGCCCCCCCTGACCCGTTGCCATTTTGGGAACCGACTCGCCGCCCACGCCGCGCGCCACATTGCATCATGGTTCGTCACGATCGAGGCACGTGGGCGTGGATCGTGACGCACGGGTGTGCGTTCTCTTGACTTAGCGTTTTTCGCAGCGACTCTGCGTCGCTCACGTCCTCTCCCGCGAGGCCCACTCCATACACCTCCACTTGTGAACTTCCACGCACAGCACTTGACGCTGACGACTGCTGTTCCTCGACGTTACAGTGTTTGTGCGGTCGCACGATCATGGTCAGGGGGGTTGAGTGCTGCGCGACTCTGCCGACCCGTTCCACGCCGTCTCCGCGGAGTCCGCTGCGAGCGACTCTGCTTCGCAAGTCCGCTGAGAACGTCCGCAACGATGGCCTCGTTCATAAGCCGTGAGAGGGCGATACATCGGGCAGCGGCCAGCGAAACGAACTTGCGGAAACTTTGCTCCTTGATGATTGAGAGACAGGCTCAAGGTGATGGTCGCTGTCGCGTCGACCACATCAAAGTTCAATGAGCGGCGAAAAACTCGCGCAGCTCGGCGAGCTTGATGAGAGACGACGACCAAGTCTCTGGCGTCCGTCGTGTAAGCAAGTCGGCGAGGTTCTCGTCGCTCGACGTCGCCTCGCACCGCGCGCGCAGAGGAGCTGGTCCGTGAACGTGCATCGGCGACTGAGTTGACCAGCGTTCGTGGCCGGCGTTCAAGGGGAAGATGCAAGATAAGCCCACTGTGACGACAGGTCGCTGCCAACGGACTGAGAGCAAGACCAGCGCTCGGACGACCGTGGACGCGACATAGAGTAGCAACATGCGTACGCGGTGTGGAGAGCGCCACGACTCGCGAACGTAGAGATGGCGGGCGACTTGCCGATCCGCCTCCACCATCGCGTGGACGATAGAGGGGCTGCTGGCAACGCGTCCAGCAACGGAACGTCACGGTGCGGGCCGTAGATCCGTGCGCACGAGGCGGTCGCCCGGGCGGTGGGGATGGTCAGCCGGCGGATGGAAAAACGTGGCAGGTTGTGGTGTTGCCGTGGCAGCCACAAAGCACCGGCTCGTGGGCGACCGAGTACGCCGGCGGATGGACGGGCGTGTCCGCCGCGTGCAGCTGCGAATTGACGAACGAGTCCGCCACGGTGCAGCGGGGAAAGCACGAACGCGGCAGCAGCGATGCACCGGCGGATGGAGGACGGCAGACGCCGCGGCTCACCGGCCATGCGGATGCCGGAGTGCGTTTCGCTGCGCGAGGGTCGAGTCGGCCGCGGTGCAGCGGGGGCGCACAAACGTGCTAGCCTCGTTGCACAGGCGGATGGAAGACGGTGTCCGCCGCGGCACACCGGCCATGTGGATGCCGGGGTTCGTTGCGCGAGGATCGAGTAAGTCGTGCGACGGGATAAGTGCGCGGCGGCGACGAGTAGTCGATGTCGGCGACGGCGGAGGTCACGGCGAGCGAGGTGCAGGTCGAGAAATGTTCGATTTGATACATGGGCAGGCGGGGAGGGTGGACTCGTCAGCTGGGCTGAGGCTGTTTGAGAGCTGAGATCGATGGCGCCGACCACCGCCACAACTCACAGACCAACGCTTTACACTCAACTCGTTACATTCGACCACAAGAGAAAAAAGGAAGACTAGGAGGGGATGGGGCGCAACGTGATGTCGACGACTAGTTGCGCGAGTAGGGCGAGGAAACCGTGCGGGTGCTGAAGGACGACGGCGAACGACGGTCGTGCGAGCCGGATCGCTGGACAGCCGGCGCTGAACCGCCGAGGCCGTGACCAGCACCGTGGCCTTGATGGGGGTGCTGCTGGTGCTGTGGATGGCCGCCGTGGCCGCTGTGCGACTGCTGCCGCGCCTGCTGCCGCGCCTGCAGCTGCGACTGCTGCTGCGACTGCCACGCGTGGTAGACGCTCTGAAGGTAATCGTACGCGATCACCGAGTTGTAGAGGGAGTTGAGCGTCTGGCGATCCTGCTCGCTGCAGCCGTGCTGCATCAGATGATAGTGTTTCTACCCCGGAAGGATTGGTGAGGGGACGACGCGGATCCATGCCCGTCTCGTGGAAACGTACCTGGCGCCATTGGTGAACCACGTTTGGGGAGACGGCCATCAGCTCCCGCTTCTCCGCGTCCGACATGCGGCTCACGATGATCTGGCCCTCCGCCATGGCACGCTGCTGTTTGGCGAGCTGGGCGGCGGCGGCGCCCGCGGCAGCGTGGTGCGGGTGCTGCTGCTGGTGCGGGTGCTGCTGCTGGTGCTGCTGCTGGTGCTGCTGCTGCTGGTGGTGCACGGTGGTGCTGCTGCTGCTGGTGCTGCACGGTGGTGTGGTGCGGGTACTGCTGCTAGCCGGCGCCCGCGGCGACGTGGGGCATGCGCGGCGCGGCGCCCGCGTGGTTGACCATCTCCTGCTGCTGCCGCTGCTGCGGGCCCGCGGCGACGCCCTGGTGCTGGCTCGACTGCTGCGGCTGGATCCGCTGCTGGTGGTTGTTGCCCGCGACGCCCTGATGCATGCGCGGAGCGGCACCCGCGGCAGCGTTGCCCGCAGCGACGCCCTGGTGCTGGCTGGATCGACTGCTTCTGCTGGTTCTGCTGCTGCTGCTGGTTGTTGCCCGCGGCGCCCTGGCGCGGGATCGACTGGTTCTGCTGCTGGTTCTACTGCTGGTTCTGCTGCTGGTTCTGCTGCTGGTGGTTGTTGCCCGCGGCGCCCTGGTGCTGGATCGACTGCTGCGGCTGTTGGCGTTGCGGGTCGGGCGGCGCAGGAGGTCTTCAAACCAGTCAGCCGGGCGGCGCAGGAGGTCTTCAAACCAGTCAGCGGCGGTCGCGTCGGTGAGCTGGCGGGCGTCCTCGGGCGAGAGCGGGACGACGGGCTCGGCCCCGTTACGGGCAGGACCGTTGGCGCCCGGTGCAGCAGGTTGCTCGTTCATGATGGTGATGGTGTGGGCCGTCGTCGGATCGGGTCAGGGTGGTGGCGAGGTCGTGCGAACGACTTGATGGAGCGACGGTGGCGCCGTCCGTAGACACTCGAAGCTTGACGAAACGCATCAGCTGACGATCACGCGCACTTTCGAGATGGAGACCACGATCTTGCAGATGCTCCGCTCTTAACGGTACGTAATTTATATGATGTTAAATGACGTAAAACACCAGTAATCTCGCTCTGGCACGGTCCTGGCGCTGTCAACGCGTCGCTCGTCAACCAAGTCCATGACGCGTAGTAGCTGCAAACGGCTCAAAATGGACGTTTCGACGCGCAGGATGTCTTTTATAGGTGTCTTGACACCATGGACGCGTCCGATTGACGATCAGCAGCCTGTAGCACTCGTATGAGTCTACTTGGGTGCACCTGCGACACTCGATGTGCTCTTGCGCGTGCTACAGATGTCCGTTGAGGCGCGGCCGAGCGTTTCCGAGAGCCCGAGTGATCCTGGATGAGAATCTGACGAGAACTGGACGCGACGTTCACACCGTTCATACGGGAAACTTGGTTTTCCGTCTCTATCTACCGCTACAGACAAGCTGTAGACATGGGACTACTGCCATTCGATTTCGACAGGTCACTTACACCACTGTGCGCGGCGGAGTCGACAAAATCGGTGGAGAACTGGACGCGGGAGCGGCCGGAACGGTCTTGGCCACGCTAAACGAACTTGACCTGACTTCACCATGATCCGAGCACGGTGGCGGGTTTGGGCGGAAACTGTGCGCGGCATCGTGTTCAGGCAGGTCTCAAACGTAGTTTTCCAAGAGGACGAGCCGAGATTCGGAAAGACGAGTCCATGGTGGTCGGCGGACACTTGAGCGACCAGCAAGTGCTGACCCAGGTGCACCGACCCGGCCACGAACATTTATGAGGTCGGGGCCCTCATCGACGGCACCAAGTTGCTTCCATAGGTCCCAACAGCCGCTGTACCAAGTTTGGGAGCAATCGACCGAGGGGAACGGGGCCGGGGTGGGGTCGGTGGTCGGACGAGCTGTTCAGCGCGGCCCAAGTGCTCGCTCCTGGACCGTGTCCGACCCGCGACAACACCCCCCACCAGACGCCCTCCTGCTTCCCATACAGCGTCTACTATAGGTTTGAATAGCTTATATGCGAGAGAAGAGCTCCGTGTGACGAAATCTGCGGGTACTGGAGGTGGTGCAAGGTACACGTCGCTCGCTCGCCTCGCTCCCGCCGACGCGCAAGACGCGTTGGAGCGCTGCCGCTGCACCCAAAGTGTCATATGGTCATAGAAACCTTGATGCAGAGCGGAGAGACCAGGGCTCGAGCCGCCCAGTGAGCTACGCGTGAACTTACACTCGCCTCCGCTCGCGTGCGTACCTGAGGTGCACCGTACTCTGGGCGCCCGCGCCAACCTCTTTCACGAGTTTCTACAACCTTCAGTCACTCATTAGTGCCCGAGAAGCTTCACGGATCACGTCAACTCGTTGAGTAATCGCAGGTGGCAACTAGCGGCCCAGGTCGACCGCGTACAATGCGTGAGAGATCGCAAAGCACTGTCGTTGCACAAAAAGTGTCATTTGACCATCAGAAAGACGTAGCCGTGCGACGGAGCAAGCGCACAACTTGTCGGACGAGAACTTGGTGCGGGTGGCTTCCCAAGCGTGCTCTCAGCTCATTAAGGGCATAGTACCACCGCCAACCATCAATCCAGTTAGATCACATCCGTGGCTCTCACTGAACACCGAGTTGAGAGCCAGAGCCTCAAGGATGCGCGAGAAAACGAAGGTGGCGATCAGCGACTCGCGTCTCGATCTCACTCGAACGGCCCGTGCCGCCGTTCCACTCGTGATTTTTGTGATTCGACTCAACGAGGATGTTGAAGCATAGCCTTGCAATTCTCGTGCAGGCTTTCAGGGTCGTAGCTCTCACCGTCGAGTCGTGAGGGACGAGACGGTGGTCGACCCGCCGAGTTTCGCGAGCCGCTCACGCCCAAGTCTCGAGCCTCGGTCAGCTCGCTCGCTCGCCCGCTCGCCCGCTCACCCAGCATATTCTTCAAGTTTGACGAGGAAAACGGGTTGTATACTACTTCTACTACTACGCCTACGACTTATTCACTATGTACATCGGCAATTTCATCATCATCACCGTCGTCGACCTCGCCCTCGCCTCCCTCCCACTCCACGTCAACGGGCGAGACGGTGAACGAGCTGGTGCACGCGTCCCAGTACTTGGGGTCCTTCTCGAGCTCGTGCTCGTTCAGCATCGCGATGCGGTGCAGAAGCAGGTTCGAGAAGAGCGGGTACGAGGCCTTGGGCGCGATCGACTTGAGACCAGCGATCTGCGAGTTCTTCTGCTCGTGGAGGATGGTCGGCACGTCAGCGAGCGCGCGGTACAGCTTGCCGCGGAACGACGGCGCGCAGTTCACGTGTCCGGGCATGTGCAGCTCGTCGACGAGGAACAGCGTGTCGCGGAACGCCGCGGGGAACCGGCCGAGGCAGTAGTCGGCGACGTTGCACGCGTTGTCGTACACGAGGATGGGCGGCATTTTGCGGAATCTGCTCAGCAGCGTAGCGTACACTTGGTGCGGAGCTTCTGCGCGACGCATGATGGAGAACCCGATGCTCCGGCGGCAGCTGAGGTACCACCACGCGAGCACGCCTGCGCCGCACGTGGCCGGGTCCTTGGCCTCCTTGGAGCACGCTGAGTCGGCCTTGGTCATGCCGCCGGCGTGCACGGGGGTGACGCGGATCGGCACGTGGTTCGGGAAGCACATGCCGTACGCCGCGAGCTCCTTGAGCGGGTGGTGCTCGTGGCCGGGCGGCGGCGTGTACGGCTCGATGCGGACGGCGCGGCCGTTGCGCGACGGCGGCGGCGGCGGTGGCGGTGGCGGCGCGTCCATGAGCTGCGCGTTGTCGCCGTACCACGTCCACGTCTTGACGACAGGCCCGCGGGTGCCGCGACTCGCGGCGACGACACGGGCGAGCGTCTTCATCTCGAGCTCGGGGCGCGCGGCCGTGGGCTGGATCAGCGGGTTGTACCGGTCGGCGGGCGGCAGGAACTTGGTGCGCACGTCGAGGCTCGGGAGCGAGTCGAGCAGGTTGGCGTAGCGGTACGGGATCGAGTGGAGCTTGCTGACGACGTGCAGGACCAGCGGCGAGACGGACAGCTCGGTCGGCGGTCGGTTCGGCTGGAACGCGGCGACGACCTCCTCGGGGGTCGGCAGGTTGACGAGGACGTGGTGGAGGAGCGGGAGCAGCTGGCGCAGCATGGCGACGGTCTCGGTGAGCGCGTCGCGGTTGCCCACATCGGGCTGTGCGAGCCGCGCGGTGGCTTCCACGTCGGCGGCGCTGAGCATCTCGTGCAGGGCGATGGCGTACCACTTCGGGTGGAACGCGCGAGGACCCGCCGAAAACTTGTCGAGGTCGGCGCGGAGCGAGGCGGCGGCGGCGGCGGCGGCAGCGGCGTCGACTTGGCTCGAGGTGGGCGGAGCGTCGGGCAAGGGGAGCCCGTCGATCCCCTGGCCCGTGCTGGCCGTCTTCTCGGCGACGTCGAGGATGCTGCGGAACACGTCGCGGCGCAGCTGGTCGAACTGCTCGGAGGTGCAGCGGGCGGGTGTGCGGAAGAGCGACTGGACGGCGACGTGGTGCGGGACGTGGTCGTGCGACAGGAGCGCGACGTCACGCATGATGGGCGCATGCTCCTCGAGCACGGCGGTGAACTCGGTGCCGAACTCGTCGCCGCCAGGACGGGCGCGGCCGCCGTTGTCGTCAACGAACTTGCGCACCTCGGACCACGTCGCCCGCGGGAGCAGCTGCAGACACGGGTTGACGATCGTGCCGAGCGTGAAGGCGATCTGGGCGAGGGCCGGGATGCTTCGAGGAAGCTCAGCGAGGAAGAAGGGACCGGTGCCGGGGATGTGGTGCAGGAACTGGAAGAGGAGGTCGAGCAGCGGGTGCTTGACCTCGGCCTGGAGCTGGGCGAGCGGCTCCCACAGCACGAGCTCGTGCTTGCCGAGCGCCTGGAACATGGCGTGGAACTCGGGGTGCGTGGACAGGTAGTGGTCGGGCGCACGCGACGCGCGCGTGTACTTGGACGGGAGATCCGTCACGACCGTGTAGGGCTCCTTGTTCTTGGGGATACGGCGATCGAGCGTGCTAAGCACCACGCCGTCCAGCGCGACAGGCGGATCGGGGCACACGCAAAAGTTGTCGGCGGGGATGTGGATGCGCGACAGGAACGCCGTGAGCACGCGCGCAACGTCGGACGACAGCCCGAGCAGGCGCTCCGTCAGCTCGAGCACCGTCCACACCTTGGCCGGCGGCGGATCCGCGGCGGCCTGCTTGAGGACGTAGCCGGGCACGAGACCCTTGACGTACTGCTCCCACCAGCCCGAGATACTCGCGTCCTTGGACACGGAGTCGGCGGTCATGGACGAAATCGGGGTCGTTCGGGTTGGCGAGCTCCTCGGGAGACACGCCCGCGAGAAGGTCACCACGCCGCGCGCTCGCGTGCAGGTCGCGCCGCTGCAGGATGGCGTCGTTGCGCTGGAGGAGCGACGGCGCTGGACCCGTGCCGCGCTTACCGGTGCCAAAGTCGCCGCAGAGCCAGTACATCTTGGGCACGAGGTGGTAGCCGAGGGATCTGAGTGCGGCGACGAGTGTGAGCATGACGAGCAGAGCCAAGCATTCGTGTGGGACGGGGCCGGATCGTACAGTATCGGGCTCGTTGCGGCGGTTTCTAGAGGCAGCCGCGTTGCCGGGACGGTCTCGAGCCCTGCCGGTGCTGGGACCGGGTTTGGGGAGCGGGCGAGGCGGCATGGCGGGGACGGCGGCGCTGGGAGGGCGGAGCAGGACGTGGGGTACGGGTACGGGTAGGAGGAGCGTTGCGTTGCCTCGAGTCGCGTGCGTCGAGCTCTATGCGCTGCATCACGGTCGCCGCCGTCGTCGTCTCGGGGCGTGGAAGCGGCGGCGGGGGCGGCCGCGGCGGCGCGGCGGCGGCGCGGCTGCATCAGCGAGGTCACGCGAGCTCGAGGGCCGCGACAGGCGGCCCCCGTGCGGAGGGGGGCGTGCGATCCAGGCGGCAAAACCGGGATTGCGGTCGCGGTGCGGTTCCGTGCGGTTCGGGCGGCGGCGCAGGGGCGCAGGCAGCATGAATTTTTAGGGCACGGCAGCAGCTGCTGGGGGACCGCTGGGCGGTGAAATTCCTACGCCTGCTGGCGGACCGTCTCACGGCTTGATCTCCCTATCCCGCTCACTTGTTCCCCACGTCGCCCCACGTTTTCAGATCTCCACCCACCGGGCGCTCGTGCTGACCCGCGCCAAGCGCGCCTCGTCCTACAATTACTCTAGCCGCCGTCCCTCAATTCACGCCACCTCCTGAAGAGCGTCCCGCCATTTCATTGGTCGGTCAGTCGCGTGACTTCGGCGTCGCCTTGCAGCGGCTTTTCCTGGCTAAACTATGGCTCCCTGGTGCTCGGCCAATCACCGTCCAGCGTTCTTTTGTTTTTTCTCTCCACCTCGGCGCTTCCCTCGACCTCGGCGCTCTCTCTCTGCCGATCGTCGCTCTCCCTCTCTCGCTCTCCCAGCAACTTGCAATGTATCTCCTCTCATGTCGATCAACATGCCGTTTCGTCGTCACGCCGTGATGTCGTCTGTTCGTCGCGCGTCAGCGCGACCGCGAGCGCGAAGCGCGCGCGCGCCGTCCCTCGGTCGATCTCTCCTTTGGTCTGCGTACGGCTGCTCTCTCGCGGGCGATGCAGCGTGGGCGCCGTGCAAGGGTCGCTCTTTAGATGTGGGCGGGGAGTGGGTCAGTGCTTGCCCCTCGCGTCGTTTCGTCGTGCGGTAGCGCGACCGCGTGCGAAGCGCGCGCCGTCCCTCGGCCCGCTACACTCTTGGTCTGCGTACGGCTGCTTTCTTACGGCTGATGCAACGTGGGCGCCGTGCAAGGGTCGCTCTTTAGATGTGGGCGGGCGGGAGTGGCGCGCGTTCCCGCGGTCGGCCCTCGCAACGGCGCGCGGTCGGTCCCAGCCTGCGAGTTTCGGCGGTCGCGAGTTGACCCTGCACCGTGATCCCGCGTTTACGTGCGTCTACGAGCCTTCGGTGTCGCTTTTCGCGTGGCGGCCGCTCCAGGTCGATCGCTTCACGGTGTTCGGTTTGGGTTTTGGTCGCGCTGGATGGGTCATGGCGTGCGTGCCGTTCCGAATCGTCGTCGTGCTTGCCGTCGCGCGTGCGTGCGTACGTATCTCACGGTCGCCGACGTCGCCCAGCTTTTCTGCGAGGCAAGTCGGCTCTCGCGGCTCCAGTTCGCGGTTTCCCGTGGGCTCAAACGTTCGTTGAGCCTCGGCGCATGCCGAAGCGAGGGCGAACAGCGCGGACCGTTGCTTCACGGCCGTATCCTTGGTCGCCGGCCGCCAGAGAGTCCACTCGCGGCTGGCCCTGATGCTAATCGTTACGATCCCTTTCCCTCCTTGGACTTTCGCGATGCGCTTCGCGTCCAGCGCCGCGCCGTCTCCAAGGAAGCGTGGCGGCCGCGGCTGAAACACGACGCGTCCCCGCGACCAGGTCCCTCTTCTCCACTCGATCCTGGCGAACATAACCGACGACCATTCCATTACTCAACTCCAACCGTAGATCCTCGCCGCAGGCGCAAAGTCAGCGATCACTCTTCCGCCGTCTTTGACGATCCGCGGCGCATGCCGCGGCGAAGGCGATCAGCGCGACACGTCGCTTCATAGCCGTACCCTTGATCGCTGGCCGCCAAGGTGCTCGCTTGCGGGCCCTGTTGCTATTCGTTATGATTCCTTTACCTACTTGGAGTATTAAGGCGCGCGTTTCGTGCGGCGCCGCGTTGCAACAGTCAGTCGTCTCCAAGGTGCCGTGGCGGCCGCGGCTGAAACACGACGCGCCTCTACGACCAGATCTCATTGCTTCACTCGATCCTGACGACCATAACCGACGACCATACTATCACTCAACTCCGTACGTCAATCCTCGCCGCAGGCGCTTGGTCGGCGATCATCCTGCCGCCGCCGTTGTTGCTGCGTAGCCGCTGCCCGCGTCGCCGCGTCAACACCTGCACGTCGTCTCTCGCGCCATCATCGCAACGCGCGCGAGCTGCCCCTTCCCGCTATACGCCCGCCGTCGCCACGTGCTGCTCCCAGCTTCCCTCCCATCGCTCAGGATCGTCTTAAACATGACTTCGCCGCAGGCGCTCACACCCTCCCGCTCATCACGCTCGAGCTGCAATCGCCGTCGCGCCTCGCCCCGAGCCCTCGTGGCCTCCCCACTGACCGCGCTCAACCCGAACTTGCTACCCGCGCTACCAGCGCTGCCCACTCACGAGTTGCATTCCGCGCTGTCTCTTCGACCCGTTTCGAGGCCCGCAGACGGCCATTGAGCCCACCGTGACCGTGGCCGGCGCGGCCGTGACTCCAGCACCCCACGCCGACTACCCCCGTCGTCGCGGCTCACAGTCGGAGACATCGTAACGAAGTGTTTGCCGTGAGTTACATTTAATTCCGTCGTCTGCTTTCCCTTCACGCTTCGAGTGCTCCAGAGTTCCGAACTCGCAGGTGGGCAGCGGCGAGCTCCCCTTCGCGTCCTCCCCTTTGCGTCACGCGGCATCACCCGACGCCACGACTCAAATTCTCTCCTTTGATCTGACAGACCGTTGGGCGAGGGTGAGGGCGAGACTGTGGCCAAGAAGCTGGGCAGTCCGACTCGGATTCCAGACTTGCGTCTGAATCAAGCTCTTTCGCATTGTCACTCCGCGCTTCCGTCACTTTGCAAGCGGTTTCTTGAGCGAGCTGTGAAGCGGCGACCACGGCCGCCATGTTGGAGTCGCAACCGTGACCAGGTTGCGATTTCTTGGCCTGCACAGACAAGGAATTGTGCGCAAACAGAATCTTGGTCTCGGGGAGCAGTATAGGACCTGAAGCGTCAGTGTTTTCAGTTTCGGGCGGCGCAAGGCGGAGATCATGCGAAAACGCGTCAAAGTTATAGTGAACGGCAAGCTTGCCCTGATCCGTGACGCGCCGGACAAAAGGAACATGGACGACAACCGACTCTTGGCCGTCCTTGGGAACATGACCCGAGTCAATGGAGCACGGAATCTTGCCGTCGGCAACGCCGGCCAAAAGTACCACGATTGAGTCGCGGATCGCCGTGGTCTGCGCGCGCTGCGAGTGCAGTCGATCGCCCTGCGAGCTGTATTTGAGGAGCGACGTGCGAATTGGCTTGAGCCTCATGAGCATACCGCCGCGGTACGAATGTAAGACTTGGAGCTTGCGGGCACCATGCGACGTTACTGCGGTGATCATCTAGTCAAGCAGCCTGCTGGCGCCGGGCGTCGTGCCAACGGGAAGCGGGTTTGCGCGCAGCGGGGCACGCATGTGTTCAAGTGCAAGCACGGCAAGGAGCGCCTGGTAAAAGGCCAGCTTGTCGATCGCCGTGGAGCTCATGAGAGGCAAAACTTCGCTCGAGGGAGACGTTTGTGGCCTTGAAGTCGGAGCCTGCGGGATTGCAAGTTGTGACAGATCAGGCATGCGTAATGGCGAGGAACAAGTGACCGTTGGTTCAGGCAGCAGCGCTGATTGAGGTGGAAGAGCAGGCGGAGAGCGCGCTTGGAGTTCTGATGCCAAGTGGATGGGGATCGATCTGGAAACGCGCGGAAGAACAGAAGAAAAGGCAGGGATTGTGGTCGCTCTTGATGCTGCGGCGAGCGCGGGCGGCGGGGGAGGTTGAGCAGACCAAAGGACGAGAGGTTGAGGCATTGTCGGATGGCGCGGCCCCACCGCTGCCAGCTGTGCCGGAGGCGGCCGGAATGGCACCGTTGCTGGCGCAAGATGTTCGGAGTCCAATAGCAAAAGTCGAAGCGGATCGGCGTTGGGTGCGGCTGCCAAAGTGAGCGCGCTTCCAACAGGAGGCGTCAGATGGTCATCCTTGGACTCTAGCAAGGAATGCAGCCAGTCGTCATTGAATATGTCGTCCATAGCAAGATCAGGGCCCCGAAGTTCATTAGCTGTGTGTTGAGAAGTGCGAGCTTGGGGAGAGCGAGAGCGTTGTGGCAAGCGGTGGTGAAGCGGCACGCGCATGCAAGTGGCGCACGGCGCATGATTTTTCCTGCAAGCACTCACCGTGGCTCGTAGCAGGCTTTGTTGCCTTAATCTTCAACTCGAACGCGCTCTAACCACCCATTCATTGGCCGCGCTCGCGCCGGACCACAATAACGCGCTCCGTGAACTACTTATATCCGCCGCGGCACTGCACGATCACGCCTTGAGAAACAAATCCCAGCCCATGTTGAGGTCAAGGACGCAGCACACGCAGCAAGGCATGGGTGCGGGCGTGAACGCTGCCATGTCGTAGCTTTGTCAGCTCAAGGAGCAGTATGTATTGACGCGTCAATCAAACACGTGAGAAGTGCGAGACATGAGCTTCTAAGGTACAAGACATGATTTCCCTCGTGTGCTTACGCGCACAAACGCACAAAACATCCGACCAACAGCGCAAGGAGCATGCTCCATCACGGGGCCACAAATTTGTTGAGAAACTCAATGAACTTGTCCACAGAGTACCCAACGCGTGCGCCGCAAAGCGCATAATCGTTCAGCTTGACTGTGCTGTCAAGCTTGTTGACCTTGGCGAACTCGTTCAAAACAAACTGGAAAGTTATTGCGTCGGGAGGGAACGAGCGCACGTTCTCCAGGAACTCGGTAGAAAATTGGGTGCCAGGGCGAGCTGGGGCGGAAGCAGTCGCGGCGCAAGTGGTGCTGGCGGTCGAGGATGCTGGCAACACAACTGTCGTCGAAGCGTGAATAATTGCGCTTGGCGCAGCGGCAGGCATAGCTGCGCTTGGTGAAGCGGCAGGCAAAACTGCTGGTGCAAGTGTGGCAGCAGTGGAGACAGCAGGGAGTGAAGTTCCAGGAGCGGGAATTGGGTTGACTGCTTGATCCAGTTCAGACGTGATGTCGGCGACAGGTACAAGTCCAGGCGCACGCACAAGAGGGGTAAGCATAGGGGGTCGTGTGGCCGTGGAAAAAATGGCGCGTCGCTTGGGAGCCACAGGAGAACGCGTTGGCGATTTGGCAGGTCGCTTTGTCCGGGTCGACACAGAACAAGGAGCATGGAGAAGCGTCGGTTCCAGCTGGTGAGAAGGCAGCTTGTCGCCAGCCAAGTCCGTAAGCGAGTGATCGCTTGGCTTAGGATCCGGCGTGAGGACACCAAACGTCGCGTTTTCGTTGATTGGGTTGACATTGTGCGTCTCGTTTGAGTTGAGATCAAGTCCCAGCGGATGTTTGGGATCTGACTCAGAATCAGACTCAGAAGACTCAGAGTCAACCATAAGCACCCGCGCAAGTCGAGTTCGCTTGGGTGCGGATAAGTTGGAAACAGAAGTTTGAGGGGGGTTGAGGGCTGTAGCAGGGGCGGGGGCTTCAGCAGGGGCGGGGGCTGCAGTGGGAGCGGGGGCTGCAGCAGGCACAGGGTGCGAGTTATCACCCAGCGCAGCCAAGTTGTAGAAGACCGAAACGACTCCATCTTGGTCAACACGGCGGACAAAGGGTGCGTGAATAATCGTCGCTGCAAAGCTGTCTTTTGGGACATAATCCGTTTTGGTGAAAGCCGGAACATGACCAAGCTTGACTTTCTCAAGGATCGATTTAAGGCCGAGGCGGATGATCATGTTCGAGTTTGTCATTTCTGGCGCGGCCAACTTGCAGTGTCTCTCGAGCGCCAATTGAATGGTGCGCGAGCGCCGGGAAACGTTCTTCCAATGCGTATAAAGATGGATCAAAGAGTGCTTGTCCTCGGCACGCGGCTCAATCATCCTGAGAAGTGTGTCAAGAAGCTGTTTGGCGCCAGGGCTCAGGCCAATGGGAAGTGGGGTACTTGGAAGAGGCGACCGGGAGTGTTCATTGGAAAGGACGAGAATGAGCGCCTGGTAGCACGCCCACTCGCTGACAAGTTCAGCGGTAAGTTCATCGCGAGCTGGTGGCGAAGCAGAAGCGGTCGCTGGAAAATCGCGTGCAAGAGAGATGGGTGCTGAAGGGGCGGGCGCTTGAGAAGCGGTAGTCGCTGCTGTAGTTGGCACCAGTGCATGTGGCGCAGACAGCTCGTTGGGTGTGAGCCTAGCGTGTTGACGTTGGGCCCCGGCAGCGGGGTGCGAAGCTGCGGCTGACATAGTTTCAGCAAGTTGTGAATTCATTCGCGTCTGCATGGACGAGTGACGATAACATCCTGTGATCATGTTTCATCCCTTTTCCCCACCAACAGCTTTGCCCTTTCGACTTCAACTGGTTCGCTGCTCGCACATCCCCTGGCGCAGACAAAGAATGTCAATGAATAAATTTAGTTTACTGGCACGGAATTCAATTAATTGGCGCCCTGTAGCGCCAGCAACTGCTCCCTCTCCGCGCTGGGCTTCAACATTGAAGCTGGGGTAAATTCAACCAACGAGATTGAGTGGAGACGCATTTCCAATGTGAGGAGCTCGGTGGCCTTCAGTCCGTGCCCAACGTGGCGCGGAGACGCGTCAATCAAACATGTGACGTGTGCGAGACATTGTCTCTCACCCGCCCTGCAAGCGCGGGCGCCTGAACCAAGGTAGCAGTGCTAACGAAAAAGTCAAGACCAGCGCATGAGGATGTTACTCCTTCGCGGGGGCGGCAAGTGTATTCAGAAACCCAATGAACTTCTCCGTTGCCCACCCAAGGAACGCAGCGTCGGTCGCGGCCTCGACCACGTCCTGCTGGCTGTCGAGGTCAAGGGCGTTGGAGAGCTCGTGCGCGATCATGAGGAAGGTCATGCGGCTGGCGGGCAGCGACCGCGCACGGTCGAGAAACTCGGCTGGAAGCTGGCCGGGCGCGAGTGTGGCGGGGGCGGGAGTCAATGCGCTCGCATCGCTCGCCGCGGCGACCGCGCTCGGAGCGAGAGTGGTCGGAACAGGCGCGACAACGGCGAATTCGATAGTCATGGGCTTGGATTCGTCGGGAAGTCGGCCGAGCGCGAGGGCCAGGAAAGAAGTAGAGACGATTGCATCATCGTTTGAGACGTGCAATGCGGGCGACGAAGCGAGCTCGACAGCTGTATGCTCGACAGGCACGAGTTCGACTGCCGCAAGTTCGACTGCCATGGGCTCAAAAGCTGGATCCTGCGCGCGAGGAACGGTTCGGGTTCGAGGACCGGAGCGACATCGTGTTCGAAAGCAGCTTCGGACGCGGCGGGCGAAGACCGTGTTGGCGGGAGGGCAGCAGCAGCGTGACGCTTGGCGGACGGGAGCGCGGGCGAGCCGTCGGCGGGCCGCTTGCGGCGCTTGGCGGAGGAGCGGGTGGCCACGGGGCGACGTGGTTCGGGTGGCAGCGAGGACCGGTCCGAGTCGCGGTCATTGTCCAAGTCGGCGGTCGCGTCCGAGGGCATGGTCGCGTCGGGTGTAGTGGCAACACGGCCGTCCTCGTCGGGTTCGTTCTCGAGCTTGTCCTGAGACTCGCGGGCGTCGCTGGAGTTGAGGTAAGCAAGCGGCAGCTCAAGCTCGGAGTCGACGTCGACCAGAATCGCAGGTCGACGAGAAGCGGGCTGGATCCGGGCCGGTGCGGAAGTGAGAGCGAGAGCCGCCTCGGCGACGGCCGAGGCCCGCGCGTGATCGCCGAGCGCGCGGAAGTTGTAGACGACGGCGCCGTTGAGACGGATGAAGGGCGCATGAACGTCGACGGGCGTACGCCTGTCCTTCGAAATGTAGTCCGTCGAGATCGTCTGCGGAACGCGGCCCCGCTCGACGTCCGCGAGCAGCGACGCGAGCGCGAAACGGATGGCCGAGTCGCCGGCCGGCGGCGAGCTTGCCTCGCGCGTGACGCGTGCGCTATGCTTGCGGATCAGCGAGCCGATGAGGAGCGGGCGCTCGTAGATGGTTGATCCAAAGCGAGTTGTTCTGCCGCTGAGCAGCTTGAGCTTGCGCGAAGAGTGGCGGTCGAGCGTGCTGACGAGCGAGTCGAGAAGCTCGTCCGCGCCGGGCGCCGTGCCGACCGGAAGCGGAGCGGCGGAGAGAGGAGCGAGCGCGTGTTCCTGGGTGAGGACGTCGACGAGCGCCTGGTAGTAGGCCCACTCGGCGACGGTCTCGGCCGTCCGGCTCTGCGGAGCCGAGACATCCGGCGATGGAGGAGCAGCGGACGCCGGCGGGGTCGGAAGCGGGAGCTCGGGCACGACGATGACAGGGCGCTCGTTCGGCGCGAGGGGACCGGGCTCGCGGCTCGATCCCGCTGTAGACTCGGGCGTCGCGTTCGGCATGGTTTCTGTAAGTCTATGATTCACCATTGAGCAGTCAGCTCGTCTATACTGGATCGCAATCGAGTGCGAGAGGCGAAGGCAGGGGCGCGGTGTTCATCTCGCGTCCTGCAAACCTGCGTTCCTCGTGTCACCCACCTCGGCCTGTTCCGGGAACACGCATGTCATGCAATTGAAAGTATGTATCCCGCCTCAACAGCTATGGTATCTCTCACTCCCGTCAAACATCACACGCGCGCCACGGCCACCGCGGGCCGCTGCCCATCAGCCGTCCCGGTCCGCGCGCGCCGCGCTGCGAGTCCGCGGACGCTCTCGATGGCGCACTCGCCCATCGGCGCCGTGGCCGACAGGGCCGCGGTCTTGGACCCGTTGGCGGACGCGAGCCACGCGCCGACTGCGGAATCCGACTTGGCCGCCTCGGCGCACGTGTCGTCTCCCGCCACTGCCGCCGCCGGCGTTGCGGAAACCACGCGACGCCGTGGCCTGGCCGCAGCCGCCGACGGCTCGCCCGTCGCGGACGGAGACACCGTGTATCCGCCAGCCGCGCGGCGTCGCGCCTCGCGGAGCTGCGGGTAGCCGGGGATCGGGTTGTGCCGGCGCTCGTTCTGCTGCTTGGCCTCGACGGCGGCCGCCGCCGCGGACACGGAGGCCGCGAGGCGGCGCGGGACCGCGTACGCGTCGGCCTCGGCGGCGGTGGTCGGGGTCTCGGGCAGCATGATCACGGTCTTGGACGATTGCCGGCCGCGGCGTGGGCGGG
Organism: Blastocladiella emersonii ATCC 22665; assembly: GCA_025594325.1. NCBI lineage: Eukaryota > Fungi > Blastocladiomycota > Blastocladiomycetes > Blastocladiales > Blastocladiaceae > Blastocladiella > Blastocladiella emersonii. The sequence continues at coordinate 962,174 of JANHCV010000009.1, read as the reverse complement.
CGGCGGCGGTAGTGGTGCTGCTGGTAGTGGTAGCGGGGCCGACCGATAAGGAGGTCAGCGACGAGGAGGGGGAGGTCGAGGACGCGAGGGACGCGGTCGATGCGGACACGCTGAGCGGGCGTTGCGCTGGCGCGGGTGCGGGAGGTACGGCGGCATCGAGTACAGCGGGTGGCGGCGCCGGTGATTGTGTCGCGGAAGCAGCTGGTGCATCGACGACTGCGGCGGCGGGTTGGACAGCGACCGAGTTCACCTCGGTCTTGGCGCAGCACACGGGCTCGACGACGTGGGTCGCGGTCGGCGTTTCCTGTGTCGGCGTGGGCAGCGACGGCGGGACCTCGGCGGCCTGCGCGGCCGCGACGTCGACGGACGGTACCGCGACCGCCGCGGGGACGGTCGTGGCGCGGGCCGCCCGCTTGGCGCCGGCGGGAGTAGGCGGCCGCTTGACGGCGGGCTGCTGTGTCGGCACCTGCTTGGCCTTGGGCGCCGATGCCGATGCCGCCGCCGCGGGGACCACGGGAGCCGGTGCCACGGGAGTCGGTGACACGACGGGGGCCAGCGACGGTCCCGCCGCTACGTGCACCTGCTGCCGCGCGGCCTTCCTTGCCGCGGCCCCGCGGCCCTTACCCTTGTGCCCGCCAGCGGCGGCGGCCGCGGCCGCAGTCTCGGTCTGCCCCGCGAGCGCGACCATCTGCTGCATCTGCACCTGGCCGTAGCTGTTCCCCGCGCCCGCGGCCAAAGCCATCCCCAGCACCGCGATCCCCTGCCTTACGATCTCGACGACCCCGAACCCGCCGTCCCACTGCGCTTCCCCAGACGGGAGAAGTCCAGGGACGAGCGCGATGCGGCCGCGCTTCGCGGCGAGATTCCCCGGCTCGAACATGAGCGGGTCGAACCCGTGCATCACGAGGTCGAGGACGCGCACGCGGTACTTGTGCCGCTCGTACGCGCAAAAGTACTCGCGCGACGGCAGGAGGTCGGCGGGGCGCGCGAGGAGCGCGGGCGGGAACGCGCGGTGGCCTGCGGGGATGAAGGTCGCGAGGATCCGGATCGACACGAGGCTGACGCCGAAGACCAAGCGGTCGAGCGCCGACAGGGGTTTCGCGACGCGCGATGGGAAGTCGCGCGCGGCCTTATCGAGGACCGCGAGCAGGTAGCCGCGGAGGTCGAGCAGCGGGAACCGGAACACGGCGGCCAGCGCGTAGATGGCGATCATGAACGACAGCATCAGCTGGATTGCGGCCCATATCACGACCGCCGCCGCGGTCAGCACGAGCGTGCGGCCGAGGTCGACGAGTGGGCCGGGGTACTCGGCGGGCGGTAGCGGCGAGGGTGGCGGGGACGGCGGGAGCGCGACTGCTGCCCGGGACTTGGTCCCGCCGGCGAGATACACGGTCTGCGCCGCGAGCGGGTGCCGCGGCGGCGGCGCTTGATCCGCGCCCGCCGTGTCCTTGGTGTCCTCGACGTCGAGGTCCGACACGTTGCCGTCCGACCCAGACGCGGACGTTGGCGGCGACGGCGGGAGCTGGACGTGGGTGACGGCGACGCGCGGCACGTCGACGACGGGTGGTGGTGGCGGTGGCGCAGCAGGATCGGCAGCGTACCCGAACCGCTCGACGACGCGGCCCGACTTGCGGAACGCGTCCGTCTCCTTCTCGGGCACCGCAGTCGGTTTCGGGACGACAGGCGGGGTGACGCGCGATGACGCTGCAGCGGCCGCCGCACCCGCGGACTGGTGCACAGAGAGCGGCGTCTCCTCGACCCGCTTCTTGCCGACAACCGCGGCGGCAGGCCGTCCGCCCGCGCGTTTCGCGGCTGCGTCAGACGCGAGCTCGACGGTCCCGCCGCGGCGCAGCTCGTACAAGCAGTCGCGCCACGCGACGGTCGACCCGGTGACGGCCCAGACGTAGGTCGGGAGCGCGGTGATTTCGCGGACGAGCCAGGCGGCGGCGAACGCGGGGAACGGGAGCCGGGCGTGGTGCGCGACGTTGCACGCGACGGCCCAGTCGGCCCAGAACCACGCGGCCGCGTGGACGGCGTACAGGAGCGGGAATGGGGGTACGAGGTCCGCGACCGCGGCGGTCGTCGCGGCGAGGGAGGGGTACCCGCCCGAGGCGAGCGCGGCGGCAAGGGGGAGCAGCGCGCGGGTCCAGAGCGCGCGGACGACGCACGCGAAGATTCCCGAGAGGATCAGGCACTCGGTGAATGGTTCGACGGCGGTGGCGACGCGGACCGTGTACTTGCGGATGCGGCCCCACCGCTGGCGGCGCGAGAAGAAGTCGGCGGCCGACATGTTGCCGAGGGCCTGCCATGCGCGGTCGGGCGTCATGGCGTGGCGCAGGCCGAGGTCCCACAGCGCCTGACCGACCATGTTGTCCTCGGCCATGTACTTGCCGAAGGCGCGCAGGCCGCCGCACAGGGCGAGGTCTGAGCGCCGGAATAAGGTCGATTTGCCAATGACGCAGCTCGCGGGCGCGAGCCAGTTGATGCCGAGGTAGACGCGCGCGTGGACTACGTTGAGGAAAAAGTACTCGAGCTGCGACCCGAAGGATTTGGGCTGGATGCCGACGGGCAGGTGGTGCACGAGGCCGATGCCCGGCTGCGACAGCGCGGCGACGCTGCGCATCAGCGTTTGCGGGGCGACCCAGATGTTGCTATCGAGCACCCACACGATGTCGTGGCGCGCCGCGTCGTAGCCGCGGATCAGGTTGTTGATTTTCGGGTTGATGCCGACGATGGCCTCGCCTAGTCCGTTCCGAGGTCAATGTCAGTCGCGGAGCGAGCAGGACGGAAGAGTAGAGCGCGCACCGACGTAGAGCTTGATGTCAAAGCGGGCGTAGCGGCGCATGAGGTCGTGGACGAGCGGGATGACGGGGTCGGCGTGGTCGGCGACGCAGAAGATGATCTCGATGCAGGCGCGCGGGTACTCGAGGTGGAAGCACGCGTCGAGGTTGCGCTCGATGTTGGTGTCGAGCCCCTTGAGCGGGCGCAGGATCGAGACGCGCGGGAGCGCCGGCGCGAGCAGGTCGTCGGTCGAGGCAGCGGCGGGCGGTGGTGGTGGGGAGGTCGTGACGGGCGCGTGCGGGTCCGAGATGGTCGGCAGGCCGGGAGCGGCGGCGGCGTGGGTCGGCGGCCTCCGCTCATCGGTAAACGACAAGGAGGACGGCGGGAAGGCAGCGGGCGGGGCGGCCGCGTTCTCGGGGCCGTACTTTTTGTAGCTGCACGGGGGGTGCCACACACGTGCAAGGCGCAGCGCGCTGGTCAGTTCAGCAACGGCGTGCGTCAGCCCGAAGAGGGAGCGCACCTGATGTAGACACCGGCAGCCGTGACAAGGTAGCAGAAGGTGCACCAGACGACGGCGACGGCGAGCAGCAGGTCCTCGGCGAGCAGCGCCTGCGACGTGAAGAAGCTGGGCGACATGGTGGTGGTGGTGGTCGTGGTGCGTGATGACGGCGACTGACCGACAGGTAGAGCGCAAAGTCGAGGGTCGGAGAGCGAGGCCCAGAGAGTCGAAAAGCGTCGTCACGCGCGCAGCTAGCAGTCGGGTGCGCAGCGCAGGCGGGCGAGAACGCGTTGCGCCACGGACGCGAGCGAGCGAGCGAGGGCAGCGAGAGGGGCGGGCAGATGAGGCCGGGCTGCGCCGCGTCGAGTGGCGAGCGAGCGGATGGGGGGCCGGCGAGTCGCGCGGGCGGACGGATGCGTGTGGTGCGCGTGTGTCGGCGACCCGGTGCAATGCGGTGTCTAAGGGTAAGCGCGGCAGCGTAGCAGGGCAGCAGCGAGGGCACGGCGCGGGCGCGAGGGGGACGGCGAGGGGCGGCGGGTGGCGGGGCGCGCGACGCGACGCGTGCACTCGTGAGGCGCGTGTCCGTGTGCGTGTGAGAGAGATGTGCGATCCGCCGCGTGTCTAGAGGGCGGAGGGGACGAGTGCGAGACGAAGTCTCCGTCTTTCGCGCGACGCGTCTCCCACCCGCACGTCCGCCAAAACGCGCGCGAACCGGCGGCCGCGTGACCGCCGCGTGCGCACGCGCCCCGACCCGAAACGACCGGAGACACTTTTGCATGCATCCGACGAGCCGGCTGCGCCACCCCGCACTCGCTCAACGCTTCTCGACGACCGGCCGGCGATCATCGGCACGCCGACGCCGACGCCGTGGCTGGGCGCCCCTTCGTTCGTTCAGCGGCGCGCCAATGGCTGCGCCGCACCGCACTCGCAGCCGTGCGGGCGTCCGCGTCTAAGATAGCCATCGGGATACTCGCAATGGCCCGTATTCACGTCATAATGAGCCGTGGTGGAGCCACCTCCGCGTGCTCCACTGGGTCGCCGACCTTGGCTCGTCCCACCTTCCTTCATCTCGGTTGCATCGCCATCTCGCTCGGCCCGTTCAGCCTCTCAAGCGCCACTACGCCCGCCAATCTTCGCCGTGCCCTGCCGTGCCCCGCCGGCTCGGCCTTGGTCCTCGCATCGTACCGGGCCCTCGGGCCGTTCGCCCGCGCCTCGGCCCCAGTGCATCGACCGACCGCACCCGCTCGTTTGCTCGCTTGCGGCAGGCGTTCATTCTCCGCTCCGCCCGCCGTCTGCATCGCCTGGCTGCCGCTGCCTCGAGGTGCCACACCTCCACCGCCTGCGCTCCTGCGACCCACTCCAACAACCAGTCCGGGAGAGCGCTGCCTCGCCGTCGACTAGGTGCATTCGCCTCGCCGCACCACTCGCTACGCTCCGCATCAACACCGGGCTCGACTCGGCATCGCAGGCCCCGCCGTGCCATCACCACCACCGACTCGACCGACGGCGGCCACCCAGCCCCGCCCGCTGCACCCTGCGACGTGCTTCACTTCACCTGCACCCGCGCCTTGCCGTCGCCGTCCGGTGCCCTGCCAGCTGCGCCTGAGCCGCCATGATGATGGACGTCGGCAACTGGACGCCCGCAAGGGTCGACCAGTGGCTCGTCGAGAACCGCCTCACGGGCTACCGCCGCCTCTTCTACGGTACGCTATGCTTGCCTGCCCTCGAGAGCTGCGCGCCGTCGGCCGTGCGCTGAGCGCGACCGCGCGCGCCGCCACCGTCAGCCTCGTCGCACATCCTGATACACGGCACGAGGCCCGCCGCACGGGCCGCCGCCGCGCCGCTCGAGCTCTACCGCTCGACCCTCGCCCTCGGCCACTAACTCTCCTCCCAAACCTTGTCGCCCTCGTCGCCATCGCCATCGCCGCCGTACCATGCCCTTCTGCTCCGTAGACTACCAGGTCAACGGCACCCAGCTGCTCAACATCACCCAGGACGTGCTGCTCGAGCAGTTCCAGGTCACGGCCCTCTCGGAGCGCGCCCGCTTCATGATCGCCCTCAAGGAGCTCAAGTCGCAGTACGGCAAGTTCCTGAAAAAGTCGCGCGCCGCCGCCGCCGCTCCTCCTACCGCGGCTGACCCCGTCTACTACCCGATCGCGAATCCGCGCGAGCCCTCGCCGCACCGCCTCGCTGTCGGTCCGCCGCCAACCATGCAGCAGCAGCAGCAGGTGTACCAGCCCGTGTACCTCCAACAGCAGCAGCAGCAGCAGTACCCACAACAGCAGCAGCAGCAGTTCGCGCCCTACATGCTCTCGGCGTCGCCGCAGCAGCAGTCGCCACCACAACCCAGGCCCTACGCCGTCGTCACGGCGCCGCCGCAGTACTACTACCACCCGCAGCAGCATCCCCAACAGCAGCAGGTGTACCACGGCCAGGCCGGCCTCATGTTTGCCCCGCCCGGCCCGCCGCGCGTGCAGCCGCGCGGCGAGTCGTACAAGTACACGCAGCAGCCGATGCCAGGCCCCGTCGCCTACAGCCCGAGCGGCACGCCCATCTACGCCGTCGCCGCGTCCCCACAGTCGGCTACGGTTGCGCCCATCGCTGCCGCTGTCCACGGCACTGGTCCACACCTCCACCACCCGCACCGCCAGGCGACCCCCGTCTCGGCCATGTCGACGCGCTCGGCGCCCGCGCAGATGCACGCGAAAGCCGTCTTCCTGCCGCGCAAGGAGTCGCTCGCGTACACGCCGCAGCCGGGCGCGCCGCCACCAGCCGCTGCCGGCGCAGCAGCGCCGGGGACCTCGCCCGCGACGCCCTCGCACCTCCTGCACCACGCGCAGTACCACCGCAAGGCGTCGCTGCCGCCCGCCGAGGACAGCGGCATCGAGATCCCGGTCCGCTGGCCGTCGCCCGCGCCGCGCGGTGTTTCGCCTTCGCCCGCTGCCGCCGCCGCGGGACACGAGCCGGTGCTCCTGACGCGCGGCGACCAGGCGCCGCACTACTTTTTCCCATTCCAGCAGGGGCAGGGGCACGGGCAGCAGCCAGCGCGAAACGGGTCGCCCGCGCCTGGCTCGTTGCGCGCGCCGACGCCCGCAGGCCAGAGCCCGGCGGGTCCCGCACCCGCGATCCCGACGCCGTCGCCCGCCGCGATGCTCCAGCAGCAGCAGATGCGGCATCTCGCGCAGCAGCAGCACCGCGAGCACCAGCACCACCAGCATCTCGCGACGCCGCCCGATTCGGGGACCGGCGAACACTTTGCGTCGCCCGTGGTCGCGCCCGCCGCCGAGCACCACGACGCGTCGCCTTCGCCCGCCGATGCGCCGCCGTCTTCTGACGACCCAGCGCCGCCCGCGCCCGCGAGCCAGCTGCGCCCGCACCCGGCCGGCTGGGGCCGGCACACGGCGAACCGCGACTCGGGTCTATCCGTCGCGGACCGCCCGCGCACCGAGGCGATCGCCGAGAACCTGGACATCTTCTTCCCGTCGGCCAACCCGGACGTGCTGCGCCGGACCATCGGCCGCGGGCTCGCCAACCCGGGCGGCACGATCCGCGCCGCGCGGCTTTCGGGGTCGCAGCAGGGCGCGCCAGCTGGTGTCGAACCGGCGCCGCCCGCGCTCCCGCCCGTGCGCACGAAAGGCGTGCTGCGGATCCCGCCGCGCACCGCGTCGACGCCCGCGGTCCCGCCGCCGCCCATCGTCACGACGACGTCCCCCGGGAGCAGTACGAACACGCAGGCCGGGTCCCCGCTCGACGACGCGTCGACGGTCGCCGCGCTCGCTGCCGACCCCGAGTCGCTTTTCTCCGCGCTCCAGGCGCGGTCGACGTACCTCCCGCACCTCAAGGGCCAGGCGCGCCGCGGCGCCAGCGGCGGGGGTGGGGTGTCGCCGTCGCGGAGCAACGCGAGCGGTGGGTCGCCGCCGGCGCCCGCGACCGCGTCCCCGCCGACGGTCGTCACGGACGCGGCGGTGGACGCGCTCGCGGGCCTCACGCTGTCGCCGATCGCCGAGGGCGCGGCCAACGCGGCCGTCAGCCGCCGCCGCACGATGCCGGCGCCGCCGCCCATGATCAACACGTCCGACCTGCCCAACGCGCCGTACACGATCTCGACGGGGTCCGCCGACGACGCGCACGCGCCTGCCGCGGCCGCGCTCCTGCACCGTGCGCCGAGTGCGGGCGCCGCGGCGATTGGCGGCGAGATCGTTACCGCGTCCGCGTCCGCGTCCGCGTCCGCGGCTGGCCCCGTCACGTCCGCGACGCTGGCCGACGGCGAGTCGCCGTTCCAGTGGACCAAGGGCGAGCTGATCGGTCTGGGCTCGTTCGGGCGCGTGTACCTCGGTCTCGCCATGGCGACGGGCGAGATGATGGCCGTCAAGCAGGTCGAGGTGCCCGCGGCGAGCGGGGTCATGGGCAAGAAGCACCAGAGCATGCTCGAGGCGCTGCAGCGCGAGATCGAGCTGCTGCGCGATCTGTCGCACGAGAATATCGTGCACTACCTCGGGTTCGAGCGCGCCAAGGACACGCTCAACGTGTTCCTCGAGTACGTGCCCGGCGGGTCGCTCGTGTCGCTGCTCACGACCGTCGGGACGAGTCTGCCGGAAGAGCTCACGGCCATGTTCACGCGCCAGATTGTGTCGGGGGTGTCGTACCTCCACGAGTGCGGCATCCTGCACCGCGACCTCAAGTGCGCCAACGTGCTCGTCGACGACGAGGGCGTGTGCAAGATCTCGGATTTCGGCCTGTCAAAGCGCATGGATGGCGGCGCGGGCGGCGGTGGCGGCAGCGGGAGCGCCGACGACGAGAACGGCAACCCGCAGGGCGGCGGCCAGCACCAGCAGGGCGCCTACGACTACTACTCGCAGCACTCGCTCCAGGGCTCCGTGTACTGGATGGCGCCCGAGGTCGTCCGCGGCCGCGGGTATTCGGCCAAGGTTGATATCTGGTCCATTGGCTGCATCGTCATCGAAATGTGCACGGGCAACCGGCCGTGGCCCAAGTTCAACGAGATCGCCGCCATGTACCACATCGGGTCCGCCAAGAAACCCGAGATCCCCGAGACGATCTCGGACGAGGCGCGGTTGTTCCTCGAGCAGTGCTTTGAGATGTACGTTGCTCCCTCGCGCGCGCTGGGTATCGACTTTCGAGTTGCTGACTTGACGTGTTCATGTAGCGATCCGGACCGCCGCCCGACCGCGCTCGAGCTGTACGACCTCCCGTTCGTCGTCCACGCCGACCCGAACTGGGACTACAAGGGCTTCGTCGCCAAGTTCGCCCACGAGTAGTTTGGCGTGCGCTTCCGCTCGCACGCGCTCCACCCTCAAGACTTACACCTAGAAGACTCGACTCGACCTCCACCTGTACCTCCAACCTCTCTCTTCCCCTCGCGATCCCCACCCTTGTACCTTTTTGACCCTCCCCCCTAGTCCTATCTCGTTATCGCTTGCGATTGCATACAAACCGTCACCGCGCAAAGCCCTGGACTAGTGATCGTGAGCGGCGAGGCGCGCCATGGACATGAGCAGGTCGGGGACAGCGAGGTGGCTCGGCGCCCGAGCACTGCTTGCGGGCCAGTGAGGCCGAAATGACTGTGACTTGGGTCATCCGTGCCATGACCGCGAACGTAGCTAGTTCGAGCGGATCACTGAGGGGTTGGCTCGTAACCCGCACACGAATCGCGCGAGTGGCTCGCGTTTCCGACACGAGGATGGACGCGTCGCGAAAATTTGGAGACAGTCAGCTGATGCTCCGTGAGTGGCGCAGCGGCCTTCGTCCAGGTCTTCGACTCGCTGTCGCTCCTCAAGTAACCTCGCTCCCTGCTGTGAATGACAGCATGACAGCAAGCACATGCAACGTAAGACTCTATGCAATGAAAACTAGACCACCCGAAACTCTTGCCTCATGTGCCGGCCGCCGCCTCGAGTTCAGCGCGCTCCCTTTCGAGCTTGCGACCGCGGTCTTGCAGCTCGCCCGTCCGCGGCTCGATGTGATTACCGCCTCGGGACAGTTGTCCGAATTGCTTAAGTCTGGTTCCGTAAAGCTCTCATGGATCGATCGGGCCCTTGAACGCAGCTACTACGAAATTGACCTGGATATCGACAAGGAATCGGAGTACTACGGCATGAGCGGTGGAACGTTCCTTGAATCCAAACTGTCGTATAACCGACCACGCGTCGAATCATCGCACGCCGATTATGCCTTTGTAACGTCGGTCTTTCGCGCCCTGCAAGAGTTCTTGATTGGTAAATTCCTTCGGCTTCAGCGAGGACGCCAGCCAGTTCTCGACACATCGTCACTTGTGCAAACGCTATGCGCGTATATTTATCCCACAGATTCCGAGTATCTCGTCGTCGCGTTACTTCGCGGACTCGTCATTGCAGCGGCTAATCTGGACTCGCAAACCCTCGTTGGCTTACTCTCCGAGGTTCGGCAGCACTTTCCCGAGCTCCTTGGCCTTACTCTGCCAGCTACCAATTGGTCAAACCTTTCGCGGCTCACCAATGCCTTGCTCAACCCCCACGTCATAGATTGGCGTACGACTCCGCCCTTGCGCTTCATCGACTTTCTCGGCCTCGTAACCGGCATGCTCATGAACCATCATGCCTTCCGGGAGCTCAACCGCTTCGGCATGCATCGCTGGACCGTCATCCAATTGCTTCAGCGCGAAGACATATTATTGAAAGCCATTGATCCCGACAACCCTTGGTTGGCCCATATCCCGGCAGGAGATATGTGTGGAATGTTCGATATCATCTTTGGCGCCGACTGGTTTGGTTCGGCGGCGGCCGAGTTCGACAGAGCTCCGATCTTTCTTCATCTGTGTGACCTGCCGAATTCGGACGTGCTCTCCTACGCGCTTCAAAAACATTCAGCGTCCGCGCGCGAGTCGCTCGAGCTTTGTGATATCGATCTTGCGGAAAACCTTGCCCGTCGAATCGCCATTGAACCCGTGGTCGCCGTCCTCGACTATTTCGGATTCTTGACCGACCTTTCGTGGGCTCGCCTCCTCTTGCAGGCCTATGCTCCCGCGGGCCAACGCCTCCCTTGCACGCTCAACTTTATCCTCTATCGGCTCCGCGGCCGGCTCGTTGGCCCGCTTGTTTGCGGTACGTTTCTGATTTCCGTGCAACGGGAATTGCTCGTAAGTTAATGTGAGTTGAATCTTCTCGTCGTGTAGCGTTTAAGCTCTGCATGAGTGAACCCGAGTACGCTTCAACGTGTCCCGTAAATTTTTTCCGCGCCGCGCGCGGTTATTTGGGATCGCAAGCGGACACTGAGTGGTTTACGAGGGACATCGTGCGCAACCTGTCCGGCAAAGACCAACCGAGCAGCCCGATCAAGCGTATCTTCGCGAGTGACCCGGCAAAGCGCTCGATTTTTTCGCTCCAGGATTTGGCCTTGGCTTTTGTCTCCGCGTGTAGCGCTGCGGACTGCGCTCATTTGGCTTGGATATTCGTTTCACTCGTTCACTACCCGAATTCGGCCCTATTATCAGCGATTCGCACACTTCGTTGCGCACCGCAGGTTCTCCTGGTCTTGATCATGGCCCACATCGACGGCTGAGCTGGTCGCCACGAGGCACCGCTCAGTCCCTACTGCTCAACCTGCGGCAGCTGTGACCTCACGTCGCAACAAGCGTGGCTTCGGACAATTATGTGCCTTGTTAACGAGTTCCCCGGCCTTGTTTGTGCTCTTCCGCCAGCCGCGTTGAGCAAGATTTACAGCGCGCTGCTCGCCGGGCTCGCGGCCCGCAAGCGGGCTGAACCGGGCAAGCGCGAGCCGCCATGTCACTCAACTTGCCAGCCCGTGGAATTCCCGTTACTCGAGGTCTTTCGCGTCCTCTTCTGCTCCGCGCCTAGCTTTATGATCGACAAGTTTAGCGACGGCGACCCGACCAAGCTAGCAATCGCGTTTTGGCGCGCGGTGCCCGGTGGTTGGCTCGAGGGCGTCAAGGACGCACGCTGGTTTGCCAACTTGGTCGTGAAGATGCGCACGACCTCCCGCCCCCTCGCGAGCGGCGGCGTGCGCGAGCGGATCAAAGAAATCTGCCGCGCCGCGCCTCGGACGACTGAGTCGCGCGAGTACAAGGACGCGCTGCATGAGCTTCTTCATAACGCCGAGGGCTAGTGCGAGTCGAGGGGTTGGTTGTGTTCTTTCGCGTTTTGTTCTTCGTAGTTGATACAGGTTTTAGTTGCATGAGCGAGGGGGTGTTTGGACAGCGAGGATCGCCGAACTTGCGCGCCAACAAGGCGCATTTTCGTCGCGCGGCCTTCACGAGGAAAACTGTCTCACGAACGCCACGTGATTGATCGTCGCGTCGAAATGGGCGTGAGACAGATTGATCGCCGCGTCGGAGTCGGCGTGAGACAGTCAGGTGATGTCACAACGTGGCGCCGAGCTCGTCGGCTTTGCGACGATGGCCGTCCGCTCCGTCTCAGCAAGCAAACCTGCTCATTCACTCACGCTGTCGAACCACTCCCATGCAACTTATCACTCTCTGCAATGGAAACTGAATCGCCCAAAGGGCGCGCACATTATGCTACCGAACTTGGGCTTGACTTGCTCCCTTGCGAACTCGCAACCACGGTCCTGCAGCTTGCCCAGGCGCGCCTGCTCCTGTGCCTGACCTCAAAAGCCGTGGTATCGGTGGCCAGCACTTCGCACGTCAAATTGGCTTGGGTCGACCAGATTCTTAAACGCACTCCTGCGCTGCCGCCCGGACACGAATACATGACTTGCGTCAGGCTTCCCACCGTTTACGGTGCCTTCCTCGAGAATGAATTACTTGACCCTTTTAAGCGGTTGGAGACCACCGACGAAGATTATCACCGCGTGACGTCGATGCTTTTCGAGCTTCAGCAACTGCTCCTCACCAACGCCGAAAGAACCAAACACAAGAGCAAACAACCTTTTGACTCTGCCGCCATCCGGCAGCTTCTCAGCCAGCCGCGTGAATCCGTGACGAGGGTGCCCGAAACTCTTGCCCTAATCCAGTTCCTCATAGATGTGCATTACGGAAATCTCGACCCACCAACCATCATCCGGCTACTTTCCGAAGTTCAGCAGCGGATGCCCGAGGTCTTCAAGTACACGCTCCCGGCGGGTGAGTGGGCCTCACTGTCGCTCGGTCCTACTTGGGCCTTTAACGAGGCCGACATGGTTCACCTTTTCGACCTGCCTATGCGTCTCATCGACTTTCTTGGCTTCGTCGCAGGCTTGGTGTTCAATTTTCCGGTTTTCGATCAGCTTCGGAACGCCCCCTTTGGAATGGACTTGGCGGCTGTTGTCAAGGCGCTACAGGATGACGGAGCTCTTGCGACAGCGCTCAGTTTGGCCAGCAATAATGGCGCTTTAGCCCCAGCTTTGGACATTTCCAACACCCTTGACTTGCTCCTAGGCAAACACTGGTTTGATCCGCCGAACCGCATACTCCGCGACCAGCCGCTCGTCTTACACATATGCTACCTCCAGGATCCAGGCGTGCTGCTCACTGCCTTACAGGCAGACACCGACGCTGTTCGTAGATCGCTCAATTCATCGTTCAAGACCCTCAGCGAGTATTTTGTTGAGTACCCGGCGCGCTCGTTGATCAGATCTGTGGCGTTGGCGCTTGACTCAAACCTGCTCCTTGATGACACTGCCTGGGCTCGCATTTATCTATGGTCGTTTGTTCCCAACGACCACCCGCTGTCCGGGCCCCGCCTTCCCGCCGGCTATGAGCGCTGCACCGCCGATTTCGTTCTCGAGCGGCTTCGGGGCCGACTTGGTGGTCCACTTGCTCAAGGTACATCTCATGTATATTGGAGTATAACCTATCGAAGAGGGCTAACCTCCACACAGCTTTCCTGCTCACTCTCACTGAGCAAGAGCGCAGCCTTCCGCGCCAGCTGATTGTAGTGGGGCCACAGCAGATTCTTGACACTGCTGCTCGCCACTTGGTTCAATATGTCGAGTTTAGTCTGTTTTTGGACACGGTCTCGCGCGAGCTGTCCAACATGCTGACAATGAAAGCCGCCATTGCGCGCATCTTTACGAGCAGCCCAACTGCGCCAGTGAAAATGCTGCACGATTTGGCCATGAATCTCATTCCAAAGTGCCAAGCGAAGGATTGCGTTGAACTCGCCTGGGTTGTGGTTTCGGTTGTTAACCAGGCCATAGCGTCAAGCACGCTTAGCTCACTTCCGAGTCTCTACGTTGGCTGTTCTCCGCAAATCCTTGCCGTTTTGATCACCGCACTTCTCAAGGGAAATGCTGGCTGCCACTCCGTTCAACTCAGCCCTTTCATGTCAACCTGCGGAGGTTGCAGCCTCTCGAATCAACAGCCGTACCTCGCCACGATCGAGTGGATCGTCACTCTGATGAAAGGCACCGTCAGGCGTCTTCCTCGCCCGCTCCTTGGCAAGCTTCGCAAGGCTCTGTGCTCGGGTCGCGCGACAAACAGCTTGGCCACCCCGCATACGCGTTCGCGATGCAGCGCTACGTGCCAGCCTATCAAGTATCCGCTCCTGGAAATGTTCGATTTTTTCTTCCGCGCCGAGCCGGTGTTTCTTATCGATCAACTTTGCGACGGCAAGGGATTCAACCTCCCGTGTGCTTTCTGGCGCGCAATCCCAGACGGCGCGCTTGACGGGGTCAAGGACGCGCGCTGGATCGCTCATCTGGTCGTGTCTATGCGGCTGAAATCGCGGGCTTCCGCGGGCAAAAGCACCCACGAGTGCGTCGCGGAGGTTTGCCGCGCTGCACCTCGGACGACCGCGTCGCAGGAGTACAAGGACGCGGTCACCGAGCTCATCCATCACGCGGACGGGTAATGCTCGGGTTCTTTATTTGTTTGTTCAAGTTCACACGTAAATGTATCTGCATAGCTGAAAACTCGATGGAACCGATGATGTGAGCGACGCGAGACGAGGGCAAAACCTATCCTGCACCACCCCCGGCTATTCTGCACCAGCCTCCTATCCTGCACCACCCCTCCATTCTGCACCAACGCCACATCACATGATATTGAGACGCGTCGATTTGTTCATCGCAAATCCGGGCCTTGCGAATTTGCGGCCAATTTACATGGTTTGGAGGCAAATTTTAAACCTGAGCAAATTTGCACCAAATTGAGCGGCGGCCCGCGGGTCGGCTAGGACAGCGAATTTGCAACCAATTGACGTTCAATCTGCTGCGACTTGATGGCACATTTGATGGCCAATTTGTGAGACGAGCGACCCGGTTGGCGCACGAATTGATGGCATATTCTCAAGATGGGGACTGCGTTTTGGTGCAAATTTGCGAGTGTATTGCGTACAGGGAGATCTCAGATACAGGTCAGGTCGCCACCGCCGCGGGTCGCGCGGCATGCGAGTCGGAATCCCGGCCCGTGCGCGACGACGATGCACGACAAGCAGGTACCCGAGCGGACCGCAGACGCCGTCGCCAGCACCAGGTCTCCGCCCTCGGAGCCGCCGCCCGTGACCGGCCCGAACAGCGCGCGCGGCCGCGCCTGATGCGATCCGCGGCCGCGCTTGATGCGATCCGCGGCCAGGTCGTGGCACGACGCCGAGTACAGAAACCGGCCGGGCGAGATGGTGGTCAGAGATCGCTGCTACAAGCAACAAAGGTCCGAGAGCTCATGTGAGTCGCGCTGCGCCTCAAGCGGCGGGTGAGGAGGGCGTACCGCGGCGTCTTGAAAATCGGCACCCTACAGCTTGCGGATGCTGCGCATCAGTTGTTAACCCGTCGAGACGAGGCGGTTCGATGGTGCAGCGAGAGACCAGTGGATCACGAGGGGCTACGAGGAGCAATGTGAGCGAGCATGTCAGTCGCGCGCCAACTCTTGCGTAGCGACGAGAAGAGTCAAGCGTACCTGCGACTGGGACTTGGCCCACGTGGTGGGCGCGGCCGAACTGCTTGAGCGAGCCTGTCGGCGCTACTGGCGCGAGCGTGCAGCGTGAGTGCATGAGACACGCGGAGGTGGTGTGGCGGAGACGGCGTACCGTCGCGAGCGAGGCTGGCTCGATGGTCTCAGGTCCATGAGTCGGCAAATGTCGAGTCCCTGGCGGCGGACGCGCGCCGGCGGCTACATGGGCACCGCACAGGTGTCAGCACCTTTGACGAGCGCGCACGCGGCTGGTAGCCCGGTGGGGTCCCCTTGCGCTGCGCCGTGCTGCGCCCGAAGGACGAGCGCGGCGGAACCCGCGCACGACGGTGCGCACGCGCGGCAGCGACGACGCCGCTGGGCTCGCGGTGCGTCGACGGCGGGCCAGAGCAGAGGGTGAAGCGCTCCACGCCGGGCGCACCGCCACGGGAGTGCAACACGACGGTCGGCGCGATGGGAGCCAAGCGCGAGGCGGGGGGCGCGGCAGCGGGATGCGACGCGTACCTGTTGACGGTGGTCGCGTGGTTGCCGTGCGTCGAGGTCGTAGGGTGCTTCGTTGGCGGACGGGTGATACATTGCAGCGAGTGACGATGAGTGAGGGAACGGGGACCGCGCGCGGCGCGGCGGAGAGTCACTCGCTCGCCCGACTCGCGCTCGGGGCAAAGTCCACGCCAAGCTGTGTCACGTGCGGGTGACCGCACACGTGTTTTCGCGACGCGTCTCGCAGCCCGTCTCGCAACCCGCCGTGCCACGACTCTCGCTCAGTTTCGCCAGCCTTGAAACGCGCGGTCGACAAACACGACAAGCCGCACTTGAAAGCAGGACTGCGAGGGGAGGAGGGAGGAATAGGGCAAGCACGACGCGTTCCGGGTCGTGACGCGGCCGCGCGGTTACTCCCTTTGTTCTCGAGTCGATCAAAGCTTAGATGTTGGTTAGGGTTTGGAAGCGACGAGACCCTTGTCATGACAGTTGCTGGGGTCGCACCTCGCCGTTCCATCCCGCGCATTCGTGTCCACAGCGAGCGCCCACCGTTTCCTTCATAAACAGGGGCCAAGAAGCGAGCCGGGTCTGATAACCGTGTCACAGTCGCACGAACAGACCAAGAGCGAGCTCATGCCTTCGGCTCTCTTGCCTGCGCGACGACAGGCGAATATTGCTGATGTGGCTGAACTCAGCCGCACGAGAGCGAGTACCAAGCACATCGCAGCAGCCGGATCGCACCGCAGCTCACGCGAGGTTCTTAAGCGAGCCGCAAAGGTCATTCATCGCGTTTTGAGGGGATCTTGCGCCTGGACGAGCTCGCAGGCCAAGCGTGAACGGACGTGGCCAACATGGCCCTGCGGTGGCTTCGGACGATGGAGTTCACACGCCTGCCACAGCTCACTCAGTTGCTCCCTCCACCTTCCGGGCATAGTTTACGTATGCTGCAGATACCACTTGATGCAATGTCTTAAACACATGGACTTCTTCCAAATTGCGCTTAGTTTATGTATTCTTGCGCGATTCGAGCGCCGCGCCGAACCCGTAACACAGGCACCGCCAGCCGCTGACGAGCCGCGCCTGTCGCTCCCAGCGCATCAGAAGTCATGTCCGCTTTTGATTTGACCGCCGGCAGCTTCAGCTAGTTGATAGGGCCGCTCGCCAAGTCGGAGACCCGCCCTTGAGTGACGAACAGAATGTTGCCTACTGATCCATGACTCTACCATGAACCTGGAAACGTTCACGTCGCGTTTCAACTCTATAAGCGTCGCGTGGCAGATAGTGAAGCTCGATCACGCGGTGTTACATGTTCTACCAGCGTCAGAGGCAGCTCGAGCATGGCCGTTCCGCGACCCTGTGTTCAAGCAAAGGAATAGCACCATTCGCAACTCTCTGAAGTGGCCTTTGATGCGTTCCAGGCGCTTAAGCGCACCGACTGGATCGCATGCACCTCATTCAAGTCTGGAAAGATTTGCAACGTGCCGGTTCGCCGTGGACGCGCTTCAGTGGTTGAGCGACCGTCCCGCGCGCTCCCGCAGAAGCGTTGACTTGTGAGCAAGCTATGTACCAGGGCTCACCAGCTTTACTCGAGGCTGGCAATTGTTGTCCATTCGTGCTAGCGGAAGCGGTCCTTCACTCGCTCGCTCTCGTCAACTTGTACGAGTCAAACCAGTATGCGATCACGTTCAGACAGTTGTTGGAGAACTCCGAACTTTCCTTAGCCGCTTGGCTTGCCGCGCCGGTAGGCGTCCACCTAATAAGCTCGATCCGCGAGCGCGATCCGCAACAGCATGCGTGCCGCAAACCCCTTCAGGCGAACATAGGTTTCGCCCTCTGTAAACTGCAATCCCGGCCGGTAAACCAAGTTTATTTACCGAGGTAGAGGTAGTTGACCAGTTTGCCGCCAGGAGAGAGCCTGTTTACCCTCTGGATTGGATGCTGTATTGGATTTGCGACCCCATGAATTCAAACAGTGTCTATCGTTTCCATGCTCCTCTGAGCGCTAAAAATATTTCCGCGAGTCAAATCCTTCACTCCGTTGCGCAGGAACGACTTTCGAGGTTAGCTTCTTGAATCAACCCTGGCGGTGTGTTAGCGTTGAGAATCCGATCGCCATTTTTTTCTTGACACCCGGCTTCCAACCACCCCAACGCTTAATTAGCTCTTTTGTAGCTCTCACCACGATCAGTTCATCACCGTCAAGAACAGCGCAATCGACTGAGCCGTTGTGGTGAAAAGTCCAACTTTCTCCAAGGGCAACTCCGACCACCGCGACCACCAGCGAAAAATCCCCCTGACCTCCCCCATCACACCCATGTATTGCATTGACCGGAAATCTTTATTTGCGATTTCGACCCTCGCCCGACCCGGCCCAAGAATTGAGTGCAAATTTGCAGCTGGCCGCACAATTTGTGATCCGCGATTTCCGATGAATTTATAGTCCCAGCAATTCGACTGATCCCTCTGCACCAGTCGGGCTCGATCTCAACCCGGAAACGCTCATCAAGGACGCGACGCTCAACCTCACGCGCGACTTCGAAGGCTTCGTCGTCATCACCGATTTCGACCAGGCCGCGCAGAACGCCGTCGAGGCCGTTTTCCTCCGCGGCCAGCGCATCGGGTGTCGCTGGCACATGGACGTCGCGGTAGACATACGCGATAGCGGCCAGCCGGGCAGTACCACGCAACGCTGACGATCCGCCGTTCCTCGAAGGTCTGCGCAATGCCGCGCGCAACTTCCTGCGCCACGTTCACGAGGCGCGGACCGAGGAGGAGTTTGATCGCCTGTGGAACCAGAAACCCCAAGATCTCGACGACCGCGTGTACGAGTACCTGACGTGTACCTGGCACAAGCGTCGGCGGCTGTGGGCGAGCTGGGCGATTGGCACATTCTTCCACGCGGGCAGCACGACCAGCTCGCGCGTCAAGGGCATTAGCGGCCTCATGAAGTCGTTTGGGCTCAACACAAACTCTCGCCTCGTACATGTGGACGACGCGGTCGGGCTCGAGCTCGTTCGCGAGGCGAACCAGGTCGCCTCCATGGAGCAGCAGCTCAACCTCAGCGACCGCACGATCCCTCAGCCCGACGACGATTACGAAGACGCAGGGATCGACGTGGCGCACGCGACGCCCAAGGCCAAGAAAGCGCGGGTATCCGCGCTCCCCGACGTCCGGAACCCGCCCAGAAAGTACGGCAACAAGGTTGGGCGGCCGCCCAAGTCTCCGCCGCGCCCAGCGAGCTGTCCGAGTGACTTCGCGAAGCAAGGTACGAGCGGGCCGCGATCGCTATGGACGTGTGGAACTAACCTGGCTCTACGTGTAGCAAAGCGGAAGCGCCCCGCCAAGAAAGACGCAGCGTCGGCGCAGAAGCGGACGCGTCGCGGGACGGCCGCAACAAGCGCCGCGGCCGTGTCGGGCAGCGCCGCGGACCCCAGCACGGCGCTCGCGTCTAGCGCCGCGGCCGCGTCTACAGCTGCCGTGCGTGCACCCGCTGCGAGCGGCGCGAACGCGGAGGTGCACTTGACATCGGCGGCACGCGCCCTTCAAGCTCTTCTTCGGAAGGAGCAGTAGTCGGATTTGTGCTAAGAGCGCGTTCAGTGTTAATCTGTTGACTGTATATACTCTGATTTTTCCAGCGGGCGCGTGGTTCCACTTTGCAGCGGGCGGCGAAGTGCATCTCACTCACCCGATACGCTCTGTAGCCGTGCATATCATTGCAAGAACTTTTTTGCACGTGATTATATTTTTTGTGTGTGTGGTTCGGAGTTGACCGGAGCGTGGGAACGCGTCCATCTCGTGGAGTTGGACGCGTCTCAATATCATGTGATGTGGCGTTGGTGCAGAATGGAGGGGTGGTACAGGATAGGAGGCTGGTGCAGAATAGCCGGGGGTGGTGCAGGATAGGGGGGTCCGAGACGAGGCCGAGGCACGCGTTCCGAAATCACGCGACGCGACGGAGCCGGTCCGCTCCCCTCGCGTTAGCTCGCCGCAGCTGAGCTCCCGTTGTGATGAGCAACTGACCCCATGCAACTTATAACTCACTGCAATGGATACAGCCGCGCCTGAAACTCTTGCATCTTGTGCCAGCGAAGCCGGTTTCAGCTCGCTCCCCTTGGAGCTCACGACGGTCGTCCTGCAGCTTGCCTGCCCTCGTCTCATCGCGTGCACGGCCTCGAAAGCGGTGATGACTGCTGCCGACTCGCGGCACGTCAAGCTCGTTTGGGTCGACATGATTCTCCGACGCGTTCCTAAAAGCACGCTTGGGTACACTGGGTTGGTCAGGCTCCCAACGGCACTTGGGACGCTGCTCGAATCCGTGCTGCTCGATCCTCATCGCCGCCTTGACGCGTCGGCCGAAAAGTACCACCTGATCACGTCGATGCTACTCGAGTTGCAGCGTTTCCTTGTCGATCGACATTCTCGCGACGTGCGGAAGGGCAAAGTTGTCGTCGATGAGACCGCCATCAAGGAGCTCATCTCCGGTGCTCACAGCGCGAACTTGCAGGTCCCCGCTGCCCTCTTGATGTTGCAGCTCCTGATCGTCGCCTTTGCTGGAAATCTTGACTTGTCGACCGTGCTTCGAACACTCTTGATCGCACACCAACAGATTCCTGAGCTTCTCAAAATCACCCTGACGACTCAGGAATGGTCTTCACTGTCTTTGTCGGCGGGCAAAGTTTTCCAAGTTGCCCCAGCGGACCAGCTTTGGGTGTCGGGGATGCGCCTCATCGACTTTCTTGGCTTTCTCGCGGGGATACTCATGAACTACCCAGTCTTTTCTCAGCTGACGAGCATCTCCGACCTTGGCTTTGATTCCTCGGCTGTCGTACCGGTGCTTCAACGCGAGCAGGCCATGGTAACAGCATTGGCCATGGTCCATCAATTGGTAAACTTTGCCCCTGCGACGGACATTTGCAGCATGCTCGATATGCTTCTGGGAGACAACTGGTTATCTCAACCAATGCGCATGTTCGGACGATACCCGCTCGTGATCCACCTGTGTCGCTTTTCGGATCCTCGAGTGCTCATGTACGCCCTGGAAAAGCATGAAGTGGCTGCCCGCGCGTCACTTGATTGCACAAACGTCGATCTCGCCGCACTCATTGCTGATGGTACAGTTGCTTGCACTGAGTCCATGGTCGATGTGCTGGACACCCACCCACGACTTCCTGGACGATGCCGCTTGGGCTCAAGTCTACTTGAAATCCTTTGAATCGGACGCTGAACCGACACCTTGCAGCACGGACTTTGTACTTGATCGGCTCTGGGGGGATCTCGTTGACCCGCTCGTCTTGGGTACAAGATCAAACTCCTTCACAGCTCTGTACCGATACTGATGGTTTTCCTTCCCTCTCGCGATTTAGCGTTTTTGGATTGCGTCGTAGGCCACTCGGATCGTCACCTTGTGGAACCGCAACGTGTTCTTCGCGACGCGTATCATCACTTGACTGGCATCGGCGAACGTGACAAGTTTGTGATGGAGGCCGCTCATTGGTTCTCAGCTCAATCCCAGCGCAAGGAAAAGGTTGCACTTGTTTTTAAGAGCTTGCCAGATTCACCCGTGGACATGCTGCTTACTCTGGCCGTGGCCTTGGTGTGCATGTTGGCCGCTGCGGATTGTACCGGGCTGGCTTGGGTGTTCATCACGCCCATTCACGCTCCAGAGCTTGCCAACGGATTCGCGTCCGTGATATTTCAGCACGGCTGTTCACACCCGATCCTTGCCGTTCTCATTACAGCCCTCCTTGACGGACAACCTGGTCGTCACTCTCTCCAGTTCAACAGATTCACATCAACCTGTCACGGCTGCGAACTTGGCGGGCAACAGTGTTACATTTCAGCCATCCGCTGGTTTGTCTCTGCCTATCCTGGTATCGTCAAGATCCTCCCGCCACGACTTTTTCTCAGACTTCACGAAGTGCTCGTGTTGGGACTCGCCTTTCGCAAGCAGCCAAACGGCAATTCCTGCAGCCCGGCTTGTCAGCGGGTCCAGTACCCGCTCCTTGAGGTGTTCCGTATGCTGTTCCGCGCTGAGCCCGAGTTTTTGATCGACCAGATCGGAGGCCCTGGTGGGTCAAATCTTTCGCTTGGATTCTGGCGCGCTGTGCCCGACGGCTCTCTCAACGGTGTCAAAAGCGCGCGGTGGTTTGCAAACTTGGTCGTGCTGATGCGAACGGCGCCCCGTTCCGCCGCGGCGGGCAGCGTGCGTGAACGGATCAAGGAGATCTGTCAAGTCGCGCCCAAGTTGATCGCGTCGCAAGAGTACAAGGACGCGGCTGTCGAGTTCCTTCAGAACTTGGAGGGCTAGCGGCGAAGCGACCCGTTTTGCTGGTTGCTTGAGCATATCATAAATAATCCTCGTTGTTCCTATGAGCGTGTCATCAAGGAGGTGTGTGGCCCACAAAAACAAGGGAGACAGTTTCGTCTCACGCGTCTCGAAATCACGTTGGGCGAAAATGGGAAAACGTGACGCGCTGAAGATTCGATTCCAGCTCGCGATCAAGCTCGCAAGTCCCTCCCCCACAACCACGAACTACATGCAGCCAATGTAACATGACACTTGCCGCAATGGATCATCAACTTGCCGATTATGGTGGAGAGCTCGCCATGGGCTCGCTCCCGCACGAGCTCGCCGTGACGGTCCTCCAGCTCGCGCAGCCGTCGCCCCTCCTGTGCACGGCGTCGCGACACCTTCTCAATCTCGCCAAGTCACCGCTGGTGAGAAACGCGTGGGTCGATCAACTGCTGCTCCAAAGTCGGCTCGCCATGACGCAGGAACTCGACCGTGACGACGACGAGCTCTCGCCCAGAGGGGGGATTTGCCGGCTCGACGCGACTTGGATCTGCGACCTTGGAATCTTTGACGGGCAATGGAGCCGCTTCACGGAGCTGGACGCAGATGCCGCCTATGGCGTTTCGCTTTTCATCGCCATTGCGCGCCGCCTCATGGATCAAATCGTCCGTCGCGCCAGCAACAGTGTTCTCGAAGAAGCAACTGTTTCTAGCGAGATAAGTACGTTTTGGGCGACACCTGGCCCCCTTCAAGCCGTCCGCTACCCTCTTGTATCGCTTATCAGCCTGATTGAACGCGCAACAATTCGCTTTCACCCTCAGGCGCTCACAGGATTGCTTTTCGAGGTTGCAAGGCGTGTCCCTATGCTGCTACAAGTCGAATTGACTGTCCACGGCTGGGGCAATCTTTCGTCAGATGCGACGGAGCTCGTGGACGACTTTCCAGACCACCCGCTCCAGGAGAAGCGTGTTCGACTCATTAACTTTCTCGGCCTCTGCGCTGGCTTCCTATTGAGCGCGGACACGCTCGACGTCCTCCGTGACCCGACTTTCAAGCTCGACTTCCACGGGCTCCTTGAGCAGCTCCGGGACGAACGAATCCTTGCTCAGACGGTGTCTACCATGGCAAACGCTCAGCCTGGAACGTTGCCAACCGAGTTTTGCCGTGCTCTCGATCTTTTACTTGGAACTGACTGGCTGCGCCCAACCGAGCGCTCCTTTGGCAACGTTGCCCTCCTTCCTTTACTCTGCAGTTTGGACACTCCCGAGGTCCTAGTCTACGCCCTTCGGCAGCCGTCCGGTGCTCTCGCACTGGAGTCGGATCATTTGGAACTCCAAGCGCTTGTCGAAGACGGTTTCCGCGACAAGGTTGTCAATATCAGCGAGTCTATGCTCACAACGCTCAAATCTTACAACTTGATTACTGACGAATCCTTGTCGCACGTCATTTTCGAGTGGGCAGTTAGCCCCAAACGTGATGCTCGCTTTCTTCCAGGGCTGTTTCCTGATGACTTTCCATCGGCGCTGTCGCGCGGTACGTTCATTTCGATTAAATATGGTTTTGTTCCTACCGCTGAAATTACATACGTTCGCTGAATAGCTCTGGTGCGGGCACTCAAACGAGCAGCCCCAGCGGTCCGCATTCTTGATTACGCGAACGTCCTGTACTCCACGGTTACCAGCGCCGACGACCTTGACCGATTCCTTGGACTTGCATCTCGCGAGCTTTCTCAGGCACACCTCTCGTTTGAGCAGGTTCGCCCGCTTTTTCACTACCGTGCAGGTGCTCCTCTTCGACTGCTCGCTCACCTGGCCGTCCACCTCATCGCCTCGCTTCCTTTGAAGCATCACTCAATGCTTGTGTGGGTCTTTGTTTCTGCCGTAAACGACAGCGACTACGCACCGCGCCTTCAATCACTCATCCAAGCGACCAAAACTTCGCCACTGATTCTCGCGGCCATGATCACGGCCCAGACGATGGAAGATTGCTTGTTCGTTGAAGCGCCCGTTGGCCCTGTTCTCGTGACCTGTCGCAATTGCGATTTCACGGTGCAACGGGCGTACTTTGATGCCATGGAGTGGCTTACTGAGCAATTCCCTGGCATCGTTAATCGCCTCCCCAAAGCAAGCTTTGTCGACCTGCTCTCGGCTTTGAGACAGAACGTCGAGCACGTCAGAAACGCTGATAAGTCGGAGTGCCATGTCTCGTGCTTGTCGGTTTCCAACCCGTTAATCGAAACGGTCCGCATCTTGTATCGGGCCAGCCCTTCGTTCACACTTGACCAGCTCAGCGACCCCACCGGTTTCTTAAACCCTGCGTTGTGGCGGGCAATTCCCGATGGTGCTCTTGACGGCGTCAAAAATGCTCGCTGGATTGCGCGGGCTGTCGTCTTGACTCGGCTCGAGCTTTACCAGGAGCCCGTCCACAACGTTCTTGGACACATTCAGGAGATCCGCCGTGCGGCACCCAAGACGGTCGTGTCCCGCGAATACGCGGATGCGATGCGCGAGTTAATGCACGGCGTGATTTGAGCTCGCTCGTCGCCTTGCAGTAGCGCGGTCAGGTTGTGCTGGACGGTTGCGACTGATGATGGATGTCCAGGTTGTTGAATGAAATGAAATGAATGTTGTTACCTAAATTTACGCTGAGGAGGGCTGTGGGTTTGGTGTGAGCCACGCGAGACAATCGCGTCTCTGGCGTTGCGCCACACACGCGGCGCTCATGTGACTGAAACGGACCGGCGAACGACGTCGAAGTCCGGGCCGACTTCCACGGCGACTCAAGCTCCCTGCGTGTGCCCGCTACGAAAACGAATGAAGCGCTCAACTTGATGCAATGGACGTCCAACTTGCGTGTTTACCTGCTGGCCCAGGTTTGCGCGCGCTCCCAGACGAAGTGCTTGCGGCGGTCCTTCAGCTCTCCCAAGTTCGGACTCTCTTGTTCACGTCCTCTTGGGCCCTTTTTGCTACGGCTTCGACTTTGCCCGTGAAATTTGCATGGATCGACCAAAAGCTAAATGCGGCTCGGCATTGCAGGGGATTCGACCGGTACTTGGCGATCGGCGGCTCTTTCCCGTCCGACCTTGGTCTGCTGATCGAGTACCCGCTCCTTGGCAGCCGGCGCGTGGACGAGTCGCACCCGGAATTTGCGCTCCATGCTTCGCTCAGCCTTGCCGTAGCGCAGCGACTGCTCAACCGTGCCCGCCCAACTTTATCCAGCCTCGATGCCGATCTGCTTAGCAACTACCTTACCTATCAAGTTGACTGGGCTGACCATGGAACTTTCGCGCGCAGCTCCGCTTCTCCCATCCTATCGCTGGTGCTCCTCCTTCAAAATGCGGTAGTTCGACTTGGCCCGCAGGTGCTCCGGCGCCTCCTCGACGTCGTGATTGTGGATGCGCCGCAGCTTCTTGAGGCCACCATGCCGGGCGCCGATTGGGGGCCGCTGTCCCTCGCCTCGGAGGAACTCATGAACTTTTACGAACCAAGTGCCGCCGGCCCGAAATTGCTCCGACTCATCGACTTTCTCGGGCTTTGTGCTGGGATCCTTCTCAGTGCAGACGCTTTCGAGGTGATTCGTGATCCCAAGTACGGCTTTGACTACTTTGGCGTGCTCGCTTGCCTGCGCGACGAGGGTCTCATCTCCAATATCGTTGCCAACATGCGGCAATTCAAGCTCGTTTCCACTTACCCCGAAATCTGCAAGATGCTCGACCTGCTGCTCGGCAAACCCTGGCTTGAGCCGCTTGACCGCGAGATCGGTGACTGCCCGCTGCTCGTGCGCTTGTGCGGGTTCAACGAACCAGACGTGCTTCGGTATGCAATCCAGCAGCTTCCCGACGCGGGGAATTTGATTGCCTCGCGAGCCGAATATTTCCAGTCCATGATCTCGAACGGAGGTATCGTAGTAGGTCGCCTCGCTTTTACCAAGCCCATGGTTTCCGAGCTTGATGCACTTGGGCTTCTTTCTGACCACGCTTGGGGCGAATTGCTCAACCAGGCCGTAGGCGACGACGATGTCCAAGAGTTAGTCCCCGAATTCTTTCTCGCGCAGCTCCAGGGCCGCTTGCCCAATGCTCTGCAGTGGGGTGCGTGACATATGTCGAACTCCGTGTGAGGGCGCAATTTATTCACGCTAACTCGCTTCGCGCTCATTTTGCGTAGCTTTCTCGGATTGCATCAACGGCAAACCGTATTCCCTCAACTCGTTACTTTTGTACGTGCAACAACACTTTGCGGATCAACCGCAGGATGTCCTGGGACCCTTCTTTGAAAGCATCGGCACAGATATTTTGCGTCCCGAGCTGGAGTCCTCAAGCCTGGCGAAGATATTTTCTGCAACGGCGCCGCTCTCCATTCTCTGGCGCCTTGCGATCTCGGCTGTGCTCAAGTTTCGCGCTTTAAAGTGTGCTCCGTTCCTCTGGGTCTTCGTTTCGGTGGCTCACGACAGTGATCTTGCCCCGCTCGCCTTGGACCGCATCCGCAAAACTGGAGCTTCGTCATTTATCCTTGAGGCCATGATTTTGGCTCAGCATCCCCGCTCTGCTCTGTATGTTCCCGCGCCGCTTAGTTCGTTCCGCAAAACTTGCTCCAGCTGCCGCCTTACGGACCAGCAGGCGTACATCGATACCATTGCGTGGTTGATTGACGGATGTCCCGACGCAATCAAGCGCCTTCCGCGAGGTATTTTTGCTGAGCTTCGCGGCATCCTTGCGGACAAGAAACTCGAGTACGTTGGCCAGGTGGGGATTGGCGACACCTGCAACGTCCATTGCCAGGTGCTGAAGCACCCGCTGATTGAGACACTCCGCCTCCTCTTCCTCAGCGAGCCTGTCTTCGTCATCGAGTAGCTGAGCGGACCGAATGGGTTTCCGCACGGCTCGCTTTGGTCCGTAGTACCAGACAGCGCGCTGGACGGCGTCAAGAGCGCGCGATGGATTGCACGCGCCGTCTTCTTGATGCGGCTTCCGCCGAACGACTACCAGACCAGCGAAGCTTGCACGTACATCAAGGAAATCTGCCGTGCCGCGCCCAACACGGTCGCGTTGCGCGAGTACAAGGACGCCGCGATCGAGCTGCTCCACACCGAGTGCTAATGACGGACCGTCAAGTTGAGAAAATCCTCTGATTTGATTATGTTTGTGCTTTGGTAACCCTGACTCATCTCTTGGAGGTGTGATATCCTTCACCAACGAGTGTCTCACACTGTCTCCGCTGTCACGTGTTTGTGGTGTGTGTGTGTGTGTAGGATGGCGTTACGTCCAGACGCTACCAGCTGATACAGGACGGAGCCCCTTGATATACGATATGAGGTATTCAGAGAGAGGAAGCTGGCGACCCAACAAAGGGTCGCGCAGGGTTTATATACCGAAGATCGGGGACATATTCAGAGACAACAAATAGCTATCCGGATGGCCCGACTGAGGGCTGTCAGGGCAATCCGGCTGTGGCGGATCATTGACGCGTCCGATTTGGGCGAGCTAGGAGTCACTGCCCATCCTGTTAAACAAATGAGTTTATCAATGGCTGCTTTTAACGCGACATGAATTACTGGTTTGACGCCGCACGCGACCGATCCGCCACTGTCCGAGCAATTAGTGGTTCAAGCACAGCCATGAGCTTGGGACACGCAAGCATTCCAGCCAAGCTGAACGCGTTGACGAGAAAGTTGAGATCAATCAGCTGATCCGAGTGGAAGCCTGGCCGAGCTTTTGAGCAATAACGTCTGGCTTGGGATCCGCGATGGGAATCCAATCAGAGTATATGTGAACGAGAACCACTGCGAGCCCGCCTTGCTCCCATTCTAGCGTCTTGATCGGGTCCTCAATGGCTCCAGTCTCTGCCCAACGATCCTTGCTGAACATGGCCTTGAAGAAGGGAGAGCGAGATCCGAGGATGGCTCGCGAAACCAGAATCGGGGTCGAAGCCCACGCGGAAGGAGCGCCGTGTCGCAAAACTCTGCGTCGTGGAGCGATTCAAGGAATATAAACTGGGGCAAAATAAGAGCTGAGAAATTCGCCCGCCGAATCGCTCTGAGGGAGATAAAGAGCCGCGCATTCTCCGAGGGAGCTTGCTGTTCGTGTTCCGCTTGAATGAGCAGTCTTGACATGAAGTTCGGTCCGCATCTCTCATGCATCACGAACGAAGCATCGCTCGAACTTCCGGCATGTCGAGCTCGATCTTGCATTCAAGGTCGCCACGTAACTTGTCTTCGGAGCCCAGTTCGAGGTCGCAGATCCAACGGCCAGCGTCAAGTCCAGGACCGAAGCGAGCGACGAAAGAACCGTCGCCCAACGCTGGAGGAAGCGGAATAGGTCCGACGCTGAATTTCCGAGACCTGCTTGACGGTGAGCTCGTTTCTAACGCCGCAGGCCGGGTGAACATCCACTTGGATACGGTTCCGGCCCGGAAGTGCTTGAGAACAAAGCAAGCCTACGAACGAGGTGGTGGCAGAGTAGGTAGACTTCACAGCACTTTCTCCTTGGCTTACGGGTTTGTGCTCCATCCTTGAGTCTTTCGTTAAGGACAACAAGCTATGGGAGAGAGAGACGAGGATGCGGATGCTGAAGTAGCGACGTGCGAAGCGCCTCGATGCACGCATGCATACGCCCTGAACAGCTGAGGACATGTGGCAACCGCCATATAAAACATTGGGAGATGAATGAACAGAATATATGAAGAAAGTTACAAATAACTAGGTTTTAGATGGGACAGTCAAGCTGGTTACGTTGACAAAGCACTGACAACTTCAGTAGTGGAATCCGACTCCGGACCAGGTTCCTTGGGAGCAACTGAAACCTCAGCGATCCGCTTCGCCATTGCGTCGACAATGCGCGCCTCGAGAGCGACCATGAGCTTGGGACATTCCAGCATCGCCGCGAGATTAAAGCAGTTGGTGAGGACGTCGAAGTGGCCGAGGTCTTCCAACTTGACCTCCATTTTCACAAGTGCGGACTTGACCTCGTTGGGAAGCGCGTCGTCCACTGGGACCCAGCGAGTGTACAGGTGAACAAGGGCTAGCGCGAGTGCGGCATGGTTCCAGTCGGTCATCTTGATGGGATCATTTGATTTGCTGCTCTCGGACCAGTTGCCGCAAAACATGGCGGCGAAGAAGGGGGACCTAGCGCCTAGGATCGCGCGCGAAACGAGTATCGGTTTATCGGTCCCATACGGCAAAAGGCTCGTATCGCACAAAGTCGCTTCGTGAATGGCCTCGAGGAGCGAAAAGTCTTGCCCGTTGGCGGAGCAAACACCCGGTTGAGGGTTAGATAATTCATCATTCGCTGGAGCAAGTTTCAGCTGGAAGCTATAGCTGGAGCTGGAGTCTGTTGAAATTGCATAGGATGGGTAAAAGTAAGGCATAGGGACCGATTTGAAATACGGGCCTTTGCCGCGCGGCAAACCGATTGAGTAGTGTGAATCACCGTAAGTGCGGCGGCTTACTTGTAAGCTGAAGTTCAAGCTGCACCCAATTATGCAGTCGCTGTTGATATCTAACCCAACCTCCCACGAGTTTCTTGTGTGATTCGGGCGAAAGCAAAGGGTGAACACGCCTTGCCCAGCAAAGCGTGGCATACTGATGGGCGCTGCATTGAAACCGTCTTTGATCGTTTCGGTTGTGAAGCTTCCCGGTACCTTGAAGAAGGTCCAAATGACGGTGGTGTCCTCTTCCTTCGAGTTTAGGAGCTGGAGGAGAGTCTATAGGTGCAACAGTCAAGCTGGGTTAGCTCTATTCTAAACATCTGAGGTCGGCCATACAGGTGTAGCTGTTGTCATATTTGTTGCACTGGCGTTGCACTGGGTTGCAAGAAGCAGATGTGAAAGTCGTCGAGGAATATATAGGCTCCAAGGGGGAGACGAGACACAGGCCAGCGTTTTGTGCCTCTGAAAGTTGATCCGCACTCCTCGATGCCTTGGCGTCAGTCTGTAGATGCCCCTAAAGGGTGGCAGGAGCACTCAAGCAGCCCTTTGGCGCCGGCGCCAGGCCGGACCGCTCGCATGATCGGTAATGGTTGAAATGACCGACTGCGCCACCATCATGATCTGAAACGGCGCGCCACTACTCCTGCCCGTCTCCTCAACCGACCAACACGCACGATCGCCGCTTCGACTCGGTAAATAAAGGTACACGTGTAAATAATCCATCTCGCAAACAATCTCTACTCAGTCAGTAGTGGTACTTGGCGAGCCGCATCGGGTCAACGATCCGCTGATTGATGAGGCACTGGATCGCCCACTCGGTCGTGACGCTGGTTGGCCTTGGTCCGTTCGCTGACCCGCTGGTCCCCGCGCCGCTCGTCTTGCGCGCCGCCGAGGACCGCGCGTTCATGCACAGAATGTAGTCGCACTTGGCCTTGCTCGAAACGACGTTGGCGCCGGCGCTAGAGAGCTCGATATGTGTGAGCGAGCAGTTGCGCCATGGAAGAGCAAGAGAAAACGTACGCTTGCAGCGTGCCAGTCCACCCCTGCCGGTAGTCGGCGTCGCCCTGGACCTGGAACGTGCGTCCCGCGAAAAAGCGCGGGCAGTACACTGTCGAGAGCTGGCACTGGAGCTCAAGCGAGAAGCCGTTCGGGAGGCCGTAGCGGAAGGGCGAGATGGCGGACCGCTACGATACAAACAAAGAGTCAGTTGTTGACGAGCACGTCCCGAAAGTGAGCAACGCACCTGCGAGACGCAATCGAGGACCCACTGGCACGAGATGCGCGGCACGCCGAGCGCGAGCGCCATGAGGTACTTGATGCTGCGCTTCGGGCCCGACGCGATGCAGAAGACGGTCGACTTGACCATGTCGGTGGCGGGCTCGACGCCGCGGAACGAGTCGAGCACGCGGCCGCCGTTCTGCACGATGAGCGCCGAGATGATCCCGCGGTCAAAGTGCGGGTTGTTCTGCGAGGCTACACACGTCGACGCGTCAGAGTCAGTTGAATGTCGCCGCGCTTCACGACCGCAAACACGTACTCTTGGGCGGCAGCGGGATCTCGTCCGGGTCCAGCGAATCCGGCGCGGGCTCGTCGCCCTCATCCGCGTGGATCAGCGTCACGACAAACGACATGCCCGCGAACAGCCCCGCCGCGGATGCGCTGGTACTGCCGACCATGGGCGACTGGAACGGGAGCATCGCCTTGCGCGGCGAGGTGCGGACGGGCGTGGGCCGCGCGGACGTCAGCGCATGGTTTTCGGCCGGCGTGGGCGACGCGAGCGTCGGGATCGGTACATCGACGTCGCCCGTATCCGCGTGTCGCGTCGGCGCGGGCGTGAACAGCTCCGTGGTCGGGCGCCGGCGGATCGCGGGGACCGACGCGGGCCCCGCGTCGTCGTCGTCCGAGTCCATCTTCTCGGACGGCGAGAGCGGCTGGGTGTCGCCGTCGGCGTCCACGTCCATGGCCTCGACGTGCTGCTGCTGCCGCTGCTGCGCGGCGGGTGTGCGGGCCGAGTTCTTGCGCGCCGAGCTCGCCGCTGACGACGACGTAGACGCGGTCCGCCGCCCGCGATCGATCTCCTTCATGAGCTGCGCGGTGAGGAGCACCGAATCGATGCCGACATGCCGCGGCCTGGACCCGCCATGGACGTCGAGCACGTACTCGTCGTCCTCGTCGTCGGGCACGTCGGCAACGTGCGCTTCAATGAGCTCGTCGCCGTTGTACGTCCACACCTTCTGGCCCTTGCGCAGGGTCCCGTACGGCCGCAGGTCAGTGTGCGGGCACCGCAGCTTGTCGCCGTCGAAGAACAGCACGTAGTACCACGCAGAGCTCGATGACGAGGTCGCGGCGCGCCGCTGCTGCACGCGCGCCGGGTAGTAGTGCTCGCTGTCGGTCCACCGCGCCCACACCAGGTCGCCCACGGCGTACGCGCCCGGGATGGCCGGCGCGCCGCGCGGGATCGCGCGCGTCGTCGAGCCCGCGGACGCGATCGAGTCGAGCCGGTCGAGCGCACCAGCGGCCGCGGGCGCTCCGCCGGCGTCCGAGCCCGGGTGCGCCGACGACTTGCGGCGCAGGCGGCTCGCGACGGGCGTCGGCACGTCGTTGGCGTCGCGGGCCGGCGAGCGCGACTTGGTCGGCGTCGATGGCGCCGTCGCCGTGTTTCGCCGAGTACCGCGGCGCGAGGCCGTCGTCGTCGCCGCCGTCTTGGTCGGGGCAGGAGTGGTCGCCGGCGTATCGCGCTTGGCGCGCTTCGCAGGCGACTCCTCGCTCGGCTCGCCCGCGTCGGTCGCCCGGCGCTCGCGCGCGCCGCGCTTGAGGCGGCGGGACTCAGTTGGCGACCCGTCCTCGGCGGGCGGCGCGGCGGTCGGGCGCGGCAGCGGTGCACGCGTCTCGACGACGACCACGATTTCGGAGCCTGTGCGGCGTCGAGGCGCGGGCCGCTGCGGCGACGGCGACAGCGCGCGGGGCGGTGTCGCAGCCCTCTCGTGGTCAGACGGCGGCGGCGAGGGCGACGGCGTGCGCTCGAAGACGTCCGGGACCGACTGCGTGGCGTAGTCGGGGTCGTTCGGGTCGTCGGCTTCGTCGGATTCCGACGAGTCCGAGTCGTTCGGGTCGCGGAACGAGGTCGGCCGCGAGCGGCGTGGCGGGACGCGCGAGCTCAGCTTGCGGACGGTCGGAACCGTCTCATCGGTCTTGGCGCGCGGGCGGGACGGCGGGACGGGGAGCGTCGGCGCCGAGGCGGGGACAATGGGTGCGCTCGCGACGCGGGTGCGGGGACGGGGAGCACGCGGCGCGGCGGGTGGTGCGGTCGCAACGACGGGAGGTTCGGGCTCGGGCTCAGGCGCAGCTTGCGCGAGCGGGACAATGGCGCCGCCGCGCCGCTTCGTTGTCGTCGCGTGCTTGCTCGCCGGACCCGTGGCGCGGCGCTTGACGGCGGTCTGGATCAGCTCGTCCTCGGAATCGTCGTCATCGCCGCCAGCAGCCGCGCTGCGTGCCGGTTTCGCACCGCGTTTCCGCGATGGCGGCACCGGCAGCCGAGACAGCGCGGCGGCACCGGCGTCCTGCGTGTCTGAGAGGTTCGACAGGCTTGACACCGACGCGAGCGACGTGTCGGCGGCGCCGGCCTCGGCGACCGAGAGCGGGTGGGCCACCGCCGCGGCGGGCGCCTCGCCCTCGGCATCCGACGCGGGCGACGGCGGCGAGTCTATGACCTTGCGCCGGCGCTTGGACGGGCCCTCGACTCGCGCATCGGTGCCCTGCGGCTGCAGCCGCTTCGAGAACGGGAGCGGCGGCGCGATTTCGTCCGAGAGATCGCAGCCGTCGACCTCTGCCGCCGCAGGCGCTGGCGCGGTGACAACAGGCGCAGGTGCCGTCGGCCGCGCGGGCGAGAGCTCGAGGCGGAGCACGATCGCGTGCTGCGTGTTGACCTCGGCGGCGCCGAGCTCGGCGTCGAGCTGCTGCGACTCGGACTGGTCGAGGGCGTCGAGGAGCATCGAGTCGGTGGCGTCGTGGGTGGCCGACACGTCGCCGACGGCGGCGGGCTCCGAGTCGATGGTGCGGTCGGCGTTGAGGATGGGCGACATGGCGAGGCCGGCGAAACCGCGCGGGCCCGACGCGGGGTGGTGCGAGTGGGAGTGGCGCGTGCCGCGGATCGGCGAAGGCGAAATGCGGCGCCGCGAGGAGGGGAGCTCGGGCGGGACGGCGTGGGGTTCGGGCAGGTCGCGCATGCGCGTGTGGAGGTAGTCTAGAGTTGCGAACGTGGTGGTTAGCATCGCGATCATCTGGTCGGTTCGGTGAACGATACATACCTCGTTGAGTCCGAAGCACAGGCGACCCCTGCTTGGGCGTGCTCGGGAACGAGGTATCGGCGGGCGCGAGCGGCGAGCCGCCGAGGAACGAGTCGCCGAGCTGGACGAACGACGTATCCCCGCCGCCGCTGCGCGTATCGGGATCGACGTCGGCGGGCAGCGCCTCGGGTTCGACGCGCGCGTCCACGTCCATGGCGTCGTCCGCACCGCCATCGTCGAGAGCCAGTTCGCGCGGCTGCGACTCGCCGTGCGCGGACGGAGCCGCGGGAACGGCCGGCGCGGCGGGTGGTGGTGGTGACGCAGTAGGAGCCGGCGGTGCAGGAGAACGGGCGGGCGGCAGCGCATGGAGCGCAGGCGGAGTCGGTTTCGACGCGGACGAGGGGAGCGACGAGAACGGCGGGGTCGACGTGAGCGTCGGGCTGCACGATGACGGCGGGCCAGAGTGCGGGTGCGTCGGTGCGCGCAGCGAGCGAATGCTTGGCGGCACGAGCGCGGGCGGAAGCGGCAGCGACTGCGAGCGGGGCAGGCTCGGCGGCTGGGAGATGGCAGCAGGAGCAGGGGTCGCGACCGTCGCTGGAGCTGGGACGGGTGGAGGAGCGACCACGGGCGGTGCAGCGGGCACCGGTGGCGCGGGCGGAGCAGGCTGCGGGAAAACGGCGGCGAACCCGAGCTGGCTGTCGTCGTCGTGCTCGGCGGCAGGCGTGTGGCCCGCGAAGATCATGGTCGAGTGCTCGCTGTCGTCGACGACGCTGTTCCCGGCCGCTCCGTCGTCGAGGATGGTCGAGATCCCGACGAGGTCCTTGAACATGTCGGGCTCGGTCGTATCCTGCGGGTGCGGCGACCGCGGCGGAACTCGCGCTGGTGCGCCATCCGCGACACCGCCGTCGTCGTCCTCGTCGTCATTGGCCGCATCGAGCGGGGTCGGCGGGACCTCGACAACCTCGGCGGGTCGCCGCGGGCGGGGCGGGGGCGGCGGCGGCATGCGCTCGCTGGACGCGACGCGGTCGAGCGACGGCGCGGCCTCGATGACGACGTGGCGCATGCGGGCGTACTCCTGGAACTGCGTGGCCGAGCCGTTGGAGCTGCCGGGCCCGCTCGAGTGCATGTTGGCGCTGCCTCCACTGACGAAATCGGCCGGGAGGAGCCACGACGGCGGCGGCTCGTCGGTGACCATGAGCTGCGACGGGCTCGGGATCGGCGGCTGCAGCTGCGTCTGCGTCTGGGTCTGCTGCGAGGCGAGCTGCGACTGCGAGGGGTCGTCGAACACGGGCATGGACAGGGGGACGTCGTCGGGCGTGCGCGCAGCGGCGGCGGCGAGGAACGAGCCGTACCCCGGCGCAGAGTGCTGCGTCTGGCTCGGCGGGAGCACCTGCGTCGGCCCGTCGTGGATGCCGGGTGGTGGTAGCGGGCTGTACATGGCCGATGCCGCCGCGCCGCCAGCGGGGATGTCGAGTTCGGGGAGCTGCGACTGCGACGACGGGAGGACCTGCGTTGGACCGTCGTGGATGCCCTCGGGAATCGGTCGCGGCGGCGCTTGAGCGCGAGGCCGGCCAGCGACGCCGACGCGCGAGGTGATGGTGGCGTGTGGGTGTGGCGGCGGGTACGGCTGCTGCGACTGAGACGACGGGAGCACCTGCGTCGGTCCGTCATGAATCCCGGGCAGCGGCGGCGAGTAGATCGTGCCCGCGGCCGACGCCGCGCCGCCGAGGGGAATATCGAGCTCGGGCTCCTGCGACGTCGGCAGCACCTGCGTCGGGCCGTCGTGGATGCCCTCGGGGATCGGTTTTGGCGGCGCTCGAGCGGCAGGGCGACCAGCAACGCCGACGCGAGAAGTGATGGTGGCGTGCGAGTGCGGCGGCGGGTACGCCGGCTGCTGCTGCTGCTGCGACTGCGACGAAGGGAGGACCTGCGTCGGCCCATCATGGATGTCGGGCGGGAGATCGGGCGCGACCGCTGCCGCCGCCACACCGGCGGGGCGAGCTTGGTACTCGGGCCCCTGCGGCGGCGGGAGCACCTGCGTCGCGCCATCGTGGATGTCGGCCGGAATCGGCTGCGGCGGTCCGCGAGCTGGTGGACGGCCGCCGACGCCGACGCGAGACGATACGGCGGGTTGGTGGAGCGGCGGCGGACCGAGTGGTGGTTGCGCCGGGCCCCGCGAAGCAGCCGCGGCGCGCTCGTCGAGCACCTCCTCGGGCGGCGGCGTCAGCGACGAGGGCTCCTCGGGACACGCTCCGAGAGCGGGCGCGAAGCGCGGAGCAGCAGAAACGGGGACCGACGCCGGGGTGGGCGGCGGCCAAATGTCGTTGGTCGCGGGCGGAAAGTGCTGGGTCGGGACCACGTCCATGGCAAACGACTGCGAGACGATACCGGTCGTGTCCTGCGAGTAGGCGCCTGGGGTGCCGCCGAGCGAGGGAGCGATCAGGCCCGGCGGGTCCAACGAGCGGATGCCGCCGCGGCGCTGCGTCGGGTCGGGCCGTGACAGGTTCAGGTCGAAGACGGGCGACGGGTCGATGCGGGAAGCGGCTGTGTCGGCTGCTGCATCGCGTATGCGCGCGGCAGCCGCGGCCTCGAGGATCACGGCGCACTCCTGCGTGTTGAGGGTGCGGTCGTCGTCAGTCGCCAGCGACGCACCGCGCGACCCGGCCGTGGATACGGTCGAGTCGCCGGGATGCGTGCGGATCGTGGACGTGGAGCGGTCGGCGCTGTCGGTGGCGGCGCCAAAGTCCATGGTGGGCGAGTTCTCCTGGGCGAGCGCGATGCCGAGGAAGACGGAGAGGAGCGGCAGCGGCGACGAGGCCGGGTGCGGCCGGGCGGACGGGTTGGTTGCTGTCGGCGCATGGGTAGTGGCGGGCGTGACGACCTGCGCGGCGGCCTCGTCGGCGCGGGGCGGACGCGCGCGAGCGAAAATGTCTCTCCGCTGCATGCGATCGGGTGCAGCGAGAGCGGTTTGCGAGTGGTGGTTGTAGCGCGTCGGCGGCGAGCGCGTCGAAGCTTCGGCGGCCGGCTCGCAAGGATCGGGCGGGCGGGCGGGCGGCGGCAGTGCGTCACAGGCGATGACTCGTGCGCCGGTTGCAGCAGGTTGGAGCGTCAGGGGCTGCCCAGGGGGCTCGATACATGCGTGCGGTCCGGGGCGCGGTCGGACCCGACCCGACATGGGCTGAAACGGCCATCCGCCAGCCCTGCAGCCGCCCACGCGGATGTCACGCCGATGTGAACGACGCGTCGCGCCGCGTTCGATCGCCGCGTCGGGAGCCCTCGTGACCGTGTCCAGAGTGTGTCTCGACCGCTCAACCTTGCTGCAAGCGCTTGCGGAACTCTTTCTCTTGCGCGATACGTCAATGAAAAATCATGGAAGCTGAACTCAGACGACACAGAAACTCCAAGTACGTCATCGCCATGAACACTAGACGACGATGACGACTACGGCTCAACTGAGCGAGTGCCAAACGCATCGTGCTTCCAGGTTGCATTCAAGGGCGCCCTCTCCAGACGGTCGCGCGAGCCTGTCCGCTTCTGTCGTCCGCAACTCGAGCGGAAGCAAACGAGTCGACAACTTGTTTGTCCCAAGCTGGCTCCTGCTCCTCCCGGTCGAACCACGATAATCAAATGAAATGAAGCTCGAGGTCCGTGTCAGCGGGGTACTCTTGCAATTTTGGTCTAAATCCCTGCATGTTTCCCCTCCTGCACAGCAAGCTTTTCACGCGGTTTACACGAACCCAGTCGACGGCGAATCTTCTTCCCCTTGGGTGCACCGGTTCCTTGGCGGAACCCTGGACGAAATGGTCACGTCCCTCGGAGCAAGAACCGAACACGAGTACCTCCCTGTTCAGCTTGGCTCGGGCACGTACCACGCCTTCATACGGCCCTTTCATGACGGATGCTGCACGAGCGACTGGGAGATTGGTATTTACGTCGGACTGGTTGATGAGCTTCTCGTCGACATCAAATGCGAGATCACCCTGCTCGACGCTTTCAAAGAGGACTGGTGCGTCTTCGTGTCCCGCACCGTCTTTATTAAGCGAAACCAAATGTCTGACTCGGCCATTCTTGCAACTCGTTTGTTTCCTCCCCCTGATTTCACCGGCTGGGGCAACTTCGACATCAAGGTGACTTTGTCGGCCGCGACAAACTTTGATCTTCCGCCCGTACCATTCGTACCTCTTACTTTGCCGCATGTGTCTTCCCCCGAACTCAACCGTTCTGAACTCTGGAGTATCAATGATTACGAGAGCTGTGACACGCAAATTATTGTGAGCGAAGGAGCGGAACCAATCCTCGCGTCGCGCCAATTTCTCGCCTCGCGCTCTCCGTACTTCGCAGACTTCCTTGCCGGACTGCCGGCCGAGTCTAACAACACCGTCACGTTTGAATCTTGGAGCCGTGACGCGTTCGCCATTGCCCTGATCCATTTGTACTCGGGCTGGACGCCTGCTTATCCCGTGTGTTCCTCCTCGACAGAGCCTTTTACAAGCTCAAGGTTCCGCTTGACGTTCTCGAGTACGCCGACGTACTTCTGGACACGCTCGAGCTTGCCGAGGTTTTCCGCTGCTCAAAGCTCGCGCTCGCGTGCAAGGACGCGATCATTGTAGTGCTTGAAGAGCGGACCAAGATGATCAAGAGACCTTGATCGATCACCAGCTTTCGCGCTGAATGTGAGGCGCACGTTTTGGACATTTTTGTAATGCAGTTGCGTTTGTAAGCTTGAGAAAAGGTGACTGAAAAGTAACGCGCTTCATCCCCGCACCCGTGATCACGCAGATATGAACAACGCGTCCTCAAACACGCGAAGTATTTAGGTTCCCGTAATTAAATCCGAGGGTTGTCGGTTGTTGATGCCCAGTAGTCGTATCTCGTCGCTGCTTCCCCATCGCGCTCCGTCCACGCTGCTGGCTACGTAACAGCAGCGTACGAAATGACGAGGACTGAGTTTGTCTCGATCCTGAGTCTGATTTGTCATTTTTCTTCGAGATTACATGAGTTTTCGCGATTCTCGCTTCGTGATGGAAAGCATGATCGTGTCCAACCGGTGTCTCGGTAAGTCGCCCTGGAACGAGACCATGGACGTCTCCTCCCTCACTGCAGCGAACGGCATGACTGAAATCAAAGTATGCCTCTCTACGAAATCCCATGAACATCGATTAGCTCACCTCAGCCCTTGCCATAGACCCTGTTCAAGCGCGACCCCGCTGGCCGCACCACGCTTCCCAACGGCAGCATCCGCTTCAAGTTCCTCCCCGGCCCCGGGTCGCACAGCCTGTGGCGAGACGGCTTCATCACCGACGACGAGTGGCTGCCGACACGACTCGGGGGCGGCTTCATCCAAGTCTTCATGCGGCCGTCGCGGTTCCCGAACTTTGGCGCGTGGGAGTTTGGCGTGTTCCTGGAGACGTGCGACTACACGCCGTCGGTGCTCAAGTTCGAGATCCAGCTGGTGAACAAGGAAGATCAACAGCCGATCGAGAAGCGCGTCGTGTTCCTCTCGATGGACCAGCCGGGCATGATCGATGAGTTCTGCCTCATGTCGAGCGTGGTCGTCAAGGAACCCGCGATCGCACACAAGAACGTCGAGGTCGAGCTCGTTGTTTCGCTCGCCTGATGCGTTGCTCTGTGATGCGCGATGTGATCCGAGTCTGTCATACGCAATAAACCTCCTGTACATACCTCACCCCTCACTCCACCTGCCTCTCAACGTCAAGCATGATCGTGTCCATGATGCGTCTGGGCAGCAACTCGCCCTGAACCGCAACTTCAAACGCCTTCTCCTCCGAGTTCAACGGGATGACGCAACTCAACGTACATTCACGATGCCAGCTCATGCATGCCGCGCAACTCAACTCGCCGCATCGTAGACCCTGTTCGTGTGCGACCCAGCAGGCCGCACCATCCTCCCCGGCGGCCGCTTGCGATTCAACTTCCTCCCCACCGCCACGGCCGTTTCTCTGTGGCGAGACGGGTTCTTGACCGAGGACGAATGGCTCCCGACGCGGTTCGGCAGCGGGTTCATCCAGGGCTTCATGCGGCCGTCGCGGTTCCCGAACTTTGGCGCGTGGGAGCTCAGCGTGTTTCTCGAGACGTGCGCGCTGTCCCGGTCCGCGCTCAAGTGCGAGATCCAGCTGGTTCGCCGTGAGGATCAGCAGGTCATTGAGAAGCGCGTCATGTTTCTCTCCATGGACCAGCCCGGCGTGGCGGACGAGCACTGCCTCATGTCGAGCGTTCTCGTCGCGGAACCTGCGATCGCGTCGGCTGAGAGTATTGAGGTGGAGCTCATTGTTTCGTTGGCCAACCTGCCCGACCCAAGCGGGCCGTGATCTGTGCTGTGATCTCGCGCTCACGCCTCCTTCCTTCGGCTGGCGCGCGAGCCGCCGCGGATCCCTTCCCGTCCTGTCTCACCATCGCCACAGTCCTGCAAGTGTAAGTTCATATATATACCAATCCTCACACTCACTCCACCCCCTCCCCCTCCTCGCCATCCCCCCTCGCATCCGCGGGCGCGAGCACCTCGACGCGGTACACACACGTGAACGCGGTATTCCCGTGGTTCTCCTCGACCACGAGCCGGACCTGGTCAAGCTTCGCGCTCTCGTCCGCGACCACGCGCCGCATATCGACGGGCCACTCTTGCCGTTCCACGTCGCCCGCGACGTACTCGCCGCGCACCAGGACGCGCCAGTCTTCCGCCGCATACCCCCCACCACGCTGCCCGTGCGGGTGATGGACCCGGCCGAGAACGCGGAACGCGCGCGGCGCCGAGGAGACATCCCCGCGCGGCGCGTTGTCGCGCGTGAGGTGCGCGATCGCAATCGCGACGGGCCTTGCGGGCCGCGCGAGGTGCACGGTCAGCCGCGCGTCGCCGGCGTTGGCGGGGGTGGCCCAGCACCGGCCAGGGACGAGCGGGTCGAGCGTAGCATCCGCCGACGTGGCGAGGGCGGTGGCGGGCGGGTGTGCGCGCGCCGTGACCCCGAGAAACGCAGGGAGGTACCAGCGCGGAGTGACGGGGAAGCGGTACGTCGGCGAGGTGGCAGAGGCGACGGGCCGCGCGCCGTACGTCGTCGCGGCGTAGTTGGCGAGCGGTATTGGCGGCGGGGGCGGGACGTCGTCCGTGGCGGGGATGGCGGGTTCAGGTTCGGGCGCCTGCGCGTTCTCGGCGGCGAGCGGGAGCACCGCGGCGTCGAGCTCCTCGACCGCCGTCTGAACGAACGCGATCGACTGCTTGACCTCGCTCTCGATCCGCGCAACAGCGGGCGGGACGACGGCGGCCTCGGCGGCCTGGATCGACTGCTCGAGCTGCGCGGCCGACTCGCCGAGCATCGACGCCAGGAGCCGCTCGATCTGGTCCTGCGCGTCCTGCACGGGGTCGCGCTTCCCCCCCTCATCCCCCACAAACACCGGGGTCGGGATGACCGGCACGCGTAGCCGCGGCTGCGTGTCGAGGGCGAGACTGACCTTAGCCCGCGCGCCGCGCTCGACGAGGTCGGCCGCGAGCAGGTCGAGTTCGCGGGCGAACGCGTGCACGTTCTCGGCGGCGACGTCGAGGCGCGCGAGCTGGTCGGGCGACCACGCCGCCGCGGGTTTCGGCGGCTGGTCGACGAGGCTTGGGTCGTACATCCACATGGCGAGGAGGAAAAACGCGAGCGCGGCCCACACCGACCGCGCGAGTGCGACACCGAGTTGCGCGCGGAGGAACGCGGTGGGCCGGGTGACGGCCGTGTCGAGGATCAGCAGGACCGCGAGGTACACGACGGTCACGGCGAACCGCACCCCGAGCACAGCTGCGCGCGCCGCGTCGTAGACTTGGGCGGCAACGGGCGCGAGCACCGCCCCCAACGTCGGGCGCGGCGGCGCGGGTGGTGGCGGGTGGCGGTACGGGTGCGGCGCGGCGGTCGGGACGGGCCGCGGGGTCGGCTGGTTGTAGGCGCCGGCGGAGCTGCCGGCGGTGGCGGAGAAGACGCTGGTGGCGCTGCTGCTCCGGTACCCGTACTTTTTGCCCGAGCGCAAGAGCATCTGCTCGTCCGTGTTCACGGAGCGGTCCATGCGGTCGGCGGCAGTGTCGGGCGGAAAGCTCGGTTGCCGCTCGTGGCGGGGCGCAGCGGCGGCGGAGGGGGCGGCGGGCGGGTCATAGTCGTCGCGCGGGCCCCAGCTGAACCCGTGCGCGGCGGGCGCCGACTTGGGTGGCGGGTGCGAGGCGCTCAGGGCCGCCGCGGAGGAGGAGGATGGCGGTGGCGGGCGGGCGTGCAGGTCGATGCCCGAGACGGGCGGCGGGAAGTTGGTAGCGCGGTTGCGCTGGGCCGCGAGGGCGGTGAGCGATGCGGCGGTCGAGGACGCGAACTTGCTGCTGCCGCTTGTGCGAGCGCCCTCGAGCGCGCTCGGTGCTGCAGCACCGGCGGCCGCAGCTGAAGCGGTGCGGTTGCCCTGCACGCCGATGGGGCGCAGCGGGAGTCTCTCGCCGGCAGCAGGCGGAGCATTCGAGGAGGTGGACGCGCCGAAGCTGCTGCGCTTGCCGTCGGCGAGGGCGAGGCCCGTGGCAAAGACGTCGCGCTGCAGCTGCAGGTCCTGCTTGCGCGGGCCGACGTTGGTCCAGTGCGGCGACACGAACTTGAGCGCGCGGCTCTCGGCCAGCGTGCGCATGGGCGTCGAGAGCTCCTCCTCCATGCCGATGCGTCGAGTCGGTTACGTCGTGGGTCAGCGATGCATTCAGTGGTGGGGCAGGGAGAGGTGATCGCGGAGAGCAAAGTGGCTCAGGAGACGGAGCCGGCTGTGCGACACGAGTGGCACCCGGCTCACCTGACAGACGCGTCGTGGTGCAGCTGCGTCGCGTTCGGCGGTTTCCCCCGCGGGAGAGTTCTCGCGGCGCCCACACCGCCCGGCACATGGAGCAACCGAGACACGGGCGGCCCGCGGGCAGCGACAGTGTGTGGCGCAGCACCGAGACCACCGCCGCCGACCACGACCACGGCCCCCGCGTGTGCGCGATCTCGGTCTCAAGACTCGCGCACTCGCCACTGGCAACCGATCACCGTCTCACCGGGCATGTCTGACACCGGGGCCGACCGGATGGGCAAGAGACCCGGGTGCTGGTTGTTCGCGGGGACCCGCCCCCGTGTCCGCGGCGCTCTCTCTCCCCGCCCGCCCTCGCTCGCTCGAATGTTCCACCGTGTGTGCGACCGCGTCGACGGCCCCGATCACCCGCCCCGCCCTTCCCGCTCCACGCCGGCGCGCCGGCTCCCGGTCTTTCCCGCATCTGCACCTGCCCGAACTTGTTCCTCACCCACGCGCGCGTGCACCTGACGCGGTCGACTCGCCGCCATCTGCCCCCGGCCGCTGCGCTCTCTCTCCTCCACCCCCACCTTCATCACGCTCGCCATCACCACCGCCACCACCATGAAGTCGAAGCGCCGCGCGTCAACGCGGTCTCGCGCAACGACCGCCGACGCGCCGCCCCCGCCCGCGCCAAGCGAGACGCGCGCCGCCGACACGCACCTCCCGCACCCTGACGACGACGACCTGTTCCACCTGTTCGGCGGCCACGACGACCTCGCGGGCGGCGACGATTCGCCCGAA
Source organism: Blastocladiella emersonii ATCC 22665 (assembly GCA_025594325.1). NCBI lineage: Eukaryota > Fungi > Blastocladiomycota > Blastocladiomycetes > Blastocladiales > Blastocladiaceae > Blastocladiella > Blastocladiella emersonii. Next base: position 918,976 of record JANHCV010000009.1, on the reverse strand, counting down.
CCCGCGCGCCGCGTGACGCGTCGTTCCACCACCGCCGCCAGCGCGGCCGAGGACCCGGCCGCCGCGGCCGATGCTATTGCCGCCGCCGCCGTGTTCCTCGAAGATGGAGACGGCGATCCCGAACCGGCGACGCGCGCGCGCCCGCGGACGCGTACCCGCACCACGACCGCGTCGTCGAGCGGCAGCGGCGACTCGTCGTCGACCGCCACCTCGGGTACGACCGCCGGCGGCACCGCAGGGACCGGCGCCCTCGTGCGCGTCGGCCGGACGGCCAAGGGGAACCGCATGCGCGAGCGTACGGGCGATGCGCAGCGACGGGTACGGTCGTGTGATCGGGCGAGTGATCACACGCGCGCTGACGCTGTGGCTCGGGCTAGTACCTCGCGACCATCTTCAGCAAGGCCAAGCGGCCCGACAGCGAGGCGCGCGAGGTGATTGCCGAGGCACGCACCCTCCCTCTACCCCTCTCCACGACCCACCCCTAACGCGCGACCCCGTAGACCCTCGGCTGGCCCGAGCGCAGCGTGCGCATCTGGTTCCAGAACATGCGCCAGAAGGAGGCCCTGCGCGTCAAGCACGGCCTCGAGCTGCTCGCCGCCCCGCACGACGTGGACACGGACGCGGTCGTCGTCGACGCCACCTACGCCAACATCCACGCCATCCGCGCCGAGCGCAACCTGCCGCCGCTGACCGACCCCGAGATCCGACTGCTCGTCGCGCGTATACGGCCTTCGTCGCCGTTCGACCCGCCGCCCGCGGCGCCCGCGCCCGTGGTGCCGGCGACGTCGCCGGCTCCTTCGTCGGTGGTCGCGGCGGCACCGAGCCCGCCGCAACCACCGCAGACGCAGGCCAAGTCGCGCTCGCGCCGCCGCACCACGTCTGCGTCCGCGTCCGCGTCGGCCGCTACGGCTCTGGCGGCTGCGCAACCGCCGCGCCGGCGTCGGCCCGCGGCGCTCTCGGTGACCACCACCACGTCCACGTCCATCATCGACCCGCAGCTGCCGACGCCCGTCACGGCGCCGTCGTCGCCGTTCGACCTGGTCCCGCCGGGCACCGAGGAGCTCGTACCTCCGCCCCCGCCCCCACCGCCCCAAGAACCGGATCGCGGGTACCACTCGGCGCCCGTTCCCCGCCCTCACCACCACGGGCACGGACTCGCGGTCGGAGGCGGCAGCGGCCATTTCGCCCCGTGCAAGCGCACGCGGTCCGGCCGCCTGCTCCTGTCGCCGATCGCGCTGCACCAGAACCTGCACCACCACCCGCACCACCTTCACCAGCACCCGCCGGCGCTCGTCCCGACCCTGTCGTCGCCGTTCCCCTCGACGACCAGCGTCCCGACGTCGGCCGCGTCGCACATCCAGAACCTGGCGCACTCGGTGCGCGCCGTAGCCGCGGCCGTCGCGTCGCCGCCTCCCCCGCCTTCTCCCGCACTCCCGCTCAACCTGTACCTCGACGTGTCGCCGCCGCAGAACGAGGCGCGGTACCCGTACTCGATCACCGACTGGTCGTACGACTGGGCCGCGCTCGCGTCGTCGGCGGCCGCGGCTGCGGCAACTGCTGCCTGGTCTGCGGCGGCGGACGCTGCTGCTGCGGCGTACGAGCCGGCGGCACCATCGTGGTCCGAACCCAGTTCCGCCGGCCCGCTCCTCGCCCCGATGACCTTCACGCTCGACTCGGCCATGACCACGCTGTTCGACGTGCAGGAGCACCTCGGCGTGTTCACCCCGGCGACCGCGCCCAACGGGTTCGGCGCGCCCGTGCGGTTCCTGCCGCCCGACGAGCACGACGGCGAGGTCGAGACCGTCGTCGACCAAGGGCCGATGCCGCACCTCGACGCCAACGACTACGCGGCCACCAGCGCCGCGCTGCACGGGCTCGCGTCGCTGCTCCGCGGGGCCGTGGCGCAGGTCGCAAGCCGCGATGCTGACGATTGATGTGATGTAAATGAATGCCAAAGACCAACCAACCCGTTCGTTCTATCTATAATTCCACATGATGCACTACCCGCCCCGCCGCTTCCAACTCCGGCGGCGCGAGCGGGACCACGAGACGCCGGCCCGTCTCGACGACCACGCCGTCGCGACGCACTAGCGTCAAGGGCAGGAGGAGGACCGGACGCGTCACGTCTGCGGCTCCGCGCGACGGCGCAAAATCGAGCGCTGTCGGGTGCGGCTGCGACAGGACCGTGGCCTGGCTCGACCCGATGGCCGAGTCGGACGACGGCGCGCTAACGATCGACCGTGAACTTGAAGAAGGCGAGCTCGCCAACGCCCAGTGCTGCACGACCGCCGCGTCCGCGCCCGGCCGCTGCGCGCGCTTACTCCGCCGCTCCCTCGGCCCCTCCTCCCCACCCACCAGCTGGCCGGGCACCCGCGGCAGCTTGACCTCGAGCCCGACGAGCCGCTGCGACGCGCGCGCCGTCTCTGCGCCCGCGCCACCCGCGCCCGGCACGCCGACGACCGCGACGTTGCGCGCGGCCGACGACGCGATCAGCGCCGTCCGCTCGTCGTCGAGGAGCCGGTGCACGTGGGCGGGCGAGGCCGCGAGGGCGGCGTACCGCGGCGCGAGCTGGACGCCATCCCCAGAACCCTCGGCGAGCGGCTGCCACATGCGCGCGAGGAGGTCAGCGAACGGCGGAACCACGATGGTCGCGTGGGTGGGTGAGGCGACGGCGAGGTCCAGCACGATATCCGCGACTGCGGCGCGGAACCCCGAGGTGAACCCGCGGCCCGTGAGGACCAGGGTGCGCAGCGCCCGCAAATCCGTGAAATCGGCGGTCGACCCCGGCGCGACGTGCACCGCGTCGACGACCGGCATCCGCGCGAGCTGCGGGACGCACACGGGGACCTCGAGCGGCGGCGCGGGCACGAGCCGTTCGCTCGCCCCCGCGCGACCGACGAGTTCGGGCTCTCTGATCGAGTGCCGGCGCGTGCGGACCGGCATCCCCGCGGCATCCACCCCCGCCGGAATTTTCGGGAATTCGCCGGCACCGGCGCGGACGCGCGCGGCGTGCTGCGACACCTCGCCGTGTCCCGCAGCGCCGGCTCTCGGCACGCTGATCCACTGCGTTCTCGCCGCGCGCGGCGGCGGAACGTAAAGCTGCACCTCGCTCCGCTGCACGCCGACGAGCGTCCACACGCACGCGTCCGTGACGTCGACGAGCAGCTGGCCCTGCGGGGCCGCGCGCGGCGCGCCGCCGAGGGTCGGGACCGCGACGGTTGGGAACGGGTCGACCGGGGTTTCGGGGGCCGGGGTCTCGTCGCGCGTTGAGGAGGAACCGGACGACGAGTGCGAGGAAGTCGTAGACCCGCCGCTCGCGCGGGACCGGCGTTTCCGCGCCCCACCCCGAGACGCCAAACTCGTGCCCGGCTCCGCGCCTGAGGCGGCAGCCCCCGCGGCCGCGGCCGTGTACACGACGTCCGACGCCTCGAGCGCCGAGAACGCGACGGCGGCCGGCGGCGGGCGGTAGATCCCGATGCGGCCGTCGGCGAGCGCGAGGAACGCGCCCGGGTACGCCGGGTCGTCCTTGAGCTGCAGGGCCATCTTGTGCAGCTGTGACACCGGGTCGATTTTGGGCAGAATGTCGCTCGGTTCCCCACCCGGACCGTGGTGTTGCGCGACGTGCACCTCCCACGGGTGGTTCGGGAACGGGTGCAGCGTGCACCGGTCGCTGTGCAGGTGTAGCGTGAAGGGGTCGGCTGCGGGGGCGCGGGAGCGCGTCGTTGTCGTGGTTGAGGTGCTGGATCCAGTCGACGCCGTGTCGCTCGCGAGCGGGCCGGGCGACGCCGACGGCGCGCGGTTGCTGCTGCCCGACGACCCGCGCGACGTGCGCGAGCTCGCGGCGGTGACGGCCGCTGTCGTCGCGGCAGCCAGGATGTCGGGCCACCCGGTGACCGGTGTCGTTGTCCCCGCGACCGTCGCCGTCGCCGTCATGGCCCCCGCAACCCCGTCGCCGCGCACCGAGTCCTCGAGAAGCAATCCCTCCGCGACAACCGCGACGGCACCACGATCCACGCGCCGCACCACGAGCTCGCGCGACTTGAGCCCCGTGACGGGGTCGACGAGGACGACCGTCATCCCGTACTGCACGACGCTCCCCGGCGCCGCGGCGGCGGCCGCGGGACACGCGCAGTCCGCGCACCGCGAGAGGTGCATGAACTTGGACTTCCGCTCGACCGCATCGACGACCTCGATCCGGAACGCGGCCCACGCCGCGGGCGACGCGAGGAACTCGACGGCCGCGGGCTCGGTCGCCCCCGGGAACACGTGCCGCACCGTGTGGAAGTTGGCCGCGACGCGGGACGGGTCGGGGTCGAACGACCCGCCGCCGCCCAGGTTGACGGTCGGCCCGCCGCCTACTTCCTGCTCCGCGGCGTGCACCAGCGCGGAAGCGAGCGGTGGGCCAGGGGACGCGTAGCTGACGGCCGTCACCGCGGCGACGTCCGTCGTATTCGGAAGCTGCAGGACGACGGGCGCCGGCATATCGGCATGCACGCGTTCCACGACGGCGGCAACAGCCGCGCCCGGCACAGCGCGCGCGTGGCCGACGGCGAGGTACTTGGTGGCGACGCACTGTGCGCGGATGCGCATGAACAGGGCGACCGTCGACCCGGCGATCACCGCGCCGACAGCGGGACCCGGCGCGGGACCCGCCATGGCGATCCGCCGCTTGTTGGGTTTCGTGATGACGCGGATCGGCGGGGATGCGATCTCGGCGTAGACAGCGCCCTGGGAGGGGCCGGGCGGGTGCACGGTGAAGACGCACCGGAACGATTTCTTCTGCTCAACGTCGCTCACCCACAGCTGGCGCACGGCCCACGCTTCCGAGGGCACGTCGCCGCACGGGTGATGGCCCGTGTACTTGGCGATCCGCTGCGGCGGGGCTGGCGGCGCGGGTGGGGCGGTCGCGGCGGCGTTGGTGCGCTTCGCGCCGGGGCCGAACGGCCGGTCGCGGTCGCGCACTGGCGGCTCGCCGTTCTCGTCGGCCGACGTCGAGGAGGACGCGGCGGCCGGAGCCTCGGCCCACGCCTTGCGCGATCCGCGGACGCGCGGGCCCGACCTCGCGGCGGCAGCCGCAGCCGCAGCTTTTGCTGCTACCGCAGCGGGAATGGCGCGCGCCTGCCGTGCCGCGCGCGTCGTCCGCGTGAGCGCCGACGGCGGGAGGGACGTGAGAACCGGCATCGGCGGCTGCAGCTGCTGCTGCGGCGGTGGTGGTGCGGGAGCAACAGCAGGCACGGCGCGTGCGGGCTCAGCAGAGGGCACCGGGTCAGTAGGCGGCGGGGGTAGGACGGCGTCGGGCGCGGGCGTCGCGCCGAGCCAGCCGAGGGTCCCGATGTGCACGCACTCGCCGCGGACGACGTCGGCTGCGTCTGTCGGTGCGGGTAGCGCGGGCTCGAGCGGCAGCGGCTGTGACGACAGGTCCTGGCTGAACACGCCGCCGTCTCTCGCCTGCTGCTCGACTGACAGCGCGGCGAGCGGGTCGTCCTGGACGTCGGACGAGTTGCGCATGCTGACGGAGACGCCGGGCAGGTCGCGCGTCCTTGCCGGCGGAAGCCACGACGGAACACCCGCAACCGCCTCCCCCAGCGCGCCAGGCGTTGCGAGCGGGTGCGTCGGGAACCACGGGCACCCGGTCAGCTCGATGGTGGGCGGCGGGCACAGGAACCGCTTCTCGTGGCGGTACGATTTCTGCGCGACGACGGGCGTGTGCGCCACGGCCGTCGCGACGCCCCACCGCGACCGCCACGCGGCGAGGTCGGTGGCGGCAGTGGTGGGAGAGGTCTGCCGCGACCACGCGTGCCAGCAGCCCGATTGGCATGTCAGCGAGGCATTGAGGGGTGTGAGGGTGGTGGAGGCCGAGTCGTCGAGGTCGAGGTCCGCGGGCGCGTGCAGCTCGGCCAGCGCATCGAGCCGGCGACCGAGCAGCGACGCGAGCTGCGCGTCCGACAGGTCGCCGTGTGGGAGCCGGTCGCCCGTGGCGAGGGCAAACGAGGTCACGGGCTGCGGCCGTGGTGGCGGAAGCGGTGGTGGATGTGGTGGGAACGAGCTGGTCGATGGCGACGACGCGGCGCTGCTCGCCGCCGAGGCGGGCGCCGAGGTCCGCCACGGCGTGGTCGTCGGTAGCATGGTCGGTTGCTGGTGGTGGTGCGGCGGAAGAAACCCGTCCGCGGCGGCGGCGGCGTGGTGATGGTCCATGCAGGTGCGCGAGGAGGCGCGGCGGGACGGGAGACGAGCTGAGAGACGAGTAATGAGTCGACGGCGCTGGCCGTGGGGACACACGGAGTCGTGGACGCCGAGGTCGTCGTCGGCTACATGCATCGAGCCACGATTTTCAGGCCGTCAGGGGCTCCATCGGTGTAGCGCATACACCTGGCCGCACCTCAGAGACGTCCGCGAACGCCGACTTGGTGCAATAACTGGCAAGAGCGCGGGTCCGGCAGAGCGCGCGGCACCGGCGAGACTGCAGGAGCTCGGCGGGCAAGTGAATTCGTTGCAGTGATGTGCGAATGTGATGGGAGGAGAGGAGAGAGAGGAGTCGGAGCGGCGCGGCTCCTGCAAGGATCGCTCCCGTGCGTGTTCGCGGCCGGCCGGCCCAGCCCCCTCGATCTCCGGCCTCGATCACTGCGACCATCAGGTATGAAGGAGAATTATATTTGTGCTTTCGCCACCAGCGCACGCCGCCGCTCGGCCGCCGCCAGCGCGCTCGCGAGCAGCGCGTCGATGGCGTCCGCGGCGGGGGGAGGCGACGAGTCCGCGCGCGGCGAGGTACGGATGCACGGCGCAATGAACTTTTCCTCGTCGAAGACCTCCTGGCTCTGGCTCGACACGAGCGACCACCACCGCGAGCCCTCGATGTCGTCTTTGTCGACCTCGTCGGCGGTGGGCGAAGGAGCGAGTGAGAGCGTGCCGGCGGCCTGCGAGTGCTCGACGAGCGCCGCGGCCACATCGAACAGGCAGAAGGCGGGTTCCGGGTGCGCGAGACGAGCACCGCCGACCTGGTGCAGATCGATGGCCTCGTCCTCAAGTGCGGCGACGAGCGCAAAGAGGTCAATGTCCTCGACCGCGTCGTCGACCGGCTCTTGCGTAAGTAACGCCGATGACGACCACGAGGTGAGCTGGGTCGAGGGCGGCAACGAAAGCGAAAACTGCGCCGAGAACGACGACGCCGACGCGGGCTGCGCTGACGTCGGCCACGGAATCGAGGCCTGTGTCGAAGACGGCGACACCGGCACGGGCTGCAACGACGTCGGCCATGGCGGAGTCGCCAGCGGCAGCTGCTCAACGGGTTGCGCCGCCGAAACGACCACCGCATCCTCGGCCGCCGCATTACACCGCGCGCGGTGCCACTGCAGCGCGGCGCCGCGCACGAGCCGGTAGAAGATCTGCGCGACCGTGTCAGGGTCGGCATAGTCGGCCGCGGAGCCGCCGAGGATCGTCGACAGCGACTGCGCGAGGCTCGGGATGTACCGAGCGTTGCGGCGCACGTCGCTCACGTACTCGGGCGAGAAGACACGCGGGAACATGCGCCGCAGCTGGTTGCGCGCTGCCGCGAGAAGCACGGCCACGGCGGCGGGGTCGGTCGACACGGTGGGCAGGTCTATTTGAACCCGGTCGAGCGTCGCAACGCGGCCCGGGTCGATCCACTGGTGATGCGACGCGTACGCGTCCAGGTGCATCGTGTCGGCGAACCGGACCACGGTCGTTCCTGGGCGCAGGGAGCGGAAGTCAGCGGGGAGAGCGCGGGTGCGGGAAAGCGAGGGGTGTACCCTCGTAGACGGGCTCAAACCCGACCGCGCGCGTGAACTGGAACGGCTCGACCTTGACGTGCGCGCGTTCCGCGTCGCTGAGCGCGACGACACCCGCCACCGCCGTCGCCAGAATCGACTCAATGTCCTCGTACTCGTCGACGCAAAGGCGAACCGAGATCGTGACCTCGGCCGCGAACACGACGTCGACGAGCTCTTTCCACTCGGCGAGCGAGAGCCCCGCGGGCGACGGCGACGCGAGCAGCATCCGGCGATCGTCCATGCGGGTCTCGCACCGCACCGTGCACCGCTGGACGGCAGCCGCATGGTGTGCCTGGGAGGCGGGCGGCGTGAGCAGGAACGACGCGGCGAGCTGGCTGGACGCGCCCGGCCCGTCAGCCGTAGCGGTGGCGGAGGCAGCGGGTTTCGCGACGAGGTGGAGCGTCAGCGCCGCGCCCTCGGCCGTCGGAACGGCACGCGACCAGCGGCGCGTCGGGCGAAAGTTGGTTGGGCGACCTTGCATTGTGCGATATCATTCGTGGGATATGGTCTCGGAGCGGGTCGGGAGGTCGGGTTCACGCGCGCGCGCAAGGGCCGCACGCCACCCGCCCGCTCGCTCCGAGGTCTTCGCAGGAGATGCGGGCGAGACATTTGCAGAGAGTCCCCGCAACTAGTCGACCATTTTGCATCGAGTCTCCTTCCGATTCATGGCAGCAGCGTTGTCTTCTAGGGGGTGGCGGAAACGAAGGGGTTGAACTGATCCGAGCAAATGGGAGCACCTGCCAACGGGTCACGTGAGGGCAGCTGGGGACGCGTTGCGCCACACCTGCTGCTCGGCAGGCTAAGCAACAGATGCACTCCTTGAGTTCGAGCCACGTGATGACAAGTTGAACGCGTTGCGCCACACGAATGAGCCTCGCATGACATGGCATCAAGCGAGTATACTGAGCGAGTTCGGCCAAAGTCATCGGTTAAGAACGTAAGCTAAACTATGTTTAACCTTTCGAAATTGAAAGAACACAACTCATTCCCATTTCCCACTAGAAAGCATCGCCAACGAAGCGCAACTGAGCCGATGCGCCGTCCTTGTTGACGTGAAAATCGAGTCCGTCCTGGACGCGGACCTTGTCGCCCATGTATCGCGCGAGGAAGACCTCGGCCTTGCCGAAGAAGTCGACGCGGTTGACGGGCTTGGAGAAGCCGTGGCCCTCGTCTGGGTACAGCGCGTAGACGACGTTGCCGCCGTTTTTGGCGATGGCCTGCCTCCTTGACTCGCGGGTCATTCTTGCCCTGTGCGATGAGCAGCGGGCGCACGATCTTGTGCGCGTGGTGCACGGGCGAGACCTCGTCGAGCAGCTCCGAGTCGTGCTCGGGATGACCGACGCGCGTGTACAGGAGCGAGCGGAACGCCTCCCAGTACGGCGGGACCGACGCCAGGAAAGTCTTGAGGTTAGATGGGCCGACAATGTCGACGGCGCACGTGAAAAAGTCAGGCGTCAGTGCGACGCCGGCCAACGCCGTGTATCCGCCGTAGCTGCCGCCGAGAATCGCCACGCGGTCACGGTCGGCGATCCCGCGCGCCACGGCCATGTCAACCGAGTCAAGCAGGTCCGTGTGCATGGCGCGGCCCCACTGTTTGAACCCCGCCGACAAGTGCGTGCGGTTGAACCCGATGGACCCGCGGTAGTTGGGCTGCAGCACCGCGTAGCCGCGGTTCGCGAGCCACTGCGCGAGCGACGAGTACCCGAACGAGTCGAGCGCCCACGGACCGCCGTGAATCACGAGCACCAGCGGGTACGTGGCGCCACTGGCCGCGTCATAGCCTGGCGGGTACGTGAAGTAGCCCTGCAGCGGCAGCGCGTCGCGCGCCGCGTAGTTGACCGACTCGCACCGGCCGAGCGTGAGGCCCGCGAGCTTGGAGTTGCTGGTGAAGAGAAACTCGAAGTGCTCCTCGGCGTTGGCGCCCGTCACGGCAGGGTCCTTGTGGTACAGCGCGAACGCGGCGGGCGCGTTGCTGTATGTGAGAGAGAGCATCCACACTGCGTCGTCGGCGCCGGCGAGCGGAATGAACGAGAAGTCGGCGTCGTGCTCAGCAGCGTAGGCCTGGACACGGTCAAAGTGCTCGCGCAGCGACTCGTCGACGACCGCCCACTGGTACCGGCCCGGGTTATACGCGACAAACTGCAGCGCGTGTGTCGCCGGGTGCACCTTCTCGACGGCCACGTCGACGGGACCCTCGGCCAGCACCGTCTGCTCGCCCGTCGCCGGGTCAAAGTCGATCAGGACGCGCGTCTCGCGGCCGACCGACGACAGGAGCAGGATGCGCCCGTCGAGGTGCGCGTGCACCGCGTACACGGTGTCGATCGGGGTCGACGCGTGGAGCACGGGCCACATGGCGGCCTCGTCCTCGCCCGCGGGGTTGTACCCGAGCACCGTCGAGCTGCCGTCCTTTTCCGTCGCCGTGGCGGTGCGCAGAACGAGGTGGTCGTCGAGCAGCACGGCCTCGACGCCGGTACGCACCTTGGTGTGCAGCGTGAGCTCGCCCGACGCCACGTCGATCTTGTACACGTCGTGCTGGCGGCGTCCGTCGAGGTTGAGCGCGACGGCAATCTTGCCCGGCTCGAGCAGCGACTCGGCGAGCCAGTCGCAGTTGACGAAGCCGCGCTTGATGGTCACGCCGTCCACGGGCGTCAGATCGCGCTCGACGCGCGTCTCGAGGTCGACGTCGAACAGGTGGAACACCTCATCGCCGTTATTGTCCTGCAGGAAGAAGATGCCCGTGCCGTCGCGCGTCCACTTGTACGAGCGGGTGTCGTGCGTCGAGTGGTTGGTGACCTGGACGCGGCCGTCGGCGGTGCCCTGGCGCCATGCCGCGAGCGGCTGAACCCACACCTGTAGGTTCGAGTTGGCGCCGGGCGCGAGCCACGAGCGCTTGGTGTAGTCGGGCGATAGGCTCGGCGCCGTGCGGTCCGGGTTGGTGAAGAAGTCCTCGATCGGGATGAGCGGCGCGATGGCGGCGAGATCAGCGTGAACCATGGTGGAAATGGTGTCGGTACAAGTGGTTGATCTGACCGAGTGCTTTATGGGCATCGCTCGCGAACTCCGCCGCGAGAGGACGTCGACTCCAGCTGGCCGTGGTCGGTCGCTGTCGGAACATTCTGCATCCTTCCATCACCCTCCAAAGTCGTTGCATCCATCCAGGGTCGCAAGGCGTGAGGAGCTCGTACCCAAGCTCGACGCTGCCCTCGACATGCCGTGGCCGCGGGACACACGCGCGCGCAGGTGGCGACGCCCACCCGGCATGGCGCGAGCTGCGAATCGTCGTCGCACGAGCAGCCGGCCGCCGCAGGCGGCCCGTTGGCTGCGAAGTGAGACAAGCGTTGTGCGAGCACGAGCGTACGCCCAACGTTGTGAAGCGTGTCCCGCGGCCACGGCATGTTCGGTTTTATTATAGCATAATATAGAGATAGGCACACGAGCAACGTTGTTCTCGTGAAGTGCGACGCACTAACGAGGCAAAACCGCGTCACTTCGATGGCGGAAGCGAGAAGAAGCTTCGCAAGGGACGAGGGCGCCCGTGTTCACCCGATGCACGATATGTTTCAGGGTCCCCCGATCAGCGAACGAGGGCCGAGCTTCGGTCGAGGCCCATAATGATCGGAAGGCTGGTGCGCTCGAGAGCATTGACATCAATGTCCGCAGAAATTGAAGCACCTGTGAATAGCGAAAGCGTGGGGCTGGGATTGAGGATCAAAACTGGTCAGTCGCTCGGCCCCTGCGTGATGGGATGCGTGATCTCGAGCACGGCGACTCGCTGCGATCCGGCTCGGCGTTGTCGGACAATTTGTATTAGCCGGGTTCATGCAGGCGACACGATCGGCCTTTCGGAACGCACATGAGCCCCGCCGGTCACGTTTGTGGCAAGCTCATCGTGGGAATTTCTTTAGTGTTCACGGTGGAAAGAGCGAACCAACTTCCTCCCCTGGATCGATAGGCTGCGGACTGCGATCCGAGCTCACGCCCAAAGAGATAGGGGTCGCATTTCCTCTTGCCACTGAGCCACTGGACGAGCGGGATGGGCGTCTTGAGCTGCCATCGAGAGCAACAGCCATGAGACGTAAGATTGAATCGTCCACAGAGCGGTGCTGGCTGCTTTGGCACGCGGCGGACCGTGGGTGTCTGTCACGATTCCAGCCATCGTCGTCGCGCTGTGGCATCGCTGAAAGGCGGTTGAAACATCAACTGCATGTATGATCGGCCCCCAATCGCCGCGAAGGAGGTTGTGCGTGCTTTCGAAAGTGCGACGCGTCGCGTTTCAGGTACGCGTTTCGCCTGCCGACGGGTCACAAGAGATCACCTGACGTTGATCAACGGCGCCTGCGCCACACTTCCTCCACCGCCGACTCCGCGGCCATCGCCTCGGGTGACGCTAACTAGACACCTTAACCGCAACGAATCAACGAAAATGTCACGCCGCAACAAGCATCTGATCCAGGCTTTTCTGAACGAGGACCCGACGCCGACCGGGAACCAGGTCATCGCGCGCGTGCACTCGCCGCGCGGCAACAACCTGCACGAGGTTGAGCTGGCCGATGGGTCCATGACGCTGGCCGAGCTGCCCGCTCGGTTCCGCAATGTGATCTGGGTCAAGCGCGGTAAGTTTCGCTGCAGCGGCTGAGCCATCGCTGATCAGGGTTTGCTGACTTGGTCGATGGTTAGGGTCTTACGCGGTGCTTCAGCCGTACCCGGGAGACGTTGGCAAGGTGTGGGGTGAGATCGCGCACGTACTCTTCCCCGACCACGTCTCGGCCATGAAGAAGCGCGGCGAGTGGCCCGCCGAGTGGGCGGCGAAGGAGCAGGCCGAAGAGGCCGAGGCCGCCAAGGACGCGCCAGCGGCCACCGCCAACGAGGAGAGCGAGAGTGACAGCGATGACGATGACGAGCTGTTCCACAACCCGAACCGGGGGCATCGGGCAGAAGATTCGTCTGACGACTCGGACAGTAGCGACGACGAGTAGATCTTACCCACTCTGTACACATCTGTAACATATATTAGCTTCTCCTCTAGTATTCGATGGCGCTCTCCTTCGCTTCCTTTGTAAGCCCGTTCCGTGAGGGGGCAAACAGGTGGCAAGACGAGCAAGGTTCGTGCTCGCTTCACGCTCTCACCATCCTTCCACGAAAACCAATGGAGAGCGAAATAGCTCTACGTAACTTGATGCAAACTGCTCTTGATCAGAGCGCCCTCGTGTTGGGCGAGGTGTCATTGATGTCCTTGACGAGCACGAGTTGCGCGAACGTCCCGAGGGCCTCTCGCGCATCGGCCCCAACGCGAGCAAGTGAGTCGTTGGGGCGATCTTGGGCATAGACTAGCAGTCGGGAGCTCAAGACGGGAGCTCAAGACGGGAGCTCCGCTAGCACGAGCGGCGCGGGCGATCCACTTGGAAAGAACGATTGCAAAGCAAGTCGGCTCGCTGGTCCAGCCCTTGTACAGCTGGACGCGGCGAAGGGCAGAAGCTCCAGTTTGGACCTGCACGCCGCCGCGCCGATGCTCTCAAACTCGATTGATGCCACGGCGACTCAGCACAGGCAATCGGAGCAGGGTCGATGCCGGAGTGACAATGCGCTCACACCGCCCAAAGTGGCCGTTGGGAGCACTTGATCGAGGAGCATACGAAAAGGATTTCTACCGCGTCAGTGGCAAGCGAAGCGTGAGTGAGTGATCGGCCGTGTTCGCGCAGGAGAGGTAGCGTAGCCAGTACGTGGACACGTCCCAGGTTGACGAGACTTGCGTCTCCGCTCGCGCCGCTCGCCGTCAGCATGAGGCGGCACACAGGCGGTTCATCCACGGGCGACAAAATACACGTAGGAAGCTGAGTCGATGCAGAAGCGAGACCGTTGAGAGCACCGTGCCAAGTCCTGCACGTCAAGCCTAACTCTGCAGGCACGACGTATCAGTCGTAGAGATAGCGCGCGCGTGTACACCTTGGAGGTGATCGAGGTAGGTTTGATCAGGCTGCCGCAAAACTGAGGGCACGATGTGAGTGATGAGCAATCGGTGCGGCCCATGGTCACGGCGCGAGTCCACAGCGCGGGACCACGGACACTTATCAAGCTGGACGATGGCGAAAGCAAAGCAGGACGAGATCGCCGAAGCAAATGGGCGACCACGAGGAAGATGATCCGGACACGCTTGAGGAAGAGAGGAGGAGCGACGGTGGCGATACGATCGATCGACAGCCCTTGTTGAGCGTGCAGCGCCTACTCGGAGGAACCAAGTTCGCACGCGTCAGTCTGCCGTATTCGCTTCCACTACGCGCAGAAGTGATGGAGTGCACAGTCACAGAAGCAAGTCGTGATTGTCGCGCAGCACCGCTGGTCGCGGCGGCAGAGTCGAAGATGGAGGCGAGTACGGGCGCGCGGAGGAAGAAGGACTCGAAGCCGGTCGAGTCGGCTACACGGTGGATGCAGTCGCGCGGCTCGGTCAGTATGAGCCGTCATGCGGATGATCTCGTCTCGTCTCGGCCACGCGTACCGACATCATCTAGCTGTCGTGTGATCCGATGCGGCCGCGGTTCTCCTTGAGCTTGACCTTGTCTCGGTCAACGCGTGGATGACTCGGAGCGGTGGTGGAGATGCAGCCGAGGCCGTCCGTGTACGAGTACGAGGCGAGCAGCTGGCCGCGAGCGAGAGATCAACGACGCGGTAGCTCGTTGTTACGCGGCACAGCGCGCGCGTAAACACGAATCGGGCCGATGCGAGCGAGGAGGAGAAGTAGCGCGGCTTCCATCAACTACTGGTCGCGGAGAACAGATGTCAGCGTCACGGACTCGCGCGCACGGGTGTGGTGGAGGGAAAGAGGAATGCGACACGTTCCAGGTCTGCTGCTCGAGTGCTGTTGCTGAGTGTTGGTCGACTCGTTGGTGCCTTGGGTCGTCGGCTCATGGATTGTGAACTCGCCGTGCAGCCCGTCGTCGTTCACGCTGATCTCGATCTTGCAGTTCTTGGCCGTCGCCGCTGCGCGAAGCGAAGCCGAGGTTGTCGAAGGCCGCGAATAGTAGCTCTTGAGCTCGCAGGCGGGATGCTCGCTCGGGTGCGTGCCGTAGTACTCGTTGGAGTAGTCGTCGCTGCTGTTGTCACGCTCCAACGGACCTCGTCTGGCCGTGTTCCGTTCGGGAGATTTCAGTCCTCTACATTCGAACGACGCGTCAGTTTCCGGCAACAACGCGGTGGCAAAGGATCCGGAGCGTGCCTCCGCAGTAGTAGCGGTAGCACTGTCCACTGGTGCAGCGGCGGCGGACGCGCACACGGCAACGTCGGCGGTGCGCGATGATGCTGACCTGGATCGACTTGACGCGCTAGCGCGAGGCGGAATCACGATGATGCGCGCACACGCAATGGCCATGGACATGACGGCAGCGGAAGCGCTCGCGAGAGAGAGACGCGCGAGTACTTGGTCGAGGCTCACACAATGGGCTTCTAGCGCAGAGCGCAGGGCGAGCGAGCAGTGCGTGAGTGATCGGCCATATTCGCACGAGTGAGAGATCCAGTGCGACATGTCCCAGGTTGACGTTGACCTGCGACCCCGCTGTGTGACGCTCGCCGCCGACTTGAGCTGGTCGTCCGTGTCGCGGCGCGTTGTGTCGTGGCTGGCCGGAGCTTGGAGGTCGACGCGCGCGTGGTGTGTTGTCGCGGAAGTCGATGAAGTCGATGAAGTCGACTCGCAGAAGCCGAGTCGCAGTTGTTGAGAGTACCGTGTTGAGTCAGCTGGGCCGAGGACCGCTGCCGACGACCGAGATGGCGGCGGCCGTTGCAGTTCCGGAACGACCGACGCCGAGGCGCCCTGCCGCTTGAAGTCGTCGCAGAGGGGGAAGTTGAGCTTCGACGACGGCGACGAGTACGTGAGGTATAGCCCGGCTCGACCCGGCTCGACCCGGCGCCGCGCGTAGTATCGGTCGGTCGAGAAGTCGTAGCGTCGTACTCGCCCTAGCCATGAGCGACGCGTCAGTCACGATTCTGTGGGTGGCAGCAAGCGCCTTGCGCGTACCATACGCTACCCCTCGACTCGGCTTGAACTCGGTGCGCGTGGTCTCGGGGATGGACGACGACGATGGCCATCTTGGACTGCTGCTCCTTGCTGGACGACCCGCGGCCCAAGCGAGTCTTCATGACCACGACCATGGCCATGGCCGCGCGCTCGATCTCGAACAGCGAGTGAGCTCTCGAGCGGGTTTGCGTCGAGCTTCTCGGTGAGCGCGAGCTTCTTGAAGATGAGCGAGAGCTGGCCCACGCCCAATGCTGCCGCCGCCCTTGAACGCGCACGTGCTGGTTCCCGGTCGTGGTGTGTTGTCGCCGAGGAGCGCCAGCGCCTCGATCGCGGAACACGGCGAGGATCTGGAGAAATACAGCAACAGAATGAGGTGAGTGATCATCGTTCATACTTACGTGGCGACCGACGCGAATCGACACGCGTACCATCCATGCAGGGCGATGTACGCCGCCCGCCCGCCGACTTGGACTCGCGCCGCACCGCCGCGCGGTCGGTAGGGCGTCGAGCGTCGAGCGTCATGCCGTATGTTGAACGTGAGCGTCGAGCGCGGCCGACTTGAGGCGTCGTTGTCGCGTGCTGCCGTAGTAGTCGAGCGACTCGGTTCCTCGAACTTGCGCGCACAACCCCCGCCGCGGGCAGCCGCGCAACGGTTGCTACAGGATCGGACGTGGGTAAGCGACGAGTGCGTGGCGGTCACTACGAGACTATGAAAACTCGTACCGTCGCTCTGCTTGAGAGGCAAACGTCGAGAGGAAGCGGCCTTGCTGCGAGAACTGGGCGAGAAACACGAGGAACGGCACATGGCCGCGCGACAGCCCGTCACGGCCGCAGCCAGTACGCCCGAGTGCGAGCTTGAAGTTGTCGCTGCTACGCGGAAGCCGCCGACCCAGGTCAGTGACAAGCCGAGCGATGGCTGCCGTCAAAACGTGCGTACCGTCACCGAGTCGTTGCTGCCGCATCGGGATCCACGCGATCCAAGTCGAACTTGACCTGCAGCTTGACGCATCGATCACCGACGGCGACGCGTTTCGATGAAAGCGCCACGAATCGGAGCACGTACCAGCCGGACGTTGAGGAGGAGGGGCGTGGATGCCTGCCTGGAACGACGTGCGTCGCGTCAGAAGACGTCGCGGAGCGTGCCCTTTTCGTACCAGATGTAGCAAAAGCGCCGCCGAACATGATCGAGGACGCGAGGAGCGAGATGAGTCGCGCGGATGGTTGAGTCGCGTTCCGTCAACGCCGCAGTTGCTACTGTTGCTGACTCGGGACTACGTTCAGGCGCGCATTGAAGTCAGTCATCTCGTGGGCGAGTGGGCGGCGATCAATGGCCATCGACGTACCGCGTGGATCCCAGTCGCCCTGCATACCGGGTACTCGACACGCGCGTCACGAGCCACCGGTGCTGATGCTGCGGGCTCGTGGAACTCAAAGAACGTGAGCAGGAGGTTGATCGTTTCGCGCGGCGCGTCGTAGAAGCACCCGTTCCGCACCACCGCCACAATCGAGTTCTTGGCCACAGCAAAGTCGAGGTCGCCCAGGAGGAGAGCGAGACCCCTTGACCTTGACCCGCCGAACCGCGACGCGCCGCCGAGCCCAGCTCGGAGCGGAAGAAGAAGACGTAGCCGCCAACGTCGCTCGCGGCCGCAGAACGAAGCGCGCGTCGGCCGGTCGTCGCGTGCCGCGGTCTCATGTCGTCGAATCACACTAGACTCGGGCGAGCTGTCAGCATCCGTGGCAAGTCATCGAGCGAGGGAGCGGCTTGTCGCGTACCCTCCCACCAAAGTATCGCTCGCCACCTGAGCCTTGGTCGCCGTGCTGCGCGGCAAGCTTGCTATCGAGTAGCGGAGGCAGGCCGACGTGTGGAGGAAGAAGAGCTTGACGCGCGCATCGCAGCCTTGTTGACCACGGCGTCGTTGATGCTGCTCGCGAAGCGGGCAGTCGTCGTCGCCGGATTGCCGCCGTTTCGACTCGAAGCACGATGGACCAGGAGTCAGCTCTACTAGTGCAGCGCAGCGGGCGAGCGAGGCGTGAGTGATCGATCATCGGCTAATGAGCGGGAGTTGCGGCGGCCCAGGAAAACACGTTCCATGATGGACGACGACCTGCTGCGCCGCCGCCGACACGACCACGACAACGACTTGGACTCGAGCGTGCGGGTGCGTAGCTCGAGGATGAGAGTCGTTGGTTCGTGTCGCGCGCTCCGAGCCCGATCATGTCGCGCGCGGGTCATGAGCCATAGTCGATGCCCTCCGCGGCCATGGCCACGGCGCGAGGCCACGGACACGTGCTGCTGGGCTGGACGATGGCGAACGCGAATGCGTGGCGAGGGCGTCGAGGTTGCCGAAGCAGCAGATGGGCGACCATGAGGAAGATGATCCGGACACGCTTGAGGAAGAGAGGAGGAGCGACGGTGGCGATACGATCGATCGACAGCCCTTGTTGAGCGTGCAGCGCCTACTCGGAGGAACCAAGTTCGCACGCGTCAGTCTGCCGTATTCGCTTCCACTACGCGCAGAAGTGATGGAGTGCACAGTCACAGAAGCAAGTCGTGATTGTCGCGCAGCACCGCTGGTCGCGGCGGCAGAGTCGAAGATGGAGGCGAGTACGGGCGCGCGGAGGAAGAAGGACTCGAAGCCGGTCGAGTCGGCTACACGGTGGATGCAGTCGCGCGGCTCGGTCAGTATGAGCCGTCATGCGGATGATCTCGTCTCGTCTCGGCCACGCGTACCGACATCATCTAGCTGTCGTGTGATCCGATGCGGCCGCGGTTCTCCTTGAGCTTGACCTTGTCTCGGTCAACGCGTGGATGACTCGGAGCGGTGGTGGAGATGCAGCCGAGGCCGTCCGTGTACGAGTACGAGGCGAGCAGAGCAGCTGGCCGCGAGCGAGTGACGACGCGACACTTTGTCGTCGGACGCGGTACGGTGCGCGAACACGAGTCGGGTCGATGATGTGAGCGAGGACAAGTCGCGCGGCTGCCATCTACCAATTGCGGAAAACACATGTCAGCGATCCCGGACTCGCGCGCACGGGTGTGGTGGAGGGAAAGAAGAATGCGACACGCTCCAGGTCTGCTGCTCGAGTGCTGCTGAGTGTCGGTCGACTCGTTGGTGCCGTAAGTCGTCGTCGACTCTCGTTGATCGTGATGAGCTCGCAGTCGATCCCGTCGTTCATCTCGATCGTGTAGTGTAGTTCGTGGCCATCGCCGCTGCTGCACGAAGCCGAGGTTGCTGACAGCGACGAGTTGCGAATCTCGATCTCGATCTCGTACCCGAGATGCGCGCCGAGTGCATGCTGTAGCAGTCGGAGTCGTAGCTGCTGCTGTCGCGCTCCGACGGACCTCGGCCGGCCGTGTTCCGTTCGGGGGATTCCAGTCTTCTGGACTGGACCGACGAGTCATATTCCCGCGACGACGCGGCGGCAGGAGATCGGTAGCGTACCTTCGGAGTGGTAGTACCACCGCCCACTGGCGCGGCGGCGGCGACCGACGCGAACACGGCAATGTCGGCAGGGCGCGGATGACGTTGACCTGGATCGACTTGGAGCGCTGACGGCGCGAGGCGGGATCACGACGACGCGGACGCACGCGATGGGCCATGGACATGGCGGCAACGAAATCGTTCGCTGCGAGAGAGTGGTCGGTCAGACCGTCGCGCGAGTACCTGGTCGAGCCACACACACACACGATGGGTTTCTAGCGCAGAGCGCAGGGCGAGCAAGTCTTGAGCGATCGGCCATGTTTGCACGAGTGAGAGATCCAGTGCGACACGTCCCAGGTTGATGTTGACCTCCGACCCCGCCGCGTGGCGCGTGACGCTGACTTGAGCTGGTCGTTCGCGTCGCGTCGCGGCGCGGCGCGTCGTGCCGTGGCTGGCCGGTGCTTGGTGGTTGTCGACTGACAGGGAAGACCACCGCGCGCGCGTGGCGTTGTCACGGAAGTTGAGTCGCAGAAGCCGAGCTGCAGTTGTTGATAGCACCATGTTGAGCGTGAGCTTGGCCATGGACCGCGGTCGAGGATCGAGATGGTGGCAGCGGCCGTTGCAGTCCTGGAGCGAGCGACCTCGAGGCGCCCGCAGCAGCTTGAAGTAGTCGAAGCAGAGGAAGTTGAGCTTCGGCGACGACGAGAGCGTGAGGTTGGTGGCACGCGGGGTACTCGTCCTAGTATTGAGAGACGCGTCACGATTCTGTGGATGGCGGCGGGCGCTTACTCGTACCTTGATGCCATTCGCTCGCTCGCCGTAGACTCGGCGCGCGTGAGCTCGGGGATGGATGTGGATGGTCGTCGGCTTGGACTGCTGCCGCTCCTTGCTGAACGACCCGCGGCCCGGGCGACGTGCTGGCCATGACCATGGCTGCGCCCTGGATCTCGATCAGCGAGCAGCCAGTCCTCGAACGAGTGTGTGTGTCGAGCTTCTTGACGAGAGGCGCGAGCTGGCCCACGGCCGATGCAACCGCCCTTGAACGCGTGCGTGCTGTTTCTCGGCCGTCGCGTGTTACCGTGGAACGCCAGTTGTTGGAATCGAGAGACACGGCGAGGATCTGGCGAGCAGCAGCAGCAAGATGTGAGTGATCATCGGTGGGGTCCCGTTGAGGCAAGAACGACACGTCCCGCACCAGATACTGTACGTCTCCGTCTTGGACTTGCGACGTAGGGGTCGAGCGACACGCCGCACGCTGATCGTGAGCGTGAGCGTGGTCGACTTGACGTGTCGGAGCAGCGTGTTGCGGTAGTCGAGCGACTCGGGCGAGGGGACCTTGAACTTGCACGCGTACGCGTAGCCGCGCAACGTCTTCTACACGGTCGTACGCCGCGAGTGAGCGACGGATGCGAGGGCTGCCAGGACGAGACCATGGACACGTACCGCTTCCGTGCTTGAGGCAAATGCCGGAAAGAAGGGAGCATGCTGCGAGAAGTGGCCGGGCACGAGGAGCAGCAAGCAGGTCATGGTCGCGGAGCAGTCGCCGTCAGCACGGCCGAGAGGAAGCTCGAGGTCGTCCCTACACACAGCTGAGCCAGGTCAGAGCGAAACGGGCAAGGGATACCGTAAACGGTCGTACCAAATTCGAGCCGCAGCTACCGCTGGAACGCGACCCATTTCGAGTTTGACCTGCATCTCGGCACACGGTTTACTTGACGAGCTTGACGAGTTGGCCAAAAGATCCCGAGTTTGGCGAGCGTGTGCTTGAGTGCTTGCTCGCGCGAGCGGACGCGCGCGTTAGCGTTCACGACGAGCGGCCCGCGCGAGAGGCTGCATACCGGCACTTAATGAACCGCTGGCGATCCGCAGCCACGACGTGTTCGGCATCGCGGCGGCTAGGGTGTCTTGTCGCGCGGCTTGTCGTGCGATGAGCAGTCGCGCTCCACGGAACCCGGCACCGCGCCCCGCGGCGATGAGCGCGCAGTCCGCCCGCGCGTCGGTACGCGTGTACCTGGGTACAGGCCGCGATCACGTCGAGCAGTTGCGGGTGGTGTCGAAGCGGCACGCGGCGGGAGGGTCAAGTCGATGGCATCGCAAGGAGTCGAGTATTGTGTCAAGGGAGCGATGGTTGACGCGTCGAAGCGACGCGTTTCTGGATGCAGACACGCGTCTCCAGCCGCTGCGAGACATTTTTTCGCGCACGCGCCTGATCCCCCGTTGCGCCACACTCGCGCGGGAGGCGTCACTGCTTTCGGCGTGGCGGAGCGGACTCCCACACTCGCCTTCAACGGCGGCCCGCGCTCCCTCCATCTCTCCCCTCGCCGGCGCGTTCACAGGCGTCTTGAGGCACCATGAACCGTGCGACTTCCCGCAACGTCGCTCACGCGGCTGCCCCGAGAGGCTGCCGCCTCGGCGCGTTCGGGGCCCCCGTTGCCGGCTCGGGCGGCTACAGCGCACCTGATCGACACCGTATGGTCTCCGAGACGTCGACTACTACTCGCTGAGTCAGCCATGTGGGAGAGGATCCGGCTTCGAGACGACGCCGCGGACTCGCTTCGACACGGCCGACGCGCTCGATCGCCACCACTCTCTACACCCGCATCGCGGAACCACTCGCATCCAGATCTCATGCGCTCCATCTCCTCCGACCGCGAGATCCATGCCGTGGCTTCCCGTCCGTCTCGGCCTGACGCGGGCCGCTCGCGTCGCGACCCCACCGCGGCCCCCGCGGCGCCAGCGGGTCCGTCAAGGCCCAACTTTCATTTTGCTACATGAGATCGAGAATGAGGGCTTGCACCCGGCGAGGACCTCTCGATGTCAAAGGACGCGTTCCGACGCAACGCGCACGCCGTTGCCCCGTTGCCGCGCGTCCACGCGTCTCCGTGCGAACGCAGACCGCCGCGTCGGCTCACGCAATCTCGACGCTTCTCCGTCTTACACATTCATCAACTGTGCCCGACTTTGCCTGTTCGAAGCGCTGGCCGCGGCCTCTGCGGTGAGGCGTTGGTGAACCGGGCGTCGGCATGAACGTCGCGCCGAGTCACCCGCTTTTGTCCTCCACTTGCATCGCTCTGGCGCAAACGCATCGAATGGAAAGCACCTTTCACTTGCTGCATTATGTCCTCCGGTCCCACATCACGCCCTGGTCGCCGCGAACCGGCAGGTTCAGGTGTTATCCGCGCCGCGCCCGAGCTTCACGAGGCGAATCACACCGCGCACCGCGCACCGCGCTGGCCGGCTCCTGCGCATCCGCGAGCGACAGTTTGAGTTACCGATCGCCTTTGAGTCCGTCTTGCAGCTCTTTATGGCCAACACCGCGTGAACGCCTCCGACTTGAGGGCCGGGGTACGGATGTACTTGATCTGGACCTACGGCTCGATCACGAAGCGCGGCTTCGGGACTAGTGCGTCATACAATTAGTCGGGCTCAGTTCGCACCTGCGGATTGGCCGCGACGCGTACGCCGGTGCGGATATTGTTGACGAACTTGCTGTCGAACTTGCTCATGACCACAGGCGAGACACCCGCCTAGAGCCGCCGGCACGCCACTTGCTCGAAGGCGGCATTTGCCTTGATCAGCGCCGTGTGCGTGACCGTGGGGATGAATCGCTTGGTCTCAAAGGCGAGTGCGCGCGAGCTCTGTAAGCGAGAGATTCGTCCGCGCCGCAACGATAAGTCTGAGGCCAGCAAGAAATGGTCATGCGTAATGAT
Source organism: Blastocladiella emersonii ATCC 22665 (assembly GCA_025594325.1). Taxonomy (NCBI): domain Eukaryota; kingdom Fungi; phylum Blastocladiomycota; class Blastocladiomycetes; order Blastocladiales; family Blastocladiaceae; genus Blastocladiella; species Blastocladiella emersonii. The sequence goes on along the minus strand of JANHCV010000009.1, from coordinate 896,052 downwards.
CAATCACGGTTTGTGATTATGGAACTCGAGCCGGGGCCGGATGAAAAGAGCCCGCTCCCCTCAACCATCCTGCCTACTGCAGCTGCTCGACCTCGTCTTCGCTCGACTCGCCGCCGTCCGATCCACCGAGATTGAGCTCTTCGCAGGGGGGCCATGTTCATGAGGGTCTGGGCAGCGTCAGCCTCGTCGTAGTAGGTGACGGCGCAGCGCTTCTTGGCCGCGGCGCGGAGCAGCTTGGCATTGTGGCGATGCATCTTGATGGCCTCGTCCCGGATGTGCTTGACATGGATGCGCGGGCGGCCAGCAGCACGCGTGCGCTGGGGGTCCTCCTCGTGCTCGGCGATCCGCGTCGCGTGGCACCACATCGTGAAGACGACGACGGCGCGGCGCTTGGCGCCGGGCGGCTCGTCGTCTTCCGGGTCGCCGCCGTTGATCTCGACAAAAGAAGTCATGTCGCTGCCCATGGACGCGGTGCCACTCGAGGCATCTGACGCGACATCGATCTCGCTGATAGCGATGCTGACCGAGGCCTTGGGCGTGGCGAGGGTCCCAGTCCCGCCGACGGCCGCGACAGCAAGATCGAGATGGATGTTGGAGAAGCCAACGGGGAAGTCATACGTGAGCGTCGCCGATGGGTTCGAGTCATTGCCGGGCTCAGTCGCCGCGTCGTTCGAAGACGCCGTCTTGGACTTGATGGCCGTGAAGATACGCCTCAGGCGGCGCATCCGCTTCGGGGCGCCCGGGTCGGGCTCGTGGAAGAAAGGCGTCAGGTGCGAGCGCTGCTGCAGGGGCGGCGAAGGGTTCTCATCGGCATCATCTTCATCCTCGCCGTCGCTCCTGTCTCCACTTTCATCTTCTTCATCTTCATCGTCGAGATCCAGACCGCTCATGAGGGGTTCAAGCTGCTGCTTCGGTTCATGTTTGAGAGTGCTGCCCGAACTAGTCGACCACGCACAACACAAAGGTCAGTTGGCCGACCTTGCGCATAAACGCATTAGAACATACCGGAGCGAGGCAGATTGCTCCTGCGGTGTGTTCGACACAGTCTCCTTCTTGACGCGTGGTTTCTTAGGACCAGCGCGCCGTCCGCGCGGTCCACGGGAGGCCGGGGCGACGCCGGGCGGGCCGCGAGTGCCGAGAGTGCCTGCAGTCAACATGGTCAAGATGCATTAAGTGGTTTCTGGTGCAGCAGATTGTCGACAGCGCCCACGAGAGACCGCGAAAGCGCATGGGAAGCCCGCCGATCGACGCTGGCTCATGCTCCACTCACGTGTACTTGAAACGCGTCGCGTCGCGCCATGACTGTCTCCAGCCGAATACGCGGTCAACAACTACGATTTATTGAGGGCGAGGAACCTCGAATGAGGCGGTGGATGATCTGTGGCACAACGCGCAGCCGCGTTGGTAACGACTCGGATGGCGCTTTCCCTCAGCTTACCGTTTGAGACGAAGCGAAGTTTGGCTGCTTGCCGCTTTCTCTCCCTGCACAGCGCTCACCACCCCATGCATCTTGCTTGATTTCTTGCTTAACATGCTGCAACCGTCTCCCCACCCCGCCGCCTGCGTGTCGCGCGCGGTTCCCGTCGACCTCTTGGACGAGTTTGAGCTAAGCGAGCACCCCGACGTTTTGGCGCGCGTCTGCTTTGTCGCGACTAAGGAAGTGCTCGGGGCTATCTTGGGCGAGCGAGGGCAGTCGGCGCTGGCGCGCGGCGACATCATCATCGTGGAGAACGGCTCGCGCGCCTTGGAATACCAAGCGGACGGCGGGCTACACCCGTACTGCCTCTGGTGCAAGACGGCCGACGCTTGCGCCTGTTCCGCGCTCGCGGACCATTCCGCTGTGACTTTGCGCTCGGGAAAGGACTGTTTCTGCATCAACAAGGTCCATCGCCTGCCGCTAGCTCCAAAGCGGATCGCCAGGAGCTGACGTATCGGGCGCGTATGCTCTTTTAGAGTCGCACGCGCGGACTCAGCGGCGAGCTTTGCCCCGTCTGCTCATCCTTGTCCGACAAATGCCTTGATCTCATCAAGGAGTCTCACCACGGCGCGCGCGAGCGAGTGTACCTGCAGTCAGCTACTTTGGCGCTCGTTATGACCCTCGCCGCCGAGGTCACGGACTGGTACAAGCGCCAGTGGTTCGTTTCTTTCATTTCCACGCAAGGGTCCTCCATCTCACTGACACACGACTATCGCGTAGCGCCAATGTCCGCACTGGCCGACCATTCGAGACGTCGCTCCGCGACATCATGTACTACTTGCTCCTGCTCACGCGCTTCGAGACGGAGCTGCTTCTGATCGCCGACCATGTCCACTCAACGATCGGCGAGCACCCTCGACTGCTTGCTCGCGCGCAAATGCGCCTGTACGAGTCCATGGCGCTGATGCTGCGCGCCATCTCGGACCATTCGCGCGAGGTGACCAACCTCGAGCACCAAATGACTGGCACCTTCATTCGCTACCATTTCAGCCTTAGGCCGCACCCGGGGCAGCACGAGGAGATGCTGTTCAGCGCGTCGGCCGACAAGCTCCGGTTCCCCGGCGGGTACGTGCCGCTGTTCCCGCGCCCATCTGCGGTGGTCGGCGCGGCTGTCGGGCCTGCCGTGTTCAAGGCCGTGTTCAAGGACCGCGAACTCAACGGGTACTACGACTGGTGCGGGTTGTTCCAGACCGACGGAGCTCACCTCACGTCGCTGAGGCGAGCGGTGCACCCGATCTTAATCCCGTCGCGGTGCATCATGCAAAATCCGGAGTTGGACTCGTTGATGCCAGGGGTGCTGATGATGCCGTGCGTTCGCTCGCTCGCATCGACACGTGCGCGACCCAGCACTCACTCGCTAACCGCCCTCGCCGACCACGGGCTCGTGGCCGCCAAGCTTCCCGACCGCAACGTGCTCAAGGTCGACTGCAATTACCAGAGGCCAGGGCCGAGCGGGTACGCTCAGCGGCACCACGACACTCTCGCGGGCAACGATCCGCTCGAAACGGTCCGTTTCCCTGGGACAATCACCCCGAGCTTCCCGCTTCCGACGGACCTCGCGTACGGCGAGGTTGCAGCGGCCATAGTTCCCGGGCTCGGCCCGACTTGGAGCGCTGCTTATTACGGGTACTGCACCGACTGGTCGGGCATGCCGCGCTCGGACGCGACCAGGGCTTGCCAGGAGAAGTCGATCTCACCCAGTGCCATCAGCAACTCGATGCACTGCGTCATCGACCACGCGCGTCCCTCGAAGCTGTACGTCACGCACCTGCTTCGACTCGTTCCCCAAGTCGCTGACACAATTTTCCCCTCCAAATGTAGCTGCGTGCAGTGCAAGGCGCTCGCGGGCACGACCGAGCTGCACCTCGCCCTCGGCGCTCGCTGGATTCGCGCGCACACGCGCCAGGTCGCCGCGCTCGAGTACGCAACGGCGCTCTTTGACCAGATCAAAACTGGCGACACATACGCCTGTCCTGCGCTCAATTGCGCTCGCGACGCGTTCCGCTCGTTCTTCTGCATCCAAGCCCCGTACCCGCCGAACAGCGAAATCCAGCCACTGGCGCTCTCCGTTCTCCCCGCTTTTACTGGCGCGGCTCGCAAGGCCATGGCTTGCGTCGCTGCGTGCAGCCCCGACGCGCGCGCGGTGGTCGTGAAGGGCGGGGCTCGGTTCGACGCTCGCTTGGCGGCCAAGGGCGACAGCGCGTACGGCCGCGACGCCAAGTGTCTCCGGTGCGGCGCCTTAGCGGTTGGCGCGGTGCGGCGGCTGGGCGCGGTCCTGTGTGACGCGTGCGTCGCGCTGCCGCCCTCGGACTCGAGCCCGAACCCTGTTCCTGTCGTCGCTCCTGCCGTCACTGCATCCGAGCGCAAGGCGGCGCCGAAGACTGCGGGTAAGCGTCGCGTGACGCGGAAGCCGAAGGGCAAGAAGTAGTCGGCCGCGGGCGCGCAGCGGCTCGCGCGCGCCGCCGAGGCTCGGATCAGTGTAACATCTGTCTTTCTATATCATCATTCATGTCTCTGCATCGCTACAGAGCCTCCAGCTCGACTATTGGCGCGGCCTTGCGAGCCTCGGTTGTGTGGCGCAGCGCGGGCCGATCTATCACGCGGGTGGCGCTTGAAGTTGAAGCCTCCGAGCGTGGCTCCAAGCTGTGGGTCTCCTCGCTCTCTCCCCTCTCTAACCCTGCTCACCTTCATGTAACTTGCTGAAACCTCTTTCTGAACATGCATCTGCACCCGCTTCCCAAGCCGGCGGACTGAGTGTCGCGCTTGGTGCCCGTCGACCTGTTGGAGGAGTTTGAGCTGCACGACGTCGCCTCGCGGCTCCGCTTTGTCACGAGCAAGGAGGTCTTCAATGTCGTTGTCGGCGATCCGGGGCAGAAGCTGCTCGCGCGAGGCGATATTATCGTCGTCGAGAACGGGTCGCGCGCTTTTGAGTACCAAACCGACGGCAAACTGCACCCGTACTGCCTCTGGTGCAAAGTGGCGGATAAGTGCGAGTGTTCGGCGCTCGCGGACCATCCGGGTGTCAATGTGCGCTCGGGGAAGCACTGCTTTTGTATCAACAAGGTGCGCCTTTCAGCCAAGTCCGCGGTGCGCCGGTGACGCTTACAACAGGTTGTGTACAACCAAACGAGCGGCCTCAACAGCGAGCCGTGCCCCGTGTGCTCGTCGCTCTCCGAACCGTGCCTCGACCTCGTCAAGGACGCCCACCGCGGCGCGCGCGAGCGCATGTACCCGCAGACGTCCACCTTTGCGCTCGTCATCTCGCTCGCCGCCGAGGCGACCGGCTGGTACCAGCGCCAACTGTACACACCGCGTGTGTTTTCACCCACCCGCACCTTCCCTACTCACTCACCCACCGTAGCGCCAACGTCCGCGCGCGCCGCCCATTCACCGCGTCGCTGCGCGACGTCATGTACTACCTGGTCCTTCTGACGCGCTTCGGGACCGAGCTCCTGCAGATCGCGGACCACGTGCGCTCAACCGTCGGCGAGCTCCCGCGGCTGCTCGCGCGCGCGCAGATGCGCCTGTACGAGGCCATGGCGCTGATGCTGCGCACGGTCTCGGACTACTCGCGCGAGGTGACCAAGCTCGAGCACAAGCTGACGGGGACCCTGGTCACGCTGGTCTACTCGCCGTACGAGGAGGACGCGCCTCACACGCACAACGTCGCGATGCGCGACACGGTGCAGGACAAGGTGCGGTTCCCCGGCGGGTACGTGCCGCTGTTCCCACGGCCGTCGGCGGTGGTGGGCGCGGTGGTGGGGCCGGAGGTGTTCGGGGCCGTGTTCAAGGACCGTGAGCCCGACGGGTACTACGACTGGTGCGGGCTGTACCGCGCGGACGGCCCGCTTTCGGAGGAGAGGGGGGGGGTGAGGGGTCGCGCTTGGTCCCGGCGCGGTGTATCCTCGCGAACCCGCAGCTTGAGGCGGTTCCTGTCGAGTACGTTCACGACCGCTCACTTGCCACGACCTCGCACTCACCGCTCCCACCGTAGGTACCGCGGCACAACCGGTCCCTGCATCTACTGCGCCACACTGCGCACCACGCCGAACCTGTTCCTACACCTCGGTGCACGCTGGATCCGCGCGCACACGCAGCAAGTCTCACTCCTCCCCACCACCACCACCACCCTCCTCGCCGACCTCCCGGACTGCCCGCTCCCGTACTCGCGCGCGCAGGTCGCGCAGGCCGCGACGCTCGTGAACTCGCTCAAGCTGGCGTTCGCGGGCATGGACAAGGGCGGCGAGGCGCTGCGCCCGCAGCACGAGGGGATCGCGGGGCTCACGGGGAGCCTGGTCCCGACGTATTTCGGCGCCGCGCGGTACTTTCGGGCGCAGCTCGAGGGGATGCAGCCGGATCGCGTTGCGGTTGCGAAGCAGGGGCACGAGGTGGTGGCGGAGGCGGTGAAGCGGCTCGGGCGCGGGGCGTGGAAGGGCAAGAAGCGGTGTGCGGGGTGTCGCCGCGGCGGGAAGGGGTTGGTGCTGGGCGTGCATGTTGTGGATGGGCGCGCGGCGGCGGCGGCGGTGTGTGACTCGTGCAAGTCGTGAATGGTGTGCTGTCGTGTATACTAGATCGTTGCTTTGCGTCCTGCTCTGGTGTGCGTGCAGCTGAATCCGATCCGCGAGCGTGACGCGTCGCGCCCGCGACTGAACCTCACCTCGATCGAGTGCGGCTCCATCGGCCCACACGCAACAGCAACAAGAGCGGAGCTAGACATCGGGGGACTGTATTGACTCGGGGACAGGGAGCGCGGGTGAGCCGCTCCCACGGACACACGGATCGCGCGACACACTCGCGCGCACGACGACGCGAAGCCGGCGACGCCGCTTAGAGCTTAGCCTTCTTGGGCGCGGTCTTGAGGACCGCGTCGAGCTTGGTGGCGAGCATCATGTTGCCGCGGATCTTGAGCTTGCCCGACATGAAGGCCTTCTGGCCGTTGAGCTTGCCCGAGGCGAGGTCGACGAACACGTCGTCCGACGTGATGATGACGATGTCGGCCTTGGTGCCGGCGGCGGGCTTGCCCTGGGTCACGGTGCCGTTCTTCTTGAGGTCCAGCACCCACGACGTCTCCTCGCCCGCCGCGTTCTTGAGGTCGAACTGGAACACGGCGTTGGCCTTCTTCATCGTCGCCTGCTTCTCGGCGGCCGGCGCCGACTCGAGCGTCGACTTGATGCCCTGCAGGACGGCCGTGGACTTGAACGAAGACATGGTGTTGATTACGTGGCAAAGGGCGGGAGTGCTTTGCGGGAGCGGGAGTTAGCGCGGGGTCGCTGCCCTCTTTATAGTCGGCGACCGTGAGGTGGGCGCTGGGGCGCTCGCGTGCCCGTTTTCAACGCGGAGCTGGCCTGACTGAATCACATGGTCTTTCGCATCACCAGCGGTGCGGCGAATTCGGCGGGCAAATGATCAGCGCGCGGTCACGCTCGCGCCACGCGTCGCATCGCGAGACGAGACGCGCGAGACATTTTCCGCCACGCGTTTCTTCCTTCCCGCATTCACTCCCTTCCAAATCGCAACGCACCCTTCGCAACGCATCGCAACCAGCAACAACGATGGCAGACGTCGATGAACTCCTCGACAACGTCGAGTCGCTGTGGGCCGCGACCGACCTCCCCGCGCCCTCGTCGACGGGCACACTCGCCGCCTCCACCGCGGCGCGGCCGGTCTCGCGTGCCGCACCAGCAACCCCGCTGTGGTCAGCGTCCTCGCGCCCCGTGTCACGGCAGCAGAAACACGCGGCCGACGCCGAACTCTCGTCGTCGAGCGGCGCGATCAGCCGGCTTGGTCGGCCTGGGTGCGTCGCACTGTCGCCCACACCCGGCGTATCTTGACACTTTGGGGGAGAGTAGAACGCCGCTCGTCCGCACCGTGACCGAAACCAGCACCCCGCTGTCGCGCAGCAGCACCGCGATCGGGTCCGCGCCACGCGCCGGCTCAGGCACGCTCGCCGCCGCGGCGCCGCAGCGCAAGTCGAGCCCGCGCAGCGGGACCCACGCTGCCAAGCACAAGGAGGCGTCCGACGACGACCTCGACAGCCTGCTCGCTGACCTACACTCAACGACCACCACCACTTCCCGCCCCGCGGCGTCGGCTGACGCGCTCCACGCCGTCTCCCGCCCCTCGGCCTCGCTCTCCCTCTCCTCTTCCTCCGCCGGCCTCACCGTCAAATGCGCCGGCGCACAACGCGCGCAGTGCCCGCGGCTACGGTGCACGGGGTGCGATTTCGCGGTCGAGTCGTTTGCGGGATCCGCGTGGACGGAGGCCGACGCGCTGGACTACCTGTGGTTCCGCAACCGGATGCCCGACCGCGCCGCGCTCAGCGGCGGGCTCGCGGCGAGGCCGGGGGTGACGGCGGCGTGTTGCCAGTGCGCGTGGACGACGGTCGGCGAGGCGGGGGAAGGGGTGCCCGCGTCGTGGGTGTGCAGCGGGCACGCGGCGGGGCTCAGGGCGCCAGCAGGAGTTTGAGTGGAGCAGCAGAGCAGTTAGATAGATGCATTTTAGACATTCGCTGGTGGCTCGTCGGCGGACGTCGACACCTCGCGGAGCAGGAACGAGATGAACTTTTCGCTGAGGCTCTGCTCGAACCGCGCGGCCGTCGCGGACGTCGGCGACTTGATCGGGTCGGCCGTGCCGTCTTCCACGACATTGGCCGACGAGACACGGCGACTCCCCGCAGCCGACGCGGGCGCGGTCCCCGCGGGCGTACTGCCAGCGGTCGGCGGCTTGTCGAGGCCGACGGCGACGCGCTGCTCGGGCGTGAAGCACAGCATGGCGGCGAGCGGGGTCAGGATCTCCCACCGGCGCACGGGCGGCTGGGTCACGAACTGGATGACCAGGTTGGCGACGAGCGCGCGGTCCACCTCGTTGTGCGACGCCAGGTCGGCGAGCTTGTGCTGGATGTGGTGCGTGAGCGAGTGGACTACGGGTACGAGTTAGCCGTGACCGAAGCGGGGCAAGAGCGAAACCAAGTACCCTCGGCCTGCAACTCACGAATCGCCGCATTCTTCCCGTCGAGATCCGCCTCGAGCTCCGCGACCCGCTCCCTCCCTTCCTTCTCCCTCGCCTCGGCCGCCTCGAGCGCCGCCTGCACCGCCTCGACCTTCCGCGCATGCTGCGCCTGGCGGTACTCTGCGTCCGCGCGCGCCGTCGCCTGGACCGCGTCGAGCGCCGCCTGGAGGTTCGCCGCCTCGTCCGCCATCCGCTGCGCCTCGCGCTGCCAGTGCGCCATCTCGTCGCCGGCCGCCTCCCGCTCCGCGTCCGCCTGCGCCGCATCCGCCGCCGCACGGTCCGCCCGCTCTTCGGCCTCGTGCAGCGCCGCATCGAGCTCATCGAGCTGCCCGCGCAGCGACTCGGCGTCGGCGAGGGCCGCGGCGTGCGCGTCGCGCAACCCCGCGAGCTCGTCGAGCGCGGGCGCCGCGGATTGCAGGCGCTCGACGAGCGTCGCGTTCTCGAGCCGCAGCCGGTCGGCTTCCAAGCGCGCGGGCGACGCGGCGCGGTCTACGACGCCGCGCAGCGTGTCGATGGCGACGCGCAGGAAGTCGGGGGTCTTGGGCGGCACGGGCTCGGCGGGGTTCGACGCGAAGCGGGTGAGCAGCGAGACGACTTTGAGGAGCCGGTCCTCGAGCTGCGCCGCGGCGCGCGTCGCCGTCGCGAGTTTGAAGTCGTCGAGCTCCTGCGTCCGCGCGGCGAGTTGGGCGCGGAGCGAGGCGAGTTCGGCGTCGAGCGCGGCCTCGCGGTCGCTGGAGGGGAACGGCGGCGGGGCGGGCGCGAACGCCGGCGACATGGGCAGCGGGACCTGTGCCGCGGCGGCCGCGGGCGACAGCGCCGATGACGCGACGGGTGCGGCGGGTGGTTGCATCTGCTCCATGGTGTTGTTGCTATGAGAGTTGCAAGTCGGGTCGGTGGCGCGGGGCGATGGGCGTCGTCGACGACGGCGGCGGCGGACGCCGCGTGGGCACGCGGGCCGGGAGCGAGACAGAAAAAGGTGGGACTCCCTCCTCGCGCCCGCGGCTCGCGGCCAACTCTCTCTCTCCCTCCCTCCCTCCTCCCCCGAAAGCAGCAGCACGGCCCACTACTCTATGCAACTGCCCCCGCGCCAACCATGCCACCAAAACGCAAGGCCAAGACTGCCCCCGCGACCGCGACCGAGCCGGCCGCCGACGCAGCAGGACCCGTGACGCCCGCGCGGACCAAGCGCGCCGCCACGTCGCGCGCGTCGACGAGGTGTGTGCACCTCGTTGCTGTCGCACACTGGCTTGACTGACGCGTGACGATTCGTGCGTGTGTGTAGGAAGGTGAGTCAACAGTGGATCTGGGGCGAGATGAATGAACTGACTGACCGACGCGTTGCTGTGACGACAGACGGCCTTCTCGGCGTCCGTGTGCACCAAGTGGTTCAACCGGTACAAGGGTACGCGCCGCTCGCTCTGTCGCCCGATCGCCGGCGCGCTGCGACTCACCACCTCCCGTGCAGATGCGGATAACCAGGACCAGATCGGGCCCGAGGGCATCGAGAAGCTGTGCGGCGACCTCGACCTCGATCCGTCGAGCGTACGTCCCAGACGTGTGTCTTTCACGTCGGACCCTGACTTTTGGCGGATGTAGTTTGAGGTGCTCGTGCTCGCGTACACGCTCGGCGCCAAGCAGATGGGCTACTTTTCGCGCACCGAGTGGAGCATCGCCATGGCGCGTCTCGAGTACGCACACCCGCGTCGTCTCACTCGCATCCCCGCCCTCACCCGACCACTCACCCCCGTGTCGTAGACTCGACAACTGCACCAAGCTCAAGACGTACCTGACGTCGACCGCAAACGCGATGCTCGCGGACCCGTCGGGCACCGACTTCCGCTGCCTGTACCGGTACGCGTACGACTTTAGCCGCGCCGAGGGCCAGAAGTCGGTGGACCTCGCTTCGGCCATGGCCATGCTCTCGGTCGTGTTCCCGGACGCGCACGCGCTCGGCGGGGTCCGCGCGCGGTTCGTCGAGTTCCTCGACCACCAGACCAACGCCAAGGTCATCACGCGCGACCAGTGGACCAACCTGCCCGAGTTCTGGGCCCGCGACGGCGCCGCGCGCGATCCCGCGGGATACGATTTCGAGGCGTCCGCGTGGCCATCGCTGTTCGACGATTTCATGAAGTGGCGCGCCGATCAGGCCAAGGCGCAGTCGTGAGCTTGCTCGTGTACTCTTTCATCGATCGATAGGTATATAGGCAATAGGAATCTTTCAGCTAAAATCAAATCACCGCCGCGTACCCGTCGTACACACACCCGAGCTGCGCCGTGTACGCCGGCACGGGGTCCACCTGCCCGACCGCGTCGAGCGCGCTCAGCAGCCGACCGACGTCCGCCGGCGGCGCGAGCCCGCGCCCCGCCGCGCGCTGCCACCGCGCGAGACGTGGGACGCCGACCGCGGGACCGTACCGCAGGTCTAGATCGAACGCGCGAAGCTGCGCCACCGCGGACGCGCGGTCGGACTCGCTGCGGAAGTGCGAGGCCAGGTACGCCACGGACGACGGCAGGCGCGCGTCGCTCGTGGTCGGGTCGGCGGCGGCCGCGGTGGGCGATGTGGGTGTCGGCAGCTGATGCGCCGCAGGCGGCGGTGACGAGAGCACACGTTTCGGCGACGACGACGCGACGGCGGGCGCGCGGGTCGGCGACGTCGACGAGGCGGGCGGTGACGCGAGGTGCGACGCGGCCGCGGTCGGCGAGGAGGACGCGATGCGCAGCGCGCCCGGCTTGTTGCCCTTGGCGGTGGCAGGCTTGGACGCGCCAAAGAAGTTGGTCAGCTTGCCCGCGTCGCCTGCGGCCGAGGCCGAGCCGGCAGTAGGCAGCGAGGCGGGCCGGCGTAGCGAGGGCTTCACGGCCGCCGGTGCCGACGAGGCCTTCTTCTTGGCGGCGCTCGTAGCGGGCTTCTTCTGCTTGGGTGTCGGTGGCATCTTGCGTGGTAGGGGAGCGGAGGTCATCGGCGACGAGGACGGCGCGTTTAACGAACGAACGCGAAAAGTGTCTCCCACAGCGCAGCGGCAGCGGCGCGCGTGTCTCGCGCGTCTCGCGCGGCAGCACGTGCACGGGCCGAAGCTTGATCGGATACCCGATCGCGTGGATCAGCGAAGCCTCAACCGGCAGCCGACCGAATTCGGTCCCCTCTCCCCTCCAACCCACGCAACGCTAGACTCATGGAACCCGATCAACCGCCGACGGACCCGTCCCTGGGCCTGCCGCCCGCCGAGGTCGCGCGGCGCGCTGCGACGTTCGGGCCCAACTCGCCGCCGCCGCTGCGGCCCGGGAAACCCCTGCTGCGCGTCCTGCTCAGCGAGGCGCAGGAGCCCATGATGCTGCTCCTGTTTGCCGTTGCCGCCGGGTACCTGGTCCTCGGCGAGCTCGCCGAAGCCGTGGTCGTTACGCTCGCGGTCCTCGCTATGGTCGCTATCGAGATGGTCACGGAGCACCGCGCCAAGGTCGCGGTCAAGAACATGAGCGCGCCCGCCGCGTCGATAGTCACGGTGCGGCGGGATGGTGGACGGGTCGAGGTCGTGTCGTCCGTCGAGCTCGTGCCTGGCGATATCGTTTTGCTGGACCGCGGGCAGGCCGCGCCCGCGGATCTGCGGGTCGTCGCGGACGAGGGCGCGCTGCTCGTCAACGAGGCGACGTACTCGGGCGAGAACGAGCCCGTGCAGAAGACTTCCGCCGCGGCGTTGGCGGGGACCACTGAGGGCGACATCCCGCGGAACGTCGTCTTGACTGGATCCGTTGTCGTTGCTGGTCGCGGTACGCGCACACCCATCAGCTTCTCCGCCTGCAACGACTAACGACCGACCCTAGGCACCTTCATCGTCACCGCGACCGGCCCCGCGACACGCCTCGCGCAGCTCGGCGGCCTGAAGCCGCCCAAGCAGCCCAAGACGCACCTCGCCAAGCTCATGAAGCGGCTCGCCTACTTCACCACGCTCCTCGCCGCCGCTGTCGTCGCCTCGATCGTCGCCTACGGCACCCTCGCCCTGCACCTGCCCTGGCGCGAGACACTTCTCCTCGGCCTCACCCTCGCCTTCGCCACCATCCCCGAGGAGCTCCCGCTCATGGTCAAGGTCGTCCTCGCCGCCGCCGCACACGATCTGACGGACTCCAACGTCGTGGTGCGCAGGCTGCGCGCCCTCGAGCAGCTCGCGGGCGTCACGGCGCTCGTCACCGATAAGACCGGCACGCTCACTGAGAACAAGATGGCCCTCGCCGCGCGCCTTGTCCCCGGCGCGGCGGACGGCGCGGAGCCGACCGATGACCTCCTCGCGGCGTGGGCCGCGTCGGCCGTCGCGTGGACCGACCCGCACGACGCCGCCGTCAAGGCCAGGTGGGGCGACGCTGCGGACCAAGTGCTCGCGGCCGCCGCCGCTGCGGGCCCCGTCATCGAGCAGTCGGTCGACCCGGACACCATGCTCCGCCGCGTCGTCCGCGCCTCGGGCACCGTCCTACGCGGCGCACCCGAGACCCTGCTCGCGCTCGCGTCCCGTACCACCGCTGCGGGCCCGCTCTCCGCCACCCTCAAATCCGCCGAATCCGCCCGCTTCGCGCACTGGGCCGCGCAGGGGTACCGCCTGATCGGGATCGCAACCCAGTCGTCCGAGTCGGGCCTGACCTACCTCGGCGCGCTGGCCTTCACCGACCCGGTCCGCTTGCACGCGCCCGAGTGGCTCGCCGCGTGCCGCGCGGCGGGGACCTGGATCGTGCTCGCGACGGGTGACCACCCAGGCACCGCGCACGCGGTCGCGCGCGCCGTCGGCGGAGTCGACGAGGTCCACGCGCGGTGCAGCCCCGAGGCCAAGGTGCAGCTCGTCCGCCAGCTCGCGGACGCGGGCCACCGCGTCCTGTTTGTCGGCGACGGGGCGAACGATTCGGCCGCGATGCGCGCGGCGGCCGTCGCGGCCGTCGTTGCCGCGAGTCCGGGCCGCGCGGACGCGGCGCTGGATGCCGCGGACGTGGTGCTCCTGGGCCGCGGGCTCGATGGGATTGCGGAAGCGGTGCGTGTCGCGCACTGGGCCACGGTCCGCGTGCGCCAGGCCGTCGCCTTCTACCTCGCGTGCAAGCTCGCGCTCGTCGCGCTGACGGTGGTTTGTGTTGCCGTGTTCGGCGCGTTCCCGTTCTCAGCCGTCCAGCTCCTCGTCCTCGAAATGTCCATGGATCTCGGCGCCACCACGCTGTTCGCGCGCGAGCCCATGCCCCTTTGCAGTGTCGACCGCACCGCCGCGGGGTCGCCTGACACCATGTTCGGCGCCTCCCTGGCGCGCTGGATCGCCGGCGCCGCAACTCCGCTCCTCGCCGCGGTCCTGGCAGCGTTCGCGCTCGGCCGCGCCTTCGTCGTCGGCGCGTCGCTCGACCAGGCGCGCAGTATGGCGTTCGTCACCTGGATGCTCGCGCATATCGTCCTCGCGTACGCAATGCGGTCGCCCGCGGCACCGCTCCGCGCGCACGGGTTCACGTCCCGCGTCGCGGGGATTTGGCTCGCGGTCGCTGTGGTTGTTGTCGCGGGGATGTTTGCGCTCGTGGCGGGACCCGCCGGGCTCGTGCCGATCGCACGCGAGGGGTGGATCGTGTGTCTCGCGGCGAGCTTGGTGCCGCTTGGGGTGGATGTGGTGCGCGAGGTGCAGTGGAGTGTGGCGCAGCGGGGGGAGGGGGAGGGCGTGGGTGAGACGTCGCCGTTGCTTCACCATGTATGAGTATTGATACAGTAACTAGCTGTTCTTGCATCGTGGTGATGATACTTGTGGGAAGTCCTTGAGCATGGTCGACCACTCACCGCGGACTAAGCACGAACAACGATCGTCGCTGTGGTTGCGATGAGCGACGAGCCGAGCGAAATTGCGACGGTAGCATGGATAGACGGTGGGTGGCACACACGCCGCGGCGCCAGCTGTGCGGACGCTGTAGGTTGACAAACAAACCCGTTGATCAACAAAGTCGACCGCTGGTCGCCCCGACGCCTCGACTTCGAAAGTTTGTTGCCCATCAAACCTATTGCGCCAAGTGAAAAGTCGCAAAACCCTTCGCTGACTAGTTGTGGCCGATGATTTGAAGTTCGAGCACGGTCACATGATCATCTGAGACGCGCTGCGCCACACCGAAGCGACGCGTCTGGACGCGTTTCGGTCGTTCGTTCATCCCAAGTCTCAAGCAGGGGAACACACAAGTAAATGAATGTATCGAAAACTACCGAACCAATCTAACACATTATACTTGAGGCACCTAGACGCTTCGCGTCTGGTTTTCAATCGAGGGCTAAAGCCCGCGCCACGTTGGGCGCTTGCGCCGTTTTGCGCTTGCGCCGTTTTGCGCGTGGCAGCTTCGCGCGTGGCAGCTTCGCGCGTGGCAGCTTCGCGCGTGGCAGCTTCGCGCGTGGCAGCTTCGCGCGTGGCAGCTTCGCGCGTGGCAGCTTTGCGCGTGGCAGCTTTGCGCGTCGCAGCTTTGCGCGTCGCAGCTTTGCGCGTCGCAGCTTTGCGCGTCGCAGCTTTGCGCGTGGCAGCTTTGCGCGTCGCAGCTTTGCGCGTCGCAGCTTTGCGCGTCGCAGCTTTGCGCGTCGCAGCTTTGCGCGTCGCAGCTTTGCGCGTCGCAGCTTTGCGCGTCGCAGCTTTGCGCGTCACAGCACAGCGCGTCACAGCACAGCGCGTCACAGCACAGCGCGTCACAGCACAGCGCGTCACAGCACAGCGCGTTCCCCTGCTGCGCGATGCGCGCGCTTCAACAAAGGATGGTGCGGTTGGTCGCTCGCGTTGAGTGGCGGCAGGGCACCGTCATGTGTCACCGGCGCGGCATCAGCAATCGCGCTGCAGCGAGGGCGCCAAGCAAGCTCCTGCATGGCGCTCGAGGCGATGGCCGTCGCGGCAGGAGCGCGAGGCGTGGATCGATGAGTTCGTCTCAGTAAAGCTGTTTGAACCACGCGACGAGTGGTGCGTCCACGATGGCGGCCACGGTGCTTCATGTGTTTTGGGTTGAGAAGGCGCTCGGCGAGCGATCCGGTGACGCTGGTGCGGAGCCCGCCCCCGATCTAGCCCTTGTCGACCGCCGCGAGGGCGTTTACGATGCGGACGTCGTCCAGTGCCGCGGAGACGATTGAGCGCGAAGAGTGTGCACTCAAACGCGTACGCTTGAGTGTCGGCGACCTTGCCGCCAGTTTTTGGGCATTCGGCGCAGTTGGGGGACTCGTAGCGGTGCGGCCAGAGCTGGTGCAAACAGCTGCGGGTCGGCAGCTGGCCTGCGAGCGCGCGGAGCTGGAAGCACGGGAGCGAGTTCGCGGTGAGGGACTCGCTCGGGTGGATGCGGCGCGTGCTGCCCCGAAGCGCAGTGACAAGGGCAGGGACATCGATGGGGGAGGACGTGATGCCAGCGGACGCGGTCAGAGCGAGCAGCGGGTCGTGTCGCGCGTCGTGCAGGCGGCGGAGAGCGCGTCGCGGGACTGAGTTGAAGTCGCAGCCGCGCCTGCGCGCCGTGAAGGGCGCATCGAGGTCCGCGCGGACGGCGGCGGCGATTCACAACGGGAGTTGCGCGGCAGCCCTTGTTGGCGAGCGCGTCGGCCTCCTCATTCTCCAAGTTGACGGCGTGGCCACGGACCCACTCGACCTGGAGCTCGCGGGCCGCGATGATCCAGCGGAGCACGGCCCACTCGAACGAGCACGTTGCGCGGACCCGCACCCACGCGAACAGCGAGTTCCAGCGATCCGCTCACGAAGACGTCTGCGCCCGCTGCAACGTCTGGCAAACCCAAGCCACGGAGCGACCCGTCCGTGTAACGGACCGCAACTCAAAGAGCGGATCTCTCGACCTCGCAGTCCTCACTCGAACTCACGTTCATGGGACCTCGCAAGTCGTTCTCGGTGCAACCGTTGAACTCGCGCCCACTTCAACGAGCCTGCGCTAGCGACTCCCAGGTGAACCGCGTCGTTTAAGGATGTGCACTGAACACGGGCTCCATCACCAAACCGTGCCCCAGCAATTTGAAGTGGATCCGCCCTGGATCCAGCCGTGGACTGGATGGACCTCGGGGGAATGTGGATTGCTATATTACTTTCCTGGATCCAGCTCGCGATCCACCTTGACCAAAAGCTGGATCCATCTAAGAGGTCCGCACGGTTTGCGGGTGGATCCAGCTCGCCCAAGCTTGATCCACGCTTGATCCAGAAAAGTAATATAGCAATCCAGGCACGGAACTAGGCCACGATAAACATGGATCCTTGCGTCGATCAGTTTGACGATCAACTCGACCTTGGCGTGGATCCATTTGGTTATAGCCTGAGTCGAGGCGCTGATCCACGTCGCAATCCACGCACGCGCACTCGAGATCCACGAGCAAATCAAGGGTCGAACGGTTCAATATATACACACGCGTACGCCCCACAACGATGACCATGGAGAGGGCAGAGAGGTCGAGATGAAGGAAGGGAACCTGCCCTTGAGCACCGCCCGCTGCACATCCCGCCACCCGAGATGTGGTATGGCGCAGCTACTCGTCGGGGCAGATGTCGTTTGCAATGTCGACGGTCATAGCCGCCTGGGTCTTGGTCGTCTCGACGCCCGTGTTCTGCTGGGCGATCTCGGCGAGGCTGACGTTGAGGATCCCACGCTTGAACAGCGAGCGGAGCTGCGAGGCCAGGTAGATGCGCTTGGCGACGGAAACCGAACCCGTGCTCGAGACGAGGAAGGCGTCGTAGTAGTCGGCGAGCGTCACCTTGGCGTCCTCCTTGGTCAGGCCGACGATGATATCTTGTCGGTACGCGCTCCCAGTGATGCGCCATGCGCACTAGAAAGCGGCGAGCGTGCATCGCGGTGAAGTCAGAGAGGGCGAAGGCGAACGGAGGAACCCGGCAGATTGCAAGAGCAAAACGTACAAGGACAGCGACCGCGGCCATGATGCGCCACACCGGACTTGACCCGTCGATCGGGAGGGGCTTGTTGATGTCGAGCAGCTTGAGGTCGCTGACAATCGCGTAGCCGGCCATGCGCTTGGCTACAGTGCGGAACGTGAGCGACGGGATTGAGTGCGACTTGGTGAGCAAAGCCGTACCGTGCGACGACTGGTTCGAGCCTCGAGCGTTGGCCATGTCGTTCGCCTGCCCAAAGAGAAGTCGGTCGAGGAAGGACACGTACAGCGGGTGAGCACCACGGCACGCGCGGACCGACATCCCCGCATCGAGGTCGGTGTCGGCGAAATCCATGTCGAGCTCGGCGTCGTCGTACTCGTCGACCATGGCCAGCGTGGCGCGGTGGAGCTCCTCGGGCGCCTCGCCGACCAGCCACTGCTTGGTGAGCGACTTCTTTTCGCCGACCTTGTTGGTGATGATGCACGAGTTGTCGGCGGCCGCCTGCACGAGGTCGACCCACTTCGAGTTCTCCTTGAACGGCTTGCGGATCGTCTGCAGGGCCTT
The DNA here is from genome assembly GCA_025594325.1 of Blastocladiella emersonii ATCC 22665. Classification (NCBI taxonomy): domain Eukaryota; kingdom Fungi; phylum Blastocladiomycota; class Blastocladiomycetes; order Blastocladiales; family Blastocladiaceae; genus Blastocladiella; species Blastocladiella emersonii. The sequence continues at coordinate 878,166 of JANHCV010000009.1, read as the reverse complement.
GGTGACCTACACAGAAGCGGCATCAGCACCTGCCACCGCGGCGACCCACACCGCGTCCGCGTACCTCCTTGTCAAACGCCTCGATATCCTTGATGCCGAGCTTGTACTTGAGGTTCCAGTCCTTGATGCGGGTGTATGAGATCGACGCCGCACGACCTCGCGCGCGCCACAAGGGCGGACGACGAGGCGACCCTTGCCGCTGCAGCTTGACGTACTGGATGAACTACTCAAATCGGCCGTGTCAGCTTCGGTCCATGGGCGCGTGTTGACCGAGTCACGTACCTCGAACTCGGACTCGCACGTGCAGCCAGGCGCGTGCTTGAGGCCAGCGACGACCCGAGCAGCGAGACCTCGCCGCGTGTTCTGGAGCACCGTTGAGGCTTGTCGTGGTTGACCGAGGCTATGGGTGACGTGGCGGAGACAAGTGAGCAAGGGATCGGGCGAAGTATACACATGGCGCGAACGGACGGGCCGCGTCGCCAGGATCTGGGCCGACGACACGAGCGATGTCGCTCGGGAGCTCGGAGCCTGTCCGTGCCCACGATCAGCGCGAATCACGCCGAGAACGCGAAGGAGAAGGCCCGTACCGTGTAGCCTTGAGCGCGTCGCACACGAGTTGGCCTGGCGGGCGAAGGCGCGGCGCTTGTCGTAGCCGCTTGGCGTACTTGGCGCCCTACCGATGGAGTTCGCGAACATGTGAGTCTCGGCCCGTGGGAGCAGGAGACCGAGCCGCACACGGCGCACCTAGTCGCGACCATGGTCAAGATCGACGCGGGTGCGTCACGACGGCCCCCACGAGCGCCGCTGCAGCTTGATGTACATCTCGAAGGCTACGAAAGAAAGCAAGGTGACCGTGTGACGCGTCAGCGAGCGAACGGACAGCCGGCGCGGAGGGCGTGGGAACGCGGCGCGAGCATCAAGCGCAGCAGGCGCAAGACCCGCCGAAGCGTGCAGGGCGTATCGCGGGTCTCGAGGCATGGCTGTGGATGCACGTCGCGAGGAGCGAGAGACCTCGGAGAAGGGGAGAGACGCGTACCGTGGGGTCACCGTGCCGCGGACGCGTGGCGGCGCTGGGCGGATGCGCTGTTGGTGGTGGGGCGGGAGAGTGCGAGCCGCCGCGGCGCGAAGTCCGCGAAAAGCGAACGCGGCTGAAACGATCGACGCGCTCACGTGACGTTGGCTTCGACGCGTTTTGCGGCTCGCGCTTCGCTGCAGCGCCGCGCTCTCTTCTCCCGGCGACGGTACCGCGACGTCGCACTCTATGAATGATCCATGAATCACTCGCTGCAAGCGTGTGGCCGTGCCGTGAGCTTTGGAAGTGGACCGAGACGGACCTGGTCGGCGAGCAAGCCGCGCCGCAGCGTTCCCTCGCGTGAAGAGTCGTAACGGCGGTCGTGAGAGCTCTCGCATCTTGAAGCTTTATGAGTCTCAGTTAAGACTTCGAGCTTGCTGATGGCCTCGGATGCGCGTCGCCAAGCGGTATCCGCGCACCTGGCCCTCTGACCTGAAGTTGGACGACATTGAACTTGAGATCACGCTCGTCGAGCGGTTCCACCTCTACCAGTCGGTGCCGCACGTCGTTCCGCCAGGCCTTAACGCCGGGCAGACGGTTGCTCTCCGTCCCACGCAACCCGCCACGTGCGAGTTCCACATCGTGCCGCTGTCGGCCATCTCGGCCTTCCTTCACGTCGCGCCGAACGGGAACCGGCCATCGTCGGCGCACCAGGGCGGGTACACCGAGTACCTCATCAACGTGTACGACGACGCTGCGACCCTCACGCAGCTCATGATGCCGCAGATCGCCAACTCGCTCGACTTTGTGGACCGCCGTGATCCTGGCGGCGCAAACACGACGTTTGGCGACGGGCTCGAGCTCATCCTGCAGCAGCACGAACACGTCTAGTTGCGTTCGGCTTCCTCGCATGGTTTGCTGGGTCGTTGCGACCATTTCGATGCATTTTCGCACGAGTTCCTTCACCACCATGTTCACCGTCGATCAGTTCCTGGTTCTGCCTGAGCAAGAGTTGGATATAGACGTAGATCGACGCCTAGAACTACATTTACAACATGTTGATCCAGGGCGTATGGATCAAGGTGTGGGTCCACACTTTTGAAAGTGGATGAACGTCTCGATCCAGGTCGCCGCCAAGGTCATTCCAGCTCATCTCAGTCAAGGCTGGTTCCACCTTCCATGATGGTGGATCCAGTCTGCGAAATCTGGATCCAGCGTTAGATTAATGCTGGATCCAGCGCTGGAAGGCTCGAGGTGGATCCACCCTGGATCCATGGGGCCTCGGCAAGCGCGGTTTGGTGATGTCCGTTTTCCAACACGCACGCCAAGCACGGGCTCCATTAGCAGCTTACCGCGCTTCTGCATCTCTCACGCTCTCATGTGCTCGGAGTCTCGCGGGCCTGGTCGAGGGTCGGTGCAAAGCGTTAAACGTTCCGCGATGGCCGAGCGGAACAGCGTCAAGCGACGCGCTTCCGGGGGTTGGGCCGAGGCCGATCACGTGCAAGGCCAGGACGCGTTGCGCCACAGCAGTCACATGAGAAACGACGCGTCTGTCACGCGTTTTCGGGTCGCTCACGTGCATGGCGCTCACGTGAGCGTCGGCACCCTATCCGGCAGCGACCCGGTCTAGAAAGAGGGCTTTAGCCCTCGACTAGATCGTCAATTTTACTTGAACCACCTAGACGCTTCGCGTCTGGTCTTCAATCGAGGGCTAAAGCCCTCCGCCACGTTGGAGCACGGCACACGCGGGAGGTTTTGTACCGCTGACAGTCGCGCGTCATTATGGAGTCGCATCTCTGTTCCCATCACACACCAAAGTAATTGAAAGCAGCCAAGTATACTTTATAACACTACAAATGAAATCTTACACTAAATCTCGCGAAGCCTCTTGCTCCGCCGCTACTCATGCAATTCTGGAGCGCGCTTCTGCTCGCGCTTACGCTCGCGATACCGCCTTGAGTACTCTCGGTCGCGGGCCTTCTGCTCCTCCTCCTTGTCGCTCTTGATCTGGCGATGCTCTTGCATCGCGTGACAGAAGAGCTCTGCGACTCGTGGGTGGGTTTGCGTAAAGGTTTGTCCGTGAGCGAACGCGCCCTCAGTCAACACGTCTAGCGCCTGGAGCCGCAAGTCTTCGGCCACGGCCCGCGGATCAGGGACCATGACGTCGTACACGCCGTCCGGGATCGGATGGAGGACCCACAGAAACGCGCTCTGGCGGAGCCGCGAGAGCGCAACGTACAGCGACGACCCGTTGATCGATCCAGACGAGCCAGCTGGGCACGGATCCGTCAAGATGATGGCGTTCTTGGTCACGCCTTGGACCCCGTGCACCGTCATTGCAAAGGCAGGCACGATCGGGAACTGCTTGATCTTGACCTTCTCGTGGTCCTTGTACTGCTCGTGAGTATCGAAGTTCTTGACCATCTTGGCGCACAGTGCGCTGGACTCGGGTTTCTTGGGTTCGGTTCGCTCGCGCGACGTCATACCGCCCTCCTTGTAGAGAAAGTCGTCCGAGTGCATGGCGAGCGGGATGACCGTGTCTGGCCAATCGGCCGGCATGGCAGAAAACCGAGGGCCAGGCGGCGCGTCGGGCAGGTCGATCCACACAGTATGTGGCTCCCGCGATGGGCGGTACATGCGCGAGCCGGTCTCAGTAAACGTCGTGCCCGGGAACCAGTCGATGTGGTGCACGACGCCGATAGCGCCATTCGCGCACCCCTTCTCGACGCACTGGTTGACCTTGACGCGCACTTCCATGCCGACAAAGACCTCGAGGATGGTTGGCAAACGAGTGATCGAGTCGGGCTCCTCGGCGAGACGGAACAGGTCCCTTTCGCCAATCGGGGGGCGGACGGTTGCGCCGTTTCGCTCCTTCTTGCGCGTGATGCTGGCTTTGATCTGAAACACGACGCGTTCTGGGTCCGCAGCGGCGAGCCGCGTGTACAGCAGGTTGAAGGTGTGACGCGTGTAGTTGTCGGGCGCAAGGACTGTGAGCCCGCGCGTCTGGAGGATCTTCTTGAGCTCGTTGTTGCCTTGGTCGTCGCTCAGCTGGCGCAGGCGAGCGGTCGTGCGCGAGTCGAGCAGGCGGCGCAACTCGTCGGGGGCCTTGTCGAGGCGGAACGCGTTGAGACACCTGCCCCATGATGGGTCGTTGACGAACCGGTTGCTGCGCACGAGTCGAACGACACGTCGGGCGCGCCAGTACGCGAGCTGGCCTGAGTGCTTTTTTTTCGCGCCCGTGGTGTCGTACGCGAGCAGCCGCTCGAAGAACGAGTCTGGCGCATCGTCGAGCACCTCGGGTAGCTGGAACAGCGCCGTGCCGTTCACTGGTGGAAGCTGCAAATGGTTGCCGGCGAGCATGACGATGCAGCCGCCAAACGGCTCGTCGCACCGACGCAGGTCGCGAAGGCTCGCGTCGACCCGTCCGAGCACCTGCGCGTCGCACATGGAGAACTCGTCGATGATCACGGCGTGACGTCCTTGCCACGCGCTGGCGACAGCAGAGTCGGTGCGGATGCGCTTGATGTCGGGGCTGAGACTCTCCCCCTTGAGCGAGAGCTGGAACGTGGCGTGGATGGTGGTACCGCCAATGTTGGCGGCAGCGATGCCCGTCATGGCCATGACCATGAGGCACTTTTCCCGGTTCCAGGACGCGAGAAAGTATCGGATCGCATCGACGACGCGCGACTTGCCCGTGCCGCCCGAGCCAGTGAGGATGACCGGCGTCCGGTCCTTGCTCATGGGCGGGAGGGCCGCGGTGCCGACGACATGTAGGACGTCGTCGCGGCCCAACAGGATCACGTTCTGCTCGGCCGAGGCCGCAGCGTCTGCGATACCCGCGTTGCCGCCGATGAAGGTGTCGATGAGCGTCATGAGGAAGAGCACGAACGCGCGGTGCTGCTCTTCGTTGAGGTTGAACTTGAGCGAAACCTGCGCGAGGCTCGCGTACGCGGGCGTGTGCTTGGTGCGCTGCTCCGCCTCCGTCCACTCCTTGCCGCAAGTCGCGTGGTCAAAGTTGTTGAGCAAGTCCGCAGCCTTCATGACGAGGAACCGCTTGCGCTTCGCTGCAGATTCCGTTAATCTCGCGGCGAAGGTACCGCGCCAAACGTCGTCGGCGGGTACTTCTGGAGCTTCTGGACCGTCCTCAATGACGTTTTCGGGATCGACGCCGATCTGCGACTCGGCAGCAGCGTCTGCCGTGGTTGACGCGCCAATGAGCGGCGACTGCCCGCCTTGCGGAGCGACAGGAGCGGTTCCAGCAGCGGCCGGCGCTGCAGATACGGCGCTGCGGTGCTGCGCCAGGAATTTTTTCAGCGTGTTCGCCGAGATGGGCTCCTTGAGCGTCGTCGGTGGAACGGCCGCCTTGACGTCGAACGGGCGCACTGGAGGGAGGCGCAGGTGGTCGACCAGGTCTGCAGCAGCACCAGGGACCAGCGCGTCGATCACCAGCTTGAAGTTCTGCTCGCTAACGGTGGGCGCGACCTCGGCGCCAGCACCGTTCATGGCGTTGTCGGCAATGACCGGATCGAGTGCAATGTCCTGCTGCGACTGAGTGAACATGGTCCATTCTGCAGTCGGGTCCTTGTTGGCGCTCGCCTTGGCGCGCGAGCTTGACGCGTTGCGGTCGCCGTCGCGAGATGGAACGAACAGCTCGCCGCGCTCCTCCTGCGACAGCCTGGCCGAGAGCTCGGCGTTCTCGCGATCGCGGCACTCACGGTACGCGCGCGCACCGTCGAGACTGAAGTAGTACGCCTGGGCGTACTCGAGGTGGTTGAGCGCAGGGTCGCCGGGTTGGAGGCCCTCCTTGAACGCCTTGAACTTGGCGATCGCCGAGCCGTTCTCGTCGAGAATGCCACTCGAGACGCGGAAATGGCGGAGCAGCAGCAGCGCCATGCGCGAGTACTTTTCCTCGGACCCGGGCGCGTCCCCAAAACTTGCGCGGGTCGGGCATGTGCGGGCCGGCGATTTTGGGCACGACCTCGACGATGTTCTTGCGCAGCTCGTGCGTCTTGGACAGCGGGTGGTCGGCCATGAAGGACAGCCTCGTGCCGGGCGGCATGTCGGCAGCTGGTCCGAGTTCTGCTTGCACGGGCACGACGCGCCCGCCGTTGGCAAGGACCTCGCGCATTTTCGGCGGCATGTTGACGCGCGACCACGAGGAGATGAACTCGTACCACGACAGGTTCTCGAGCTCGGGCGGGCGGAACACATAGTCGTGCAGCGCGACGTTGAGCATCGGCTTGCCGTCGACGCTGATGGTGCTCGCAATGCACTCGACATCCTGCTCGGTCACCTCGCCAGCAGCGACGCCCGCGAGGTCGAGCCACCGCATCGCCTGGTACAGCAGCAGCGGCGCGAACTTGTGCGAGAAGATCCCGGCGGCCGCCGTGTGACTTCATTGCGCAGGTGCAGCCGCAGCAGCAGCAGCAGATCATCACGCCGGCGCCGCCGCCTTCGGCGCCCACGGCGCCCGCCATGCCCCCGCCGGCCTCGTACTTCAACCCGCCCTCCACCCCCTCTTCCTCGTCGTCGGCGCCCGCCTCGTCGTCGACGCTCGCCGTCCCGCCGCAGCAGCCGTCGACGGCCTCGTCCTTCAACCCACCGTCGACCCCCTGTTCGTTGTCTGCGCCTGCCGTCTCGCCGCCGGCCCACCATCACCATCACGGTGGTCCCGCGGGCTCGTCGTCGGCGCCCGCTCTGCCGCCGCCGGCGCACCATCACGGCGGTCCCGCGGGCCGCAGCAACCCGTACGGCGCCCGCCCGCAGGAGTGCATCCCGCCGACCCCAGCCACGCAGCTGTTGGGGCTGACGCTGTCCTCGCCCGTGCGCCAGCCGCGGTTCGTGTTTGACGTGTCCGACGAGGAGGGCGACTCGGACCCGGAGTTCACAACGCGCATGGCGGGGATCCTGCGCGAGCTCAATGATGGCGTCGCCTCGTCGTCCTCCTCGACGACGGCCGTGCAGACCGCCGCACCGCAGATCACCAACGCGTCGTCGTCGTCCTCGACCGCCGTGCAGCCCGCCGTTTCGCAGGTCGACGCGACCGTCGCCTCGTCGTTGTCGACCTCGACGCTCTCGACCGCCGTACAGCCCGCCGGGCCGCCGGTCGGCTCGTCGGCCGCGTCGTTGTCGTCGTCGACTTCAAGTGCGACAGTCGCGCTCGCGGCGCCCATCATCGAGGAGGCGGGCACGACGGATCGCGAGGTCGCGTCGGCCACGGCCGTTCCTGCTGACGCGCCCAAGCGCACGGCCGCCATGGCCGCCGAAGAGGGCGGCTGCAACGAGGACGAGTTCGAGGCGATGCCCAAGCGTCGCCGCGGCCGTGGCGGTGGCCGCCGTTCAGTTAACTGAACGACGTCGTGTTCCTCTCTCCACTTCCTCCGTTTCCCTCCTTTGTTGTTGCTGTCCTCTCATTCACAATACTTGATTTTTTTTTGTTACTATCACGATTGACTGCAGGCGAGAGAGCTTGGTGGTGGGAGACTCGGACGCGTTGGTTATATCCCGTGAAACGCGTGAAACACGTGCGTGACGCACGTGGGCCAGGGAGACACGTCAGATCCCAAGGGCGCGCGTCGGCTAGGCAAAAATAGAGGGCTTTAGCCCTCGATTTGATGCGGAGCCGCGACGCAGCGGCGCGCACGGCACTCTTGCCAGCAGCGCTGATCCGATTTCCTCGAAGGTTCAGGTCCTTGAGGTTCGGGGGGATGCTCATGATTAGACCGTGGACGGCAACGTCCGAAAAGTGGTTTGTTGGGGGCAAGTGCCGCAAGCGGGCCGCCACAAGGGCATTGTTGAGCGCCGGCGTTCCCTCGATCCAAAGAGTTTGCAGACTTGATGGCATATTCCTGGCCAGCACTTCGATGGCGTCCATAGTCATTTGTACGTTGAAGAGGTACAGCACTTCGAGAGTTGAAGGCAGAAGCCCGAATAACTCTGCGAGGCAACCTGGCGGAAACTCCACTTGAACGAGTTCAAGCCCCCGCAAGCCACGGCAGAGTGCTCTCGAGAGCGCTTGGATGACCTCGGAAACGAGTTGGCAGCGGCCGAAGCGGAGCGTCACCAGGGACCTGGGCAGCCAGTCTAACACTTGACAGGTTTCGTGTGCTGTCATGTTGACATCAATCAAGTAAAGCACCCTGATCTTCGAGTCAACGAGCGCCGCAGCCAGCGATCTGGTGCTGCGAAGCCAAAGTTTTTCGTGGGCCAGAATAAGGCTCTGCAGCTCGTGAGGGAGCACCCAGTACTGCTGGTCCTCTATGGCCGCAGCAAATGCGTTGCGCTCAATGTAGAGGTGTCCGAGAGCTGGAGGAAGCTGCACAGAAATGCGAGCAAGGACGGACGAGTTGATGGAATTCGAGTTCAGATGGAGGGTACCAAGACGACTAGGAAAGGAGGATGTCGCCCTGCACGGTCGCCTCGAACAAGGAGAGTTGAGGGCAGCGCCGAACAATAGCGCGCTGCACGCCCGGGATTAGCCGCTGCAGCATCACGCTCGAGTACTGCAGCAGGCCAGCAGGCCGGTCAAGTCGTCCGGGTCGTCGTGCAAGTCCACGGCATAACATAAAACACGGTGGATCACCTTGGGGATGTTGAGCGTCTCGAGCTTTTGCATGGATTTTACGTTGCGACGGCGGTGCGTCGGTTGAGTGGGGGAGGAGGGAACTCGGGACGGGACGGCGTCGCTCGAGGTCGGCGAGAGCGCGGGCGAAAAGGTGCTCAGCCACGCCACGAGACGCTCACATGATATCGCAACGCGTCTCAAACTGTCTCACGGGGGGCTGAAGACCAGATATCCCTCCATCCCACCACTTAACGCTTACTCTTCACGCAAGATTAGACGCAACAATCCGGGCCCACATGAACAAACATATCAAGGAACGACTCTGGGGCGGACATAAATGAGCAAGTAGCTCATGGTGGCGACCAAATCCCTGCGCCGAGTATCGGCAATCGTTCAAGCAACGGCGCGCAGGACGTAGAACCCACAGAGCGCGGCGCGGCGTCGAGGTGAATGTCCCGTCATGATTGCGAAAAACGTCGCGTGAGGGAATGCCGTGGAAGGGGTTGAGCGGCACCATGTGTGAGCTGGATCAGACGCCCGAGGCGGTGCCGCGGCAGCTCGGTAGCATCGAGTCGAGTTTTAGCGTACACATCGTTTCTTTCGTGGGTCTACTCAACTTTATGGCATCAAGCGGGGGAGAAAATCCCACAGGACGTCCTGCGATCAAGCGAACAGGCCTGCGGCAAACTGACGTTGCTAGCCTGAGGTCCTGCGCGCCATTCTCGGCTTCACACGTTGAAGGACGCCCGCATGTGTCGCTCCAAATCTCGTTTCAGTCAGTGTTCAGGACCATGAGGAACATGTTCACGAGGGACTTTTGAAAATAATAAACGAAAACATGACTTAAACTGGCGAGACCTTGATGAGCAACGAATTCATTGCCATCCCAGCCAGCCCCTCGATCTCGCAGCAGTTGGGAAAGCTGGAAAAGTGGCTGGAGTTCGGCCGAGAATGAACAAGCTAGGGCTGAGACGTCATCGAATTTTCGTTAGCTCGCTCAAGCTTGAGGCTGGTGCGGTCCAAGGTGAGGCTGAGCTTGAGCTGACTTCACCCTCACTGGGTCCAAGTTCGAGCAAACTAGGCCGAGCATGTGGCCGGGAATCTGAGTTGCTTGAAGCTTAGGGGAAGCCAAGTCAAACTTCCTCGTACTCGCCGTAGGTTGCGCTCTAGGCAACGAATCGTGAACAAGCTTCAGCAAGTTGGTAGCGTGGGACCCTTAGTCCATCTGAGTTTGCACCAAGTGGCTGCTCATTAAATATATCGATATCCGTCAAGGAAGAGTTGCTGGCGGCCCACGCTGGGATGCGCGACGCGTCGCGCGTGCTCACATGATTGGTCGCGTCGACGCGTTTCAGTTGCTGGACTGCCTCGCGACGCGTCTCTCCGAAGCAGCAACGACTGCAACACGTTGGAGCGAATTGATCTAAGTTGATGAACTGAGTAAATCACGCGGGGTTGGTCAGCCCGTGTAAGTTAGAACGCGTGAAACGCCTGGCTCGCGAGGCTCCGTGCGGCCGTCCGCACCGACTCGCGAGTTTTGATAGCCGTTACTCTCCCTAAGCAAAACACACCTCGAGTGTGCTACCGAGCTGCGTGTATTCAAGCCGGCCTCAACGATGGGCCCGCTATTCCTCTCTCTTCATCACGGCCTGACGTCTGATTTGAACGGTGACACGAAACATGCGCGCCGGGAGCCCTATCCGCCATCCGTCTGCTTGACGGCGGCAATCCGCCATGTGTCGGCCACCTCTCTTGTCGCGCCGTCGCACCGTTGCCCCGTGGTGCCGGCCGCGTCGCTACCACCTCGCTGACCGCCCTACGAAATCGCTCGGCGTGTGTACTCTACACGAAGGACGTCCGTGCTGTCGCTGTTCGCGCTGACAGCTGGTCTCTGACGGCGTTTCCCGCGCGAAAGTCGTCTGGCGGTTACTGCCGTTCGTCGCGCTGCAGCTCCCCACGTTTCTGCTCGGGGATGTGACCGTGCGCCTCGCGGACCTCACCGACTCGCACCACTTCGTCGACCGCATGCCAGCGGCCGCCGTTGTCCGGTGCCTGTTGCCCGTCGCAGCGGCTGCGATCTCGGGCTCCGACACCACGGATCCCGCGACGCTCGCCAACGACCTCGATTCTCGCGCTGTTCGCTTGTCCGCGACGACGTCCTCGACGTCTGCATGTGGATCGCCGCCGCGTTCAACGACTCCGTGACCGTCCACACGTTTGCGGCTGCGACGTCCGTAGGCGCGTCTTGCTTTTCTCATCCACCAGTTCTTCATCTCCTTACGTCGCTTAGAAGGCGCGCGAGTGTCCGTGAATCATGTTGACATTGAGGACGACTGCCACGCGGCGACGGGCCACGCGGCGACGGGCCACGCGCCGTTCTGCGTCGCGCCGTTCTGCGTCGCGCCGTTCTGCGTCGCGCCGTTCTGCGTCGCGCCGTTCTGCGTCGCGCCGTTCTGCGTCGCGCCGTTCTGCGTCGCGCCGTTCTGCGTCGCGCCGTTCCGCGTCGCGCCGTTCCCCAATTTTGAGGACGAGTGCTGCCACCGCGGCGAAGCGCATTACCCGTCCAATATGCGCCTGATCCATCGTTAGTACGAGCGCGCTCCTGCACGGCTCAAGCGCCCCAGGTGGAGCGGGCCTTGGCCCTCGATTTGAAAACCATGAGCGAAGCGTTTGTGGACCAAGTCTAATTAATTTGCATGAGGTTGGATCGGTTTGCAGGGCTTTGCCCTGAAATATTGGGTGCAGGGCTTTGCCCTGAAATATTGGGTGACCTCTTCGAAAGTCTGTCCTGAGTCACGTGCTCTTGACGGATTTCACTTGGTTTCATCACGTCGTACATGTCACGTGACTGTGGCTGAACGCGTTTTGCGGCTTGCTCGCGACTTCGGCTCGAGCGACGTTGCGCACTCCACTTCTCCTCCACGAAACGAAAGCTTGAGCGGCTGTAACATGCCGCAACACGACAGTCGGCCAAGGTGGACTGCGGAGGAGTGTGACCGCCTCGTCGACTAGCTGTGCCTCGACTCGAGCAACTACGCCACCTTCGCGTCGCACGGCCACCGCGCTGCTGCCGCTCGACACGCTGCCGCCTGGCTCGCTCAGCATTCTGCTCATACACGCGCCCCTGAGTCTGTCAGAAAGAAGCTCCATGAGCTGATCGACGCATACCATGGACTGCTCGCGTCGCTGTTGCTGTCCGCCGCAGATCTGCGCGACCCATCCTCTCTCTCAGCCCTGTGGCTCGCCCTCATCAACAGAGACCCTACCACCGCTCTGAACTTTCAACACGCGTGCCACCGTTCAGCGCGCATGTAAGCACTGCACTTACTTCAACCACCTTGTCCTCAACGGTTGCACCCAGCTCGCTTTCGGCTTCTGGTCCTGCACCTCCGACTACCGCATCTGCAACCGCACCTCCGCCTGCTCCGCCACCGGGTCCTGCATCGATTGACACGTTTGACGCGCCTGTTCGATTGGGTACGTTTTGCCACGCAAGGCCTGCCTGCTCGAATCGCGTCTAACGTGGCTTCCGAGTTCTTTGCGTAGACCCTGCGGTGTACGGGCGGCCCTTTGCCTCGGATCCATTTCAATGGGAGTTGCCACCGCCAAAGGTACTCTTTGGCGAAGTAACACCTGCTGCGTCGCAATTTCACGTTCTTACAGATCCGCTTCCCCTCTAGCCTGTTCCTGGAATGGAGTCGCCCTAGCTCAAGCCCGCCCCGTCCCACAACGAGCGTTTGCAGCAGGAGCGCGAGTACTCGGACAAGCGGCACCAGAAGCAGCGCGTGGATCTCGAGTACGTTGAGCACCATCGCGACGATACCCGTCGCTATCGCCAGCGCAAACGCGACGAGGCCAAGTCGCAGTACCTCCACGCGGCGCGCCTTGCGCGCCTGCTCGTCGACCTGTGCGTCCCCGGCCTCACCAACAAGAACCGCATGCGCATCATCAACGAGTACCGCGAGGAGCACGCCGAGGCCATGGGCGGGCACGTTTGCGTCGTCACGGACAAGCTGTGCTTCGGCAACGAGGTCGAGCGCCTCGAGGTCGCTGAGTTCCCGTGGGCGGCCATGGCCGCGGTGCTCGCCGTGCCCAAAGACGTGCCCCCTGATCTCGCCGCGCAGTACCGCGTCGACTCGCTGTTCCCGCCGCCTGAGTTCAAGGACGTCAACGTGACGCTCCTCGCGCTCTCCCCGCGCGGCGTCGTTCGCGATCCTGACGGCGTTGTCATCGCCGCCTTTTTCAAAAAGGACACGCTCAAGCACCTCCGCGACATCCAGCGCAAGCTCGAGAGCCATGACGGCGGCGCTAACCTCGACCTGCGCCCGCCCGACTGGGCCCTCGCCGATGGGAACATGACGGGCTCGATTGACGAGATCGACATCCTCACCTTCTCCGAGCTCCGCGTCATCTCGTTGTTCTACATGAACGCCATCACCTGCGTCGTTGCGGGCGGCACCGGCAAGGCGCTCACATCGCACATCCACATCCACGACGGCACGGCGGGCCCCGCGTTCGTCAAGGTGCTGCCGTTCGTTGACGGCCTCAAGGAGTTCCAGGTCGTCTTCACGTCCACGCTCACCGACGGGCAGCAGGCCGTGCTGCGCAAAAAGTACGGCTGCGACGCGGAAAGGGTCCGCGCGGCCGTCGAGAAGCTGCTCAAGTTCAACCCGCTGTACCAGGACAACGCGCTGTGCGAGAAGTCGTTCGATGCGCTTGAGTCCATCAACGACAAGCTCTTCACTGAGGCCTACGACGGCACCCAGCCCGCGACCAAGGATCTCGCCGCCAAGGCCGCGGACGCAACGTGCGACGTCGCCAACGCCACGCTCGTCGAGAAGCAGGCCCAGATGGACCCGCACGACGCCGAGGTGACGGTGCACGAGTTCGTGTCGGGCATCGTTGTCCAGGACGCGCCCGAGAACGAGTTCGAGGCCGCCCGCGAGGCCAAGCAGGAGTTCCTTAAGTCGCTCAAGGGCGGCAGCCGAGACAGCGACGCGGACGCGCTCGACAACGCGGCGGGCTCAATTGCGGGTGACGGCGGCGGCGACGTCGCACTTGGTGCAACGGCCGCGCCACGCCCAGTTGAGTTGCCCACGGCCTATGGCTACGCGGCGTCCAACGACCATGTCGACCATCTCCACCACTGTCGTGACCACTTGACTCGTCACGGCTGCCACCCGGCCGTCGACGACTCCAACTCCGAGTCAGGCTCGGACGACGATGACGGCGACGCGTCAGATCTCGAGTCAACCGCCACCGCCGCGGCGCCCGCCGCCGCGCCCGCCGCAGCCGCCGCGCCACCCGATTCTGAGGCCGAAAAACGCTCGGACAAGCGCAGCGGCCACGCCAAGGCCATCGCCGACGCGATGTACGTGGTACAGCAGTATCTCGGCAACCAGCTGACCGCCGCCGCCGCCGCCGTCGCCGCCCAGGGCTCCACGACTGCGGCTCACGGCGCCGCAACGCCGCCTGCCGAGCTGCTCAACGACTCGCCGATCCTCGCGATCCGCCACCCCAACAAGTACGCCGACCTGCACGACCAGGACTGGCTCGCCCTCCTCTTCGTCCACCTGTTCCCGTTCGGCCGCGGCGGTCTTCATGACCGGGACTGCAAGAACCGCTTCTCGATTCTCGGCCTGATCCAGCACCTGCTCCGCGTCTCGACCCACCGGTTCTCGCGCGACAACGACTTCATCCTCGTCGTCTTCGACAAGCTGTCCACACCACCGCGCTCGCCATCGCGGCGGGGGGCGGATGGGTACAGGGGTGGCCGACCTGGGATGGGCGGGGTCACGCGTTGCGCGCGGCGGTGTTCCTCTCGTTGTTCCCAATATACAATCATTCTGCTCAATCCACTACACTCTATTCCAAGTTCATGAACGGCGCGTACCTCCAGCAACGTGTCGCGCCGCAGGACATCAAGTGTGTCGCGAGCGTCACCGAAAAAGATCTTGACGTCGTCATCGAGCGCATGCAGAAGGCACGCAAGACGGCCGAGTCGGGCGTTGTGCTGCCGCTCAGCCCCGACCAGCAGGGCACGGTGCATGCCATCAAGGGCGTGGCCAAGAAGCAGTGGTTCTCCAACGGCGAGCGCAAGGTGTTCTCCGACAACGTCTTCGCCTATATCCTCACGCTCGGCCTCCCGCACATCTTCTTCACGCTGATGCCCAACCCGCGCGACTCGCTCGAGCTGTATGTGTGGAACGGCGGCAAGCTGCTCAACTCGGACATGGTCTTCTTGTCTGGTCGTGTCGAAGCGAGTAGCGGGCCATGTGCTAACCAAACGAACGACGAATCACTATAGCTCGCCACCGCAAGCGCTCGGCCGAGGAGGAGCAGTCAACGGACGCCGACCTCGAGCTGCCCGCCAAGCGTGCTCACCCCAACGACTCGGCCTAAAGTATCGGTCGCGTCGGCCTGTAGTTTTCTTTCTCAAACATAAATATCGCGTCTGTGTTCATTCTTAAATAGTTTGCATGGAGTTTGAGTGAGCTCGAGCTCAAAAACAACGAGAACTGAGCGAGCGAGTGGGAGCGTTGGGCGACGATGGGCAAGGGCAAGGGCGAAGGGCAAAGCCCTGCGCCGGTGCCAGCCGAAGGCTGTGTGACGGCAAATGACCCCTTCGCGTCTCTGTCCTGAGTCACGTGCTTTTGGCGGATTTCACTTGGTTTCATCAAGTCATACATGTCACGTGACTGTGGCTGAACGCGTTTTGCGGCTTGCTCGCGACTTCAGGTCGGGCGCCCGAGCGCCCTCCGCTTCTCCTCCACGAAACGAAAATTTGAGCGGCTGTAACATGCCGCAACGCGACAGTCGGACAAGGTGGACTGCGGAGGAGTGTGACCGCCTCGTCGACTGGCTGTGCCTCGACTCGAGCAACTACGCCACCTTCGCGTCGCACGGCCACCGCGCTGCTGCCGCTCGACACGCTGCCGCCTGGCCCGCTCAACATTCTGCTCATACACGCGCCCCTGAGTCTGTCAGAAAGAAGCTCCATGAGCTGATCGACGCATACCATGGACTGCTCGCTTCGCTGTCGCTGACCACCGCAGTTTAGCGCGACCCGTCCTCTCTCTCAGCTCTACGCCTCGCCCTCATCAACAACAATCCAACGACCGCTCTGAACTTCCAGCGCGCGTGCCACCGTTCAACGCGCATGTAAGCGCTGCACCTCCTTCAACCACCTCGTCCTCAACGGTCGCACCCAGCTCGCTTTCGGCTTCTGGTCCTGCACCTCCGCCTACCGCATCTGCAACCGTACCTCCGCCTGCTCCGCCACCGGGTCTGGCGTTGATCGTCACATTTGGGCTTGCCTCATCATGTCACGTGAGTGGCTGAACGCGTCCCCTCGCCCTTTCTCCCTCGCGCGCCCTCGCTTGACAAAAGTCAACCCGCAACAAATATGTACTCTGTTGTTGCTACTTAATGTTTCAATGACGATTCTTGGTTGCTGTGCGACTTCAGCCGCATCCGCGCCAAGTTGGCGACTGTACCTCATTTAGCTTCCTTACAAAGTGAACTTTGCAGCTGAGCCAAGGCGGCGGTTCACCTTACGTGTTACCTTGTCACTGTCGCTCTGCGCAGCATGTTATGCGGCAACAGCAGCAGCAGCGCGGCTGAGTTGAGTCGCAGCCCCTGATCCTTGCCTTGATCGTGTCGCGATGGAGATGAGCAACCATATGCTGGGGCAGAAACTCGACAGGAACGCAATACTTTCGCAATGACAATCTGAGCGTAACCCGAGCTAACTCACCTTGTTTGCTTGTTGACTCTCAAGCGCAGCACTCAATCCTCCTCTTGGCTCCAATTAGTGCTGCGCGGCAAGGCGACGCTGATGATCAACGCAAGAGGCGACGCTGGTCATGGATGCAACAAGGCGACGCTGACCACAAACTCAACAAGGCGACGCTGATCACGACGCAACGAGGCGACGCTGAACTTCAACTTAACGAGGCGACGCTGGTCATCGATGCAACGAGCCCACGCTGGTCATCGATGCAACGAGCCGACGCTGGTCATCGATGCAACGAGCCGACGCTGGTCATCGATGCAACGAGCCAACGCTGGTCATCGATGCAACGAGCCGACGCTGGTCATCGATGCAACGAGCCGACGCTGGTCATCGATGCAACGAGCCGACGCTGGTCATCGATGCAACGAGCCGACGCTGATCATCAATGGAACAAGGCGACGCTGATCACGACCCAACGAGGCGACGCTGAACATTGACGTAAGGAGGCGACGCTGACTATCAACGCAACAAGGCAACGTTGATCCGCAACTTAACGAGGCAACGATGGTCATCAACGCAAGGAGGCTGTTGAGTGGCGAAGGAGGGGACTCGAGGAGACACGATACAGCTAGTCAGGGTTGTGTATTCCTGCCTCGGCCCCGAACCAGGGCTGGGTGAGGGAGAGCTGATGACAAAAGCGGGAGCGCCGCCGCGGGGTCGCGGCGGGGCGGAAGAGGCGGTTGCGGGCGAGAACACGCGAGATCAGGTGGACGATCGCCCCGATCACCACCGCATGAACGACGCGTAACAGAGGCGACGCTGAACATTGAAGTAACGAGGTGGCGATGAACATTGACGTAACGAGGCGACGCTAGACATTCACGGAACGAGGCGACGTTGGACATCAACGCAGCAATGCGACGCTGGTCGCCAGCACAACAAGGCAACGCTGACTATCAACTCGACAAGGTGACGCTGGCATCAACCCAACAAGACGACGCTGGTCATGGATGCAACGAGGCGACGCTGGTCATCTACGCAACAAGGCGACGCTGGTTATCAACCCAACAAGGCAAACCTGATCATAGACGCGACGAGGCGACGCTGGCCACCAACTCGACAGGGTAACGCTGATCATCAACGCAACGAGGCGACGCTGGTCTTCAGCCCAACACGGCGACGCTTTTATCGACGCAACGAGGCGACGCTGAACTTCAATCCAACGAGGCGGCGCTGGCTGCCGACAATAACGCGGACGATGCACGCGTTGCCGTCGGTGCCGCCCGTGCACTGTGCGTTCTGCAGGATCATGAACATGAGCGGCTGCGGCGTTGATTACCAACCTAACGAGGCGACGGCGACGCTGTCTGGCTACAACAACGCTTCATCGACCTCGCGATCACGCGCAACCTGCACATCAGCGTGCTTGCGTCCGCGGGTGAGGTCAAGATCGGCAAGCGCTCGCTGATGCGCCAGGAGGTGCACGCGCTGCGCAACGTGGTCAACTTGGACGCAGGTAACGCGTCTATCTCGCAAGTATTTTCCCGAGGATGCGAGCCGGAATCAGAAAAGTGTGCGCAACTGAAAAGGTGTTCATCGCCGACTTACACTCATGAACGCTGAAGAGGGGAAGCGAACGCGAGGCGAGGACGGCCAAAGGCAAGGGCGAAAGGGCAAAGCCCTGCGCCGGTGCCAGCCGAAGGCTGTGTGACGGCAAATGCTCCGGCGCGCGGTCAACGTCGCGTGACAGGTCGACGTCCGTCAAAGTTCTCTCTCTCTCTCCTTGCTCAGTTAGCGAATCGCACGATCATGAAGCAGAAGAAGGGAAAGTCGTCCAAGACTTCGCGCGAGGCGCCCCGCGGGGCCGCCGCCGCTCCTGCTGCCGCCCACGACGATCCGTCGCCCTCGCCGTCCCCGTCGCCCTCGGTCATGCAGCCGCCCGCCCCCTCGACCGACATGCCGCCGGCGACGCAGACGAGCGCGACGCTTGCGCTCGACGGCGAGACGGACCCGTACCTGCCATTCGGCCGGTCGTTCGCGCGCGATCTGTTCGTCTTCCACAACCCGCGCGAGAACAAGCGGCTCGGCGCGTTCGTCTTCGAGTGCGGCGACCTGCGCGACGTGGCACACACGGTCGGCGAGGCCAAGCGCAAGTACGGCACCGCCAACCTCGACTTTGTGCTGAGCGACACGCACTTCGAGGTGCTCGCGCGCAATCTGCTCATGCTGCACGCCGTGGCGCAGACCGAGCTCGCCGACCGCGCCGCCGTCACGGCGCTGACGCGGCACATCGGCCAGCTCGCCTACTCGCAGTTCCTCGACCCGGCGACGCGCGGGTTCTGGACCACCCACATGCGCGCGTGCCTTGCCGCCGACTGGACCGCGCCCGACGCCCAGGTCCGCATCCTCGACGACTCGACGCGCCGCGGCGTCCGCGCGTGCTGGGAGTCGTGGCTCGCCGTTACCTGATCGCCCGTCAAGTTTTCCTGTGAGCGCAACGGCTTCTACTCGACCGTGCACGCCAAGGGTGGCCCCGGCATCCAGCTGCACGCCTACACTGCCTTCAACAGGGTCCTGCACCGCCTTTTGAACGAAAACGGGTCCAAGCTGCACCGCAACGGCGATCCCCCAAACCTCGAGCGCGACCTGCAAGCGGCCATCGCCGACGTCGTGTTCTTTCCCGACTACGGCGGCGTCCCCAAGCCCACGGCGCTGGCGATCAACCCGACCATGCTCGTCACCGTCCCCGGCGGCGAGCCCGGCAACGTCCGCTTCACTAGCCCGCTCGGCATGACGCCGCTCGACGCGTTCCACCTCGATCCGTTCGAGGACTTCCGCGGCTTCATGACGCGCGACCTCGAGCGCTGGGTCCTCACGCTCGTCGACGTGTTCGGGTCGGGTGCCACCGCGACGCCCCTCTCGGGGACCTACCCGCCCGTCGCCGCGTGGCCCAAGCTGCCGCTGCCGCCGCCGCGCGCGCAATTCCGGTGCCGCATCGGCGTGATCGGCGGCCACCCGCTGTCGGTCATGGAGAACCTGGTCGCGATGCAGACCGCGGGCCAGACCAGCTACGCGGCCATCGAGACGGACCGCGTGCTTCCGCTGTGGTTTAACGTCGTGCAGACGGGCTCGATCATTGACTCGTGCGGCATGCTCAACGTTCTCGTCCACGCGTCGCCGCTGCTCACCACCAATTGGGACTCGGAGCGCTCGCTGATCTGCACCGCGACCTCGCACATGACGTCCATCGCCAAGACCCGCCTTGCGTTCCTGCACCGCACCATGGGCCTGCCGCTCGAGGTCCTGCCGACGCTCCTCGGCGTCAACCTGTACGACCGCCCGCACCACGACCACTGGTCGACGCACACGACGCAGTTCGCGTGGTGCGCCGAGCAGACCATGAGCATCCGCGAGGGCAGCGCCAAGGGCCGCCAGGAGTTTACCTTCTACAAGCTCGCGGCGCCCACGGTCCCGATCGCTCTGCGCGAGTCGCCGTTCCTCATCAACGCGCTCGTCCGGTGCGCCGAGCTGCTTCTCGGGCCCGACTCGGTTGCTATGGCTGGCCGTCACGGTACGCTGCAATCCTGACTTGATCTACGAGCTCGAGTCTGTACTAACAGGTGATACGACTATAGCCGGCTCGCACGCGACTGCGGCGCTGCTCATCAAGCTGATCGGCTTTGCCCTGGCCTCGAGTCGCCTGACGTGGACCGGCGCCGACTTCCTCATGTCCGCCCCGTGGCCCGCGATGCCCGAGCTGTGGGACGCGCTGCGCGACAGCGCGGTCGTGACCTCGAGCTTCGCTGAACTGCAGGCGCAGGGCATGCTGTACGGGTTCCCCGTCGCCGACGGCGTCGGGTACGCGACGGACGTGTGCCGCATCGAGGGCAAGCTCGACACGGCCGCTCTCGACGCCGCGCGCACCGCGGCGCCGCTCTCGCTCATGGTGCTCGAGATCAACCACGGCGGGATCGTGCACCAGTTCCGCAGCTTCACGACCAAGGCGATCAACGACGGCAAACAGCTCCGCGTCGCGACCTACGTCCCGCAGTACATCGTCGAGGACTTTGCCGACGGCGAGCTGCCCGCGCGTCCGGTTCGTGTGCGGCCTGCACCAGTCGCTGCCGCGCGGCGCCAACACGCCCGTCGTGCTCGCGTCGATCGCGACCGAGCTGGTCCCCGTCAACGCGCGCGCCGGCGTGTACTCGGGCATCGTCTACTTCCCGAACGTGACGCGGTTCAACGCGCCGTCGCCGTCGCAGCCGACGGTGCTCAGCCCGCACCGCGACCTGCCCGTGGTGCATGCGGCCGAGCACAAGGACGAGATCCACATCGTTCTCGCGATCCCGCGCGCCCGCATCAGCGACATCGACTCGCTCAAGGGGTGCGACCTCGCGACGCGGCAGAAGAGCGTCGGCGCCATCATGGTCGAGTACGGCACCGGCAGCAAGAAGAAGGTCCAGGCGTTCCAGATGCCGTGCGGGCCCGCGCTGCTCAAGGAGATCAACGCGCTCGCCGTGCACCCGCACAACCGCGTCCAGCTCGTCATGCACCGGTACCTCGCGCCCGTCTCGCCCATGTTCAGCGTCTGGCCGCTCATCGCCAACGTCGCCGACTACTCGGACGTGTACAAGCCCAACAACCTCGGCGTCACGTCGGCGCAGTACGCGGGCATCGACACGGTCCTGCGCGTCGGGTCCGTCGAAACCTCGCAGGCTATCAGCGACATGGCCAAGCGGGCGCCGAAGGGCGCCCACTTTGCCCTCATGCAGACGCTCAACGTGATGACCGCGGTCGGCTCGCTCTTCGAGGCCGTGTGGTCGGGCACCCGCGTCCTCGAGCTGGTCACCGCCGAGTCGGGCAAGATCGCCGCCGTGATCCTGTTCAACCGCCTGTCCGTGATCCCGCCCGCCGACGCGTCGCGCGGGTACACGCCCGTCCTCGACTGCAGCTACATCCTGAGCCCGGAGCACCACAGCAACCGCCGCGCCGACCCCGCGACCGCGCGCCTCCTCGCGCAGATCGCGACCAAGTGCACGGTGCGCCACAGCGCGGGCCGCAGCATCGTGCACCGGCTCCGCAAACCCGAGCCGTTCATGACCGACATCTTCGAGTACCTCCGCTCCGCCGCCAAGTCGGCGCCGTGCGAGGACGTGCCGAACGAGCACGGGTTCGACACCGCCTTCTTCAAGCAGCTCAAGCCCAAGCTCACGCGGTGCTCGGTCGTCCAGCTGTACCCGACCCAGGACAGGGACGAGAGCTGGAAGCCCGCCATGGACATGCCCGCCGCCCAGCAGGTCGCGGTCGTGCCGCCCCACACCCAGGGCGCGGCAGCCGCGGCCGCAGCGCGCGCGGCGAGTGGCGTGGACGAGGACGTGGACTCGCGGATTGAGGAGCTTTAATGAAATGTCGAGATCGGTTTTGTGCATACAAGCGGCGTTGCTAGATCTCTCTAACTCGGACTACATTATGCTCCGTAGCAAGACGCGATGCGCCGCTCACGTGGCGGGAGGTTTGACGCGCCAGGTCCGCGAAGGTCGGCTCAAATGAACGAGACAAATGAACGAGACAAATGAACGAGACAGATGAACGAGACAAATAAGGAGCATGTATGTGATAGTCAATCTTTTCGACCCAACAGACTAGAATTCGAGCTCCTCCATCGACGTAGGCGCCGCGGCGCGAATTGCGGCCTCGCCAACGGCGCCGATTAAGTTGCCCTGCAGATTGAGGCATTCGAGACTCGCAGGGAGATGCTTCGACAAAGCGATGGCGCCCGCATCCGTGATCTCATTCCCAGGGAGCTGAAGCTCGACCAGGGAGGTAGCTCTCAAGTCGGAGGACTTGCAGGCTCGGCGGCATTCGTTCAGCGAGAAGCTGCTTTGGATCATGGCAAGAGCCGGCCTCGTCAAGTAGTCGAGTGCCTCGTGAAAGAGGAAAGCCCGAATCCGCGCGTCCAGGTCGTCAGAGGCAATCGAAATGGACACGTTGCGCAATACGCGAGTAGCGGAGCTCGTCAAAGTGGAACTCGAGGAGGTACGTGACGTCCGTGATGAAAACGTATTTCGAGGACTCTGGCTCTGCATCGGCGAGTGAGACCTCCACCTCGTCCTCATCCTCACCCGTACTGAGCAAGCGGTATTGAAGACAGTGACAGACCCACGCGTGTCGCACTGAAATGGCGCGAGAAAGCTCGAAGAGGAGCCGCGAAGCCGCCGGTCTCACGCGCCGCGGATGGCAGAGCTGCAGCACGGCCGTGCCCAGCTCAACGGGCAGGACGCCGAGCCCGAGCCGCTGGTCGGATTGCATCAAGTCCCCGTCGGTCATTTCATTTGCCTGCATGGTTTTGAGGGGTGTGCGGGAGCGAGCAAGCTCAGCGAGGCGACCGAGTAAAAGCGCTTCGCTCATGCGCACGTGGGGTCGGGTGACGAGATCGCCCGGGGGTGCGCCACACGACGCCGCGCCCGCGCTGCCGCACCGCCGCCGCCACGCTTGCTCGCCCGGGCGCGTTTGGGCGTTCGCCACGCTCTCGGCGAAGACCCCAAGACGCGACGAAGCTCGCCACCCAGTACCTGCAATGTCATTCCTCGGCTCGACGGCGTCGGCGCCCGCGGGCGGCGACAAGTACTCTGTGCTGCTGCCGACGTACAACGAGCGGCACAACCTGCCCGTGATCATCTGGATGCTGGTCAAGACGTTCACCGAGCAGTGCGTGTGGCTGTTCTGTGATAGCTGAGAGTGCCGCGGTTGACGCCAAGCGCGCGTGTAGCAACATCAACTACGAGATTATCATCATCGACGACAACTCGCCCGACGGCACGCTCGACATTGCCAAGCAGCTGCAGGTGCTGTACGGTGCCGACCGCATCGTGCTGCGGCCGCGCGCGGGCAAGCTCGGACTCGGGACGGCGTACGTGCACGGGATCGAGAACGCGACGGGCAACTTTGTGATCATCATGGACGCGGACATGTCGCACCACGTACGTCGTGTTCGTTCGGGCCACGGTCCAGGAGCGCGGCTAACACTTGTACGGGATGTAGCCCAAGTTCATCCCCGAGTTCATCAAGCTGCAGAAGGCGCAGAACCTCGACATTGTGACGGGGACGCGGTACACGGGCAGCGGCGGGGTGCACGGGTGGGACCTGCGGCGCAAGCTGACGAGCCGCGTGGCTAACTACATTGCGTCGACGCTGCTGCAGCCGGGCGTGTCGGACCTGACGGGCTCGTTCCGCCTGTACAAGAAGCCGGTGCTGGCCAAGCTGATCTCGGCCGTCATCTCCAAGGGCTACGTGTTCCAGATGGAGATGATGGTGCGCGCGCGCCAGTTCGGCTTCTCGATTGGCGAGGTGCCCATCACCTTCGTCGACCGCGTCTACGGCGAGAGCAAAATGGGCGCCGACGAGATCGCGCAGTACCTGCTCGGCCTGTTCAAGCTGTTTGCCCTCACCTAAGCGCCGTGGCGCCGGCCCGCTCGGGACCCTGGTGGCTCCCGTATCCCACGCTGTGAATTTGACCGTTTTCATGCTGCTTTGAGCCTCCGCGAGCGACCCGGAGAAGAGAAACGCGTCGCGAGCACGCCACGTGGCGTCAGCTGATGGTGCGAGACGGGGCTTGCGCGGCCGTGTCGGGCGGGTTCCCACCCGTTGCGCCGGGAGAGAGCGTTCCCTCGGCCGGCCGCGCCGCGCGCCGCTCCCGCTCCCGCCGCACGCGTCTCTCTCTCCTCAGCCTCCTCTTCTCCCCTCGTTCCCTCCCGCTGTCCCGCTCGAGCGCCCCTCGGACCGACCGGACACCACGGATAAGATCACCTTGACTCGATGCAAGAGCCCGAGGCATGTAAGCCAATGTATTCCCGCCCTCCCACCCCAACTCCCATGCATGGAGCGCGCGCGGCGACGGCGACGGCGACGACGGCGGTGGCGGCTCGCCCCCGCACGATGGATTCGAATGATGCTGGCCGGTTCGCGCGCCGGCCAGCGCGATGGATTGACGACGGACGCGGCGGGCAGCTGGCGGGACTCGGCGACCTGCTGCTGCCGCCCGTGGGCAAGCGTGCGCGCGTGCGCGGACGCCCTGGTGGACGCTGATGCGCTTGCGCTCCGCGGCTCCGGTGGTGCCCGCTGCTGCCGCCGCCGCTTGCCCACCCACTTCACCTGCTGATTTGTGCTCCATGCATTCCGCCCCTGAAACCGCCCTTGCTCCTCGCAGCGCACGATGTAACGACACTAACCCTCACCCTCCTCCACCCCGCAGTACTCCATCAATCTCCGGATCCGGCACGTCCCGGGCACGGACCCGCCGACCTTCGAGATCGACAGCCCGTGGTTCGACAGCGCCGGCGGGACCATGCCGCTCGTCAGCGCTCTCGTGTCGCCGCTGCCGCTGCGCCCCGCCTCGCTCACCCTGATCCGCTTCGCCATGCGCCTGCCGCAGCTGCTCGAGGAGCAGATCCGCGCCGCTGGCGCCGTCGCCCGCACCCTCCCCGCCAACTCGCCCGTCCCGTCGCGCCCCGCGCGCCCCGCTGCGGCTGCCGCCGCCGCGCCCGTCGTCATCAAGACCGAGCCCATGGCGCCCGCCTCGAACGACGACGTGATCATTGACGCGACCCCGACGTCGGCCGACGACGAAATGGCCGTGGACCCTACCGCCCCCGCTGCTGCCGCTCGCCCCGCCACGGCACCGACTGCCTCCAACCCCGCCGCCGCCGCCGCGGGCACCGATACCCCCAAGTCGACGGGCGCCGTGTCCGCCGCCAACGCCTTCACGTCGCAGTCGCTCGGCATGTTCCCGCGCGTCGCTGGCCCGCCGTCGGTCGCCTCGAGCAGCACCGCCACGGGCCCCGCCGGTGCCGGCGCCAACTCGTCGGCGGCGGCGTACCCCGGGGCCTGGGGCTCGCTCCACTCGCCCAGCGCAAACTCGTCCTCGGGCAACCTCCCGCCGCCGCCGCCGCCCGGCTACTCGACGGGGCTCAAGCGCGCCGGGTCCGAGCTCGGCCACGCCGACGACGCCGGCCACAAGCGGTTGCGCTACGATGACCTCGACGTGTACCTGACCGGCACCGTACGTCTTTTTTTTTGTCCGAAATTCGTGCTCTCAAGCTGACCAACTCGCTCCCCACTTAGCGCGAGCGCGAGCCCAACGGCACCCACGTGTACTGCGTCAAGAACCTGCCCGACGACGCCGAGTACCGCCACCGGCTCGGCGACTTTTTCCGCGCCGTCGGCCTCAACGTGACCTACTGCCGCTGGAACAAGGACCCCGACGACCCCGCCTACATGATGAACTTTGCCTTTGTCGAGGTCCGCGACCCGAACCACACCCACGGTGAGCGCGCCCGCATGCTGCGTGAGCGCACCTTTTACGGCAAGGTGCTTCGGGTACGCTTCTCTCGCTCGACCGTCCTCGTCCGAGCACCGCTGACCTCTCGCGGGATTTGTAGCTGTACAAGCCCATGGAGGAGGTGGCGATCCGCGAGGAGTCGCTCAAGGGCCTGGAGCGCGCGGCCAAGTACTCGGAGGAGGTGCGCGAGACGCGCGAGGACCGCCAGCGTCGGTACGGCGGCGAGTACGCGGCCAGCGAGGCCGGCGACGAGTACGACCGCGGCCGCCACGGCCACCCGCAGCACGGACCCCCGCACGCCGCCCCGAACCACCAGCTCCACCAGCAAATCTACCCGTTCGCGCAGCACAACCCGCACGGCCACCCGCACGTCCCGCACGGGTACCCGCACGCGCACCCGGGCTCGCCGCACGCGGGTATGGGTCCCATGGGCGGCGGCGGCGGCATGGCGGGTCCCGTCATGAGCCCCACGCACAGCGTGCACGGCGGCCACGGCGGTGGTGGGCCCGGCGGCCCGGCGCCCATCATGTACGGCGCGCCGCGGGCGCCGTCGCCCAACGCGTCGGCGCGGTTCAACGCGGCGCACATTGCGCGGTTCCGCATCTCCAACATCCCGGCGTCCAAGACGTACTCGCAGACGCTGCGCGGGCTGTTCAGCCAGGCGGGCGAGGTCAAGTTCCTGCACTGGGAGATGCCCGAGATCCGCACCGAGCGCACGGCGTCGGCGATCCTCGACCTGGTGCGCAACTCGCAGTCGACGCGCCGCATGATGGGTCTGCGCGGCGTGATCCTCGACGGCCGCCCGCTCGCCATCGAGGCGCTCGACGTCCAGGACATGGAGTTTGTGGCGGTGCGCGCGCCCGTCGTGTTCATCGTCACCAACATCCCGCCCACGGGCCCGCGCGTCGCCCTCCTGCGCCAGGTGTTTGCGACCAAGGGCTACGTGCACTACGTCGACTGGCACTTCCGCCGCCACGACCGCCAGTGCTACGCGTTCATCTCCATGGCCGACGACCCGTCGCTGCGCGCCGAGGACCTCGAGGGGTACGACTTCCACGGGTCGCTGCTCAAGGTCCAGCGCATCCCGAACGTCGACGTGTTCTGCTCCCGCCCCGACCTCCTCGAGGCGTGCCTCGCCGGCGTCTCCCTCACCAAGGCCATCGCCGCGGGGCCCTCCGGGTCCATGGCCCTCATCAACGCCGCCACGGGCGGCGGCGGCGCGACCCGGTCCGACTTCACCTCGCCGTACGCACGGTTCAACTGGTCCACGCCCGGCTGGCCCGGCGCACCCGGCGGCCGCGACCGCGACGGACCGTCCGTCTTCTCGTCGCCCGGCGCGTCCAGCGCGATCCCGACCCCCGCCTCGGCGGCGGCCATCGCTGCGGCTATGGCCGCCGGTCCCTCGGCAGCGAGTCTCGCGGCCGCCGCAGCCGCGAACGGCGGGATGGGCGGTAGCTCGACGCCCAGCCTCCCGCTCGACTCCCCGATCCAGAACCCGCGCGTGTTCCCGCTCGGCCCCGTCCGCAAGCAGTTTGTCGGCGCCGCGCCCGCCGTCAGCGCCATCACGGCGGCCAAGGCGGCCGCGCAGGCGGCCGCGGCTAAGGCGTCCGCCGCGCCCACCAAGCCCGCGTCGTCGGACCCCGCTTCCGAGACCACGGCGTCCGCGTTCGCGTCCTCCGCGCCCGCTGCCGCCGTCGACGACTCGGACCTCGAGGCCGGCGAGCTGCCCGACGCCGAGGCCCCGGCCACGCCGTCCGGTGGCGAGGAGGCGGCGGGCGAGGCCAGCGCCGAGGTCGTCATGAAGAGCCCGGCCGCCGAGCATGCGGCGGTGGCAACGGCCAAGCCCGCGGCCGACGCGGCCGCCGAGCCGCCGAGTCTCGCGAGTCTCGCGGCCATGGCGACGGCCGAGCTCGACACTCCGGCTTCTTCGACTTCCGCCGCGCCAACATCGTCTGGTGCGCCCGCGGTCGCCGCGGCCGGCGACGGTGTCGCTGCCGCCGGCAGCCCCATGGACACGGCCGAGGCGCTGCTCACGCTCGGCGGCGGCAGTGGCGGGTCGCAGCAGCCCGTCGAGGAGCCGATGCCCGAGGCGGCGACGGTCAAGGCCGAGGTCGAGTCCGCGGCCGTGCCGGTGCCCGAACCCGTGCGCGCGCCGAGCCCGCCGGCGATCCTCAGCGACCCCGTGGCGCTCGAGAGCGAGCGGCTCAAGTACGTGGTGTTCCGCGACATCCCCGCGGGGGTCTCGAACGAGGTGCTCATCTCGGTCATCTCCCCGTACGGGCAGGCGGCGCGGGCGATTCGCGACCAGGAGTACGTTACGCGTGGTGGTGCGAAGTGAGGCAGCAAGACTGACCCGACGTTTGTGTAGCAACGTGATCCTGCAGTTCGAGGACATGACGCAGGCGTTCATGGTGGCGGTGGTGCGCGAGCTGCACGTCGGCGGGCAGGACATCAAGGGCGAGATTGTGTCGATCGAGTACCTCGTCGACCTGATCACGAGCGGTGCCATCACGTATTGAGGTTCGGGTATCGCATTGCACACTCTCTTTTTGTTGGTTTTTCAGTCGTCGTTTTTGGCACTCGCACACACATAATGGAAACTCGTTCACGTCGTCGTCGTTTGCAACTGGATCGATATATGTACACGGTTGATGGCGGGAGGGAGAGGCGCGGCGAGGTCGGTCAGTCCGAGTCGAGGAAGCGCGAGTAGGCCGAGTGGATCCGTTGCTACACTCCTTCAAGTCAGCATCCCTCACACTAACCACACCCACGACAAACCGTACTCCGCGCAGCTTGTTCCACATCGACGTCAAGCACGGCTTGAACGTGGCCGACACGACGAGCCCGAGCAGTACGATCAGGAACGTGGACACGAGCAGCTCGTCCTTGCGCGACTCGCGGTCGAAACACAGCGCGTCGAGCGCCGTGTCCGCGGTCGGCGCACACCGGAACTCGGGCCGCGACGGTAAGCTCGCGTTGTTGCCCGCGGCCACCGCCAGGCACAGGCTGATCTTGCACTGCGGGCACGACGGGATCGGCACGATCGTCGTGTTCGTCCCGCACGCGCACTTGCAGTTGAGCATTGCGGGTGGTTGGTGCGTTGCAGGTAGTGTGAGTGGCAAGTGATGGGAGGGAGGGGAGGGCGGAGGGAGTGGCGCCTCGCGAAAGGCAGAGTTGCGAGATCGACGCGTTCAGGCGATGGAGATGTGTCACGCCCCGTCACCTGATGCAGTCGCACCACCACCGCTGTTGCTCCGCTCCCGCCTTCGCACACGGCGGGCCGCGGCCGAGGAAACCCAGGCGCGCGCAACGACGTACCCACCCCACCCAAAACACCATGAAGCGCAAGATCATCGAGCTCGAAGTCGACGCCGCGTCCGACGCCGCCGGCGTGTCCGGCCCGCTCCTCGCGACGCTGGGCGGCGTGACGCCCGCCTCCACGACGCCCTTCTCCGTGTACCGCTCGACGGCGCCGGCCAAGACGGCGCGCGCGGCGCACCGCGTGGTGGCGTCCGAGACGCACACGGTGCAGCTGTACGGCGACAGCTTCAGCGAGCCGACGGGCACCGAGGGCGCCGCGCAGTACATGGTCGGCCTGGTGAACCGCAAGACGGGCCGCGTGCGTCTGGTCCCCTCGCCCGTCGTCCACGTCGAGCCCAAGTACAAGACCGTGGTGGCGACGGCCGCCGAGCGCGTCGACAAGTCGCGCATCGTCGCCGCGCGCAACGCCCTCGGCGAGGCGTTCGGGAACAAGAAGGCCAAGACGGCGATCCGCGCTATCGAGAAGAACCGGATCAACGCCGACGCCCTCGATGTCGCCGCGGGCGAGCTCCAGGCCAACGTCACCGAGTCGCTCGAGTTCATCCCGACCGCCGAGGAGCTCGCGGCCGACGCCGAGCTCGATAACCCGCTCCCGCCGTACGATATCACGACGGATGATGTTGCTGAGATCTACCCGGTCGCGTCGCTGTTCCCCGGCGCGCTCCGCCGCCTGCTCGACGAGTGGTGCAAGGCCGTGTTCGCCGCCAAGAACCAGGCCCAGGTCGACGAGATGCTGGCCGAGCTGGGCATCGGCGCGCCCGAAGGCGAGACCGCCGCTGGTGCTCGCCAGACGTACGCCGAGCGCGAGCTCAAGACGCTCGTCGTCAAGAAGAAGGCGAACGGCAAGCGCGACACGCTGCGCGCGTCGCTGTCCCTCCTCGCCGTCCTCCTGACGCGCATGGCGCAGGTGTCGGACCGCGACCTCAAGTCCCTGTCGGCGCTCGCGTCGAGCCTGCGCGCGCCCGCCAACATGGCGCTCGAGCTGCAGCGCGCCTTTGCCGACAAGGTGGCCGTCTCCGGCACGCGTGTCAAGTACGCCATGACGCCGCGCGCCAAGACCCGCGTCCAGTGCTTTGCCCTCGCGGCGCTCCTGCACCTGCAGTCGTTCCAGCTGTCGACGGCCGACGTCGCCAAGGACTTTGCGACCGCGCCCAAGAACATTGCCCTCCTCGCCTGCTCCATGGGGTGCAAGGCCACCAGTCTGTCGGCGGCCCAGCTCGCCCAGATGGGCACCGCGGACCTCGCGTCCCGCTCGTCCCGCGTCACCCTCGAGGCCCCATTGAAGTTCCCGCCACCCCCGCGCGGCGCCAAGAATTAAGTCCGCGGTGGTGCTTTGTTGTTGTCGTCGTAGTTCAGCTGTTTATCGTATCGCTCTTCACTGCACACCACGCTTGCTCCGCCGCCGGCCCTTGGACGAGCGACGCCGGGACTTGCGCCGCGCCCCTTCCTCGTCCTCGGCTGGCGCCGCCGTCTTGAACTCCTTGGCGAGCCGCGCCCGCTCCGCGTCGACGCGCCGCAGCGTCGCCTGCACCTGCACCCCGCGCTTGACGTGCTACACACGGTCGCCGTCAGATCTCCGCCCACGTCCCTCGTCACATCCGCCGAGCGTACCTCATTGACCCGCTTCGCCCGCTCCCCCGCACGCCGCGCCGTCCCACCGACCGGCCGGTCGCTCGTGAGCTGCGCCGGCTTCGCCTGCGTCCACGCGTGCACCTTGCCCGGGTACGCCGCGGTGAACGCCGCCGCGTTCGCCACAATCGCGGCGGCCGTCGCGCGCACCAGCGTGTGCGAGGCCGGGAGGTGCATCGCGCGCGTCTCGGCCGAGATCATCGGGGCCGGCTCGGCCGGTTCGCCGGCGTCAGCGTCAGCGGGCCCCTCGCCGGCCATGGCGCGCGCGAGGACCGCGGGCGAGAACAAGGCGGCGGGTTTCGTGGTCCATGCGGGCGACCGGACCAGGGCGTCGACGAGCGTTGGGTCGATGGTGGGCGGTGGGTTCATTGCAGTAGGTGAGGGTACGAAGATGTATCGCATGTACTCGATCCGGAACTTGGTGCATCGCGCTGGCAGCGGCTGCGCGCGGAGGTGGACGTCGACGTCAGGGACCACGACGACGACGGCGGCAGCGACGCCCAAGGGATGGCGCAAGTACGCTGGGCAGGTGCGCGAGACGGCCGTGGCCCGGATCGAGATGCGATGCTGACGGTGGTGCGGCCGAGTAGTTCAAGGACAAGCCGGGGAGCCACGTGTACGCCGTTCGGGCACGTCGCTGTCGTCGTGGTGACACTGACGCTCTGGGACGTGTAGGACGGGTACGACGACGGCCACAGCGCCAGCCATCCACGTCGACTAATCCACCCTCGCCGACCCTCAGCGTTCCTGATCCTGCACGAAGCGACGGCGGTCCTCCCGATTGGCCTGTTCTACTACGCCATCGACTGGTCGGGCGTGCAGATCCCGTTCCCCGAGTCGATTCTCGAGGGTACGCGCGACCTCCTGCCGCATACGCCGCCGATGCTCACACCGCACGTCGCAGAGTCGAACGCGCGCATCCAGCGCGTCGTCAAGTACTACAACTGGGACGTGCAGCCCGACTCGCGTGTGATGCTCCACCTGGTCGCTGCGTACGCGCTGGTCAAGGTGCTGCTGCCCGTGCGGATCGCGGCGAGGTACGCGGGTCGGGAGGACTCGAGCGGGCGAGATCAGGACTGACGCCGTGGTTTGTAGCGTGTGGATGACGCCGGGCCTCGCGCGCGTCATCGACCGCACGGTGCAGCCGGTGCGCGCCATGTTCCGTCGCGGAGGGGGCAAGTAGAAGTGGGTGTATGTGGAGCAGGGTCAAATGGACACGTTGTTGTTGAGCGCTCGCTCTCTACCGCAGCTCGGCGCGTCAACTACGGCGGCGCGGAGTTGAGGATACGGCAAGACGTACGCTTCTTGGACAAAGTAGTCGGTCGGAATCGAGTCGAGCTTGGGCACCGTGGCCTTCTTGATGCCGAGAAACGCCATCGCTACACCCACCACGGCCATCAGCAACTCCGCCTTCCCACCCCTCGCCCCGGCGTACCCTCCGCAAACTGCTTCTGATTCAGGACCCCACTCCCCGCGGCGTCGTAGATCTTGAACACATTGACCAGATTCTCGCGCGTGAACAACGCCAAACCTGGCGCCTTCCCCGCGACTGCGGCACTGGTCCCGCCCGCGGTCCGCACCGCGTGCAGGTCGCGCAGGTGCCGCGCCATGAACGCGCGCGGGTTGTCGGGCTGGTGGTACACGAGCAGCTCGACAAGCCGGTGCAGCACGGGAACCACCTGGTGCTGGTCCAGGTACGCCTGCGTGACCTTGAGCTGCTCGGCGACGCTGTCGGGGACGGCCGACGCGGGCGGGGCGGCGGAGGTCACGCCGGCGGCGCCGCGGCGCGGGGTGCTGGGGGTCGTGGGTTTTGGTGTGGAGGTTGGCATGGTTACATGGGCGGGTCGTTGCTAGGGAAGAAGAGGAGAGGAAGCGAGCGGGCAAGACGCGTCGCCAAACACGTCGCCCGATCCGCCACACGGCCGTCACGCGACGCCTCCGCCGCCCCTTCTTGAACAACGAGCCGCTCCGCCCGACTCTCTCCCCACAAGTCTCTCGAGGAGCACACGGAACACGAACGCACTGCGTGCAACATGAAGAAAAAGGTCCTCCTGATGGGCAAGAGCGGGAGCGGCAAGACGTCGATGCGCTCCATCATCTTTGCCAACTACATTGCCCGTGACACGCGCCGGTTGGGCGCCACGAGTACGCCTTTTGGGGGGATGAGTTGGGTGGCGCGAAGGCTTACGCTATGGTGATGTGTAGTCGAGGTCGAGCACGCGAGCGTGCGGTTCCTCGGCAACCTGGTGCTCAACCTGTGGGACTGCGGAGGGTACGGCGCTACGCACACTCTTACCACCACGTCGCCAGCGCGCTGAACCACTGCGCACGTGTGTAGGCAGGACTCGTTCATGGAAAACTACTTCACGTCGCAGCGCGACCACATTTTCCGCAACGTCGAGGTGCTCATCTACATTTTCGACGTCGAGTCGCGCGAGCTGGAGCGCGACTTCGACTACTTTCAGTCGTGCATCGACGCCATCAAGCAGAACTCCAAGGACGCCAAGGTGTTCTGCCTCGTCCACAAGATGGACTTGGTCCAGGAGGACATGCGCGACCGCGTACGTTCTCGTTTCGCCGTTTCGCGACTCCCGCTGACACGAAGCACCCCCCTTGTTAGATCTTCGAGGACCGCGTGAACCAGATCATGTCTCGCTCGCACCCGCTGCAGCCGCTGTGCTTCCAGACGTCGATCTGGGACGAGACCCTGTACCAGGCGTGGTCGTCGATCGTGTACGCGCTGATCCCGAACGTGAAGCTGCTCGAGGCCAACCTCGACAAGTTCTGTGCCGCGACCGACGCCGACGAGATCATCCTGTTCGAGAAGGCCACTTTTCTCGTCATCTCGCACGTGTCGCGGTTCGGGCCCTCGGTCCTCGACTCGCACCGGTTCGAGAAAATCAGCAACATCATCAAGCAGTTCAAGCTGTCGTGTGTCAAGGCCCAGGCCCAGTTCTCGGCCATGGAGGTCCGCCACGCCGCGTTCTCGGTGTACCTCGACACGCTCACGGCCAACACGTACATGATGATGATCGTGTCCGATCCGACCATTCGTACGTTTTGCGGGTGTGCGAGAGGGTGGGGACGCGCGACTGACGCGAGCGAGCGAGTGTAGAATCCCGCGCGGCCCTGGCCAACATCGCGAGCGCGCGGCGCCACTTTGAGAAGCTGGAACTGTCCAACATCCGCTGAATGTCGTATCCCGAGCAGTTTTGACCATCCAATCAGTCTGAGGGGAGAAGAAAGTTAAGATAATACGAGGAGGGAAGAACACAAACATGCGTGGCGAGGGCGGCAGAGGGAGGGTGGGGACAGTGGAAGCGAGGATCAAAAACGCTCATCAGAGCGCAGTCACTCCAACGAGCAACTTACTCGGGCTTGGGCGACTTGGCACGGGTGCCGGACTTGGCGCGGGGCGCGGGCGACTTGGCGCGCGGCTGCTCGTCCTCCTTCGCGGCCTTCATCTCGCGGGCCGACTTGCCCCAGCCGTAGGTGGCCTTGCGCTCGGGCAGGCCATGGGCGCCGCCGCGGCCGCGGGTCGCCGAGTCGCGGGCGCCACGAGCACCAGGGGCGCCGCGCGGGCCGGGCGAGCGGGTGCGGTCGGTCGGGCTGGACGCGGAGCCGGCGGGGGACGCGGGCTTCTCCTCCGAACCGGCGGCGGCGGCGGGCTCGGCGATCTTGGTCTGGGCCAGCTTCTTCTCGACGTCGAGCAGCTTGGACTGGGTGTCGACGGGCTTGGCGGCGCCGAACGGGTTGAACTTCTTCTTGGCGGGCTGCTCGGGGGCCGGGGCGGCGGCAGCGGCGGGCTCAGCAGCGGCGGCGGGGGCGGGAGCGGCGACGGGCTTGGGGGCCTCGACGGGCTTGGTGCGCGGGGCGAGGTCAAGCTTCTTGCGCTCGACGGGGGCAGCGGGGGCGGGGCGCGAGAAATTGTCGAAGGGGTTGGGGCGGTCCTCGCGGGGCGGGCGGTCGGAGCCGAACCCGCCGGCGGGGCGCTCAGCGCGGTCGCCGAACCCGCCGCGGCGCGGGCCGCCGAAGCCCGACTGCTGGGCAGGGACGAAATCGACGGGGGCCTCGCGGCGCCAGTTGATGGCGCCCGCAGCGCGCTCCTCGCGCATCTCCGCGCCGCCCGAGAACCCGCCGAAGCCGGACCGGTTGCGCGAGGCGCCGGACGCGGACTGGGTGGTGTCGGCGACGTCGACGCGGATCTGGCGGTCAATGACCTCGAAGCCGTCGAGAGCGAGGGCGCGCTTGAGCGACTCGATGTCGGCAAACTCAATGTACCCGAACCCCTTGGGCTGGCCCGACTCGCGGTCGCGCACGACGCGCGGCTGGACGATCTCGCACTGGCCGACCTCGTAGAAGAAGGAGCCGAGCGTGTCGTCGTCCACCTCGTACGACAGGTTGCCGACGAACGCCGTGTAGGGCGGGCCCGTGGGAAGGGGCTTCTGCGGGCGCGCGGGACCGCCCTCGGCGGCGAGAGCGCCGGGCGCGGACGGGAGCGCGATGGGCGCGCCGGGCAGCGACGAGGGGAGGTCGTGCTCGTCGTCGGCCCACGAGTTCTCGGACGAGAGGAACTCGGCGGCGCTGAGCTTGGTTCCCTTGAGCTTCTTGGACATGATGGAGTGGATGACCTGCGCGGAGGGGGGAGGGAGGGAGGGTGAGATGCGGATCGCACAGGGGTTCTTTGGCGGAGGGTGGCGGCACGCGGGCGGGTGTGGGTCGGCTGGACGGATGGACCCCACCAAGATGGGTCGCGCGTCATTCAGCGATCACCGAGCCGAGTAGCGGCCGAGTCGGCGTGTGGCGCCCAGGCATGGTACGGCGAGCGCAGCGCGAGTCCATGAGATCCATCCATCCAGCGCGATCCGCGGTTCTTTAGGGCGGCGGCGGGGCGCCCATGCCGTTGCGGGGAGTGGGAGCGAGTGCAGGGCGGCGCCACGTACGCGAAGGTCGAGGTGGATCACATCTCCCCTCCGCGCCGGCCAAAGGCGGCGGTCGCCGCGGCGCAGAGTCCGGCGAGCGGTCCCCGGAAAACCTGTTATCGCGGTCATGGGCCCGTCGCGTGAAGTCACCCGACGCGCGCCGAGTCGTTGCCAGCGCGTTCTCCGGTCCGCCCGCCCAGCCACCGCCGCTGCCGACCGCGCCGCCCCTCCGCGCCGACGCCCGCCCGCCCACGACGAGATCGGCGGCCCGCGACTTGCTGCACCGCGCCCCCGCCCGCTGCGTCCACCGCCCGGCCCCGCGCTCCCCCGCCCGCGCCCGCTGTGGTACGCCTGGCCTGCCCGGCACCCCCTTGGTGATCGCTCACACCCGGTCACAGACACGCATGAAGCGGACGCACACGCACATGGACGGTCCCTCGCCCCCGCACTCGCCCGCGCGCCCCGCGCCCTCGCCGCCCACGGCCATGTCGTCGCCCGAGGTCCGCTTCCTGCCGGGCGAGCTCGCGTCGCCCGCCACCCCCGCCGTCGCGATCCCGGCCATGCGCTCGCCGCACTACGCGCCGCACCAGGGGTCCGTCTCGCTCGCCGCGTCGCCCGTGCGCTCCGCCTCGCCTGCCTCGTCCGCGGCCACCGAAATGGCCGACGACGACGCCATGCACCTGCTCGTGTCTTCAGCCGCCGCGGCAGGCCACTCGATCCTGTGGGCCGCCGGCGACGATATCGCCCAGCTCGCGCCCGCCACCAAGGCCGCGACCGACCGCGTGCTCGCCCTGCTCGACGCGCCCGACGACGCCGTCGAGCTCGCCAAGTCGCTCGTCGCCACCGACCCGCTGCTCCCGATGCCGCACCTCGTGCTGCTCGCCGGCGCGTCCGTCGCGCACCGCGCCGCCGGGTCCGCCGCGACGCTCGCCGACCGCGACCGCGTCTCCTCGCTCGTCGCCGCCGCCATCACGACGCGCGGCGCCACCGCGCTCGGCCGCGACGACTGGCTCGCAACCGCCGTCTTCGTCGAGCGCCACTTTGTCAGCGTGCTCGTCGCGTCGCTCGTCGCGCAGCACGCCGTCGGCGACGCGGGCCTGTCCGAGGACGAGCTGTCGGCCGACGCGGAGCTGTGCATCGAGCGCAGCGCCGTCCACGTCGCCCGCGCCGTCCTCCACGCCGCCACGACCACGCACCCACACAGCGTGCGCTTGTGGAAGCAGTCGATCGCCTTCGAGACGACGCACGGCGGCCACGACTCGCTCAGCCACGTCACCACGCGCGCCGGCGCGCTGTGTCCCGCCGCGCTGAACGACGACGAGGATGAGGATGATCCGTTCGGCCAGTCGGTGACTATCTCCAACAACCCGACGTTCGCCAGCCGCTCGCTCTACACCAACTTTGACGACGGCGACGATAGCGACGACATGTTCTCCGACGCGCGCAACGCGCCGACACTCGGGTCCATGTCCGCGTCCGCCGCCGCTGCCGCTGCCGCCTTCTTCCCCGCCTCGCCCACCTCGCCGCCCGGATACACGCTCATCGGCGACGCGTCCGCTGCGTCCAACACGTCGGCGGCTGCAGCTGCCGCGGCGTCGCGGTTCAACTCGGGCCCGTCCAACGCGTCCATGTTCCACACCACGTCCTATACCTCCTCCTCCTCGGCGGGCCCGTCCTCGTCGTCGTCGGCCGCGGCCGCCCTCGCCGCCGAGCGCCGCGCGCAGCTGCCGACGGTCGCCGCGGGGCTCAAGGGCCTGCAGAACCTCGGCAACACGTGCTTCATGAACTCGGCGCTGCAGTGCATGTCCAACACGCCGTTCCTGAACCTCGACTACTTCAACCGCGGCGCGTGGGTGCACGAGGTGAACCCGGACAACCCGCTCGGCACCCAGGGCGCCATGTCCAAGGCGTACGCGGCCCTCATGAAGGCCATGTGGACCCCCTCGACCGACCGCTCGATCGCGCCGCGCCACTTCAAGGCCGCCATGGCCCAGTTCGCGCCCCAGTTCTCGGGGTACGCGCAGCACGACTCGCAGGAACTCCTCGGGTTCCTCCTCGACGGGCTCCACGAGGACCTCAACCGCGTCCGGTCCAAGCCGTACATCGAGGCCAAGGACGACGACGGCCGGCCCGACGCCGAGGTCGCCGCCGAGCAGTGGGCCGGCCACCGCGCGCGCAACGACTCGATCATCGTCGACCTGTTCCAGGGCCAGTACAAGTCGCGCGTCCAGTGCGCCACGTGCGGCGGCGTCTCTGTCACCTTCGACCCCTTCATGGTCCTCACGCTGCCGATCCCGTGCGAGGCCGCACTCGCGCCCGTCCGCGTCATCGCCATCCCGCTCGACCCCAACCGCCTACCCGTACGCACCGTCGCGTACGTCAAGCGCGATGGCGGGATGGGCGAGCTCGCGTCCACGGTCGCCAAGCACGTGTTTGCGACGGGCGCCGAGGGGGAGGCGACGCCGCGCGCCGCCGTCGTCGAGGTCTGGAACCACAAGATCCACCGCGTCTACCGCGACCTCGAGCCCGTCGCCGAAATCGCCGCAGGAGACGTCATCCTCGTCCTCGAGCTCCCGCCCGACGGCGAGGTGCCCGCTGGGTACCCGATGTGTGGCGAGATCGCGGCGGTTGTGCCCGCGGTTGAGAAGGAGGAGGATGAGAAGCCCGCTGGCGAGACTGCCGACCAGGTCATGGCCGAGACC
This sequence comes from Blastocladiella emersonii ATCC 22665, assembly GCA_025594325.1. Lineage (NCBI taxonomy): Eukaryota > Fungi > Blastocladiomycota > Blastocladiomycetes > Blastocladiales > Blastocladiaceae > Blastocladiella > Blastocladiella emersonii. The sequence continues at coordinate 839,944 of JANHCV010000009.1, read as the reverse complement.
CCAGCCCCCGTCACCGAGGTCGAGAACGGGTCCGCGTCGCCGATGCAGGTCGACTCGGCGCCTGCCACCGCCGACGCTGCCGAGACCCCGGCGCCCACCGCCGCGCCCAAGGAGGCCGAGGAGCCCGCCAAGTTCGTCCCCGTGTTCCTGTGCCACTCGAAGCTGTCGTTCGCCGCGGCCGCCGCCTTCGAGGCCGAGTCCTCCACCTCCTCCAGCACCTCCACCACCACGTCCTTCTACCCGTCCTACCGCCGCGGCCCTTCGGCCACCGACTTTGGCGAGCCGACGCTCGCCTTCTTCCGCACGCCCTTCGACCCGGCGCAGGCGCACGCAGCCATCGTCGCCACCATGAAGCGGTGGACCACGTTCCCGTGGGACGCGTACCGCGCCGCGCACCCGGACGCGGACGTCGCCCAGTTCGTCAAGGTCCAGGCCGCGCCCGCCGGACGCACGTACCGCGCTACGGCTACGGATCTCGTCGCCGGCGCCGCGATCGCGCCGCTCCAGTCCATCAACGTTGTCTGGGACGAGAGTGTTGCCGAGGTCGCGTTCGCCGAGGAGAAGAAGGCGGCGGCGTTCGGTGCGCGGCCGGTTGCGGGGGTGGGGTCGAGTAGTAGTACGAGCCTCGGGTTCGTCTCGGCCGCGTCGAGTACCGCGGTCCTTCTCGGGAACAGCAGCGAGAACCTCGGCCCGTCGACGTCGGGCGACGTCGAGATGGCCGAGACCCCGGCCGCGACCGCGGCGGCTGCCGACACGAGCGTGGATCCGTGGGCCGCCACGTCGCTCGACGACGCCGCGCCCGCAGCGCCCGCGACGGCCGACGCCGAGTCCGCGGCCCCCGCCGCGCCGGCGTTCACAGGTACCGCGCTGTGGTCCAAGACGCTCGACGGCGGCGCCATCAACGCGCCCAAGCTCGGCGCGTCGACCAAGCCCGACGCGTACACGCTCGACCAGTGCCTTGACGCCTTCGTCGCGGACGAGCACCTGGGCGCGTCGGACCCCGTGTACTGCCGCAAGTGCAAGGAGCACCGCGAGGCGAGCAAGAAGGTGGACCTGTGGCGGCTGCCGCAGGTGCTCGTGGTCGCCCTCAAGCGGTTCGGGCAGGGCGGGCGGTACCGGCGCGAGAAGATCGACGTGCTCGTCGACTGCCCGCGCGTCCTCGACCTGCACGGGCGCGCGCTCGACCCCGCGCTCGCCGAGGGCGACGGCGTGTACGAGCTGTACGCGGTCACCAACCACTACGGCGGGATCGGCGGCGGGCACTACACGGCGTACGCGCATAGTCTCGGGGATCACCAGTGGTACGAGTTCGACGACTCGCGCGTCTCGCCCGTGTCGGCCGACGACGTCATCACGCGCGCGTCGTACGTCCTCTTCTACCGCCGCCGCGGCGGCGTCCACTGCGCGATCCCCGAACCTGTCGCCCCCGTCACCGACGAGGCCAAGATCCGCGACCTCACGGAGCAGGACCCCGAGGACGGGTGGGGCAGCTCCGCTAACAAGCGCGCGTCGTGGCTCTCGGGCGGCTCGTCGTCCGGGTTCGGCAGTGCCAGCCGCGCGTCGTCGTCGGCGGGCGCCCTCGTCCCGTTCAGCGGCGCCGGGTCCTCGCTCATCAGTACCGCGGCCCCGACTACGACGACGACGACGACGGTCGGGTTCAACACCATCGAGTCGCTGTCCGAGAAGAGCAAGCTCGCCCGCGACCTCGGGATCGGCGGGTCGCCCGTCCTCGGTCCGTCGCTCCCCGACAACGACATGATAGTCGTCGTCAAGGACTCGACGCCGGCAGCGGCGGCGGCCATTGACCAGGACGACATGGACATCGAGCGCGACCTCGAGCGCGACCTCCTGCGCGTCGACGACGACGGCCCGGCGGGCCTGGTCCTCGGGCCGGCGGCGCCCGCGGATAACGAGGCGTGAGCGTGTGAGGGTGTTGTGGTGGGGTTGCTTTTATGAATATGCATGCACTTGTTCTACCGTCAGAGTCGCGTCGCGTTTCGCGTTCGGGAGTGTGGCGCTGCACGTGTGCGTTGGGGATCGCCGCTGAGGGTCAAGTTCCCCGCTTCGCTCCGCCGACCGCTCTCGCTCTCGCTCCCCGCAACGAACGAAGCGCTGTAACATGATGAACGCCAATGGATCCTCGCCGCCCGCCGCGGCCGCCCCGCTGCGGCTGCAGAACTACATCAACGGCGCCTTCGTCGACCCCGCGGGCGTCGCCGACGGCAAGGCCACCGCAGCGCCGTTCATCGTCGCCGTGAACCCGTCGACTGGCGAGGTACACACGCCCGCTAAGCCAACCGTCACGCACGCCTGCTCACGCACCCGCTCCGGTCCGTAGCCGCACGTACAAGTCCCCAACTCGGACTCGCGCGACATCGACGCCGCCGTGTCCGCGGCGACCGCCGCGTTCCCGTCGTGGTCGCGCACGCCGCGCGCGGCGCGTTCGGCGTATCTGGCGCGCATCGCGGCTGCGATTGAGGCGCGCCTCGACGAGTTTGCCGCCGCCGAGAGCGCCGACCAGGGGAAGCCCGTCTCGCTCGCGCGGTCGGTGGATATCCCGCGCGCCGTGCATAACTTCAAGTTCTTTGCGTCGGCGGTGCTCCACGAGAGCTCCAAGGCGAATGAGATTGATGGAGCGCCGGTGCATGCGCTCAACTATGTGCGGCGCGAGCCGGTGGGTGTTGCGGCGTTGATTAGTCCGTGGAGTACGTTTGTGGTACTGGCTAGAATGTTGATGTCGGACTAACGAGTGTGGTGGTGTGTAGACCTCCCGTTGTACCTCCTGACGTGGAAGATTGCGCCGTGCATCGCCAGTACGTTCCCGACCCGATCCCCCTCCCGGACCAGCAACTGACGCTCCACGAACTCGTAGCGGGCAACACGTGCGTGTGCAAGCCATCCGAGTTCACGTCGCACACGGCGTACCTGCTGTGCACGGTGCTGACCGAGGTCGGCCTGCCGCCGGGCGTCGTCAACATGGTGTTCGGCGACGGCCCGCGCGCCGGCGCCCCGCTCGTCGCGCACCCGGGCGTCCCGCTCATCTCCTTCACGGGCGGCACCGTCACGGGCGCGCGCATCGCCGCGATGGCCGCGCCCATGTTCAAGAAGCTCTCGCTCGAGCTCGGCGGCAAGAACGCGGCCCTCGTGTTCGCCGACGCGAACCTCGACCGTGCCGTCGCGACCTGCGTCAACTCGGCGTTCCGCAACCAGGGCGAGATCTGCCTGTGCACGTCCCGCATCTTTGTGCACCGGTCCATCTACGCCGAGTTCGTCGACCGGCTCGTCGCCAAGGTCAAGCTCCTGCGCGTCGGCGACCCGCGCGACCCCGAGACCAACCTCGGCGCGCTCGTCTCCCAGGAGCACATGGACAAGGTGCTCGGGTACATCCAGCTCGCGCGCGACGAGGGCGGCGAGATCCGCACCGGCGGCGGCCGCGTCACGGTGCCCGGGCTCGAGGGCGGGTACTACGTCGCGCCCACCATCGTCACGGGCCTCTCGCCCACCGCGCGGTGCATGCAGGAGGAGATCTTCGGGCCCGTCGTCGGCATCACCCCCTTTGACGACGAGGACCAGGCCGTCGCCTGGGCCAACGGGACCAAGTACGGTCTCGCGGCGTGCGTCTGGACCGAGAACGTCCGCACCGCGCACCGCGTTGCCGCGCGGATCCATGCGGGCACCGTCTGGGTCAACTGCTGGATGGTCCGCAGCCTCAACATGCCGTTCGGCGGCGTCAAGGCGTCGGGCACCGGCCGCGAGGGGTGGCCCGCGTCGCTTGAGTTCTTCACCGAGGAGAAGACGGTGTGTGTCTACCTCGACGAGCATCGCGCGTAAGAAGGGCGCGGACGGGTCGCGGTGGTTTGGCGGTGGTGGGCGTCTCGTGAGGACGCGAGGATGTTAATGTAAGCTCATGTATTATTACTTGGCGGCGATTGCTCAAGCAGAGGGACTTGGTTCGAGCAGGGGTGCTAGTGGGGTGTGCGAGGGATGAGCGACGCGTGAGTCAGACGCGTCCGCGTTGGGTCACCTTCGCGTTTCCAGCTCAACCTTCGCCGCTCCCTCGCTCCCACAGCGGCTGCAACCACTATGGAAACGGATGGAAATGACTTGCTGCAACCGAGCGGCCGCACCGCGCTCTCGTCTCTGCCCGAGGACACGCTCATCCGGGTGTTGCAGCTCGCCAAGTCCCGGCCGATCGCTTGTGCCGCGTCGCGCGAGCTTCACGCTGTTGCGCGGACGAACGCGGCGAAGCGCGCGTGGATCTGCCAAACCATGAAAATCGGCTTGCCGGCTCAATACGTCGAGCAGTACGCGCAGTCCCCGCGGTTCACGTCCGATTTTGGCGCGATCCTTGAGTTCCCTCGCGAGTCGGGCCGCGTCGCACAGGGCGACCTCAACTACCCCTACCGGATGTCTCTTTTCTCTGTGCTGTTCGCCTACCTTCTGCCCAAGGCTCTGCTTGCCCTGCGCGCCAGTGGCGATGGAGTGGACGCCTTGGCCGAACAGCTTGGCGAGTCGATTGAGAGCGCTCAACACCATCGATGCAAAGAATTCCCAATCGAGTCGTTCTTCCAGCTCCTTGTTCTCGCTGCCGGCCGACTCGATGCAGAGTCCGTCTTCCAGCTTCTTCACACCACGGCAACGGAAGCGCCTGGGCTCCTTCGCATTCGCCTTCCTATCGCGACGTGGGCCAAGCTTTCATTCCTCTCGGACGATGTGATCCTCGGATACTCCCACGCGTGGATCAACCAGCTTGGTGCAGACCGTGCTTCCCTCGGACTGCTCGACTTTATCGCGCTTTTCTCGGTCCTTGTGTGGAATCTGCCAACTGTAAACCTGATGCGCGGGCTCTCGTCATACGGGTTCGATGTGCGCTGGCTCAACGAGGCTTTCAAGCGCGACGCCCTGTCCTCCTTGCTCCTTCTCAAGATTTCCTACGCGGACAGTTATGGCGCTAGCACCAGCGACGTTGCGGAGACACTTCGGTGGCTGTTTCACGAGTCTAGGGTCGATAGTCGTCATCGTCATCGTCCGCTTTTTGATGACCCGGACATTTTTCTTCACCTCGCGCCTCCCCTGCCCCATCTCCAAAGCTTGCTCGAGCTTGGGCCGAAACCTCTCGTTGATGCCATTTTGAGCTCGGGGCGCAACTTTCTGGCCAGGGAATTCGAAGCCTACTTTAACGTTGCTCTGGACAACTTGCCCGCTTTCGATCAACTGACACTCATTGATGACGTCGCTTGGTCTCATATTCTCCTTCACGCACTTACGGATCCCCGTGGTGGACCGGCCGGCCCGCTTGCTGTGGTCGCTGCCCAGTTGCTTGGGTCTCGCTTGGACAATGTCGCAGCGCTTGGTACGTCCGCCGTTTCGCATGGCCTCGGTCGACTTGACTCGTCACTGACCACGTTGACTGCATCCAGCATTCCGGGTGATACTCGAGAGGCTTCGACGCAGTCCGCGGCCGCAACATCTGCTCGCCTTTGTGCGGCATCATCGCCCGAGCGAGGCGGCCCGCCTCAGCCGTGTATTCGCATCGGTCCTGCGCGACATGATCCAGGAGCGCGGCCTGAATCCTTGTTCGCACGAACCGCCGTGCAGCGACCCTCGTTCGTGCGAGCTGGTCAGCCCTAGCGCTTGCGCCTTCCTCCAGGCTTGTTTCGAGCAACCTCGCGAGGCCGATCTTTTCGACGTGTTTCTGCTTGCAAACGCGACCGTTCGTCAGCTGCCGACCTCCGCGTGCGCCTCGCTCGCGTGGATCCCTGTTGCTGTGCTGCAGGACCAGGCGATTCGCGACGAGGTCCTTGAGGCAATGAAGGGTGATGGAACGGTTGGCCACTTTTTGGGCGCTATGGTTTACGCGCAAGCTGTCCGTCTTGTTGGAATTCACAAGCTCTCGCTCTCTCCGCTCAACGACACGACTTGCGACGAATGCCAACTTTTCGAACAGCGTGCTTGGCTCGAGACTATCCGCGAGCTGCTGACCCTCGATCCCAAAGCCCTGCGCCACCTCCCAGTTGAAGCTCCAAGACATCTCCTTGAGCTGTTCGCCCGCGCTGACACGGTCGCGGACGTGACGCCCTGTCACAGCCTTTTGGGGGAGGCAGCGCGCGGCCATCTGGAACACCCGGACTTTGATGCGATCCACTTCTGATTCGCACCGACTTGTCCGCGCTGCTTGACGCTCTGGACAACGCGGTTGCTGGTGGCTTGCGAACGGAGAACAAGCCCTTGATCCCGCTCTCGGTTTGGCACGCCGTTCCCTCGGGCGCACTCGATGGCGTGAAGGACGCGCAGTGGGTGGCCCAGTCCATGATGGTGGCGGAAATCAACTCCCCCATTGAGGGACGCGAGACCGTCAGCGAAATTTATTGGGCCGCCCCCAAGACCGTCGCGTCCCGCGAGTACGCCGATGCGATCGCTGCGATTTACGATGAAAATTAAGCGGCAGACGCGCTGAGATTGTTAATATCATTGTTTTTTATTACTATGCGAGCTCTGTTTGAATCAACCGCGAGCGGCGGAGACTGGCTTGGTCGACGCGCCGCGCCACTCGCGTGCTTGACGGGAAGGTGGCTGGTGAGCTCGCCCGCAAACTCGCTTCCCACAGCGAAGCGCTCACTGCTTGAACCCGCGTGAGAAGCCATGACCACCATGATGGAAACCAATGAAATGAACTACATGCAATGTGACCAACGCACCAGCCTCGCTACAATGCCAGTGGAAACGCTGACGGTGGTGCTCCAGCTCGCTCGACCCTCGCCGATCATTTCGGCCGCAACGCGCGAGCTTCACGCTCTGACCAAGTCGACTTTCGTGAAGCGTGCCTGGGTTGAACACGTCCTCGCGCACGGCCTGTCAAAGCAATGGATGCAAGCTTACATCGAAACGGGCACGCGCCAAATCCCCTTGTACCTGACCTCGGACAGCGGCGCGCTTCTCGAGTACGGCTTCGCCGGCAACAAGGATCAGGTCAATCCTGGTGACGTTGCGTACGATTACGTCGTGTCGCTCTACACTCCTCTTCTCGACTACATCTTACCGCTGGCGTCAGCGGCTTTTCGCTCAGGCGAAATTGCAGCGCTGGATCTTGCCGGCGCCAACTACATGGACCAAACCATTAACGAGTCCCTTTCCGAAGGTGACTATTACCATTGCAAGGATTGGCCCGTCGAAACGCTTCTCCAGCTCCTTGTGTTTGCTGTCGTGCGCCTGGATCCGTCGTCCTTTGCCCGCTTCCTGGAAACCACCAACCGCGCGGTCCCTGAACTCTTTCGCATCAAGTTGCACATTTCAACTTGGGCGCACCTGACAAAAGCGGCCGGCAATATGTTTCACGGCCCTGCGGAAAGTGTTTATGGCAACTTGCATGCGAACCCACAAGTGCTTGCAGAATTTCTTGGGGTGTACGCGGTGTTTCTCTGGAAGCGTCCAATTGTGCGCACATTGTGCGACCTTCCTTCTGGTTCGCTTGACAGCCGCTGGCTTGCCCAAGTTTTCAACGACAGGTTTTCTATGAGTGTGGGCCTGCTTGAGAGTATTCGCGGAACCAATCTCGATCCCGCCGTCACCATCGACATGTTGACAATGCTTCAGTGGCTACTCCACGAGTCTTGGACCGGCAACCGTGTCCGCTTTGGAAACAGACATCTCGTCACTTACCTCGCGTACAACCCCTCTCTTCTTTTCCAGCTGGTTCAACTTGAGCCGCAGCGCGTGACAGTTGGAATCGGGGAGATGGAGCGCCACTTTGTTGCGAATGAGCTATGCGCCGGTACAATTGGCTTCAGTTCGGAGAGTCTCACCACATTGCACAGCCTCGACCTTCTCGATTGTGATGGTTGGGAACAGGTTCTGCTTCTTGCACTCAAATCTGACGGTGGCGGGTCAAGTGGTCTCATCGCAACGCTCGCCGTCGAGCTCATTGGTGACCGCTTTGACCTCGGGGTCCTCGCCGCCCGCAGTACGGTTTCGATGAAAATCATTTAAATTGAACGATCACGCACACGCACACTCACACGTGTCGCCCTCGCCTAGTGTTTCATCGCTCGCTCCAGATTTCCCCTCAGCAGATCACCTTGCAACTGGTGCTCGCCTTCGTGCGAAAACATTGCCCTGCCAAAGCTGACCGTCTCATAATCAAATTCGGGAAACTCTTGCGCGACGAACTGAAAGGCCGCGACATGGACAATTGTATTCACGAGCGTCGGTGCGATAACCCTCACTCGTACAGGCTTTTGGCGGCTACATTCTCCAGCACTCTCGAAGCGGACCTCCGGGACGTGTTCTTGCTTGCAAATGCGACTGTGCTCGAGATTTCGAGCTCACTGGCTGCCGAGCTTGCGTGGGTTCTCGTCGCTACGCTGCAGGACCCGGCAATCCACGACGACGCGCTTGCAGTCATGAAAGCCCATGGGACAGTTCACCTCTTTCTTAGTGTGATGATTCACGCTCAAGTAAGCCGCCTTGCTGGTTGCCACAAGCTCTCGCTCTCTACAGGCAGTGAGACGACCTGCGACAATTGCCAGCTCTTTGAGCAGCGTGCTTGGCTCGAGACCGTCCGCAAACTTCTCACCTTTGACCCGTGCACACTACGGCGACTCCCACTCGATGCTGCGCGGCAACTCCTTGAGCTCCTCGCCACCCTTGACAGCCGCTCTGCTGAAAACATTAATCACGCTCGCACGTGCGCTGTGGCATGCGACCGGCTGCACCACCCGGACCTAGAACTGATCCAGCTTTTCATTCGCGCCGACTTGTCAGCGCTGCTCGATGCGATGGGCGACGCCGTTTCGGGACGGCTCGCAGAGACGGAAATTTCGATCTCGCTTTCGTTCTGGCGAGTCATTCCATCGGGCGCACTTGATGGCGTCAAGGACGCGCAGTGGATTGCCCGGACCGTCATTGTGGTGGAGGGAAACTTTTCCGCCGAGGGCCGCGAAATCGTCCGCGAAATTCATCGGGCCGCCCCTGAGACCGTCGCGTCCCGTGAGTACGCCGAAGCAATCGATGCGATCTGTGGCGCCGCTGCTTGAGGCGCCGGGGTCGTTAAGTTTGTGTCGTTCCTCATCCATTGATGTTTTTTTGTTGACCCTTTGCCGTTGTTTTTAACTGGTTACTGAACGCCGGAGAGGCGACGGTTCGGGCAAGGACGAGGGACGGGCAAGGATGAGGGACGCGCCGCGCCACTCGCGTGACGGAAACGTGGTGTGGCTGGTGAGTCGAACGGGGTTACCAGGGGTTCTGGGGGTTACTGAGCCCGTTTCCCGCGGCGGAGCGCTGCGTCCCTGGGCTCACAGCAACCATGAAAGAAACGAATGAATCCAACTCACTGCAACGGGGCCAGCGCACCGGCTTTGCCTCGATGCCGGCAGAGACGCTGACGCTGGTCCTTCAGCTCGCCCGTCCTCGCTCGGCCATTTCTGCCACGACGCGCGAGCTCCATGCCTTGACGCAATCTGCTTTTGTAAAGCGCTCTTGGGTTGAACACGTCCTCTCGCACGGTCCTCCAGAATGGTGGCTGCGGGCTTACGAGGCAGCTGACACGTTCATGACCTCGGACAGCGGCGCTCGTCTCGACTATGGCTTTGCCGAAGATAAGCTTCGGATCGAGCCCGGTGACGCTGCTTATGCTTACGTCACGTCTCTGTACAGTGCGCCAGTGGATCGTATCTCGCCGCTGGCGTTGGCGGCCATCCGCTCCCGCGGAACCGGACCGGCAGCTCTCGCCAAGGACGTTAATATCTCAAATTTCGAGCCCCGGCACTTTCAATGCACGGAATCGCCCGTCGAAACGCTGCTCCAGCTAGTTGTATTTGCCGTCGCGCGGCTCGACACGCCCTCTCTTGCCCATTTATTGGAGGCTGTGCACCATGCGGTACCTGATCTATTTTGTATTGGGCTGCCTATTCGATCATGGGTATGCCTGACGGAGGAGGCCTTGTGCCTCTTCGACGAACATGCCAGCAGCTGGATGGACGGCATGGACGACACTCCTCTACTCCTTACGGAATTCCTTGGTGTGAACCGTATTCCGCAACTTACAAGAGAAACGCGTCCGAACAAGGGTCACCCCACAGCGGATAAGCAATGTGGGATTTTGATCGGGTGAGTCGCCGGCGGGCACACGTGGGCCAGCGAGCGCGCCACCTCTCGCCGTCCGCCGTCCCGCCCGCTGCGATCCTTTCTCCCGCACACGAGAGTGAATGATTTGGTAGAACGACGATGAAATGGCTGATCACGGTATAGACTTCTCGTGTGACATTATCGACTGCCCGAACAACTTCCACGAGAAGTGTCAGCGCTGCCGCAAGGACCTGTGCAAGGAGCACGCCGACCCGTGCCACTCGTGCGGGCACCCTGATGACGTGAAGCCCGCACCAGGCGCTGAGGCCCGCCCGCCCGCGCAGCAGCGCACGCGCCGCCTGGCACCAGCGAGCACCGCCACTCGAAGCGGATCGCTGCGAACCGCGCCGCCGCTGCTGCTTCCGCTGCCTCTGCGGCCGCGGCCGCCGCCGCATCTTCCCCGCCTTCCGAGGGTGCCGCCGCCGCGCCAGCGACCCGTAGCCGCAGCGAAAAAGGCGCAGATCGGGACGCGGCCACGGGCAAGAAGGCGAAGGCCAGGCGCAAGAGGCGCGCGCAGCCATCGCCTCCGCCCTCGCCCCCGCCCGCTGCGCCCGAACCGCCCGTCGTGCTTCCCAACCTCCCGCCCGCGCAGCACTCTGCTATCATGCGGGTGAACCACGACTTTGTCGACCACGCCAACCGCGGCCTGTTCACCGTCGTGTGGCTCCTCCGCCGCTACGGCAACTCGTGCGCGAGGCACGACCCATGCGGCCGCGCTGTGCGAATTGGCGACCCCGTTACGTTCGAGCTCTCCATGGAGGAGGACTTGCCCGACTCAGCTGGTGTGAGCCAGCAGCGTGTTCGGGGTATTGCAGCGACAGCGGAGAGTGGAGGTGGAGGGGCGATGGCGAAGGCGGCGGGGCGTTGGTCGACGAGGCCAGGGCGAGGTGCTGGTGGTGATGTGCAGGAGGCCAATGAGGGGATGTGTGCGCGCAAGGCCGGGGTGCTAGCGCGCACTGCGGCGGACGCCGTGATGGTGCGGCAGCGGCGTGGCCGCGCCGTCGTAGCCATAGCCGGGTTGCTGAGGCAGCGGCGCCGCCGGCGTGGCCGAGGCAGAAACGGTGCCGTCGTGCAAGCGCCAAGAACGACGGGGAGCGGTGGCAGGGGCGGCGGGCACGAACGCGTTCGCTGGCGTGGCCGGCCACGATTGCGCGTGCCGTTGTGGTGGCGGGTGACGGTGTTGGGGTGGATGCGACCAGTGCGGTGGGTATGGAGGGTTTGGCGGGTGGTGGCGATAGGAGGAAGCGACATCGACGGCGACGCGGTCAAGGTGCTGGGGCGGGGGATGATGACTCGTGCCGCCGTCCCAGTCCGTCGGGGAGCGCAGGAAGCGGTCGGCGGGGTGCGAGTCGTAGTCGTAGCCGCCGCGGACGTTGAACATGGTGTATAGTTGTGCGGGTTCAGGGCTTGGGCGAGGCAGTGGTGCCGCGGGTTGTGGGCGCGGGGGCTCAGGCACTTTATAGGCGAGGGGCGTCGCCGCAAGCGGTCGCTGGAGGCCCCGAGACAGGCTCTTCGAAGGAAATGCATTGGCTTCTAACATGGAGAAGGTTTATTCGAGGAAGAAGGGGAGGAGAGACAAAATGGGACGGCGGACGGCGAGAGGTGGCGCGCTCGCGCGTGCTCGCTGGCCCACGTGTGCCCGCCGGCGACTCACCCGATCAAAATCCCACATTGCTTATCCGCTGTGGGGTGACCCTTGTTCGGACGCGTTTCTTGAGGCACCACCGCTAGAGCCACTGAAGGTGGCGTGTGGTGATGAAGGAAACCACGCAGAACCGTAGGTGATGGATAAGCCACTTCACGTGATATTCGTAGACTAATAAAACCAAAACAAACGACCCGGTCTGAACCCCGCCTCGAGCGGCACGCCCGACCGGATGAGAGAAACAAAGGGAGAGGAGACGCGGCTGCGGCCGCGTGGGTGGGCCCGGTCTGCGTGGTTTCCTTCATCACCACACGCCACCTTCGGTGGCTCTAGCGGTGGTGCCTCAAGAAACCACGCAGAACCGTAGGTGATGGATTTTTCGTGCCGTAGCCACGACCCCAAGCACGCGGGCGCCGCGGACGCGGCGCGCGGCGGCGGTCCCACTTGGCCGCGGAGCGCGATCTTGACCATGGTGCGGGACGGGCGGCAGAGGACGAGGAACAGGTGCACCGCGAGTGCGAGGAGCTGGAGCACGCGGCGGGCCGAGGAGGGACGCGTTTTGGGCGAGCTCAGCTGCTCGAGTCGCGCCACGCGTCGTGTCGTAGCCGCCAGACGAAGACACCCGATGCCGATGGATGGACACGGTGCGTAGTCGGCGACTCCCGCAGCACCGCGCTGGAAGGCAGGTGCAGCGGCTTGGCCGTCGCAAGCGGGAGCAGCGCCGGGTACCACGGCTGCGACCGCCACGCCGGCGTGACGAGGATCAGATCGCGAATCCGCGCCGATCGCACCCGTTGGGCGACCCGCGCGATCTGGTTCGGCGGCGGAAACGCGTACGCGCCCGTCCTCAGCCACTGGAACTTGAACGCGTCGGTGCCCAGTGCTTGCGGATCCGGCTGCAGCGAGTAGTAGGCCGGGAGCTGCGTGTTGACTCGGTCGGCGAACAGATCGACCGTCGGGCTCGCGCGCAGCGCCGCCATGGCGCGCTTGAACGCCGCCGACGTCAGCTAGTACTGGTGCCGATCAATGAGGACCCGGCTCGCACGGTCCGCCGCCACGTTCTCGACGCCCTTGATGAACGACGCCGTCAGGTGGATGTTGTACTCGAGCAGGAGCGACCACAGCTCCTTGGCCAGCGCCAGCAGCTTGGGCGACGCCGTGCCGCCCTGCTTGTTGACCATGGCGATCGCCGTCGTGTTGTCGGACCGGAGCCGCACCGCCCAACCCAACCACTCGCGGCACTTGATCTTGACGGCGAACAGGATCGTCTTGAGCTTGCGGTAGTTGCTCGACTGCGCCGCCTCCCACGGCGACCACGACCCCTGCGTTGTGCCGTCCGAGAAAACGATCCCCCAGCCCGTCTGGCTGGCGTCCGTCGTGGTCGTGAACTCGATGGCCGCGGTTGGCAGGATGAACGAACGACCGTTCCAGCGACGAACGTTGGTCACCCACCACGTCAGCTCCTCGCGGGCGCTCGGCGAGATCGGAATCGTCGCCGCCCACGACAACGTGCGCGCGAGGCCAAATGACAGGCAGCGCTGGAGCCACCACTGCTGGATCAGCGCCGGCCGGAACCCCTGCGCCGTCGAGTTGAGCATGCCGAGGACCGCTGCCAGCCGGCGCGCCGAGCACCGACCCGCCGCAAGCAGCGAGCAGCACTCGCGCTCGATCTTGCGGACCTTCTCCTTGGGGAGCGACGGCGTCATGTTGGTCGTGTTGATCTTGAACCCGAGGAACGTCTGGACGCGGGCGGGGACGAGGTACGACTTGGTCAGGTTCAGGGTGTAGCCCAGAGCCAGCAGCTGGCGAGCGAGAGCGGCGAGAGTCGCGCGCACCTGCTCGGGCGTCTCGCCGATCACCAGAATGTCGTCGATGTACTGGACGAACTTGTGCCCCGCCGCGCGCAACGGCTGGAGCGCGCCCTGGATCACCATGGTGAACAGGCGCGGCGCCGACCCGAGACCAAACGGGAGGACGCGCCAGCGCCACGTCCGACCGGCCCAGTTGAAGGCCAGGAAGTCGCAGTGCGCGGGGTGCACCGGCACACTGTGGTACGCCGACTTGAGGTCGAGCTTGGCCAGGTAGCAGCCCCTGGACAGCATCGGCGTCGCCACCGCGAGCGACTCCATCTTGAACGAGTCGCGCGTCAGGTGCTCGGACAGCTCCGACATGTCGAAGCAGAGCCGGTCCTTGTCGGGCTGGCGGACGAGGAACGGCGACGACAGGTACCGCGGACGCGGGCACGGCTCCACCGCCCCCGTCGCGATGAGCTCGTCGATCTGCAGCGTGATCTTGGCCAGGTCCTCGTCCGAGTGGCGGAACTCGCGCATCGGCGCCGCCGAACGGTCCGGCGGCGGCGTCATGAACGACAGGCGGACGCCCTCGGTCGCCATCTTGCGCGCTTCGACGTTGGTCGTCCTCGAGGCCCACTGGTCCGCCCTCATGGACGTGTCAACCACCTCGAACGGGAAGCGCGTGCCCTTGGCGAGCGTCGACAGGAAGATCTCGTCCTCGGAGCTGGCCGCCGGCGCGACCGTCGCAACGGCCGCTAGTTGAGCTTCGGGTTGGACTGCGGCTGCTGTTGAGGCTGCTGCTGTTGAGGTTGCTGGTACTGCTGCTGGTGGCCGCGGAAGCCACCGCGACCCCGGCCGCGCCCCTGCGCGGCTGGGGCGCCTCGGGAAGATGCGGCGCCGCCACGACCACTGACGTCGCCGCCCGAAGCGTTTCCCGCCCTGTTGGCGAGCTTGATGATAGCGTCGGTAGACTGGACAGTGCGAGCGGCGTCGACGGTGCGCTCGACATTGGGACCAAAGAGGAACTGGTCACCGTCGCTGGGGACCGAGCGGACGAACTCGGCGACCGCCGCCGGGAAGCGGGCGCCAGCGGCCACGTTGTCGCGACGCGCAGCTTCGAGAAGGCCGAAATGGTGCCGGTTGTGCGCGAGCTGGTCGCGCGCTGCATCGTGCATGGCCCAGAGGGTCGCGACGAGACGAGGGGGATGCGGGTACGTCTCGATGAGCTGCTGGCCTGCCCCGTCAAGGACGGGCTGGCCGTCGGCGTCGAACATGGGCTCGGGCGGGTAGACGAAGCCGGCGAGGTCGTCCGGACCGAGCGCGTCACCGGCGGCGTCGCCGTAGCAGCGGCGGAAGCCGTCTGGATCGACGCGGCGTAGAAGCTCTTGAGCGTAGTGCAGCTGCTGTAGCGCGACGCGAGCACCGAGGTTGAGCTCGGACTGGTAGTCGCGCAGGCGCTTCTCGACCACAGCATGGGTCCAGCCGGTACCGGAAGCGCCCTCGAAGCCGACGCGGGCGAAGACGTCGATCTCGGACAGCGAGTTGAAGAGAGGATGATCAGGCGCGGGGTACTGCTGGCCGAATCCGTGGTTCTGGAGGCGGCCACCCGCGCGGTTGTCGATGAAGGAGTCCAGAAGCGGCTGCGTGGGGGCATGACCGCCGCGGGCGCGCTCGTACCAGCTGGCGAGAGCCCTGCCGCGTGGAGGGTCCGCGCGGTGCAAGGGCGCCAGTGGGGAGGACGCATCAGGATCAGCTTCTGCTTGTTGTTGTTCATGTTGCTGCTGCTGTCGTTGCTGCTGCTGTTGCTGCTGCCCGAGCTGCTGGCGGAGTACATCGACTTCCTGCTGGAGGCCGAGGAACGCCTGGCCCAGGACTGCTGCATCGTCCATGAAAGAGTAGTGTGTGTAGAGCAGATTGCGTGGAGTTACAGGGCGACAGCGTCGCTGTGGACCAAATCAGTTGCCGGTCGGGCGTGACGTGAAGAGGCGGGGTTCAGACCGGGTCGTTTGTTTTGGTTTTATTAGTCTACGAATATCACGTGAAGTGGCTTATCCATCACCTACGGTTCTGCGTGGTTTCTCTTGTAAGTTGCGGAATACGGTACGCGGTGTTTCTCTGGAACTGCCCAATTGTCTCCGTATTGAGCGGTCTTCTTTGCTCTGCGCTCAGCACTCGTTGGCTTGCCCAAACATTTGCCAATCAAGATCTCTCAGCTGCACTCCTCAGCAGTATTCGCGAGGTGGAGCTCACCAATCAACTCACCGATAGCATGGCAACGATGCTCCAGTGGCTTCTGCACGAGCCGTGGACTGGCAACCGCGTTCACTTTGACGGCAGGCATCTCATTACTTACCTCCTGGACAAGCCTCCTCTGCTTTGCCAGTTGGCGCAACTCGAGCCGCAGCGGCTGGCACACGGAATCGGCGAGACGGAGCGCGACTTTGTTGCAAACGCGCTATGCACTCAAGCGATTGACCTCGACTTGGAAAACCTCGCCACCTTGCACAGCCTGGATCTCCTTGACGATCACGGTTGGGAACATGTCCGATTCCCGTTTCCTTCTGGCGAGCCGCACCCTCTGGAGCGCTTGATGGCGTCAAGGACGCGCAGTGGATCGCGCGCGCGGTTGACGTCGCGACGCAGGACCGCGCGATGGCTCGTCCAATTGTTGACGAATTTCGCCGCGCCGCACCTAAGACGGTTGCTTCCCGTGAGTACGCGGACGCGATGGTCGCGATCCACCACAACTGCTGAAAGTCAGGAAGTTGGTTTGTTTGATTTTCCATTCGAATCATTTGTTTTAACATGCACTAGTTTTTTCAGCTGCTCGAATCCCGTATGTCACATGGATTATGGTTGAGCAACTCTTGCTTGGCGGTATTCGCACATAAACCTTGAGGCGATCACCGACAGACATTTGTATCTCGCTCCGCTTCTCGAGCCGTTGCAGCGCATCAACGACGCGTCGAGAGACGCGTTTGGATATCATGTGACCGTGAGACACTTTTAACACTGAGCCTTGCGGCAAAAACGCGCGCGCGCAAAGTGAGTGCTTTGTATTCGAGTGTGCAATAGTCTCCTCTCTTTCATCATCAGCACTGGTACCGGCCGGTAGCGCACGCCCAGTACTTGGTCCCCTTCTTGCGCATATCAAACGCAAGCCGCGCCGCCTCCTTGGCGTACTCGGACGAAGCTGTTGTGCGCGGCGCGGTACGCGTCAGTTGGGCGAGTTCCTCATCCGCGCCCTTGGCGATCATCGGCGCAGCCATTCGCGCAAACCACGCCGCGTCGCGGGCGCCGTCAAGCGCGTCGTCGGGCACCTCGTACCAAAAACCATCCTGGACCCACCGGGTCGCAGGGACCGCGTTGAGGAGAGCAGCGGCATCGATGCTCGCGAGAAGACGAACGAGCTTGCGAGTCGAAAACTCGACCCGCGGGTGCGTCGCGGTGCACGTCGCGTGCGGGTTGAGCCATGTGCGCGCCGGGTGGAACGACCAGGTCAGGAACAGGCCGAGGGCGCGCCGCGCGGTCGGGTGCATCTGGCGCACAGGCGCATCAAGGAGTGAGAGCAGGTCCTGGATCGTCGCGAACCAGGCCGGCTGCAAGGTGATGTAGCACGCGCCGCAGATGTTGGTGTTGGGCGGAGCATCGATGCAGCCCGGGAGGCAGCCAAGCTTGCACTGCGCCGTCACAATGGCGGACAAGTACACGGCGGCGGTGCATGAATTGCTGATCAGCTCGAGCGCGGCGTCGCGCGTGGCCGCGTTCTGGAGCACAATGACGGGGAGCCACGATGGGACCACAAAGTGCTCGGTCGGCGTGATGGTGCCGAGCCGGCGCTGGAGCGCGGTGCCGAAGCGGAACATGCCCCATACGTGAGCAGCGGAAGCGGTGCCGACTTTGTGGAAAAGAGGGGCGATCCGGCAATTGATGAGACTCGACGACATGTTAGTGACGAGATGCTCTGGGCCAACAGTTGCAGCAAGGCGCTCAACAAGGCCGGGATACTGCTCGGTCACGCAAGCGAGGATGTTGCGCGCTGCAACGTGAGGACCACATGGTTTCGCCATTATGCGCCGAAAGCCTAGAATTGCGGATCCGTCAACGATTCATTGAGGTAACCTGATCGCTTTGACGTACATTGGACAAGCATGTCCTGCGGGGGAGGTCCGAGACGAGCAAACTCAGACGACTGCAAGATCAAGTTGTGGTTCCGTTGACATTCAAAACCAAGGAAAAGGCATTCTTCCCAAATCCTGGGGCTGAGTCGTCCGTCGCTTTCGAGCAGTTGGATGACACGGGGGTCGCGCTCCTTGGTGTGAAAAAAGTAGTCGATGAGCAGTACCAAGCGAGCACGGTGGTTTGAACGGCCGAGGATGAATTCGGGGTACCGCACCAGAAAGTCGACACGCGTTTGGCACTGGAGAACAACGCGGAATGCGAGATCCATGTCGATCAAGTTCAAGACGGAGTTTGGGGCGCACGCAACGAGCCAGTCAAATCCATCGCGCAGACGAGCGTGAACGACGTTGGTGGTCGACTCAAAGAAGTGAGAAGCGAGGTGACCGGGTCCCGCGCCGCTTGCCGCACGCGGGAGCATCCACCGTGCAGGGTCAGGATTGAGTGCCGTGGGAGCGAAGTAGATTCGAAACTGGGGCTTTCGGAGCAGGGCGAAGGCGCGCGAGCTCCAGTTGAACAGCGAAATGAAGCCGAGGTAGTCGAAGAGCGAGATGGGCTGGGGGAAGCGGACACGCGTTCCCATGGGCCAGCCGTCGGGCGGCGGGTGGCGGACGAGCCAGTTGTTGCACTCGAGCAGCAGGAGTGCCGGCGCACGTCGATGGGTTTCCTCCAAGATGACCGCGGCGACGTTCGAACAGTTAATGTCGAAGAAAGCGGTGACGAGGAGGTGGATCTGCGAGTACACGGGCGAGCGCAGACACACGTCAATGTCCATGATTTTGGTGAGGCCGGGCCTGCGGCGAGGCGGCGGCGGGCTGTCCTTGGAACCACTACTAGCCTGCTCCCAGTCAAAGAACCGCGCGCGAAGCGAGAGCTCGCCGGGATCCTGGGCACAAGCGCGTAAGTCGCGTTGCATGCGGTCGAGCAGGTGAGCCGAGATAAGCGGGTATAGAAGACCGCGGTGCTGCTTGATTCCATCGATGCCGTGCACGCCGCACAGAAGAGCGACGCTGGGAACTGGCGAGCACGGTCCCGTGTAGGGCTCGCAAGAAATCAAGAGGTGGCGAGCCGCGGCCCGCAGCCGCGTGTGCACCCAGACGCGCTTGACGTGTGTATCGAGCGTGATGTCGTAGATTTCGCGCGAGGAAGTGCAGAGAATCTGGCGCGGCCGTGCGAGCTTGACGAGCGGCCCGAGAACTTCGAACGGCAGGTCGGCCAGAGACGGCGGCGCGCACGCGGTGTCGCTGGCATTGGGGACGGAATGCGCCGAGTCGTGGCGCTGCATTGGATTTTCTATATGATGCATGGTAGTCGGCGACGATGGTGGGCGGAAAGCGAGGGGCGAGGACGCGTCGCGGTGATGGGAAACGCGTCGCGCCGCGCGTCGCCAAACGTTCTGCGCTTGGATTTGTGCCGCGTTGTTACCCCTCCTTGAGCTCCCGCTGGTGACGACAGACGGTCTATATACATTTATGTAGATACCACACGGATATGCGGGGCTTTGCCCAAGCCATAGGCGCTGCGACCTTGAAGCTCTCGTTTCGTCACGCGACCAGATCACGTCGCTCCCAATGACATCACTCCTGTGTCGCGTTACGCCACTTCGCTTCGGCTCTCGCTTCCGCTCTGCTCCCCTCCCGTATGCTCTCCTTATTCAATGAAGCTGAATAACTCTATGCAATGAATCTCATAAATCATGAACTCGACGGCAGGCTGGTCCCGTCTCTCCTTCAGCGCTTTTAGTGGCCCTCGTCCGGCAGCGTGGTGTTCTCGGCTCGACCGGTGACTTGAGTGCTCCGTTGGCATCGCTTTCGCACTCTGTTCTTGCTACTGCAGGAGCGCTGCTTAGGCGAGCTCGCGAGCAGAGAAGCATGCCGTTGGACCCTTTCACGTCGCCTGAGCTTGCAGTGCCTTGTCTCCTGAGGTGACCCAAGCTCGAAATTCTTGCTCATTGTGTCCTTATCCTTCCCCTGCTGTTGATGGACTCTCTCTTCCTGCGCCGCAGCCGTCGCCGCTATTACTACACTGCCGTTGTCCCCGCCAGGCCTAGCGTCGCGTCGCGTCTCGTCCTGGTTACTTGCCGCGGGACTTTGCGGTGAGCGACGCGGAGCGACGAAGCCGCGTGAACCCTCGCGGCGAGTAGCTACTCGATATCTCCTTCTCGGCGGTATGAGGTGCGAGCTATGTTCCGAGCAGAGCGCGCAGCTGATTTCGTTCCAGCGCAAGCATGCGCGGCTCCATCGGCTGTGCTGCTCACCGGTTTTGTTCATGATCGCTGCAACCTGGCCGGTGGCGGAACGCGCTATTGGCTCGCTAGAACACCTTGTCGGCGAGCTCTATTTGATGCGCGCTGCGAATCATCATGACGTTCGACATCGTTGATATGCTTCCCACGCAATTTGTGCACGTCGACCACCGCGCAGCTGAAGGCGAGCGAAAGTTGGCTGAGCAGGCCGTCGCGGCCGCTGATGCCAGCTTCTCACCAACAGGCGTGCGTCAGCACGAGCTTGACAGTCCTCCCGTTCTTGAGGTTCCACGTATTGCTGCATGGGCAAGTTTTGCCAGGTGGGGACGAACGAGACGAAGCGCTCCGCCCATGCGTGCATCATGATGCACACGATGTTGATTCGCGCTGACGCGTCCCACGTCGCAACGAACGTCATCCCATGGTCCGCCCTATCGCGCGTCGACCTTGCGCAACCGTTCCACAGTAGGCCCGCTTCATCTGAGCGCTCTTGGTCCGTTTCTGAGAAACCAAACTTGCTCGAGGTCTAAATCTAGGTTGTGGCATGCGATGCACACGGTCACATTGTCGGCTGGTCTCTTAAATGAAAGCTCGTCGCGTTGCGGGAGACCACGGGGAAGTTGAGTCGCTGGAAGCGCGCGCTAAGTGAAGGAAGTAAAAGCGACCCGGTTGGCAACCTTCAGTTTGCTCCGTCCCGTCCGTAGTCGACTTAATCCAGCTCAACAGCAGGAAGGCGAGCAAAAGCGAGAGAAATAGGCGTGTCGGGACAGCTCCAACGCGCGATACTGACGCGTTGCGACCCTTTCTCTCGTGTCCCTCCATGTAACGCGGATCCGAAGCACGATATCAGTCAGCGCTACTACACCTGAAGCGAGTTCCGTGTGTTCCACTTCATAAATCGTGCAGTTCCTTGCATCACGCGTCAATCGCGCGTCTGTCGTGCCAGGTGATCGCGGGCGAGAGGGCAGTTGGGCAAAGCCCCGCACAGTTGACACCCGAACGGAGTGAGTGGTGGAGGTACTGGCAATGGGGAGAGCTGCTCGCGACGCGGGGCGCCACTCACATGACAGCACCTGGGAAACTCGGCTTGCCGCAACAAGGGCTGCTGTCCAAAGCGACGCGCCCGTTGCCTTTCGCTTGCCTGCGCTGACCACGACGACCACAATAAAAGCAAATGAAAATAACTTGGTGCAACTCAAACGTCTTGCTAGCCTCTCCAAATTGCCTGGCGAGCTGATGCTCCAGGTGCTGCAGCTTGCCCGGTCCCGGCCTGCCGTCTGCGCCGCTTCGCGCGAGCTAGCTTCACGCCATCGTGCGGGTGAGCCCCGTGAAGCGTGTGTGGCTTCTTCAAACTATCAACGGTGTACCTGCAAATTACTTGAAATTTTACTTGCAGTCCGACTGGTTCACGTCCGACAGCGGCGCTATCCTCGAATATGGCTTTGATTCGGGTCGAGTTGCGCCAGGCGATCCCAACTATCAACATCTCGTGTCGCTCTTCTCTGCATTCTGCAACCACCTTCTCCCGATGGCCTCGCTCGCTCTGCGCGCTTCTGACTCGACAATCGAAGCCCTGTCCGAGCAGCTCAAAGAATCGATTGCCAGCGTTCACCACCACCGCTGCAAGGATGCTCCCATCGCGTCCCTCTTCCAGCTTTTCGTCCTTGCCGTCGTCCGACTTGGTGCGCCGTCCGCGCTCCGACTTCTCAATAGTGCCGCACAGACAGCTCCCGATCTCTTCCGCATTCGCCTCCCAGTTAGCAACTGGGCAAACCTCTCAAATTTTTTCTTACGAAGCAATTGCCGAATTCGCAAGCACATGGTCTACGGAGGGCGACGCGAACGTCCGCCCGCTTGGTCTCCTCAACTTTTTGGCCCTGACTCCGGTCTTTTCGTGGAACGTGCCGATCATCGGCGTTTTGCGCGAGCTCTCGTCGTACGGCTTCAACGAGCAGTGCGCTTGCGCTGATGAAAAGCCAAGGCACGGTGTACCTATTCCTTGGTACGATGGTTTACGCTCAAGCGGCCCGCCTTGCTGGTTGCCACGAGATATCACCTTCCTCTCACGAAAATTCCATCTGCAGGAAATGCCAGCTTTCCGATCAGCAGGTTTGATTTGAAACTGTTCGTGAGCTGCTCGCCCTCGACCCGTAGGCCCTGCGCAAGCTTTCAGTCGACGCTGGGCGACATTTCATTGAACGGACTTGCAGGCTCGGCCAGCTCTCGGACTTTTCGCCGCCTCAATCCAATCACGACAGTGCGCCGTGCCGAAAGCTACGCTACCCTCACCTCGAGCTGATCCAGCTTCTCATTCAAACCGACTTCTCTGCGCTTCTGGACGCTCTGGGAGACGCAACTGCTGGCTGAAACACCTGGAGGGGGTCTTCACTTCCCCTTTCTTTCTGGCGGGCCGTGCCTACCGGTGCGCTCGATGGCGTCAAGAACGCGCAGTGGGTGGCCCGCGCTATCGACGTGGCGGCAACGAAAAGCCTTTACAACGGGCCCGATACAGCGCTTGAGATCCAGCGTGCCGCTCCCAAGACCGTCGCGTCGCGCGAGTACAATGACGCGGTGGCCAGGATCTTCGTTTGGATGACCCGCTTTGTTTGATCTCGGGCGATTATGTTAGTTTAATAGTTAATAGTTTAGTTTTTGCTTCGTACCGGTAATTCGTCAGTCGTGCATGTATCGCTGCGCTACTCAAGCATCTCCGGCAAAACCATGCGTCTCGAGGGACGCGTTTGGATATCATGTGACCGTGAGACATTGTTATCACGCTTCCGCCCTTGAGCCCCTCGGACGAGAACGCGCGTGCAAAGTGAACGACTTGTATACGAGTGTGCAATAGTCCCCTCTACCCCTTCCTCAACACTTGTACCGGCCGGTCCCACACCCCCAGTACCCAGTCCCCTTCCTGCGCATCTCGAACGCGAGCCGTGTCGCCTCTTCGGCGTACTCGGACGTGGCGGTCGTGAGCGGCGCAACGCGCGTCAACTGCGCAAGCTCCTCCTCCGCGCCCTTGACGATCATCGGCGCGGCCACGCGAGCGAACCACGCCGCGTCGCGGACCCCGTCAAGCGCACCGTCCGGCACCTCGTACCAGAACCCGTCCTGGATAGCCGCGACGGCGTCGGCGGGGACCACCTCGAGGACCCCGGCCGCATCCACGCCGGCGAGCAGCCGGACGAGCTCGCGGGTCGGAAACTCGATCCGCGGGTGCGCCGCGGTGCACTGGATGGGGCCACCGACGTCGCCAGTGAGCCACGCGGGGACCGGACGGAAGACCCAGGTCATGAAGTTCGCGAGCGCGGTGCGCGCAGTCGGGTGCAGCTTGTGGACGGGCGACGTGCCGCCGCTGTTTTCGATGAGCAACGAGAGGAGTTCGCACATAATCGAGAACCATACGGGCTGCGAGTTGAGATGCCACGCGCTGCAGATGCCGGTGGTGCCCGGCGGGGCCGTGACGCGGCCCGGACCGCAGCCGAGCTTGCACTGCGCCGTGACCATGGCGGACAGGTACATGGCCGCGGTGCTCGAAGTGCGGATCAGCGCGAGCGCGGCGTCACGCGTGGCCGGGTGGCGCAGTACGACGACGAGGAGCCACGAGGGGACGATAAAGTGCTCGGTCGGCGTCGCGGGGCCGAGCCGGCGCTGAAGAGCGGTGCCGAAGCAGAACATGTCCCACGCGCTCCAGATGGAGACGGCGGCGCGGTTCTTGTCGAAGATGGGCGAGAGTGCGCACGCCGTTGGTTTCCATTCCACGCCGGTGGTGAGTTGATCGAGTGAGATGGCCTCGGCGAGACGATCCACGAGGTCCGGGAAGCGCTTGATCGCGTAGAGGAAGATGTCGCGTGCGTGCTCGAAGCTGTTGTATGGGCACTCGACGAAGCGCTGGAAGCCTAGGATCGGAGAGGGAACGATGGGTTAGCTTCAGAACAACATGGTTCGAGTCCACAGATTGAGGCGTACATGCAACAAGAAGATCGCGCAGGGGAGGTGCGAGACGCGCAAAGTCTCGCGACTGCACCATCACGTTTAAATCGCACTTGGACTTGAGCGCAAAGCGAATCGCCTTCACCCAGTAACCCGTAAGGAGCGGCCCGCGGCCCTCAACCAATCCGATAGTGTTCGGCTTCGGCTCCTTCGGGTCGTAGAAGTGAAGGAAAATGAGCAGGGCGCGGGCACTGGGTCCGGTACGGCCGAGGATCTCATCGGGATAGTGCAACAGGAACTCGATCTGCAACGGCAGGGAAAATGTAGCGGACAAGAGCTTGCTCAGGTCGATCAAGTCCAAGACGGGAGTCGCAGCGCAGGCAACGAGCCAGGTGAAGCCGCAAGACAAACGATCGCGGCTCACGCCACGAGCAGATGTCACGAGGCGATCCGTTACGTAGTCGTGCACATCAAGCGCCGCCTCGTCCATGGCCGGAAGCGTGAACCGAGCGTGATCCGGTTTGAGTGCCGACGGAGAAAGGTAAGACCGGTACTGGCTCTTGAGGAGGATGCGGATGCCAGCCATGTTCCACTTGAACAGCGAAATGAAGCCGAGGTAGTCGAAGAGCGAGATAGGCTTGGGAAAACGGATGCGATCCTCCACAGGCCAACCGTCGAGCGGCGGGTGGCGGAAGAGCCAGTCGTCGGACTCGATCGACAGGAGTGCCGGGGCACGGCGGTGGGTTTCCTCGA
Organism: Blastocladiella emersonii ATCC 22665; assembly: GCA_025594325.1. Taxonomy (NCBI): domain Eukaryota; kingdom Fungi; phylum Blastocladiomycota; class Blastocladiomycetes; order Blastocladiales; family Blastocladiaceae; genus Blastocladiella; species Blastocladiella emersonii. The sequence goes on along the minus strand of JANHCV010000009.1, from coordinate 815,274 downwards.
GAATGAGCTCGGCCACGTTTGAGCAGTCGATGTCGAAGAAAGCGGTGACGAGGAGGTGGATCTGCGAGTAGATGGGCGAGCGCAGGCAACCAGCGATGAGTATGAAGTTATGTCCGCAAGAATCGTCATCAGACTCTTGTTCCCGGTAAAAGAAGCGCGCGCGAAGCGCCAGTTCGCCGGGATCCTGAGCGCAGGCGCGCAGGTCGTGCTGCACGCGGTCGAGCAGGTGAGCCGAGAAGAGCGGGTAGAGAAGGCCACGGTGCTGTTTGATGCCATCGAGTCCATGAATGCCGCAGAGGAAAGCGATGCTGGGCACTATTGAGCACGGTCCCGTGTAGGGCTGGCTCAAGCGGCAGACAGCGGACCACAGTTGCGTGTGCGCCCAGACGCGCTTGACGTGCGTATCGAGCGTGATTTCGTAGATTTCGCGCGAAGCCGTACAAAGAATCTGGCGCGGTTGTGCGAGCTTGACGAGCGGTCCGAGAACTTCGAACGGCAGGTCGGCCAGGGACGGCGGCGCGCACGCGCTGCCGTTGCTGATGGAATGCGCCGAGTCGTGGCGCTGCATTGGATTTTCTATGCGTTGCATTTCAGTCGGCGGGTTGAGTGGGAAGAGCGTAAAAACGCGTCACGATGACGGGAAACGCGTCGCGCGTCGCGGAAGGTTCTGCGCCACGTGACGGGTGGCTGGGCGCCGCGCCACGGTGTTGCGTTTTTGCGTCGGCGCCCGCCGGTATAAAGCTCGAGCCTTAACCCCCGCGCCCATCCCTCTCTCCCGCTCCCCTTGCAAAAGCTTTTGCTCTAAACGGATCAACATGACTGCTGACGTCCACGCTCTCGCCAAGGAGTGGCTACTCCTCGATCGCGTCCGTGCTCGCTTGCAAGGCCCCTCACTCGACGAGCCCAAGTCGCTGACGCCACACCCTCGCCTCCCGTGCCTCTAGAACCCGGCGACGCGCAAGGAGATCGAGGCGCTCGTCGCCAAGGACGACGTGGCCGAGCTGACGGCGCGGCTCGGGTCGCGCATCGAGTTCGGGACGGCGGGTCTTCGCGCGCGCATGGAGGCGGGCTTCTCGCGCATGAACGACCTGACCGTGATCCAGGCGACGCAGGGCCTCGTCGCGTACCTGCTCGCGCAGCACGGCGGCGACGCGACCAAGTGCAGCGTCGTGCTCGGCCACGACCACCGCGCCTTCGGCAGCCTGTCGTCGGCCCGCTTCGCGCGCCTGACCGCCGCCGTGTTCCTGCACAAGGGCATCAAGGTCTACTTCTACCCGAACCTGGTCCACACCCCCATGGTCCCCTTCGGCATCACCCACCTCGGCGCCAGCTGCGGCATCATGATCACCGCCTCGCACAACCCCAAGACCGACAACGGCTACAAGCTGTACTGGGCCAACGGCAGCCAGATCATCCCGCCCGTCGACGCCGGCATCGCCGCCGCCATCCTCGACAACCTCGACCCGTGGGTCTGGGACGAGTCGCTCGTCGACCGTATGCTCGCCGAGGGCAGCCCGCTCGTCGAGGACCCGACCGCGCGCATGGTCGCCGCGTACATGGACGAGGTGCGCGACCTCGCCCTGACCGTGACGCGCCGCCCCGAGGACTCGCCCACGCTCGTGCGCATCTGCTACACGGCCATGCACGGCGTCGGCCTGCCCTTCATCCGCCGCGCGTTTGACCACGCCGGCCTCCCGCCCTTCTTCGTCACCCCCGAGCAGGTCCACCCGGACCCGGCCTTCCCGACCGTCGAGTTCCCGAACCCCGAGGAGGGCAAGGGCGCGCTCGCCCTCGCCATGGCCGCCGCCGACGCGCACAACTGCTCGGTGATTCTCGCCAACGACCCGGACGCCGACCGTCTCGCCGTCGCCGAGCGCCTCGCTTCCGCCACCGAGAACCAGGGGTGGTACGTGTTCTCGGGCAACGAGATCGGCATCATGCTCGCGGCGTTCCTGCTGCACGGGTTCCGCGCCAAGCACCCGGGCGCCAAGCTCGCGTGCCTGACCACCACGGTCTCGTCGATGCTCATCAAGCAGTTTGCCGAGATCGAGGGCCTCGCCTTCGAGGAGACGCTGACGGGCTTCAAGTGGCTCGGCAACCGCGCCATGGCCATGGTCGCCGATGGCCGCGCCGACCACATCATGTTCGCCTACGAGCAGGCCATCGGGTTCATGTGCGGCACCCTCGTCAAGGACAAGGACGGCGTCTCGGCCGGTGTCTGCCTCGCCGAGCTCGCGCACTGGCTCGCCGCCGCGCACGCCGAGGACGCGACCCACCCGGGCACTCTGTACCAGTGGCTCGAGCACCTGTACGTCAAGTACGGCTACTTCGCCGCCAACGACGCGTACATCATCGAGCACGACAAGACCCGCGTCGACGCCATGTTCGCCAAGATCCGCCCCGCGGCCGCGCTCGCCGCCAACGAGGACTGGTCGCGCGTCCTGGCCGGCGCCGAGCCCGCGCCCGCGTACCCGACTCGCATCGGCGACTTTGCCGTCGCCGCCGTCCGCGACGTGACGGCCGGCTGGGACTCGACCACGGCCGACCACCGCCCGCTCCTCCCCACGTCGCGCGGCTCGCACATGATCACCTTCACCTTCACGCCGCCCGACCACCTCAAGGCCAAGGCCGCCGACGCGAACGTCAAGCTGTTCGACTGCACCCTCACGCTGCGCACGTCCGGCACCGAGCCCAAGGTCAAGTGGTACAGCGCCCAGCCTACGGCGTGGGCCGGCGACGACGCGGTGCCCGCGCCGCAGAAGATTGCCGCGCTCAAGGCCGCTGGCGAGGCGGTCCTCGCGGAGCTCGTGGAGCTGGTCAAGACCCAGTGGTTCGTCGTGTAATGGGTAAGGGAGCCGCGTGTGACGCATATATACTTGCAACTATTCTCGCTCATGAACTGGATGTCGACAATTCATTCAGGCTATTTGATGGCAGAGTGGATGCGCATTCGCGAGCTGGACAGCTCAAGTGCAAAAGTACAAGGGTCATGAAGGTCTTGCATGCACTCGAAGCTCAGACCACCACCACCAGGTCGCTGGTTCCCCTCGCCCTTCCAACAGCTACAGCTAGGCTTGAATGCTATCCAAATGAAAGTCCACAGCATCATTGAAGACATCCTCGTCCGCGCCGTTCGCGACCATGACCACTACGACATCGACGGCCTCGTGCAGCACTCGCGCGTCCTGCCCGTGCGAAGCCTTTCCGCGTCCATCGCGCCGTGCTGCGTCGCGCGCTAGCACCGCTTCTCATGAATGGTGCGAGGGGCGTATGGCAACTTTGAGCTTCAGTTTCTTGACATCCTCGTCGCCCTGCGCTGTCCGCCCGGGTTCACGCGTGGTGCCCGTTACGCCACTATCCTGCCGTACCAACTCCCTTTGTTTGAAAGTTGGCGGGACTTAAGCGTGCTGACGGCTGACATGATTCCGACCGGCATGGGCGACTCCGTGGCCGCGGCGCTCGGATTTCGAGCGGACGCGCGGCATTTTGGGGCCACTGGCATCAAAGCGGTACGAGTCGTTGTTGGTTTTGAAGCAGTTCACCGTGATCTCACTAATCCGCACGCGTTAGTTTGCACCACGGACGACGGACACGGGGATCCATGCCGCCGCAGCAGGGATCGAATGCGGCATGGTGACCGAAGGGACGTTCAAACGTGAACCGCTCAGCCTTGCTGGAATCCAGGCGTTGAACAAGGCCATGGATAGTCCTGTCCCAAACCTGGTCTCGCTCACCTTGCAATCCTGCACTATCGATCTTGCTCGCTTTGGCGCACTGCGATTCCCAGCCACAATGACAAGCTTCGAGCTCACGAACGCATAATTCTGGCATACGCCCAATGTTGGTAACCGGCTCGACGGCTTTGTGTGACCGCCAAATCTCACGCATCTCACGCTGCTTTCGAGCTACATGTCCATTGCAGTCGCCGTTGAGCTCTTTCGCCGGCTGCCGCCTAGTCTCGTCTCGCTCGATTGTGATGTCGCTGGTCTGTATGATGCCGAACTAGCCTTGCTGGCCCCGTTAATTCCGCAACGGCTCGTCTGCCTCACGATCGGCAGCAACGTAGTGTCGGGCATCGGGTTGAGCCTGCTTTGCCAAAATCTTCCCCCTTCGATCGAGCAGCTGACTTTGACGCACAGTCAGATCGGCACAGATCCAGACTACTCGCCTTTTACTTTCGCGCTCCCGCCCGCATTGCTTCGCCTGAGCACTAACTGCCATGACCTGGAGCGCTGCACAGTCACGCCAGATTTCCTGCAGCTGCGACGCTCGTTGGAGCATGTTCCCGTTGCTCGCGGAGAAGCTCAGCTCCTAGTCTCCAAGCTTCCGCCGACTCTCAAGTCCTTGACTCTCCAAGTCCCTCACCTTGATGCAGACGCATGCACTGCCCTGATCCACGCGGTCCCGAGTACACTTGAGTCCCTAACGCTTCGCGGCGAACAAGCCGGCGGGTTCCCGTTGAGTGACCTGGCGCAGCATCTTCCGCGTTCTCTGCGCACCCTCGTCCTTCTGCACGCCATTTTTGCACCGAGTGACGTGCGAGTTGTAGCCGCAAACCTGCTGCGCCAGCTCAGGGTGCTACGGCTCGACAATGCACGCATCGACGACGACATGATGCGCGAACTTGTGCCCACGTTTCCAGCATCGCTGTGGCAGCTCAGTTTACAGTACAACCGAATTTCGAATGCGACCGCGGTGCTCATCGTAGAGCAGTTACAGGATAAGCTGCATGATCTAGACTTGAGCTTTTCGTTTATGACGCAGCAAGGCGCGGAGGCGATCCGCGCGGCGGGGCGGGCGCGGGTGGTCCGGGTCAATTACGAGGGTCCCAACGTTTCTTGGAGGCCACGCGATTTATTTAATTTGACGATTGCGATTATGATTATGATTTTATTGGCGGGCCTTGTTTAAGGCGAGCCTGGTTTCGTTCAGTTACGTTGAGTGCGGTCAGCGAGTGGAGGAAAACCGACTGATGGGACGCGATGCGCCACACTGATCTGATCACACGGAGACGCTCGCGACTCTCCCCTCCACTCGCACCTCGCTCACGCTGGTGCGTTACCAATGTGGCAGCTAGTAGCCTCGATTTTAATCTCGCCCAAAACGAGCTTTTGCCGGTCGAGGGGCACCTCAACTCAATCGTTGTCCACTGTCCGCATGGCGTGAATGAGCAGTTCCGACAACGCACAAGCTGAAGCTTTCGGCAGGCTTGCTGGGGCTGGACAAGAGCTGCACGTGCGCTTGAACGACGCGCCTTGTCAAGGCATTAATCGTTTTCAAACCTCAGAAACAGAAAGCGGTGTAGAGTTCAAATCAAATTGACACTTACCCTGAGGCTTACATTGACATGGAGAATCAAAGTCAAAGGAGCGACTTCATTGACATGGAGAATCAAAGTCAAAGGAGCGACTTCATTGACATGGAGAATCAAAGTCAAAGGAGCGACTTCAGCTACCATGGATGAGCGCGAGAACGGCATCCTTGTACTCGTCGGACGCCATGGTCTCGGGGGCGACACGCTGAAGCTCACGAATGGTCTCGCGCGGCCCGATGGCTGTGACGATTCCGTTGCGGTCAGCGCCCAGCACCGACCGTGCGATCCACTTGGCGTCCTTCACTCCATCAAGCGCACCGCCAGGGACGGCTCGCCAAAACGCGATTGGAAGCGAGACCGACGCGGCACGGAACGTCAGCCTGTCAATGAGGCCGTCCAAGTCGGCGTCAATGAGCATCTGGAGTAGCTCGCGGTGGGGATATTCAACGGGCTGGCACAGCGAGAAACAATCAGTGGACGGCGCGAAATGCGTCAGGTCCTTGGTCGTGTTCAAAAACTTGACCAGCTTGTTCACCGCCGACTGCGGAAGATCGCGGATGACGTTCTTTAACCCAAGTACAATGAGATCAGCGACGGAATCGGCCCAGGCACGCTGCTTTGACAATTCGCACTCGCCGCACGTCTCGAGGACCAAGCTTCGTAGCAGGATGTGCTTTCCAGCGCTGCAAGTAAGCTGTGCGTGGATCATCGCGCCGAGGAACAGCGAAACGGTTTCGGACTCGCGGAAGTACTCGAGGGCAAGCTTACGTAATTCGGGCCGCCGGAACACGGCCACTGGAACCCACGCGAGTGCCGAGCAGGCGACACTGTCGTACAGCGTCACAAAGGCGGCCGCAAGACCGAGCAGGACATGTGGGCTCAAAATGTTAGTGCTGGAGAAAACTGCGCCAAGAAATCGTTTCGACGCGTCGCACTGTGGGCCACTTACAGCGCATCGAGCCACGTTGGCAAGAGACATTGCAAATTGCTTGATCGGAAGCTCAGCCTCCTCACCCATGAGGTGACAGGCAAATGCAATAATAGATTGAGGCGCAAGCTCGGGAAAAGGCAACGAGCCGTCTGGCGAAGGAGCACAGTCCGAAAACGCTAGGTGTTCCGGGCGGGTCAGTTCGCGCAGCTGATAGGAGATTTAGGTCACGTACCTTGGACTACGGCCGGGATGAAGCGGTCCCCCAAGCGTTCGGCCGCCACAAAAAGCAACGGCGAGTCGTGCAAGTCACCGTTCCTGTCGAGCAAACCCCAGCAGATGATGTGGCCCCACGCTGCAACGTTGAGCAGCTTGAGCTCGTCGAGGACAGCAATGTTGTCGACAGATCGCGGTACACGCTCCGAATTGAGGTCCGAAAAGATTGACGCGCGGTCGGCTTCGCGAACCGAGCCGAATGCGCGCTCGCGACTTTGCGCCGAAAGCTTTTGGAGCAGCTGCGGCTTGAAGCAGAGATGCACAACGAGGTGCTTTCCGTTGAACAAGAGATCCGAGTCCTTCCAGCCTGTTTGCATGAGGCAGTCAAGTAGCAGCGCCGTGTCGTCAGTCGAGGCCTTCCACTCAGGGCTGTTGGTTGCGGTGAGGAAGGAAATAGCAAAGGACGACTCGCTCATGAGGTCGGCCAGCCACGGTCCGTCGTCCGTGATTGACGCCCGCATAGCGCGAAAGGACGATGGGCTGCCCGAAATGATTGCAGTAAAGCTGAGGTAGTCAGCGAGATCGATTTGGCGCTCGCGATCAAAGTTGGCGTGCCAGAACACGACCGCAGAATAGTGCGAGAGATAGGCATAAGCCCGGAACGGCAAAATGAGGTTCGTGACGGCGGGAAGCCGACTCGAAACGTGGCGGAACAAGTTGCTGAGCGACTCGCCGTCGAGCTGGTATCCCACGATGACCAGGAGTTGAAGCAGAGCAAGCACCGGATGTTCGTTGCTCGAAAGTACTTCGTCCTCGCCACGGCCCACGTACAAGTCCCGCAAGTCCTCGGAGAAGACGTCTTCCTGAAAAAACTCGGACTCGATGACGGGTCGAGCCAGGCGTACAAGTCGCTCCGCGAGGATCGTGTACAACGAGGTGACACGGTCAAAGTCGAGATCGCCCGGTGCAATTCGATTGACAGCATTTCCAGCTCCGGATTCCAGCAGTGCACCAATGTCGGTGACGAGTAGCGCCTCGTCCTGGGCGTAAGTTAGCCGGTCGTCCTCGGACGGTCCAACTTCAAGCAAGTAATCAAGCCAAAGCCGCTTGACCAGCGAGTTGCGCGCTGATCCGTAAAGCTCGCGAGTCGCAAGGCAGAGCGCGAGCCTGGGGCGGGCGAGCTGAACGACCAAACCAACGAGCTCGGTCGGCAGCGCGCCTAGGCCCGCGAGTCCGGAAGAATGCATAGAGTGTCGATTCATGGGGGTGGCAGTTACATGGGAGTGGAGTGCTCAACGGGGAGCGGCGAACGGGGCGGAGCGGCGAGGAAGATGAGTCCCACGCTCCTTCGACCTCCACCACGTGGCCCTCGTGCTCGTGAACGACGCGTCCGCTCCGAACGGGCTGGGCAAGCATGATGTATTAATTATACTTGAGGCACCTAAACGCTTCGCGTTTGGTTTTCAATCGAGGGCTTAAGCCCCCGCCACGTATGGTGCACGAGTGGTGGAGGTGCTGTCGCGTGCGTCCCGCACAGGAGATTTAGGTGATCGAGCTATGGAAATCGTGCTATTGATGGATTAGATGATAGAATACACTAGGTTAATACTCTACTGTGTTTTCTGTTTCTTGGCGTTCTGTGAGCCGTCCTCGCCTCCAGCACGTTTGTTGGCCAATCGCCGAAACCTTGCGTTGAGAGCATCTGACGCGCGCTTGGCGACTATCTTCTCAGCCGCGTGCTGGCGCGAGAAGAGAGTCGCGTCGTCAAAGAGTTTAGCGATGCGCGGGTCGCCTGGCGCGATGGCTGTACCTTGATCGAAAGCGGTCTTGGTCAGCTCGTCGAGCATCTGGAGCCGGTTGTCCTCGGCCACTGCGAGTGGATCCGGCTTCATGGACTTGAGCACGGCTCTCGGGATCGGCTGAAGCACCCACAGGTACTTTGAGCGACAAAGCCGCGATAACGCCACGTACAGGGAAGCGCCGCTGATGAGACGCTCCATGCCCGCGGGACGCGGAGCTGCCAGGGCGATGGCGTTCTTGGTCACGCCTTGAACCCCGTGGACCATCATGGCGAAGGCTGGCACCATCGGGTACTGCTCGATGTGCGCGACGGCATGATTAGGATACTTGCTCCTGTTGGTCTTGGTGTTGTTGACACAGAGTGGGAGCGAATCCCCCGTTGTGCTGACGACCCGCTCTCGCGACGGGGAACCGCCCGCCATGTACAGGAGGTCCTTCTTCTCCACGGCAAGCGGGATGACCGTGTCAGGCCACGCGGCCGGCATGCCCGGGAAGCGAGGGCCACAAGGAGCGTCGGGCAGGTCGATCCACACGTTGAGTGGAGCGCAGGATGGCCGGTACATGTTGGACGCGGTTCGCGTAAACGTGGTCTCGGGCTTCCAGTCGATGTGGTGCACGACGCCAACCGCACCGTTCGCGCACCCCTTTGCTACGCACTGGTTGGTCTTGACGCGCATCTCCATTCCGACGAAGAGCTCGAGGATGGCCGGCAGTTCAGTCGTGGTTTCTGGCTCTCCTCCAAGGCGGAACACGTCCTTGTCGCAGATAGCGACACGTTCACGCGTGCGGCGCCTATCACGCGGGCGCGTGATGTTGCCCTTGAACTAGAACACGATGCGGTTCGGGTTTGCTGCTGCGAGCCGCGTGTAGAGCAGGTTGAAGGCGTGGCGCGTGTGGTTGTCGGGCGCGATAACCGTGAGCCCGGGCTGCTTGAGGATCTCCTTGAGGACGTTGTTGCCGTTTTCGTCGACCTGCTGCTGAAGCTGAGTGGTCGTACGCGAGTTGATCAGGTCGCACAGCGTGTCCGACGCCTCGACGAGGCGGAGCGCGTCCATTTCGTTGCCCCATGGTGGATCGTCGACAAATCGGTTGCTCTTCACGAGACGAACAGCGCGTGTAGCGCGCCAGTACGCGACCTGGCCTCGATCCACGTGCTCGGGGACCGTCAATTGATTTGACGTCATGCGCAGGTAGAATGAGTCCGGCGCGTCGTTGAGCACGGCGGGCACCTTGTACAGGGCAGTTCCGTTGACGGGAGGCAGCTGTAAATGATCGCCGGCACGACGATGCACCCGCCGAATGGTTCGTCGCACCGCCGCAGAAGGCGCAGGTTCGCGTCGATACGGCCGAGTAAAGTCGCGTCGCACATGGAGAACTCGTCGATGACGACGCCGAGACGCCCTTTCCACGCGATGGCAACCGCAGGATCTGTACGCAAACGGGCCACGTCCGGGCTGTTTTCTTTCGGCCTTAGCGAGAAAGAGAACGCGGCGTGGAAGGTCGTACCGCCAACGTTGGCGGCCGCGATCCCGGTCATGGCCATGACCATATGGCACTTTTCCCGGTTCCAGGACGCGAGAAAGTATCGGATCGCATTGACGACGCGCGACTTGCCCGTGCCGCCCGAGCCAGTGAGGATGATCGGCGTCCGGTCCTTGCTCAAGGGCGGGAGGGCCGCGGTGCCGACGACATGTTGGACGTCGTCGCGGCCCAGCAGGATCAAGTTCTGCTCGGCCGAGGCCGCAGCGTCTGCGATACCCGCGTTGCCGCCGATGAAGCTGTCGATGAGCGGCATGAGGAAGAGCACGAACGCGCGGTGCTGCTCTTCGTTGAGGTTGAACTTGAGCGAGACCTGCGCGAGGCTCGCGTACGTGGGCGTGTGCACAGTGCGCTGCTTCTCGTCGCTCTACTCGTCGCCGCGTGTGTCGTAGGCAAAGTTGCTGATCGAGTCCGCGGCCTTGGTGACGAGGAACCGCGCGAGCGCGTCAGGATCCTTTGGCGTGGTCGTGAAGGCGCTGCGCCAAACGTCGAGGGCTGGTCCGAGTTCTGGTTCGGGCACGTCGACGGCCATCTCCGGGTCGATACCATGCTGAGATGTGTTTGTCGAGGCTCCAGATGGCACTGCAGGAACAATACCGATCATGGGTGGCTGCCCGGGCCCGGGAACGACAGGTACGGCGCCGACATCCGCAGTCGGATGACCTTGAGCCGCGGCAGCGCACAGTTGAGCCATGATCTTCTTGACGTCAGTCGGCGAGATGGGTGTCTCGAGGTACGGCGGCGGCGGCGGCGCGGCGTTGACATCGAACGGCTGCACGTCGGGGAAGAGCAGGGTGCCCATCATGCCGTGGCCCATTCCAGGGATCAGCGTAGAAGTCACGCTCTCGATGCGCTCGAGGCTCGCCTCGGTTTTGCCGTCGTCAGCCAGGATGCCCTCCACGTCCGAGTTGACGATAGTCGGGTCGAGAACAATGTCGTTCTCCGACTGACCGACGACGCCAAGCACGGGTCCGGCTCGCGCGACGCTGACGGCACCGCCGCGGCCGCGGTTCCTCTGCGACGTGAACGCGTCGGACTCGTCAGAATCCGACGACGACCCGGGCTTCCCCGGCGACGAGGCCTTCACCTCGGCAGGCGTGCCGCGCACGATGAAGGGCCACGAGTGCAAGCGCGACGGCCGCGAGAACCTTGTCAACAACCTCGCCGCGCACCAGGCCGCCCGCGCCGCGGCAAACGGCGTCGCATCGGGCGCCGCTGGTCACGGTGTGCAGCAGGCCGCCGCCTCGATTGCCGCGGAACCCGCGGCGCAGCAGCTCACGATCCAGCAGCCCGTCGACATCTCGGCCGCCGTCGTCTCGCCCGCCGCGGCGCCCGTGACGCAGGAGCACGCGATCCATCCGCCGGCTGTTGTGTCGCCCGCCATCAACTCGCCCGCCAACACCAAGAACGCCGGCGGCATGAACACCGGCACCAAGAAGTACGGCGGCTTCCCGAGCTGCGCGGACCCCAGTTGGACGCACTCGTTCATCGCGATCGGCAGCATCGACAAGATCGTCGTGGGGGTGCCGGACTCGAACTCCGTGTCGGTCGGGTGCGACATGGACGACGCGGCCGCAGCTGCGGCTCCGACAACCGCGGCGCTCGCGGCGTGCACGCCCGCCGCCATCGGTGACGACCAAGCCGGTGTCCCGACGTCTACCGCCAACGCGACGAAGCGCACGGCGGCGACCGCCGCCGCGGCCGCCGAGGAGGAGCACGAGGAGGAGCACGAGGAGTGCGTCGTCAACGACGAGCACGAGGCGCAGCCCAAGCGGCGCCGCAGCGGCCGCCTGTCCTCGTCGACCTGATGCACTCGCTCCCGCCCCGACTTTGTTCATTCCCCTCGCGCAGGCTCACGCAGACTCTTGTTTCCTCCCGCACAAAGATATACTTTTCGTTCTCCTACGTTCACATCGCTCCGATCCTCTTGAACTCAGAAGCTCGCGAAGCACGCGAGTCGGTGCAACGCGCTCCGCTCGCCCTTGAGTGGTTGGCGCCGCGCGGCGCTTCCGCGGGTTGGGCCGAGGCCGATCACGTGCAAGGCCAGGACGCGTTGCGCCACAGCAGTCACATGAGAAACGACGCGTCTGTCACGCGTTTTCGGGTCGCTCGCGTGGATCGCGCTCACGTGAGCGTCGGCACCCTATCCGGCAGCGACCCGGTCTAGAAAGAGGGCTTTAGCCCTCGATACGTTTCTAGTTGCGCTCATAAACACCGAAATCGGTCTAAATAGTCCCCCGATCGCGCATTCTTACGCGTCGTGGAGTCTCGTACAGTGCCTGAGAGTGGAACGACTTCACTGCCAAAATCGAGGGATGCTTTATGCTGTGTATTCAGGAGGAAAACTACTACGCAACTCAAAGTGCAGGAAACCCGCTGCTCGACATGGTCAGCGGGGCAACGCGCCGAAGTTCGCGCTTGAAGGCCAGATTGACGCCGCTGGAACCGGTCGACTCCTTGAGGTTCGAGACGGTCCGAACGATCCACTCGGTGCCCTTGACACTGTCAAGCGCGCCTGCGTCGATCGCGCGCCACACGGAAAGTGGAATCTCGCCGCCGTGCAACTCGGTGCTCGCGAGCATGTCCAGCGCGCCCGCAAGATCAGCGCGAAGCAGCAGCTGGATCATGGCGAGCATCGGGTGTTTGAGTGTGTCGCATGCGCCGTGACAATCTTCGGCACGCGAATCAGACTTGGCGAGATCTGGAATGCCCTCAAGTGCCGCACAGAGCGCACGTCCAAGTTTCGGCACGATTGTGCGCACCGCGGCTGAGTCGATGGCAATGAGATCGGACATTGTGCGAAGCCAGGCACGCTGTCCGAAAAGCGGGCATTTGGAGCACGCATTGCGGAACGTGTTCAGGTGGACGGCTGCGTGGACGCCAACACGGCCACGATGCTGTGCGTGGAGCATGGCGGCGAGAAGAAGCGGTGCCGTTTCCTCGGTGCGAATCCACTCGCACGCGCGGTCGCGGGTGGCTGGGTCGCGAAAAGCGGCTACGGGAACCCACGCGAGGGCGGTGCACTCGAGTGGTCCGTAACGCGAGACGAAAGCGTTGGCCAGAAGGAATATGGGCCAGAGAGCGCCGTCGGGAAGGTCTTCGCTGCGAAAGATAACGGCTAGAGCCATGTTGGCTGCATCATCATCAAACTCCTTCGTGGCGCAATGCATGCGCACTTCAAAGCTGCCTGAGAGATCGTTCGTGATGAAGCAGCACATTTGATCCACCAGCGTGCCTAGGAACCGAAGTAGCTGGTCAGGGGAAAAGTGGGTCTGGGCCAAAACAAGAACATGACTCCGATGGAGACCCATGCAGTTGTAAGGAAGAAATTCAAAAAAAAGCTAGCCGAACGGGGACATGTCATGTTAGTGACCTTCAATGGGAACCAAAGAGCAGATGATGGATCAGCATACCGCTCGCAAGCACGCTACGCAGCCGGTGCCCAAGTTGCTTAACAATGAACTTGACGCGCGTTTTGTGATGAATGCCGTGACAATGCCTGAAGGCCTTTTCAAGCTGTCGAACCCAAAATTTTCCATTCAAGTTTAAATGGTCATCAAGTACTTTGACGACACCGGCGCTGAGCTGGTGCTTGTTGTTAAGGAATGCCGCGAGGCCTGATTGTTGACTACAACGATTCACTTCGAGCAACGCGTCGCCATGCCTGCATGCAATAGCGTGGCGGAGGGCGGCGGCGTAGTTGAGTATCGCAAGCCAAACAAACAGGTGCTTGCCGCCGTAAAAGGTCAACGTCCTCTCACACCATTGTGCACCGAGAAGCCAATTGAGCGTGTCGATAACGTCTTGGTCACCCGGCTCGTCGGATTTGATCGGGAGCATTGAGAGCAGCTGTGACATGCCATGGTTGGTGCGCAGCAGCTCGGTAATCCGCAGACGTTGAAGCCCGAGCCTCGAATTGGCGTGGAGCACGTCGATGATTTTGGGCGACCAGAGATGCGCAGCGTAGTAAGCGAGGAAGTTGGTCAGCGACATGTCCGGGTCGTTGTTGCTGCCCTGCAAAGTGAACTTGTCGAGAGCAAGACGCGACGCCCAAGTGTGCGAGACCCAGGCGCGGAGCTTGAGCTTGGCCAATAAAAGCTGCGGAAGACGAGTGAAAACACGCGCGATGACGTGCGCGTACTCGGCGACGTCAAGGTGACGCGTGCAATGAAGCAGGAGCTGCACAAGCGACGCGCCTGGGTGCTCGAAGCAGTTAACGTATGACTTGGTCGATTTGACAGCATTGCGAAGCACGCGGAATGCCTTGAGGATGGTAGCTGAAATCTTAGCAAGCACGACGTTATCGTCAAGGTCCAAGCGTAGCTTGTCCAGCGCGAGATCGAGAAGCTGGTCAATGAGAGCGGTAGCTGCCGCCGATTTGAGAAGGCCTTTGGCGGACGCAGGAGGACCCTGCGTGCGGAGCCGACGAGGACCGCTCCGGATGTTGTGTTCAAAGTACAAGCCGAGATCGGTCGGATAATGACGATAATTCAACCTGCAGACTTGGCCACGCATCCGGATTGGACGTCCTGGCGCAAGACCCGCGACAGCCACGACCGAACGACGGGGCCGGAGCGCACAGCGGCGCAGAGCTCAGGCCCCGCGGCACACACGATGGAGCGCGGGTGCGCGAGCTGCAGAACTGGCTCGAGCACCTCGGTCGGAAGGTCGCAAAGAGTGGGGTCCCGAGGCTTCATTAGATTCATTGCAGTGAGTTATTAAGTGAGCTGCGCTGGCGGGGTTATATGGGGAGAGCGAGAGTAGCCCCCTCGCAAGCGCGCAGTGGTGCGTTCAAGCGGCGAGCAGAGCAGCGAGCCCAATGCGGCGAACACCGCGTTGCTCATCTCGCCGCCCGCCTCGGTTACCTGTCGATTCGTCAGGCCTTAGCGAACTGCAGCCATGTGCTTGAGAATTGTGTACTACTCAATGACCCGAGCCGCAGCCAGCTCAGCTAACCCACTAGCCGCCATGGCCAGTCGCGCTACGCGCGGTAAGTGCGCAGCGCGTCGACAATGTAGCTGCCAAACTTGAGGATGGTGTCGAACATGTCGCGCTGGCCGCCCGAGAACCCGCGCCAGTTGGCGAAGGTGAGCAGCGGGAGAGCCTCGCGGCCGAGATCGCGGATCGCCTGTGCCGTCTTGTACGCGGACGCGGGCGTCCACACGCCGGGCGGCTCGACGATAGTCTCGGCCGAGTCCGGGTTCGCCGGGTCTGCGGGGATCACGGCCTCGACGGTGCGCGTCTCGACGGCGATCGCGCCGACGGGAACACCGCCGAGGCGGCCGCGGCCGACCACGACCGTCTTGCTCCACCCGTCCATGGTCTCCATCCATGAGCCGCGGTCGAAGAACCCGCCGACCCACGCGCCCGACTCGTCGCGGTGCCCGTGCAGCATGCGGCGCTGGTCGTGCAGCGACCTGGTCGGCGCGAAATCAATGTCGCGGTCGGCCTCGTCGAACTGGTACGAGGCGGCGTCGCCGGCGGCGCCGTCCGCGACCGAGGAAGCCGTGGTCGAGAAGGCCGAGGCCGGGTGCGCGGCGGCAATCGCCGCCGGGTTGCTGATGGGCGCCTGGAGGATCGGGAGCGGCGCGCCGCGGTGGGCGGGGACGTAGCTGAGCCACTGGATGATCTGGGCGACACCGTGCAGCGGATCGATGGAGGTGAGGTGCGAGATGCCGTTGCCGATCACGATTTGGACGCCGCCGAGCTGCAGGTTGGACGAATACACGTCGCGGCCGATTACCTTGTTGAGGGCCGCGGCGCCCGTGAGGATGATGGGCTGGCCGTCGCACTGGATCGCGCGCTGGCCGAGGCGCACCAGGGACGCGCCGATGCCAACAGAGCGGCACGCGACGAGCGTGGCCGTGAAGATCTCGTCGTATGCGGCCGACGCCTCGCCGGCGATCAGGCCCGAGCCCATGAGGTTCTTGACGCCGAGCCCGTCCTTGATCCCGATCACGTCGACGATGCGCATGTGCGTCTCGCCCGTGTCGTCGTCAACGAGGCGCTCGACTGTGACCGAGTCGCGCAGGCGGACGTAGTCCTCGGGCGTGAGTTACAGATACTTGAACCCGAGCGCGGGGTCGCGCGGGTCGACCCACGCGATGCGGTACGCGGCGAGGACCTCGTCGGCGAGACCAATACGCACGCTCGAGTTGGCGGACACGTAGATGCGCAGGACGCCGAGCTCGCGGGCGAGCTTGGACGCGGCGGCGAACACGTCGTCCTCCTGCGGGCCGAACGAGCCGATGGCGAAGGTGATATCGTTGGCGATCAGGACCATGAACCGGCTGCGCGGGCACTCGGGCGTCCTCATCTCGACGAGCCACGCGACCATGCCGCACGTGTTGGAGCCGATCGGGCGGGCGACCTTGCACAGGGCGCCGTCCTTGCCGAGGACGAGCTCGACGGCGTCGACGAGGTTGCCGGCGGGCCGCGCGAGGTGCGGGTACCGCGCCCACTGCTGGGCGAGGGCCTCGTGGACGAGGTCGAGGTAGTCGTAGATGTAGGTGGTGCCCATGACGTGGGCGCGGTGCCGCCTGGGCTGCACCTTCTCCTTGTTCGGGTACGCCCAGTCGGCGGGCGCGAGGTGGTGCTCGCCCTTGCCCGACGCGGACGACGTGCCCTCGGTGTGCAGCACGACGCGCCCGCGGTCGTCCTTGACCTCGCGGTGCCGCTCGGCCTTGATCACCCCAGACAAGTTCGACACAGAGAACCGGCACGTGGTGGTCTCGGCGCCGGTGGTCGGCAGGTGGCACAGGAACCGGACCTCGGCACTCGTGATGTGCAGCTTCCACAGCCGCTTGCCGTAGCGCATCAAGAACCCGGCGAACGAGTCCTGCACCTCGTTGGGCGACACGGGGAGCTCGGGCAGGAAGCTGAGGAACAGGTGGTTGTAGTCGGTGTTTGGGAACCGCTCGGCCGCGAGCTCGAGCTCGTTGAGCGTGTCGATGAGGATCCCGTTGGAATCGGCCGTGGGGTACTCGACTGTCCACCGCTCACCGACGCTGGGCGTGGGGCCGCCGGGGCGGACCAGGGCGCGGAGGAAGAACCGCGAGTTGAGCGCGTTGTCCTTGCCGACGGCGTGGCAGACGTGGATGCTGCGATTGGTAGGCGTGGCGACGGGCACGAGGTTGAAGCGCGCGAGCCGGTACAGCTCGAGCTGCAACGCGTGCGACGGACGGCTCGATGTTGCGGATCGTCGCGTCCTCGCCGAACGCCAGCCGTTCGCCGTACGTGAAGTACCGCGGGTACTGGCCCTTGCGGTACACGACCATGGTGACGCGGCGGATCCCGCGCGACCTGAGCGCCGCCGTCGACAACGTCAGGAGCGACCCGAACAGCGACGACAGCGCCGCGTCGGTTTCAGCGCCGTCGGCCTCGTCGTCCCAGGTGTTGGCCGCAGGCACCTCGATCGCGACGTTGAGCACGTGCCACGGCTCGGTGCGGCCGAGCTTCTTGGCCTGGACCTGCGGGAACAGCGCGAGAATCCCGGGCAGGTGCAGCTGGAGCTCGGCGGCGTCGCAGACGGCGGCCATGATGCCGACGCGGACGGGGCCGAGTTCGACGCGCTTGACCATGAGCGTCACGTTCGAGACCGACGCGGCGCGCAGGTTGTCGTACGCTGACCCACCGGCGGCGGCGGTCGACGCGTTCCCGATCCCGAGGTCGTGAGCGGAGACCTGGAACTGCCACTCAACGAGCGAGACGAGAAACGCGTCGCGCTTCTTGACGGCGTGGACGCGGTACGTGTTGTAGGCGCGGCGCACGTACATGTCGAGGGCGATAAGGCGGTCGACGGCGGGCACGTCGTGCTCGTAGAAGAGCGAGGGGAGCACGTCGAAGATGGAGAAGGGCGAGTTGATCAGGTTCAAGGCCTCCTCGCGCGCGGCAGGCGACGCCTCGGGCAGCCCCGCGACGGCGCGCGCCACGTCACGGAACTGGCGGTACCGCTCGTCGAACCCGGGCAGCTGCATCGCGATCAGCAGCGCACGGGCGCGGAGCTAGACCGACTGGGGCGCCCTTGGCCTTGGCGGCGACCGAGACGGCCGCGGTGCCGCCGAGCTCGGCGAGCTGGTGCAGCGCCGTGTGCTGCTTCTGGACGTTGGGCGAGCGGGCGAGGACCGAGCGCTGGGCGGCGACGAGGTCGAGGACCACGCCGATCGCCTTACCCTTCCACGCGGCGCGCGAGCGCGAGAAGCACGTCCAGTATTGCGCCTCGAGCTCCATGCGGGTGCGGAGCTTTAGCACCGCTTCTCGATGTGGACAGCGTCTCCGCCCAACATGAACGGCGACTCGAACACGTAGAACCGTCGACCGCGTGCGCGTCGGCACCCGCCTCGTACCTGCGGACGACCTCGAGGATCGGCGCGATGGCAGCCTGGTCGGGCACCGTGGCGAGGAGCGCGGCTGCTCGGCCGCAGGGAACGGCGTGGTCTCGGTGGACGCGGTCGAGTTGAGGTCGAGCAGCTTGCCCTCGAGCCCGTTGGGCAGCCGGCCGTGGTAGCTGCCGAGGACCTGCGCCGTGTGGAGGAACGGGAGCTCGGGGCGGTGGATCACGTCGAGGTACGCGGCCAGCAGCGACGCGACAGGCTGCACCTGCTTGAAACCGTCGACGGCCAGGTCGAGCACCTGCTGCAGGTCGAGGTACCGCTAGTGCGCCTTGTTGGCCTTGCCGACGAGGACGACGACGGCCGAGGCCAGGGGCGCGGCCGTGGCGGTGGCGGCCGACAGGAGCACAGCAGCAAACCGCGCATTTCGGCCTCGCTCGAGCGAGGCCGACCACGTCGAGCTGGCGATCGACGACGGGAACGGCTCGACGCTCACCTCAGCGGTCTTGACCTGCGACATGCCGTCGAGCTCGAGGACGGCGAGGATCTCGCCGGCGGCGATGGGCGAGCCGGGCTGCTTGCGGCCAGGCGCAAAGGTGCCGGCGTCGGTGGTGACGAGCGGCATGATCATCTTCATGACCCCGATCTCGGCGAACGCCTGGCCGGTGTCGACGTGGCCGGCGTTGGGGATGAGCCAGCGCACGAGCTTGCCGGGCGACGGCGACGGCGACCGCAGCTGCGTCGGGTCCGCCTCCTGCTCGAGGACCACGGTGCGCCCGTTGATGGACATGCGGGTGCTGGCCACGTTGTCGGAAGCGTACGTGACGTGAGACCCTTGCGCGTAGGTGACGAGGACGCCGCCGTCGGGCAGGGCGGGGGTACGGACCACGACGTGCGAGTCGTTGAGGCGCAGAACGAGCAGGTCGCGCGCGGTGAGCATCACGGGGCAATGTCGTAGCGGACGCCGTCGAAGATGAACGAGGTCGAGAACTCGTCATTGATGCCGGCGAGCGTGGGCACCTGGCTCTTGTCGAGCGACTTGAGGAACTGGGCCTTCTGATCCTCGGCGGCGAGGAAGACCATGGTGGCGGCGCCCGTGACGACCGAGACCCATCGGTCGTGCCGCTCGGCCGTGAGCTTCTGCTGGATGCGGGCGTCGAGCCACTCGGTCGAGAAGTGGTTGTTGGCGAACTCGTCCGTCTCAAGCAGCGTGATCAGGTACTCGACGTTCGTGCGGAAGTCGCCGCGGATGCGCAGCTCCTTGGGCGTCATGATCATGTTGCGGCGTAACGGGTGGCGGTCGTGGAAGTACGCGAACACGTGGCCGAACTGCGAGTCGGCAAACTCGTGCAGCCCGCCGTTGGCCGACACGGAGAAGTAGCCCCCACACGTCCGTCGACGACCGGAAGTTGAGCTCGACGAGGTGCCCGCCCGACGGCTTGAACCCGGCGTCCGGGTTCTCGGCCGTGATGCGGCACGCGATGACGTGGCCCGTTGGCGCCGGCTTGCGCTGGATCGTCAGCGACTGCGGGTTGTCGAAGTGGAAGTCGATTTCGGACGTGGTGTGCGGCTGCAGCCCGTACAGCATGCACACGGGCGAGATCCGGTGCAGCGGGATGTCCATGGCGACCTGCAGCTGCGCCGCGGAGATGTTGACTCCGAACACCATCTCGGTGGTCGAGTGCTCGACCTGCGGGCGCGGGTTGCGCTCGAGGAAGTAGTACTTGTTGCTGTCCACGTCGTAGAGGAACTCGGCGGTGCCGGCGTTGACGTAGCCAACGAGCTTGGCGAGGAGGACGGCCGACATCTCCATGTCCTCGGAGATGGCCGGGTCGGCGATGGTGACGGGGGCCCCCTCGAGGATCTTCTGGTGGCGGCGCTGGGCCGAGCAGTTGCGGCCGAACAGCGAGATGGCGTTGCCGTAGGCGTCGGCGAGGATCCGGACCTCGAGCTGGCGCGCGTTGGACGCCAGGCGCATGAGGAAGATGTGCGAGCCCTGCACCTCGGCGGCGACCTGCGCGAACGCGGCGCGGAACTGCGACGGGTCCGTGACCTTGCGGATGCCCTTGCCGCCGCCGCCCTCGGACGCCTTGATCTATTGGTTTTGGGGGGGAGGGTGCGAGGGTGAGCGAGCTGGTCGGTCGTGCGTCAGAAAAACAGGAGAATTAGCGTACTTTGAGCGGGTAGCCCACGCAGTCCGCGACCTCGATGGCCTGCTCGACGTCGGTGACGCAGGCCTTGAGATACAGGTCCTCGGGAACGTCGATCATGCCGTCGGCGTTGCGGGCGTCGGTGACGAGCCCGTCGCCGGACCAGCCCAAGGTGGGGACGTTGGCGGACTGGGCGACGATGGTGGAGGAGATCTTGTCGCCGAAGGCGCGCATGGCGTTGCCTGCGGGTCGATGAAGACGATCCCCTTCTCGTCGAGGCGGTCGGGTAGGCGCCGGATCTCGGAGGCGTGGCCAAAAACGGCTCACACGGCGTCGACGCCGGCCGAATCGGCGAGCTCGACGATCAGGTCGACGTTGGAGTAGTAGCAGATGGTGTCGAAGCCACCAAAGACCGAGATGACGCCGTCGACCATGCGGACGTACTCAGCGCTGCCAAAGGGACGGAAATGACGAACTAGACGTTTCGGAAACGATGCAGGAGGTCGGTGAGTCTCGCAGGCACAAAGAAAGCGGTGTCCTAGCTGGGGAACCGTGACGCCGCTGTTGAGCAGCATCTCGTGGGACCCACCGACACGATAAGGTTGTGTGCGAGTCATGCTTAACGTACAGTTCGATAGAGGAAGCGAGTTGCGCTCGCGGCGAGTACCAAGTACACGGCGTTCTCGTTGAGCGCGCCGGGCCGGGACGGCGGCTGGTCGACCCCAAGTTGTGCGCGCGAAGAGTGGACCAATGCGTCTTAGAAGTGTCGATATACATGTTGCAGCAGGTTATGGGCTCCGAAAAATGCATGGGAGGGGGAGCGTGGGATGCCCGAGTTGGGCGGCGAGGTGGCGATGTTGACGCGTCGTTCATTTTAAGCGTCACATGAGCTCGCGTCGCTTCTTCGCGCTCGTGGTGAGGAGCGGACTTCGAAGACACATCGTTGAGCCGTGATGCCCGTCTCAACAGGGGAACTCTTCAAAGTATCATTTCGCGTAGTACGGTTCGAGCTAGAGCTGAATTTGCTGAGTGGGAATCAACTTGCTCAAGGTGCGTGGCGAAACGTGGCCGCGGTCGTGGCCATCACAGCGGCCATCACGTAACCAACCTCACGGCGGAGGCAGCCAACGCAGCTGTTCTCGGCGGGCCGGTGCGACTCGAGCTACTACTCGATCGACCAGCGTCATGGCAGGCGAGCGAGACAGCTAGCTAGGCGACGATCAGCGACAAGGAAACGTCGCTCAAAGCCAGGAGCAAAACCTCAAGCGAACCTTAGCGAGACCAGGACAGGGACGAGGATGGAGTAGCAGGTAGTTTATGCAAAAACGGTGCAGTAGCGAGCGTGTATATATAGGACAAGGGTGGAAAGATCAAAGGTGGGGAAAATTGCTCGACAAACCTGCGAGAGGATGATGGGCGGGAGGTGCACCACGCGAGCGCTTACGCCTCGAAGTGGCACCAGTCACCGTAGGGACCGTACATCTCGTCGGGGTTCTCGGCGTCGGGCGACAGGAGCCAGACGGGCGCCGTGATACCGTTGTCGGCGATGACGAAGGTGATAATGATGGCGACCAGGGCGGCACCGACGTCGAAAGCCGTGGCCAGGACGTAGTTGTTGCGGCGCCACCAGCCCGAGTGCCAGCGGTACATGTAGAACTGGAAGAAGGTCGAGACGAGGAACGACGACAGCACGAACGACTGGTTGGAACCGGGCGAGCCGACCGTGAACAGCAGCGACGCGTGGAACAGGTGCCACGGGATGCCGGGAATGAACATGGCGCACACACGGAAGATGATCGGGAGCACGGCACCGGCGACGAGACCGCCAATGATGATGGGCGAGTAGACCGACTCGAAGAAGAAGCGGATCGGGCCAATCGCGCCCCAAATAAGCGAGGCGTTGTAATAAACGTTATCTGGGTGGTTGATGGTGAGTTAGTGTGTGTTGGGAGTGGTGGGGGAGTCGAGGGAGTCGGTGGTCGGAGCAGACGAGGCGCGTCACCGCAGCCACCGTCGCGTCGTTTCAGCACGAGCTCGCGCTCGCGCAGCCCGAGGAGCTCGAGGTCGAGGAGACCGAGGTCGAGGAGATCGAGGTGGAGAGAGAAGGTCGAGGTGGAGAGGAGGTCGAGGTCGAAGTCGTGGAGAGAGACGAGAGAAGACGTACAGCCAGTGGCGCCCCAGACCTTGCCGGGACCATCCGAGCCGCCGTTGTCCTTGAGCCACTCGAGCTTCTCGGGGTTCTTGATCCACGACTCCATGACCGCGAGGCAGATGAAGCAGGCGAGAAGCTGCGAAAAGATCTGCACGATGAAGACGTGGCGAGGCGGGACCTTCATGTAGTGGCCGAGTTTGAGGTCCGAGAGCAGCGTGAGGCACTGGTTCGAGACGGTGACACCGAGGCACTTGAAGGCCATCATGACGATGGGGCGACCGGGCAGGATGATACCGATGATGAACCTGGGTGGGTGGAGGCAAGAGAGGTGGGTCAGCGTCAGCTCGGCGAGGCGCGCGCGCGTCGTGCGGCGACGAGTCGAGCGAGAAAAAGAGCAACGTACTCGGCAATGACGTTCATGAAGAGCGCGACACCGGCGGTGGCGTACACGACCGAGATGGGGATGGTGCCAAGGATCGAGACGATGATGGCGAGGATGGTGACCCACCACTCGGTCTGGATGCCCGAGAACTGGCCGACGATGATCGAGACGACAGCCGTGAAGACGAAGAAGCCGTAGTACCAGGTGTCGGGGACCTCGGGGTACTTGTCGATGAGCTGGCAGTGCACGTCGTGGTCGTCGGCGTCCGACTGCGAGTAGCGGAAACGGTTGACGATGTCCTTGCCGTACCACACGGCCGTGTGCGAGATCGAGGACGTGAACTGGGCCATGGAGCCGAAGTACGACCACGCGAAGAAGGGGGACATGAACACCTAGGTTTTCGAACGAAAAGGGGGTTAGGGAAGGTCGGGGGAAGTAGGGAGCGAGGTCGGCACGCGGGGAGGTCGCCAGGTCGGCCCCGAGCCTCCACCACGCGAGAACCACCATAAAAAAAAACGTACCGGCTTCTGGGCAGCGTAGACCTCGTCAATGAGGATGTTGGTGGCCGGGTCCACGAGGATTTCAGCTCCAATCTTCTTCCCGGCATTATTCATAAGCTTGGAACTGTTGAGCGAGATCTTCGGCTTCGGCTGGTTGAACCAGTTGCCCTGGGCGGCCAGGGGCGAGATGATCCACATGAAGAGCACGTAGGACACGAACTGGTTGACGGCCGACCAGTAGGGGACCGACATGGCGGCCGAGCCGAAGGTGGTCCAGTCGAGGTTGAAGGACAGGATGCCGGTGCCGGCCATGGGCGAGCCGTACTTGGCGAGGACCGTGTTGGGGGCGATCCAGCAGAGGATGGGGAAGTAGCCGAGCATGGGGGCGAGGAAACCGGGGCCGATGAAGTGGTAGATGGCCATGCCGAGCGCGCCGATGCCGAACACCTTGAACTGCGACCAGTGCTTGCCCTCGGCCTCGGCGACACCAGCGACCTTGACGTCATGGAACGCCGTGTATAGGGCGACGCTGGGCAACACGGCGGGCCTGCATCGAAAAGAAAGCGGTCGGGGGAGGTAGGGGAGCGAGCGGTGAGCGTTTGGTCGCAGTCGGAGGTCAGGGGGACGAGGGACCGCCGATTTTCGACCGCAAACGACGCGCGACGGTGGGCAAGCGTGCGCTCGTGCCCGTGCAGCATCGTTCGGCGGTCGAAACTGCGAGGGGAGAGGGGTAGGGGCGGGGCCGAGACCGAGGTCGAGCGACCGAGCGAGAGAGCGTACCAGATCATGTGCGCGGGGCGGATGAGGAAGCGACGGCAGACACCGGCGATACCGAAGCCAAGCGTACTGGTCGTGTACAGGAAGAGCAGGCCCCAGAAGTAGCCGACATCGAGGTTGTAGAAGGCCTGCTGCACAACGAGGTTGTCGGTACCGTAGATGCCGGCGGCGCCAGTCGAGCCGAAGATGCCGATCAGGACGTGCTCTTTGACCGAGAACGGGCCGGGGTTGGTGTCGACCTCGACGCCGAAGAGCGAGAACTTGACCGAGGGGATGACCTTGGCCATGAAGAGACCCATCGGGTACGACAGCAGGACAGCAACATAGCTACGTTCGGGCGTATCTCCGTCAGTTTTCTGCTTTTGGTCCCGGAATCGCGCGTAATCGGTTCAGCGGACACGTACGAACTGACCGCGAACGAGTTGGTGCGGAAAGTAAAGATCTGGTTGAGCACACCCAGGACCACCGTGAAGACCGTGCCGATGATCCAGACACGGAGGGTGAGGGAGGGGGTGTTGACGTCATCCGTGGTCGGCACGATGTCGTTGACGATCGACTCGAACTCCTCGTCGACCACGAAGCTCGACGACTTCTTCTTGTCGAGCTCGGCCGCCTTCTCGTTCTTGACGTCGGCGGCGCCCATGGTAGGTAGTGGTGGTGGTGGTGTAGGTCGGTGGTCGATGCGGCGGCCAGCAGCGGCGTCAGGCGGTGATGGGCAGGATGATGGTGTGCTGTTGTCGCGCCGGGCCGGTCGTCGAACGTCTATACTGGACGAAGCGAGGGGAGTGTGCGGGGGAGCCCGACTATTTGAGCGCGCCGGTCGAAAGGTGCGCGCAGCGGTCGAGAGCCGAGCAAACAAGGGGAGTTTCGAGCGCTGACGCCAGTGGCGGCCATGACTGGCTTGCCAGTTTCACTTCCCTTTTCGCCACGCAGCCGTCACCAGTCACCGTGTGCGAGGTCCGCGTGATGGCATAACGCCATCTCGGTACGGCGGGAAGTCTGCTCCCGCATGACTGTGTGACCGCATGGCAGTTATGGCAGGGGGCGGTGGCGTGAACAAGCACAGCGCGGCGAGGGTTCGTCACCTGAGTCAAAGCCGGTCACGCGCGGGCGAGCGATCGTGCCATGGGGCCCGTTTGCCAAGAACAGGTTGCTGCCGCGCGGGGGTGGATAGCACCATATCGCCAGTGCCATACGCCGGAAGTTGGCCCGTGAAACGCAATGATTCCGCGCTGATCGCGGACACCCGGCGCCGCGCCGGCCTTCTGCCGCGTTATCATGGCGGCGCCGCGCTACGTCGCGTTACATTTCCGGGCTAGCCTGGGTCAGGCGCGCGACGCCGGACGCCAGCTGGCGTAAAGCTGGCGGCCTGGCGTCGCCCTGGCGTATGGCGTTCTACGCCGCCGCTTATGCGGAAGGCCGAGTTAGCCGGCACGGAAACTCAGCCGAACGCGCCGTCTGGGTCTGTGGATCGGGCAGTTCATCCCTCCGATGTCGCTCGCTGACCGAGCTGAACCCTCGGCCTCGGCGTGTGCGGAATCCGCGGCCGGGAATCCGGTCGCCACCTCCATCGAGCGTCGCCCAGCATCTCTCTCTCCCCGCGCGTCCTCATGTCGATGGCCGCCGTGGAGCCCGTCCGCCCCGGCACCCTCACAGTCAACGGCGGCCGTGCAACCCACCGACCCTCTCACTCGCCCATCCACTCTCGCATCACAAACTCTCGAGTCGCACAACCGTCTCGCCGTGGGGACGAACCATGCATCGATCCGCATCAAAAATGGCCGCAACCTTCCTGCGCGCGAGTTGCGGGGGCGATGCTGCATTGCGATGCGCGCCGCGAAGCTCCGCCGATGCTGTGTGGAACGTTGAGGCTTGCGCCGCTCAAGCCGCCCCCACGTTCGCGGGATGACGCGCCCCCGCTCGCTAGGAAACGCCCGTGAACTTCCTCGCGCGCGTGCACCCGCTGCCCGCGAACACGGGCTGCATGATGTATGCGGCGAGCGACTCTGGGCGGGAACCGCGCCGGCGAGCAGGATGATGGGGAGCTTGATGGGGCCATCGATCCTGCCGCAACTCAGCTCCCACGCGTCCGCAAGCTGCACCGGGCCGCCGTGTTGCTGATTTATGACGACGCCAGGAACGCAGGTGAACCGGCGCTGAATGAGAGCATCAGCGACCAAGTTCGCGCCCATCCATGAAGCGCCGGCGAGGCGGTCACGGTCGCGTACGCCGGCTCTAAAATCAGCATGACAAGGCTAAGTGAGAGCAACAAACGTGAGACAAGTCGATTGACAGGATCAGTGAGGATCACGGCCGCAAGCGCTCGCGCTCGCGCCAACGGCGCGACGAGAAAGGCGGTCGTTGTCATCGCTGCGAGGGGGAAGCCATGGCCTTGACCGCGTTCTAGACCTAATCTTGGCGTAGTTGCACGTAGTTGTATGGCTGCTCGAGGTGGGCGGGCGTTGGCTGGGGCGAGAGTGCAAAACGTAGCGCAACGCGTTGCTCAGGAAACGTGACCCCGAGCTTTGCCCGCTACGAGGCGTGGGGCCCCAGGACTGCGCTCAGCCCTTTCGGCTCGATAAGTGTCCGGCTAACTGATGTTGGTCGCGTCGCGAGAGGTGTTGCTTCGCTCAACTCATGATGTATTTGTTAAACTCTACCTTGGGGCCTCCCTGTCGTGGCTCGTTCACATGATGTACCGCTGCTTCCTCAAGTTGCAGTCCTTGGAGGTCTCGCGCTTGCGCTTGGCGCCGCTACTGTGTACCGCCGATCCCGCTGAGGTGGAACATGCGTCCGTAGCCGGCAGGTGGCACGGCTGGATCTCGACCACGCTGAAAATGTCCGGTGATGGCTCGCGGCTACGGCCCGCGTTATCCGCGGCCGCGGTGCCAGATTCGCCCACCGCGAGTCCAAGCACCCTGCGGTACTCGGTGGTCAGACGGACGACGAGGTGAGCGAGGGCCAAGCGCTTGACCGGGATCTCGGTGGCGGCCCACGGATCGTCGTACGTCGATGCGCCGCTGCCTGCAGCGAACTCGGCAGCGATCCTGGCAAGCGACGACAAGCCCGCGGTTGCCGTCTTCGACTCGGCTTTGGGCTTGGCTCGCGGCCGTTTCACAAGGACCATGTCGAGAATGGTCTTGAGCATGAGGCGCGGGTTGTGCAGGATGCGCTCGATGAAGTGCATGACGTAGACGCCCGAGTCGTAGTCGTTGAGCTGGGTCGGCACTTTGGCGTCAATCTTGAACACCTCATAGCCGGCCTTGACCTTCAGCCCGCGCGCGTTGGCCTCGCGGACGAAATAGTCGCCGAGCTGGTCCGCAGCGAGCTTGTGCCTGGACTTGGGGCGGCTGTCGAGAATCACGATGAACGTCTCGTTGCCGAGGTGGTACGTGTCGTCAAGCGTAGCGGACTCCTGGACCGGCACGACGTTGTCCGCGACAGTGGCCAAGTCGCCGCGATCAATCATGTCGCTGATGTTGAACACGACGGCGAGGTACCATTGCGTCGGCTCGTACATAGGGATGATTATGAGCTTCTTGGCGAAGAGATCGACGTCGCGTGTGTGTCGCGCAACATTGCGGTACCCGGCCGCGCGGTCGGCGCCGGTGCGTGCGAGCAGCGAGTAGAAGTAAGGGCTGTAGCAGTGTACCGCGGCGCGATGGGCCTGGGTCAGGGTGTCCAGCAAGTATTTGCAGTACAGTTCAATGAGCGTGTCGTTGATGCACTCGGGCTCGTTGAGGCGCATCGCGTCCTGCACCGTGATGGTTAGGGACGTCGCGGACGCGGGAGTCCCGGCGATCGACGGGACGATGGTCGTGGGCACGGTCATGACGGGCGGAGCGCGCGGGATCGGGTACTCGAATAGTAGCATCGTCGGGATGACATCAAGCGCGTTCTCACGGAGGGATTCAGAGATGATCGAGTGCGCTGTGGGGCGAATGAGACGCGAAGCGGCCGCCTCGCTGGCCCGCTCGCCGCGT
Organism: Blastocladiella emersonii ATCC 22665; assembly: GCA_025594325.1. Taxonomy (NCBI): domain Eukaryota; kingdom Fungi; phylum Blastocladiomycota; class Blastocladiomycetes; order Blastocladiales; family Blastocladiaceae; genus Blastocladiella; species Blastocladiella emersonii. The sequence goes on along the minus strand of JANHCV010000009.1, from coordinate 787,203 downwards.
TGAGTGAAGGCTGGTGGATCACTCGGTATTGGCGCGACATCGCCCTCCTCGTCACTGCTGCTCATGACGAAGTTGGACGCGTTGCCAGCCATGGGTGCGGACAAGCTCGGCTGGCCGAGGCCCTGGGTGGGGATCCGTGGTTGACCTCGGTTGTGCAGGCCCGCGGCCCGCACCGAGGCATGGGCGCGGTTGACACGGTGCGTATACATGGCGATTTGGTCAATTTACATGAGTATTCGTGGATTGCATGCAGTCGCGATTTTCGGATGGCGACTGGTCGGTTGGGATAGTCACGACGCGCACTGCGCTCGCGAGTGTCCCCCGCGCGAGACACGCCCCAGACGCGTCTCGTTTCCGGCATGCGTCACACACTCGACGCGTCGCGCACAGTGCAGGGAATTGATCCAATCATCTCCTTGCGTCAACTCACATGCGCGTCAACTGCAGCCCCGCGATGCTGCACGACTTCTGCCGAGCCTGCCCTTTGACGGTGATCTGTGCATCAAGCATCGCTCGCGCAATGGTTTCGGATCGAGGATGGCCTCACTGTCCGTTCGTCTAGTCCTGGGCCAAGCCGGGATACACAAAATTGAATTCAAGAAACGCTGGCGAGCTTCATCGCGCGCGTGCGCACGGTGCTCGCGTACACGGGCTGCATCGTGTACGCAGCGAGATACCCGATGCGGGCCACGAGCAGCGTGAAAACTGCGGCGGCGAGCAGGAAGATGCGGAGGTAGACGGAGCCGTCGGTTTGGTCGAAGCTTAGCTCCTACGTGGGCGTCAACTGCATCAGATCATCACGTTGCTGAATTATCGCTGCGGTCGCAGTGTCACACACCTTGCGTCGAGCAAGGGCATCTGCCACCGAGTCGTCGCCCGTCCGTGGCAGGGCAAGGAGGATAGCGACCACGGCCGCGTATGCTGATGCTGTGACGAGCACGATGAGGCTAGCCGAGAACAAGAAACGTGAGTCAAGTTGAAAGACAGGATCAGTGAGGATCACGAGCACAACCTCGCGTTGTTGGCGCGGCTCGCGAGGAGGCAGATGGTCGCCGAAACCGCTCCGAGAAGGATGAGAACAAAGAGACCAGGGCCTAGGCCGAGCACTCGAACTGTCGTCGACATGGTTGCATAAAGTTACACGACCGCATTGGGTTCGCAAGCGTCGGTTGTTAGGAGGGGAAGCGGAAAGCGTGGCGCAACGCGTCGCTCACGAAACGTGACTCGGTTCGAGCTTGTCCCCCGAGCATAACCGCGCCTCCCACTCGGATACGACCGGCGAGCATCAGCCCATGTAACAGGAGACACGACTCGCTGCACTCGGAATATGACGTCCCAAGCACCCCGATCCCCCATCCTGCCGCTGTCGGCCAGCCCGCCGAGCGCGCTCTCCTCCTCGGCGACCTCGATACCCCGACCTCGCTCGACGGATCCGCTCCTACCACGCAACTCCTACGAGTCTCCCTTGCCCTACGCTGATTCAAGGCCTAGCTCCACCATGGGCAGATCCCGCAGCAACTCCTCGCGCAAGAGCCCGACCTCGGCCGCAGCGCCTGCGTCGCTCCCCGCCGCGTCACCGACTCGCTCCACTGCATCGGGCGCTTCGGCCTCCGCGGCCGCCGAACCGCGCCACCGCCACATCACCGTCGACGACGACGCACCGGGCGCATCCACGGGGTCGCTCGCGCCCATCGTCTCCGACACGCCCATGAGCGTGTCCCGCAGTGCCTCGACCGGGGGCACCGACCAGGCCGTGACCGACTCGACCACGGCGATCGCCCCGAGCTCGCCCGCCGTCAGCGTGCACCCACCCGCGCGCCGCCCGAGCTCGCTGTTCCGCCGCAGCACCTTCTCCTCGGCCAACCGCCCGAGCCTCGACGCGGACCCGGCGGGCGGCGGCGGTCGCGCCGGCGGGTGGCGCCAGCTGCGGACGGCGATGCGCGCCAAGACGGCGCTCATGACGACCGCCGCGTCGATCCAGGAGGCGCCGATCCGCGCGGTCCCGGGCGCCGCGCCGGGGATCGACGTCGAGAGCGAGTCGATTGACAAGTATTTCGGCGAGCGGCTCCAGGCGCCCGTCAAGGGCATGGTCGTCGACTACTGCGAGTCGCGTGTGGCGATCCAGAACTCGCTCGACAACACCGACCTCGTCGCGGCCATTGCGCGCCCGCGGCCCGAGTCGTCGCTGGTCCGCTGGGTCCACGTCGAGGGGATCTCGTGGGACGTGCTCAAGCCGCTGTCCAAGCACTACGGTACGCAGCTACGCTGCGCTGACCGGACTAGGCGCTGACACGCACTCGCGCCCGTCTAGGCCTCCACCCGCTCAGCATCGAGGACACGCTGCACCTCCCGCAGCGCGTTAAGGTCGACAACTTTGCCAACCACCTGTACGTCTCGCTGCTGGCGTGCCGCCTCGCGGGCACCGACGACGCGGTCACGGCGCCGCCCACCGACTCGGCGGCCGACCTGTCCAAGGTCGACGTGCAGCGCCGCCGTCTGCTCAAGCAGCGCACGCGTGCTACGCCGGCCGACGGCAAGTCTGAGTGGACGCTCGTCGACATTGACGCCGACTCGGTGCGTTACTTGCGACTACGCGGTGCACGCTCGCTACTGACGGCGCTCGCCTCGCCTTGTGTAGCTCAACATGTTCCTGATGGACGACGGCAACACGCTGCTCACCATCTCGCACTTCACGAGCGGGTACATTGTCGACCCGATCCTGTCGCGGCTCAACAACGCGCGCACCATGCTGCGCACCGAGTCGTGTGCGTCGTTCCTCCTAAATGCGTTAGTCGATTCGATTGTCGGTCGGTATTGCTTCGCGTCATCGCGCGAGTGAACCGGTACTGACCTCCCGCCGTGTAGACCACTACCTGCCCATCACCGAGAGCTACTCGGAGCTGTTCGCGCGCATGGAGGCGACCGTGTTTGAGAAGCCGTCGATCCAGATCATCCAGCGTACGGCTCTCTGCTCAACCTCGCGCGCCTCGCTCCCGGCTGACGTGCACTCAATCCCTCGTAGATTTGCACTCGACGCACGCGGATCTGATCAAGCTCAAGCGCAAGCTGACGCCGGTGCAGGCGCTGATCCGTTCGCTGCGCTCGTCGGTGCACCGGACATCGGCGTCGCACGGCGGGGCCGAGCGGCTCAGTGCGACGACCAAGACGTACCTGGGCGACGTGCAGGACCACATCGACACAGTGCTCGACCACGTCACGACGCTGCAGGAGTGGTCGCAGAACTTGACCGACCTCACGTTCAACTGCATCTCGTACCAGACCAACGAGAACATGAAGGTGCTCACGGTCGCGTCTGTCGTGTTCCTCCCCATCACTTGGCTGTACGTTACACCCGTTCGGTGAGTTGGTGCCACGACTGAAACTCCTCGTCGCTGTTCAGGGCTGGTGTGTACGGCATGAACTTTGAGAACTTCCCCGAGCTCAAGTACGAGTACTCGTACCCGATCTTCTGGGCCGTGTGCGCCGTCATCGTCACGACGATCCTCATCGTGCTCAAGCGCAAGCACTTCATGTGATGCAGCGGTGGTGGGGCGCGTTGTTGTTGGGTCGAGTGATGCGTGTATTGATCGAAGAATAGGTAACTTCTGGCGTGCATGGGCGAGGTTTGCTCGCGAGGGACCGTGCTCGGCTCGGGCCCGACTTGGCCATGGTCCATTGTGAGCTGTCTTTCGCCATCGCACCGTTGCCGTCGATGGCCGTGCTCGTGGCCATGGCCACGGCCTCAGCCCCGGTCCTATTTTTCCGCGGGGCCACGCAGCAAAACGTGGCGGCGGCGCGGTGATCGTCGCGAGGGGGCTGCCTGGTCGCCGCCACCTCCACTCGACCGGCCCAACTCCCTCCCTCGAGGCCGTGAAAGCGGCGCTCTCTCGCTCCCTCACTCTCGCTCTCCCTGCACTCAACGCAACGCAATCAATACCATGGAGAAATCAACTGCAGTACCCGATCCCAGCCCGAGCTCCAGCGCGAGCGCGAGCTACGGCGCAACGACAACGACCTCCTCGCCGCCTCCCGCCTCGGCAGCGACGCTCGACCGCACCGCGTCCGCCGAGGCCGAGCGCGCGGGCGGTGACAACCTGACGTCGCTGCCGCGCCCGCGGCGCCCGAGCTCGTTGTTCCGCAACCGGAGCGTGAAGCGGACGGCGGCAGTGGCGGACCGCCCTCGCACCGCCGACGACGCGGCGAGCGTCTCGGGCGTTAGCCTCTCGGGCGCCAACGTCGGCCGCACGCTGTCGCGTGGGAAGCCGATCAACCTGCGCAGCGGGGCGGGCGGGTGGCGGCAGCTGCGGGCGGCGGTGCGGGCCAAGGCGGGTCTGCGCAAGGCCGGGACGCACGCGTCGGTGACGGCGATCCCGGGCGCGGCGCCGGGGATCGATATCGAGAACGAGTCGGTCGACGGGTACTTTGCCGACAACCTGCAGGCGGCGGTCAACGCCATGGTCGTCGATTTCGACGTCGAGCACATGAACGTCGAGTCGAATCTGAACAACGACCGGCTCATCAACCTCCTGGGCATGCCGCGCCCCGCGGACGCGGCGGTCCGATGGATCCATATCGAGGGGATCTCGTGGGACGTGCTGCGGTGCCTGACCAAGCTCTACAGTACGTTACGTGCACCCGTGTCGCGCGACGAGCCTCTGCTGATCTTTTGTGTGTGCAGAGCTCCACCCGCTCAGTGTCGAGGACGCGATCCACCTGCCGCAGCGCGTCAAGCACGACGTGTACCCGCAGCACCTGTACATTTCGCTGCTGGCGTGCCGTCTGGCGGCGACCGACGACGTGGCGGCCGTCTCGGAGCGCGGGCTGCCGACGCTCGAGACGCTGAACCGGCAGCGGCTCCGGCTGCTCAAGCAGCGCAGCGCCGTCGTCGAGGACCTCGAGGCGCCGCTCGACATCTACGCTGACAGCTGCAGCCTGTTCCTGCTCAACGACAACACGCTCATCTCCATGACCCACTTTGACGCGTCGTACGTCGTCGACCCGATCGTCGCGCGCCTCAGCAACGCGCGCACCATGGTTCGCACGCTGTGCGACGCGTCTTTTCTCGCGAACTCGTTAGTCGATAGCATAGTCGGTCCGTCGCCGTGATCGCTCTCTCGCCACAACGACGACTCACGCCGCCCCGACGTAGACCACTACCTCCCGATCATGGACACGTACCAGGAGCTGTTCGAGCGCATCGAGGAGCACATTTTCGTGCAGCCGACCATCAAGCTGATCCAGCACGTGCACGCGACGCACGCGAACCTGATCGAGCTCAAGCAGAAGCTGCTGCCCGTGCAGGCGCTGGTGCGGTCGCTGCGTTTGTCGTCGTCGGCGACGTACGACCGGCACGTCGAGCACAAGGCGAGTAGCAACACGCTCAGCTCGCTGGCCACGGGCGTGAACGGGAACGGGACCGCGCTGCCGCGGCTCGCGGACCGGCTCACGTTCGAGACGCGCGTGTACCTGGGCGACGTGCAGGACCACATTGACTCGGTGCTCGAGAACATCGAGACGCTGCAGGGCTGGGCGCAGAACATGACCGACCTCGCCTTCAACTGCATCTCGTACCAGACCAACGAGAACATGAAGCTGCTCACGGTCGCGTCCGTCGTGTTCATGCCGCTCACGTTCATTGGTACGTTCTCGCGCGACTTGACGGCTTCCCTCGACACCTACTGACTCTTCTTTGCCGCCGTCGTGTAGCGGGCTACTTTGGCATGAACTTCAAGACGTTCCCCGAGCTCGAGTACGAGAACGCGATCCCCATGTTCTGGCTCGGATGCGTCGTGATCAGCATCCTGATCCTCGCGCTGCTCAAGTACAAGCGCTTCTTCTAGAGTTTTCAAGAGTTTTGCCCATCCATCCCATACCAGTACAGTACACATACATTCATCGCCAGCCTATAGGTTCGTTCTCAGCTTTCGTCGGGGTCTAGTCGGCCCGGCCGACGCTTCGTGAGTTGCGAGTGACGCTGCGCCACCATCGACCGCGTCCTCCTTGGCCCGTCCCCGTCGGCACACCTCGCGTCAGCACACGATGGTTGAAGAAAGCAAGACCATCTTGATGTATACGAGTAAAAACAAACACTCCCTCATCTCCCACGCCAACTTACTTGCGCAGCGGCGCGCCGTCGTCAGCAATCTCGGACGCGGGCAGGGTCGCGTCACTGGCGGCCATGAGCTCGGGCGGGTCGCGGGGCACGTCCGAGGTGCACCACTTGCAGCGCATGGCGCCCTTCTTGATGGTCTCGAGGCAGAACGGGCACTTCTCCGTGTCGTCGACCTTCTTCTGGCGCTGGATCTTGGCGATCACCTGGATGAGCAGGAACAGCGCCGCCGACACGATCAGGAAGTTGATGACGGACGTCAGGAAGTTGCCCCAGTCGAGCGCTACGTGGTGAGGTAGAGCAGTCAGTCACGCTGTTCTAGAGAGCGATGGCCATGGCCATGATGAAGGCAACGTACTGATGGCACCGTCGGCCTTGGCCTGGGCGCGCGTCGTGTACGTCGAGTTGGACGTGCGGCCCTGCTTCATGACGACAAACTTCTCGGTGAAGGTGAGGGCCTCGTTGCCGCCGGCCAGGGCGAGGATGGGCGTGAACAGGTCGTCGACGAGCGACTTGACGATGGCGCCGAAGGCCGCACCGATGATGACGGCCACGGCGAGGTCAATCACATTGCCGCGAGCCACGAATTTTTTGAAGTCCGAGAATACGCCTGCAAAGCGAAGAGTCAGGGCCTGCGGGGCCGGGGGAGCGGTGGCGGAGCGCGCGGCGGCAGCGTACCGAGGCCGGCCTTGCCGACCATGCGTCCGCCCTTCATGGCGCCCTTGCCGACCTTGCCCACTGCGCGAAAGTCTCCAGCCATGGTTGATGTTGATGGAGGTGTTGAGTTAGGGGTTGATGCGTGGAGAGACGAAGCTCAGAGCTGCATGTGCTACGGAAGAGCATGGACCGGGAGCGCGGGTCCGTCGAGGGTTTTATACGCCGCGCTGCCCTCCTGCTGGCCGACCGACTGAAAGGTTACGAGGCGCAGCAGCTCCCGCCGTTGCACGAGGGAGCGTGGCTTGGCCGGAAAATTCCTTTGCGTCGATCAACGCCAGCCTCAGCCGCGCGTCGAACAACGGTCTGCAGCTGGCCAATCGCGCGGCGCCGACTTGGAGCTAAGGGCCCCATTGGGGAAGCGCGGGTGCGACGACGTGTCATGCATGGCGTGTCAGGAATGCGTGTCTATTACAGTGAGAGGAGAGGAGGGGAGGATGCTACGCGAAGATCTCGGGCGGGACAAAGTTCTCGGCCGACAGCAGGCTCGCGCCGAGGTTCTCCTGCTGCAGGAACTTGGTCGGGAACTCGACTACGCGACGTACAAGTGTTAGCGAGAGCCGTCGCGGCGCGTTTTCCGCGTAAGAAAGCGTACCGAGATGTCCCTGGACTCCGCCGAGCGCGGCCTTGGTGTCGGCATGCGGCATGTCATGGAGCGGGACCGCGGTGGTGAACTTGGAGTACTCGGTCCACGTCTCGACGGTATCGTCGGGGACGCAGTGGAACACGTCGCGGAAGACTCGCGTATTCCTTGCGGCCGTCTGCTCCCACGCCGCGTTGAACTCGGGCGCGAGCACGTTGGCGAGCGCCGCGTCGTGGCCGCTCGACTCGAGGCACCCGACGTGCTCCTTGAACAGCTTCATGCGGAGCCCGTGGATCGCGCGGTCCGCGCGCACCTCGGTGTCGCCGAACCGCACGGGGACGTCGCCCGCGCCCGACACCACGAGCGCGAGCTCCGAGTCGCGGTCGCCCAGCATGCTGCGGTCGTTGATGTTGGCCGACCCGAGCACCAGGAATGAGTCGTCGACGATCATCAGCTTCGTGTGGATGTACACCATCTCGGTGCACAGCACGCCCGCGGGCTCGCCACTGTCCGGCGTGGGCGACGGCGAGCTGGACCCAGGCCCGCCGTTGGTCCCGTCAACGCGGAGGAGCGTGGGCGGCGGAACCCCCGCGGCCACCTGCTGGTCGGCCGGCGAGATGATGGAGCTCGCACTCCCCACCGCACTCGCGCGGTCGAGCGCGGGCATCGACCCCTGCGGGTTGGTGGGTACGGGCGCCGCGGCGTTGAAGCTGGTGGTGCGTCCGCGGAGCGACCGGACGCTCTGGCGCTCGGAGACGGCGCGGGACATGCGCGATGCGCGCGACGTGGCGCGCGGGCGCGCGGCGGCCTCGATGGCCTCGGGCGACGCGACGATCTCGTCCCACGCGCGCAGGCCGTAGAACTTGATGTACTTTTCGTGCGGCACGCCCGCCGCCGCGAGCCGCGCCAGCAGGCTGTCGGGGCCGCGCGAGATGGACTCGTACTGGTAGTTCATGACGAGGCTACGCGCGTGAGGTCAAATCAGTTTGCGCGGTTGAGAGCGGCGCCAAGATGCTGAACGCACCGCAGCGTGCTCGCGGCCGAACTGTCGATCGGGCCGGGGAACGCGGGCAGCAGCGGCATCACGACGATAACGCGGAACGGCTCGCGCCGCTCGTGCGCCTGCTTGATGCGCGTGTACAGCGCCTGCCCGATGCGGTTCCGCGCCGGCGCGTCTGGCCGTGTCGCCGTCACTACATGTTTAAAGGATGTCAGATCGCTGCACACACGCCGCGCCCGCGACCAAGCGTACCAAAGAACTGGTTCTCGATGTAGATGAAATGCTTGGCGTTGGCGATGAGCGCGAGGTACGCCTCGTAGATGGAGCTCTCGGTCTGTACGCCCGCAGACCACGGCGACACGGACCGCGTGAGCTGCGTGTCGTGCCTGCCGCCCCCGAAATCGAGGAGCGCCGCGTCGACGCCCGAGATGGCCGCGAGCTGCGCGGGCGACATGCCCGCATTCGCGACGCCCGGCGGCAAGAGCATGGGGACTACGCCGTGCGACGCGGGTTTCCGGCGCTTGGTGTAGTTCCAGCGCTGGACAAAGTGGCGCGCCGGGTCCGGGTTCCCGACGACGACGCAGGCGACGTCGTGCCACGGCATGCGCGGGACGGACGTGCGGTCAATGATGTCCGTGGCCCACGCCGAGTCGACGGCGCGGAAGTCGAGGACGCGCGGGTTCGAGTAGTCCTGGCCGGGGAACACCTGGCGGCCGGACCCGAGCGGGTGCGGGTCGGCGAGCCGGTGCGCGTTCGTGTCCCAGCGGCCCAAACAGATGTCGAGCCCGCCCATGAAGGTGACGGCCTCGTCGACAATGACGCACTTTTCGTGGTGCGCCCACCACGGGTTGAGCCCGTTGCCGAGCACGTCCGGGTCGCGCTGCACGTGCACGTTCGGGTGCAATCCCAGCAGCGCGAACTTGGTGTGGAACGAGTTGTTGGCGAGCGCGGCCGCCACCTCCTTGTACACGAGCACGTACACGTCGACGCCCTCGCGCGCCTTGCGCTGCAGGAGCTTGTCGAGGCGCCACGCCTCGGCGCCGGCGTTCAGCGGCCGCCGCAGGTACAGCTCGGGCGTGAGCCACCAGTCGGCAATGTAGATACACCGCGTCGCGGCCTCGATGGCGGCGGCGAGCCGGTCAAAGTACGCCTCGCCGTCGACAAAGAACTCGACCTGCGTCCCGCGGTGCACGGGCGCGAACCCGTGGTACGGGTGCGGCGCGAGGTGCGCCTGGTGCGCGGCCATGTCGCGCAGGGTGAGGAGCAGGTCCTCGTGCTCGCGGGCCGACTCGGCGCGGAACTCGCGGAACTGCTCTTCCCCCGCGCCGACGCCGTACGTGATGCGGATCAGGGGCTGCCGGAGCACGCCGACGCGCGACTTGAACTCCTCGACGACGAGGTGCGCGCCGTCGAGCAGGACGACTTCCTCGGGCAGCGGGTCGTCGATGTCGTTGAGCAGCACGAGCCACGTCGGGCCGACCATGAGCCAGTGTTTCGCGCGGTGCGTGGTCGGGCCCAGGCACGCGCCGAGGAACCGGCGCGGCCGGGGCGAGTGCACCGTCACGTACATTTCGAGCGGCTTGTTGGGGAAGTGGCGGTCGAACGACAGGCACGAGAAGTTGAGGAACTCGCACAGCCGGCGGAGCTCGGGCGTCAGGTTGAGCGCGCGCAGTAGGTCGCCGAGGTACGCCTTGATGGCGGCAGCGCGCGCCGCGGGCGTCGTTGGCGTCTGCGGGTTGCCGCCGAACGCTTGCGGCGCGTGCCAGTCGATCCACCCGGGGAAGTTGGGCAGGTGCACGGGCCGCCGCGAGATCACGTTCTTGAAGGCGGCCATGGACCGCAGCTGCAGGAAGTCGCCCTCGTCGCGGTACACGGTCCACGCGTACGGGCCGTAGCAGCATGTGATGGCGAAGGTGATGGCGTGCAGGCTCGGCAGACGGTGCTCGACGCGGTCGTCGACTTCCTCGACGTGGAACTACGGGCGGTCGCGGGTTAGCTTCGGTCCGCGGGTGCTGCGAGGCGAGCGTACCTGGAACGCCTCGAGGATGACGGGCGGCTACATCATTCGTTGCTCAAAGGTCAGCACATTGCCCGCTCGATCCACCATGCAGGAACACACGCACAATCTCGGCCGTGAACCCGACAAACGGGACCTTGAGCGCAGACCCGAGCAGCGGGAAGAAGGCGAAGGCGGCCTCGCGCCCGCGCTGCGCGTTCTGCTTGCGCGCCACGCGGTGGTGCAGGAGCTGCTCGACCCACGCCGACAGCCGCTTCTGCGCGGACGGCGACTCGGGCACGTCGGTGGCGGCGGGCGTGGTCGCGCCCGTGGTCGAGGACCCGGGGGCGTAGTCGTCCGTGTCCGACTCGGCGTTTGTGGTCGCGGGCGCACCCACGACGGCGTCGCTCGACTCGGACCAGAACTTGGGTATCCGCGACGCCCACGGGCGGTTGACCGAGGTGCGCGTGCCGGCGGCCGATGTGCTCTGCGGCTGCGACGAGGACGACGCAGCGGCGGCAGCAGCGCTGGCATTGGGATCTCGCGCGCCGGAGCCCGCGGTGCCGTAGAAGTTGACGTGTCGGTCGCCGGGCACGTTGAGCGCGTCGCGACTCGTAGCGGGCGACAGCGGCAGCGACGACGACGGCGTGAGCTCGTGCGACTCGGTGCGGTCGCGGCGCAGCTGCAGCGGCACGCCGGCGCCCGTCTGCGCCTGTGGTGGTGGGGACATGAGGATGCAGGACACGCTCGCGTCGTCGCTCGACTCGCTGTAGGGCGGCGGGGGTTGCGGGCCGGTGAGGCCGAGCGCCGAGGCGGGCGGCGGGGACTGCGACAGCAGGAGCGACGTGGACGTGGACGGCGTGGTCTGCGTCGGCGCGGCCGGCTTGTCCGACGGCGGGGCGGAGGCCGACACCTGCACCATGCGACAGCGGGATGCGCGCGAGACAGACGCGGGCCGGGCCGGGGGCGGATCTGCGGCGGGGATGGATGTGGATTTGACTTCAGAATCGAAGCAGAAGCCGCGATGCGGCGCGGCGGGGGAGCTGCCGGGTCGCCTCGGAAGAAGCGAGCACGAGCACGCCGCCGGCGATGGACGGTGAGACGGCGCAGCACACGCGGTCGGTCGATGCGTTGCGGCGAGTGCAGAGTCACCGCTCAACAGGAATGCTTCGTGGTCGGCCGTTGCCTATGCTTGTCGAGGGGAGAGAGAGAAGGCCGAGTGCCTGCGACGTCGCGTCCACCCGAGTCGCCGTCGCCGCGCGCTCAGCTGCAGCACGTTGCGCGTGTGGCGCAGGGGCCACCGACCACTCACCCCTCCCATCCTCACTTGCGACCAGCACCGCGGCCATCACGCTCAGAGGATGATGGTGATGGCCAGCGTCGAGGACGCGGCGTGCACCCGCGCGAAGACGGTCAGGGTGCGCGGGAGACGGGTCTCTCGCCGCGCTCGCCGCCGTCGTGGCCGCGTGTCTCGCGCCGCGTGCTTCGCGCGGGAGGCAGCCCGGCGGATGACCGGCTTCACGCACGACGCGTCGCCGCTTTGAGCACACGACACTCGGGCAAGTTCTCGCCTTTGGCCCATCCATGGAACGCGATGCCATCATGCTGCAACAAGGAAGCTCCACGACATCTCCCGCCGCACCGCTCCCAGCAGCGTCCCTGCCGCCGGCGGGCCGCCGCCGCACCAGTCTCGCGGGGCCAGGGCCGGGTCCCGGCGGGCTCGCCATCCCGGGCCCGCGCCGGCTGTCCGTGATCCCGTCGAACCCGGATCTGCTGGCCGAGGAAGACGAGGAGACGACGGCGAGCCCGCTTCCACTTCCACCACCGCCCATCATGCGACGCGCTCCGACCATGGCCACCACCAACAACACGGGTGGCGGCGGCGGCGGTCTCGCGCGCGCCATGTCGACGCAGTACGCACCGCCGCAGACGCGCCGCACGTCGACCAACGACCACGCGCTGCTGGCCGGTGCCGGCGCCGGCGCGAGCTCGCCCGGCATGTCGCTGGCCGCAGGGCCCACCGAGCCCGCCTACTCGTGGGACGACCTGGTCAGCGGGCGGCCGATCCCGGCCACATCGGGCCGCGGGACCGGGAGCACCGCGCTCGCGAACGGCGGCGGCGGCGGCGGGACGGGCCAGGCGGCGCTCGGGATCCCGCGCAACACGTCCAAGAACTTTGCGCGCAACCTGTCCGTCTCCATCGGCGGCGGCACGGGCGGCGGTATGGCCGGTGCGAGTCCCGCAGGCGGCGGCGGCGCGATGACCCCGCGCTTCTCGACGTGTCTTCCCGGCACGCTCTTCGCGCCGCCCGCCGTCGCCGTCACAGCCACCGCGGGCCCCGGCGGCGACGACCAATCCACATCCTCGCCCAACGCGCACCTCTCCGCGACGCCCGGCGCGGGGTACTGGCGCAACCAGTTCCCGAAAAAACTCTTGCGCGCGAGCGACATGCGCAAGCGACAGGTCGCCGTGGCCGCGGTCCCGGTGTCCACGGCGCTGGCGTTCCCGCTCGACCTCGACGCGTCACTCGCAGCTGAGCGCGCCGCGGCACTCAGCCGCGGGTCCACGGGCGGTAACCCGTTCGCGCACCTAGTCCCGCTCGCCGACGCGGTGCGCCGCGTGCACCAGCTCACGGGGACGCGGCGGCGGAGCGGCGGAAGCGGAGGCGAGCGTGCGGCCGTGACACGGTCGGGTGGAAGCGACGGTGGTGCGGGGGAGGAGGGCGAGCGGCTAACGTCGTCGTCGCGCCGGCACCAGGTCGGGAGCAACGGGTTGCGGCTGTCCAAGTCGCCGCTGGCGGCGGGCGGCGGCGGCGGGACCGGTGCGCTGCCGTCGGCGACATCCACTACGGCGTCGATGCAGCACCTCGCCACCACCGCCGCGCACCACGCGACGCGGAGTCCCGCCAGCACCGGTTCGTCTCGAGGGTCACGGACCAATCTCGCGGGCAGCGTAGGCAGCGGCGGCCGCAGTAGCGGCTCGCGCACGCTGTCGCGTCTGCGGGCGCAGGCGCTGGCGCCGTCGTGGAAGCACCTGCGCAGCGCGGGCCCCGCGGCGCGCGCGGCGGTCGGGCACCTCGACGCGCTGGCCGTGTCGACCGAGACCGAGGAGGAGTACCGGTTCGCGTTCCAGAACGCGGCGCGCATGGAGCGGTCGATTGTCGATACCGAGGTGCAGCTCGGGCGCGACGCGAGGCGGATCGAGGTCGCGTCGCGGCATCGCGGCGGGAAGGGGCAGCAGCAGACGCCTGGGTCGAGGAGTACGGTTCCCGGTGGGATGTGTGTGCGTGAAGGCTGACGTGCGAGTGGTGCCGTAGATGGAACCCTGTCGGCGCCCGGGACCGCCAACGCGGCAGGCCTCGGCGACCTCGACGACGACGGCGAGGACCAGCAGCCGCACGCGACGCAGGTCATGCTCGACCGCTCGGGCCGGCGGTTCAAACGCGTCGCGGCCACGACGCCCGTATCCGAGCAGCTTCACGTACGTCGTCGCATCCCCGCAGTGCGGCAGCGGATGCTCAGTCTCGGCGGCGGTCTGTAGCAACGCGTGGCCGAGGTCCGCACGGCGTTCGCACAACGCGTCATCGACACAGCGGCCGAGCTCGACCAGGGGCTACGGCTACGGACCAAGCAGCAGCAACAACAGAGACAGCGGAGTCGGTCGCGGGGCGGGACGCGCGACGCGGGAGCGGCGAGTGACGCAGAGGGAGGCGGCGGAACCCCCGCGCTGCTGCTGCGCCACCATCTTGCCCCGACCACGACGGCGGCTGCTGCCGCTGAGGACCCCGCTGCCCCGCGCCCGCACTTGCCTTCTCTCCTCGGCGGCGCACTGGGACTTGCGCGGATCCCTGGCGCGAGCTTGGCGCCATCACCTCCGCAGCAGGCGGCGGCCGGCGGGTTTACGACGCTCCTCGATCCCGCGGGCACGGCGGCGCTCGGGCTTTCGGTCACCGCGGCCCCCGCCGCGGCGATGTTGTCTGTGCGCGGGCAGTAGATTTTGATACACTCGTCGCTGCATCACGATGGACCGGCGACCTGGATCAGGGCAAACTGTTGCATGCAGGCAGCAGCGGAGCGTGGCCGGCCACCCGACGCGCTCACTTCACGCACGCCGTTGCCGCTCGCCCACGGCCGTGCCACCCTAGCGCCCATTGGCGAAGCGAAGCGAGGTGCTCGTGATTTATTTTGGCAGGGCCATCAGCGAAGGCGACCGTTGTGATCGGCGGCGTTCGGTGTCGATGAAGCGCGGCGACGTGGTGGGCGTCCCCGCCGTCCCACCGCCAGCCCCGCCGGCCGGCTCGCCCTCCCCTTCCTCTCTCCCGTGTCTTTCGTCGCCGCCGACGTCGACTGCACCACCCCACACTCCATGGATGGCCGCCGCTGCTGCTGCACGAAACTTCATGCATTCGCCTCGTGATTGAGCGCCCCGACCGACTCTGCACACCAGCTCGCTCGCTCCCCGGCGCCACCTTCCTCCCTCCCGGCTCCCGCTCGCCGTCGTCGCCGTCGTCGCCGTCGTCGCCGTCGCTGCGTTGCACTCCCCGTGTCCCTGGAACCCGCCCGCGTCGTGCAACACCTCGGCGATCCGCGGCTCCACTCGCACCGGCCCGACCGAAATCCCGAGCACGCGCCGTGCCGCGTCGAGACCCGTTCGCCCGCTCGCGAGGGGCCCTGCCCAACTCTGCTGCACCCTCACCCTCCCTTCCGTTCTGCCTGCCCGTGTGGGTCGACTTCGTCGCTGTGGCCTGACGTGGAAAGTTGTGCATCGCCCTCGTCGTCTTCTTCGCCTTCGCTTGCTTGTGCTTGGCCGCGTGCGCCCTCGCCCTCAAATCCCCCACCGCCTCCACCTCCACCACCACCGCATCTCGTCGTCGTCCACCGACCACCGCCGTCGTGCACCATGGGCCTATTCGACTGCTTCCAGCCCAAGTCGTACGGGCGAAAAAAGCAGTACGAGTTCGGCCGCGTGCTGGGACGCGGCACCTACGGCGTCGTGCGCGAGGCGATACACCTGGTACTCTTCGCCCACTCGCTCCACCTGTCGTCCCCACCGCCTCGCTGACAGCTCCCGCCCTACCCGTAGCCGTCCGGCTCGCGCTACGCGTGCAAGGTGATCGAGAAGAAACGGCTGCCCGAGGACTCGCCGTTCCTGGAGCGCGAGCTGGCGTCGCTCGAGCGCGTGCGCCACGTCCCGCACATTGTGCACCTCGTCGACCACTTCGAGTCGCGCACGCGCCACTACCTCGTGTGCGAGCTCGCCCTCGGCGGCGAGGTGTTTGACCGCATCGTCGACTGCGGCCGCTTCACCGAGTACGACGCCGCCATGCTCATCCGCAACGTCGTCGAGGGCATCGCGTCCGCCCACGCCCGCGGCATCGTGCACCGCGACCTCAAGCCGGAGAACCTTCTGTTCCGCTCACCCGACGATCTTCACGATGTCATGATTGCCGACTTTGGGTACGCTACGCTTGCCGGGTGGTGTCGTGGTTTGGCCGGTTGCTGACCGTCTCAAATCGTGGTGTAGCGTGTCCCGGATAGTCGAGAACGACGAGTCGCTGCTCACCGTGTGCGGCAGCCCGGGCTACTGCGGTACGTCGTCCAGCACCTTGCTTCCGTGAGCGCGCAACCTCCCGCTGACACCGCACCCGTAGCGCCCGAGATCCTCCTCAACCAGTCGTACTCGCAAAAGTGCGACATGTGGTCGATCGGCGTCATCACCTTCACGCTGCTGTGCGGGTACTCGCCGTTCGGCCCGCTCGACGACCCCAAGCTGCTCATGCAGCGCATGCTCAGCGGCGTCGTCGACTTTCACCCGCGGTACTGGACCAATATCTCGGACCAGGGTACGCTTCGCTCGTGCTTCGGCATCGTCGCCTCCCTGTCTCACTCCCGTCCGATGTAGCCAAGGACTTTATCCAGCGCCTGCTGACGCTCGACCAGCACGCGCGCCTGACGTCGGCCGAAGCGCTGCGGCACCCGTGGCTCGTGCAGTACGCGCAGGCCGACACGGGCGACCTCGCCTCGCTGCACAACCTCCTGTCGGACTGCGTGCGCGAGAACCTGGCGACGATCCGCGGCCCGCCCAAGATGGCGACCGACGTGGCCGCGTGGCTCCGCGCCCTGCGCGCGTCGCCCGCCAACGCCGACGGCCCGCTCACCCGCACCCGCTCGCCCGCGCCCACGGGCGACCACCCGCACCACCACCTCACGGTCGGCGCGGTCCCGCTCCGCGAGGGGTACGCGCCTAGCGTCCGGTCGTCCGTCTACGACCACGCGTCCGCGTTCGCCGGGCAGAGCCGGTCGACGCTCGCGGTGGACGGGCTGCGGCGACGGGCGGCGGCGGCGGACGACGCCGAGTCGACGGTCGAGCTCGGGCTGCTCGATGAGATGGTCCGCGAGTCCGAGGACCAGCTGTCCGAGCGACGCATGTCCGCGGACCTGCCCCCGCTCACGCCGCGCATGCGCACGTCCGTCGTAGGCAAGAGTCCCGTCCCGCCCATCATTACGACGTTCGATGAGCCCACGGCGCCACTACCGCCGCAGCAGCGGCCGGCGGGGCAGCTCATGGACCTGTTCAACCCGCTGCCGACCGGAACCGCGACCGCGACCGCGTCGCCCGCGAGCCCGCGGCTCACCCCGCCTCAACAACAGCGACAATCGCAACAACCGCCGGCGTCCGCCGTGACCGACGACGTGTACCTCAACTCGGTGACCATCTCGTCGTTCGCGCAGTTTGTCGCGAGCCTGCCGAGCTCGCCCGCGACCGCGCACCCGGCGTCGGCGGACCCGACCGCGTCCCACTTTGCCCTGCTCAAGGGCGCCACCGGCGGGCCGCGCTCTGCCGCGTCTGCCGCCGACTCGCGCGCGCACGGCCGCGCCCTGTCGCTGCAGCTCGACTCGCGCGTCGTCAGCGCGCTCGAGCGGCTGTTCCCGACCACCGCGTCGCCGCGCACGTCTACGCCGCCCGAGAGCCCCGCGTGGCGCACCGCGTTGCCCGCGAGCTGGTACACGCGCACCGGGTCCGAGGGCGGCGAGACGGGCAGCGGTGGGTCGTCGCTGCGCCGGCACGGCAGCCGGCAGCAGCGGCGGAGAAAGTCGCTCGACCGCGAGATCTTTGGCGACGAGTACGTCGACGCGTGCCGCCGCGAGCGCGAGCGGCGCAAGGAGGCCGATGTTGTGGGCGCCGTGCCGCCATTACCCGCGGTGCCGGCCGCGGTCCAGCCGAGCGACAGTGGCGTGCTCGTTGCCGCGCCGTCAACGGGGAAGCCAGCAGCGGCGGATCAAGCGGCGCCGCGGACGGGGCTGCTCGACATGTTCCGGCCGCCATCACCATCACCAACAGCCGCGACGCCAGCAGCAGCGGCGGCCATCCCGCAGACCACGTCGCCTGAGCTCGCGGCCGCGTCGCTGGGCGTGGCCCCGCTCCCTTCGTCGCCGTCCGAAACGCAGACTCAGTAACAAAGCCCAACTCACTTGTAATCATCTCTCCTACCATCCATACACGACGACATCATTTTTGAGCGAGCGCTGATTGCCCGGGAGACACTGAGATACATTTGATAGGAGTGGCGTGAGGTCAGCTGATGCTCTTGCGCCCCGTCCTGCCACGCTTTTCCGCCCGAGCGCGCGCGCCTCCGGGGGCTGCAGCCGGCCGCGGAACCCGCCGCGGGCCCACGCTCCCCATCGAGCTCCCAGACGCCCGCCCGCTTCGTGTGGAACCGCCCATCTGCGTCGACGACGACGTCTGCTCTGCTCCGCTTCCTGTCCTGTCAGTGACCCCGCCCTCTGCGCGCGCGCAAGTTGCTGCTGCTGCTGCACCGACCCGCTCGTGCTGCTGCCGCCGCCGCCACCGAACCGATCCAGACGCATCTCGGAGAAAGCCTCACAGCCCCGTCCCTTCCCGCCCCTCCCTCGCCGCGCGTCAGCACCGTCTCCCGATTTTGGGTCGTGCTCGAGCGTTTTTAAACTCTCCCTCTCGCTCCCTCGCCCGCTGTGCGCCGTGAGACGATCGCACGCGCGCGCGTCCACCACCACCACCCGCTCGTCTGTCGCCGCTGCGCTGCCCCCCGTTTGCCGTCGCCGTCGAGGACGACCACGCGCACGCACGCCGTCTCGAGTCGAGTCGACTCAAGTCGCGCGAGTGACTTTCTTCAAAAAACTCAGCGCCGAGCCGAGCGTCGAAGTGATTTTTTTCGCACCTCGTGCCCCCGTGTTCAAGGCGTCAGGAGAACTTGTCTCGCACCACACGCGTCGCGCATCGCACCGCCGTGAGACACCAACACCCTCAACACCCCACCGCCATCACCACCATGTCCGCCGACCCCGCTTCAACCACCGCGGCTTCGGCCTCGGCCTCGGCCGCCGCCACGGCCACCTCCGGTATGCAAACTGCCGTCGTGCCGCTCTTCCCGCCGCAGGTGCACGGGCTGACGCAGTCCGGCTTCCTGCTCGCCTCGTCCTCGTCCTCGCCCCTCCTGCCCTCGCCCTTTGCCGGCGCCAACCCGTTCGGCCCCACCGCCGCCCCCGTCACCATCGGCCCCTCGTCGTTTGCTCCTGCGCCCGGCATGGTCCCCGTCAACCCGCTCATGCCCGCCTACGCCGCCGCCGCCGCCTACTCGTCGTACCTCAACTACTACAACACCACCACCACCGTCGCCGCCGCCGCCGTTACCGCTGCTGCGCCTCTCGTTGCTCCAGCCGCCGCGCCGAGCGGGCCCATGGCCAGCGTCGGCACGCGCCGCGCCCCCGTCAAGCGCACCGCGTCCGAGGCCGCCGTCGACGTGGCGAGCAGTGAGAATGACGACGACGACGACGAGGAGGGCGACGAGGAGGAGAGCGACGACAGCAGCAGCAGCTCGTCGCGCATGAAGACTCGGTCCAGCGGCCGCGCGCCCGCCGCCAAGCGTACGTCTACTCTACTCTCCTCTGACTCTCGAGCTCAAACTTGAACTCGAAAGTCCATCCACGCGCGCAGAAGCTGATGATGGCTAACCAACTTGCACTCCGATCCGCTTGCAGGCAAGCGCGCTCCGCTCCGCAGCAAGCGCAAGACCTTCTCCGCCTACGACAAGGCGTGGCTCGAGAACAAGTTCTGCGACTTCAACCACCCGACGAATGCCCAGATCAAGGCGTGGTGCGAGGAGCTCGGCGACATTCTCGAGTACCAGGTCGGTTGCTTCTGCTTCTTGTTCCCCACCTTCCTGGCCACCCTCAAATCGGATGTTTGCTCACACTCCCACGTCCCTCCGCCTTCCCACACACCCCGCTCCCGCACCTGCAGATGTCCTCGTGGTTCACGCGCCGCCGCGCCCTGAAGACGCCCGGCGAGCGCGTCCCGCTCCCGCCCAGGGACCCCGTGGCCGCCTCGCTGCCGCCGCCCCTCAAGATCATGAACAAGGAGACGGTCGCGCCCGCGCCCGCACCCGCACCCGCACCGACCCCGGCACCGACACCCGTAGCTCCGGCTCCTGCGCCTGCGCCCGCAGCTGCTGCTCCGACGCCAGCGCCCGTGTCCGTCGCCCGCGCTCCCGCCGCCCAGCCGCCGGCGGCGACTCAGCAGACCAAGGGTACGCGCTTTCCTACCTCTTTCCCTACCTCCCTTGGATCCATACGAGATGACGGTCAACATGGACGCGGCTCAGCACGACGCGAACGCGTACGCTGCGACGCGTCCAAGAGTATAAAAGCGCCACGCGTCCCCCCACGACCCGCTCGCTCTCCGTGTGTGATCGCGTCGCTGATCCCGCACCACCACCGACTCCCCCCTCAAACATGTGGAAACTAACCATCGAGCTGCCCTATTTCTCCTCCCCGCGCCGCACCCCGCCCGCCGCCGTCCGCGTCACCGCTGCCGCTGAACCCGGCTGTCGTCACTCGGACACGCCCTCGCCTCCGCCTCAACGTGTCCTCCGCCGCACGCACCCGTATCGCCGACTGTCTCCGGATCATCCGCGCGCCGTCGTTGCTGCTGCTGCTTCACCGTCGCCGCGTCGCCGTTCACCAACTCCAGACCACCTCACGGCGCGCACGGACCCCAGCACGGGCGGGTTCGCGGGCGTCGAGGCCATCTCGGCCAAGGACTTTACCGAGTGGCTCTACGCCGAGAAGGGCGACCGCAGCAAACCCGAGAAGCTCAAGTTCCTCGCCATGCTGCGCCGGTCGCGCCCCGACGTGCTGCACAAGTACGGCTCCCCCGATTCGCTTCATCGACTCACCGATCCGAAAACTAACTCACGCCCGTCCCCCGATCGATCGGAACCACCAGCTGGATCGGGCAGCAGAGCGCGCCCATGCTCCTGGGCAACTGGATGGTGCGGTGCCTCCGCGAGCGCGACGCGGCCTTTGCGCGCGACTTCCTCTCGACGCTCGCCGTGCTGCCCATCACGGCCGCGCACCTCCCGAAAATGCCGCCCAACGTCATCAAGGGGCTCCGGCGCCTGCCGAAAGAGTACGCGGACCACCCGGACGTGGCCGCGGCCGCCGACAACCTCATGGCCAAGTGGTCCGCCATGGCCGCCCAGTACGTGCCCTCGGCCGGCGGCTCGAGCGCTGGTTCGGGCGCCAGCTCGACGTCTGCGTCGACCCCGTCGTCGTCGGCCAACGGGTCCCCCGCCATGACCAACGGGAACGCGACCACGAACGGTCGCCGCCCGCTCCTCCGCAAGGAGCGCATCACCAAACCCACCACGCCCAACCCCTCGCCCACCAATATCCTGTCGCAGCTCGTCGAGACCACGTCCATCTCGGCCGCCCGCCCCGCCGCGCCGGTCGCGGCGGCTCGCCCCGCGGCGCCGTTTGTCCCGGCCGCGAAACCCGCGGCCGCCGTTGCTTCGGCGGCCCCGAGTCCCGTGGACACGGCCGCGCCCGCGGCCGACAGCGACCGCGCGTCGGGCGTGGCGTCGCCGACATCCGCGGGATCGGACGCATCGACGACGACGGCGACGCCCGTGGTGGCGACCGCGACGACGTCCGGGATCACGCGGCGCACGGCGGCGCCGCGCGCGCGGTCGACGGGGATCCTGCGCCGGCCCGAGCTGCGGCGCGAGTCGCGCGGGAACATCCGGTGGCGCGACGAGGCCGGGCGCGGCGAGCTGTGCGCCGTCAAGGAGTTCACGGTCGAGGTCGACCCCGAGGCCGAGATGCACCACCCGCACGCGGCGGGCGCGGCGGGCCGGTCGGCGCGCGACTTCGACAAGCTCGAGGGCCGTGTCGCGTTCGCCCGCGAGAAGCTCGACCCCTCGATCGACTGGCGCGCGCCCGTCCCGTGGCCCGTGGCGGCCATGGAGCGCGGGACGTTCGCGCTCGACCGCCGTAGCGCGCCGCCCGTCGCTATCAACTACACGTCCGAGGCCGAGGTGCCGCCGTCCCCGAGTATGCCCCGCGAGTGTGCGCCCGGCGTGTTCGAGTCGGTCCCCGGGTACGAGGCGCGGCGCAGGGCGACTATTGTACGTGTTTTCTCTCGTTCTTTCTGTCGTGGCGGACTGGGTGGTGGTGGTCGCTTTGACTCGTTTCCAGCACTTCACACACTTGCTCTCTCGATCTCGAACTCGGACCCGGACTCGGTTCAGGCTGCCCTCCCCGCGTCACTCGCGCGCGTGGGACTGGCGCCGGACCACGGCGAGCTCGGCTCAGGTTGGATGGAGCGAGCTGGTGGATGGGTGGAGGAGTTGGAGGAGGTGGAGGTGGAGAGCGTGGCCGTCGTCGTCAATGGAAAACTCGATTTTTTTTGCTCGATCTACTGTCTAACCTCCCCGCTGGTGTGCTTCCTCGCGTCGTTTCCGCTCCTCCTCTCGAATCGTGTAGCCCGACGGCAACCTCCCATCGGCCAACATCAAGGACGCGACGCTCAAGGCCTTCGTGCGGTCGTTCGAGGCCCCGCCGCCGGCCGTGACCGCGCTCCCCGCCGCCGCAGCCGCAGGCGTCCTCGGCGCGTTCGGGCAGGCCAATCCTCAAACCACCGCGCAGCTGCTGAATCTCCTGTACGTGCGCATGCGCGACTGCGTGAATCGACACGAGCAGCGAAAACTGACACGAAGCGACCTCGCGCGGGCGCGTCTAGGGCCGTGAATCCCGGGCTCTTCAACACGCTCGCCGCGTACGTTCTCGTCGTCGTCTCACTCCCGAAGCATCCTCCGCTCACAACCTTCCGCGGCCCCCTATCTAGCGCTACCCTGCAGCAGCAGCAGCAGCAGCAGCAGCAGCAGCCACAAGTCGCGCAGGCCCAGCAGCAGCCGCAGCTCGTGCCGCCGCCAGCACCCGCCGCCGACCCGTTCGGCCTGTCGCAGCTCGCCAGCAACAGCAACCCGCAGCAGCTCGCGCAGCTCATGAGCACGCTCGGCGCCGCCGGCTTCCAGGCTGCTGCCGCCGCCAACGCCCCCGCCCCGCCCGCGGCCGCCCCACCATCCATCGCGCCGCCCGCCAACCACGGGTTCCACCCGTACGACCGCACCGACGCGCCCGCGGTCGCGGCCGCCGCCGAGTTTGGAGGCCGTGGTGGCCGTGGTGGACGTGGACGCGGCGGGTTCCGTGGCGGGCGCGGGGCTGCGGCCCGGGGTGGAACGCGCGGCGGGTTCTGAGGTGGTGTAGGGAGGAGTTTTGGTGGATCGAAGGCGATAGTATACGGTATTCTGTATCCGCGGTTCCATTGCATCGAGTTCTGAGAGGGGAGGGACGATTATGAGATGATATTCGCGAAGGTCAAATCAAGTTTTGAGGAGAAGGGTGACGCCACGTGATGCTTGTTTGACGAGATTTTCCCTGCCGCCGCTCTCGCCTCGCGGCCGCTGCCGTTGCCGCCGCCGGCCGCCGTCGTCGCGCCGCACACGCCCCGGCCCCCGACCCTCATCTCGCTCGCCTGGCCCGCTGCACGCAACGTCCGCCACTTCGCGCATCCGCCCCCGCTTCCACCATGGCCCTCCGTCTCGCCGCCGCCACCCGCGCCGCCGCCGGCCTCCGCGCCATGGCCCCCGTGCCCCGCGTCGCCCTGGCCTCCCGGTACGTCCGGGCGCCCTGCGACTGGTGGCACTGCGCACAAGGCTGACGGACTGCTCGCTGTCCTCTTCGTGTATACTTTTCGTTCGCGCTCGCTCGTGCTCGGTTATCGCGGTGATCGCCGCAAACCGAACGCATGCCCGTACCTTGCGTTGACTTTGTGGTTCCGCCTCCAGCCAGTACTCGTCGGGTTCGTGTCGCTACTCTCTGCGCGCTCCGCACGGGTCCATGAGCTGACCGCCGACCCTCCCGCCTCGAACAGAGACCCGCCCCGAGCCCGCCCAGAAGGCCAAGAGCGTGATCGATGCCCTCCCCGGCAACAACATCGTGTCCAAGACCGGCATCGTGACCCTCGGCACGGGCGCCGCGGCCTTCGCCATCTCCAAGGAGATCTACGTGTTCAACGAGGAGACGCTCATCCTGGCGTCGTTCCTCGGCATCGCCACGCTGCTGTACCGCGGCATGAAGGAGCCCATCGTGCAGTGGTCTGAGGGCCGCATCTCGAACATCATGAACATCCTCACCCAGGCGCGCGCCGACCACAAGGCCGCCGTCGCCGAGAAGATCGACTCGGTCGCCGAGATGGCCGACGTCGTCGACATCACCAAGTCGCTGTTCGCCATGTCCAAGTCCATGGCCGCCCTCGAGGCCGAGGCGTACGAGCTCAAGCAGCGCACCGCCTACGTGGCCGAGATCAAGGGCACCCTCGACGCCTGGGTCCGCCACGAGACCTCGGTCCGCGAGCGCCAGCAGAAGGAGCTCGCCGAGAAGGTGCTCGCCCGCCTCAACGCCGCCCTCGCCGACCCCAAGATCGTACGTCTTTTGCTGCTTGTCGGTGTGCTCGGGTTGATCGGTCACTCACTTCCCCATCGCTGTTCCGTGTTTGTAGCAAGCCGATCTCGTCAACCAGTGCATCGCCGACATCGAGGGTCTCGCCAAGAAGGCCTAAGCTGTTCTCGTCCCTCTCTCCATGGTGCGCGACCTCCTCCCTCCCTGCTTCCTTACCCCACCTCTCCCCTCTTTGCCGTTGTTGCCCCTCCCTCTACCCTACCAAATGCATGCTTGGTTGAAACCCTGTACTGAATCGTTGTCCTCGTCTCGTTGGTAGGGCGACCACCATCCTCCCCCTCACCCCAACTCGATCGTCCCGTTCTGGATGACTGAATACACGCCGCCCTGGCCGCGGGATCGCGGGGGCCACTCTCTACCGTCTAGTCTCTCTCTCCCCTCTTCTTTCATAAATGTGAAACGTTGAAGTCGTCGCGTGTCGAGGGTGAGTGAGCAATCCCGAGTCAGCCCGGCCCGTGTGGCGCAGCGCGAGCAGGACGCGTCACCGTGACCCAGTCTGACGCCGCTTCGGATTCCTGTGGGCCAGTGAACAGAGGACTGTCGAGCACGAAGGCAGCCGTAACCTTACGCGCTTGAGCTGCGGCTCGGTGAGGAGGTCGGTCAAGAGGCGCGTCGCGCTCGCGGTCCCCGCTCTCTCCCCCACGAACTTAGACCTTGCAATGAAAACTACTTGTCAGTCACAGCAACACAACCTCGCCGCGCTCCCGCCCGAGCTCCTCACGGCCGTGCTGCTGCAGCTCGCCAACTCGCGCTTCCTCGTCTGCATCGCGTCGCGCGAGCTGGGCACCGTGGCGCGGACCGGCCCCGTCGCGCAGGTCTGGCTGCACTCCAAGCTGCGCCGGAACCTCGACCCGCGCTACCCGGAAACGTACTTTGAAGAGTTCCCCGACTTCGCGACCGACCTCGGCTACTTTTACGAAAGCGCGGTCCAGACGCGGTGCGACCGGCTTGGCCCGCAGTCCACATTGGTCGCTTACGCTGCCGAGGTGGCGGCCGCGCCGGTTCTCGCCGACCGGTTCCTCGATCTCGCGCTGTCCAAGCTTCACCATCTCGGTGACAACGGCGCGGTGGTCGGTGCTGTCCGTGAAGCCTTTGCGCTGCTTCGAGCTGACGTTGCGCGCCACAGTGGCGGCACCGTCAACTGCTTCAAGCACCCGCTCGCATCGCTCGTCCAGCAGCTCTTCCACTGCACCCGCCGTCTCGATCCAGCCGACTACGCGCGCGTCATCAACCGCGTTCGCACTCGCTTTCCCGCGCTCTTTGCCGTCAAGCTCACGTTCAAGGACTGGACCGCCGCGACGCGGGCCACGACCTTCGTGTTCGCCGATGTCGACGGCACGGCGCTGGACGCGGAGTACTCGCTCGTCGACTTTCTCGGCCGCTACGCTGCGTTCCTCTGGTCGCCGCGGATCATGGACGTCTTGCGCGCCGATCCGCAGCTCGCTTTCCAGTTCCAGCGGGTCGTCGAGTCGCTGCGCAACTCGGAGGCGACCAGCCTGCTTTTCGCTTCGCTCCGGAGCTCCACCAGCGATCCCGCGGACGCCGACGTGGTCCGCATGCTCGACTTGGTGTTTGGCCCGCGGTGGATCGGCGTCGCGCCGTACGCCACGTCGCTGGTGCACCTTCAGTCGGCCGCTGTGCTTCGGCGTGTCATGGAGTACACCAAGCGCGATTCTGTGCAGTCGACCTTGATGATTCACGCGCAGCTTCATGCGGACGACTTCAAGCCCAGCGATGACATGGTCATGGCGCTTGATGACCACGGATGCCTCAGCGAGCAGACCTGGGCCCAGCTGCTGTTGCAGGCCATGAAACCGGCGGCGGCGGGGTCCAGCAGCGCGCGGGCCAAGTTTATCATCGAGCGGCTCGGTGGCCGGCTGGGCAAGGTCCTCGTTCATGGTACGCCGTGGTTGATCTCGGATTGATTCGTGAGCGTTGAGCTGACCGTGTGACCTTTCTCGCTAGCCTTCAGCATCGCGTCGCGCATCCCGAAAAACCACGGGACGATTCACGCGATCCTCGTCCTCGCCCAGGCGCAGTTGTCGTCGGACGAGCTCGTCCAGTTCATCGCCAATGTCGCTGAGTGGGCCGAGTGCCTCGCCGTGAAAGGGCCAGTCACACTACGGACCAGCCGCACGCGTCGTGACGGACCCCGAATCGTTCGTCTCGACCCCGAAGCGGCCAGCGCGGTCCTCGCCGTCATCTTCTGCAGCACGGACCTGCCGGGCGCCGCCCTGTGGCCCATGTTCCTCCTCGCCAACGCTTTCGTCTCGCAGCACGGCCCGCTCGAGTGCACTTCGCTCGTGTGGGTCCCCGTCGCCGCCCTTCACGATCCCGCGACCCGCGACCGCGCACTGGCCTTCATCCGCGACGCCAAGACGGCGTCGCTACTCCTCGCCACCATGGTCCACGCGCAGATGCTCGGCCGCGTCGGCGCTCACCCGGGCATTCGCATCGCCACGTTCCGCACCGCGTGCCGCTTCTGCGAGCTGTCGGGGCAGCGCGCCTGGCTCGATACGCTCGCCGAACTCGTTGCCATCGACTCGGCTGTCATCAGCCAGATGCCCCTGAGTCTCGGTCCCGCGCTCATCGAGACCACGTCCGCCAAAGCCTCGGATTTCGCTGACCTGCGCCGCAATCTGTGTCACCGCGCGTGCGACACGATCGCGGCGCCGGTCCTCGCCATGGTCCACATGCTTCTCCGCGCGGATCTCGCGGGATTCCTTCACGTTCTGGCCGGCGGCGAAGCGCACGGCCAGGCGGTACCGCTCTCGGTGTGGCGCGCGATCGACGACGGCGCGCTCGACGGCGCGACGAGCGCCAAATGGATTGCGCGGACCGTGACTGAGATCGGCAAGGGCGATGCGGCTGAGGATGAGCTTGGCCACGAAGTGTACTTGCACGAGATCTGGCGAGCTGCGCCGCGAGCCATGGCGGCGAGCGGGATGGCTGAGCCGGCTGTGGCTCCGGCCCTCGAGTAGGACATGATTTTGAATACACGTATTGCTGCCTTCCGAATCTCTCGGCTTGCGGGGGAAGCGAAGCGTGCGTTGGCCAGCGAGATGAACGACGTGTTGGTTGCTGCTGCCCTAACGCACTTTCTCCCTCTCGCCATTGCTCCCGCAAAGTCGCCACACTTAGTAACTCCCTGCAATGAATCTAATGAAGCCTCAGGACCCCACATTTTCAGATCTTCCGACCGAGGTGCTCGTCCCGGTCTTGCAGCTCGCGTGCCCGCGCTCCGTCGTGTGCGCCACGGCGAGCGAGCTGTGCTTTGCGGGACGTTCCGGCCTCGCCACCAAGCCGCAGCTCTCCGCAGTTTTGCGCGGTTGGGAGGAACCCGTCTTCATCGATTAATACCGTTCCAAGTTTCCGACATATCCGTCGAACCTCGGCCCGTTCTTCGAGATCTTGGTCAAGGACTTCCGCAGCAGGCTTGACGCGGAGAACATGTCCGATTTCTCCTCGATTTGCTGCTGGCGAGGCTGCGCTCGCTCTCGATCCTTTCTGACGCCGGCACAAAGCCGGACGCGCTCGCCAAGCACGTTCTCGAGTCTCTCAATGCGTTCTAAACTTCGAACCGTGCCTCCGAGCGTACTGCATTTCGCCTGGCGTGCCACAATTGCAACCTCTCCAATCAACGCGCGTGGCACGATACAATCGCGGATCTTCTAGCTATAGACCCATTCGCACTCCGTAGGCTTGCACCAGGCGCTGCAGTCGCGATCCGTGAGTTGCTGGCCAAGTTCCCGGACCTCGCCAAAGTCAGTGCGCGCGAGCAACTGTGCCACAACGGGTGCGATACGATTGAGCAACCGGTTCGGAGCGGGCGCGTGGTTTACGAGCACGAGTGCCACGTGGGCGAACCGAGGTGGCTTGCGACTCATCGTTGTCATTCGCCGCCCGTTCCGCACCGTTCGCCGCTCCCTGTTGAGCACTCCATTCCCATGTAACTGCCACCCCATGAATCGACACTCTATGCATTCCGCCGAACTGGCGGGCCTGGGCGCGCTGCCAACCGAACTCGTTGGTTTGGTTGTTCAGCTCGCCCGCCCCAGGCTCGCGCTCTGCCTTGCGACTCGCGAGCTTTACGGATCAGCGCGCAACTCGCTGGTGAAGCGACTTTGGCTTGACTATCTGCTTGAAGTTGGACCCTCCGAGGACGACCGGCTAACTTACGCCCAGGACGAGGTCTTGCTCGCCACCGATGTCGGAGTGCTTCTCGAAGCTGGGATTGGCGACGAGGCCGTGCGAATTGCACCTGGTGACCTCAGCTTTGGCCTTGTCACTTCTCTGTTTACGATCCTCGCGGACCGACTCGTTATTTTGGCTCGATCCGCATTCGAGTCCGAGTTCTTCGACGAAGATATCTTCTCCGAAGACTTGCGGGACTTGCACGAGGGCCGCGACGGCGAGGTAATACTCTCAAGCGCTGACCATCCGGTGCTTGCGCTCCTCCAACTCTTGGTCATCGCAGGACTTCGACTCGACGCCGCATCGCTCAGCAACCTCTTCCGCCACGTTTCTAGCCAGCTTCCTGTCGTCCCTGGACTCTCCTTTTCTTTCTGGACCTATGCGCTGTTCTCGAATCAATCCGGGCGAGTGTTCAATCATGCGGACATCGACGAAGAGCGCCAGTTCGATCTCGCCGACTACCTCAGCTTCATTGCGTTATTTTCGGGCAGCCCATCCGTTCTTGACGCGATGCGTGACCACCTCACGGACGACGGAACATGGCTGGCCGAACTCATGAGCGAACCTTTCTTTGCTGTTTCCTTCCTCAACACGATCAGCAACAGCGAGTGGAAGGCTTCCACTGACGCCACGGTGCAGCTACTCGACTACCTTTTGCAAGAAAGTTGGACGGACTCGGACCTCTTGTTCAACGGAAACCACCTCGTTGTGCATCTCTGCTTCAAGCCACAACTGCTTCAAAGGCTTTCCGAACATGGTCGCGAGCGCTTGCTTGGCTCGGTCCGCGAATCAGACCGCTCCGCAATCCTCGAGCGCCTGAAATCGGAGCGCGCGGCGCGGTCAGCCGGCAATATCGCGATTCTCGACGATCTCAAACTGCTTGACGTTGCGGCGTGGGGCCATCTCATCTGCTGGGGACTGCTTGGCAGCAAGAGCGATGATGCGCTTGACTCGGCGCTGCTTTTGGGGGTGGCCGAGCGTTTGGGAGATCGCTTCGCCCCAGCTCTGGTCCGAGGTACGTGCTTTCGGATGTTCCACCTCGTGTACCTGTGCTAACCCACTGTCTGACACCTAGCGTTTTCGGAATGCGCTCCTTTACCAGACGGCACGCTGCCCTTCCCCGAGCTTGCGCCTCAATCCATTCTGGCATTCGCTGATCGCCATTTCGACGAGAGGGCTGATATCCCGATCAAAGAGCTCGCCATGTCGCTTGTTAACGTTGCTCGAAGCTACACAAGTTGCCCGTCCTTTCACGAGCAACTTGCATCGGCGCGCTTTCTGAAATCCGTTTTCGCCAGCAACGTCCTCGTGGATCCCGTTGTAGTGATCCAACTTGCGGCTAGCTTTGTGGCGCTTTACGACAGTACAGCTTGCTCGGCAGTTGCATGGATTCCGGTGGCCGTGTTCCGGCAGCCCGAATTGCGCAAGCTCGCGCCAGACTTTTTCCGCGGGTCTGAGACTGTTCCACTGTTTCTCGGTGCCATGATTTGCGCTCAGCTGACTGCCAGCGACGGAAAGCACCAACTTCCACGGAGCTCGGTTCTGATGACATGTAGTGAATGCCCCTTGTCAAACCAGCGAGCCTGGGCCGAGTCTGTCGCCGATCTCATTGCAATCGACCCGCAGTCCGCTATCCGCGACCTTCCTCAGTCCGCGGTCAAGGCGCTGGTCAAGATTTTGAACGTGCACCAAGATCTCACCCAGTTTATGGGTCACACTGGTTGCCTCTCGCTGTGCCAACCTATCGGTTTTCCCTACCGCGAGCTCGTCCGGATTCTCATTGACGCCGACTTGGCCGGCCTCATCGACAGGCTGACGTTCCGTGCCGCGTCGGTTTCGCTTCCAATCGCGTTCTGGCGAGCCGTCCCTGACGGTGGGCTTGACGGGGTCAAGGACGCCAAATGGATTGCACGCTCGGTGCTGGCCGCGGATCGCAATGGAATCGTCACAGCCATCGGCCCGCGCGAGACAATTCGTGAGCTCCAGCGCGTCGCCCCTGAGACCATGGCGTCCGACGAGTACAAGGATGCCGTTCTCGCGCTCATCCATGGTAGCTGAAGTCGCTCCTTTGACTTTGATTCTCCATGTCAATGTAAGCCTCAGGGTAAGTGTTTTTCTTCTATCCCACCCTTCCAGCTCCCACCAGTACGCAATCAAAAGCATGTAACTACATGTTCAAACCACTCGATTTGATATGATACACTCGATTCCTGTGCACACCATCATTTTTTGACCTCGTGGCCGGGTGACTTGCTCTTTCCGTTGTCCGCCTGCTCAGCTGTGATTGACGCGACGCGACATCGCGGGTCCGGCCGTGGTGTCCGAGGGAGGTGGGGGCGGCAGTTCGAGTCATACAGCATGGAAGCGATGAATGGTGCACTATGGAAGCCCTCAGCGGAGCAGCGCGCCGTTCAGACGCACGTGTCGCGGGTGAGCAGGAAGGGGTTTGTGTGGCGCCGCGGGGTTGCTCGTCGTCGGACGACCTCCGCTCCCACACGACCCCGACCCCGTACCCATGTATCTTGACGACCCATGAATCGAAACTCTATGCAATGTATTGGGCTTGGCGCTCTACCGACCGAGCTCCTTGGTTTGGTTGTCCAACTCGCGCGCCCCAAACTTGCTGTTTGTCTCGCGAATCGCGAGCTTTACGGGTCGACCTGCACCCGTCTGGTCAACCGTCTATGGCTTAACTATCTTCTTAAACGCGCCCACCCGGACGATTATCGAAACTACTACACATGGGATCGCGAAATCCTCGCAACCGATGTTGGTGCACTCTTCGAGGCGGGTACCGATAGCATAGATGCTGCCCCGCGAGCTGTACCTGGCAGTCCCGACTTTGACTGTGTCACCTCCCTGCTTACCGTCCTCGCCGATCGACTCGTAAATTTGGTCGAGCCCCTGCTTGACTCAACTTGCTACGACACGGAAACCTTTGCCGACACTGTCGACGACCTCTGCCAAACGCGTCGAGTTAATCAAATTCTGTCCATTGATGCGCACCCGGTCATCTCTTTGCTTCAGCTGTTGGTGATCGCGAGCTACCGCCTTGATGGCCAGTCGCTGCGGCACCTCTTTCAGCGGGTGTACGACCGGTTGCCGAAGGTTACTCGAATTTATTTGCGCCCGACGTCCTGGCGATACATGTCGCATCAAGCCAAGCCTGCGTATTGGCTTGTCGACGACACCTATGCAACGATAGCGATCGACCAGTTCCTTGGTATCCTTGCCATTTTCTCGGGTGACCTGGTGCTTTTTAAGGTTGTTCAAAACTTGACATGCTCGTCTTACCAGACTTGGCTGTCAGAAGTTACGTGCTTGGATGACTATGCAAAGGATCTTTTTGGCAAGAGTACCTCTGTCAAGTGGAAGACCTCAATGGACGAAACGGTGGAGATCCTTGTGTGGCTTCTGCAATTTGGCTGGACGGCTGATCCGTTGCGCGTCGACGGCCGCCATTTCGTCACCTTTTTGAGCTCGAGACCTGCCTTGCTCCAGCGCCTCGCCAAGCTCGACTCCGGACGTTGTATCAGTCAGGTCCGCGAGTCCGACCACTCGCAAATCACCACCGACTTTGTCATGGGGCGGATCCCGCGATCGGCCGCGAATTTGATCATCCTTGACGATCTGGAGCTCCTCGATATGTCGGCTTGGGGCTACATAATCCGATGGGGCGTCACAGAGTGGGATGGGGACGTCTCCAGCTCGCCCATGCTTGTCCTGGCGACGGAGCGACTTGGAGACCGGTTCCCATCAGCCGTGGTACAAGGTGCGTTGCTCAAATCCGGGCACAAATGGTCGTTACGCGTTACCGACTTCTCCCATCTTGTTCGTCCTTCCTCATTAGGCTTTGCAACATGTATTCCCCCGTTCACGAGTAGTGGCCGTGATGTTTTCGGTCCTACTCCCGATCCTCGGGCGATCCTGTCGTTTGCGCGCCGCCACATTGGCGAGCACGGGCAACTGCCGATCGAAGCTCTCGTCGAAACCATGGAAGCTGTCGCAACGTTGGCTTCAGACACTATTTGGACAACGCTCGCTCAGCGGCGCCAGTATTGCGACTTCCTTGAAACTGTTTTCAGCAGCAAGCTTCTCGTCAGCCTCGAGGATATATTTGATCTTGCAACCGAGTTTGTCTCATGTTGCGATCCAAGCTCGTGCGTCGCGCTTGCTTGGGTTCCCGTGAGCATGCTCCGCGACCCGACCTAGCGCTCCCGTGCCATCGCGCGCCTTGCTCAAACAGGGACTGCTCCGCTGTTCCTTGGCGCCATGATCCACGCTCTGTGTTCCTTAAACGTTGGAACGCACACCATCTCATGCGGCGCTTCATCCCAAACGTGCGCCGAGTGCGACTTGTCGCGGCAGCGCGCGTTCACTGACACCATCGCCGACCTCGTTCCGCTCGATCCACGCGCTGCGATCGGCGATCTTCATCCCACGGCGTTCCAGCAGCTGTCCTCCGCCCTTCTCGTTCAGCCGAACCTTGCTCCTTCGGCCCCATGCCCAGCTGCTGCTTGCCAGACTGTCGAAGACCCACTCCGCGAGCTCCTGGACATTCTGCTTCGCGCCGACTTTGTTGGCCTCGTCGAGCGGATCGAGTCGTGCGGCAGCTTGGATCCGATTCCCGCCGCGTTCTGGCGCGCAGTTCCTGATGGCGCGCTTGATGGCGTCAAGGACGCAGAGTGGGTCGCACAGGCCGTCCGCGCAGCCGACCAGATCGCGAGCTCCAAGGCCGAGTCGCGCGCGATCATTCGCGAGCTCCGACGCGTTGCGCCCGAGACGGTCGCGTCGGAAGAGTACAAGTCGGCGCTGTTGGCGCTCATCCATGGCGAGTGAGCCTCGCAGTCGCTTTCCCTTGCCCATCCTCTAGTTGTCGCGAAATACAAATATATACGGTTTTCGCAATTTCTTGCTAGCGCGCGGATATATCGTGCGAGAGGTTGATAGCCGCAAAGTCGAAACGCGTCGCCTTGACGCATCGTTCATGTCGCCCGCCGCGCCGTCCCGACAGGTCAGGTCAACGCTCTCACTCAAGAAAAGGCAGTGCTATGGGATCAGTGACTATATAGGAACAATTACAAGGTACGAGTGGAAAACATAATCGGCAAACAATACACGGCAAAACCAGCTCATTCACGGTTGAGCGACTCGACGTACTCGACGGCGCGCTGCTTGACGTACGCGACGCGGGCGTCGTCGCCAAACTTCTTCTCGAACTCGAGGTACTTCTTGAAGAAGAATTTGATCTTCTTGGACGAGAACTTGAGGGTGATGATGCGGTCGAAGAGGCGTCGCGCCGCGTCGAAATCGCGCGACTTGACCTCCATGTCGAGGTACACGCTCCAGAGGTCGACGCGCTTCGGGTAGTTGGCGAGCACGCCCTCGAAGATGGTGCGCCCGCGCTCCGCGTCGCCGAGCTTGAACTCGAGCAGCGCCATCTGGGTGATGGCGGCAATGTGCTTGGCCTTGGCGAGCGACTTGAGGGCGCGCGGGAGGAGCGCGCGCGCCTCGTCGGCGCGGCCGGGCTGCTCGAACAGGAACGTGGCGTACCGCATCCACACGGTCGTCGACTCCTTGAACTTGGCCACCATGTCGTCGTACAGCTCGGCCGCGGCCTCGAGCTTGCCCGACCGCGTGTAGATGCTGGCGAGGTGCAGGTACACGGTGCGCGGGTCGTTGTACTGGACCGCGCGCTTGAACAGGGCGTCGAGGGACTCACGGTCACCGAACTGGTTCTCGAGGTTGAGCCAGGCGACCCACACGTTGAGCTTCTCCTGCTCCTCGCGGTAGTGGATCGTCTGGATCGCGCGCTCGGCGACCTGCCGCGCCTTGGTCACGTCGGCGAGCTTGAGCTGGAACGCCATGTACTTGATCCACAGGAACGACGAGTTGGGCGACCCGACCAGCATGCGCTCGTAGTCGGTCGCGAGCTGCGGCTCCTGCAGGATCGCCGCCTGCCGCTGCTGCACCGCGCGCTCCGCCTCGTCCTTGGCCTTCTGCTTCTGCCGCTTGAGCTTGGCCTTGGACGGCTCGCCCGACTCGCCGTCCACGTCCATGGCGTCGTCGTCGCCGGCAGCGCCAGCTGCACCCGACGCGTCCTCGTCCTCGTCGGCGTCCTCGTCGTCCGAGTCGGCGCCCTCGTCCTCGTCGTCGGACATGGAGTTGGACCAGCTGAAGCCCTTGGTCACCTCGATGCCGCCGGCCTTGGCCGTGGACTTGGCCATGTTCTGGGTGTCGAGGACCACGTCGACGTCGTCGGCGTCCGACTCCTCGTCGCTGCCGGCGCGCGCCTCGTGCTCCTCCTCCTCCTCGTCGGCATCCTCGTCGTCGGCATCCTCGTCGTCGTCGTCCGACGAGTCGGACAGCGCAGCCATACCGTCGACCTCCATGGCGTCAGCGGCGTCCTCGTCGTCTGACGACTCGGCCTCGGACTCGACGTCGCTGCCGGCGACCTTCTTGCGCGACTTGCACGAGAGCTCGACCTGGTTGCCGTCGATGGCGACGACGCGGCACTTGATGCGGTCGCCGACCTTGGCGAGCGACTGCCAGTCGCGGACGAACTTGTCCGAGAGCTCGGCGATCTTGATGCGGCCCGTGACGCTGGGCGAGAGCCCGACGAAGACGCCGGCCTTGTCCTTGATGTTGTGGACGTAGCCCTCGACGTCCATGTCGACGTGCAGGTCGGCGACCGAGGTGCGGTCGGTGGCGGCGGGGATCGCGGACCAGTCGAAGGTCTGGAGGATGCGCTCCGACTTGCGCAGCTTGGCCTTGTCGGCCTTGTCCTTCTTGGCCTGGGCCTTGGCGAGGGCCTTGGCCTCGTCGTCATCGGACGCCTTCTTGCCCTCGAGGAGCAGCGACGCCTTCATGCGCTCCTGCTCGGCGTTGGCGTAGTAGATGCGGCACTTGACGGGCTGCCCGCGCTTGAAGTCGTCGGTCGACTTGAGGAACTCGTGCGACATGTCCGAGATCGGGATGAATGCCTTGGCGAGGTTGTAGAACTGCACCACGACGCCCGTCTCGGTGACGCCGACGATCACGCCGTGCGTGATCCTGCCGACGTTGTCGCGCGAGTGGTCCGTCACGATCGGCAGCTCGCTGTTGACGAGCGTCTTCTTGGCCGTCAGCGAGAACTTGGACCCGTTGACCGTCAGCACGCGGAACTTGTGCTTGGACCCGACGGGGAACCGCTTGTCGGGGTGCGCGAGCGTGATGTCCGAGATGTGGTACGACGGGACCAGGCCGCGGAACGTGGGGCCCGCGGGCGTCGCAGCGGCGTCCTTGCCCTTCTTGCCCGACGCATCGCCGACAACGAGGTCGACCTTCATGCCGGCGCTCGAGTGCTCGACGATGGTGGCGCGCACGACGTCGCCGATGGCGATGGGCGGGGTTGGCCGGGCGTCGGCGGCGATGGCGACGGGGAGCGCGACGGTGCCCTTGGCGAAGCGGGTGCCGGCGAAGGCGTCGGAGCCGAGGGCGGCGTCGAGCGGGAGCGGCGCGACGGTGATGACGCGGCCGCCGTCGGCGGGCTCGGTCACCTTGAACAGGGCGACCTGGCCGACAGTGAAGGAGCGGCCGGCGGGGATGGCGGCGGTCGGGACGAAGCCCGAGGGCTCGTCCTTGCCGAGGCCGAGGTCGAGGATGAGCCCGTGGTCCTCCTCGGAGCGCACGGCGGCCTGGACGATGGTGCCGGCCTTGAAGTCGTCGGCGGTCAGGCCGGCGGCGATCAGGCTGGGCTGCAGGGTCAGGTCGAGGCGCTTGGCCGAGGCCTCGTCCTTGACCTTGATCTGCGTCACCTTGACCAGCACGGGCTGGCCCTTGGTGAAGTACTTGCGCAACTCGGGGAGCTCCTATACACGGTCAGGCCGTGTCAGCGGCCGCGTTCGGGCAGCTACGGGTGATGTGACGCGCAAACGGACCTTCTCCTCATCCTCGTCGTCGCTGTCCTCGGGCTGGGCGTAGGCGGCGACCATGGCCGAGATTTGTGGCGACACCTCGGTGACGGACACGTAGCCGAACTGGTTGCCGGGCAGGGCCACGACGAGGTCGAGCTCCTTGAAGTCCTTGACGAGGCCGAACACGGGCTTCTGGTCGGCAAAGACCTTGGCGATGTTGAAGGCGTGCTTCTCCTTTTTCGCGGCATCGGGCTCGGCCGACTTCTTCGGGGCGGCGATCTTCTTGACGGCGGGGGCAGCCGAGGCAGCGGCGGCGGCGGGCTTGGGCTCGGTCTTGGCCTTCTTCTTCGGCGCGGGGGCGGCGGCGGCGGGCTCGTCGTCGCCCGACTCGGCGTCGTTGGCCGCGGAGGCGGCGGCAGCGGCAGCCGTCTTGGGCGCCTTGCCACGAGGGAAGGCCTCGGAGCTGGTGCGCTTGACCGCGGGCGCGGCCTTGGCGGGCTCAGCGGCAGCAGCGGCAGGCGCGGCCTTCTTGCCGGCGGCAGCAGAGGCGGCGGGCTTCTTGCCCT
The DNA here is from genome assembly GCA_025594325.1 of Blastocladiella emersonii ATCC 22665. Lineage (NCBI taxonomy): Eukaryota > Fungi > Blastocladiomycota > Blastocladiomycetes > Blastocladiales > Blastocladiaceae > Blastocladiella > Blastocladiella emersonii. Next base: position 750,308 of record JANHCV010000009.1, on the reverse strand, counting down.
TGGCCGGCGCAGCGGCAGCAGCAGCAGGCTTCGCGACAGCAGCAGCCTTCTTGGCCGGCGCGGGCGCAGCAGCAGCAGGCTTCTTAGCCGCGGGGGCCTTCTTCGCGGCAGCGGGCGCCGAGACAGAGGGCACGTCGGGAGCGTGCTCGTCGGCGATGACGTTCACGATCCCGGCGGCCTTGACGGGGGCCGCGGGGGCCTTCTGCTTCTTACCGGCGGCGCCGGGCGCGGGCTTCTTCCCGGGCGCCGGCTTCGGCTTGGCCTTCTGGTTGGCCTTGGCGGCAGCGGGTCCAGCCATGGTCGGTGCGGAGGGGTAGAGTGGGGCGGGATTGACCGATTCGTCGTCTCACGCGCGCGCCGAGTAGTCGATGAGGGCGGGCAGCGGCGAGGTGGGCGGGCGAGTCGATGCGTGGTGTCGTTGGTTGCTACGTCTTGCGTCACCCAACGGTACGCCACAGTCCAATGGATCCGACCCGCGGCGCGCGCGCGGCCGCTCGCCGTCGAGTCGCTGCCGGCGGAGTGGCGGCGGCGCGGGAGGAGGGGAAGTCGGTGTTTACGCGTCACGTGGGTCGGCGTGGCCCGTCGCGAGGCGGGGCGACGCGTTCGGATTCGCGTTGGCCGACCAGCGCGCCGCGACCGACCGGCGGGAACTGCGCCACACGCGCTCTCACGCCCGTAGCAGCGAGACACACGCACAGGCACTGCCGCTAACGTATCGCATGCACGATGACACGCCGCCGTGACGCTGTGCGCGCGCGCCAGCAATCGCGGGCACACGGCGCAGGCAGCCACGCAGGGGAACCGGGGAGCCGTGTCTCGGCCCGCCCCTCATGGCTCTGCGACACGCGCGGCCCTCGCTCTCCCTCCTCGCGCCCGAGTTTATCACACGCGCGATCGATCTCCTCCACCCGCCCGCACGCGCGTAAGCTGGCTGCCGCCCCTTCACCGCGACCACCCCCGCCGCCGCCGCCGCGCCGGCGACCCTCACCATGGGATCATCGCTGCCATCAAACCCGCCGCCACCGAAGCGGCGCGTCCCGCCGACGCTTGCCGACGCGCCCATGCGTCGCGCGCCCGCGCCCGACGCGTCCTCCGCCGTCGCGAACGGGCCGTCGTCGTCCGCCGCCGCACACACGACGCTGCCGACGCCCACGTCGCCGACCTTCTCGGGCCCGACCACGGACAACTTCATCCCGCTCGCGTCGCCGCCGCTGACGCCGCGCGCGCACCACCACTCGTCGGCTGCTGCCGCCGCCGCGTCGGCGGCCTCGGCCGTGCCGCAGACCCCGGCGCACGCGCTGTACCCGAGCCTCGTCAACCCGAACCAGCAGGCGGCCGTCGCCGACTCGCCCGTGTTCCCGTTCCCGTCGCCGCCGCCCGCGTCGTCGACGGCGCGCCGGTCCGCCGCCGTCTCGGCGCACCACGGCGGGCCTACCGCCACGGGCGTCCCGAGCGATGGGGCCGACGGCGGCGCCGAGCCCGACCCGCTCCTCCACCGCTACGAGTGGCTGTCGATGCTCGAGTCGGTGCTCACGGGCGAGATTCTGCGGCTCGAGACCCAGCGGTACGCTTTCCTTGCCCGCCGACTGCCGACTGCCGCTCTTGCACGGGAACTGATCCGCACCCCCGCATAGTCTGTTCTCGCAGTCGAGCTGGACCGAGCCCGACAAAAAGTACGAGCTGTGGCTCGCGCTGCGCGCCGTGCACCACGGCCACTCGGTGCTCGAGGAGCGCCACCTCGTCGACACGCGCCGCACCGACATTGACGCCGGCCTGCTGCTCGTCCTCGACTTCATGGCCGACCCGCGCGACTCGGTCTCGGACACGCGCGCCAAGGTCGCCGAGCAGCTCGACCGCGTCCAGGAGTTCCGCGACCTGTACCCGACCGACCGCGCCTTCCGCGCCGACAAGCCCCTCTACATGGCCCCGCGCTTCCAGGCCAAGGTCGAGGTCATGCAGACCTGGCTCAACCTCACCGAGGAGCTGCACCAGACCATGAACATTTTCGCCCGGTGGACCGGCGGCGCCCTGCCCGTCCTCTCGGCCCACTCGCCCGCCATTGCGGCCGCGGCCGCCGCGGGGATTGCGAACGGTAACGGCAACGGCAACGGCAACAACAACGGCGACCCGTCATCGCCATCCCCGACCCCGGCGCCCGGCGCCGCGCGCGACACGCCGCTGACGGCCGAGGAGTCGGCGGCGTACAACGAGTCGTGGATCCACACGTCCAACAACATTCTCGAGATGCTGTTCCGCGAGCGCGACCCGCAGTCGCCGCTGGAGCGGCGGTTCGTGTCGGACCTGCCGCGGTACCTGCGCCGGCTCAAGTCGACGGTGCTGCAGTTCACGGACCAGTTTGCCGCCTACAACCTGCCCATCGACTTCACGTTCATTTCGGCGCTCGGCCAGCTGTCGCTCGAGCTCGTCCAGGAGATCCACCGCATCCGGCTGTCGTACTCGAGCCGCATCAAGGAGCTGACCATCACGGCCGTCGACCAGCTGCTCAAGGACTTCAAGTCGACGCTCGTCCTCGGCCACAAGATCCGGCTCGAGTACATGGAGTTCATGGCGCCGCAGCCCGGGTGGCAGCCGCAGCGGCTGGTCGCGCCGACCATCGAGGCCGACATCTTCCGGTCGCTCGACATGTGCTTCCGGCTGCTCGAAATGTCGCTGTGCGCCGAGCAGAACCGCACCAAGGAGTCGGAGATCCTCGACACGGAGTGGCGCTTCTTCTGCGACCTGCTCACCACGGCGCACCCGATCGAGGGGCTCGACGTGTACATTGCCGAGGGCTTCTGCCGGCTCGTGATGCGCCGGTTCGAGCACCTGCAGGAGTTCTTCCTCGAGGCCATCAAGGGCGCCATCAAGCTCGACAAGCACCTCGACACGTTCAAGCTGCGGTCGCGCCACGCCAAACACTTTTTCCGCCTCATGATCCACCACTTTTTGCGCGCGTGCCCGCTCGCCCTCGGCCCGCACCCGGGCGACTCGCGCCGCCCCGAGGTCCTCGCCGCCTTCGTCAACCACCTGCTCGACCTCGGGTACCGCCTCGTCGCGCATACCACCGAGTCGGTCTTCGTCTTCTCGCGCAACCCGGGCATCAACGTGTTCCACTTCCTCTGCGTCCTGCCGTGCAACCCGGACGTGCTCGTGCCCTCCAACGCCGTCGTCCTCGTCCACTACCCGGACGCGCCGTCGTTCCTGCGGTTCTCGCCGCTGCTCACGGTCCGGCTCAGCGACATGGGCATCGTCAAGGCGGCGGCCGCGGTCGCGCCGGTCCCCGTGCCGGTGCCGGACCACGCGGCGGGGGCGGCGGGCGCGGCACCGGGCGACCTGCCGGCCACGGCCATGCACTCGACGCTGATGCCGTCGCAGATGCCGAGCCCCGTGCTGCTGGTCGCGGCGACGGCGGACGCGCTGCCGCACTTCCGCGCCGAGTTTGGCCAGTTTGTGACGGGCCAGTGGGTCATGTCGCAGTCGCGGCGGCTGCAGGTGGCCATGAACACGCTCGAGGCAACGCTCAACAAGTACACGTTCACGCTGCTGAACGGGATCGAGCTGATCAAGGAGCACTACGAGGACGTGATTGTCGAGACGCTGTTCACGTACGCGTTCGATTTCGCGCAGCGCTCCTCGCGGCTCGTCACCAACCCGCGCCGCCTGCACCACCGCCTGCTGCTCTTCACCATCGACTGGATCCGGTTCACGTGCACGTCCTACTCCGAGTACCAGCAGGGCCAGCCGTCGCGCAAGACGTTCCGGTGGGCGCTGATTGCGCTCGAGTCGACGCTGTCCATCTGCCGCAGCGGGACCTGCGCCGCCGACGGGTCCGCGGCGCGGGGACACGGCGTCCTGTCGTTGTTGACCGACCGCGAGTTTGCCGCCATGCGCGTCCAGGTCGGCCACTGCATGTCGCTGCTCATCTCGCACTTCGAGTCGTTTTCGCCGCAGCTGACGCTGTCGGGCCCGACGCAGCCGCACCCGCACGCGCGCTTCTTCGAGGGGACCGGCGCCAAGCTGCAGGCGCTCGAGGACCGGCGCGTCGACGGGCTGCGCGAGGCGCGGCTGATCGGGCGCGTCCTCGACAGCGCGGTCTCTGAGCGGTCGCTCGCGTCGCTGTCGTCGTCGGCCAGCAGCATCTCGATCCGGTGGCAGCACGGGCGGTTCCTCGGCGGCGGCACGTACGGGTCCGTGTACATGGGGATCGACCTGACGTCGGGCGAGCTGCTCGCCGTCAAGGAGATCCGGATCCAGGACACGGCCAACTTTGCGACGCTCAAGCAGATGGTGGCCGACGAGATGCAGGTCATGGAGCAGCTGTCGCACCCGAACGTGGTGCAGTACTACGGGATCGAGGTGCACCGCGACAAGGTGTACCTGTTCATGGAGTACGTGCCGAACGGCACGCTGTCGTCGATCGTCGATGTCGGCGGGCTCGACGAGCGCATCATCCAGCGCGTAACGTACCAGATTCTCCTCGGGCTCCAGTACCTCCACTCGAAGCGTATCGTGCACCGCGATATCAAGCCCGACGTGCGTTGCGTTTCGTGGTGTGCGGGGATGTGGTGCTGACACGCGCGCGCCATGGTGTAGAACATCCTGCTCGACCAGAACGGCAACATCAAGCTGGTCGATTTCGGCGCGGCCAAGATGCTCTCGAACCAGAAGACCATGGCCGCAGGCCAGTCGGCCATGAGCCTGATCGGCACGCCCAACTACCTCGCGCCCGTACGCTCCCCCGTCGTCGACTTCGCGGGCTCTCGCGCGCTCACACTCGCACGTCGAACGCGTAGGAGGTGATCATTGGCTCGCCCGGCGGCCGGATCGGGTGCCAGGACATTTGGTCGCTCGGATGCGTCCTGTACGAGCTGTACACGGGCCGCGGTACGTTCTCGGCTCGAGCGGGAGCGCGTGTCGGGTCGCGTGCTGACCCGCCCGCGCGCACGCGTGCGTGTGTTTAGCGCCGTGGTCGCACCTCGACAACCAGTGGGCCATCATCTACCACTGGTACGCCTCGCCGCATCACTCACCCCAACCACACCTGACCTGATCCACCCCGCCCCGCCGTAGCGCCGTGTCCCCGCCACCGATCCCGGACAACATCAAGGCGTCGCCGCTCGGGCTCGAGTTCCTCAAGCTGTGCCTGCAGGTGAACCCGCACAATCGGCCGACGGCCGCCGACCTGCTGGTGCACCCGTTTGTCGCGGGGATCGCCAAGGAGGCCCAGGTGTGCCCGCCCACCATGCAGCGGCTCATCTCGACGCTGCACACCACGACGACCGACGAGGGCGACGCTGCCGCTGCTGCCGCGGCGGGCTCGGCGGGACCGCGGTCGTTGGCGCCGCCGGCTGAGCCGACGATCAGCGAAGAGTGAGAGTAGTAGTTGTGATGTGATCAAAAATCAGAGACCCACACGCCTCATTTATTGTGCGCCAATCTGCTGCTGCTGACTGTTACTCTCCTTGAGCGCGAGCTCGACGGCGAGACGGAACGCGCCCGCGAGCGCGCCGGCCTGGATGCGGTCGCTGCACCCCTGCGACAGCTTGTACTCGATGTCGGCCATGGCCTCGTAGAGCGTCAGCTTGGCGGCGTTGCCCATGTCGAGCGACCGCACGAACTTGAACATGTCGGCGAGCAGGTCCTGCAGCGCGTACCCGCGCTCGGTGCGGAGGGTGGCGAGGTCTACGTCGCGGGTGTGAGTGAACGAAGTGCGGACGAGAAACGGGTGGGTGCGTACGCTGCACAGCAGCCGAAAACTCCTCATTGAGGAGCCAGTTAGTACACCGCTCGACGTCCTTGGGCAGTGGCGCGGCGGTGGTCGTGTAGACAGCGTTCTCATCAACCACGCCAAACGCGGCGTGCGCGGACTGGAGGACGTTGACGGCGCGGCGCATGTCGCCGCCCGACAGGCGCAGGAGGCCCTGCATGCCGTCGTCGGTCAGCTCGACGCTCTCGGCGGACGCGATGTGGCGCAGGCGGTCGGCGATCTGGTCGTGCTCGAGCGGGTTGAAGCGGAACCGGGTGCACCGCGACTGGACGGCCGGGATGATCTTGGACACGTAGTTGCAGATGATGCAGAAGCGCACGTTGCGCGTGTACTTTTCGATGACTACGGGGGCGCGAGTCAGATCTGGTCGAACGCGAGCATCGAGTGAAGAGCGTACCGCGACGAAGCGCGGCCTGGGCGGGCTGCGTCATGGCGTCGGCCTCGTCGAGGACGATCAGCTTGAACCCGGAGCTGAAGATCTTGCGGGTGGACGCGAAATTCTTGATCTGCTCGCGGACCACGTCGATGCCGCGGTCGTCGGACGCGTTGAGCTCGAGGATCATGCTCTTGTACTGCGGGCCGTACAGGCGGCGCGCGCACGCCATAATGGTGCTCGTCTTGCCGGTCCCGGGCGGCCCGTAGAAGAGCAGGTGCGGGAGCTTGCGCTCGTCAATGAACTTGGTGACTGTTTGGGGTCGTCAGCGGGGGTGGGGAGAAGAGGACAGCGGGAGACCGTACTCGTCGCCGTGATCTCCTTGTGCGACACGAGGTCGTCGAGCGACACGGGGCGGTACTTTTCGACCCACGGCAGGTTCTCGGGGTCGTGCTGCTTGCGCGCCGCGCCGGGCGCCGAGAGCACGGACGTCGACGACGGCGGCGGGACGGGCAGCGCGGAAGACGGCTTCGCGGTCGCCTTGCCCTTCCCCTTGCCCTTGCCGGCGAACGCGGCCGCGATCGACGGCTGGCGCGCGTCGGGCGCGACGTCGTCCACGTCCATGCGGTCAGCGTCCGAGTCCGAGTTGTGCGGCGAGTCCATTGCAGGGGGTCGTGGTGGTTGGTTGAGAGCGGAGGGAGCGGGACGGAGGTGCGGTGACTCGACGGGCCGAGCGAAGCGAACGACGGCGGCAGCGCACGCGGCGTCACGCGGGGCTGAACGGGACGCGTTCGCCTGCGAGACGCCACGTGCGCGCGCGCGCGGTCGCGGGCGGCGGCGAGAACCGGGCCGGCGGTGCGGCCGTTGCCACCACCCCCCAACCTTGACCGCGCCGCCCGCTCGCGCTCTCCTGCTCTCTCCTCGCTGGACGCTGAGCTCGCCAGAATCACACACACTTCCATGTATGCATCAACACCCACGCGCCGACTCGCGGAGATGAGCGCCTAACGCGGCCACGTCGCGCAGTAGAATGCTCCGCACCACCTCAACTCTCGCGGCGCGCGCCGCGTCGCGCCGCACGCTGGCGTCGGCGCCGGCGTTCGACGGCAAGGCGCAGGTGGCGCTGCTGAACCGGCACCTGGCCGACGTGGACCCGGCGGTGCACCGGATCATCGAGCAGGAGAAGCAGCGGCAGCGCGAGAGCATTGACCTGATCCCGTCCGAGAACTTCACGTCGCGGTCGGTCATGGAGGCGCTCGGTTCCGTGATGCAGAACAAGTACAGCGAGGGGTACCCGGGCGCGCGGTACTACGGCGGCAACGAGTTCATTGACGCGGCCGAGTCGCTGTGCCAGCAGCGCGCGCTCGAGGCGTTCGGGCTCGACCCGGCCAAGTGGGGGTGCAACGTGCAGGCGCTTTCGGGCGCGCCCGCCAACCTGTACGTCTACTACGCGCTGCTCAAGCCGCACGACCGCATCATGGGGCTCGACCTCCCGCACGGTGGCCACCTGTCGCACGGGTACCAGACCGACACCAAGAAGATCTCGGCCGTCTCGGCGTACTTTGAGACGTTCCCGTACCGCCTCGACGAGAAGACCGGGTTCATCGACTACGACACGCTCGAGAAGAACGCGGCGCTGTACCGGCCCAAGATCCTGATCGCCGGCGCGTCCGCGTACGCGCGCAACTACGACTACGCGCGCATGCGCAAGATCGCCGACAAGGTCGGCGCGTACCTGCTCGCCGACATGGCGCACATTTCCGGGTTCGTGGCCGCGGGCGACCTGCCGTCCCCCTTTGACCACGCCGACATCGTCACCACCACCACGCACAAGTCGCTCCGCGGCCCGCGCGGCGCCATCATCTTCTTCCGCAAGGGCCAGCGCGGCACCGACAAGAAGGGCAACCCGGTCATGTACGACCTGCAGAACCCGATCAACGCGTCCGTGTTCCCGGGCCACCAGGGTGGGCCGCACAACCACACGATCACGGCGCTCGCCGTGGCCCTCGCGCAGACGCGCACCCCGGAGTTCAAGGCGTACTCGGCGCAGGTGCTCCGCAACAACCAGGCGTTTGCGCGCGCGTTCCTCGACCACGGCTACGACCTCGTGTCGGGCGGCACCGACAACCACCTGCTCCTCCTCAACCTCAAGCCCAAGGGCATCGACGGCGCCCGCGTCGAGCGCATCCTCGAGCTCGCCAACGTCGCCACCAACAAGAACACGGTCCCCGGCGATACCTCGGCCCTGATCCCCGGCGGCCTGCGGATGGGTACCCCCGCCATGACGACGCGCGGCGCCACCGAGAAGGATTTCGTGGAGGTGGCCAAGTTCATTGACCGCGCCGTGCATGTGGCCACGGACGTCGCCAAGTCGATCCCGACGGGCAAGAAGCTCAAGGACTTCAAGGCCGCCGTCGACGGCTCGCACGCCGACGTTGCCGCCAAGTTCCCCGCGATCGGAAAGCTCCGCGAGGAGGTGCGCCAGTTTGCGCGCGCGTTCCCCACGGTCGGGTTCTCCGAGGACGAGATGGTGTTCCGCGAGTAGGAAGCGGGGTTGGTGGGTGATACACGTGAGAGTGCCGGTCTGGTACGGTTTGCTTCCTTATTGCGTGGGCGGGGCGTGGGGCGCGGGCCGCGGGCCGCGGTGAGCGTGCGTCATGGCTCGTGCGAGGTTCAGGTCTGCGCGTGGATGGTCGAGGGTCGGGAGAGCGAGATCGTCGTTGGCAAGGAGAGGGCGGCGCGAGAGTGGAAAGGAGAGCACGGACGCCGAGTAGCGGGCGGGCGGGCAGGCGGGAGAGAGCACGGTCGGCGAGTCGCAGGCGAGTCGCAGACGATGGAGCGGGTGAGAGAAGCGGCAACAACGGTGCGCCGCGGGAGAGCGTGAGCGGCCGAGTGGGGTTGTCGGCGTCGGTCAAGAGGCGCAGCGCGAGCAGCGGAAGTCGGTCAAGAGACGGGAGACAGCCCGAGGTCGTGGACGATCAGTGCGATCGCGAGCGCGACCTTTCTCCATGGCGCCGACGCAAGAACAAGAGAAGGCGGCCGCAAATAAATTCTCCCGAGCCGACGGGACAGCGGAAAGCGGGACGGCGTCGGGAGGAGGGCGGGCGCGGAGCGCGTGGCGCCGCGCGCCTGTGCAAAGCGCAGGAACCTTCCCCAACGCACCGGACAAGGGCGAGCCATCGCAGCTGCGATGCACGGCGGCCAGCATCGGGCATCGGAGATAGCCGAGGGAGGGGGAGAGATCGGGGCAGGGGGGCAGACTGGGCGGCCGGTGGCGGCCAGGGGGCGGCGAGAGGTAGTGGCGGAGGCGCAGCGATCGGGGGGCGAAACGACACGCGACGCGCGCCCGGAACCGCGCGCCTGGATTCGCCGCCTCGGGCCGTGCCCCGCGACCGGACACCCCCGGCCGGCCGGCAGCTGGGCAGGCATCCAGGCAGGCATCCGCCCTACGACAAGGAGACAGGGGAGGAGAGCAGAACGAGTGCGGCGCGAACCGATGCGGGAGACGCGATGCGGAAACGCGGCTCTGGGCGCGGACCGTCGAGTCGCGTCCGGTCCCCCACGCCGCGGGCGCCAGTGAGCCGCGTGACGTGGCGGGGGACCAGGCCTCGCGAACAAGGGCACCGAGTTTCGCATGCAGGAGATGGCGCCGACGCGGAGGAGGGGGTTGACGCGCGTGACCGTCCCTTCATTCATCCGTCGGCCGAGCGGATGGTGACGCGGCGAGCGCCGTCCCTTGAGATCTGTTCCCATGGCGCCCGTTGACGGACGACGGTGGGCATCGCGACCGTGATCACCCACGCCTCGGGTCGCCCCCTGCCGGCCGCGGCGATGAGTGGGGACTCGGCAGGGGTGGACGGACGCGGCCGGCGATGCGGGTCGGCGAGCGGGGAGATGCCCGCCGCACGTGCCCCTCGCCTCCCCTCGCCTCCCCTCCGGTCCCCGTTCTCCGTGTTCTGCACCCGGTGCGCTGCGCAGCACTCGTCGCCCTGTGATCTCGTGCGCAGCCGGTCGGTCGCGTTTGGCCCGGTCTCGGCCGGCCGGCCCGCTTCGGCGGCGCACGCAGCCACCGCGGCCGTGCGCAGTCGGGCGGCGTGGCCATGGCCGTGGCCGCGGAACGCGGCGTCGGGGCCGACAGGGAAACGGGGAGCGGGGTGGGCAAACTCGCGCCAGACACGGCCATGCCAAGGCGCGGCGAGGACGCACCCCACAAGTGAGCGGGACTGGGAGATGCGGCCGCGACAGGGCGACGAGCGACGGCCCCCGTTTCGCTGCACCCGCTCTCTCTCCCCCGCTCTCATCCTCTCTCTCCCGCCGCACGCTGCCCGCGCTCTCGCTCTCCCTCCCCGCCCGCTCGCTCGCCCAGCGCTCTCCGCAGCACACCCGCACCCGCACACGACGCGCACGTCAACGCTCCGCCCGTATGACTGCATCCGACGCACCGTCCCCTGTACGTCCTTGCTCGTCGCCCGCTCCTCCGCCCTCTCCTCGCCCTTGTCGTCGTCGCTGTCGCCCGTCCACTGACCCGCACGGCGGCGCGGCGCGACGCGTGTCCGCACCCCGTCCGGCGCGCCGCGATCGCTGCCGCGCGCCGTGTCCGCACCGCGCGCGTCGGTTCCGATCCTCGCCCGCCCCCGACCCGTCGTCCGCCACGAATTGAGGTTTCCCGCGCGTGCGCGCGCCTCACGTGGTCGGCGAAAATCTCGTTCTCGCGCGTGCTGTCCCGGTCGCTGCTCGCCGCCCACCCCGGTCGGCGACCAAGTCGCAGGCGCGGCGGGAGACGCGCTGGACGACACGCGTGAGCGCACGCGTCACCGTCGTCAACACACGCCACGTCCCGGAGCTCGCGTCGACCGACCGCGCGCCCAGCCCGGCGCGAGACGCGTGCGTGGTGGCGGCGCGGCGCGGGCGGCGAGCCGTGAGCGCGTGCGTGCGCCACGTTGGAGCGGAAAGGCGGCGACCCGCAAAAATTGCCCACTCGCTTCGGGGACGCGCCGCCCCGTTCGCTCCCTCTCTCTCCGCTTCCGCCCACCCCCCATGCACGCCGCCCCCCTGACGCACAAACCGCATCGCTAACTCGCTGCAACGCGCGCGCCACAGTCTGGCCATCCCGATCACCACCTTGCGCGCTCGCCCGTCGACCGCCACCACCACCACGCGTCGCAGGCTCACCCGCAGCTCCACAACGGCACCTCCGAGAACGACAGCTATCACCACCAGTCGCAGCGCGGCATGTCGCACCACCACCATCAGCACCATCATCACCAGCCCCCGCCGGGCGACCGCGCCACCGCGCGCGCGGGCACCGCGTACCCGCCCCTTTCGCACCACCACCCCCACGCTGCCTACCCGCCCTCGCAGCAGCAGCAGCACGCTCACGCGCAAGCGCACGCGCAGCAGTACCACCACGGCCAAGGCTACCGCCATCCCGCCGCGCAGCCCTCGGGCGCAGCTACCGCCGGCCCTCCGCCCACAGCCAGCAGCGCGCCGTACGGCTACCCGCCCGCGCCCGACGCGCACCAGCGCCGCCCGAGCGCGGTCAACCCGGCCTCGCAGCAGCCGCCGCCCGCTGCCGCCCATCATCACCACCATCATCATCACCCGCAGCACGCGCCTCGCGCACACGGCCACCACCCGTCGGCGCAGGCACCGGCCCCGCAGCCGCCGTCGCAGCAGCAGCAGCACGCCGCCTACTACCAGCACCAGCACCAGCACCAGTACCAGTACGCCGCGCGCCATGCACCGGAATCGGCCCTGGCGCGCAAACCCCCACCGGCCACGCGGCCCGTGGCCCAGCCGGGCGGCGGCGGCGGCGCGCCTCCCGCCGCGTACCCCGGCCCGTGGCCCGATCCCGATGCGCCCGAGAACGGCGCCGTGGCAGCGCCTGCGGATCGTGATGGCAGCGCTGACGACGGCGCTGATCCGAGCCCGTTGTCGTCCGACCTCAAGTCCAACGGTTACCGCACTGCTGCGGCCGCAGGTGGTCCTCCTGCGGGTGCTTCCCGGCCGCCCCCGTCCTCGCACCACCACCACTATCGTTACCCATCCCACCCACACGCGCCGCCACCGCCGCCGGCGCCTTCGGCCGCCGGGTACCCGGGCTACTACGACCGCGCGGGCGCCAGCAGCTACTACTACCAGCAGTCGCAGCAGCAGGGCTACCGCGGGACCGGTAACGGCAGCGTGACGACCGCGGGCGGCGCCCCGCCACCGGCGTACCCGGGCCCCGAGCCCGACGCGCCACCCGCTGCGCACCGCCGCGACGTGTCGTCGCGCGAGTCGCCCATCGCGCAACCCGACGAGCCGCGCCACCGTCCGCCGTCGCCCGCGGGCCCGAAGCCGAGCATGCCGCCGCGCGGGCCGTCGGCCACGGGAACCGTTGCGCCCGGCGCTGCGCCAGCGTCTCCAGCGCGCCACGAGGCGTACGGCTACGATCGGTCTGCGGCGACGGGTTCCGCCGCGGCCGCTGCGTCGGCGCGCCGCGGGTCGGCAGAGTACCCGCCGCAGCCGCCCCCGCACTCGGCGTACTCGCGCTACGCTGCCGGTACGTCTTTTCGCGCGTCCGATCCGACCGGAACCGTGTCCACTCACTCACGCGCACTGCCCTACCAGGCCCAGGCTACGACGACGCGTACGGCCCCTCGTCCGCCTCCGCCTCGTACTACTACGGCAGCCACGGCCACTACCCTCCGCCCCCACCTCCGCCCCACGCCCACTCCCACCCGCACGCGCACCAGTACCCGCCCCCATCGCACTACCACCCGCACCACCAGTACCCGCCGCAACACGCGCAGTACCCGCACTACGGCGCCCCGCCGCCGCCTCCGACCGCCGCCCCGCCCCCGCCGCGCGGCGCGCCGCGGTACCCGGGCTACACAGCCCCCGGCGCGTACCCGCCGTACGGCTCGAGCGGCCCGCCTCCGCCGCCACAGCAGGGCGGCAGCAGCACAGGCGCGTCCTCGGCCGCAGTGGCGGCGGCGGCTGGGAAGTACTACCCCGGCGACCCGGCGGCGTACCCGCATCACCGGCACCACCCGTACCACCGCGCACCGCCGTCGCACGGACACCCGTCGTCGTCGCAGCAGCAGCAGCAGCAGCAGCAACAGCAGCCGCGCTCGGGCTACGCGTCGCCCGCCGCCGCCGCCGCCGCTCAGCCCTTCGACCTGCGCACCTCGCCCATGGACGTCGATCACCTCGCCCCGCCGCTCCCCGGCATGGGCGGCAATGACGACCTGTCGCCGCCGCGCCCGGGTTCGGCATCCGCCACCGGCGCCGCGGCACCCCGCCACGCCGACGACGACCTCGACCGCTCGCCGCCGCCGCCGCCCGCGCCCATCTCCCCGCCGCCGCCCGCGAACCCCGCAGCTGCGTCCGCGGCGGCCGAAGAACCCGCGCAAGACCCGGCCCCGCCCGCGCCGCGGCGCCGCAAAGTCCCCCTCCCCGCCGACCTCCCCGCCGCCCCCACCGACCGGCCCGCGAAACGCCCGCGGCGCGAACCCACGGTCGCCGCTGCCGCCGCCAAGTTCCCGCCGATCCGGCGGCCCGGGGGACGCACGCTGCGGCCTGTCGCGGCGGACCCGGCGCAGACCGAAAAGAGCGACTGGGAGGAGATCCCGGAGAGGCGTGCGGCGGCAGCGGCGGCAGCCGAGGCGGCGGCGGAGGCCGACAAGGCCGCGGGTGGACCGATTGTCCCGCCCCCGGTCCCCGCGTCGCGCGGGCCCATGAAGTCGATGGCGCGCCGGCGCAAGGAGAAGGCGGACGCGGCCACGGCGGCCGCGGTGGCGGCGGGTCCGGTTCCGGTTCCGCCGCAGCCCGAGGTCGAGACGGCGGCGGTGGTGGACTCGGTCACGGACGTGGACCGTGCGCCCGAGCACGCGCAGGAGCTGTGCGAGATCCCCGAGCCCGTGTCGGCCGCGACCGAGCCGGGACCCGTGTCCCCGGGCATCATGTCGCCGTCGGCTGAGACGACGCCGCGTCGACCGGCGACCGCGCCGGCGCGGTCCAGCTCGGGCCCCGCGCTCGCGCCGACGACGGGACGCGCCGATGCCGCAGCTGCGGTGCCTGCCGACGAGGACGCGCTCCCGGCCGCGGCCACGGCGGCCGACCCGGGCACCGCCGAGCCCGCCGTCTCCGCCTCCACCTCCTCCTCGTCGTCGCTCGGCAAGCGCAAGTACCGCCGTCACCCGAAACCCGACCCGAACGAGCCGGCGAAACCGCAGTCGGCGTACGTCGTGTACGCGAACCAGGTGCGCGCCGAGCTGCGCGACCTGCAGCTGACCTTCTCGGAGCTCGCCAAGATCGTCGGCGACCGGTGGAAGGCCATGCCCCCCGCCGAGAAGCGCCGCCGCGAGGAGGACGCGGCCCGCGCCAAGAACGAGTACCACGCCCAGCTCGGCGCGTACCGCAACACCCAGCCATTCCGAACCTACCAGGCGTACCTCACCGAGTTCGAGGCTGCCGCCGCGCTCTCCGGAAGGCCCTTCGTCGTGAATCGGACGGCGAAGGCGCTCGCGGCGACGGCGGCTGCGGACGGTGAGGCGGCCGAGGGCGAGGGTGCGTCGATGCAGCCCAGCACGTCATCGTCGTCCGCGCCGAGTTCCGCGACCGCGTCCGCTGTGGCCTCGCCGCGCGGCGAGCGCAGCCGGTCCGCCGCACCCGCTGCGACCGCCAGCGGCGAGAGCGCGGGGCCGACGCCTTCGTCTTCGACGTCGTCCGCCGCTCCTGGCGTCGTTGCTGAGCACCAGCAGCAGGCGCAGCCGCAGGCGGTGTGAGCTGAGCTCCACCTGCCGTGTACAGTAGTGGAATATACAAAGTTTGTTTGTTTGATCCACTGCATCGGTGATCCATCGACTGATCAGGCTCGGCTTCATCGGACTTGAGCGCGATGGTTACGAGCCCTGCCAATCCCATCGCCGGAAACATGTGGCGCAGCGCGACCTCATCGCGCCTCGTTCCGTTCCTGGGCCGACCGACTAGCAGCTCCGTGGCCGGCCGCAGGCCGCCTGTGGAAACGCCTCACGAAGCTAAAGACATGAACTCTCCGTTCTTCACCACAGTCCGTGTTTGCGCGACAGATCTTCTACGTGATTTGTATCGCGCGACGTCGTCCTGAGCGTTGTTCCTCTCCAATAACACGCATGAAGCAGCAATCGACATTCTGCACAATCACAGACACCGCCTTTCCACCGAGTTGCGGGGGCGTCTCGCACTCGTGCGTCGCACCCTTGAGAGCGTCCGCCGCCTTGAGCATGCGAAGGTTGTCGCCGTCCAGCTCGCGCGACGTGCACACGGCACCGGAATGCTTCGAAATCGGCCGACCTAGCGCTTCTCATGGAAAGGCAACCTGGCCCTTCTCTGAGAGCCGGGGGGAGGGAGACCCTCCCCCCTGGACCCCCCCTCCCCTGTCGCTGCGCGGCCATTGTGGGCTTCGCCTGCGTCAAACTGAATCCTGGGCGCGGGACGACCCGTGGTCCTGTCGCACGCGGCAGATGAGGTTCGCACGCACGCCTGGGTTGACAAACGCCGTGGAGCCAAGCAGCGGGTCCGCAAACAGTGACAGGACGCGGGATCGGCGGGAGTCGGTGCAGTCCCAGGCGCGGTCCCACCACCGCCCTGAGCCGCCGGTTGGTCGCGGTCACGGTGTGCGGTGCAGCAGCGTCCACTGCCGTTGCCAAGAGTTACATGTGAGTCCGCCAAGCTTCGACCGGTTCAGGGAGGGAGGGAGAGAGAGGGCGAGGGACGACGTGCTTCGTGCGGGTCCGCCGCTCGAGGCGAAGGCGAGAGCGGGCCGCCTTGCGCACGTGGAGTGACCGGCGCGCGGGCCCGAGATGAGCCGCGTGGCTTGAACGCGCAGGCGGGGAAAAGGCGGAGTTTTTTCCTGGCTGGCCGCTCACCGCAATGCACTGTGATACCCGTTGTATGAGCAATTAATCAGGACCGAGCTCCGTTAAGTAAGAGACGAGCTCCGTTAAGTAAGAGATTGATCAGGGCCACCTTCCGTCGTTTCCTCTCACTGCCGGCGAGTTCTCAATGATTACATCGCAACTGTTGTGTGTATGGGTGAAATCTCAAGTCAACCGTAAATCTCTCCAGCTACCACGTCTCCCCCGTCCGTCAGCTCACGGCGGCGTCTGCGCGAGCGACGGCCGCGACTGGTTCGTCGGCGGGTCGAGCAGCCCGCGCGTGCTCGCGACCGTGCCGTAGGTGCCCGTCGACCCGACACGGTCGTGCTGCTGCTGGACCGCGCTGACGCGCCGGCTCTTGCCCGGCATTGGCGAAGCGGACGCATCGACAAACTCGTCGTCGTCGTCATCCCCGGCCGCCGACCGCGCGCTGAGTCTGCGTTCACCGCCGTTGCTGCTGCTGCCGCTGCTCCCGTCGAGCTGGCCGCGGAGCGGCGAGAGCGCCGACGACAGACCCGCGGCGCCGTTGCCGCTGGGTCCCGCGGCGATGGGCGACGACGGCGGCGACATGGCCTCGAGCTCGTCGAGGACGAGGCTGCGCGCGACCTGCTTGACCTGCTCGCGCAACAGGGCGAGGTCGGACCGCAGCACCGACATGGACTTCTCGTTGGTGCCGACGTCCTCGTGGATCTGGCGCTCGAGGTTCTCGATGATGTTCTGCTCAATGAGAAGCGCCGGGTCGACCTGGTTGCCGAAGAAGCGGTTCAGCTTGTTGAACTTGCGCTTGCGCTGGAACCGCTCGCGCCGCTGCTTGGCCTCCTCGTCGTCATCGCCCAGCACGCTGTTGGCCGACGGCAGCGACGTGGACGACGAGTCGCCGCCGCTGTTCGGGTCGCCCAGCGAGTGCGGGACGAGCAGCGACGTGCGCTTACTCCCGATGCTGTTGCTCGCGCGCATCCCCGCCTGCTGCGGCGGCGTGTCGATGCCGCTGGCCTCGCCGCCCGCGCCGCCGCCCACGCCCAGCGGGCTCGTTGCGCCGCCGCCGCCGCCGCCGCTGCCGCTCCCGCCCGTCGTGTCCATGGTCCCCGACGACGTGACCAGGTAGTCGATGAGGCTGGCCATGGCGGGCCCGTTGGACAGCATGCGCGAGATGGACGCGATGGAGCGGCGGTGCTCGATGGTGCGGCGCTCGAGCTCGGTCAAGGCCTCGACGGGCGGCAGCTGGCCAAACACCTTCTCGAGCTTGTTGACGCGCTTGCGGCGCTTGACGCGGTCCTCCTTGGTGATCTTGCGCGGCGGCTTGTTGGCGTTGGGCCCGTTGACGGCGGACGCGCGGCGGCTGTGCGGGGCCGTGGCCGGCAGCTTGCCCTCGCCCAGGATCTGCTCGAGCTTGCCGCGGCGCTTGACGCGCTTGAGCCGGCTCTTGGTGCTGCCGTTGGCCGACGACTCGGACGACAGGTCCGACAGGCTGCCCTCGCTGTCCGATTCCGAGTTGAGCAGGTCGCTCTCGTCGAAATCGCTGCCCATCATGGCGTCCTCCTCGAACGGGTCGATCTCGACCGGGTCCTCGGCCGCGTCGTCGATCTCGGCGAGCCGGTTGATGAAGCTCGCGGCCGTCGGCGACGGCTGGATCCCGGACGGCCCGACGGCGCCCCCACCCGCCGGGAAACTCGCCCGGTTCGTGCCCGACGTACGCCGGTCGAGCGTCGCCCGGTTCATCGGGTTGAACAGCTCGCGCATCAGGCTCTCGTACGCCGTGTTCTCATCGAGCGCCTCGCCCAGCACGTGCCGCAGCTTCTTGGACCGCCGCGTCAGCATCGCCTTGGTCTGCGTCGGCAGCTCGTTCAGCGTCACCACCTTGACGGGTACCTCCGTGTCCGAGCTCGCCGAGTTCGAGTGCGGGAACGCCAGCGTGCCGGCGACAAGGTTGGCGCTGTTGCCGCCCGCGCCGCCGCCGCGCGCGGACGTGGACTCGGCCGGGTTCGCGAGCCCGACGCCCCGCAGCATCGTCGACGGGACCGACGGGTCGTACCCCGTCATGGTCGTCGTCGGCCCGCCGCTGCCGAACCCCATGCTGAAGTTGCCGCCGCCGAGCGTCGCCGTCATGACGCTCGGCAGCGTCGACATTGGATTGCCGCCGTTGCCACCGCCGATCGTCTCGGGCTTGACCTTCTCGCCGAGGATCTGCTCGAGCTTGCCGCGGCGCTTGACGCGCGCGAACAGGTCGTCGTCGCCGTCCGACTTATCGTCGTTGGACTCGCCGCGGGGCATGACCTCGTTGTCGTTGGCGTAGTCGATCCCGTCGTCGTCGTCGTCGGACATGAGCCCGTCGTCGTACGAGCGGCCGGCGCTGGCCGACGGGCTGGCCGAGTTCTTACCTCCGGCGTTGAGCGGCGTGAGCTGCCGCACCATCTCGTCCTGGAGCAGCGTGCGGTCCTTGCCGCGGTCGGTCCCGAAGAACTTGGCCAGCTTGCGCTCCTTGGTCACCTTGCGCACGCGCTGCACGGCGGCCGCGTGGTTGATGTTGTTCCAGTACCCCTCGATGGCCGACGCGCTGGGAAAGTACCGCTTGACGACGCGGTTCATGAACTTCTCGCGGATGTACACGGGCGTGCCGCGCGCCGCGAACGCCGCCCCACCGCAGATCTCGAGCATGAGCTCGAGGTTCGGCTTGAACTGCTCCGAGAACGAGTCACGGATCTTGGCCGCAAAGTACGCCTGCGGGCCTACACTCATGGTGCGGTTTGTCAGTTTCCATCGTTGAGCGCGAGCACCGCGAGCCAACGTACTGGTGGTGCGGAACCGGAGAAACTCGCGAAACTTCTCGGTGCGCTCGAACTTGGGGAACACGTGTTTCTTGAGCACCGTGTAGGCGTGGAGCTGGGCCTCGTCGAACATGTTGGTGTCGCGGTACGACGTGACGGCGGCCGCGATGTCGGCGCGCATCTCCTTGGAGATGTTGATGACGAGCGGCGCGTGGTCGGCAATGTACATGAAGAATATGTACTTGGCCATGAGCGGCTGCAGCTCGGGCGCCGTCGTCGTGAAGATCTCGACCTCGAGCCAGAACAGCAGCGACTCGAGCGCGAGCTCCGTGGTCGCAAACTCGCGGAACAGCGTCAGGCCCGCCATGTTCCGCAGCAGCGCCAGGAACCGGTTGTCGGACGTCGACTCAATGGTCTCGGGCTGCGACGTCGACTGCGAGTACAGATCGAACTTGGACTCAAACGCCGCGTAGTCGAGGTCCTGCGGCTCCGCCATGGCCTGCGTGACATCTGTACCTTGGGGCCGCGAGTCGCCGTGTGAGCGTCGTGAGCGCGCCTCCACAACCTCTCCCACAACAAGCACAGAAACTAACGTACCATCCATGCCGTTGACCACGACCACCGTATCGCCGAGGTTGAGCACGTTCGAGATCGTGTCCTGGAAGTTGAACTGGCGGCCCGACGCGTCGCACAGGAGACCAACGATGAGCGGCTCGGACCGTAGCTGGTCGTTGGGCACGGTGGCCGGCTCGCCCTCGAGCGTGACGCCTGCGGGCGGGCGGCACTGCTCGGCGATCGACGTGTACCGGAACGCGTACTCGGCCTCGATCTGCGACGCCAGGTACTCGATGGTCCGCGCCGCGTCCACGGTCACGG
Organism: Blastocladiella emersonii ATCC 22665; assembly: GCA_025594325.1. NCBI lineage: Eukaryota > Fungi > Blastocladiomycota > Blastocladiomycetes > Blastocladiales > Blastocladiaceae > Blastocladiella > Blastocladiella emersonii. The sequence goes on along the minus strand of JANHCV010000009.1, from coordinate 730,625 downwards.
GGAACGTGATCCGCGAGCTGATGCGCACGTAGATGCGCAGGAACGAGATGATGTGCAGCGACGCGCGCTGCACCTTCTTCTGCAGCAGGAGCGCCACGCGCTCCTTGACGACGAGCTCGCTTTCTACACACGCGTGTCGTCGGGGTTAGTTTGATGCACGCACCCTGGTCGCGCGAAAGGAAGCGTACCCGATCCCTGGCCAGACTCTGGCGCGGAACTCGGCTCCTCCTCGGCGGGCTCCTCGACGCTTTCCGCATCAACGTGTTCGAGCGAGATGGACGGGTGGATCGCGTCCGCCGGCGTGGGCAGGAGGAAGTCTTTCGCCGCCCCCCCTCCCGTCGACGACGATCCCGACGCGGCGAGCGCGCCGCCCGACGCGCTGGTCGCCTTGGCCTTTTCCGCAGCCGACAGCGGCGCGCCGGCCAGCGGGACGCGCACGGCCGCGGGCGACGTGGGGCGCGAGTTTGGCCGGGACCTGTCCATGGCGATGGATCACGGTCGGTCGGCCAGTCGCGCGCGAAGTTGGAGGTGGTGGTAGGTTGGTTGGGGTGTGCCGGTGACGCTGCTGCTCTAGGATGATGGTGTGGGCGGGTCACGGACACGGTTGCATGAGGTGATGCATGGGGTTACGAGGTATAGTAGTTTTGGCGGAAGTAGTGGGTGATATTGTCCGGCGATGGACAGCGCGCGTCTGCGCGTCCCGGCGGGAGAGCGCGGCGGCGAGGAGACACTACACACGCGCGTGCTGCGCCACAGGGACGCGTCGTTCGTCGTTCGCGGACAAGGCGGGTTGGAGCGACTGCGACCTCGATCCCCTCGGGATCAGCAATTAACGCGTTGTGCGGCGGCTTGACAACGGCCCGATAACAAATAAATCTGAGCGCGCGGTGGACCCGCGAGGGACTCGCTAATTTAGCGACACGCGGGAGACATTAGCGGCGCCACGCGTGCGTGATCACCTGATATCCCGACGCGTGTCGCGCCGCGTGTCTCGCACCACGCTCGAGTGCGAGGTTTGTGTCCGCGCAAGGGCGCGACTTAGAGTCTCTCGGCCAGAAAAATGGGAGTGAATAGAAGATCAAATCAACAATCGGCCGGCTGGGGATCACTTCTTGAGCAGCCCGGTCATGCTCGCGCCCACCCCAATGACCACGGCGAGAATGACGAGGCAGAAGATGAGGATGCACATGCGCTACATGTTCGAGGGCTCAGGTCAGCACGGATCTCATTTACAGCGAAATCGACAAGCGTACCTTTCGAGACCGCTTCTGGATCTTGTTGGCTTCCTTCATCTCCTCGACGCCCTGCTCCGTGTAGTCGACGGCCTTGGTTACGTGCGAGTCGATCTGGTTGAGGAGCTCGCCTTGCTGCGCCACGAGCACCGACATGTCGACGAACAGCTGTTGCAGCTCCTACACTCGGCGATGCGGGGCGAGGGGTCAGCGACGGCGGTGGTCGCAGCGTGGCGGCCGGGGACGTACGAGAATGCTCTTCTCGATCTTAATAATATCTTGGTGCCGCTCCTGAATGTCCTGCAGCGCCTGCCTGGCCTCCATGTACTGGGCGCCCGGCATGATCTGCTGCGCAAAGATGCCCGCGCCGCCTTCCCCGCTGACCACCTTCTCGACCTCCTCGGGCGACGCGTCGGGCTTGACTACGGCGAGTGAGTTGTGTGAGCGTGGTCACGGTGAGCGGGTGGAGCACGAGGGCGCACCGATGAGGAACTGCTTCTGCAGCCGCTGCTTGTACTTGCCCTTGAACTTGCTCTGCACGTCGTTGTACTCGGTCATGATGTCGGTGAACTTTTTCACGAGGACCGCGTGCTACACATGGACCGGGAACGGATGATGAGTGGCCGTGGCCTCGCCCGACTCGGTGTGAGTCAGGGCGTACCTGGCTCACGCGGATGCGCGCGTCGCTCGAGTTCGGGTTCTTGGCCGTAAAGTCCTTGTTGGCCGTCTCCATGTCTACACTCGGCGGCCATGGTCAGCGACAACCACCGCGTAACGCGACCGCGGACCGTACCCTTGAGCTTCTTGCGGATCACCGTCGACTGCATGCCGATCTGGTCCATGAACCCGTCAATCGCCTGCGCATGGTCTACACGGAAGCCCGCGTCAGCCCGCTGCCACTCGTGCACGATCGCGACCCGTCGCCGCCGTACCCTGGCCCTGCTCCTCGCTCACAGCCGTGAGCGCCTTGCCGTGGGTCTCCTCGATATCGGTGATCAGCTTCTTGATGGTGTTGATGGCGCCGCGCAGGTTGCTGACCTCGTCGAAGAAGGCCTTCATGGGCGTCGCCGGCGCTGGCGCTGCGCCCTTCTCGAGGTCCACGTTCTGCGCCGTCGCCTGTACCTCGGCGCCCTCGGCGCCGTTCGACTTCTACACGCACGCGGCCGTGGATCAGCTCGATGTCCGGGCAGCGGGAGAGAGGGGATGGCCGGATACCTTGAGTTCCGCGAGACGGTCGCGCATCGTGCTGGTGGTAGTTGTTGTTTTTTCGGGTCACGCCAGTCGAGCGAGCCGGGCGGTGGTGGTAGGTAGTCGTGGTTGAGGGTATGCCCTGCGAGCGAGACGTCCAGCGTCTTGCGAGTTCGGGGTCGACGGGCGGACGGGCGAGGGGGTATAGTCGCTGCCGCGTGCGTCGTCGTCTATGTCTTTCGTCTAGCGCAGTCTATGCAGTCGTCTACGTGGAGCGCGGCCAGCACGCTCACTGGTTCATGGAGTTCCAAGTCGTCGTCGTCGTTGGTCGGCGAAGGCGAGGAGAGGAGAGCGGAGGGGATGTGAAGGGTAAGCGAGGGCGCGCCCGCGTGTGCGTGCATGTCTCCACGCCTGGGGGACATGAGCGCGCGCGTCGTCGGCTGTTCGCCCGCCCGAAAAGGGAGCGAGACGCGAGGAAAAACGCGTCGCGCGTCCCGAAACACGACGCGTCGCGGGGATCAGGTGATATCACCGCGCGTCTCAAAACGCGTGTCTCACACTTTCGCGTCAATTGACCGCGAGCCTCACCTCTCCATCACCACCTCACGAGCAACGAGTCAGAGGACGATCGGGCGGCAACTACTACTTTCTTCAGCTTCGAATAATACAATACTTCGCCACCGCTCTCACCTCCTCCTCACTCAATCCTCGATATCCACCGCATCGTCCCCCTCGTCCGGCCGCCGCGCCACAGGCGCCTGACCAAGCGGCCGCCCACCCGTCGCGCTGCCGGGCCGGAGCGGCGCGGGGATCGGCGACGTGCCGGGCCGGATCGGCGGCGGTACGCCCTGCTGCTGCTGCGGCGCGTGGTACCCGCCGGGCACGATCCCGGGCATGAGCCCGGGCGGGATCGCAAGCGGGCGGGGCGCGGGCTGCGCGGGCATTTGCGCAGATGCGGGCATGGGCGGCGGGAGCCCGGCGGCCGCGGCAGCCATGGCGTTGGACGACGCGACGGCAGCGGCGCGGCGGACACCGGTGCGGTTGACCTTGGGCGCGCCGCGGGGCGGGACGGGCGCGCGGGTCGAGTTACGGACCTCTTCGGCGAGCTCGGCGAGCCGCTCGGCGCGTGCGCTGATCTCGCGCTCGACGAGGTCGCGGATCTCGGCCGCCGCCGCGGTCAGCGGGTGGGCGGGGCCGTACACTGACTCGACGGCGGCGTGGAGGCGGCGCAGCTCGTCGGCGAACTCGTCGGCGGACCGGTACTGCAGGTTCTTGTTGGTCTCGACAATGTCGGACAGGAACCGCGGCGTGTGCACCTTGGCGTAGAACTCGGGGTGCTGCTTCGGGCTGAGTGCGGCCTGGAACGGCTTGGACGAGGGCAGGTCGCGGATGTTGACCAGGATGATGTCCAGGATCTCGGACAGCTCGGCCGCCGGGTGCCGCTTCTTGACGCGCTTGGCGGGCGGGCCCGCGCTGCTGCTGCCGCCACCACCACCACCGGCGGCGGGCTTGGCGGGGGTGCTCGACGACGACGCCGCGGTATCCACCGCCGTCGCCGTGTCACCACCGCCGTCCTCGCCGTCGCGCTGCTTGCGCTTGAGCGCGGCGCGCTCGGCGGCCTCGTCGGCCCACATGGGGCACTTTTCGCGGTTGGTCTTGATATGCCCGACCTGGCCGCACCGGCGGCACTGGACGACGCGCGCCTTGCGGAGCACCTCCTGGATCGCGTTGGCGTTGGCGCCGCGCGACTCGGACATGAACTTCTGCTTGCGGAACTTGTCGAGCGCCGAGCCCTCACCGGCGTTGTCGAGCAGCGCCTTCTTGCGCTTGTAGTTCTCGATGACGTGCGGGTCCGTGACGATCTCCTCCTGCCACACCTTCATGCCCTTGAGCAGGCGGCGGATCACGAGCGCCTTCTGCCCGGGCTTGCCGAGCGGCTGCGCGTGGTGAGCGGTCGCGCCGTGGGGTCCGCCGAGGAGACCCGACGCGGGACTGCCCGCGGTGCTGCCGGCGGCACTCGCGCGCTGCGCCTGCGCGCGGAGCTTGGACGCCTCGGCCTTGGCGAGCGCGACCTCGAGCGGGTCGTCGAGCTTCTTGGGCACGCGCGACAGCGACGCGGTCTGGCGGTCCCAGATCTCGCGCACCTGCTGCCGGTACGCGAGGTGGTCGTCGCTGCCGCCGCCCTGCGCGGCGCCGGCCGCGCCCGCGGCGGACGCGGCACCGCCCGAACCCGCGGCACCCGAGGACGATGCACCACCGCCGCCCGCAGCGGCACCGCCGCTCCCGCCGCCGCCGAGTCCGGGCGCGCCGACGGCCTTGCCAAACTTCTCGCGCGGTCCGGCGCGAAGGAACGAGAACCCCTCGCCACAGCCGGTCGGGTCGCCGTCGCCCGAGAGCTTGAGGAAGATTTTGTTGGTGATGGCCTGGGCGAAGTTCTTGGTGAGCTTCCAGGGCGACATTTCGCCCTCGAGCTGGACGGCGGGGGAGTGGGACGCGGCGTTGTTGGTGTTGGCGGCGTTGACGCGGTGCATGGCGGAGCCGGCCGAGACGTTGATGTCCGTGACGTAGCCGAGGTCCTCGAGCTGGCGGACGGCCGCCGACATGGTCTCGTACATGCAGACCTGTTCGGGGGTGACCATTTTGCGGATCTCCTCCTCGGACGGGACGGTCGCGGCGTTCTTGAGGCGCCAGTGGCCCGAGGCGAGCCCGCGGCCCTCCATGAACTCCTTGAGCCGGGACTTGAGCTGGACCTCGGCGTAGTGGGCGAACATGTTCTGCACGTCCTGGAATTTCACGCCCTTGCGGACGTGGTCGGCCTTCTTCTTGAGCAGGCGGTAGACGGCGACGCGGATGCGGTTGCGCTTGTACTCGGTGTAGATGCGCGACGTGGGGACGGGCACTTCGACCGCGGGGAGCACCTGGCCGACCACGAACATGCGCGGGATCTCGCGCACGTAGTACTTGACGACGCCCTTGTACGTGTTGCGGATCAGGAGGAAGTCGGTCTCGGGCGGCGCGTGCGGGAACAGCGGCGCGTGGATCATGTTGTTGAACAGCACCGGCATCGTGTGGCCCTTGTCGATGTCGCCGTAGCCCCAGAACGGGCCGGGCTCGTCGGGCTCGAGGATGTTGGGCGCGCCGATCTCGGCCTAGATACACGCGCGCGGTGGCATCTGTTAGTGGTGGTTCCGCATCGTGATGCAGCGACGCAACCGTACCTGCGGGACAAACTGGTCCTTCTCCTCGCGCTTGCGGTAAAAGTTGAAGACGAAGGTGGCCATGCCGACGTTGGACAGCAGGATGGGCGACTCCTCCGAGTACTCGAGCAGGATGAAGTTGGCCGAGTCCTTGAGCGTCATGTCGCGCGACGACTTGAGCAGCTCGACGTTCTCCTTGCCCTTGATCTTCTTCTTCTTGAGCGCCTTGACTTTCGAGAACTTGATCTCGAGCCCGGGCTCGACCGTGAACTGCGGCCGGTGCAGCCGCCGCGACTCCTTGGCCTGCAGGTCCGTCTTGTACTACACTCGTGTGTCGCGCGGGGATGTGTGAGATCGACCGCGTCAGCCCAAGTTCCACCGAAGACGTACGAAGGCGGGCACGAGCCGCAACGCGGGCGGCGCGTGCTGGAGGACGATCTGGTTGCCGGTGCGCGCGCTGTCGGCCTTTTTCGCCGACACGTAGAACTCGTCGTTGGACAGGTTGAAGCGGTCGACGGCGTGGATCGCGTCGCCCGCGGCGGCCGCGCCTGCCGCCAGCGCGTGCTCGTCGGCGTGCGTCAGGAGCGTGACGGGCGCCGACGGCAGGAGGAGCGTCGGGTCGTGCGCGAAATCGTCGAGCGGGCCCTGCAGCCAGTCCTCGTCGTCCCACGCGCGCAGCCACTCGTCGCTGTCGAGGATGCCGTTGCGGACGGGGAGGATCGACATCTACACGTGGCGGGCGGGTCAGGTCGAGTGGTGTGCGGGGTGATGAGGGGGACGTACGTTGGGGTTGGCGCGCTCGCCCTCCTGGATCTTGGCGAGCAGCGGGAGGATCGGGTGGAGGTCGCGGTCGGCGTCCTCCTCGTTCCACACAATCTTGTCCTCCCACGAGGCGAGGACGACGGGCATGAACTTGCGCATGTTGTCGAGCTCCATCTACACCCGCGCGCGTGGCGTGTGAGACACTCCCCCAAAACCACATACCAAAGCGTGGAAGCGTACCTCGTCACTCGAATCGTCGTCCGACGACACATCTGACACCTCCTCAGGAATCACGGGCAACCTCGCCAACCCGCGCCCGCGCATGACGGCAAACAAGTTATTCCGCTGCTGCTGGTTGCGCGACTTGCCGCGCTCGAACGCGTCGCGCTCGTCGTCCTCGAGGGCGAGATGGGCGGCCGACGACCGGCGTGACGACGCCGAGTAGAACCGGCCGCGGTAGTCGAGGGTGCGCGGGCGCAGGCGGAACGCGGCGCGCGACCCGAGGAGGCGGTGGTACGACAGCGGGCCGTCGTCGGCAAACTCGGGGCACAGCTGCACGACGACCGACCACCGCGGGTCCGCGGCGACGGCGCGCTTGCGCGCCAGCGCGGCGGCGTTGGTGGGTGGGGAGTGCGACCGGAAGATGCCGGGCGCCGGGCTCGACGCGCGCGACGCCGGGCGGCTGTTGAAGGTGCCCGAGGGCGGGAGCGGGAAGGCGCCCATGGGCGGCATCGAGCGCGCGGCCGGTTTCGCGCGCGGCGACGAGGACGGGGTGCCGGCGGCGGCGGCCGAGCGCGGCTGTATTGGTGGTAGCGGGAGCGGCGGTGGTGCGGCGGTCGCGGCCTCCTCAATGAGCCCGGCGAGGTCGAACCCGGCGCCGGCGCCGAGCCCGCCGAGACCCGACAGGTCAACGCCCAGCGACGCGAGACCAGACTGGAGCGCCGAGCCGCCGCTGCCACCGCCGGCCGAAGCTGCGGCGCCCATGAGCGCGGCGGGATCGTCGTCGCCGTCGCCCGAGATCATGTCGTCGAGGTCCACGTCGACGTCGGCGAGATCGTCGTCTTCATCGTCATCATCAGCTCCTGGTTCTCGCGCGGGTCCACCGCTTTCCTCGTCGTCGACCGTGTCGGGCGACTCGGGGCCGGGCGACACGGGCCGCTGCTTCGACTCGAGCGGCAGCGGGGGGACGGCGGCGGGCGGCGGGTCCGTCTCCATGGGCTCATCTCCTCCTGCTCCTGCTCCTGCTCCTTCTGGCGGCGGTGGTGGTGCGCCGTTCGACGCCGGTGCCTCGTTCGGTAACGCCGTTGGCGGCACGAAGACATCCATGGGCTCCGCGGGCGGCCCAGCGGGCCCGACGTCGCCGTCGTCGTCGGCGCCCAGCATCGCGAGGAGGGCGAGCTCGTCCATGACGCGCGGGTGGATGGACGCAGACTCGGCTCGTGCAGGCGGTGCAGGTCTGGTCGAGTTGCAGCGGGTGCGTGCGGGTATTTCTGCGCTGATTCGTTGCGTGGGGGCGGGTGAGGGGGAGATGCCTTCGACTCGAACGCGGGAAGACTTGAGGCGCCCTCGGCATCACGTTTCCCTCCCAAGAAGGGCCGACGGGAGTGGCACGCCGCGGGCTGCGCGATCGGCGCCTCAACTCTCTCCCTCTCCGCTTCTCCTCTCTCCCAAACGACTATACGCAACGCATCGACACTAGTTCGCGCACGGCACTCCCTGCACGATGCTCCGCCACGCCGCCCACTCGCTTCTGCCAGCCGCCGCCGCGGCGATGCGTCCCGCGCCGCTTGCCCGCGTGGCCGCGCCCGCCATGATGATGCAGGCCCGCTGCGCGTCCGGGCTCGTGTCCAAGAAGATGAACTTTGCGATCAGCGAGACCGGCCGCATCATCGGTAAGCTGTGCTGTTTGATCAGCGGCGAATTCGCTCGAGTCCTGACGCTGAAGTGGCCCTAGACCCCTACGTCCGCCCCGACAAGGTGCCCAAGCCGTTCTCGGCCGAGGGCCGCTCCGCGCTCTTCACCTACCTCAAGAACCTCGCGCAGAGCACCTTTGAGTATGCACGCTTTTATGTGAGACCGGTCGGTGTGCGGGTCCATCGCTGACGCTTTCACGGCGGCGCGTAGGGTGTCCCGCCTGAAGCGCGATATCAAGTTCGTCGCCACCCAGTTCCCGCTCGAGGCCGAGGAGCTGTACAAGCAGATGAACAAGGCCTTTGCCGAGTACGCTCTTGCCCGCTGCGTTGCACGGCGGCCCGATCCTGACCCATCGCGTGTGCGTGTGCGTGTAGGGGCCGCCCGAACGACGTGGAGCCGTTCGTCACCAACCAGATGCTCTCGGTACCCCTCATCTCCCTGACCACCTCGCCCAAATCCACACTAACCACCGCCGAAACATCAACAGACGCTCAAGAACCAGATGCGCAAGCGGCCCGGCACGCTGTCGTGGGAGTACCTCGGCGCCGTGGAGCGGCCCAAGACGGTCAACCTGCGCTACTCCAAGGGCCAGGGCGACCCGTTTGGCGTGGCCCAGGTCACCATCAAGCTGCACACCAAGCAGCGCCTCACCATCACCGACTCGTCGGGCAAGGTCCTCGCCGCCACCGAGTCGGACCCCGTCGAGTACGTCGTCTACGAGCGCTTCACCACCGCCAACGGCAAGTGGCGCATCGCTGGCAAGATCGACCTCGCCAAGCAGCAGCAGTAGCTAGCTGTCCACAACAACAAAAAATCAATGTAATCTCACTCTTAGTACGCTCCCGTCGCCGCACCCACACACTGCACCCACTGCTGCGCGAACGCCGCCTCCGAGAACCGGTGCACGCTCTTCCGTGCCGCCGCCACCATGCGCTCGCGCTCGCCCGCCGGCATCGTCAGCGCCCGGTACATGGCGTCCGCGTACTCGTCCCTGGTCCGCGCCAGGAACCCCGTCGTTTGCCCGTCTCCCTCGAGCGGCACCACGATATCGCGTTTCGGCCCCGCCGAGTCGTGCGCGACCACGATCATGCCCGCGGCCATCCCCTCGACCACGCCGATCCCGAAATGCTCGTCCGCCATGGTGTGCAGCGCCACGCTGCCCGCGCGCAGGTAGCCGAGCAGGTCCGCGTGCGGCGCGTTGACGGCAAACTCGACTTTATCCGCGACCCCGCGCTCCGCCGCGAGCAAGCGCAGGGCATCGACGCGCTTCGCGTCCGCGTCGCCGCGACACCCGCCGACCAGGACCAGCCGCACGTCGCGCATTCCCGCTAACGCGGGGAACCGGGTCAGCGCGTGCGCGAAGGCGTCGATCTGCAGCGCGTGGTTCTTCTCGGGCCGGAACTGCGCGACCGAGACGATCCAGGGGCGGCGGCCGGTTTCGGGGAGCGTTTCGAGCGCCGACGTGTCGCACGGCGGGTACACGAGGAACGTGCGGTCCGGGCGGCCGAAGATGGACTCGATGTGGTCCCGCGTCCACGACGAGTTGACCATGACTACGTCCGCGTACCGGCCGCAGTGGCCGTACAGCGACGCGAAGAGGCGGTAGTAGCTACACTCGCGGAATGGGGTTAGTGGGAGGGTGCGGTGAGCGAGGTGAGTGGGCGGCGTACATGAGCTTGGCCGAGCTGAGCACGCGCGAGCGGGAAATAAAGGACGCGTTGTTGAAGCTCGACTCGCTCTGTCCGATCTTGGTGAGCATGTCGGTGCTGCACTGGGTGTTAGCGAGGTCGCGCGGACTGATCGTGAGTGGGCGTACCTGATGGTCGGGTAGTGCGTGTACGAGACGACCGGGCATCCGAGCAGCAGCTTGATCAGCGGGTACGTGAACGCGTAGCCCATCGTGTCTGCGAGTTCGGTTAGCTCTGTCCGTGCTCTCGCGCCCACGCAAAGGCCGTACCGATGAACACGTCCGGCGCAACGCCGTACGGTACCACCTCCGCCGCAAGCGCGACCGAGCCCAGACTCTGCCCGAGCAGCGTGAACCTGGGATACGTCGTATCCTCGACGAGCCACCTGCGCTTCAAAAACACAAACCGGACCCTTTCCGGGCTCAGCTCAATCGCAAACCGCTCTTTAGCCCTCGCCAGGATCTGGTCCCCCGTCGCGTCCACGTCGCCCGTGTACACGACGCAGTGCGCGCTCGGGTACGCGGCGAGACACGCGCGCACGCCCGCCCACAGCACGCGCTCGCCGCCGCCGCCCGCGTTGCAGTACGGGTGGAAGAAGCCGAACGTGATGCGGCCCGACGTCAGGCGCTCGCTCCGGATCCGACGCCGCTCGCGGATTCCGCGGCGGTGCGCGGCCCATGCCCGGCCAGCAGCCATTAGGATGATGAATGTGCATAGCAGGAGGAAGATCATGGCGTTGCAGGGACTCGCAAGAGATACATGGAAGTGTGTTGTTGTTGACGCGTGAGGGAGAGGGGGAAGAGCGTGGAGCTGACGCCCAGCTGAGTGGGCGCCGCGGTGTGGCGACCGCACACGCCCATGACCGGCGCGTCGGCTCGCGCGTCGGCGCCTCTTCCACCCCTGCCTCTGCTCTCACGCTGAACTTTGCCCACACCGGTCCGCCTTGGCCGAGCTGCGTCGGGAACTTCTCAAAGCGTCAAGCTCAGGGCAGACGACAAGCAAATCGTGCGCACACGATGAAGGAGCAAGTCGATGGACATCAGCAGGCCATCACAGCCCCTCGGCCCGCGTAACCGCTCGGCGGGCTCTCTTTGCATAAAATGCGTTCGCTTTGTTGCTGTTCCCGTTGATTGTCGATCCCAGGACGACCTCGTCCGTGCGAGTGTCGTCTCGCGGCTGTTGTTCGTTGGGACGTCCTCTGCCCTCCTCACCTCGCGCATCCCGCCATAAACGATCAGCCGGAGACGCTCAGCCGGATGCTGGCACCGCCGGCGGTCTACGGACGTGCTGGTCAGGTGCGTTGACGACATCAACTGTTACTCGACAATCGCTGGGCGCGGCCGTCGATTGCCTCGACAAGGTGGTCGCGTCGAACGCGTTGGCGTTAGAAGGGTGGCCTTGGTACTGCCGGCGTTGGCCGTGGCTCAATTCATGCTCTTATTTCGTGGCTGGCAAGAACGCTGCGAGGAGCTCGAGCTCGACGATCGTTTCTACTGGACTGCTTCCGACCTCGACCACCCCTGCCTTGGCGGCGGCGGAGTGTGGCGCGGCGCGGTCACCGGATCAGCTGATGTGTTGTCATGAGCGACGCGACAACAAGCTCGCCGCCGTTCTCACGCTCGCTCGATCGGTCCGCGGCGATTCCGCCCTTTCTCTCTCTCTCAACCTTGAACCTCCTCATCATCGCATCGCATCGCATCGCATCGCATCGCATACCCTCGCTGCACAATGTTGAACGCATGCATCCCGCCGCACCACCGCGCCGAAGCTGAGGCCGAGGTCGCGCAGATTGACGGCCTGCTCGCGCTCCCGTCGGACCTGATTGCCGACGTGGTCATTCTCGCGACGCCGCGTGCCTGCGTCGTCACGGCGTGCCGCGACTTCCGCGGATCCCTCAAGTCGAAGCGCGCCAAGCTCGCCTGGATCAACGCGCAGTGCACCCTCATCACGCCGCCCGCCACCGTCCGCGTCTATCGGCAGACGCTGAACATGAGCGTGCGCACCAACCTCATTGCGCACCTCGAGCAGTGCTGCATCAGCCGCTGGGCGCCCGACGACATCAGCGACGACGAGGTCAAGCCCATTTGGCCCGTAGACTCGAACCCGGACTACACTGCGTTCCTTACCGTCACGGCGCTCATCGCCCTGCTCGACTCGGTCCCCGCCGTGTTCCTGACGCCCACGCGTCCCGAAGTCGTCGCCACGGACAAGTACTTCAAGCAGATCCACGCCGCCATGGAGCGCCAGGTCCGCGCCGCCTCGACGACTTCCGCGCCCGCCGCCGCCTCCAAGGTCACCTCCACGGCCTCCGAGCCCGCCGCCGCATCGACGGCTGCCTCCACGCCCGCCGCGGCCGGTTTGAAGAAGATGCCGCTGTTCACGTCGGTCCCGCTCGTCGGCGTGATCCAGATCCTCGTCTACGCCGCGTTCCACTACGACGCGGCTGCGTTCTACGCCGTCGCCGCCCTGGCCTTGTCCCGCGCGTCCGCCTTCTTCTGCGTGGCCCCCCCGCTCTTGACGTGGTCCCGCGCGACCGTCAAGTCCATCAACGAGCAGTGGGAGCGCGAGATGCAGTGCTGCTCGCACCTCGACCGCCGCATCCGTTTCACGGCGTACCTCGGCCTCGCGGCGCTTAGCCGGTGGGACGCGGACAAGTTCGCGCTCGTCACCGAGGGCGAGCTCTCCACGGACAAGGGCGAGCTCACCGACCTGCTCCGCCAGGACAACTTCCTCCTGCTCGCGCTCGCCGATCTCGCGCACCTCGACCGCGTACGCGCCGACAACGTGATCCGTATCCTCGACTGGCTCATCGCGCACACCGGCAGCAAGGCCGGCGGCGGTCCGCGTCGCGCCATCGGCGGCATCCCGATCCACGTCTTCTTCATCGCGCCGCGCCTGCGCCCCGTCTTCGACCATCTCGCGCGTCATCCCATGCTTGTTCCCGCCGAGCAGAAGTCGCAGCCCCAGTCGACCAACCAGCCGCAGCCGCAGCCGCAGCAGAAGCCCGCCGTCGCCGCGACGCGTCCTACCGGTCCTCGCCCCGCTACTCGGCCGGCTCCCGCTCCTCGTCCCGCGACGGCCGCGGCCCGTGTCGCTTCTACCGCGACCGGAGCGCCAGGCGCTTCTGCTGACGCCTCGACGCCCGCGGCCCCGACCACCAGTCGCCCGGCCTCTCATCCCGCGACGTCTGCGGCCCAGGCTTCCTTGCCGCCGACGCCGACGGCGTCCGCTCCCGTCTCCACTGGTGCACCTGGTCCATCCGCTCGCGTCTCGGCATCCACGGCCCAGGCCGCCAGTCGCCCGGCCACGGACATCAACGTGTCCTCGCTCAAGGCCGCGCTGCCCGGGCTCCGCGGCATGTTCAACTAAGGCCAGTCGCGTCGGCGCGACGTAACCTGGCACTCGACTTTGCACAATCCATTGATTCAATATATCCCAACACTCGGCTGCTCTATGCTCGCGAGTACCAATCAGTCTGACCTCCCTAGTCAATCCGCAGAGAACCGGTGTGGCGCAGCGCATCACACCACGGATCAACGCGACCACGACCAGCGGCGCGTTGGCTCGCGGCTCGGCACCTTTCAGACTGCTTCTTGGGCGATCTCATGATTGCGGCAATGCAAACGCGAGTCTATCATCAACAGTCCATGACAACCCCCCGGCATTCTTGACCACGACCCAGGTATCCCCACCGGCGTAGCGGACTCTCGATGTGTGGGATCTCGAGCGACCCGTGCACCTTGTACCCGACGACCTGGAGCGCCGCGACCATGCGACCGACCATGACGCGGCTCGCGGCGATGCGCTGGCGGTCCGAGTACTCGGTCTCCTAGGACCTCCTGCGCAGCTGCATTCACGTCCAGTCCTCGCCGTTCCCCTTCCTCTTGAACCCGTCGGGCCACGCGGCGACGATCGCGCCGCACACGACACCCGCGGCGTGCTCGGTCGCGGCGACGGGCGAGACGATGCTGTCGCCATCAAGCGAGCGCGTGAACGCGTCGTGCTTCCCGGCAAGCTCAACGGGCGTCGCGCGGATCAGGATCCACGAGTCCTTGGCGCACTTGCCATGCGTCATGTTGGTGGCCTTCGCGAGTCGGCACCCAGCCTTAAGGAGACGCGGAACAGGCCTCCCCTTAGCTTGAGCCAGATCACGGTTGGTCATAAGCTTACCGTCGGGTTCGCGCGCGGGGCGACCGGGTCCGTCTCCTAGTACCGCTTCACCTCTTGGATCCCAAGCGACCATGTCGATTGGTTCGCGGCCCGCTGCAGCTGCGCCAGGACGCGCTCCGAGTTGATCCCGCACACCCGCAGCGTGTCGTGGATGTCAAACAAACCCACGAGGGAAGCACGGAAAACACAAGACAAACATGTATCTCAAAGGTCGTTCACGTTCTTGACCACAATCCAGGTGTCCAGGTCCCCTTCCTCGGCCTTGACGCAACAGGTGTTGACCGACGCGTACACCGAGTACCCGCACCGGCGCAGCGCGGCGACCATGCGTGCGAGCACGAGGCGGCTCGCGATGGTGTGCTGGGGGATCTGGAACCCGTCGGAGCACCACGGGTTGCCGTTGAGGCGGAGCCAGAGCTCGCCATCCTCGCCGCCGCTGCCGCCCACCTCGCCGATCCCGTCCGGCCATGCCTGCGCAACCGCCGAGCGGATCTGGATGGAGACGTCGTCCGGGGCGCCGGGCAGCGAGAGCTTGCGGCCATTGTCGAACCCGATGGCGAACACGTCGCGGTCGTTGGCGAAGGTGACGCGCTCGCCGCGGACCAGGACCCACACGTCCTTATTGTGCTTGCTGCGCGCGACGTTGGTCACCGTGTCGATGCGCCACCCGGCCTCGAGCAGGGCGCGGACGAGCGCGGCGACGAGCCGGCGCACCGGCCACGCCTCGCGCGAGACCCGCTGCCACGGCCGGCCGGTGAGCTTGATCTCGACCAGCGTCATGGGGAACCCGTCGCGACCGCGGGGCACGATCGGGTCCGACCCCGGGTACTGCTTGAGCTCACTGACGCCCAGCGGCCAGTTGGACCGGATCGCGGCGTTGACCGCGGCCAGCTCATGCGCCGAGGAGATGCCGCAGATCTGGATCTTGTCGTAGTCGTAGAAGTTGACGAAGGCAACGGCCGCCGCGTCGACGGCGCGAGTCGCGGTCAGAGTCGGCGGCGGGGTGGGATCTTCGCTGACCATTTTTCTGGCGGTTTGTTGGGATGATGTCCACTGAGGAGCGGGAAAGAGAGAAGAAGCCGCCACGACCTGCGAGGACGCGCGCGGGGTGTGGCAACGGCCAGGGCAACGACCCCGCCCGCGGGCCTGCCCGCGGGCCCGCACCGACGCCGCCGCCGCCGCCCAGCCCCATCCAGCTCCTCCGCCTGGGCCTGTCCGCCCGCATGGTCACCTGCAGGTTCACCTGCCTGCCATGCCCCTCTCCGGCGGGGGCGTTCCTCGTGGCAGCGACCGCCGGTCGCGCCGAGGCAGGGTGCCGCCCTCGGGTCGTCCTTCACTCCGCCAAGGCCCGTGGAGGACGTTCGTCGCGATGCGGGGAGCTTGGTTCAAGCTTCTCCATTGGCTTACATGCGTCGGTCGCCTTTGCATCGGGGCAGCGCGGGCGGGACGGACGCCGAGAACGGCGCGGCGGCGGCGCGTGTGGCTGGCTGGTCGGGGAACCTTTCCAGAACTCGCCGTTCTCGTCCGGCCCCCTCTCTCTCTCCTTGCAAAATCATCACTGAAGACTCATGTATACTGCCGCCCTCGCCCGCCGCGTGAGACCAACGCCCGCCTTCGCCTCCGCGGCGCGCGCGAGCCCGCGGTGGATCCACCTGCACGGCGCCAACGAGCACGGCCCCGCGAAGCTGGCGTCGCTGCACCGGCACATCGCCGTGACGCTGACGCGGGCGTCGGACGTGCGCGCGCCCGTGGCCGCCGCGGCTTCCGCCATCGCCAAGCGGCCCGACGCGCCCGCGCACCCGACGGTCCCGACGCTCGCGCTGAGCCTGCCCGACCCGACCTCCTCCCCTCGCGCCACGACCGCCGCGTTCGTGCAGCACGTCAGCCCGATGCAGACGACCGCGCTCGACGTGCTCAACAACCTGCGCGCCGAGTACGTGGCGACGCCCGAGGCCGCGGTCGCCGACGGGGCTGGGCGGTCCCCGCCGCGCGTCTACATCACGCGCGGGTACACGGACGCGGTGCTGGACGACGCGACGCTCGACGGGATGTCGCTCGCGCAGCTGGTGCGCGCCAACGCCGTGGTGTGGGTGCACGGCGTTCCGCACACGTTCGACGCGGCCGACCTGGTCGCGGATCTGCGCACCGTGCGCGACGCGCTGGCGGAGCACGACCAGCGGATCCCCGTGGCGCGTGCGGCGCTCGATGCGGTGCATAAGCGCGCTGAGACGCGGTTGCGGTGGATTTTGTACGGCGGAGCGGGGTTCCTCGTCTCGGAGCTCGGCGCGATCGTGTTCTTGACGTACGAGCTCGGATGGGTGTGTTTTTTCGCTGGTGATATGAGCTGCTCGGTTTTGACGCAGATTTCTTGCCTAGGATCTCATGGAACCGACGTCGTACCTGCTCGGCCTCGGCACCATGATCATGGGTACGCTCCTCCCTTCCTCCGCCTCCTCGCCCAAACGCCTTACTAACCACCCGCTACCCGCCCAGGCTCGGCGTTCTACGCCGTCCTCCGCCGCGAGTACACGTACGAGAACGCGGCCGCCGAGCTGCACGCCAGGCTGCGCGAGCGCGCCGCGCGCAAGCTGGGCGTCGAGCTCGACGCGCTGGCCATCCTGACCCGCGCCAACGACCTCGCCCACCGCCGCTGGGACCCACTGCTCGCCGCCTACATGCCCTCGGGCAACGCCGGCCGCCGGTTCACGGCCGAGCGCGTCGCGCTGCTCGAGGACCAGCAGCATCAGCGCGTTGCCGCGTCCTCGGCGTAGAAAACGATTGATTGGGAATCAAGTGATACAGCAAGGTTACAGTAGTGCATGTATATCAGAGGGGAAGGAGGGGTAACGGCTTGAGGGACCAGGTGCAAGCAAAATCGACGAGGGAGGGGCAATGATGTTGGAGGGGATGATAACAACACTAGAGCTACGGGAAGGAAAAACGCAACGGATGGTCGCAAATCACACACTTGGGCTAGCCGAGAGCCCTCACGACGACTCGTTGAGGCGCATCGTCGAGCCGCCCTTGACGGGTGTACCGGCGCCCTCGTCCTCGGACTCGTCGCTCTGCTGGAAGTCGACCGTGAACGTGGCCATGTCGCCCTTGCCCTTGATGGGGATGACGCCGCGCTCGACGAACACGTACGACGGGTCGTCGACGAGCAGGGCGCGGAAGCTGGGCGACGTCTGGACCTTGAAGGCGGTGCCCGTCGAGCACATGCGGCTGGCGACGTTGACCGTGTCGCCGAACAGGCAGAACCGGATCATCTTGTTGCCGACGACCCCCGCCATGACGGGGCCCGAGTTGAGCCCGATGCGCAGCGGCAGCGTCTCGAGGTGGATCTCGGACGTGTCGATCTCGCGCACCGCGTCCATGGCGTCCATGGAGAAGTTGAGCAGGTCGCGCGCGTACTGCGCGTGGTCCTCGGCCGTCGGCTCGCCGTCCTTGGTGTTGAGCAGGCCCGACGCGATCATGTACGTGTCGAGGACCGTCTCGACCTTGTACAGGGTCGGGTACGCGGCCAGGATCGAGTCGAAGCACTTGTACAGGCTGTCCAGCAGACGCACAATCTTCTTGCCCGTACCCGACGTGTTGGCAATCTGCTTGAACCCGCAGATGTCGATGAAGGCCAGCGACACGCAGTCGAACGACTTGGGCTCGGGCATCTTGCCCGCCTTGAGCTCGTCCGTCACGTACTGCGGCAGCATCTGGCCCAGCAGCCCGTTGGACGAGTCGGTGTCGAACTTCTTGTTCATCTGCCGCTTCTGCGACTCGACGATATCGGCGCGCGTCAGCGCGCTCATCATCTCCTCCATCTCGGCCGCGTGGTCCGTCTTGATCTGGCGCAGCTCCTCCTCCTGGTCGCGGATCAGGTCGCCGAGCTTGCGCTTCTGCTCCTACTCGCGCGCAAGGTGGATGTAGTGTCAGTATCCGCGCGTTGGTCGTCGCACGCGTCGTCAAAGACCGTACCGTCTGGAGCATGCGCAGCTGGTCCTTCTGCTGCTGGCGCGTGCTGCTCGCGTTCTCGCGCTGCTGGCGGTTGAGCATCTTGATGCGCTCGCGGCCCTTCTCGAGCTGCTCGATGATCTCGGCCTCCTGGGTGTCGAGCAGGTCGACGGCGTTGACCTCGGTCTTCTTGCGGCGCGCGGGTCCGTCGGCCGCATGGCCGCCCGACGGCGGCTGGCCGTGCGCCGGGTCCTCGCCGGGGAGGAACCCGTCCTGGTCGCCGTCGGTGCCGGGCTCGCTGCCCGTGGCCTCGGACCAGCCCTCGGACGAGTTATCGTCGGACCCCTCGCCCTCGGCGTCGACCGACGACGACAGGAGCGCGTCCTCGGCGAGCATGGTGCGCTCGCGGAGGCGTGCCGAGTGGCGCTGCTGCTTGAGCAGGATCGCGGCCATGCGGCGCTGCTGCGACTGGAGCAGCGTGCGCTGCTGCTTCTGGCGCTCGCGCAGGTGGTTGGCCTTGATCCCGGCCTGCGTGTTGTCCACGTCCGTCTGCGCCGACTGCGTCTCGAGCAGGTGCATCACCTCGAGCGACTGCTCGCGCTCGCGCTGCTCGGCCAGAAGGTTCTCGAGCGACGTCTGGTCCTCGATGTCGCGGTTCAGCATCTCCGTCATGTGCTTGATCTTGATCAGCTGCAGCTCGCGCAGCTGCTCGCCCTCCTTCTGCTGCCGCATCCGCAGCTGCTGCGCATAGATCTCGTTCTCGTTGGCGCGGCGCCGGCGGGCGACCTCGTCCATGCCGCGCATCTCGAGCTCCTGCACCAGCGTCAGGTTCTTGGCGATACGCCGCTGCGAGACCACGAGGTCGAGGCTACAGTCGATGGACGGACGGGTCAGTGCCCGTCCGTAGCCGTCGCCGAGCTGAAGACGTACCGCTCCTGGACCTGGCGCACCTCGAGCTCCTTGATGAGGGTCTGGAACGCGTCGCGCTTCTGGCGCATCTTGGCGCGGAACGACACCTCGCGCTCGCGCGCCTCCTCTTGCTGGATCATCTTCTGGCGCAGGCGCAGGTTCTTGTCCATGAGCACCGACAGGCGGACCTTGGTCTGCTCCGACTGGAGGAGCGCCGTCGACTACACACACAAACGCGTTGGGTGGTGGTCAGCGATGATCACGCGAGGAAAGGGAGTAGTTGAGAAAGACGTACCAGGTCGCGCTGCCACCCATCGTTCAGGCGTTGCTGCACGAGCTGCGTGTTGTACAGGTTGCGTGCCTCGAGCAGCGACGCCTCGCGGATGTTGGCCGCCTCCTGGTTGAAGTCCTTGACGCGCGCCTGCAGCGTGAGCCGGTGCTCGTTGGACGACCGGTGCTCGCGCAGGAACTTGGAGATGGTCTCGTCGCGCACCACGCGCGCGTTCGTGCCCGCCGTCAGCGGACCCGTCGCGTGCCCGCCCAGCGCGTGCAGCGCCAGGTTCGACCCGGCCGGCGTCGCCAGCTTGGACCCCGGCTGCGAGTTGCTGTTGAGGTTGATACGCGAGCCCGACATGATGGTCGGGATGCCCGTCGGCGTGTGCGACACCTCGGCCGACATCTTGGGGAGAGTGGGGTGGGGGGGGGGGGTGCAACAGTCGGTTGCGAGTGTGTGCGGGTGCGGATCAGCAGCAGCGACGGGGATGCAGGTAGAGCAAAGTGGATCGGAGAGTAGTGACGGAGCGAGCGAGTGCACGCGATGTATGTCTATACGAAAGGAGGGTGTGCAAGGTTGGATCGCGGCGGCGCGTGTCAGCTCGTTCCACGGTTCAGCGCGATTCGTCCCGCCTCTCGCAGCGAGGGGAGAGCGTGGGCGCGCGGCGGGCGTGTCGCGCGGGGGAACACCCGCAACCGGGTATCTCCCCCGCGGCTCGCGCGCGCCCGATAGGCTCGGCGCACCTCCTGCCCGCTACGCATCTGGAGCACGCACCCCGGCAGCAAAACTCAAAAAGATTATTGCGCGCCTGTGTGCGTTCGGGTGGGCGGGAGACAGAGCGGGGTGGGAGAACCAGAACGCGTCGCGTGCCCGCGCGTCACGCGTTTATCACGCGACCGCCGTGTCTCCGTGCGAGACGCGACGCGGCGCGGCGCCGCGGCTCTCACGCGTGCTCAATTGCCCTTTCAACTGGCTGAGAAAACGTCTCCCGAGCTGATGGCACGCAATGAGCTTGCCTTTCTGTAACCGCGCAGACCTGCGCGCTGACCTGAGCTGATGGATAACCTCAAGGACCGGATATGGCCCTAAATAACAACCAATATCCGGTCGTGCCTGTAACCGAGATATCCGATCCTTTCGGGACTCGCTCGCGTATCCACGACTATCAGGTCGAACGTGATTATTGGTGGTCAGGTGGGCGGTCGGCCCCAGCGGCCAGCAGCCATCGCCGATCCCTGAGGCCACGAGGTGCCTGCTTCAGCCACGTCGCCACCACCGCACAGCTGCGCGTGCTTGCCGAGAAGCGCGTCAGCTCGAATTCGCCCTCACTCTCCCCTCACGAACTTGTCAATGAAGCGCAGCATGCAATCATGTCAGACGTCATGGACATGCCCAAGGGCCAGCTTGAGCCCTTACCACCACGCCTCCCGTGGCCCGACCCCGCCGCCGCCTGGGTCGCGCCCGTCCTCCTCCCGCTCGTCGGCACCCTCCTCGCCGTCGCGGGCCCGCGATACAAGCGCGTGACTATCTTCCTCGGCTCGTCGCTGCTCGTCCTGCACATCGCGCTCTCCACCCTCATCCGCGCCGCCGCCACGGTCCCGGCGCTCGGCCGGTCCCCCGCCACCCTCACCCTCGCGCTCTCGGCCGTCACCCTCGGCACCGCCATCACGCTCACCATGTTCCCGACCGTCGGCGCCTTCGCCGCGACCGCAAGCAGCGGGTACGCCGCCGCCGTGTGGCTCCTGCTCCTCGTCCCGTCGACGTGGATCCCGCTCGAGGCGCAGCGCGCCGCCGAGCTCGCGGGGCTCGTGTGCGGCGCGCTCGCGCTCCATGCCCTCGACGGCGCGCGGCTCGCGGACCGCGTCCGAATCGACCGCGACGTCATCCTCGCTATCGCGTGCGGCGTGACGGGTGCTATGGCGACCGCGCTCGGGATTGACGGCGGGCTGCTCGGGTCCGGCTGGGCCGCGGCGTCGGTCCTCACGCTCGGCCAGAGCGCCGACGAGCGTGTGGGTGGTGGGCAGCAGACTGGGTGGAACGGGAACCCGTACGTCCCGCCCACCCTCGCGCCGGTGGACGAGGAGAACACGACCGTGACGATTCGGCCGGGATCCGCGGCGGCGAACGGGGCGGTTGTGCCAGCGTACTCGCCAACGGTTGGGACGTTTGCCGTGGCCGTGCTCGCTGTCGCCCTCGTGCCCGCGTACGCGTGGCTCAACCGCTTCATCGACGCGGTCATTGAGCGGCGAAGGTTCCGGCTCGTTGGACCGCACCGGCCGTTGCCGCCATAACACGTTGCCCATTTTTACAATAGATCTCAATCACGGTTTTGCGCCAGGGGTCAAATGGCAAGCGCGATTGTATTGTAATGGAACGGGTCTATGAGGCTCGCCCCGGCAACGAGCTCGAGGTACTTCTCGTCGATGTGCGCCGCGAGGACAGGGTGTGCAAGGGAAGTGCACAAGGAATGGGTGCATGTCAAAAGGTGCTCAAATTAAGAGCTGCATCAAGGCCGTGGTCGCGGCAGCGCGAATCGCGGCTTCGCCGACTGGTCCAACCTGGTTATCCCGCAGCTCCAACGTCTCGAGGCCCGCCGGAAGGTGCGCAGCAAGAGTCGCGGCGCCGACGTCCGTGATCATGTTGTTGGCAAGTTTGAGCTTGACCAGGGTCGAGGGCAGCCGTGGTGCCAAGTAAGACACCGCTTCGTCATTCAAGCCCGTAGCCTCGAGCCCGAGCATTGTTAGACCGACTGGCATGGACTCGCTCAGTTTCATGGCCCCATTGGCCCCAAGCGAGTAATGAGAGATCGAAAGCATGTCAAGCGTCGCGGGGAACGAGAGGAACATGAGCGCGAGGCCGGCCGTGGACATTTGGACATCAAAAAAGTTGAGCCGCTTGATCTGCGTAGCTGGGAGCGCGGCTGCCAATATGACACTTGCAGAATCGTCCACTTGACTGGCAATCAGGGTCAAGTTAACGAGCCCGGGGGGAAGAAACAATACATCCGTGTCTGGGTCTATGTCGCACAGATCGGTTTGTAGGAGGAGGAGGTGCTTGAGGTTGACGGGGAGAAATTGCCCGATGCTGGCAAAGTCAGGCCCGCTCATTGGGTTTTTCATCAAGGAGAGCGAGCAGAGATTGGCGGGAAGTGAGCGAACAAGCTCCACGGCTGCATTAGTGTCAAGCGAAGTACCGGAAAGCACGCAGTCGCGTAGGTTCGCTGGGAGTTGACCAAACAAGCAGGATACTGCCTCGACGGGAAGCTGAGTGTCGGCGAGCGAAAAGAGTTCGAGACCTGAAGGCCAAGCGATGGAACGAGCGAGCACGGCGGGATCGGAAATGCCGACCCACAGGTGCTTGAGTGACAACCGCTTCATGGAAGCGGGGAGCTCGAGGGCAAGCAGGCGCGGGAGATCAAACGTGCTGGCACAAAGTTCAAGAAAATCGAGTGCTTGTTCCGGGCTCGCCATGGCGGCGTTGAGGGCAGAGACCCCTGCAAGAGATACGGCGTGGCCGTGCAGCCGCAGTTCGCGAGTGCGACCGGAAGCAACGTCCAGGCACGCGGCAATCGTGTCTGCATCGACTTGAATTGTGCGCGAGGCGTTCGAGTTCGATTCGGTACTTCGGGAAGGGCGGAGGCCGAGCGCAACGTAAAAGTCGGCGCTAGCCCCGTGTTGGGCGTAGAGAAACTCGAGGACCTCGGCTTCGTTAAGCGCACCCGAGTCGCGCCACCACTCCAAAGTTAAAAGATCGCTGTTGTGGTAAGCCAGTTCGAGCGCGTCGTAGGGGCACTCAAGCGGGAGTCCAAGCGACGCCCACTTGCCGAGAAGTGGGATGTCGCCCTGCGCGGTCGCCTCGGACAAGGAGAGTCGTGGACAGCGGCGAAGGATAGCGCGCTGCACGCCCGGGATTAGCCGCTGCAGCATCACGCGCGAGTACTGCAGCAGGCCGGTCAAGTCGTCCGGGTCGTCGTACACGCCCACGGCATAACATAAAACGCGGTGGATCACCTCGGGGATGTTGAGCGTCTCGAGCTTTTGCATGGAGTTTACGTGGCGACCGCGGTGCGTCGGTTGAGTGGGGGAGGAGGGAACTCGGGTCGGGACGGCGTCGCTCGAGGCGGCGAGAGCGCGGGCGAAAAGATGCTCAGCCACGCCACGAGACGCTCACATGATATCGCAACGCGTCTCTAACTGTCTCGCGCCGGACTTGCGTGCTAAATGCGTTCGCTCTCTTCAAGCGCTAAATTACTGCTTCACGCACACGCACATGCGTCGAAAGCGCGATACCAGCCCCGCGAGCGTATATCACATCGGTTGTTGAACACAAGCGCGCTCAAGAAGTGTTTCGCGAGAATAAGCCGCACTTGCTTTCGTTTCGCGTCAGCATGCACACGGCTATCATCGAGGAAACAAAATTAAGTTCTATTATCTATTTAACTCAAACAAGGGCTCCAGTCGTATCAGGCACAACCCCAAGCACTACTTGCCATTGCCATACGTGTGATCAAGGCCGAATCCCGGGAATAACGGCAGCATTAGGGCCCGCTTCGGCTGAACGCCTGCCGCGAGAATCGCGAGCAGCGTCTCCTTGCACTTCGGAGACAACTCTGAAAGCTGTGGAATAATTGATGGGTCAAAGCAAGGGGCCGGAGGTGCGGCCGACGTAAGCATGCTGCAGCTCAAGTCAAGATACTCGCGAACGGCGCCTGTGAAAGCGTCCGGAAAAGTGAGGTCATAAGGACACGCAGGCCCGAGCACAGGCCAATCTGCAGCGTCCCGAAACTGGGAGGGAATGTACAGGAGATCGGCCTCAAGAGCTGGTGTCGGGGCAAACGCCTTGTCGTGCGGCGGAAGGACGCGCAGCGCGCGCGGGAAGATGGCCGCTGTCGCCCAGCGCGAGGGGGTTCCCACGACAATGAAGCATCGTTGGTCCGCGGGATTCCAAAACTCGAGAAGGTTCCGCGTCATGCGCTTGAGTCCAGGACCGAGCCAAAGAGACTTCGGCTGCCCGGGACGAGGGAGCGGCGTGATTTGAGGTATTCGGCTGACTGGTGAGCGATAATCGTTTGCAAACATAGCCTGAAGGGTTATCTGTGCAGAGAACAGCAGGAGCGGCGACTGGGGCAGCGACGATTCAAGGCTGATACGCGGAACCAAAGGCGGTATACCAAATGAGGGCGAGATGCCGGCCTCCATGCCATTGGCTTCAATGGTGACGCGGCGCAGATTCTTGTCGATAAAGAAGCTGGAAAAGCGGCCCGGATGCGCCGTGAGCACCGTTTGAAGCGCACCGTCGAGGTAGAAAGCAACTGCGCCGCGACAACCGACCGAAGTGGCCGCAGGCGCAGCGACGATTTTCGGAGCATAATAGAAGCGAGGAATCTCGAGCACAATCTTCCAAGTCAGAATACCCGTCTCGACGACGCTGAGAACTGGCAAATAGCTACCGACGGAAGGCGCAGCATTGCAGCGACAAAATCAAGTGCGCCGCGGATCGGACCGAGGAGTTCGCTAACGCCAACCTTGGTCACCGTCACAAAATTGACATCGTTGATATCAAGCTCTGACTCCGCAATGGGATCCCTGGCGAGCGCGATCGACTCGCCAGTTCGTGCGCTCCCGCTGCTGCTGTGTGGTTTGCGAGAAGCGAGAGAACGGTCTTCTGGCCATCTTCAACAATGGCAGGCGGCACGTGCACCAAGACAGTGAAGGAGACGTTGGCCGAAACATGAGTCGCGTGAAGCGACGAGAACTCGTGAAGCTTTGCTTCCGGTCCGCGTTTGATTGCAAGAAGCAGCGCGTACAAGGACGGGCGCAGCTCGCCGGCTCGAACCGCGAACGACGCGTCAAGTCGGTATACGTAGGCGGGGGAAGCAGTTTCCGCGCCGGAACGACGACCGCTCGGCTCGTTCTTGGTCTTGGGGTCAGCAGCTGCCAAACTACGCGCTGGTTTGGAAAGTGCGTCCATCGAAAAGCCGTACAGCTGCGTGTAGATCCCAAGCTCCGACCACTGGTGTTGGAACTTGTCGCGGAGCGCAAGGAGCATGCCGTCGGCGATAAGCGGAAGCGGAAGAGTCGAGCACGACGACATACCAGGGCCGGTGATTCGGCCTGCAGCCTGAGCGTACGCGAGCATGATCGGGATGTGGGCGAGAGTAGGGAAAGCCGATGCTACGCTTTTGTGATGGATCATGTTAGAGCTCGTTCACGTCAAAAATAGCGAACGTTTCGTACCCGGCAGCTCAACAAGAGGATTGGGTTTCGCAACATAGAGATCAAGTAGGTCGCCAAGAATACGCAACATGGAACTTTTCCCGTATTCGTCCAGCGCCATGGGCACAGCGGGAGCTTCGGTCTTGACAAAGGTGAAGGACGTGTGGAGGGGGACACAAGTGCCTGGGACGTCATAGCGGTGGTACGAATGCTGCCCAACTACACTCTGCCAATCGTCCGGGCCAGGCGTCTCGCGAAGGACGACGCCGAAGAGGTACGGGTACATTCAAGGAAGGGCAATCAGGAGCGCCTCAGCAAAACGCATAGGTTAGCATTCCTTCCTGTTGATCGTGCCCGAGGATGCGTGCAGAATCGAGCGATCAGAGGCCGTGGTCGAGTTGAGCTTGAGCGTCGCGGCGCCGTGCACGACAAGGTTGAGCAGACCGCACGTGTCCATGAGAGAGGACGTGTCGATCACGTCGAAGCGGCGCGCCGGATCGGCGACTAGCCGCTCGAGAAGCAGGACGGCGTCGTCGACGGCGAAGGTGAGAGTGTGGTACGGCTCGCCCGACGGGCGATCCGCGTGGAAGGCGTCGCGAAGCGCGCCGAGCCAGTCGCGTACCTGGTCGAGCATCAAGCGTTCGAGACTCGCGCCGGCATCCGCGGGGACGCAGATGCCCTTCAGCGGAGACGAGAGCGGGTCGGCGAGCGGCATCGTGGTTCCGTCAGCTCGGACGCCAAAAAAGGTCAGGTTGGTCGGGCAGTTGGTAGGAGAGCAGTCAAGCTTGTCGTCCAAACCAAGGAAGAACGTCTGCTCGTCGAGGTGGCGGTCGATGGCGGTGCGCAGCCGGCCTTCGGCGGCCGGGCTCAGGTGGCGCTCGTAGCCCCAGAACACGGCTCCCGCAAATTGCTGACGTGCATGAACAAGCGCGTCGGGAGAAGCCGGGGACACTTCGGATGACGTGAGGTTAGTCGCGTGCTGAATTCACGCGCGCCAGCAGCGACGAACCGCCACAAGCGTCGCCTCGTCCAAGACGCGGATTGGGGAGGCCAAGTCGAGCCAGTTGCGGTCAAGGCACTCGTGCATCTGCTCGATCCAGAAAGCGCGAGCGGCGGGCTCGAGTCGCGCGGAGAACCAGAGCTGCGCGACGAAGGTAAGCTTGGCCTCGAGCTTGCTGCAAAGCGCGTGCATGATCGAGAGCGAACGAGCAACAATTTCGGGGCGGACATTGTTGAGCAAGAATTTCATGGTGGCGGCCGAGCCCTTGCGCTGGGCGTCAGCCATGGTCTGCGCGACGTTGCGCAGGTCATGGAACCCCAAAAGCAGGGCGTCAAGGTGACGACCCGGCTCGCTGGCGTCGTGGTAGAGAAAGACGTCGCGCGAGTAAGTGCCGCGGAAGGGATCGAGCGGCGCGTCGTCGTTGTTCTCGCAAGCGAGCCGGATCAGACACCCGATTCGGGGCCGCGGCGGCATAGTAGCATCAGGTAGCTTCACGGTCATGTTTGCATCGAGTTATTTCATGGGTCTACTAGTTTTCATGGCAGGTGTGGGGAGGGAGAGACGAGTTTGCGGGGTCGAGGCAGCTGGACCCTGACGATACCTCTGGTCGCCGTTGAAAACGTGTTGAAGTCCTCACATCCCGCTCCCCTGCCTGAGCTCGCCAGCTCACCTGGTTTGACCTTGACGCTGACGTTCTGCGCGGCCTGAGCTGCCCACCCATGAGACGAGCCCACCGCGGCCTTGACCAGCGTGCCGGCGTTGTCGCGACTCTCAGCCGGCGACAGCATTACGCTCGTGATTGCAGCGAGTTACCTGTGTTACCTAACGAAAGCGAGTGATCCCCACATCCGAACTCGCTGCGCGGACTCCCCTTCGCTGCTTCGCTTCAGCATCGCGTTGCGTCATCCGACCGCTCTACTGTACTTCGCATTCTACCCCTTGAGCTCGGCCGTCTCGTGGCCCAACAGCTTCCAGTCGGCTTTTCCTGACGGGGGCCGCGCGCGAGAAGCGTGTTCTGAGATGATGGCGCTTGCCCCCCTACGAGGGATGCTCCTGGCCTCGTCGCAACCGTTGGCAACACCACTGCACCCGACGCTCCGTTCGGTACAGGATTTCTCCTGCGAGAATTGCAGGGTAACGTCTGCGTCTGCGCCAAGGATCAGAGAGCGAGCAGCCGCGAGGCACGGCGCGAGACAAGAAAAAAAAATCGGAGACGCGTTGAACGTGGTCATGTGATGCTCTTGGTGTGCTCGTCCCACACGGCAGGCGGCCGGCCGATCACTTTCGTCTTCCCCCTCTCCCCGCTCCCACACAGCAGATCGCACCGTTGCACTCGCTGCACTCGCACCGCTACGAACCATGGCCGACGCTGCACCCCAGCCCGGCGCTGCTGCCCCGCGGCCGATCCTGACGCTCGAGGTGCGCTCTTCGTTGTCCCTCGCGCGACGAACCACCAAGTGCTGACTGACCTCGCCCCGCCATCCCGTAGACGGTGCAGGAGGCGTTCAACGAGCGCGTGGTGCAGTTCACGCAGTTCCTGCAGCGCGACTTCCGCGAGAATGTGGACCAGACCAACATCAAGGCCATGGCCAAGGCGGGCCGGACGCGGCTGATTGTCGACGTGGACGAGCTGCGGCACTACGACCGCGACCTGGCCCAGCACCTGCTCGACAACCCGATGGACTACCTCCCCGCGTTTGACCGCGCGCTCAAGGACGTGATGATCGCCGACTACAACCCGACGGTGCCCGGCGCGGCGGGCGGGTCGGCGGCGCTGGCCAACTACCAGGTGGGTCTGCGCGGTTCGTTCGGCGACAACCACGTGAGCCCGCGGTCGCTGGGCGCGGTGCACATTGGCAAGCTGATCGCGCTCGAGGGGATCGTGACGCGGTGCTCGCTGGTGCGGCCCAAGATGGTGCGGTCGGTGCACTACTGCGACCGCACCCAGCTGTTCACGGCGCGCGAGTACCGCGACGCGACGATGCTGGGCGACGGGATGCCGACGGGCACCACGTTCCCGACGACCGACGACAACGGCAACCCGCTGACGACCGAGTTTGGCCTGTGCACGTTTCGCGACCACCAGACGGTCTCGCTGCAGGAGATGCCCGAGCGCGCGCCGCCCGGCCAGCTGCCGCGGTCGCTCGACGTGATCCTTGACGACGACCTCGTCGACGCGTGCAAGCCCGGCGACCGCGTCCAGATCGTCGGCGTGTACCGCGCCGTGTCCGCGGGGACCGGGACCGGCACGTTCCGCACGGTGATGCTCGCCAACCACGTGCGCCAGCTCGACAAGGAGGTGGCGCAGCCCACGCTCACCGAGACGGACCTGCGCAACATCCGCCAGCTCGCGCGGCGCAAGTCGGTCGTCGACCTGCTGGCGCGGTCCCTCGCGCCGTCCATTTTCGGGCACCCGTGGATCAAGAAGGCGCTGCTGCTCCTGCTCCTCGGCGGGCTCGAGCACAACCTCGCCAACGGGACCCACATCCGCGGCGACATCAACATCCTGCTGCTCGGCGACCCGTCGACGGCCAAGTCGCAGTTCCTGCGGTTCGTGATACAGATGGCGCCGCTCGCCATCGCGACCACGGGCCGCGGGTCGTCGGGCGTCGGTCTCACGGCGGCGGTCACGCAGGACCAGGAGACGGGCGAGCGGCGGCTCGAGGCCGGGGCTATGGTGCTCGCGGACCGCGGCGTGGTGTGCATCGACGAGTTTGACAAGATGTCGGACCAGGACCGCGTGGCGATCCACGAGGTCATGGAGCAGCAGACCATCACCATCGCCAAGGCCGGGATCCACACGTCGCTCAACGCGCGGTGCTCGGTCGTGGCCGCGGCCAACCCGACGTACGGCCAGTACGACGAGCACCTCGAGCCGCACCGCAACATCCGGCTCCCCGACTCGCTCCTTTCCCGGTTCGACCTGCTGTTCATTGTCCTCGACAAGACGGACGAGGCCACCGACCGCCGCCTATCGTCGCACGTCCTGCGCATGCACCGGTACCTCCCGCCCGGCATCGAGGAGGGCCAGCCGATCCCGGCCAACGCCGCCGACACGCAGTTCTACGACCTCGACAACGACACGGCCGGGTCCGGCGGGGCCGGCGCGGCGGGCGGCGCGAGCACCACGGGCGCGGCGTCGGCCGCCCGCGAGGTGCCCGTCTTTGAGCGCGCGACGCACTACCAGCGGCTGCAGCAGGACTTTGACAGCGCCGGTGTCCAGAACACGCCTGCCACCCGTTCCTCGACGCGCCGCACCACGCGCAACTCGAACGCGGCCAACGAGATTGTGACCATGGCGTTCCTGAAAAAGTACATCCACTACGCCAAGTCGCGCATCAAGCCGGTCCTCACGCAGGCGGCGTCGGACGTGATCACCGAGGCGTACGCGCGGTTCCGGAACGAGAAGGCCAGCGAGGAGGGGAAGCGCCGTACCCTGCCCATCACGGCACGTACCCTCGAGACGCTCATCCGGCTCGCGACCGCGCACGCCAAGGCGCGGCTCGCGCGCGAGGTCGACGAAGACGACGCCGAGGCCGCGACCGAGCTCCTCGAGTACGTCCTGTTCAAGGAGTTCCGCCGCAAGCGCAAGCCCCGCGCGCCCAAGCGCCGCAAGGTCGTGGACGGCGAGGAGGTGGACCTGGATAGCGACGAGGAGGAGACGGACGCGGCCATTGTGGCCGCCGCGGTTGACGCGATCACGGCCGCGTCGTCGTCGCAGGTGTCCGGCGTCACCGCGTCGGGCCAGCCCGGGCTCACGGCGCTGCTCGACTCGTCGCAGGTTTCGGGCGGTGAGGACCGCATGGACGTCGATCCGCCCGCCGGCACCGCCGATCTGACGGGCAAGCTCGCGGCGTTCAAGTCGTGCCTCGACGCCGTGTTCCAGGAGACCAACGGGTCGGTGCCCGCGGGCGATCTCGCGGCTTTCGTCAACCGCGCCGGCGCGCGGCTCAACCCCGCGGCCGTGTTCTCGGCGGAAGAGGTCACGGCGTGCCTCGCGGCCGTCGAGGAGGCCGCGGCCGTGTTTGTCGACCACGAGTCGGGCGTCGTGTACCGCGTGTAACTGTTTGATGTGATGGGGATACATTTGTTCATTTTGCTTACACAACTCGCTCGCGTGTCTCGCACCGATCCACTCACTTGCGCGGCAGCGGCACCGTGTCGACCTTGACATGCATCGCGGGGGTCCCGCCCGCCGCGACCACGGCCGCGTCGAGGTGCGACCAGTCCGTCTGGCGGATAATGTCGACGACGACCCAGCCCATGTGGTCCTCGGGCCGCACGCGCGTCGCGATGCACGCCGACAGCTCGCGCGTGCGTTTCCCGCACTCGGCCGTGTCGAGGTCGGTACGCGTCGCGGGCGACACGACCATGGTGGTGTTGTTGGCGGCCGGGATGTCGTGCGCGTTCGTGGCCGCGCGCACGCACGCGTGGAAGCGGAGGAGCTGCGACGCGCATGCGGCGGAGACGTCGCGGAACACGGGCACGCTACGTGTTCGCGCGCCGATGAGTGTGTCAGTGCGCGGGTGAGACAGGAGCGCGCGCGAAGAGAGCGTACTTTGACACGAGACACGCGTTGCGCTTCTTGCGCTCCTCGAGACACGCGCGCTCGCCGAACCGGGCCTACTCCCACGAAAACGTCAGCGTCGCGGCGGTGATGCGGAGCGTGATCAAGACAAGCCGTACCGCGCACTCGTCGTAGGCGGCCATGAGCGGGCCGCACGCGTTGTGCATGCGCGAGATGAGCGGCATGTCGGCCGACGTCGGCGTGTGCACCGTGTGGCGCTTGGCGTCGGACGCGGCCGTGGAGACGGAGCCCGACATCTTGGGTGCGTGGCTGGTGGTGGGGGTCGGGGTGAGGGTGGTTGATGCGTAGTAGTAGCGGCGCGATGAGTCGCGCGGTTGAGGAGGGAGGAGGGAGGGAGGACCGATCGCGGCAGGGCTGGCTGATGAGGGCGGCCGAGACCGAGACCGAGGCGACGCGACGCGAAGGCTAGCGCGCGATCGGCCGGGCAGCTGCAGGCCGCACGCGTCCCTCAGGTGACGCGTTTCGAGCCACCCTCTCCGCCCCCTGTGACTTTTGGCGCGGCGCGATCCCACCAGGGGGGCTAAGTGATCCCACTGCCCCGTCCTCTGCACTCACCTTCACCGAACCCACCAACCCATGCACTCTTGCCGTCAACTGGCCGCATCCGCGCCCCTCCGCTGATCGACCGCCAACACCACCATGAACCGAAATCTGCTCGACTCGCCGTCGTCGGCGGGCCGCCACGGGTTCAGCCTGCGCCTGCTGCCCGAGGACGGCGGCGCGGGCGACCTGGACCTGCTGGACCACGACGATCTGGGCGCCGACATGTCGCTGCTGGCCGAGAGTCCGCGCCCGCAGCACGCGGCGCTACTCGACGACCGCCCAGGCTCAGCACTGGGTTGTCTCGCCTCCACCGTCAACGCCCCGGTCATCGGCGGCCGCCCGCGCACCATCAAGGAGCACGAGCGCGAGCTCGAGGCGCTGCGCAAGGAGGTGCTCAACTACAAGTTCAAGATCTACCACATGGAGCAGGCCATGCACCTCGCCCACGGCGCCGGCGGCGTCAACACCCTCATCATCGACAACACCAATCTCAAGCTGCACGTCAAGCGGCTCGCCGAGGAGAACGCGCGCCTGCGCGACGACGTCCAGGCCGCCGAGCTGGGGAGTGGGGAGGCCACGCGCCACCGCGAGACTGAGCACGCGCTCCAGGACCGCGTCACCGCGCTTTCGGAGTTGAACAAGAAACTCGAAATGCAGCTCCTCGACGTCCGCCACCAGGCCCGCGAGCTCGAGGACCACGCAGCGCATGCGCGCGAGCAGCGCGAGTCGGCGGCGGCGGAGCTCCAGCTCGCGAATGCCGACGTCAACGCGCTCCGCGCCGACCTCGAGATGGCCGACGCCGAGATCCGCAACCTGCGCGAGCGGCTCGTCGAGGCCGGCGTCGATGCCGCCAACGGCGGAAATCGCCGTGGGTCCAAGTCCTCGCGCCGCCGCGACTCAGCCTCGCCGTCCCCCGACACCAAGGCGCTGCGCACGCAGCTCGGCCACATGCAGGCGCAGGTGGCCGCGCAGAACCTGCTGCAGGCGGCGCGCGAGACCGATCTGGCCGCGGCCAACCAGCGCGTCACCACCCTGTCGCGGGAAGTGGACGCCCTGCAGCGCGAACTCGACGCACTCCGCGCAACGGGCCACGCGGCGCCGTACTCCCCCGCGCGCGAGTCGCACCATGTCGCGGCGCTGCGCGAGCAGCTGGGCGAGCTGAACCGGCAGCTCGGGTCGCGCACCACCGACGTCGAGGCGCTCAACCGCGAGCTCGAGGCCCAGAAACGGAACCACGATTCCGCCATGGCCGGGCTCATGGAGGCGTGGACGTCCGAGAAAAAGGACCTGCTCGCCAAGTTCTCCAAGGCGCGCCGCCGCATCGAGGAGGCCGACGCGCGCACCCAGGAGATGCGGCTGCGCGCGGCCGAGGCCGAGGAGAAGCTCGAGGCCGCGACCGCGCGTGCCGCGAGCGAGTCGAAGGGCGCCGACGCCGAGGCCATGGAGCGCGACGCGGACCTCGCGCACCTCGCGGCCGAACTCGACCGGCTCACGCAGCTCGTCCAGGCCAAGAACCTCGAGGTTGCGCACCTCCAGCAGGAGATCACGGACCGCGTGCGCAGCGAGTCGGATCTGCGCGACGAGTTGGCGGTGCTGCAGCGCAAGGCCGGGTCAACGCACTCGGCGGCCAAAGTCACCTCGTCGACGGTCGCGCAGCTCGAGTCGGAGCTTGCCCGCACCACCGCCAAACTCCGCGAGATCGAGCAGCGGTGGCGCGACGAGGTCACGCAGCGGTGCGCCGTCGAGCAGCGCGAGCTCAGCCGGATCGCGGACCTCGACGCGCAGCTGCGCGCCCAGACCGCGCGGTGCACCGAGCTCGAGCGCCATCTGCAGTCCGCCGAAGCCGATCTGCGCGTCGCCGACCAGATCCGCGACGGCGACGCGGCGGCCGCCGCCGATACCGCGGCGCGCGCCGCCGACGCCGAGCACAAGCGCGAGACCGAGACGTACCGCCGCCAGCTCGCCAAACTCGAGCGCGCGTGCACCGAGGCCCGCCACCACGCGCGCCGCCTCGCCAAGGAATTGGGCGAGCGCGACGCCGAGCTCGCCGCCGCGCGCACACAGCTCGCGCAGTGGCAGGCCGAGGCGTCCGAGCACCACGACCGGCTCACGGCGATGGCTGCCGAGAACGCGGCCGCGATGGCGCGGCATCGCGCCGGAAAGGACGACGCGTACACGCAGCTCGAGGACCAATTCCGCGCGCTCCAGCGCGAGCACGCCGACACGCTCGCGGTGCTCCGCGCGAAACCCACCGCATCCTCCGACTCGGCCGTCGAGCGCGACCTGCTCCTCAAGATCTTCCACCGCCTCTCGACCGTCCTCGGGCAGCCGCCCGACGGCGTGTCCGCGGCCACGCCCACGGCGTTCCTGCACGAGCAGGTCCTGCACCGCGTCGGGCAAGTCGCGCGGCTGCACTCGGATTTCGAGTCGCGCGTCAAGAAGGTCGAGGACCACTGGGCGTCCGAGTTCAAGCTGTTCATGGCGAAACTCGACCGCAAGATGGGCCAGATCGACCGGTCCGAGACCGCCATCCGCACCGTCACCGCCCAGGTCAAGCAGCTCAAGGAGGCGGTCCCGCGGCTCAAGGCCGAGGCCGACGACGCGGACCGCCGCCGCCGCGCCGCGGAGCAGCATGCGGCCAAGGTGCACGCGAAGCTCGAGGCGTTTGTCCGCGGTAGCGGCGGGGGCGAGGGTGCGGGTGGGGATGTGGCATTGTGGCGCGCCAAGGTCGCGGACCTCGAGGCCCAGAAGCGCGCGGCCGACGACCGCGTTCGCCAGGAGCGCGCCGGCGCGCAGAAGAAGGTCGATCAGTTGATCCAGACTGTGCGGTACGTCGACCGGGGATTGCGGGGTTGATGACGTGGTCGCTGACCCCTGACTGTAGCGAACTCGAGCGCGACCTCGAGGCGGCCAACAAGATGAACGTCGAGTACCAGGGCCTGCTGCACCACCAGCGCACCAAGCTCGAGGCCGCGCTCGCCGCGCCTTCGGTACGCTCCTTCACTCACCGTTACGCGCCCTCGACCATCGCTGACTCGCCGCGGCCCGTGTAGGAACGCAAACTCGACCGCCTGCGCGAAGAGCTCCGCGACATGCACCACCACCACCACCACCGCGTGCCGTCCCCCTCGACCTCGCCCATCCCACACTCGCTCCGCTCGTCGCCGCACCGCCGCCGGCCCTCATCCTCCACGTCCACGGCGTCGACTTCCGGGCAAGCGCACCTCGAGAACCGCTTCGACCGGATGCTCCGGCTCGACGACTCGCGCGCGCTCGGCGGGCTTGTTGGGAGTGCGACGGCGAACACGACGGACCCGGTGCTGCGGCGGCCGCACTCGGCGGCGAACCTGCGGCGGCCCGCGTCGTCCACGTCGCTCGGCGGCGCCTTCGGCGGAGGCGGGTCGAGGAGGTCGTCCGTAAAACCATGATGGCGTGTTTATTTCTTAACAATCAAATCGAATCGGTTTCTACTACGCAAAATTGGTTGGACTCGTGCGCGGCAGCTCAGTCACGGCGGAACCGTTTCCGCGGCGCGCCGGTCTCTGCCGCCGCCGCTGCCGCCGCTGCGGGGTCGGTCGTGTCGACGGACATCATGGTGAGCCCGCCAACGACCTGGCCCGGCGCTGCGGGCGCGGGCATGGCCGCGAGCGAGGGCACGAACCCGAACGGGTTCCCGCTCCCCGCCACTCCATTCCGCGCGGCCTCGCTCTCCCCCTCCTCGCCACGCCGCCGCACGCGCTCCGCGCGCCGCTCGCTCGCCTGGACATGCATCCCGGCAGCGACGCTCGGGCACACGCGCAGGGCGACGACGGGGTACATGCACTGCGCGAAGTACGCCGCGTCGTCGAGGGCGTCGATCAGGTACGCGTGCTGCGCGTGGCCCGAGGTGCGGCCGACCCAGGGGACGAGCGACACGTGCAGCGGGGCCAGTTTGGGGACGTGCGGGAGGTACACGATGTGCGCCGGGTGCGCGGCGTGCGCGTGCATCGGGATCGGGCGCGGGACGAGCGTCGCGGCGCGCGCGCGGCCGAGGAGCGCGATGATGCTGCGGCCCGTGAGCGCCGCGGCGGCGGGGAGAAGGCGGCGCGAGAGCGGGGAGCCGGCGGCGGCGGACATCAGGTCGGTGAGCAGTAGGTCCCGGCGCACGTCGAGCTCTTCGGGGGTCGGGGACGGGGACGTGTACCGCACGTCGTAGGGGAACTCCCAGATATCCCCCGCGGCCTGCGCCACGACGTCGCGCGCGGTCGCGAACCCGGCGGCGATGATCGCGCACCGCAGGACGAGCGCGACGCGAGGTGTCGGCGCTACGCCCGACACGGCGTATGCGAGCGAGGCCTCGAACGCGAGGGCCGGCGGGATGTCCGCGAACGCCGTGTGCCAGGGCACGGCGAGCCCGGCGGTCGCACACTCGTGGCGCACGAGCTGCAAGGCGGCCTCGTCGAGCGCGAGCCGGTGCGGGAACGCCGGGAACAGGTCGCCCGCGCCAGACACGTCAAAGTACTCCTTGGACTGCACCAGGTACGTCTCGAGCAGCATGTTGGACAGCTGCATCGCGTAGTCGAGGCGCGCGGCGGGGCCGTAGCCGGGCGTGGCGGTCGGCGCGCTGCCGGCGGGACGGACGGCCGAGGCCAGCGGGTTCGACGGGGCGCCAACGGACCGGAAGTGCGACTCGCACGTCGACACGAAGGCTTGCAGGGCCGACTCCGGGTCCGCATTGTGCTCGCCGAGCGACGGCAGGTGGCCCGCGTACGGCGTGTCGCTCGCGTGTAGCATCATGGTTTCATGGAGTCTTGGGTAGAGGGGAGAGAGAGGGAGGGAGCGGGGGAGGCGCGCGCCCTTTTGTATGAGCGGGGGAGGCGCGCGCCCTTTTGT
Source organism: Blastocladiella emersonii ATCC 22665 (assembly GCA_025594325.1). Taxonomy (NCBI): domain Eukaryota; kingdom Fungi; phylum Blastocladiomycota; class Blastocladiomycetes; order Blastocladiales; family Blastocladiaceae; genus Blastocladiella; species Blastocladiella emersonii. The sequence goes on along the minus strand of JANHCV010000009.1, from coordinate 694,128 downwards.
ATGAGCGGGCGCGCCGAATCGGCTGTTGGCGCTGCGTCCCTGCCGCCTGACGTAATGCCCCGAATCTGCGCATAATAAACGAACTCTGGCTGTATCAGCACCCACCTTCCCGACTACATGAACGTGTCCTGCGACCCGGGCGGCGGCAGCTCGTCGTTGTCGGGCTCGCCCGAGAAGGGGCCCGGCGGCCCACCACGCCCACGGCCACGCCCGCGCCCGCGACCAGCGGCGGGAACCCCACCGGGACCGAGCGGGTTGAATCCGCCGGGCCCGCCGAACGGCGGCACCTGCGGGCCAATCGGGTCGAACCGCGCGCCGGGCGGCACCGCGCCGCTACACATTTCGGGGGAGTGTGTCAGTCGTCGTCGTTGTCGTCGAAATCCAGCGAAACGTACGGCGGGAGGTACCCGTCCCCGCCCCACACGCGGCCCTGGCCGAACGGGTCGTCCTCGAACCCGGGCGGCCCGCGCGGCCCACCGACGCCGCCCGTGAACAGCGGGTGGCCGGGGCCCATGATGTTGCCGCCGCCGTCGCCGAACGGGGCCGGGATCCCGCCGAGCGGGGGAAGACCGCCAAAGCCGGAACCACCGGGACGGCCGCCGAACGGGCTGCCGCCGAGCGGCGACTGGCCGCCCAGCGGATCGAGGTCGCGGTGGCCGATCGAGAAGGGCGACGGTTGCCTAGTTGGGAGGGGAGGGGGACGGTGAGCAGGAGGGCGGGGGTCTAGGGGGACGGGAACGTACGGCGCGAGGTCCGGGTGGAACGGCGGCGGCGGGCCCGGGTGCCGCAGCGGCAGCGGGATAGGCTCGTCGTGCTGCGGGAACGCGCGCGGGTTGCGGTCGCGGTTGTCGCCCTGGGTCTGGGTCTGCTGTGTCGTCGTCCTAGTCCCCCAAACGAGTCAGTCGCGAGTCGCGTGAGCTCACTCAGCAGACGTACATGCGCTGGAACCCCTCCTTGGACAAGTTCGGCGCGAGCGTGATGACGAGCTCGCGGACCGGCTCCATGATACTCCGGCGCATGCCCTCCTCCCCGCCCTTGAGCAACGTGCTCGCCGCGCGGTCGCCGGGCGAGACGGGGTACAGCGACTCGGGCAGCGCGCACTCTCCAATCAAAAGCTCCGCGTTCGCCACCTTATTCTCCTCGACCGTCATGCCGTGCACCAGAAGCTTGGTCCCCATCGCCACCGCCTTGACCACGTATGTCATGGCCGACTCGGGATGCCGGTACGCGAACGTGTACGACCCGCGCGTCGCGTTCCACTCGCCCGGCAGCGCCGCGTTGGCGGTCTCGAGCCGTTGACCCGCGGGACCCGTGCGGTCGTCTCGCACGCTCACGAGCTGGAACCCAGCGAGCGCGAAACACGCGTGGACGGCCGCGGCGACCGTGTCGCTCGCGCCGCGCAGACGCGAGGCCGAGGTCGCCCCGTCGAGCGCGTGCATCAGCGCCGAAGGCGTGTAGCCTTCGGGCGGCGTGTCCGCCGTGGTGGAGGTGGATGCATTCGTTGACATGGTTGGTGGGCGTTGGGGGCGGGGGGCGGGGGGAGCGGGGACCAAACGCGGCGCGGCCGCCGTGCTTTGAAAGCGGCGGCGAGTCGAGTCACCTCGCCGATGCGGCGCAACGCGTCAGCAGCGCAGCCCGGCCGCCATCGCTCTTGCTCCCTCGGGCGAGGCATCGCTTGGATGAACTGCAATGCAACTGGGTGCAAAGTGGCCACGGAAGGCTGTAGGTTGCAGCTGCGCACCCTGGACTCGCACGATGGCGCCGGGCCATGGACGCATCGCCCACCGCGGTGGTTCACCGAGCGTCCCAACATTGCTTTCGGCCATACTTGCGAGATTTAGCTGCCGTGTTGTTTAACAGTATCGACGCGATCGATTCTGCTCTTGCCGGCTCTAAGGCGGCGTTGGAGGTGTTAGACAGCAGCCGGACGTCGAGCACTTCCGCTTCAGCAAGTTCGATTTGACGGAGAACGTTGTGTCGTGCCTCTTCTTTAGTCTGCCGATCAACCTTGCCAGGTTCAAGGCCTTTGTCGGCCGTGTTGACGCTGACATGGCCATGGCTCGTGGCAAGTACTATTGGTGGGGGAGAGGTAGCTATCCGCGCGGTCGCGCCGCCAACTCCGACCAAGCTCCTTGAGTGATCTGCATAGGCAAGTCGCTGGGCGGTTCTTTCTTGTCGTCAAAGTGGGAGATTCGAGGGTGAGTGCACACAGAGCACCTCCTGGTTCTGGGCGCGGGGCACCCGGAGACGCGTTTCATACATCGCGTGATGGCGTTTCGCTGCATTTGGGAGTCCCCACCCCACCTTTTCTTGGATAATCAGCTTCGATCTCATTCTCTCTTCGCCCTATCTTTGCAACGTAACACCATGGATCCATTCAATACTCAGAACCTCCCGCTGATCTACAACACGATCCTGACCTACGCTGTCGAACTGCACGACGATGAGGAGGACCTGGAGGGCATGCTCGAGTACTCGCGCGTCACGTTCCAGTCGTGGATCCCGGGCGTGCAGCGCGCCATCCTGCAGCGGTGCCCTCGGCTCTCGCTTGACTCCGCGACCTCGCGCGGTGACCTGTTCCTGCTCAACAAGTGGGTGTCCTTCGGTCTGCCGCTCCGTTGCTCGTTCCAGGCGCTTGAGGACGCGTACCACCACCGGCTCCTCTCGACGCTCGAGTGGTGGCGCGACTCGGGCGTAGTCGACATGCAAACTTACCTCGAGGACCTGCGCCGCCAGGGCTATCTTGGCGAGAGCGAATTCTATGTCGCTCTGGGTCTCCGCACGCCATTCGATAAGCAACATTTCCCCAAGGAGCACCCGTCGCCCGTCATGCAGGTCGACGCCAAGACGCTTGCCGAGTGCCCTGACGTTGCCGCCGGCCGCACCCGCGAGCTCCAACTTTGCCGCCACGCCGGATCGGTCAACGGCGTCGATGCTCTCAACGCCGCCATGGCGAGTCCCGAGGCGGATCTCACGTCGATTACGATCAGCGAGAGCACTTTCGACTTGCCGCGCTTACATGCGCTCAAGCTTCCCGCGACCATCAAGACCATCTCGATCGATCGCCTGTGGTTTGGCGACGTCAAGGTCGCCAACATTGAGCGCGTTGTCCAGTGGCCGCCGTCCGTCGAGCGCTTCATTGTTGATGTGCTCAAGCTGACGGAGGATATCATGGCGTGCCTCTTTTCTGGATTGCCGACCAATCTCGCCAAACGGGAGATCAACGAAGCCTTTTTCGACGACGACATGGCCATTGATCTTGCCCACGTACTTCCTGCCGGCCTTGACATGCTGCTGATCCGGCGCAACCCGATCAACGGCTCGGTTCTTGCGCTCATGTCCCCGCACCTCCCGCGCACGCTTAAGAAGCTGTACATCCTTGAAAACGACCTTGGCGCTATCGACCCAGAAACGGAGTCGTGGTCCTTCCCGTCGGGGCTCAGCGAGCTGCTTCTCAAAGATGTACACATGGGTAACAGTGGTACACGCGCCCTCGCAGCGGCCCTTCCTTCGTCTCAACTGGAAACTTTGCAGCTCTCCATGCCTGGAATGTCGACGGCTGACCTCGCCGACGTCTTCCCGCTCCTTCCGCGCACGCTTAAGACGCTCCGCCTCGCTCAGTTGGAGCTCGATACCGCGGCGATTGATGCACTCTCGAACGCCTTCATCAATGGCCTCGAGGATCTTGGGCTGTTTAGCGTCGACTTCTTGAATGGTTGCCTGGAGCACCTGATCCGCATGCTTCCGAGGTCACTCCGCACGCTGCACCTCGGTGCCTCGCCCATGCTTCTCGGGGACCTGCAGGCGCTGGCAGACCACATGCCGCCTGGGCTGCAGGTGCTCCGTCTCGAGCAGCAGCTCCTCAACAACGAGTCCGTGCTGACTCTAGCGCCGCGACTACTACTGCCGTCCACCCTGGCCGAGTTCTTCCTCGCATACAACGGCGACATCACAGACGTGGGTGCTGCGGTCCTGGCCGCAAATCTTCCGTCGGGCCTCGTGATCCTGAACTTGGAGGGGACGAGCATCACGGCCGCAAGCCAGGCGGTGATCCGCGCGGCAGCGCCCTTGACTCTGATTGACATTCTCTTCTAACGCGTTCAACGCTTTGTCTTTTTCTCAGCAGTAGGCTGAGTTTCTGTGGAGCTGAATTCGCGCTCAAGCTGGGCCATTTGGCACGCCTGACTTTTCTGCCACTCCCATCAACACGCGTCGCGACGCGTCTCGGTCGAGCTCGAATTATCTTCTCCTCAATTTTCTCCAAATACTCTTAATAAATCTACCCTCTAACTCTATGCAACTCAACTAAAATCGTCTGGGGCACAGTTCGACGTCGGAATACTCTCCGTGTACCTGACCTCTCACTCTTCCCGCTCCTCCCGCGGCCACTGTGCATATCCTCTACATTTCTTCCGTCCTTCATGTCCTACGTGGACATCCACACGCTTCCCTGACGCTTTGATTTAATTCACCGCTTGCGCGTATTGTGTCTCGCGTTTTTTGTCTCGCGTCTCCTGTCTCGCACTCGTGGCGTGCGCGAGACACATCGCGTCTCTTGTGTCTCACTCGTACACTCCGACAACCATCGCGCTCCTGGGCTTGAACGTGAAGATCAAGAACCTTGTGATGACATCCGGCAACGCCGCCAACGTCATTTACTACATAACCAAGGTGCCGCCGGGCGACACGCATTCTACAGTCGGCAAGCTCATCGTCGCGATGCGCGCGACCAAAGTCGTTCTTGTGCGGCTGTTCAACAAGCAGGACAGCCAGTCGTCCGATATCGGCAGCACCGAGTCGCGCGCCATGATCTCCATGATCCTGTTCAACCCGTTCCGCGCCATCAACGAGGTGGCTCCGGCTCGCGGCGAGACGTGGTCGCAGACGCTCGATCTCTTCAAAAGCACGCTCGAGCAGGGCAGCGACCGGCTCCGGTGGATCAACAACTTCCGCGACTACGTGAACACGTCGCCCGGCAAGCTGGTCGACGATTCGGAGGCCGACAACAGCGCGACGCCCGAGCAGGTCGACCTTCGACGCGCCGGCGGTACTGGCATGGGTAACGACGACGAGGCTGACGGTGAGATCATGCCCGTCGGCATCGCGCAAGAAGCTCACGGCAACGACGCTTTCCTGCACGAGATTCTCTCGATCATCTCCCAGAACGACCAGCACGCGGCCATGCTCCTCATGTCGGCAGTACACTACGGACTGCTCTCAAACTCGAACGCGCCCGTGCCTGCTCTGCCACTCGAGCTTCGCCAGCAGCTGCTCAAGGTCGACTCGGAGCTGGCGTGGTTCGCGCAACTCGCCAACTACGCCGATCTGGCCAGGAAGGCCGACGAGGATGCCCGTCGGTTTGCTGCAGAACGCTCGGCGGAGCCACCTCGCGCTCGACTCGTTCAAGCAGACGGCGGTGTCGCACCGCCAGCCGTCCGGGTGCAGCTCGCGCGACAGGAGCAACTCGCTCCGTACCTTCAAGGGCTCAACGTCGAGCAGCGCCGCGTCGTCGAGCACGTCGAGTCGACGCTCGATGCCATCAAGCGCGGCGACGCTGACATCGAGCAGCTCCTTATGCTCGTCCATGGCGAGGCGGGCACGGGCAAGAGTCGCGTCATTAACTCGATCCGCGACATGTTCGTCGCCAAGGGCAGCAGTTCGTGGCTCAAGATCTGCGCGCCTACCAGCGTAGCCGCAGCGCCCATTGGCGGCTCCACGATCCACGCCATGTGCGGTATCGGCACCGTCGTCTCGGCGACCAAGCCGATGAGCGACAAAGCCAAGGCCGAGCTCGAGGGCTCGTTCCGCTCCGTCAAGTTTGTCCTTATCGACGAGATCACCATGGTCGGCGCCGAGCTGTTCGCCGCAATGCACTTGCGCTTCGACGCGCTATACCCGAGCCGCGACCATCGTCCGTTTGGCGGCCTGCACGTCCTCGCGTTTGGCGACTTTTTCCAGTTCGAGCCCGTCATGGCCCGTTCGCTCACGGTTCCATCTGAGCAGCCGGTCGAACGCGCACCCGAACCCGAGGTGGATGCAGCTCATGATGGCGACTCGATGCAGGTCGACGGCGAGCCTCAGCAGCAGCAGCAGAAGATGCGCGCGTTCAAGCGCAAGGAGCGGCCAGCGGTCAGCAGAACTCGAACTGACGCCAACATTGGTCGCGATCAGTGGCTCGCCTCTGACTCGGTCTTCTTCCACGTGCAGCAGATGCGGCAGTCGGGCGACGCGAGCTTCCTCAACGTGCTCCAGGACCTGCGCAACTGCATCGTCTCGCAGCGCGTGATCGAGTACCTCGGCTCGCGGCGAGCAGACGTCGTACTGGGCCAGCACCCAGGCCAGCTCGACGACTGGAGCGACCAGGTCCTCATCACGGCGCAGAACTCGGTGCGCGACGCGTGGAACTTGATGGCCGCCGCGAAACACGCGCGTCGCCCCGGTCTCCAACTCGACGAAATCTTTGACCTCGAGTGCGTCGATCTCGTCCGCAAGCCCTCCACAACCGGACCACTCCTTTGGCGGCAGCTCGTCATTGAGAGCAGCGGTCAGAGCGAGAGCGACCAGCGCATGCTCAACTTCGCAAAACTGCTTCCCTCGAGCAAGACGGACCACATCCCGTCTACCCTCAAGCTGTTTGCTGGCGCGCGTGTCATCGTGACGCGGAACATCAACACGCCGTACGTCTCCGCGTCACATTCGCCGGCCATTAGGCGCGTGGACTCACCAGCGCTTCCTCGCTTCGCATCGTGTAGTCGCAGCATCGTCAACGGCGTCATTGGCCGTGTTGAAGGCTTTGCCACCGATGCGAACAACGACATTGATGCAGTCATCATCCGGCCCAACAAGGATCTGGGTCGCATGCCCAAGCTACCCGGGATCCCCGACGGCTGCTTCCCGCTGCGCCGCGAGATCGCCTCGTTCCGCCTCAAGAACAAGGTGGCCGGCACATCCAAGACGATCCATCGAGCCCAGTTCCCGCTCGAGCTCGCGTACGCGCTGACGGCGCACACAAGGCCCAAGGGATGACCCTCGAAAAGGTCATCGTTGATCTCGCCAACATGACGCGTGGATCGTTACCGTCGCGCTTCCTGTACATGATCCTATCGCGTGTACGGCGCGGTGACGACATCCTGATCCTGCGTGATCCAGGTATCCAAGGCCTGAATCAAACACAGGATCAACATTTACTTGCTGAGTACGCTCGACTGCAAAGTCTGGCGGAGGCAACCACTACCTAGTCCTTAGCTCATTAATACATGGCGATTTTGACACGTCATTCACTACTCGCCTTTCAACGCGGACGGAACTTGACGTCCAGCATATTTTCAAGCCAGCCTAGTCGCCTACTGCTGAGACAGAGTGTGCAAAGCACACACCCCTAGTACGTATGCTGGGTTTCGGAAAGCGTCATGTTTAGGTCGAGCAAGACTCGCTTGATGGGCACCGTGTGTGAGCCAAAGTAGTCGCCTTCCACGCTCCCATCAAACCGGACATTCCCTTTGACGTAGAACGCGTTATTGTCGGGCGGAGGTTTGTCGTGCATGATACTCAAACCAGTCGAGGAAAGGTTCGTCACGGCATCGGGGTATTCGTCATGCTCGTTTGGCGGAGCAACGTACTGAAGCACCTCGACACTTCCATTCCCCACATCTTCAGCCTGCATTGCGAATTGCGGCCCGCCTGGTCGGAATCGCCAAGGCGACATGGCGAACCGCGTGACCTCCCCTTTTCCACCTGGCCCGGTGATACTGAATACAGGGGTCTCCTCTTTTGTGTTTGAGTGGAGTCGCATCACGCAGTCCGTATCGAGCTGGAGTGATCCTGCTGAAAGCTGGACCGTCAGATCCTGGTGTCGCTGGTCCAGGCTTTGCACGCACAGTGTGCGAACGCTCATTCTCGAATCTGCTGTCGTCGAAGTCATTTACATGGGAGCATCAAATTAAATCTTGCCTTAGCATAAATGGACCCGAACAGTCGCAACATCTTTGGCTACGTTCCAGGCACAACTGTGGGTACTACCGCTGTGACCGATGGAAGCGGACTGGTGTCTGCCGATTCAATCATCGGAAATCCGGGCCTTGCGAATTTGCGGCCAATTTACACGGTTTGGAGGCAAATTTTAAACCTGAGCAAATTTGCACCAAATTGAGCGGCGGCCCGCGGGTCGGCTAGGACAGCAAATTTGCAACCAATTGCCGTTCAATCTGCTGCGACTTGATGGCAGATTTGATGGCCAATTGGTGAGGCGAGCAACCCGGTTGGCGCACGAATTGATGGCATATTCTCAAGATGGGGACTGCGTTTTGGTGCAAATTTGCGAGTGTATTGCGTACAAGGGAGATCTCAGATACAGGTCAGGGCGCCACCACCGCGGGTCGCGCGGCATGCGAGTCGGAATCCCGGCCCATGCGCGACGACGATGCACGACAAGCAGGTACCCGAGCGGACCGCGGACGCCGTCGCCAGCACCAGGTCTCCGCCCTCGGAGCCGCCGCCCGTGACCGGCCCGAACAGCGCGCGCGGCCGCGCCTGATGCGATCCGCGGCCGCGCTTGATGCGATCCGCGGCCAGGTCGTGGCACGACGCCGAGTACAGAAACCGGCCGGGCGAGATGGTGGTCAGAGATCGCTGCTACAAGCAACAAAGGTCCGAGAGCTCATGTGAGTCGCGCTGCGCCTCAAGCGGCGGGTGAGGAGGGCGTACCGCGGCGTCTTGAAAATCGGCACCCTACAGCTTGCGGATGCTGCGCATCAGTTGTTAACCCGTCGAGACGAGGCGGTTCGATGGTGCAGCGAGAGACCAGTGGATCACGAGGGGCTACGAGGAGCAATGTGAGCGAGCATGTCAGTCGCGCGCCAACTCTTGCGTAGCGACGAGAAGAGTCAAGCGTACCTGCGACTGGGACTTGGCCCACGTGGTGGGCGCGGCCGAACTGCTTGAGCGAGCCTGTCGGCGCTACTGGCGCGAGCGTGCAGCGTGAGTGCATGAGACACGCGGAGGTGGTGTGGCGGAGACGGCGTACCGTCGCGAGCGAGGCTGGCTCGATGGTCTCAGGTCCATGAGTCGGCAAATGTCGAGTCCCTGGCGGCGGACGCGCGCCGGCGGCTACATGGGCACCGCACAGGTGTCAGCACCTTTGACGAGCGCGCACGCGGCTGGTAGCCCGGTGGGGTCCCCTTGCGCTGCGCCGTGCTGCGCCCGAAGGACGAGCGCGGCGGAACCCGCGCACGACGGTGCGCACGCGCGGCAGCGACGACGCCGCTGGGCTCGCGGTGCGTCGACGGCGGGCCAGAGCAGAGGGTGAAGCGCTCCACGCCGGGCGCACCGCCACGGGAGTGCAACACGACGGTCGGCGCGATGGGAGCCAAGCGCGAGGCGGGGGGCGCGGCAGCGGGATGCGACGCGTACCTGTTGACGGTGGTCGCGTGGTTGCCGTGCGTCGAGGTCGTAGGGTGCTTCGTTGGCGGACGGGTGATACATTGCAGCGAGTGACGATGAGTGAGGGAACGGGGACCGCGCGCGGCGCGGCGGAGAGTCACTCGCTCGCCCGACTCGCGCTCGGGGCAAAGTCCACGCCAAGCTGTGTCACGTGCGGGTGACCGCACACGTGTTTTCGCGACGCGTCTCGCAGCCCGTCTCGCAACCCGCCGTGCCACGACTCTCGCTCAGTTTCGCCAGCCTTGAAACGCGCGGTCGACAAACACGACAAGCCGCACTTGAAAGCAGGACTGCGAGGGGAGGAGGGAGGAATAGGGCAAGCACGACGCGTTCCGGGTCGTGACGCGGCCGCGCGGTTACTCCCTTTGTTCTCGAGTCGATCAAAGCTTAGATGTTGGTTAGGGTTTGGAAGCGACGAGACCCTTGTCATGACAGTTGCTGGGGTCGCACCTCGCCGTTCCATCCCGCGCATTCGTGTCCACAGCGAGCGCCCACCGTTTCCTTCATAAACAGGGGCCAAGAAGCGAGCCGGGTCTGATAACCGTGTCACAGTCGCACGAACAGACCAAGAGCGAGCTCATGCCTTCGGCTCTCTTGCCTGCGCGACGACAGGCGAATATTGCTGATGTGGCTGAACTCAGCCGCACGAGAGCGAGTACCAAGCACATCGCAGCGGCCGGATCGCACCGCAGCTCACGCGAGGTTCTCAAGCGAGCCGCAAAGGTCATTCATCGCGTTTTGAGGGGATCTTGCGCCTGGACGAGCTCGCAGGCCAAGCGTGAACGGACGTGGCCAACATGGCCCTGCGGTGGCTTCGGACGATGGAGTTCACACGCCTGCCACAGCTCACTCAGTTGCTCCCTCCACCTTCCGGGCATAGTTTACGTATGCTGCAGATACCACTTGATGCAATGTCTTAAACACATGGACTTCTTCCAAATTGCGCTTAGTTTATGTATTCTTGCGCGATTCGAGCGCCGCGCCGAACCCGTAACACAGGCACCGCCAGCCGCTGACGAGCCGCGCCTGTCGCTCCCAGCGCATCAGAAGAAGTCATGTCCGCTTTTGATTTGACCGCCGGCAGCTTCAGCTAGTTGATAGGGCCGCTCGCAAAGTCGGAGACCCGCCCTTGAGTGACGAACGGAATGTCGCCTACTGATCCATGACTCTACCATGAAGCTGGAAACGTTCACGTCGCGTTTCAACTCTAAAAGTGTCGCGTGGCAGATAGTGAAGCTCGATCACGCGGTGTTACATGTTCCACCAGCGTCAGAGGCAGCTCGAGCATGGCCGTTCCGCGACCCTGTGTTCAAGCAAAGGAATAGCACCATTCGCAACTCTCTGAAGTGGCCTTTGATGCGTTCCAGGCGCTCAATCGCACCGACTGGATCGCATGCACCTCATTCAAGTCTGGAAAGATTTGCAACGTGCCGGTTCAGCGCCGTGGACGCGCTTCACTGGTTGAGCGACCGTCCCGCGCGCTATTGCAGAAGCGCTGACTTGTGAGCAAGCCAAGTACCAGGGCTCACCAGCTTTACTCGAGGCTGGCAATTGTTGTCCATTCGTGCTAGCGGAAGCGGTCCTTCACTCGCTCGCTCTCGTCAACTTGTACGAGTTAAACCAGCATGCGATCACGCTCAGACAGTTGTTGGAGAACTCCGAACTCTTCTTAGCCGCTTGGCTTGCCACGCCGGTAGGCGTCCACCTAATAAGCTCGATCCGCGAGCGCAATCCGCAACAGCATGCGCGCCGCAAACCCCTTCAGGCGAACGCAGATTTCGCCCTCTGTAAACTGCAATCCCGGCCAGGAAAACAAGTTTATCTACCGAGGTAGAGGTAAGGTAGTTGACCAGTTTGCCGCCAGGAGAAAGCCTGTTTACCCTCTGGATTGGATGATGTACTCGATTTGCGACCCCATGAATTCAAACAGTGTCTATCGTTTCCATGCTCCTCTGAGCGCTAAAAATATTTCCGCGAGTCAAATCCTTCACTCCGTTGCGCAGGAACGACTTTCGAGGTTAGCTTCTCGAATCAACCCCGGCGGTGTGTTAGCGTTGAGAATCCGATTGCCATTTTTTTCTTGACACCCGGCTTCCAACCACCCCAACGCTTAATTAGCTCTTTTGTAGCTCTCACCACGATCAGTTCATCACCGTCGAGAACAGTGCAATCGACTGAGCCGTTGTGGTGAAAAGTCCAACTTACTTCAAGGGCGACTACAACCACCACGACCACCAGCAAAAAATCCCCCTGACCTCACCCATCACGCTCATGTATCGCATTGACCGGAAATCTTTATTTGCGATTTCGACCCTCACCCGACCCGGCCCAAGAATTGAGTGCAAATTTGCAGCTGGCCGCACAATTTGTGATCCGCGATTTGCGATGCGCCTCAACCCTCAAGAGCATCAACGCAATGTTTGACGACACGCGCCAGGTCGTTCTGCGCGAGTTCGTCAATATCGACGTGCTCAAAAGCTTTTGCAGGCGGTACTCTGGCGTTCCAGCCGAGGACAAGAAGATGCTTAAGAAGTACCTGACGCTCTTCAACTCGGTCTATGGCGAGGGCAAGGAAACGGTGTACACGTTCAAGTCAGCTTCAAAGACAGTCGAGAAGAAGTTCGGCCGTCTGTACGCGACCTCCACTTCGTTGCAGAACCTCAGCAAGGAGCTGTACCGCAACCCGCTTGCCCACGGCGTCCTGCAAGATCTCGACATGGTCGCTGCTGCACCTTCGATCTACCGCGGTATCCTGCACTATTACGGCTTGCAGAACGACGTGCTGGACCTCTACATCTCAGACCGGACTGCGGCGCTGCCCAAATACGGCTTCAAGAACAAGCTGGACTTTCTCGCTCTGCTCTTCAGCGAGCACCTGTATAACGAGGTTCACCCCGAAGTCCAGCGGTTTCACGACATGCTCTACAAGGTAGTTTACCCGCAGCTTGCGGCCGAATTTCCTCAGGTTGTCAAGGCCTCGAAGAAACGCGGCGATACGGTTATGAACAAGGGCTCGGTTCTGTCCAACATGTTCCAGGCTGTCGAGTCAATTATCCTGATGCGCGCCGTGGACTTTGCTCGCGATAACGGCCTGCAGCCCAGCGTTCTCATGTTTGACGGGTTCATGGTCAAAAAGGACGATCGCGTCAACCCGGAGCTGCTTGACAAAATGTCTGCCGACACTCTGGCTGCAACTGGTTTTGATGTCAAGTGGGACGAGAAGGAGGTGACCACTGGCACCAAGGTCGCACCAAAGTATGACAGGTGGCCCGCTTACTGCAAGGACCCTGCCAACTATGTTGCCCAAATGTTGGAGCAGGACCCGCTCTACAACATGGAGTTGGTGCGAAAGGTCCTCGGCCACCTAAAAAAAATCGACGAGACGACGGAGAACGAGTTAAAGGCGGCCAACGTCGAGTTGACCGAGGGCGAATTAGCGGCCAAGGTGAGCGAGAACGAGAATTCGTGGAGCAAGGTCCTCACAAAGTACATTGGCGAGTTCTCTCGCAAGGATCTGCAAACCGGCGAGTACTTTTTCCGCCGCAGCCTTGCAGACGACTGGGACGTGAACGTGCCTGATAAGATTGTCAAAATGGTCATCAACAATGCCGCCCTCGAGTTCGCGCCTCAGGTCAAGAAGCGCATTTTCAGCATCAAGGAGCCGCAGTGGGGTACGGTCCACCAAAATGGACTCGTTTTCGACCACCACAACGCATTTTCGGGGATGGCGGCAATTGACCTTGGCCGCGATGTTGCCCGGGACGAAGTGAAGGTCTACCTTGACTTTCTCAAAGACGTCATTTGCCGCTCTCGTGATTGCGAGTACACGTACGTGCTCAAGTGGATCAAGGCGCTTCTCACCACTGGCGAGGCAAATGGCGTAATGCTTGTTATTACTGGCCTTGAAGGCACTGGCAAGAGCATGTTCCACAAGCTCCTCTCCAATCACATCCTGGGCCCAAAGTACACCACCGAGATCAACAATCCCACCGCCTTCCTCCACGGGCAGTTCAACGCAGTGATTGAGAACAAGATGCTGGTGACGCTCGAAGAAATGGGCGCCAACAAAAAGGGCGACTTTATGGACGCCTTTGATCAGCTCAAAAACATGATCACCGAACCCACTTCCACCATCAATGAGAAGCACGTGCGCCGGTACACGGTGCAAAACGTCAACAACTTCGTTGTCACAACGAACCACCCTGACCCTCTGCCCCTCACTTCGACTGGGCGTCGCGCATTTGTTCTTGAGGTGAGTAACCGGTACCGAAACAACGAGACCTATTTCAAGCAACTGTTCGAGTTTACCCGGGATCACGCGGACGAGATCTACACGTACTTTTTGCGCCTACAGCTTCCCGGAATCAGCCTCCAGAACTTCCCCCGAAACGAGGACCGCGATCGTATGGTGCAAGCCACGCTGGCACCTATCCCTGCGTTCGTGCAGGAGTTTCTCACTTATGGCGGCTTCCCTGACAACCTCATGGGCATAGGCCGCGTGAAAGTCGTCCAATCCATGGAAATCGAGGATCTCTACGACATGTACACAAGATACGTTCAAAAGCGTTTCCCTGGGCACCGCGTCGACTCGCTGACCAAATTCGGAACTGTTCTGAGCGGTTATGTTCATCCGACCCCTGAAGATCCTGGGGCTCTGCTTGTGACCAAGCGTCGCCGCAAGTGCAATGGGCGCAGCTGCATGGTCTACAGCTACTGTGGTCCCAAGCCCGAGCAGTTCATGCTTCAACTCGACGAAGATGAGTGGTAGGAGCACTGAGTCCAAGTTCCGCCCTTCTTTCATGATAATTTGATGTTTACTTGTTGCCAACCGTTCAGAACCGACTATTTTCATTTGGCTGCTGTGACCAGGCGCAGGGTTACAGGGTTACAGGGTTGTTTGGAACAAGCATATTGCCAGGCTTCAATGTGATGCCTGTCTTGCCATGGCCAAGTGGCTGTCCATTTTTTGACCATAGTCAGCCATGACCAGGCGCAGGTTTACAGGGTTAGGGGTTGTTTTTAAAAAGTTTCTAAAATGAATTGGGGGGAGGAACAAGGGATGTGCACAAGTCCCCATTCCCCCGATTCTTGGGCACAAAGTGAAATCAACCCTGTAACCCTGTAACCCTGCGCCGGTCTCCCCTGGCCAACTAAGAAGACCATTCAATGTGACCGCAGCCAAATGAGTTTACAAAGAGACCTCACAATCCAACGCACAAACCACTTGCACCGCCGGTCTGCAGCAAAGTCTGATATCCATTCGTGTAACCGACTTGGAGCATGGTTCGACCCAGCCATCCTCAACCAACTGAGATACACGTTTGTGGAACCAATTGATGCGCCGTCTGATCTACCGCCCGCCCGCTCCGCTTCGCGTCGCTCTGTTCCACGTCGCATACCTGGCGCACCTGACGCATACCTGGTTTGACATATCCAGCTGAACCAAGCAACTGCTTGTTGACATACCGCCGCTCAAAGCCCCCACTGCTCACTCGAGCGCCAATATCAAAAAGATGCCCGCCCAGCCCATCCACGCGCAAACCGCCGATACCAGCAGCCCGAACAATACGCCCATCCACGCGCAAGCCGCCGATACCAACTCCTGCATGAACCACCAATATCAACTGCCCGCGACGACTGCCCGCGTGAACCGCCGGTACCAACTTCCCGCGACCAACCAAGATATTCAATCGTGGAACGGATTGATGCGCTGTCTGAGCTACCGCTGCCGCCCGCTCCGCTTCGCGTCGCTGTGCTGGGGGCGTCGCATACCTGGCGCACTTGTCGCATACCTGGCATCGCATGCTGAACCGCTGGCTCGCGACCAAGCCAAAGATCCGTTCAAGGATTCGATTGAAGCGAGGTCTGATCCGCTCCGCCAACAATCCTCAAAGTCCGCCGCACAACCGCCGGCTCGCGACCAAGCCAAAGATCTGTTCAAGGATTCGATTGACGCGAGGTTTGATCCGCCGCGCCGACGATCCTCAAAAGTCCGCCGCACCAGACCATTCGAACCGCCGGCTCGCGACCAAGCCAAAGATCCGTTCAAGGATTCGCCGCCGCGCCGACGATCCTCAAAGGTCCGCCGCACCGGACCATTCGAACCGCCGGCTCGCGACCAAGCCAAAGATCCGTTCAAGGATTCGCCGCCGCGCCGACGATCCTCAAAAGTCCGCCGCACCAGACCATTCGAACTGCCGGCTCGCGACCAAAACCAGAGATCCGTTCATGGATTCGATTGACGCGAGCTCTGAGCTACCGCTGCCGCCCGCTCCGCTTCGCGTCGCGTCGCTCTGCTGGGGCGTCGCATACCTGGCGCACTTGTCGCATACCTGGCATCGCATGCTGAACCGCCGGCTCGCGACCAAGCCAAAGATCCGTTCAAGGATTTGAAATCCCGCCCGCAAAAAAACCTCCCCCGCGCGAACCGCCGATTTGGACTGCCCGTGTGAACCGCCGATTTCGACTGCCCTCTCGAAAAACCCATCGCCCTCCAGCGCGAACCACCGGAACCGAATGCCCGCGTGAACCGCCGGTACCAACTGCCCGCGACCAACCAAGATATTCAATCGTGGAACGGATTGATGTGCTGTCTGAGATACCGCTGCCGCCCGCTCCGCTTCGCGTCGCTCTGCTGGGGGCGTCGCATACCTGGCGCACTTCTCGCATACCTGGCACGGCATATCCAACAATGCTGGACCAAGGAACAGGGCGAACCGCCGGTACTGACTGCCTTCACAAACCGCCGGCATTGAATGCCCGCGTCAAACTAAGATATACGGCCGTGGAACCGAGCTGATGCGCTGTGTGATCCGCTGCTTTCAACCAAACTGAGATACATGGGCTATGGAACTGATTGATGCGTCGTCTGATCTACTTCAGCCGCCGCTCCGCTTCGCTTCGCTCCTTTGCGCTGTCGCATACCTGACGCACTTGTCGCATACCTGATGCGTTGGTGTTAGGATCTGGAAACGCTCGGGCTAAAGATCCTCACTGCCCTTGTCGCATACCTGACGCACTTGTCGCATACCTGACGCGTTGGTGTTAGGATCTGGAAACGCTCGGGCTAAGAGATCCTCACTGCGTTGTCGCATACCTGACGCACTTGTTGCATACCTGACGCACTTGTCGCATACCTGACGCACTTGTCGCATTCCCAGGGAGCCGTTCGGGGTAAGTACTACGACAATGTCGTTCACCTTGAGGTGAACGACAGTTTTGGCGCGCGGTACCTTCGGCCGCTATTGATAGCGTCAAGGACGCGCGCTGGATCGCTCAGTGTGTCATCGCCGCCATGGTCAATGGCGACAAAAGTCGTGATATCGTGGACGAGATTCGGCGAGTAGCGCCGAAAACAGTTGCTTCGCGCGAGTATGCGGACGCGATGGTCGCGATTTGTCACAGGTGCTGAGTCGATGGCCAGAGTTCTCGAGGTGTTGGTGCTGTTTCTCTTGATTCTTATAAATAGTTCTTGTTCACGTTTCGCTGCCCGTAGCGCGCATCGACGTGTCGACGGATGAGGTGGACGTGATCCTCGATAACGTGACGCTGGCGGCGACGATCCTGCCCAAGGACGTGGCGATCAAGACGGAGACGCACCTGGCCATGGACGTGGCCGCGGCGGGGTCGGGTACGGCGGCGTCGAGCACGGTGCAGGTCGAGCTGCGCAACGTGCAGCTGCACGCGCCCAACCTCGTCTTCTACTACTACAAGAAGACGTTCCCGTCGTTTGCCGACGTCGGGATCGCGGACGTGTCGATTGCGCGGCGCGGGCTCGACGTGGACCTGGTGGTGCGGCCGTCGGCGGACGCGGCGCGGCTGCTCGACGTGGTGCGCACCGAGGCGCGCGTGAACGACCTCGACCTGGACGTGAAGAAGGCGCGCCATAATTGGCTGTATGCTGTGCTGTCGCCCGTGGTGCGCCGCATCGTGGCGGCGCGCATCGAGGCGGCGATTGCCGAGTCGCTGGGCGCGGCCGTCGAGCGCCTCGACAAGGCGGTCGAGTCGGCCGTGGCGGCCTCGGGCAAGGCGGCCTCGGCGCTGTCGGCGTCGGCCGTGGCGCAGTCGCTGCTCAAGTCCGAGGAATAGGGGCGCGGCTTTCTTTTGTAAGGTGAGCCCGCTGCGTGTTCGTTCGTTTGTGCGCGCAAAGAGTTTGTTGTCTTCATCATCATTGGCCCGATGAGGCCCGATCCCACGCCCAGTTTCTGTATCTCATACACACGTCACATTTTCCTCCAATCAATGCTCTAGCTCTCGTGGTCCGTGAGCTCGACGATCGCTTCCACTCGCGAGGGCTTGGGAGGAGTGTGGCGCGTCGCGGTCACCTGCTGGATCAGCTGATGCGTTGCGATGACCGGCGCGAAGGCGAGCCCACCGCCCTTCGCACGCTCGTTCGGTCAGCCCGTCCTCTTACTCTCGCAACATTGAACCGCATCACGCACCCACGCAGCACACGAAATGTTGAACGCATGCATCCCGCCGCACCACCACCGCGCCGAGCCCAAGGCCCAGGTCGCGCTCCCGTCGGACCTCCTCGCGCTTCCGTCGGACCTGCTCGCCGACGTGGTCATCCTCGCGACGCCGCGCGTGTGCGTCCTCACGGCGTGCCGCGACCTGTCCGCGCCGCTCTCCGCTAAACGCGCCAAGCTCGCCTGGACCAACGCGCAGTGTGCCATCCACACGCCGCCCGAGTCGGTCCGCCTCTACCAGCACGCGTGCACGCTGAGCGTGCGCACCAACCTCGTCGCGCACCTCGAGCAGTGCTGCATCAGCCGCCACGCGCCCACCGCCGACGTCCGCGACCAGCTCGCGTCGACGTGGCAGCAGTGGCGGGCCGCCGCCAACTCGGACTACATTCCGGTTCTCGCCATGACGGCGCTGTTTGCCCTGCTCGACTCGGTCCCCGCCGCGTTCCTGACGCCCACGCGTCGCAACGTCACCGGCACGCTCAAGTACCGGCAGCAGATTCACGCCGCCATGGACCGCGAGGTCCGCATCGCTTCTGCCTCGGCCACCGCCCCGAAAGATTCCACCAAAACGAACGTGCCGCCGCTCTTCACGTCGGTCCCGCTCGTCGCCATCGTCCAGTTCCTCGTCTACGTCACCTTCCACTGCGACGCCTACGTGCTCCAGATCGTGGTCGCCCAGGCCGCCAGCCGCGCGTCCGCCTTCCTCTGCGTCGCCCTCTCGGTCTCGACGTGGTCTCGGTCGACCGTCAAGTCCATTGACCAGCAGTGGGAGCGCGAGATGCAGCGCTGCCCGCACTTTGACCGCCCCGTCCGCTTCACAGCGTACCTCGGCCTCGCCGCGCTGAGCCGGTGGGACGCGGACAAGTTTGCGCTCGTCACCGAGGGCGAGCTGTCCGTGGACAAGGGCGAGCTCGTCGACCTGCTGCGCCAGGACACGTTCATCACGCTCGCGCTCGCCGACCTCGCGCACCTCGACCACGTCCCCGTCGGCAACGTGATCCGCATTCTCGACTGGCTCATCGTGCACACTGCCAGCGAGGCCGGCGGCGGTCCGCGTCGCGCCATCGGCGGCATCCCGATCCACGTCTTCTTCATCGCTCCGCGCCTGCGTCCCGTCTTTGACCACGTCCAGCGCCATCCCCTCCTGCTTCGTCCCGCCGAGCAGAAGCAGTCGCAGCCGCAGAAGAAGAAACCCGCCGCCGCCGCCGCCGCGAGTCGCCCTGCCGGTCGTCGTCCCCTGCCTCGTCGCGCGACAGCCGCGGCCCGCGCTGCCTCATCGACGACGGTGACTCCGGCTCCCGCAACTACTACCGCTGGTGCGCCAGGTCCACCTGCTCGCGCATCGACATCCACGACGGCTTCGACCACCAGTCGCCCGACCTCGGGCATCGACGTGGCCTCGCTCAAGGCCGCGCTGCCCGGACTCCGCGACATGTTCGAGTAAGGCGGACAGCGCGATGTGGTGTGGGGCTCGATTCTTGCACAACCGATTGATTCAATAAATACCGTTAATTAATTGCTCTAGCCTTGCCTGGACCATCAGTCTCTTCATTCCTATCTTCATTCAAAACCGCCGATCCACCGAGAACTGTGTAGTCGCGCAGGCGCATCACACCACTGATCAAAAACGACTCTGCCGGGGCCCAAAGCTGAAGTAGTGTGCGTGTTGGTGGCCTCGACGGCCGCCGCGGTGGCATTTGTCAAGGAAGCTGATCGCGCACTGACTATACTGCTCGTCCAGTCGTTGCTCGCGAACAGCGACAACAGTTAAGAGCAAGCGCAGATTCAATTCAGCACGTTTATTGTCTAATCACGGGTGAATATTTCATAGAACACCGTCGTTATCCACGAGAACATTGACTAGCTTGCTCGCACTTGGACTTGTTCGAGCCGGTTTCCTGTCAGATCCTTGCCCGCGAGTTTCTGCATTTCTGCTTCAGCAGCTCGGCGTTTGCTTTCTTCGATGAGGCGCTTTAGTCCAGCCACCACCTCACGGGTGGTTGCCCGCATGGCCCGGCTCGCCTCAGTGGCTGCCAGCCGCTCAGATGGCTGTGGGGCCGCCGCCTTCTTCCCGCGGCCACCACGTACTCCGCGTGTAGCTGAAGTGGTTGGAACTCGAGCAGGGGCCGGATTACTTTTGGCCTTCAAGGCCTCGTCAATTACCGCGATAACTTGCGCCAGACTGACACAGGCGCTGGCACTCACCTCCGAGTACACGGCGTGCGGGGACTCGCGACTCATGGAGTCTGCTGCGAGCTTGGCAAGCCGTTCAAGCTGGCGGACCTCGCTCACCTCGACGTGGGCAATGTACTCGGGCTGCAGCGATGCCCGCGCGGAGCATGGTACTTGTACCAGATGCTCAGAGAAAGCGCGGGCATCGGCGTGCTGCTGAAAAGACATATTCTAGGGAGTGGGGAGTGAGGGGTAAGTTGCTGTGATTCGGAGAATGATCTGGAGCGGTATCCGTGTCCCGGGCCGAAATGAGAACGAGCAAGCTTACACTTCGAAGCATGTTTTTGAGCGTCCGAACAAGCTGCATATCGACGCTAGTGCGCATTTAGGGGAGGCATCGTGAGCTGTCGAGTCGTTTCCTTGCATTTCTGCACATCACGTGTGTGGCTGAGCTACGCGTTGCGCCACTCCGAATGAGCGGTGCTCGTTCACGCAAGTCCTGCCCGACCGGACGCACGCTTAGTCCCACTCGAGCCCTCGGACCAATAAAGGTTACTACTTGCTTGTGCAAATAATTAAAAATCTGGCCAAGCGCCACCAGTGCGGTTTGCTGGTATCGCAGTCAACACGCTCACGCTAGATTGCTTACTCTTCTAGGTTTCGGTCAATGAAAAGTTATAAGTTATAACTAACTATTATCTAGCAAACTTCAAGCTTCACTTCAACTCGTCCGTCAGCCACGGGAAACCTGCGCTTGATCATGCATACTTTCTTCAGGGTCTCGACCAGACGTTGACACCTGCTGCTGCTTCCTACGTTCCTGCTCTTCGGCAGCGCGCTTCTCGGCTTCAAGCAACCGATATAGCCTGGCCATGAGCTCGCGGTCGGCTGCTTGCTGGGCCAACGCTGATAGCATGATTGGTTGTTGAGCCCGCAGCGAATGAGGCGCTGCGCGGGTCAAGCGACTCGATGAATGTAGTCGTGTAACTGGCCGAGATGCGACAAGATGCGACTCGATGACCGGCTTGAGTGCGGCCTCGAGCACTTCGACAATCTGCGTCAGGGTCACAGCGAAGGTGTCGCTCGAGCCTCCGTACGCGTCTGGTAGGGGGTTGCGGCCAAGATACTTGGCTGCCGAGTTGGCGAGGCTCTTGAGCTTGCGGACATCGGCTACCTTGACAGTTGCAAGGTATTCATGCTGCAACATAACTCGCGGAGTGTAGGAGGAGGTTGAGCGTACGGGGCGGAGGGGGACGTTCTCCGCATGAACCGTTTTGCGTTGCGTTTGATTCATACGCGGCGTGCTGGCGACATCATCTGTTGCGGAGGACTGCCAACACGGTTGCTGCTCGTAACCCGGTAGTTGCTCCGCTTGTTGATGCGGCACTGGAGTTTCGGTAACAATCGATTGACTTGACATGATGCAGTGCGAAGAAAAAAATATGGGTTTTAAGCCAGGGGAGGAGAAGGCGAGGGGAAGGCTGGGCCAGCACTTGAATGCGTTGGTTGGCAAGCCAAAGTTGCTGGCAGGCTACCGGAAACGCAACGTTTTGGAACCGTCAGTAAATGACAGCATTCATTCGAGCCAGATGACCTCGGTGTGATCGGTTTGCCAGCAATCCTCGCACACCAACCAGCGAATTCAAGTCCTCGTCGCATCTCCTCCCTCGCCACATCGTGCCACAGTCACTTTCCCCTTCGTCATGTCGTGCAAGACCAGCGTTCTTGACCATCATATCCCCCATCAGCAAGCAGAGCAGCCGCAACATCAAGTGCAGCAAGTGTGCCCATGGTCACCATCGTCGAGTGCCGCCCCCACGTCTCGCGTGAACCAGGCCCAGCCGCATCAGCGTATTCGTACCGAGTGCGTCCCGGTTCGCCCGGTGCGCTCGACCTCTAGCACTGCGCGAGTATCGCTTCAACCAAAACACCTCGAAACCGTCACGACGAACGATATCCTTGAGCTCAACAAGCTTGCCAAGCTGGCGGCAAGTTACCTCGGCTGCAACCCTCCGCCTGATGCGTGCAGTGATCCAAGCCGCCGTTCCACCGTAAGCTTAGCGCAAGTTGTCGAGGTGCTCAAGTCAGCGCTGATGACCGCACTCAGTGCGCAGGCTGGCGGGAATTCGTCCTCGGTCCGACCGGTTCCCGTTTCTCGTGGAGCACATGCGGCCCGCAGGAATCCTGCGCTGGCTCGTTCGTCGCGGTCGCGCAATTTGGTTTCGGCGGCAGAGCTGGCAGAGCGGAAGCGGAGACGCGACCCGGAAGCCAACATGGAGTACTGGATCAACCGCCTGAACCAAAACATCGAGGCGGACAAACGAATGATACAAGAGCTGTCGCTGGGTC
Organism: Blastocladiella emersonii ATCC 22665; assembly: GCA_025594325.1. Taxonomy (NCBI): domain Eukaryota; kingdom Fungi; phylum Blastocladiomycota; class Blastocladiomycetes; order Blastocladiales; family Blastocladiaceae; genus Blastocladiella; species Blastocladiella emersonii. Next base: position 671,701 of record JANHCV010000009.1, on the reverse strand, counting down.
AAAGTTTTGCGGAAACCGGGCAGACGTGACTGAACGAGACTTAAGGACGAAAATATATTGCAGCTGTTGCCATTTAAAGCAAGCATGAAAGGTCAAAAACGTGGATTGGACATGCCCCCTAGATTACAATTCGTGACTTGTCCAGCGGGTGGCGCAGCTCCGTGGTGGCGCAGCACTTCACCACGAGCCAGACGGCACCTGCCAAGCCTTTTGAAGTGAAACGCGGCGCGCTGCGCCACAGCTGCCGGCACTTCCAAGCGGCGCGTCGAGCGCAAACGGAGTTGGAATACGAAAGGAATCGCAATGCAAGGGTCAAACAGCCCTCACCAACGAATGTTTGAAAGGGAGAATGAACAGATGGAAGACATCAATGAGTTGTGCAAGAATCGAGCCCCACACCACATCGCGCTGTCCGCCTTACTCGAACATGTCGCGGAGTCCGGGCAGCGCGGCCTTGAGCGAGGCCACGTCGATGCCCGAGGTCGGGCGACTGGTGGTCGAAGCCGTCGTGGATGTCGATGCGCGAGCAGGTGGACCTGGCGCACCAGCGGTAGTAGTTGCGGGAGCCGGAGTCACCGTCGTCGATGAGGCAGCGCGGGCCGCGGCTGTCGCGCGACGAGGCAGGGGACGACGACCGGCAGGGCGACTCGCGGCGGCGGCGGCGGCGGGTTTCTTCTTCTGCGGCTGCGACTGCTACTGCTCGGCGGGACGAAGCAGGAGGGGATGGCGCTGGACGTGGTCAAAGACGGGACGCAGGCGCGGAGCGATGAAGAAGACGTGGATCGGGATGCCGCCGATGGCGCGACGCGGACCGCCGCCGGCCTCGCTGGCAGTGTGCACGATGAGCCAGTCGAGAATGCGGATCACGTTGCCGACGGGGACGTGGTCGAGGTGCGCGAGGTCGGCGAGCGCGAGCGTGATGAACGTGTCCTGGCGCAGCAGGTCGACGAGCTCGCCCTTGTCCACGGACAGCTCGCCCTCGGTGACGAGCGCAAACTTGTCCGCGTCCCACCGGCTCAGCGCGGCGAGGCCGAGGTACGCTGTGAAGCGGACGGGGCGGTCAAAGTGCGGGCAGCGCTGCATCTCGCGCTCCCACTGCTGGTCAATGGACTTGACGGTCGACCGAGACCACGTCGAGACCGAGAGGGCGACGCAGAGGAAGGCGGACGCGCGGCTGGCGGCCTGGGCGACCACGATCTGGAGCACGTAGGCGTCGCAGTGGAAGGTGACGTAGACGAGGAACTGGACGATGGCGACGAGCGGGACCGACGTGAAGAGCGGCGGCACGTTCGTTTTGGTGGAATCTTTCGGGGCGGTGGCCGAGGCAGAAGCGATGCGGACCTCGCGGTCCATGGCGGCGTGAATCTGCTGCCGGTACTTGAGCGTGCCGGTGACGTTGCGACGCGTGGGCGTCAGGAACGCGGCGGGGACCGAGTCGAGCAGGGCAAACAGCGCCGTCATGGCGAGAACCGGAATGTAGTCCGAGTTGGCGGCGGCCCGCCACTGCTGCCACGTCGACGCGAGCTGGTCGCGGACGTCGGCGGTGGGCGCGTGGCGGCTGATGCAGCACTGCTCGAGGTGCGCGACGAGGTTGGTGCGCACGCTCAGCGTGCACGCGTGCTGGTAGAGGCGGACCGACTCGGGCGGCGTGTGGATGGCACACTGCGCGTTGGTCCAGGCGAGCTTGGCGCGTTTAGCGGAGAGCGGCGCGGACAGGTCGCGGCACGCCGTGAGGACGCACACGCGCGGCGTCGCGAGGATGACCACGTCGGCGAGCAGGTCCGACGGAAGCGCGAGGAGGTCCGACGGGAGCGCGACCTGGGCCTTGGGCTCGGCGCGGTGGTGGTGCGGCGGGATGCATGCGTTCAACATTTCGTGTGCTGCGTGGGTGCGTGATGCGGTTCAATGTTGCGAGAGTAAGAGGACGGGCTGACCGAACGAGCGTGCGAAGGGCGGTGGGCTCGCCTTCGCGCCGGTCATCGCAACGCATCAGCTGATCCAGCAGGTGACCGCGACGCGCCACACTCCTCCCAAGCCCTCGCGAGTGGAAGCGATCGTCGAGCTCACGGACCACGAGAGCTAGAGCATTGATTGGAGGAAAATGTGACGTGTGTATGAGATACAGAAACTGGGCGTGGGATCGGGCCTCATCGGGCCAATGATGATGAAGACAACAAACTCTTTGCGCGCACAAACGAACGAACACGCAGCGGGCTCACCTTACAAAAGAAAGCCGCGCCCCTATTCCTCGGACTTGAGCAGCGACTGCGCCACGGCCGACGCCGACAGCGCCGAGGCCGCCTTGCCCGAGGCCGCCACGGCCGACTCGACCGCCTTGTCGAGGCGCTCGACGGCCGCGCCCAGCGACTCGGCAATCGCCGCCTCGATGCGCGCCGCCACGATGCGGCGCACCACGGGCGACAGCACAGCATACAGCCAATTATGGCGCGCCTTCTTCACGTCCAGGTCGAGGTCGTTCACGCGCGCCTCGGTGCGCACCACGTCGAGCAGCCGCGCCGCGTCCGCCGACGGCCGCACCACCAGGTCCACGTCGAGCCCGCGCCGCGCAATCGACACGTCCGCGATCCCGACGTCGGCAAACGACGGGAACGTCTTCTTGTAGTAGTAGAAGACGAGGTTGGGCGCGTGCAGCTGCACGTTGCGCAGCTCGACCTGCACCGTGCTCGACGCCGCCGTACCCGACCCCGCCGCGGCCACGTCCATGGCCAGGTGCGTCTCCGTCTTGATCGCCACGTCCTTGGGCAGGATCGTCGCCGCCAGCGTCACGTTATCGAGGATCACGTCCACCTCATCCGTCGACACGTCGATGCGCGCCACGGGCAGCACCGCGAGGTTCTGCACCACCAGCGGCAGCAGCCGGCGCACGTCCTCGAGCAGCTCGGCCTTGAGCTCGGGCTTGCCCTGCGCGTCCAGGAACACGTCGTGCATGAGCGTCGACAGCGAGCTCGACACGTCGCGCACCTCGCGGTCGTCGCGCAGCGACGCGAGGAACTCCTGGCCGGCCGACGCGAGCTGCGCCAGCGCGCCGCGCACCTCGCGGTCGCCCTGCACCATGCCGAGCGCGTCGCCGTACACGCCGCGCGCCAGCTCCTGGTCCGTCGGGCTCGCCACGAGCTGCTGCACGCGGGCCACGAGCGCGTCCACCTCGGGCTTCTTGGCCGCCAGCGCGGAGTTGAGCGTGTCGAGCGCGCGCTGCACGGGCTCGAGGCTGCCGCCAAAGTTCTCGATCAGCTGCTGCGCCTTGTCGGCCGCCACTTGCGCGTGCGCGCGGATCTCCGCGTCCTCGACCGTCTCGGCCGCCTGCTCGCGCACCAGGCCGAGCGCGCGGTCGCGCAGCGATGCGAACAGCGACACCAGGTCCGACACGCCCGCGCGCAGGTCTGCATTCGCCTGCAGCTTGGCCACGATCCCCTGGAACGACTGCGACAGGTGCGCCATCGAGTCGGCCAGCTTGTGGCGCGCCTGCGCCGCCTCGTCCGTCTCCTGCTCGGCCATGTCCTCGGCGCCCGCGACCGCGTGCACCTGCGCGAGCCCGATGTTCTGGATCCAGTCGGCGGCGAGCGACGCCACCTCCTGCAGCAGGCCGCGGTACTCGGCCGTCGACACGAGCAGGCGCGTCACGTCGAACATGCGGCGCATCACGTCCTGCGTCGTCGACGTCACCTTCTCGCCCTCCTCGCCGAACGTCTCGGCAATGTCCTTGGAGATGTTGCTCGCGTCTGTTCAGGGGGAGCGCGCGTGTGAGTGATCGCGGTCCGCGACTCGACGCGAGGGCGAGGGTGAAGCGTACCGCGGACGCGCTGCGCGGCGAGCGCGCCGTGGCGCAGCATCTCCTGCACCTCGTCGTGCGCGTTCTTCTGCTCGAGCAGCGTCTCGGCCGACGCCAGCAGCTGCTCCGTGTGCGCCACGATCTTCTGGCCCGTCTCCGACAGCGGCACCGACTTGACCTGCTCGAGCGCCTCGGACGTGCGCGCCGCCGACAGCGCCGACGTGACTACGGACGCGCGCGAAAGGGGGGAGGGTGATCAGAGATGGGATCACAGGCGGCGGTGGTGCGCGTGCACGAGCGGGAGGCCGCGCGAGCGGCAGCGTCGATGAGGAGAAAACGTACGCGTCTCAGTCGACGGCAGGTCCGCCGACGCCAGCGCCTGGCCGACCGTGTCGCGGGCCCACGACTCGACGGTGGGCGCCATGGCCGACATGGACGCCGCCGACGGCGTCACGCCCTCGGCCGTGGACAGCGACGTGCCCGGTGCGGGCGGCGTGCCCGTCACCGCCTCGGCCTCGGTGCGGATCGTGATGTTGGTCTCGGCCGTCTCGGGCTTCTTGGTCGACGACATGGTGGTGATGTGTGCGTGTGTGGTGGTTTCGGGGGGTAGGGTGGGGGTGGATGCGTGAGGATTCACGGCGAGCAAGAGGGGAGAAGGGCGAGGGCGGCCGTCGGTCTTATGCTCGTGGGTCGGTGGCCGCGGCGGCGGTGCGAGGGCAGGGCGGGCGAGCGGGCAGGGCAGCACCGGCCGAGCGAGCCATTGACGCACACACACCCGGCCTGACTGTCCGCCCGGTGCCAGCCACGTCAGCGAGCGGAGCAGATGGACCTGAGACCGCGGCGCGCCACCGCGCCTGCCCTTTTCGGCCGCGACGCTCATCTCTGCGGCCAGGTGGCCCGCGGTTCCCTCATCAGTGCGGCGCCGCAGATCGGCCTGCGCACTCGAGCCGGCTGCCGGGAAAACTGCCGAGTCACTCGCCGCGCGCGCAAAACGCGTTTCACGGACGCGTCGCTCACGTCACATGACCGGGTTTTCGCTGCGCGAGGCACGCGTCGGGCTGGCCGCCGTGTCTCCGTCTCGCACCGGCGCCGTCCCTGTCTCCTCGGTCGCGAGTGCGAGACGCGACGGCGGATCCCGCTCACACGAAGATCATGAAGCACGGCGTACTCGCGCTCCTCCAGATCACCTGCACCACCGAGTAAACCTCCACCAACTTCCACCACCACCGCCATGGCCGTATCCCCGACGCGCAACGGCACGGGGCTCGCCGCCGTCAAGAAGCTGTGGGCGGCGCACAAGGCCGACGCGCAGAACTGGGCCCTGTACGACGACCAGTTCAGCGCGCTGCTGCTGCCGACGTGTGCGGGCGCGCAGGGGCTCGACGAGTACCGCAAGTTCCACCGCAAGTACCTGTGGCCGAGCGAGAGCTCGGGGCTCGCCGCCGTGCGCCGCGTGCTGCAGACGCACTACGCCGAGACGTCAGTCGTCGAGGAGGCGGTCGTCGAGATCACGCTGCAGGAGGGGAAAGAGGACCAGCTGCAGTGGATCCTGCCCGGCGTCAAGCTCGCGGCGCGCGGGCTCATCAAGACGGCCTCGGTGCTCATGACCACCGTCACAACCATGGCCACGGCGCAGGGCGTGATTCTCGGTAAGCGTATCTACTGGGTACGGTTCTTCGCTCATTCGCGCATTCGGCCCGCATCGCTCACCCGAACCCGCGCTTCCGCGCGAAACGTAGGACCAGGGCAGCCTGCTCAAGCAGCTCGGCCTGATCCAGCCAGCGGGCAACCCGCTGACGTACGGGTTCCACCACGACTACATCCTGCCGGTCGTCGGGACCGCGCACGCCAAGCTGTTTTCGGGCGAGATGGACGTGCCCTTCAACCAGTTTGCGCTGCGGCTCGAGGACCAGGGCCCCATGGTCAAGACGGCGAGCGACGACAGCGTCATGTCGTCGCTGCTGTCGGGCACCTCGACGCCGTCGCCCGTGCGCCCCGCCGTGCGCCTGACGGACGCGACCCGCACCGACAAGCAGTCGCACGTCTTCGAGGACGTGGAGCTGCCCAAGAACGCCTTCGCGGGCATGGCCATCAACCCCAAGAAGTTTGCCACCCACAACTCCATCTTCCCGTCGGACGACGGTCAGCAGCAGCGGTCGCGCTCGCCGTCGCCCATGCCGTCGCCCGCCACCGCGAGCAACTCGACCGCGCCCACCCGGTTCACGGGCGCCAGCTCGGCCAACCGGTCCGTGTACGACCCGCTCACGGGCGACGCGCCGATCCCGCGCGTCCACGACCCGCAGCACCACGGCGGCAACGTCATCTTCGGCGACGAGGCCGACGACGCCGAGTACGCGGTGTCGCGCGGTGGCGGCGGCGCGCTGCCCACGCACCTCGAGACGACGGTGCGGCTCGGCGACAGCGCGAGCTCGGGGACCGCGACGCCGACGAGCGAGCGCGGTCGCGCGGGGTCGCCGAGCAAGGAAGTCCCGCCGCACCTGCGGTCGCACTTCCACGGCGGCGCGTACACGCCGCCCGTGAACGGCGCGGGCGAGGCGCCGACGGTCGGCAAGTACCGCGACGGGAACGAGGACATGGGTCCCGCGCCGAAACCCGTGCCGCGGCACCTCGCCGACACGATCCACGCGCCCGAGCCGAAAAAGTCCCTGCGGCCGAACCCGGAGCTGCGCACGACGATCGGGGCGCCCGAGGCCGAGGCCGACTGGATGCCGGGCCACGGCAAGAAGGCGAACCCGGCGCTCAAGTCGACCGACTCGCTCGAGGCCGCCGACCAGGAGCGGCGCGCGTCAAGCCCGAAGCGGCCGCCGCGCTCCGACATGGACACGACGCTCGACAAGCCCGCGCCCGTGTCGCCCGCCAAGCCCAAGCCGGACCTCAAGAGCACCGTCTTCGGCGGCGGCAGCGACGAGTCGGTCAACGACCAGTCGCCGCAGCGCGCGGTTCGCCGCAACCACATGGTGTCGCAGATCGCGTTCGGGTCCAACAACGAGCCGGCGGCGCGCCCGGCGTCGCCGCAGAAGCACCACATGAAGTCGTCCGTCTTCGACGCCGACCCGCCCGCCCCCGTGTCGCCAACGCGCCGCGGGTACGCCGAGCACAAGGTGACCAACTCGGCCTTCACGTTCGGCGACGACGGCGGGAACGTCGGCATGCCCCCGCCCGTGCCCAAGTGGGTCGCCGTCACGCCCACGCAGACGGACCGCCGGCCCGCGGGGTCGAGCAAGTACGTTTCGGTTGCGGAGAGTGGTGGTGTGGACGCAACAGACTGACCTTCTCCCGCGTGTAGGCGCTCGCCCGGCGGCCGCTCGACGATCCAGCTCGGGTAGACGGCATTGGCCGTTCGTGCGCTTGAACTGAGTTGTCGTTGTTGTACATGAGCTGTCCCCCCTGTTGGTTGAGAAATGTAAACTGGCCTTCCCCTTCGTTCGCTGCACTTGCCTTTCTCGCTCGAAGCGCGAACGTCGACTCACACCTGGCGGCGGCGCCGCACGCACGCCCGAGACGCGTCTCAGGAGCGGCGGCCGGTTTGCGTGACTCCCAGCTCGTCCCTCGCCCTCGCAAGCCGCCGCATGCACTCTCCCCTCTCCCTCACCAACTACGTAAAGAAACCATGCCACGCACGCAACCCGCGCGCAGCACCACGCGGCGCGCCTCGCCGCCCACCGCGCTACCGCGCGTGTTCGCGACCGCCGGCCCGATCCACGTTCTGTCAAAGGGCCTGTCGCCGGCGCACGCCCAGGTGATGCGCAAGGCGATATCCGAGCGCGCGGGCAAGCTCGTCAACCACGCGAGCCTCGCCGGGATCGTCGTCACGGGGCTCGCGCGCGACGCGATTCTTGAGGAGAGCGAGTGGTCGCCGACGGACAGCCGATGGGTATGTGCGTTGAGGGGGATGGGAGGTGAGGGTGGAGCTGACCAGGGTGCCGTGCAGGCGACCAAGAAGTGTGTCAAGCTCGAGTGGGTCGCCAAGAGCGTCACGGTACGGACGGGGTTCTCGGGTCGCTGCGACGGCGAGGGTGAGAGCTGACGCGGTGTGCGCGTGAGTGTAGAAGTGCCGCCTGATGCCCATCGAGGACTACGAGATCAAGATTGCGCTGCCGGCCGCGCCCGCGGCCAAGGGCAAGGGCAAGGCCACCATGAAGCCGCCCGCCGCGGCGGCGCCTGTGCCATCGGTACCCGTGGCCAAGCCGAGCCCGGCCCCCGCGGTACCCGCCGCGCAGCCCGTGGTCGAGACGGTCGACATGACGGCCGATGGCGACGAGGAGGATGGCGATGCTTCGCATCGTACGCTTCCTCCCTCGCCAACCGCGCACTGTGTCCCGGCTCACCCACCTTGCGCGCCGTCATGTAGACGACGACAGCGAGGACGACGACCTGGCCGAGCGCCTGGCCGACGCGCTCGCCTCGTCGACCCTCACCGATTCCGCCGCGCCCGCGCCCGGCTCCGCCGACGCCGTGACGCCCGTGACGCTCGCGGCGGCGCAGCAGGCGGTGCCCAAGAGCCACTGGCAGTGCATGGCGCCGTCGTCGACGCGTCCGCGCAACCGCAACAAGCACATCACGTCCGTCTTCGATATCCTGCAGCAGCGGCACGAGATGTCGAACCGGCGCGAGGACACGTTCCGGGCGATCCAGTACCGCAAGGCGATCACGGCGCTGAAGCGGCTCGACTTCCGCGTGACCTCGGCCGACCAGCTCAAGGCGACCAAGCTCAAGGTGAACGGCGTCGGCGAGAAACTCCTGGCCAAGATCGACCAGATCTGCCAGACGGGCACGTGCGACGCGGTGTTTGCGACGAAACCGGAGTGGGAGGACACAATGCTCCTGTTCGCCAAGATCCACGGCGTCGGACCGCAGACGGCGCGCAAGTGGTACGCCAAGGGGTACCGCACGCTCGACGACGCGCGCCGCGACGACCTCGGGGTCCTGTCGCGCGTCCAGAAGATTGGCGTCAAGTACTACGACGACCTCCAGCTGCGCATCCCGCGCGACGAGGTCCACGACCTCTACATGGCGGTCCTCGAGGTCGCCCGCGCCGTCGTACCCGGGATCGAGGCCGTGTGCATGGGCAGCTACCGCCGCGGCGCCGCGTCGTCAGGCGACGTCGACGTCCTGCTGTACGTTTTTCTCTCACTCTCTCGCGCGACCCGCCTGCCGCTGACGCGATCCCAACTCTAGCTCGCACCCGAACCCGCCGCGCTCGCGCGTCCCGCTGCTCTCGCTGATCGTGAACCAGCTGACGTGCGCGGGCGTGATCATCGAGGACCTGGTCGAGGCCGCGCACGTCGACGAAAAGTTCATGGGCATCGCGCGGCTGCCGCGCCCCGGTGCGCGCGCACGCCGCCTCGACCTGCTCTGGGTGCCGTGGGAAGAGCGCGGCGCCGCGCTGCTGTACTTCACGGGCAGCGACCTGTTCAACCGGTCGATGCGGCTGCTCGCCAGCCGCAAGGGCATGTCGCTCAACCACCACGGGCTGTACAAGGACGTGATCCGGTACAAGGTGCGTGCGCCGCAGTGGTGCCGCTGGGCCCGCCGCGATCTGACTGACCAACTCGTCGCGCGTGTCATGTAGGGCGAGAAGCTCACCGAGGGTACCCGCATCGCGTGCTCGAGCGAAGAGGAGATCTTTGCCGCGCTTGGCATCCCGTACCTGTACGTTTCACTCCCGCTCCGCGCCGTGGCCACCGACCACGGACGCTGACCATGGCCACGACCCGCCCCGTGTGTAGCCGCCCGCAGGACCGCAACGCATGATCGACGACGACGACGAGTCAAACAAACGATTTACTTTCGTCATCCTCCACTCAACACCATCCCATCGTCCTTGCACAGTCAATACACAACCCATTAAGCGCCGCCCGTCCCCTTCTGACAATCCTTGGCGTGCTTGAACCAGAGGATCTCGGCCGCCTTCATGGGCCCGTTGCGCACCGAGTCGAGCGCGACCCAGTCGTTGCAGTCGGCGCACCAGCCCTCGCGCACGAGCCGGTTGCCGCTGCCCGCCGTCGGCACGTACCCGGGCGGACGCACCTCGCGCGTCCGCACCTCCGTATGCCGGTACTTGAGCGGCGCCCGGTACGGCCGGCCCGTCACGGCGCAGACGTCGTGGTGGTACTGGAGCTACAAGTTTGGGGGATGTCAGTAAACGTCGCCGACGAGACGGTCCACGCGTCGTACATGGAACCAGAACTGCGAACACCGCAACTTGCGCCAGAACCCGGGCTCGGGCGGACACAGCCGGCACAGGGCGACCTTATCCGCGCCTTTCCCGCGCGTCCACCGCGGCGAGTGGACACGTTGCGCAATTCGGGCCTCCCCCCGAATCCTGAAAGGCTGGCGCGTCCACGCGACCTGCGCCGCTGCCAGCTTGCGGGCGCCGCCGCGACCTGCCACCCATGTCGCCGCTCGCGGAACGCGGCCGACGCGTGGAAGCGAGGCCTGAGAGTTCGGCCCTCGCGTTGCAGGGAGTCGCGAGTGCAGCGCTCGTCGAGAGGCGTGGCAGGTCGCTTGCGTTGCGGTTCGGCGCGTCGCGTGACGCGCCCAGCCTTTCAGAATTCGGGGGGAGGCCCGAATTGCGCAACGTGTCCAGTACAGGTCGTCGGGCCCGCGGATCCGGTCCGCCTCGTCGCGCGCGTTGTCGGGCCCGGCCGCCGCCTCGTGCGCCGCCACCACGTCCGCGAAATCCTCGACCCGGCGCGACAGCCACAGCGGCTGCCGACCCGGCGCGTCAAAGTCCGACAGCGTGTACGACTCGTGCGGGCCCAGCGCGACCGACGTCGCGGGCGAAGTGGGGGACGAGGGTGGGGAACTGCTGCTGTGGCCGAGCAGCGCCGCGGCGGTCATAGGCGCCGGCGCCGCCGGGGACCGGGGCGGGGCCTCGAGCGCTGCGGTATGCGAGGGCGACACGAGGCCGGGCCCGAGCATGTCGTACATGTTGGTGTCCGGCATGTGGGTCGGCGGTGGCGGCGGGACGAACACCCCGGGGACGGCGCCGGGCGGCGGCGCAGCGAGACGCGCAGCACTCGACGTCGGCGCCTACAGGGGCTGCATGCGCTCGCGGCTGCGCTGCGCCTGGTTCGCGAGGACCTGCAGCGGGTCGCCATTGTCGCCGTCGCCGTCATAGTCGTGGTCGACCATGCGCCCGACTCCGCCGCCGGGCTGCGTCCGCGCCGCGCGGGACCGGGGCGCGGCGCGCGACGGCCGTGTTGTCGTAGTAGTGCGCGCAGGTTTCGAGGTCGGGTCGTAGCGGTACTCGTCGGCTTCCTCGTCGTAGTCGTCGGCGCTCGAGTCCGAGACAAACACCATCCCCGCGCGCGGCGGCTTGGTCTTGACGATGCCGCCCGTAGATGGCGACACGAAGACGGGCTCGATGGTCTGCGTGTGCACGTGGGCACCGTCGCTCGTTTCGTCGTCGCCGCTCGACGCGAACGCGCTGCCGGGCGCCGAGTCCACCTCGTCGTCGTCGATGCTCATGTCGCGCGGGGCGAGAGTCCGACGGGCCGATGACGGGGTGGGCGGCGGCTGCGGGACCGCGACGGCGCCAGGCTCGGCGTCGAGGATCTCGCGCTTGACGGCGGCCGTCAGGTCCGGCGACGCGCCCATCATCAGGTCGACGTCGTCGAGGGTGTCGTCGTCCTTGCACCACGCGATGAACTGGTCGGATACGTACGGCGAGATGTCAGCGGCGCACGCCGCGCGGTAGAGAGAGCGGGAAAGTCGCGTACCTGAGGCGGCTCGGACCGCGGCAGCTGGATCGCGGGCGGCCTCTGCGAGAGGCGCGCGAGTTCGGCGGACCACGTCGCCCATGCGCTCTACGAGATCGGGTGGTGTGAGATGGAGCCGAGCGCCGTCGAGGTGGCAAGGCGTACCTGGTGAACGGGTTTCCGCGGGCAGTGGTCCTCGCAGTAGATGGTGTCGCACGACGACGCGTGGATGCCGCGAAAGTGCGCGCACGACGCGTGGAAGTGGTTGTGGCACTCGAGCGCGTGGCAGGACTAGACGGCGGCGTGGATCAGTCTTCGGGCCATGGGACCGACCGAGTTGAGCGAGCGTACCAGCAGCGACCCGTAGATGGCCGCGCTCGGGTGGGAGCAGAGGTAGCACCGGTCCTACACGTCGCCGCTCCGAGTTAGCCGCAACCCGACCAAGGAATTCCATCAATCGAGCGTACCGAAGACCGCGCGTCAGTGAGCGGGATCGACGACATGGACGCGTTCGCGGGCAGGAGGAAGCTCGGCGGCCGCGGCAGGCCCGCGCGGTCGATCCCAGCACAACTGGCGCTGCCGCCGCTACCCGGCATCCGGTCCGCGTGCGCGGCGGCCTCGTCAAAGTACTTTGAGCACACGACGTGGACCCAGGTGCCCGGCGACCACGGGATCTGCTTGAGCGCGCCGTGCAAGTTCGGGCACACCGCGCAGCGCTACAGGTCCGCGAGCAGGGGGTCAGCGTGCGTGATGGAGGGGATGAGCAGCGAGAAACCGTACCACGTCGCACGCGCGAATGGACCGGCACCGGTCGCACTGCCAGTCGCCGCTGCGCTCGACGGTGCGGGAGTGCACAGCGGGCGACTTGTAGGGCGAGAAGCGGCCCGACGACAGCGACAGCGACGCGCTGGCCGGCGAGCCCCGCGGGCTCTTGACGGGCGACTTGCGCATCAGCGAGCCGGGGTTTCGGGGCGTGCAATTGGCGAGCTTGTAGCAATCTACGCGAGAAACGTGGTGAGTTGATGGTCACGGTGGCCATGGCCGCGAAGGAAGCCGTACCGGGATGGACGACCACGTCGCAGCGCGGGTTCGAGCACGCGAGCAGTTCGCCGGCGGCCTCGGGCTCGGCGCACTTCTTGTCGTTGCGTTGTAGGCACACGCAGCAGACGGCGGGGACCTGGGCCTAGATCGAGCACGCGAGGGAGTGGATCGGGGATGCGAGGTGAGTTGGCGATGGCCATGGTCATGGTCAAGAGCATAGTCAGGACGCGTACCGCAGGATTACCGCCATTCGGCGACTGCGGCCGGTGCCCGACGGATCGCGACCGGCGCGACGTCACAGACCGCGTCGACGACGAGTAGGCGCCGAACAGCGACGAGCTCGAGGACCCAGCACTCGAGTCGGTGGAGATGAACCCGAGCTCGGCGTCGGTCGAGTTGCGGTTGAAGGAGAGCGCGCTCGGGCTCGGCGGCAGCACGTCGTCGGTGCGCAGGGGCGGCAGCGTCGGGAAGCTCGAGCCGAAGATGTTCGGGAAGGTGGCGTGGGCCGAGATGGGCGGCAGCGTGAAGGCGTAGTCGGGCGTGTCGTAGGGCGAGTCGATGGCCAGGCCGAACCCGAGTCCGGGTGTGGGCGGCGATCGGGTCGCGGCGTGGTACGGCGACGACGACGAGGAGGGAGGCATGGCGGTGATGATGGCGGCGGCCGGGTGGTAGTGCGAGTGCAGGGCGGCGGCGGACCGCGGGTGCAGCGGCATTGCGTGCGGCGTGACTTGGTCGGCGTCGCTGTCGGGCGTCGGCGGGAGGTGCCGCGGGTCGAGCGGGCCGGCCATGGTGGTGGCGGCTGCTGCGGCTACGAGGCGCAAGCGAGGCGAGGCCGGATGATGGCGGGAGCTACGAGTCGGTCGCGGCGCGGATGTTCTTCGAGGGGGAGGATGCGGGAGACACGGATGCAGACGCGGTCGGCGGGGATGCGCGGGCGTCGAGGACGGCGTCACGGATGGCGAAGGGTGCAATCGCGCGAGTCTAGAGTGGATGTATGCGAGAGAGCGGGTCGGTCTCCGATGCTCAGCGAGGTCAGCAAGCGAAGCACGAGCGGGCGGGCCGAGAGGCGGCGCAGCAGGCGGGCGGCGTGATAATGACGAGGTTGGGAGACAGACGGGGCGTGAGGCAAGCGCGCGCGGCGTGTGTGTGGCGGAAGGCGAAAGCAGCAACGATGGGGGCGGCAGGCCGGGTCAAGTGGACACGGTGTATGCACTTTTTGCACGGCAGCTGGCCGTGGCCGAGCCACTTGCGGCCGTGGCGGGAGACACGACGAGCCCGCGAGCGCGAGCGCGAGCGCGCGCTTGTTTCGCGTCGGCGCGAGGTCGAGGATGAGGGTGCGGCGGCGGTGGTGGCGGCGGTGGCCGGGCGAGGTGGGGATCGCGGCGCGGGACAAGAAGTCTCCCAGCTCGCTCGCGCGGGACGGCGGCGCGTGGCGAAGCGCTTCTCACGGCTCGCGGTGGCTGACGAGAGTGATGACTGACAGCGCACCGACCTCGTCGCGGGATAGTGATGGGCGCGAGTGATGGGATCAGGGGGGGTGCCGCGGTCGGGCCAGGCGCACGGCCAGCGGCGGCGGCGAGGGCGAGGGCGGGGCAGGGCGTGCGCGGCACCGATCGCGACGTGCGGCCGGCGCCTGAGGTGCGGTCGTTCCGGCCGGCAGCAGGCGCGGCGGCGACCGGCGGGTCCCACGGCCGAAGCACGCACGGTCCCGTCGTGCGAACAGCAGCCCGACCGGCCGAGCGTGCTTGCAGGGCAGGCCGTGATGCGACCGCTGATGCGTCAGGGACCGGACGGCGCGTTCCCAGCCAGCGAGCGGCGTGCGAGACACGCGCGGCCCGACCGGGCAGGTCGGCAACAAGCACGAGGCCGCTCGCCCCGCCCGACCCAGGCCGGGTTCAGGCCACGGGCCAAGTCCATGAGCTGCACCCCACGCTGCTGTCCGCGACTGTCTCAGGCTTCGAAGATGAGCGGCGCGCGCTCAGCAGCGAACGCGACGCGTCGGCGATCGGGGGACGACGCCACGTCACGATGAGTGATGAGGGTGAACGCGCGGCCACGCGACGCGTCTCCCCAGCCCGGGTTTTCACACGCACGTGGCGGGTGCGACTAAGCACGTGGGGGCGGGGGGATCGCGAATCCGCGGTTTTCACTTTTCGCGGCGCGCCCAGTTCGCGTCGCCCCCGCTTCATCCGCCCACAATATCGCACACCCCGCAACGGATCCGGCCCGCTAAGCGCCGCCACTAGCTGCAACGAATTCCCACCTGCACCAGCAACCGAACGCATCGACCCCGACAATGTCCGCCGCGCCAGGCTACGACCCCGTGGCCTCGGCCGAGGGCCTGCGCAACCTGCTCAAGCGCTCCATGTCCGAGCACGCCTCCGCCTCTGGCCGCACCGACGACGACGGGGGCGACCGGAAGCGGTCCCGCCGCGACGACGACCGCGGTAACGGCGAGCGGTCCAGCCGCACCGCCGACCGCGGCGACCGTGGTGACCGCGAACGCGGCTACGAGCGCAGCGACCGCGACCGTGAGCGCGAGCGTGATCCCCGTGAACGTGGCGGCGACCCTCGTGAACGCGGCGGTGACCCCCGCGAACGCACCGACCGTGGCGCTGATCCCCGCGAACGCACTGAGCGCAGTGGCGACCCGCGCGAGCGCAGCGACCGTGGTGCTGATCCGCGTGAACGCGCCGAGCCGCGAGACCGCGAACGCGCCGAGCGCAGCGACCGTGGCGACCGCGCTGACCGCGGCGACCGTGACCGTGGGGACCGCGGCGACCGCGAGCGCCCGCGCCACCGCGACTCGGACCGCAGCAGCGGGTACGACCGCGGCGGCGACCGCGACCGCGACTACGACCGGTCGCACCGCCGCCGGTCGCGCGAGCGCGACGACTACCGCCGCCGCTCCCGGTCCCGCGACCGCTACGGCGGCCCGCGCGACTATCCCCGCGATGACTGGGGAGGAGGCCACGGCGGTGGTGGCGGCGGGCGTGGACGTGGCGGCCGCAACGAGCCCGAGCTCGGCCGCGACAAGGGCTTTGGCTACAGCTTTGGTGGGTCCTCGCACGCCGGCGGCCGCTACCGGTCGCCAAGCCCACCGCCCGGCACCGTCCCGCTCGACAAGCGCCCGCGCCGACTCAAGCTGTGGGACCAGCCGCCACCCGGGTTCGAGAACACGCCCGCTGAGGCCGCCAAGGAGACTGGTCCGTCTACTCTTACTCGTCGTGTCTGCCGTCCGTAGCTAACCCGCACCCCGCGTGCAGGCGACTTCCTGCTCCCTTCGCACAAGGCCGTGCTCAAGATGCAGCCGGGCCACCTGCTCGAGCAAATGGGCGCGCTCAAGTCGCAGCGCATGCACCTCGGCGGCGACCGCGGCCCGCCGCCCTTCATGACGCGCGACCGCCAGGCCCGCCGCATCTACTTCGGCAACCTGCCGCGCAACGTGGCCGAGGCCGACCTGCTCGCCTTCGTCAACCGCGAAATGGAGCGCAACGGGTGGAACGCGTCGGCCATCTCGGCGTCGTTTGGTGGGGAGCGCAATTTCGCCTTCATCGAGTTCCGCGAGCCCGTCGACGCCGCGCACTCGCTGTTCCTCGACGGCGTCAGCTACGGCGGCAACCCGCTCAAGATCAAGCGGCCCAAGGACTACGTCCCGACGCTCGGCGCCGACGAGCCGCTCATCTTCGGCCCCGCCGGCGGCAGCAATGTCGCCTCGACCAACCCGGACAAGCTGTTCATTGGCGGCATCCCACGCAACCTGCAGGAGGACCAGGTCCGCGAGCTCCTGGCGGCCTTTGGCGAGCTGCGCACGTTTAACCTCATCATGGACAACGAGCGCCGCGAGTCGAAAGGCTACGCCTTCTGCGAGTTCGAGGACTCGGCTATCGCCGACGTCGCCATCGAGTCGCTCAACGGCATGGAGATCGGCGACCGCCGCCTCGTCGTCCAGCGCGCCGGATCCAGCGGCCGCGCTGCCGCCGCGCCCCGCGCTGACGCTGGCGCCATGGACCACCCCGGTGGTGCGGCCGCCGCGCCAAACGGGAACCTCGGCATGGCCCTCGCGTGCGCCGGCGGGATCGGCGAGCTGTCCCGCGTCATGCTCCTCCTCAACCTCGCGCCGTTCGAGGAGATCCGGAACCAGCAGGACTACGAGGGTACGCTTCCTTGTGGGAACTACGTGCGAGACAGCGAACTGACCCCCGACTTGTCTAGACCTCCTGGCCGACGTCCGCGACGAGTGCGCGCAGCACGGGCGCATCTCGCAAGTCGTAATCCCGCGGCCCGCCGAGTCGCCCGACGCGCCGCCCGCGCTAGTCCAGGTGTTTGTCGCCTTCGAGGACAAGTTCGACTGCCAGACGGCCATGCGTAACATTGCCGGGCGCGCGTACCGCGGCCGCACCGTCGTCGCCGCCTACTACCCCGAGGACCGGTGGTCGCGCCAGGACTACTACGGGTCCACGGCCGCGACACCTGCACCCGCGGCGGCGCCCGCGGCGTCGTTGCCGCTCGAACAGTTGCCCGTCGCGTAGGCTCAGCTCACATTTGTCTAGCCCCCTCCACATTGTCGTTTTCTCATCGTTTTATATTTACCCTGCCACCTGTTCCGTTCGCGCACACGCTACTGCTACTCGCTGTCGTACTGCAGCTGCTCCGCCATACTCGCCGCCGCGTCGACCACGGGCACCGAGGCGGCGGCTGCTGCTGCTGCTGCCGCGGCGACCGCGAGCCCAGCGTCAGCCCCTGTGCCCTTCGCGGCGGCCTTCTTCTTGCCCTTGTTCTTCTTCTTGGCCTTCCTCTTCGCAGCGGCGGCAGGCGCCTCCACCGCCACCGGGGCATCTTGCACCGGTGCCTCGTTGCCCTCGAGCGGCGGCAGCGGGAACGTGTCCGGCACCTGCCCCGGCTCGCCGTTCCACTCGAGCGGAACGATCCGGTCCTCGGGCCGCGGCGGCACGACGACTTCGACGCCCGCGCGCGCCGCCGCGGAGATGTCGAGGTCGCACGCGCCGCTCCCGTCGGGTCGCGCACCCGCGTGCAGCACGAAGACGCGGGGTGAGCCGGTCTTGGTTGCCAGGAGGTAGTGCCCAACGGGCTCGTCCTCGCCTGCGGGGAGAGCGAGAACCGTGGCGAACACATGCCGCAAAAAATCGACCGCGAGCTTCGCGTCGCCACCCGGCAACGCGGCCGCCGCGATCTCCTCGTGCGCCGGCCGCTCGACACCCACGACCTGGCCCGAGAACGGGTGCACGCGCGCGAGCAGCGCGGGCGCGCCACGCACCCACGCCTGGCACCACAGCTTGGCGCGGTCGGGCGTCGGGACGTGTTCGCGGCCGAGCTCCGCCGCGTACTCGACGTTGACTTTCACGCGGTCGCCGTGCGCGCCGTCGACGCGCGCGCGGACGGCGACCGTCAGACCCGGCTCGGGCGTCCACGCGCGGTACACGGCGGGCGCGCCGGGGGTCAGCGTGCCGGCCATGCGGACCGCGGACTGCAGGTGCCGCCGGACGAGCGAGCGAGGCGTCGGGCGCGGGTTTGGGAGGGGTTTGTCGATGCTGGCCGTTGTCGCGCCGGCGGGGTTGCGGCGGATGGTGACGGGGAACAGCGAGTCGGAGCGGCACCCGCCGAACAGGTGGATCTCGGCGAACGCGGAGGTCAGCGCGGCGAGGGTGCCCGAGGTCACGGCGACGCGCGCGCGGTTGGATGTGAGGAGGTCCGCGAGGACCGCGTCGTGCGAGGCGACGGGGAGCGCGGTCGCGGACCAGTACGGGCGCACGTCCATGGAGATGTCGACGTCAAGCTCGCGGAACCGGTCCATGACGAACTGCGGTTCCGGGACCGCCGCGGCGAGTGTCGTGAGCGGCGGCGGCGGGGAGGGCAGAGGGGGAGGTGGGGCGACGGTCAGGGCGTTCCATCCGCCGCGGGTCGTGTACTTTGGCTACAAGTACACTCGCGCGAGGTGAGCGCTCGTCGCGACACAGAATCCCGCAGAGAGAGACGTACCGAATACTGCAACACGCGCTTCATCGCCTCCCTCGCCCTCTCCAGCAACATGGGCTCCACGGCCTCGTGGACCGCCGCGTACCGGTCGGCCATGGCGGCGAGCTTGCCGCGGATACAGTCGCGGTACGCGGTGCGCTCCATGTCTACGAGCTGGCGCAGCGGCGCGAAGATGGCGAGCTCGTCGGGCGCGAGCGGCTCGCCCAACGCCGCGCGCCGGTCCAGGTCCAGGTACAGCGCGTGCTGCTGCCGCGTGATGATCGAGTACGGCATCCCGTTCTCGGCCATGCGGAGCGCCGGGAGCGCCGGGAGCGCAGGCGGCGCTGGCGGCGCTGGCGGGAGAGGTTCGGGGACCGGCGCGGGTTCGGACAGGGCGGCGGGAGGCGGCGCGGCGGCGTGGATCACGTTCGCGTTCAGGTCCATTATCGGGACCCCGAACGCGGCGCCCGGCATCCCCGGCATCCCGGGCATCCCCGGCATCGCGCTGAGCCCGAGGAACCCGCCGTTCGGCGGCATGTGCGGCGGCGGCACCATGGGCGCGGGCCCGGCGAGCGGGAGCATCCCCGCAGTGCTGTTCCCGATCGGCTGGATCGCCGTGAACGTCGTCTGGATCGGCACCGGCGCGGGGCGCACGGGTGGGACTGGCGGGAGCCGTGCGACGGGCGCCGGTGGATGCATCGGCGGCGCGGGGTCGACCATCATGTGCATCGGCGACGTCTCGGCCGACGACACGTCCACGACCTGCGCGGGCGGCGGCGGGAACGCGTGTGGCTGCGGAGGGGCGACCGTGGCCGACGCCGAGGCCGGGCGGCGGCGCGGGTCAGCCGCTGCTCCCATCGGCGCCGCGTTCGAGGAAGACAGCAGCGCGGCGCGGTTGATAGGTTTAGACGGGACAAAGGGCGGCAGCTTGGACCACTTGGCGTAGTCGGCCTCGGCAATGAACGGCGCCGCCGCGTAGTCGTCCTCGTCCGACATCTGCGCGGCCGCGTCGGCTGCCGACAGCTCCTCCTCGACGAGCAGGTCCTCGAGCGTCGCGCTGAACGGCGGCCGCGGGACCAGCTGGCCCGGCGCAGGGACGTGGTCAAAGGGCGCCAGGAAGGCCGCGTCCACGGCGGGCGCGGCAGCGGCGGCGGCGGCGGGGCGGCGGTTCATGGTGCAGGTGGAGGGTTTAAGGCAGTTGCATCAAGTTTCGTGTGTGCTGCATGGGTGTGCTACGTTGCGAGGAGGGTGAAGGGAAGAGGGGGGATGAAGGGGACAGCGTCGGCGTCACGTTGGCGGTTGCTGGTCGCGACCGACCGCGACCTGAAACGTCTCCAGCCGCGGACTCGGATCACTCCTCTCATCAGAACAGCACTCGGCAGCGCAATGAAGTCAGATGTGCAATTTGGAAAAACTTACTCGTGCGCGGGCACTGTCACCGGCTCCTCCGCCTCTTCATCGTCCTCGCTCACGACCGACTTGGGCGCGACGCGCCGCAGCTCGCGCAAGAACCGGCGCGGCTTGACTTTCCCGGCCGCCACGACCATCTCGTACGTCGCGTCGAGCCAGTCCTCGTCCTTGACCCCGTCGAGCGCGCCCTTATCGATCGCGCGCCACACCGAGAGCGGGACCAACCCGCCGTGCGCCTCGGTCCCCGCCAGCACATCCAGGGACCCCGCGAGATCCGCGCGCAGCAGCTGGCGGACCACCGCGAGCGCCGGCCTTGCGACCGTCTCGCACGCCCCGTGGCACGGCGCGTCGCGCGCGCCGAAATTGGCGAGGTCCGACCGTTTCCCCAGGAGCTCGCGGATCGCGACCGCCGCGCCGGGCGTAACCTTGCGCACCGCGTGCACGTCGATGGCGAGCAGCTCGGCGACGGTCGCGCCCCACGCCTGCTGGTCGCACAGCGCGCAGTTGAAGCACGCGGTGCGGAACGCGCTGAGCTTGACCGACGCGTGCGTCCCGACGACGCCGCGGAGCTGCGCGACGAGCATGCTCACGAGGAAGTGCGGCACCAGCTTCTCGCTGCGGATGAGCTCGCGCGCTTGGTCGCGCATCGCCGGGTCGTGCAGCGCGGCGACGGGGAGCCACGCGAGCGCCGGGTACTCGAGCGGGCCATAGCGGGAGATGAAGGCGGCGGCGAGGAGGAACATGGGCCACAGCGCGCCGGCGGGCAGGCTCGTGCTGCTGAAGATGGCCGCGAGGGCGGCGGAAGCGGACCCGGGCGCGCGTTTGATGACGAACACGGGCATGGACTGGCCGAGGCCGCGCTCGGGGTGCTCGTGGACGGCGAGGTCCTGCATCTGCTCGGCCAGGTCGCTGATGAGCGAGGTCAGCTGGTCAGGCGCGAGGTGGGCGTGGGCCAGCGCGAGGATCGTGCGCGGGGATGGAGCGCCGCCCTTGTTGTGCGGCAGAGAGTCGAGGAAGGCTAGAAAGCGCCGAGTCAGTGCGATCAGAGGGAGTTTGAAGGGCACGTTGGCGTACCGTTCTTGAGCACGACGGGCAAGCGGTCACCAATCTGCTTGATCACGGCCTGGATGTCCGGCAGCTTGCTGCTGCTGTATTGGACGCGCAAGCGTGTCGCCCAGGTCGTCTCATGAAACCGGAGCTGGTCGTCGAACAGCTTGAGCGCCTCGAAACTCACCTGGTCGGCGCCCAGGATCGCCGTGAACCCCGTCTCGGGCCCGTTCATGTAAATGTCGCTGACAGCACGCGTGCAGCTGCACGCGATGGCGTGGCGGAGCACCGCGGCCGACTGCAGCCGCGCGAGCCAGACGAAGAGGTGCTTACTGCCAAAGACGGCGCGTTCCCAGTACCAGCACCATACGGGACCGAGAAGCCAGTCGAGCATGCGGATCGCGTCGTCCGTCGGTTCGTTGCTCTCGCCATCCGCCAGCACGGTGAGCAGCTGCACCATGCCCTTGTCGGTGCGCAGCGTCTCGACGAGCCGCTGGCGCTCGAACTCGAGCCGCGGGTTCGCGTTCAGGACGTCGATGATCTTGGGCGCCCAGAGATGTGCGGCGTAGTACCCGAGGAAGTTGGCGAGCGTCATGGACACGTCACCAACGTCGTCGTTGTTGGTGAACTGGCCGAGCAAGTTCACCGAACCGCGCGTCAGGGACACCCAGCTGCGCACCGTGAGGTTCAACAAGAAGATTTGCGGGAAGCGAGCAGAGATGCCTTCGATTACGCGCGCGTACTCGGCAGCACCAAGTCGGCGCGTGGAATAGATCAGCAGCTGCACGAGCGACGCGAGCGGGTGCTTGAGGCAACTCACGAAAGCCGTCGCACGAGCAGCGTTGAAGAGATTCTGGAACGCCTCGATGACGGCGCCTGAGAGCACAGCGGGGTCGACGGTAGCGTGCAGTTTGGGAAGCACCAGATCGAGCAGCCGGTCGGCGAGCACGGGCGCCGCTGACGTGATGGTCGCCGCCGTGAGCTCACCAACGCCATCCTCGCCGAGCCGGTTGCGGTAGCGCACGACCAGTGACTCGATGAACAGGCCGAGGTCTGACGGGTACGCGGGAAGGTCGGCGAGGTAGAGTTCCACATACGGCTCGTCGACTTCCTTGCGCAGCAGCGGCGGGAACCACTGCTTCAAGACTGCTGCGCAGCGCGACGTGGTTGAGAGCTCGCGCGCCGCGGCGCACACGGTGGAGCTCGGGTGGGCGAGCTGCAGGACCGTGATGAGCAGCTCGGTTGGGAGGTCATAAAGGCCTAGCTGAGTGTAGTTCATTCGATTCGTTGCTAGTGGGCGGATTCGGAGAGAGCGAGAGCTCGGGCCGTGGGAGTAATGCGTCCTTTGACGCGCGGCTGACGCTTCGCTCACTGCACGCGGTTCCCACGGCTGCCACGCCATCTCCTGACCCGTCTTTGTCGCGCTCCTTGCCGATCGCTCCACGGTCAGCGTCTCAACGAAGCCAAAGGAAGAGCTGTTCACGCGCTCAGCCAACCTTGAGTCGCGTCGCACAAAACACGTGATGCGGTAGGTCCATTTCCTTGCCAACGAGTCGCCCCGCCACCCCGGCTCGCCCTCGCGCTCTATCATGACGGTCGCCTCGCCGACTGCTCGACTGGTTACACATGTTGTGCCGCCGTGATGGAGGCCAGGAAAAACACACACTCGAACCTCGAGAGTAGAGTTGAGGCAAACGATCAATTTATTCCAAAAATGCGGGTTAGGTTACTCATGAGCCTGTGCCGCGCTTGGCTCGGGGACGTCGATTCATGCCATCGCCAGCGGCGCGATGCGGCGAAGCTCTTGCACGATAGCGTCCCCGCCGCTCAAGGTGCCGGTCACCTCCGCCAAGGTGATCTCGGACACGGTTTGCGTGATCCACATGGCGCACTTCACGCCATCAAGCGCACCGTCATCAACCGCGCGCCAGACCGCAAACGGCACCGCGCGGCCGTGCGCCTTGCCGCCCGTCAAGACGTCGAGGAAGCCCGCGAGATCCGCGCTGAGCAGCAGCCGAACTGCGGAGAGCATCGGCGCCACGACCGTCTCGCACGCGCCGTGGCACAGCTCGTCGCGCGCGCCCAGCTGGGCGAGGTCTTCGATCTCAGCGAACGTGGTCCGGATCTCGGCGCCGAGACTGAGCGGCAAGTGACGCACGGCGGCCGGGTCGAGGGCGATGAGCTCGTCCAGCGTGCGAAGCCAAACGCGCTGGTTCGACAGATCGCAGCAGCGGCACGCGGTGCGGAACGAGGTGAGGCGGACGGCAGGGTGGATCCCGACGTGGTCGAGCAGCTGGGCGTAAATCATCGAAGCGAGAAGTAGAGAAGCCGTTTCCTCGGCGCGGATGAGCTCGCGCGCGCGATCGCGCGTCGGCGGGTTGCGGAGCGCGGCGATGGGGACCCACGCGAGCGCGGTGCACTCGAGCGGGCCGTACCGCGAGACGAAAGCGTTGGCGAAGACGAACATGGGCCAGAGGGCGCCGTCGGGAAGCTTGTTGCTGCTGAAGATGGCGGCAAGGGCCGCGCTGGCGGCCGCGGGAGCGAGCTTGTTGGACGAGGTGTCGGGGAACTGCTGGCCGTGCCAAGTCACGACGGCGGGTTTCTCGCTGATAGCGAGATCGCTCACGCCGTCGGCCAGCTCGACGATGAAGGGACGGAAAGCGTCGGCCGAAAGGTGCGCATGGGCGACGGCGAGCACGGAAGGGGGTGTCGGAACGTGACCCTTGTTGTGCGGCAGCGAGAGGATGAACACTACATACGGCAGGGTTCGACTGGGTCAGTCGCTGAATCACGCACGCCATGGACAGCAGTACGCCGAAACGTACCACGCTGCAGGACCTTGGCCAGTCGATCACCGAGCCGCTCGACCACAAACTTGAGGCGCGCCGGCTCGTTGCTCCGCTTCCTGATGGCGAGCCAAAGAACGTGCGCCCAGTCGTGCTCGCGGACCAGCCCGTTCTCGTCGAGCGCTTCGAGCATGGCCTCGGTCGGCTCGGGCGTGCCCTGGACGATGCCCGAGTAAGCCTGCGCCCAATCCGAAAGCGTCGACTTGCAGAACTCGCCCTTGCTGCGGGCGAGGGCATAGCGAAGGACGGCCGGCGACCGAAGCTGCGCAAAAAAGGTCCCAAATGGCAGCAAGCCGCTCGAGCTTTCGCCGAAAATCAAGCGGTGCATGCGGATGATGTCGTCGACAGGCTCGTCCGACTTGGAATCGACGAGGACCTCGAAGAGCTGGACGGCGTTGTCGCGCAGATGCTCGACGAGCCACTGGTACCGGAAACCGAGCCGCGGCTCGGCGCGCAGCACGTCCATGAGCTGCGGCGCCCAGAGATGCGCGGCATAGTATCCGAGAAAGTCGACGAGCGAGATGTCAATGTCGTCGCCGGCTTGGACGCGCTGGGCGAGGAGGTGCATCGAGGCGGACGTGAGCCCGATCCAGCTGCGCAGCGTGAGCCCGACAGCGAAGAGTTCGGGACAGCGCGAGCAGACCAGGTCGATGAGGTGCGAGTACTCGGGCACGCCGAGCCGGCGCGTGCAATTAACAAGCAGCTGCACAAGCGACGCGAGCGGGTGCTTGAAGCAGTTGACCACGCTGGTCCGGTCACGGCACGCCGAGTGAAGCTCCTCGAAAGCGGCGAAGACGGCATCCGTCAGCGCGTCGGGATCGGATCCAGCAAGGTGAAGCTTGGGCAGCGCGAGATCAAGGAACCGCTCGGCAAGCACGGGCGTCGCTGCGACGATAGCAGCCGTGGCATAGTTGGTCGCCGGTGGGTTGATGCGGTCGCGGTTCTTGCGGACAAGCGACTCGTAGAACAGCCCGAGGTCGGTCGGGTACGCGGGAAACTCTTCAAAGTAGATACCCGCGTAGTGCTCGCGGAGCTCCCAGCGGAGGTTCGGGTGCAGCCAGACCTGCGTGACGGGGGCCGTGCGCGCGAGGGTGCACAGCTCGCGCGACGCGGCGCAGACGAGCGAGCGCGAGTCGGCGAGCTGCAGCACGGACGTGGTGATCTCGGCCGGAAGCGCGCTGAGGTTGAGTTGCTGCAAGTGAGCCGTAGATTTCATTGCAAGGTCTAGGTGATTGAAGGACGGGGAGAGCGGGAACGGCGCGGGCGACGCGCTCGCCTTTTCATCGCCGCACCGACTCCGCTCTCGTTGAACAGAGTTGCAAACGGGCGAAGCGACTCGCGCGTAAGGTTGTGGTTGGGCTGCGATCGACGAAGTGTCCGTCGGACTAGGTCACCATGACGTGGCCCTCGCGCCGCGCCACACGAAGCGCCACACGAGCGTGATCCGGCCCGAGTCGCGGCGAGCTCCGCGGACTGGGAGCGCGAGGTCAACTAGAAGACGAATGTATTGCAGGAATAGCTCTTTAATCGTTGGTGGGAGTCGGAACCAGCTTGAGGTGCCCGCTGCTCGCCATGGCCTTGGGCGCGACCCGCCAGATCTCGCGGACGAGCGCGTTCTGGTCGTCGCCCTCAATCACCTCGTAGACGTCGGTCACGTAGTCGGCGATCCCCTCGGCGTCCTTGATGCCGTCGAGCGCGCCCTTGCCGACCGCGCGCCAGATGCAGATGGGCACGGAGCTCGCGTCCGGCCCGCCGCCCGTCAGGACGTCCAGGAACCCATCAAGATCGGCGCGAAGCAGCAGGCGCACCATGGCGAGAATCGGCGTCTTGATCGTATCGCACGTGCCGTGGCACGGCGCGTCGCGCAAGCCGTGCTTGGCGAGATTCGGCACGTCAGAAAGCGCCCAGCGGATCGCGTAGCTGAGCGCTGGCGGCATGCCGCGCACGCACCGCGGCGGGGTCGAGCTGGATCAGCTCTGCCATCGTGCCGAGCCACACGCGCTGGTTCGAGAGGTGGCACTCGAGACACGCCTTCCGAAGCCGCGTGAGGCGAATCACGTAGTGGGCTCCCATCTCGTTGCAGAGCTGCGTGTTGACCATGGCCGCGAGAAGAAACAGTGCCGTACCTTCGGCCAGGATGAACTCGCGCGCGCGGTCGCGGGTTGCCGGGTCGCGCAGGACCGCAACGGGAAGCCAAGCGAGGGCGGTGCACTCGAGCGGGCCAAAGTACGAGATGAAGACGTTGGCGAGGAGGAACATGGGCCAAAGCGCGCCGTCGGGAAGCCGGTTGCTGTGGAAGATTGCCGCGAAGTCCTCCCACACACGCTGTGCGGGATCATCGTGTTCGTCGCTGTCCTCGTCTTCAAGGCCGTTCCAGTCGGGCGGTCAGGGATTCTCGTTGACGTCGTCAGCGTAGTCCTGAAGATAACGGACCAATTTCTTGATGAACTGGAACAAGTTGTCGGACGAGAGGTTTTGGTGTGCCAGAGCGAGAACCTTGGAAAGCAGGGTCCATCTGCGCGATGGGAGGACATCAATGAAAACTAGACATACGAGCAACTCAGTAGTTAGCTTAATGGTCAGTGAACACCGAGTCAGCCTACTGCAACCGTACCACGCCGTAGCACCTCAGACGCCTGACGATGGACAAGCCGCATGATAAAAATCGGACTGTCGAGCACCATATGGGTTGATGAGCGAGCTAAGCAATATCTTGCTCCAGCTGTCGTCGCTGATAAAGTTGTAGTCGGCAAGCGCTGTAATCATGGTATCGGTTGTCACGTTGTTAGGATCGCGGAGAAGACTCGGAAAGTCGTGATGCATGTTTTTGATCGCATCTTTGGCGAGCCCCATGACACGACGAAAGACGATGGGCGACTGAAGCTGCACGAGAACGGTGATGTACGACGCCACCCAGTCCCGCTTGCGGCCAAAAACCACGTCAAGCATACGTAGCACGTCGTTGGTCGGATCGTCGTGACGAGCGTCCACCAGTACCTCGAAAAGCCGGTCGAGTATGGGTGCGGTGCGCAGCAGCTCGATGATAGGCTGGTGCTGGAAACCATATCGCACGTCGGACCGCAGCACGTCCATGATCTGCGGGCCCAAAGAAGTGCAGCGTATACGCCGAGGAAGTTGACGAAAGTCATATCTGAGCTACCCACGTCCGTTTTGGCGAACAGTGGGCCCAGCAGGCGGATGGACCCAGGTGTAAGCGAGGCCCAATGCTTGAGCGTGAGCTTGACCGAAAAAAGGTAGAGGGAAGCGCGCGTACACGCGCTCGAGAAGGCGGCCATAGTCGGGCGCGTTCAGTCGGCGAGTAGAAAAGATGAGGAGTTGAACGAGCGACGCGAGAGGGTGCTTGAAGCATCTATTCAATATCACAAATCGGCGGCGTTGAGTAGGTTCCAGACTTTCGAAGGCGGAGGCGATGACGTTTGGCAGTATTTCCTCGCTATGTGCGAGGTCACGAAGCAAGGGCAGCGCAAGGTCAAGGAATCGGTCGGCGAGAACGGGCGTCACCGCGGCCATGGCGGCTGCGGCAGTGTCGGATTTGCGCGGGTCCAGCCGGTTGCGATTATGCCTGACAGGACCCTCATAAGTCACGCCAAGCTCGTTTGGGTATGAACGGAAGGGTTGCGCCTACATGTGGTCACCCCGACAACGCAACTTGCCGCTCAACCAACTGATAGCAACGGGTCCGGTTCGTGCCGTCGTACACAGCTCGCGGGAAGCGGCGCACACCTGGGAGCGCGGAGCGGCGAGTTGCACCACGACTGAAAGGACATTGGGCTAAAGAGCAAGCAGATTAGGTTGATATTTCACATTGCATGGAGTTAGAGTTCATTGCAAGAGCTGTGTTGCATGCGGGAAGGGGAGAGAGGAGCTCACGGAGGCGCTGCTGGTTGCATGATTGCGCCGATGAGCTGATCACGCGGGTGCGATCAGTCTGACCATCACGTCGGTGGCCACCTCAAGCACCTTCGTCGACACGGATGCGAGAATCAAATACAAGTTACATTCCAAATCGTATTACGAACTCATGAATGGCGCTTGAGCGCCCCGGCGTCAAGCTTGGCCATGGACTCCGGCGCGACGCGACGGATTTCACGCTCAAACTCTTCCTGAGCAAAGTTCTCATTTGAGCCAGCCGCCGAACCGAGCTCGGCCAGCGTTTGCTTGATCCAGCCGAGACCCTTGACTCCATCCAAGGCCCCAGCGTCGATTGCGCGCCAGATTGAGAGCGGTACGCTAGAGCCATGGGCGCCGCCGTTGTTTGAGATCATGTCGAGAACGTGACTGAGATCTGAACGGAGAAGGAGCTGGAATGTCTCGAGCGCGGAGACGCGGGTGGTATCGCAAGCGCCGTGACAGGGGTACTGGCGCAGGTCCAAAGTATGAAGATCAGGTGCCTCGTCGTTGAGTCACTCGCGCATGCTGGACCAAATGCATGGCGGCATTCTGCGCACCGCTTCCGAGTCGATCCGGAGGAGCTCCTCCATCGTGTCGCGCCAGACCCGTTGATCGGACAGCGGGCAGAAACGACAAGCCTTGCGGAAGGAGCCGACACGAAGCGTGGGGTGGATACCCACCTGCGAAAGAAGTTACGCGTGGATCATGGCCGCGAGAAGGAACGGCGCGGTGCGTTCGTTCCGAATGAACTCGCGCGCAAGGTCGCGTGTCGCTGGATCGTTGAGGGCGGCGACAGTTACCCAGACAAGCTCCGTGCATTCGACTGGGCCGTAGAGCGAGATGAAAGCGTTTGCGAACAGGAACAGAGGCCACAGGGCGCCGTCGGGAAGAGCGTCACTGGAAAAGATGGTGGCGAGGACTGCACGAGCCGTCTCTGGAGGATCCTTGGGCTCAACGGGATGGAACACTCCATCGTTGTCGTACACGCCTTCGTTGACAGCCCATTTGTGCAAGCGACCGGCCAAAGTCTCGATCAAGCTGTACAGCTGGTCGCGTGGCAGGTTGGACTGGGCGAAGGCAAGGACAGTCGAAGGAGCCGGAAAAGCATTAGTGGTGTACGCAATAGACTTGAAGGATACTACATGCGTGACCAATTTGTGTGAGATCAAGGACCCATCAACCGTTCAATCATGCAAAGGTTAGACGTACTGATTTCAAGCACATCAACCAACCGATCGCCAAGGCGCTTCACCATGGAGCTGACCTGAGCGCTGCGTGGGTTTGATTTGATCGCTGCTTGCAGCAAGTACGACCAGGAACGCAGATCGATGAAGCCGTGCTCGTCCAAGACATCCAGCATGACTTGGCCGAACTCAACCTGGCTTTTCTTGATGGCAGCCGAGTACGCTACGGTCCATTTGAACGTATGCCATTCGAATGTATGCAATTCGGTCCATTCGGACTTGTGTATACGCCTGAACGCACCTTTGCCAAGAGCGTGGTGGAAAACGGTCAACGAGCGCACTTGCGCGAATCCAAGGCGGTACTTGATCAGGAAATTCCAGTTTGAGCCGAGGATCAAGTCAAGCATCATGATGATATCCTCGGCGTGTTCGTCAGTCGCCCAAGTATCGATTGTCTGGAAGAGCTGCTTAGCGCCCTTGTCAGATCGCAACAATTCGAGGAGCCGCCAACGCTGGAACTCAAGCCGCGGGTCGGCGTGAAGAACTCCAAGGATCCGCGGTGCCCAACGGTGGGCAGCGTAGTAACCAAGGAAATCGACCAACGAGATGCTGGCGACAGCCTCGCCGCCCTCCTCAAAGAAATGGCAGAAAAGGTTTTGCGAAACTTGGGTAAGCTTTAACCAACCTTCGAGAGTGTGCTTGGTCGCGAAAATCCGTGGAACTTGAGCGATGACCAAGTCAAGCAAGTTCGCGTACTCGGGAACATCAAGCACTCGTGTGCAGTGGATAAGAAGCTGGATGAGCGACGCGAGCGGATGGCCGAAGCAGCGTACAACACCTTTTCTGTTGAGAACGGCGTGATTAAGATTCTTGATCGCGGAAGCAACGGCGTCCTGCAGCGCGTCGTCGCCGGACGAGTATCCGCGGATGCTGGGCAGCACGAGTTGAATGAACCGCCTGGCAAGAAAAGGCGCGGCCGACCGCATGGTGGTCGAGGCGAGATCGGTCGCCAGCGGAATGATCCGGCTGCGGTAAGGCCTATCGGTCCCTTCGTACAACATGCCGAGGTCCGTCTCGTAACTGGCGGGCGGGCCGTCAAAGTAGTTCCCGACAAAAACCCTATCCTGGTCCCAGCGCAAAGCTGTGTGTAACCATATTTCTGCAACTGGTCCCGAGCTCACAAGGGAGCGCAGCTCGCTCGAGGCGGCGGGCACCAAGGAACGCGAGGTCGCGAGCTGCAGGACCACCGCGAGCAGTTCAGGCGGAAGGGCTTGAAGATTCATTTGCTGCAAGTAGGTTTCATGTGTTGCGTGATCCATACTGACAAGGTCAGAGAGATAGATCGTTGACGATTTCTCGCGTGGGCTCACGGCGAACTGAATGTCTCCCACCATAAACAACATCGATCCTTGCGCCTCCACTCGGTCAACAAGTATTCTCGAAGCGCTGTCTCGTCGCATCAGTTTTTCCCCGACTCCACCTCGCAAGGGGACACCTCCTCGCTGGCTAGGCGCAATGTGATGCGTGGTTACGGCGAGTCCGAGCCGGCGGCGGTTAGGTAGGCCGACTCAGGCCTGCGTGATACAGCTTGACACTTTTCCACCGTAACTCGGTGCGCCGGAGCCGGGAGCAAGGGCCAAGCTCGCGGGACCATCCGACCGGCCGCCTAAGCGCGTTGAAGCGACTCCGACGCGTCGACGAGGCTCAGCGGAAAGCCCAGCGCGCCCATCCCCGATTGCCGCACTGGCGCGTCGTGCTCGCGCGCCGCGCGGTCGGCGGCTGATGAACGGGTGTGATTGGAGTCAGGTGACGGTCGAGCGGGTGGCTCAGCGGGCGTGCCCCCGTTTCCCGTCCCTTGCCGCCGCCCCTCTCCTCTCCTCTCCGCCCGCGCCGCTACATGTATCCCGATGCAACTTGGTGCAAGCGACTGACTGCACCTCGCCCATCGACACCATGCCACCACCGCTCCCGCCAAATCCCGGAGCGCTCGCCGCTGCCGCCGCTGCGGCCGCGCCGTTGCTCCATGCGCGGAACGTCGGCATAGACGCCGTCAGCAGCAGCGAATTCGGCGCTGTCTCGGAAGACTGGTGGTCCGACCGCCTGCTCCTCCCACGGTCACCCGCGCCGTTCGACGAAGTCGACTTCCGCTCGACTGCCGGGTCGCTGTCCGCCTCCGCCGACTCGCAGCACCACATGCTCGCCCTGACGACGCTGCGCATCTTCTTCATCGCCTTTGTCGGCGCCTACCTCCTCTTCACCCTCGTCGCGCTGCGCTACGCGCTCGCCCGGTTCGCGAAATCGCTGCGGCGCGAGGTCGTCGAGGTCCCCGTCCCGGCGCGCGCCGCGTCGTCGCGGTCGCTCCGCGCCACGTTCGCCGCGGCGCGCCGGCGAAACCAGCCGGGTCCCGGCGCCCCCTCGCCGAGCCAGACGCCGGTCCTGCCGCACCACGACCGCGTGTGCTCGCCCGAATCGATCGTCGACGCGGCCGCCGCCGCTCCATCGCCGCCCGCGCGCATCGAGTACCGGCGTCAGCTGCGTCCGCTGCGCGAGTTCCACGCGCGCGTGTGGTTCTTCGGGGCCAAGTCGCTCATGGCGCTCGTCTTCTTCTTCAACGCGGTCGGCCAGCTGTCCATGAACCTGCCCGACATCTCGGACGACGCGTGCCAGCAGCGGAACCGCGCCACGCAGTCCATGTTCCAGGCCGGGTACGCGCTGGCGATGGGCCTGATGCTCGCGCGCGCCGACCAGCTGCTGTCGCTGTCGCAGTGGTCCCGCACGCACCGCCCGCTGCACCTCATGACGTGGCTCATCTATGTCGCGCTCGGCGCCCTCGGTGCGTTCCTGCCGCTCTTCAGCGACACGGCAACGGCTAACCATTCGCGTGTAGACGTGGTCAAACTGCGCTCGCGCGCCATCGACTCGCCCGACGCCGGGCGGTACTGCTCGTGGGAGCCCTCGTCGCTGATCTTCAACGCGCGGCGGATCCTGGACATTGGCATCGAGACGTACGTCTGCTTCGTGTGCTTCAACTCGCTGTGGATCCGCAAGACGCTGCACGCCGAGTTCAACAACACCATGGATTTCTTGCGCGCGCTCGCCACGTCGTACGTCCCCCGCGCGGCCGTCCTGATCCTCAACGTGCTGGGCGACCTGTATATCACGTCGGGCCCGGGCAACTACTCGGTCGCGGTGCCCTTTTTCTGGGTCGCGTGCAACGTGCTCCTTCTCGGGTTCATCGTGTACGACGAGATGATGTTCAAGGTCGCGATCCACTCGTTCAAGCGCGCCGCGGGCCGCGCGCAGCGCCGCCAGCGCCGCCACCGCGTCTCGGATGCCGCCGGCGCCGGTGGGGCGTCGGGGATCACGCGGGGCGTCGACCCACTCACGCTGCCCATGGTCGACCGCAACGGCAGCGGGCCCACGGTCCCGCACACGGCGTACCAGCGCGTCGCCGCGAGCGACTCGGGCGTGCACCACGGGTCGACCCCGACCCAGCTCGTCAACACGTTCCTCGCCTCGTCGCCGTCCTCGTCGGTCGCGAATGGTGGCGGGTACGGCGCCGCCGAGTACCGCCACTGGTCCCCGCCCCCGCCCCCGCCACAACAGCGCGTGCGCGGCCACGCGCGCGTCTGGTCGCACGACGACCTGCGCACGCACTCGGCGGCGCGGTTCCAGCAGCTCCGCGCTGGGATCGCGCCGGGAGCGGGACGCGGCGGCGGCGTGGATAGCCAGGCGTCGTTGCTCACGGTCGTGACGAGTGGGGCGAGCGACCACGGGAGTGAGTCGGATGATGAGGATGATGGTCGGTGGGATCTCGATGACGAGGAGGGCGCGAGTGCGACGCCGACGCTCGTGGTGGTCGAGCACGAACGAGCACCACCGCGCGGCGGGCCAGGGCATGGTCCGTTTCCGGGGCCGGCAAGGATGGGATGAGCTGTACATATAATCATTTCACCGTCGAATCGGGCTATTTGAATAGCGATTGAATAGAACGACGACAATACAAGAACAACAACCAAACCCCAACCCTACGCGCTTGTTACTTGTGCGACTTGGCCTGGGCACGGACCATGCGCGAGGTCGCGGCGAGCGACTGCATCCAGCGGTCCATGTCAGCGTCGGTATCGGCGCGGCAGACCCACTTAGCGGCCTCGACGCTGACGAGCGTGTCGTTGGACGCGTAGAGGTCGGACGACGACTGGATGGCGAAGGCGCCGGGGCACACCATGACGAACGTGTGCGGGATCGGGTACTCCTCGGGGTCGGCAGGCCGCACCGCGGTCACGGTGCCGAGCGACAGCACGCGGTGCAGCTTGGTGGTCTTGTACTCGAAGTCGAAGAGCTGCAGCACGCCGCGCTCCGTGTCGATGACGGCCCAGTACCGGCGCCACGTCGGGCACCGCGGGTTGGTCTGGATCGTCAGGTACCCGGAGTGGAACGCCTCGCGCTGCGACCGGATCCGCGGGCCCGCGCCCGTCCACACACCGAGGCGAACCGTCAGCTCCGCGTCCGCGTCCACGGTCCAGTGCAGGAGGGCGCGGAGCCGAGGGTCGAAGGCAATCGTCAGCGTCGCCGCCTCCTTGCCAAAGTCGACCGACTGCAGGTCCAGGTGCACCTCGCCCAGGCTGATCTCGGCCCCCTGCAGGTGGTCCTGCGGCACCTTCTTCTTGAGCGAGCCCATCAGGCCAGACTTCTTCTTGCCCGGCGTCACGGGGAGGCGCGCGAACACGCCGATGTTGATCTGGTCCGCGTACGGCCTACGAGGGGGTCGTCGATGGTCGTGAGCGGGGGGTACGAGTCGGTCGTGAGCGCGGGATTGACGTACAGGAGGAAGGGCTCGTTGGTCCGGGTCGGCTTCTCGAGCGCGGGCCACGGCTTGGACGCGAAGGTCGCGGACGGCGTCGTCACGACGTAGAACAGCTCGACGTCTATGGGGTCGTAAAGAGTCAGCGCGAGATCGAGGACGGGAGTGAGTTGAGAACGTACTCTGCGGAACACCCTTGGCGAGGAAGTCGGCGACTACGAACCGCGGACGAGAGAGTCAGTACGCGATCGAGGTCAAGGAAGGTTTAGCGTCAAACGTACCCTGCAGGAACACGAACACGTCGTCGCTACACAGATTGAATCGAGCGAGAGTCAGCATCTCGCCACCACCGCCGCGCAACGAGCAAAAACCGTACCCAGACCGCGCGACCATACGCTCGTCGTCGTCAGCGACGAGCTGGACGGCCGAGCTGGCGTAGTTGTAGTTGGGCATGAGGCGGGCCGACGACTTGAGGTCGTTGAGGCGGGGCGACTTGGCCCACGCGACGAGCTCGGGGCACAGGCGGCCGTGGTCGACGTTCATGGGCACGCGCAGCTGGTTGTTCTCGATGCACTTGGTCGGCAGGCTGTTGCGCGTGGGCTCCTCGACCATGGCCATGATGGACGCCATGGACGGCGACTTGCGGACCGCCGACGCGAAGCTCGCGATCGACCCGCGCCGGTGCAGGTTGCTCGTAAATCCCGAACCCGGGTTCGACGAGCCCGTGCGGTCGTGGTGGCCCGTGACGGGCGCAAGGAAATGGTTCGAGGCGGTCGCGGGCGCGAGCTTCTGCGGCGACCCCGACCCCGAGTCGTGCGCGGACGCGTCGCCCTTCTTGCGGTTGGGCGAGCGCAGGCCGGCGGGGAGACCGCGCAGGGTCATGTTTTTGAGCATGCTCTCCATGGCGGCGACGTGGTACTGGCGGGTATGGGCGAGTCGGCGGAGGGGTTACAGGGTAGGGTATCGGGCGGGTGGTGTGGTCGGCGAGGAGTCGGTGCCGGCCGTCTATCAGTCTAGGGGGCAAGTCTTCGTCGTCGTCTATAGTCTACTTGGCGAGATCGTGGAGGGAGCGTCGGCGGTGGGCGAGAAAGGGCAAGGGCGGAGCAGGGCAGGGGGCGCGCACAGCTCGTTGCAGTGTGCGACAATATCGCGCGCGTATGACGACCCGCCGCGCCGCGTCCCGCGCGCGCGCGAAACGTGAGACGCGACGACGCGTCGCGCCGCGCGACACGCGCTTTGTCTCTGTCTCCCGGGTGTCAGCTGATTTTCCACCCGCGCGCGCGTGACGTCTCCACGCCGCCCTTTCGAGCGCGTTTTCCGCGAGGGCGGGAGAGACTAGGGGGTTTCATGGATCGCTCAAAACGCTCCTCAACTCACGCTCACGGCCCGGGATGTGGCGCTAGGTGGCGCTAGGGAGGGTTTCAGCGCTTGAGCGCGGTCTGAGGCGTGAGGAGCGAAAAAGCCTCTCACCCGGGCTGGTGAGCGCGCACACATGTGACTTCGGCGGTTCGGCTCGCTTCCTCCTGCCCGCGCGCCCGCTCTCCTCTCTCTCCCTTCAGCGACTGAGGCCCACCACTGCCCGCCACGTCGAGAGCACCTGTCGCAAGACATGAAGCTATCTCATCGCCATGTACTGGATCTCTCTCGCGCATCCCGGAACGCCGCGCCGTCTCGCCTCCGATGTTTGTCGCGATCCAGCCTCCGCGACGCTGCATGGGCTGCCACGATCTCGGCCTGTGGAACGTGAGAGGCGCGGTCGACCAAGTCAACAAAGCTTGCTCGCCGCGAGCGGTCGCGGCCACCGCGGCGCCCTCAACTGCGTCTCGCTCCCTTCCTGAACCGAACGTGTGCCCGCCGCGCACGCGCCTCCCGAGCCGTAAACGCCTTCTACCGAAGCCTCGGCTCCTGCCGGTACAAGGTAGCTGTTGCCGTCGCGCCTGGCTGCGTCCGTCTCGCCGTCCGTCTCTCCGTCCACCCCGCCGTCCGCCCCGCTCTCCACCAGCTTGATCTCAAGCTTCACCGCCGTGCTCGCCGCCGCGCATGCTGCTGCTTCTGCTTCATCACTCGCGCGCGATCGGCACGCGGAGTCATCTCATGCGCGTCATTCTCACCTCTCGTGTGAAGCGATCCTCAGCGATCTGGTTGATGGGCTACCCGGCCACCCGCGCGTGCAACACACACGCGGCACGGGCGCGCGGCCGGTGTGGACGCGTGGGAGCGATCCGTGGCTGTGAGGGCGAAGGCCACGACAGCGCAACTTCTACCTCGCCAAGCGCGTTCTTGCGACCGCTGACTCGACAGGGCTTGCGATCGCCAAGGTCTCTGAGCATTTGTATGTGGTGAGGCGTTCGCGGCACACGTTGCGAGGACTATAGACGCGTATATTCAGTTCAAGTACACACGCGCACGCTGGCCCGACCGCGAGAGACGCGTCGGGCAATCACGCGAGTGGCACGCGCCGGCGGCGCCACACTTCCAGTCACCGCCGGCGGACTGCCTCGCCGCGGGGTCGCACGCTCACCTCAAGCGAGCGTCTCCGCTCCCTCTGGTTTTGTTCTAGATCGCTGCTACTATTAGCCGTCGTTATACACCCTTTCCTCCCTTCTGCGTCTACCTCCTTCGCCGTGTCCATCACCGTCTCCGTCATCTCCTCAGCCTTCCGTGCATCGTGCTCAACCTTCCTCTCGCACCCTGCACCTGTACGCTTCAACTGGTTATGAGCCCTGCTCGCCCTTGAAGCTCGATGTACGTACGGCCTCCGCTTCCTCCGAGTTGCTTCCACACCTCCCTGCCGCCGCGCGGTCACTGCACCTGCGCCCGCTGTACTGGCATGGGCCGCGGACCGTGCGAGCGGCCGAGCACCAGGGCGGGAATCGCTGCCTGCCCCGGTGGCGGGTCCCAGTGCCTGCAGCGGTTGACACAGGGCCGCCGGCGCGGTTAGCCCAGCCGCCCACCTCCGTTCTCCCTCACGTCGACGTGTGCGCCACCTCGCGCTCACGGCAGCAGATCGTGCCGTTGGGTATCCCGCGTATCAGTGCACCACCGCCTTGCGCGTTAGCCAAGTGCGCACACTGTGTTAGCAGATACCCTTCCGCACGATAGTCGCGATGACGGAAACCGCGTTCGCCACCCGTGTTCGCGGCGGTTCGCGCCGCCGGGCGTCCCGCGAATTGGCGCACCACCGCCTTGCGCGTTAGCCAAGTGCGCACACCGTATTAGCAGACCCCGCGCCGCGCGTTCCAGCAACCTCCCCGCCGCTAGGCGTCCCGCGTATCGGTGCACCACCGCCTTGCACGTTAGCCAAGTGCGCACACCGTGTAAGCAGACCCCGCGCCGCGAGCTCCTGCAACTTCCCCGCCGCCGGGCGTCCCGCGTATTGGTGCACCACCGCCTTGCGCGTTAGCCAAGTGCGCACACAGTGTAAGCAGACTTCGCGCGGCGCGTTGCATCATCCCCTGCCTGTGAGCCTCGGACGCGTTCCCCAATGTGATGTGTGTGTGGTTGCGACCAGGAGAAGCAGGCGTTGTGCGTGTGCGAGTGTGGGTCGCCCTTCGCGGTCACCTCCAATGCACTTCGATCTGCTCACTCCTCCTCTCGCCCCGCCATCCGTCGTTTAGAAGTACTCGCAACACTTCGCTCCCCTTGCTCCGTATCTGGCTCGGTTCCCTTGGAACCTCTCTGGCATCTCCACCATGTATGGCTCCCTGACAACGTAGGGCGACCATGCATCACCCCTCACACTCACGCATGCTTACCTGCACAGCCCAACTATGCACACCACACAATCTTGCACTATGATGGGCGCACCTGCACCGCCAGCACCTCTCCGCGCCACCATGCTTGCCTCGCGTTGCTCTGCAAACAGTCGCGCCCTCCCCGCGCCGTCTTGCGGGCAACGGTGTTGCAATTGCTGCGCGGCTGGCTGCCTTGCCCCGCTCGCCTCACATCGTTGCGCGAGTACCAGCACCGCGTGCCTGCTTGCCATCGCGCTCCTCGCGGACTCTTGGCCATCTCCCGCAGTGCACGACGTGGCATCACGCTCATCACGCACAATCTGAGCCCCTACGCTCCGCCTACCTGCCGGTTTGGCGCGGGGTCCCACATCCCGCTCGCCGTCTGATCTCGCGCGACACGAACCACTCCACACGCTCTCCGCCATCCCACGTGCCGCACGTCCCCAACTCGCTCCTCGCCCTTGTGGAAACCGCGCGTCCCGTGTGACGTCGGTCCTTGCACGGTCCACGGCGCCCTACCGCCCTGTTGGCCGTGTACACTCGCGCTACCCACACTCACGTAATCCACGGTGCACCAAGCTGTTTGGCCCCGGCCGAGCTGCAGTTCCCCGATTGCACTTGTGCAAGCTGTGCATTCCGCGCGGCATCCCGCTCGCCGACTCGCTTGTGCGATCCACGTCTTCCCGCGCAACACCTGCTCTTGTGTGAGTTGCGCACACCGCTCGTTGCCCACTAGCGCGACGCGCGCGTCCCGCTCGTCGCCCGCTCGTACGACCCGCAACATCCCGCTCGGCGCCGGCACTTGTGCAAGCTGCGGAACCCGCCTGACGCCCGCACTCGCGCCATCCGCACCACCCGCTCGTCGCCCGCCCGCGCGACCCGCGCGCCCCGCACGTCGCCTGCTCGCGCCATCCGCGCGTCCCGCTCGTCGCCCGTTCGCGCGATCCGCGCGTCCTGCACGTCGCGCAGTCCGCGCGTCTCGCTCGTCGCCCACTCGTGCGATCCACGCGTTCCGCTCGTCGCCCGTTCGCGCGATCCGCGCGTCCCGCTCGTCACCTGCACCCGCGCGAGCTGTGCGTCCTTCTCGCCGCCTGCGCTCGCGCGATCCGCAACATCCCGCATGGCACTCGCTACTAGATTGAGCTGTGCATCCCGCTAGCCGCTGGCGCTCGCGTGATCCGCGACGTCCTTCGCGGCCCCTGCGCCCGCGCGATCCGCGTTTTTCCCGCTCGCCACCTGCACTTGCGCGGCCAACAGTACCCTGTCCTCCGCCTGCTCGCACGCTGGACCCGCACAACCCGCAGCATCCCGCTCCATCTTCCAACGTCGCGCAAGTCGCACATCCTTCTCACCAAAGGCACCTGCGCGATCTGCGGCACCCCGCTTGCTTCGCGCACCCTCCTTGCCATACACGCCTGCGCGATTCGCGCATCCCGCTCACCGCATGCGCTTGCGCGTGCTGCATCATCCCGCCTGCAGTTCACACTCTGTTGAACTGCAGCGCCTTACCTGCTGGGTGCTGCCTCGTGGTTACCTCCTGTCACACTCCCTATCCGCTGCTACGCGGCCTGCTGCAGCCCTTTGCGCGCTGCGCGCCGTGCTTGCACCACTGTGCGCTCCCTGCATGCCCCTGCGCTTGCTCCTGCCTTGTGGTGGTTGGGGGAGCGGCTGCGTCTGTCCCGCCTCTCACTATTGGGGGAGTGGCTGCGCCCATCTTGCCGCTCGCCTTTGGGGGAGTTGCCACGCCCATCCCACTGCCTGCCATCAATGAGCCTGAGCCGGCCACCATTGCCAACGGGTTCTACGCCAACGCCGCGCTCCTGCCCGACTGGCTCAACGCCATCAAGGCGGCCGCGGCAACAACGCGCCGCTTGCTGTTGGGGGAGCCGCTGCGCCTGATCCGCCGCTCACCGTCGGGGGAGCCGCTGCGCCCGACCCGCCGCTTGCCGTTGGGGGAGCCGCTGCGCCCAACCCGCCGCTCGCTGTTGA
The DNA here is from genome assembly GCA_025594325.1 of Blastocladiella emersonii ATCC 22665. NCBI lineage: Eukaryota > Fungi > Blastocladiomycota > Blastocladiomycetes > Blastocladiales > Blastocladiaceae > Blastocladiella > Blastocladiella emersonii. Next base: position 632,244 of record JANHCV010000009.1, on the reverse strand, counting down.
GGGAGCCGCCGCACCTCGCCCGTCCAACATCTCCATCGAGATGGGGGGAGGAACCTCGGACTTGGCCCTGGCCCGCGCATCTGGCCCTGCCGCCGGCGATGCACCACCACCACCGCCGTCGCCATCCACCACCGGCACCTCTTCCTCAACACGGTCTCGATTTCCTTGTTCATTCTCAAAATCCGAAGCCAAGACCGCCACCTTGACGGCCATCCTGCACCTTCGGTTCGGCCACGCCGGCCGCGACGCGCTGCGCAAGTTTGACCCAATCTACCACCTCTTCTCCGAGCATGAGTCACACCTCGCCAACAAGACGCTCAACGACGACTGTTTTCATCTGCAAATCGTCCAAGGAGGTGTTCCAGTCGCTCCCATCCACGGGCAACACCACCAACGCCCCGCTTGAGCTGCTCCAGGTGGACTTAAACGTTGTCAAATACGCGCCATCGCACATCCACGGCTACCGCTATGTCATGGCCATGCACAACGACTTCTCCCGGCTCGCGTGGCTTGTGCCGCTCAAGAAGAAGAGTGAGGCTGCCCAGAAGCTCCACCACCTCATCAACTGCATCGAGCGCAACCTGTCACACAAGGTTGTCCACCTGCGCTGCAACGGCAAGGGCTTGTTCCGCAGCAACTCGTTTGTGTTGTGGTGCAGCACCATGGGCATCCAGCTCAAGCCGACGGTCCCCAGCCACCACGGCGGCAGCGGCTTGGTCGAGCGCCTGTTCCGCATGCTCAACAAGCGCGTCTGCGCCTACCTCCAGCACGTCAACCGCTGCCTTGTGTTCAACCGGACACCGCGCGCCGGCCTCAACTGGAAGACGCTGTACAAGGTCCTCTACGGCCGCGTGCCTAACCTCGCCAACATCCGCGCGTGGGGCGTCACTGCGCTTGCGCCGCTGTGGCACGGCACACACGTGCGCAAGCTCGACCCATCGGCGCGCCCATATATCTTCCTTGGCCATGGCGACGACGAGGCCAAGACGCACGTCATGCTCAACCTGCAGACCAAGCGCATTGTGCGCGTCCAACTTGCCGTGTTCAACAAACGAGCGCTCGTCAAGCGCGCCATGTCGAGCGTGGAAGCCTTCCACCGCCTCTTCAAGGACTACGAGACGCAGTACACCGAGGACAACGGGGCTTGTCAACTCCCCGGCGACGACGAGTACTTGCCCTTGCAGGACGGCACCCAGTACGACAAGGGGTTCGACTCCGAGGAGGAGGTCAACCAGTTCCTGTACAAGATCAATGGGCCAACCGCGTCCAGCGGTGCACGCGTACACGCGCCCGGTCCCGCGCCGCGCGCCAAGTCGCCGATCCCCGGTCCCACACCGCGCGCTGAGTCGCCAATCCCCGAGATCGCGCCGCACGGCGACCCGCCAATCCCCGCACGTTTTGGCGACCTTGTATACAACAAGAAGACGGACTCGTACCGGTACCCGCCCACGTCAACCAGAACGCGCATTGGCTGCACCGTCGCTCGGCCCATGCTCAACCTCGCTCGGCCCATGCTCAACCTCGCGCTGCCCGACTCGTTTGCGGCCGTGTTGCTGTTCCACGCCCCACGTAAACAGGCCGCCAACATCGTCACCACCGCAACGGCCCATCCGTTGCAGCTCACCACCGGCGTGTCCCAGTCAGTCGTGTTCACCGTGATCGACGTGCCGCGCAACTACCACGACGCGTGCAAGTCCAAGAACTTCACCAAGTGGTTTGCCGCGCAGAACACGGAGCTCACGGCGCTGATCAACAACGGCACCTGGATTGTGATCAAGAAGGCCGACGTCCCCGCTGGCAAACGCATCATTGGCTCGCAGTGGGTCTACGCGTACAAGGCCGCCAAGGACATCTTCAAGGCGCGCCTCGTTGCCCGAGGAGACCAGCAGCGCGTCGGCCTTGACGTCAATAACTGCTACTCGCCCACAGTCTCGTACGCGTTGATCCGCACCTTCTTCGCCGTCGCTGCGTTGCGCAGGTGGCGTATCCACTCCATGGACGTCTCAAACGCGTACGTCCATGCCAACTTGCCCAAGCCCGTGTACATGTACCCGCCACTGGGCATTGGCGCCGCGCCCGACGACGTGTTCCTCCTCAAGAAGTCGCTCTACGGTCTCAAGAACGCCGGCCGCGAGTGGTACTTGTTACTCTTGTCCAAGGTCAAGAAGCTCGGGTTCAAGCGCACGACAGCCAACCCGTGCGTGTTCTCGCGCAAGCTCAACGGCTCCGTGACCAACCTTGTGTGCTATGTTGACGACCTCCTCATCGGCGGCGACAACAAGCTGCAGGTCAAGCGCGTCAAGTCCGACCTCGCCAAGGTCTTCACCATCAAGGACCTCAGTCCCGCCGACTCGTTTTTGAACATGGAGGTGGTCCAACACGACGACTACATCTGGATCGGCCAGTCGCGGTACATCAAGGACCTCATTGAGCAGTGGGGCCTTGAACCGTCCAACACCCGGGTCCCCATCTCGCGGCTGCCCGAGTTGGGCCTCACCAACTCCATGATCGCCTTGACCAACTACAACGGCAAGGTCCCAAACGCCGGCGACAACAGTGACACGGAGTACAACGAGTCGCAGGCCAACGCGTCCCGCACGACCAGCGCCCTCGATGCAGATCGGACCCGTGAGTACCAGTCGGTCCTCGGCGCCCTGCTCCACCTCGCCACCGTGTCGCGGCCCAACATCGCGTTTGCAGTCAGTGTTGCGGCTCGCCGCGCATCGTGCCCAACGTTTGACAACCGCAAGCTGCTCGCCCAAATCTCCCGCTACGTGACCAGCACGCCCGATCTGGGGCTCAAGAACACACGCGGCGCCCCGATCGCCAACTCGCTCCAGTGCTTCGCCAACGCCGATTACGCCAGCGACAAGGCGACGTGCCGCTCGACCTCAGGCGTCGTGATCCTGATCGCAGGCGCCCCTGTCGCGTGGATCTCCAAGCGCCAGGCATGGGTCGCGCTGTTGACGGTCGAGTCGGAGCTCAACGCCGCCACCGAGGCAATGCGCGAGATCATCTGGATCAAGGACCTGCTCGAGCAGATGACGCACACCACGCTCGGCACGATCGTCCTGCAGGAGGACAACGCGCCGCTCATTGCCACCACCGACAACACCGTTGCCGTGTACCGCTTGGTCAAGCACGTCACAGTCCGCATCGCCTTCATCCGCGAGAAGGTCGACACGGGCGTGATCTCGATCAACAAGGTCGCGTCCGAGAACAACCTCGCCGACTTCTTCACCAAGCCCATCGTGAGCACGTTTGACTGGGCCGTGTCCCGACTCGGCCTTCACCCGCACCCGCTTGCCAAGCGCGACATCACCAAGGCGTAGGCTCCCCCTCGACCGGCAGTCGGGGGAGAGTTCAAGTACACACGCGCACGCTGGCCCGACCGCGAGAGACGCGTCGGGCAATCACGCGAGTGGCACGCGCCGGCGGCGCCACACTTCCAGTCACCGCCGGCGGACTGCCTCGCCGCGGGGTCGCACGCTCACCTCAAGCGAGCGTCTCCGCTCCCTCTGGTTTTGTTCTAGATCGCTGCTACTATTAGCCGTCGTTATACACCCTTTCCTCCCTTCTGCGTCTACCTCCTTCGCCGTGTCCATCACCGTCTCCGTCATCTCCTCAGCCTTCCGTGCATCGTGCTCAACCTTCCTCTCGCACCCTGCACCTGTACGCTTCAACTTATTCAAGCGGGAAGGAACGGAGCAAACGTCCCGGCGTTGGTGGCCATGGCCTTTTGAGACGTGAGCCAGTCCTCCATCTGAGGAATCCGTGAGCGGGGCTCTCACGGATCGCGAGCGAGCGCCGTAGCGCAAGTCAAGCGCCACAGTCACGTTCTGAGATGAGCGTGAGGGGTGAGTGAGCGTCGAGCATCGATCCATGAAACCCCCTACTGTCTCCACGCGCTTCCGCTGATCTCCCCGCGTTTTCGGGCCCGCGACTCCCTGCAACCGCTTCTCGGACCATGGCCAAGCACACGGACAAGAAGAGCTCGGGCGGCAAGGGTCCCGCCGCGAAGATCACTCGCCCGACGGCGGCGACGCCCCCCGTGCAGCCAGCGTCGGCCGCGCCCGTCGTCGATGCGCCGCGCAAGACGCTCATCCAGTCGTACCTCGCGCTCAACTCGCGGACGCGGCTCTACTTTGGCCTCGGTACGCGTTCGTTGCCACGTCGAGGTCAGGGCCCCGAGGCTCACGCGCGACGAGTGGTGTAGCGGGCATCGGCTTCTCGATCGCGGGCCTGTTCGCCGCCGACTACCTCGAGAAGAACTCGGACCTCGCCGTCAAGGGCAAGGTCGACCAGATTGTGGGCGCCGAGCCATCACTGACTGCTTGATACAACGCGTGTTCTTGTTGAACGAACCCCCTGCGGCAGAGCGAGATCAGCGCCGTGTGATCACGCGTCGCGTGTATCCCACCTCCGCCGCCCTGCGCCTCGCTCGCGCACGCGTGGCGCTCGGTCGCGCTATATCATGTCGCCCGCAAGTGTCTCCCATGATGATGAGTGCGTGCCGAATCCTCCCTCGCGCAGTCTGACGTCGCGCAGCTCGCTCGATCTATTCTCTCCTCTCCATACCATCAACCTTCCTTCTCTACCTGCAACGCATCCATCCACGACTACGCACCATGACATCGACGGCGCTCGACGGCAAGCCGGCGCTTTTCATCCGGTGCAGCGCGGGCGGCGAGACGGATCCGCGGCTCTTTTACAGCACCACGTACCGGACCTACTTCAACGGGCGCAACACCATGGCCAACGGCGCGACCGAGCGCACGCTCAACACGCAGTTCCGGTGGAACGAGACGGACCCGAGCATCGTGCGCCGCCGCGTCCAGGCTGCGGGTTACCAGCGCAACCTGCTCCCGTACCTCCTCTACGACAAGGACGTGGACGAGAACCAGCACTTCCGGTTCGTTTGTCGGGTCGCGCGCTGAGAGAGGACTTGGGAACTGACGGTAGCCACGCGCATGTGTAGCGACGACAACCATTACGACACGATCCAGGGCACCAGCTACACGGCGCCGACCGAGGCGCCCGCGGTGCAGGGCGTCGCCAAGATCGTCAACGGGCCCGAGCTGTCCAAGTACCAGCCCATGGACTCGGCCGTCGACGTCAAGCAGGACGGGGTCCGTCATCACTCGGATTCCCTACTGCACCTCGCAACCCCCGCTAACTATCCCGACCCGCGTAGAAGTGGAACGTGTTCGAGTCGACCATGAAGTCAAGCTACAAGGTGAACGACATGTTTCCGCACCTGCCCAAGCACGGGCACACGCGGATCACGGGGCTCGACCACGAGAGCGGGTGGGTGCGCGACCGCGACCACGAGATTGCCGGGCTCAGCGACCGCCTGTCCAACGAGGAGCGCGGGATCCGCGCTGGCGCTGGTGCCGGTGGCGAGCCCATGGACGTGGCCGAGGCCAAAAAGTCCTTCCGCCTCAGCCACGTCGGCGACACGGGGTACAACCGGCCTGACGCGGCGTTCCCGGAGAGCGTACGTGATGGATGGTCCGCGGCGGTGGATCATGGACCTGAAAACTGACCAGCGAGTGTGCGTGCGCGAAACAGGACACGTCCAAGGGATTCCACGCGCCGCAGTTCTACATGGAGACGATCCGCAAGAAGCATCCGCAGGAGCACATGTTCCTCGAGCATTTTGAGGGCAACGCGGTCCCCGAGTACGTTCACCCTCACTGGTACCCACGCACGGCCGCCACCTAACCTCCCTATCGCGCGCGCTCACGTAGGCCGCCCAAGATCGGCAACGGGCTCAAGGAAGACTCGGGCGCGGTGCGCGAGCAGCCCAAGCCGGACGTGGTGACGGCGATGCAGTTCCGGACGTGGGAGACGTCGTACTCGTTCAGCTACGACCCCAAGGCGTCGGTCAAGCACGCGGCCGACGAGGACCCGATCCGCGTCAACCACGCCAGCAACCGCAGCGGGTACTCGCTGTGCAACAAGTTCGAGTTCGAGCCCATCGACGCAAGCTCGCCGCTCGCGCCCAACGGCCGCCCGCGCACCGCCGACGCTATGCTCCAGATGGCCCGCGACAAGCGCGAGTACTCGGTCACCCAGCGCGTGTAGTGGCGTGGGCCGTGGGCGCGTGAGTTTCATGTACCTATAGTTGTTGTTGTGAGATGTGATAGACCCTGTGAATGCTTCAAAGGCGTGGAGGTGTGGCGCGACGCGTCGAGGTCGGTCAGCGGACGCGTCAGAGTCCTCAGCGTGCCGAACCGCTCTCACTTGATCTCCCCTCCAACTCGCACTCCCATGAACACATCCTGACCCGGCTTCATGCAACATGCCACCATGGACGGCCTGCTCGACGCACAGCCCTTTTGGACGGCGGACCGCCTAGTACGTTCGCTCGACCATCGTTCGAACGACTCGAGAGCGCCAACCGTTCGCGCCACAAGTAGAAGTCGATTGCGCAGGTCACCGACCTGTACCTCGTCACGTCGCTCCGGCTCGAGGTCGACACCACGACGGGCACCTGTGCGCGCGTCGGCGAGCTGCTCCCGAACCTCAAGATGCTCCGGCTGACGGGACACGTCCCACAGATCCGGTACGCCGTCGCACGTCTACCCTCGTTCCTCGCCACGACTGACGCACGCACGCGTAGCGACCTCGGCACCCGCTTCACGGGCCTGACCACGCTGACCCTCGCCTCCGCGGGCGTCGAAGACTTAGACGGGATCCACGCGCTACCCGCGCTCCGCGAGCTCGACCTCTCGGGCAACAAGCTGGCGGACCTGTCGCCGCTCGCCTTCCTCGACGACCTGCGCATCCTGCGCCTGCACAACAACCACGTCGCCGACTGGGACCAGCTGCACGAGCTCGCCGCGCTGCCCTCGCTGCGCTCGCTCACGTTCGCGGGCAACCCCGTGCTCGCGACGGCCGCGTCGAGGCAGGACGCGCGCGACCAGATCGTGCACATCCTACCCTCGCTCCGCCAGCTCGACGACGCGCCCGTATCGCTCGCCGTCCTCCCGCCGAGCCCGACGCATGGGCCGGTTCACGCGCCTGTCGAGGCCGTGACGGTGGCGGCTCCGGTGCCGCCAGTGTCCCCGCCGCCCGCCGAGGCGCGACACCGGCCGCGCCCGCCGACCACGCCGACCCGCCCGTCGAGCATGCCCGCCCCCGCTCCCACCGCCGACCCCGTGCCCGCATCCCAACGCCCAACGGTCCCGCACGCCGCGAGCGAAGGCTCCACCTCCCTGTCCATCGCCCTCGACGACTCGGACCCTCCTCCCCCCTCCTCCTCCGCCGCCGCAACGCAATGGCTCGTACACCTGCAACGCCTCGCGACGGACCACCTTCCCGGCGGCCCGCTCGCTCCCAACCCCACTGGCGCCGTACCCGTAAAACGCCGGTCCGCGTCGCTCGGCCACCACCACCACCACCACCATATACCGCACCTTCTCGCCGCCGCGACCGTCCCGCACCCCGGCGGCGTCGGAGGGCGTGGGTCCCCGAGCCCGACGAATATCGCGGTCGCGCGGCTCCCGCCACTTCGCCCGCCGTCCGCCGATCTCGCAGCAGGCCCGCTTCCGCCGCCGCCAGGCGGAGCGCCACCGCAGGGTCGGAGTCCGCGGCGCGCGTCGGGGATCGTGATCCCGTCGATCCGGAGCGTGGGCGCGGGAGCGGCCGACGATTCGGCAGCGGAAGCGAAGATCGTGCGGCCGCATCCCCCAACCAGTCCACCGCCGCCGCCGATGCGCGAGGACGTGGCAGGGATGAGGCGGCACTCGATGGTTCTCGCGGCGGCAAGGCCGGGGCAGTGAGACTTGTGGCGGACGATACGATGCAATCAAAAGTTTGGGGTTTATATTTGCCGTGGAGCGGAGGAAGGGGTGCGGGAGAGAGTCTCGCTCACTGGTCCATGCCGAGCATCGCGAACACGTCGGCCTCGACCTTGGCCGCCTCGGCCGCCTCGTCGAGCGGCTCCGCGGGCGCGGGAACCGGTTCCTGGGCGACGGCGACCGATTTGGACGGCGAGACGGGCTTGGGCGACGCGAGCGGGACCGACGCGGCTGTTGGCGAAGCGATCGGCGCCACGACCTTGGCCGGCGACATGGGCGCAGCGGGCGAGCGGAGCGGAGACATGATCGCGTTCCCCACCCCCGCCGGCGCTGGCGCCGCGGTATCGACCGCCATCGCCTCCTCGGGCGCGGGCGTTGCCTCCTTGACCACGGGCGCCGCGACCTTGACGACAGGCTGGTACACGCGGACGGCCCCGACACCCGCGGCCGCGGCGTGCGCGTTGACCTCGCCGACGTACGCGTACCACGCGTCGGCCGTGTGGATCCCGCGGATCCGCGCGCTCCACGCGGGCGTCGGGTCCGTCGGGAGGAACCCGGTGCGCGTCGCGGTGGTCGGCGTGGTGGGCGACGGGCCGGGAGCGGCAGCAGAGGCGGCGAAACCGCCCTCTTCCTCGGCGCTCGCGGCGGCAGCAGCAGCCGCGGCGGCGGCGCTGGCGAGGTACGCGGCCGTGTGCTCGGACGACGCGGCGGACTTGGCGAGCGAGTCGACCTCGCCGCGCAGGGCGTCGACCTTGGCGCGCAGGGCGAGGAGCGCGGCCGAGGGGGCGGCGGGCTTGGACTCGGCGTCGGTCATCTCGACATCCTCGTTGCCGTCAGCAGTCGGTTTGCGCGGGGACGCCGCGGGCGACTTGGTCGCGGACTCCTCGTCGGCCGCCGCCGCGTTCTTGCTGGTTGAAGACGACGCCGCCTTGGGTTTCTTGGGCGGGCACGAGGTCGGCGGGACCCAGACGGCCTCGAGCCACTCGTTGTTGCGCTGGAACCGGGCCATGGCGATGTCGCGGACCTGGACCGAGGCAAAGTCGTCGGCAAGGTACTGCGCCTCGGTGATGAGCGACGGGTTCGACATGGTCTGCATGGGCAGCGCGGCGTGCTGCTGCTGCTGCTGCTGCTGCTGCTGCTGCTGGAGGTGGAGCGCCTGCGCCTTGGCCTGCGCCTGCGCTTGGGCCTGGGCTTGAGCCTGAGCCTGCGCTTGCGCCTGGGCCTGCTGCTGGAGCTGGAGCTGCTGCTGCTGCTGGTACTGCATCTGCTGCTGCATCGCGAGCCGCTGCTGCTGCTGCTGCTGGATGGCGGCCTCGTGGGCGAGCTTCTGCTGGTGCTCCTGGAGCTGCGCCGGGGACAGGTTGCCGCCGTTCTGCTGCTGCATCTGCTGCCACGCGGCGAGCTGCTGCTGCTGCTGTTGCTGCGCCATGCCCATGGCGGTCTGCGGCGGGCCCTGGACGAGGCCGCCCGGCGGGTTCACCCTCCGGCGCGTCACGGCGGGCTGCTGCTGCTGCACGCCACTGCCGCTCGCGGTCGACGCCAAGCGTTTGGCCGGGACCATGGGCCGCACGCCGGTGCCAGTCAGGGCGTGCGTCGGCTGCGGCTGCTGCATGGCGCCCGGCGGGGTGTTGGCGGCGGTCGGGCTCGTCAGCGCCTGCTGCTGCTGCTGCTGCTGTTGCTGCATCGCGGGGTACGTGTTGAACTTGGCGCGGCGGGCGGGCGTGACGACGGTGGCCCCGGCAATGGGCTGGCGGCGGGCTAGAAAGATTCGGCGACGACGCAAGGTCAGCCGCGTGCAATTCGGTCACACGGCGCGCGCGCGAAACGTACCCGACTCGTCGGCGGAGAGGTAGTGCATGAACTGGATCTGGCACGCCTGGCCGTTGACGAGCAGCTGGTAGCGGCGGCGCGTCATGGAGACGAAGTTGTCGCCGGGCGCGACGCCCTTGAAGCGCTCGTGGACGACGAGGGCGCGGTTGGCGTCGACCGTGTGGGTGCGCGTCACCTCGGGGTCGAGCCACGCGTACCCGTCGCACGGCAGCGGCTGGTCCTGGTACACCTGGGTCACGATGAAGTGCATGTTGAACCCGTGCTCGGGCTTGTCTGCGGACGGTGCGGGGCGGATCGGGAGGGCGTGTGAGCGTCCGCGCGAGTGCCCCAGCGGGAGGAGAGAAGTGAGCACGACCATACCAATGAGGCCGTAGCCGAACGTGACCTGCTGGATCAGGTTGTTGGAGTGCGTGAGGGCCTCGAGGACGTGCTCCAGCGCAACGGGCTGCGGGACCGGCTGGTACACCACGTTCGCGCGGTAGAACTAGACGCGGGACCGAGCGTCAGGGACCTGGGGGCGCTGTTCCTGAAGCGACCGAGCGGAAATACCATGTCGTGCTGCTGCTCCAGCGTCATCTTCTCGTCGGGCGTCGAAGTCATCTTGAACAGCTTTTTAGAGGCTCGGTGCGTTGCGATGCATGTGGCGGGCGGGTTGCACCAAGTTGTGCAGAGCCGCGTAGTGGAATTCGAGAGGGGAGGGGGAGAAGAGGAGCGCGATTGCGGCGGCGACCGACGCGGTGCGGCAAAACAGCTTGCCGTCCGCGGACTTGAACGCCGGGACGCGCCGCAAGCGGTTTCTGCTCTCCTCGGACCACGCCGCGTATCATGATAATCTAATGGACAGCTTCACATGGACGATCATCTTGCTGCTGATATATGGCCGAGCTGAGAGTTCTTGTTTTGCGTGGTGAGGCCGCTGCAGCGTGCTCGACGTGCCTTGGTGCCGCAGCTTGCGCCCGCCAAGAAACCCGACGACTCGGCAGGACCGTCAGCGCATTGCCCTTTGGTCGCTCGTGTATCTCGTCCGATGATCCGCTCTCGACAGCTCGGTGGAGCAGTAGTCCGGGCCGTTTTGACGCCCCCACGACGCGGCCAGCTCTTGCTTCATTCGTGGTTCTGCGCTTCGTAATCCTGAACAGTTATAATCAACGAGATGGCTCGGACTTACTCGCGGCCGGTGCCGCCCGACCTAAAGGTTGGCGTATAATATACCGGTTTACTGCGCGCACTTAGGAAGTGGAAGCCCAGACCGCCGCCACCAGTCAAGCGTCACGTACGACCCTCCAGCTGAGGTGATGGCGCGTTTCGTGTACTTGAGCGGCTTTCCAGAGTCTCGCCAGGCGTCAAACACGTCGAGACGGCCCGCGGCGCTGGCCCCGTCCATGGACATGCTCGTCATGCACTCGACTTTGGCCGTGCGATGCGCGCACGGTACGTTTTCGCGAAGCAGCACATGGCTGTACTGAAGCATGCCCGCGAGGTCCTTGGCGTCGTGCATCAGAGCGGCGAAGCAAAGAATGCGGTCGATGACCGCGTCAGGTAGCGCCGGGAGTGCGGTCTCCATGATGCATCGCTCGTCTGTATAATTTCAAGTATGAAGGGAGAAGCTACGAGGCGCTGGAAGAGGGAGCTTTCGATAGACAAAACGTGAGTTTCACATGATTGTTTGGCGCGTCTCGCGCTGATCCGTGCGAGGCGTTCCCTCGCGATCTGATCAAGGTTTGGCAGCGAATCGTCCTGCTTGTACTCGAGCTCGGCGGCGCCCTCGCTCGTTCAGTTGATGATGAATGTGAACGTTTCAATTGGGTCGGACAAGTCACGCGCGCGTAGCGTAGCGGCTCGAGCGTGATGGTACAGCACTCGACGTTGCGACCACAGCCGCGACGAGCGCCTTGGTGCCAAACTCGGCGATGCGCATCCCGAAGCAGCGAGTCCCGCGTCGATCAAACCGTCGCGGAACTTCTCGACCAGCGAGTCGAGGACAGCATCGCCCAGCGCACTTGTCATCCGCTCAAACTCTTACCTGTTTGCCGGAATGTTTTGACCGACATGATCCAGCCAGAGCACGAGGCCTACTTTGTCAACGAACTCGCAGCCTCGTCTGCGAACGATCTGATCAATCAACACCTGCGGAGGAGTTTCGTGTTCGCGATGACGACTTCCCGTTGATACGGGCGGGGGTCAGGCGGGAATGGCGGTCGGGTGCCAACAAATGGTACTAGACGATGGCCTTAACCTTGTTGGCGATGGCCCTGACCTTGTCGGTGATGGCCTTGACCGTGGCCATGCCGTTCGATTCATGGCCGTGAACCAGCTGCAGCCAGTGTGCGAGGATCATGATCGGGCTGTGATGGCGGACGAGCATGCTCCGATTCGCGAGGAATCACTCACGGGGAAGCATTCGATGGCGCTCACGGCGTCGCACCACTTCTGCCTGTCACCGCGACGGCCGCGTGCGCTCCGGCGGGCTTCCGTTTCGAGCGCGGCGCACTCCCGCGCGTGGCCGCCACATGATCTTGCGACGCGTCTCGCATCGCGTCTCACCCTTCCGCCTCAGAAACTCCTCGCCTCACAACCTTCACGAACCAGCAGCACGAGACGAGCATCAGATCCACAGAATATTTTTGTATGTTTATGAGTTTTACGAGAAAGGTTGAGAATCCACCACTCACTCTGCTTGCGCGCCAGCGGCACCCGCCTCGAGCTGCGCCGTGAGCGCCGCGACCTTCGCGAGGAGCGCGGCGCGCTCGGACTCGAGGTCGTTGACCTTGGCCTCGAGAAACTCGAGCTTGGCGAGCTTGCGGGCGCGGGACCGGCGCGCCGAGAGGGCGTTCTTGATGCGCTTGGCCTCGGCCTCGTCCTCGACGGTGGCGGGGTCGGGGACGACCTCCGCCGCCTCGTCAGCCGCCGTCATCTCGTCGTAGGTCCGCTTGGGCACGCCGCCGCGGCGCTGGATGGGCGCGTCGTGGGCGATCATGGACTTGGGGTAGGTCAGGACGGCGGGGATCGAGGCGACCGTGGACGACGACTTCTTGGTCTTGGTCGGGATCACGAGGACGGGCGCGTCGGTCGACGACGCGGGCGTGGCGACGGCGATGGGCGGGAGCTCGCCGGCGGGGCGCCGGCGCGGCCGTTTCGCGGGCTTGGTGGGGCCGCTGACGGGGGCAGTCGAGGTCGCGGGGGCAGCGGGAGGAGGAACAGGAGCAGGGTGCTGAGGCTCGAGGGCGGGCACGGTCGACGACGACGAACTGGCGCTCGGAGCGGGCGCGAGCAGCCAGTCGAGCGGGACCGACGCGAAGATGGCGTCGAGGTCGGCGCAGTTGAGCACGTTGGCGGTCGCGTCGGCAAAGAGCTTGTCGAGGTCGGCGACCGAGTCGGCGCGAGGGGCGGCGGCCGACTCGAGGACGGGCGACACGACGACCGTGGCGTCGGGCGACGCGGTACGGGAAACCGAGAAGTGCTCGAGCGAGGGGACGGGCGACGAGGGCGGGAGCGCCACCGTTGCGAGGGGCGCAGCGGTAGCGGCCGGGAAACCGAGATCGAACGGGAACGGGTCGAGCGGCGGCATCGGGAACAGGGCGCCGCCGAGATCGAAATCGTCAGTCGTCGACCACGCGCCGCCGCTAGGAGCCGGCGCGGCGGAGGCCGACGAGAAGTCGAAGCCGCCAAAGTCGAACGAAGGAGCGGGTGCCGCCGTCGCCGCGGGGAGCGGGAGCGGCGCGAGAGCCATGGGCGCGGGGAGGAGCAGGGATGCGCCTGTCGGGTCAAAATAGTCGGCGGCCGAGAGCGCGTCCCACTTCTGGTCGTCGAGCACCGAGGCGAGCGCGGCGCTGGCGGCATCGAGGTCGAACGAGGTCGCGTCGACGCCGAGGAGCGCCAGCGACGTCGTGTCGGTGGTCGACGCGAGCGGGACGGTCGAGGTGGTGGTGGTGGTGGAGGGAGCTGGAGCGGCGAGCGACGGAACGGTCGCGGGCAGCGCCGGGATGGCGGTGGTGTTGCTGTTGTTGGTGGAGGGGGAAGGAGAGGGGGAGGAGAAGAGCGCGCCGTTGGCCAGGGCGTGGTTGGCGGCCGAGGCGTAGGCGATCCACGAGGCGGGCAGGTACGGCTCGAGCGGCGCGAGGAGCGGCGCGACCGCAGCCGAAGCAGCCGAGGCCGTGGACACGGCGAGGGCCGAGACCGAGGCCGGGACGGCGGGGAGGGCGGTAGGGAGGTGGTAAGCGGGAGACGGGAAGCCGAAGAGATCGCAGTCCGAGACGGGGGTAGCAGTAGAAAAGCCGGAGGTGTTGTTCGCGTAGTTGTTGTAGTTCATTGGGTTGGTTGGGGGTGGGGGTTCCGGGGGCACGTCGCGGGAGCGGGAAGGGACACGAGGTCGCGCCAGCTAGCGGAACGGCAAAACGCCAGAAACTCCTGTAAAACCCGCCAGACCACGCCGATCGCGGGGACGAGTCGACGGGCCCATGAGCGTGACGTGCGGGGCCACACGCGAGCGTCGAGGGGGAGGGGAGAGAGGGGGAGAGTGAGGTAGGGAGGGTGAGAGGTGCGACGCCGTAGGGTGCGGCGGCAAGTCGTCATGAGGTCGTCGAGGTTGTTTGGGTGAGAAGGGAGTGGTTGTGCATCATCGATTTGAGGGGCGGGGTGGTGAGCATGGTGGTGACTGACCGACAAGAGTGGGGATTGCCGTCGTAGGAGACACGAAATGTGTTTTCCGAGGGAGACCAGGGGGTTCGAGAGCCGTTGATTGATAGAGAGTTCCAGTGTGCAGAGGGGGGGAGAGATCCGAGAGTAAGGGTGAAGAACGAGGAGAGAGAGGTGTGAAGGCCGAGAGGCGGCACTGCGCGGTGCAGCGGGCGAGTCGCGGAGCCGAGTCGTGGCGCGCGAGCGAGCGAGCGAGCGACAGCGTGGTGGTGTCGGAGGTCGGTCGCGGCGCGCGAGGAGACGGCGAGGAGCAGGTGCGGCTCGCGGCGCGGCGCCGGGCAGGGCGGGGCCTAGGCCGACGACGAGATCATCATCTTCATGGTCCTTACAGGGATCGAGGGCGTCTGCGAATGGGACTCATTTTCGAGGAGGATGCGCGCGCGACTGGGCGGGGGCGGCGGCAGGCTCGACGAAAAGTGAATCAACGGTTGAAGGTGGTCGGGTCGGAAAACACGAAGGGGGCGTTCGTGTCTTGTGGGGTTGGATCGACGGCAGCAACAACGGGGAGCGAGAGTGGGGAGGGCGGGGGGTGCCCGCATTTTATACGGCCGGCCGCTGAGACCGGCTGGAGCCACGCCGCGCGCCCAAGCCGTCAATTTTCGCCCACCCACCCCGCCGCAAGCCCGTCTCACGTTGCCGCGCGCTCTCTTCCCTCGCCCATCGGGTGCCGCAGCCGTCGTGCAGCGGCACGCACACGCCCATCGCGACCATGAACGTGAGAGGCTCACGCTCAGGCTCATGGCCGCGCTGCGGTCGCCTTGTCTCCGTGGCCGCCGCCTTCGTGGACATCGTCCTCGTCCTCGACGTGAAGTGGTCGACCGCGTCGCGTCGTTCGGGACGGTCCCCGGAATCCGACGCGCGCGGTTGAGTCAGATCCCTAAAATGGGAACCCGCGCGGGCTGTCGTGCATTGCGCCACGGCCTGCCACGTCTGCCAGAAGCACCTGACGCCATTTCCTCCCCCTGCCCGTGCGCTCGCTCGCTCGTCGCGTTCGTCCCTTCCGCTCTCCCCTCGCTCGCCTCGCCCGAGACACGCTACTGCAACGTAACTCTACGAATCAACGAACCTACCATGGGCAAACGCAAATCGTCCCGCAAGCCCGTCGCCAAGGTCAAGACGCGCCTGCCGACCGTCTTCAACTGCCCCTACTGCAACCACGAAAAGTCGATTGAGGTTAAGCTGTCCGTGCGCTCTCGGCTGCTTGCGTTCGCGCTCGACCTCTGACGCCCTTCGTCGTGCCCGTAGCGACAAGCCCAACCGCATCGGCACCGTCAAGTGCCGCGTGTGCCACGAGACGTGGCAGACCAACATCAACGGTACCTCCCCACTGGCCTTGGTCTCACCCGCGCCTTCGCTTACATCTCCCCAAACTAGCCCTCTCGGCGCCCGTCGACGTGTACTCGGACTGGATCGACGCGTGCGAGGCCGCGCAGACGCAGCACGAGGAGGAGGCGACCTACCGCGGCAGCGACTCCGCCGGCCGTGCGGGCGGCGCGGGGCACGCCGACGAGTACGACGACGAGGACGACGGGTACGGCCGCCCCACAGCGGCGAACAACCGGTCGTCGGGCGGGTACCGCGACTACGACGACGAGGACGAGGACGACTACGGCACCTCGTCGGCCGCGTCGCGCCGGCGGGAACCCGTGCACGACCTCGAGGACACGGTCGCGGATATCTTGAACGACGACCTGCTGTAACTGTACAAAAAGGAATATAGGTAGGGTTTATAACTCACATCTGCTGCTGCTGCTGGTGGTGTACAACTACTGCTTGGCGTTCGGCTTCGCATTGCCGCCGCCGTTGCCCTTGTTCTTGCCCTTCTTCTTCGCCTTGCGCTGCTGCTGCTTGTCGACCGAGTGCTTGCGCTGCCGCTTCGCCGCGGGACCCGGCCCTGCCGATCCAGCTGGCCGCTCGTGGCTGCGCCCGCGCCGCTTCTGCTGCTTGGGCGGCCGCCCCTCGCGCTGCTGCTGCTGTTGCTGCGGCCCGCCCGCTGCCGTGACGGCCGGGGACGAGGTAGACGGCGCAGCCACCGCGGCGCTACTTGGACCCGCGCTGGACGACGATGGCTCGGCCGAGATCTCGTCGTCATCGTCGTCCGACCCAAGAATGTACACGACCTGGGACGGCGCCGCTGCCGCTGCTGCCGGCCTTGGTGGTAGCGGCTTCTTCGGCTCGGGCGACGTCGGCGAGAGCCCCGTCAAGTCAATCGTCTCCGTGACCCTGCTACCGCTCGACGCCGCTTTCGTGATGATCCGCGGCGGCGGTACCGGCGGCGAGACCGATGCACGCGCGGGTGACCGCGACGCGGACGCGCCCGAGCCCGTTGGTGGGTTCGGGTTGGGCGGCGACGTGGACCGGCGCGACTCGGCCGCACCCGTCGTGGTGGTCGAGATGCGCGAAGGAGGAGGGCGCGCGAACGCGGAGCTCGGCATTGAGATCAGGCGCACGGGGATGGGCGGAGCGGGACCGGTGCTGCTGCCGTTCGAGGTGCCGCCGTTGGTGGAAGCGGCGGGTTTGGGGTCCGACACGTTGACGGTGCGCGGGACGACGACGCGCGGGACAGGCGCTGGCGCAGGAGCGGGGGCGGGAGCGGAGGCGGGAGCGGGTGTCGGCGCATGTGGTGCTTGTGCGGGCGCTGCTGGTGCTGAAGCGGGTGCACTCGTCGGCCGAGACGTGGGTGCTGGCACAGCCGTAGCGGATGCAGGCCGTGACGCGGGCGCGGGTGCTGGTGCCGGTGGTCGAGATGCTGGAGCCGGCGCGGGAGCGGCAGGCGCAGCAGCAGCAGCAGCCGGTGCGGGCCGTGGTACAGGTGCTGGTGGCGGTTGTGATACCGACGCAGCACTCGCTACCGCTGCCGCTGCCGCTGCTCCCGGCGCGGGACTCGGCACCGCCGCCGCGACGACATTCCGCGGGCGCGGCGAAGCGACCGGCGGCGCCACGGGCTTACCGACAGCGCCCGTCACCGCGCTCGAGTCGAGCACCTTCTGCAGGTTCTGGAGGTGTTGCTGCTGCGCCGGGGGCGGCGGGTTCGAGAGCCCCGTGGGCGTCGAGTTGCGCCGCGGGCGGCTGCCGCTCGCGTCGCCGCCCTTGAAGATGACGGGCTCGATGAGCGACTGTTTGCGCACGCGCGGTGGCGCGGCCGCCGCCGCTGGTGGTTGCTGCTGCGTGGAACCCGTTGCGGCGGGTTTGGTGTAGAGCACGGCGATCGGGGCCGTGAGCGAGGGTACGCGCTGGCGGGGCGGGGCCTGTTGCTGCAGATGCGTCGCGGGATGCGGCGCCCGTTGCTGCTGCTGCTGCTGGTGCGCGGGTTGTCGCGGGGGATGCGGGTGCGGATGCTGCTGGCGCGTTGGCGGCTGCGCGGATCCCGGCCTTGGTCCGTTGACGGGCGGCGTAGTCGAGGGCGGGCGCGACGACGGGCGCGACGACGCCGCGGACGTCATGGCGGGCGATGCAGCCGCGGACGACGACGTGGAGCTGGGCGGGCCGATGCGGTCGCGTCCCGGCCCCACGCCGTTCGTGAAGTTGGCCTCGGTGAATACGGCGGCCTCAACAGCCGCGTTCCGCGCAGCGAGCATGGCGGCGTCGGTCTCGACGAGCTCGTTGTCCTGCGGGAGCGAGAAGATGGCGGACTTGCCGTTCCGGATATCCGCGCGGATCTTGGACGCGAGCGATTTCGCGTGGTTGTTGAGCCGTGCGTTGAGCTCGGGGATGCTCTGCTCGGCAAAGAACTCGGACATGGGCTCGACACGGACGATCCCGCACCTCGGCGTGCTGGCGATGAGGTGGTTGAGGACCGCGTCGCGCTCGAGGATCGCGGGCTGCGGCGGCTGCAGCGGCAGGACCTTGGCGAGGCGGGCGACGACCTTGTCGCGGTTGAAGAAGGCCGTGATCTTGCCGCGCGCCTGCAGCGACTGGAGCTTCTCCTTGTCGAGCGCCTGCCGCGCGAGCGTGCTCTTGCGCACCTGGTCCGCGAACAGCGCCGAGTCGTACGTGTCGTCGATGAAGAGGCGGTAGATGAACACCTCGCGCCGCTGCCCGAGCCGGTACGCGCGTCCGATGGCCTGCTCCTCGTGAACTGCACACGGTCGCCCGCAAGTCAGTCACGATCGTCCCGCTCTCTTGCAATCGCGCGCAGCATACCCGGATTCCACGAGCTGTCGAGGATAATCACGCGGCTCGCCGCAATGAGGTTGATCCCCGTAGCGCCAGCCGTGGTGGAGATGAGGAACACGGAGCACGCGGGGTCGGTCGAGAACCGCTTGATGCCCTTCTCGCGCGCGTCGGGCGACATGGTGCCCTTGATCACGGCGTGCCCGATCCCGTTGTCCTCGAGCGTCTTGGCGACGAAATCGAGCGTCGTCGTGTAGTGCGAGAAGATGAGCGACTTTTCACCGCCGGCGCGCGCCTGCTTGACGATGGCGATCGCCACGCTCAGCTTGTACGAGTGCTCGAGCGACTGGAACCCGGGCTTCGACTCGACGTCGCGCACGAACTGCATGTCCTCGAGGCTGAGGCTGCCGGACTGCGGCGTGGGATCGGCTACATGGTACGGTGAAGGTGAGTTAGTGCGCCAATCGGAGCGAACCCAAGCAAAAGGCGTACACTCCTCGACCGACGCGAGCCCCTGCTCGGCCTCGATCTCGGCGTCGACGTCAATCACGATGCGGCCGTTGGGCTGGACCACCTCGGAGACGAGCGTGTTGGTGCCCGTGGGCACGGGCACCGGCGCGGCGACGACCTCAGCAGCCGCGGCGGTCGCCGACTGGAGCAGCTGGTGCTTCTGCTCGGCCTTTTCGCGGATCTTGGAGCACTGGATGACGGGGTGGGCGAAGATGCGCAAGAGGCTGTGCCCGAGCTTCATGGTGGTCTGCTCGTCGCCGGACACGGTGCGGAACAGGAGGCGGATCACGTCGCGCTGGAGCTGGGTGAGATCGAGGAACAGGACGACCTCGTGGAGCGCGGGGAGCTGGACCTTGAGGATGGAGTTGTCGACGCGGCACACGAACTCGTCGAGCGTCGACGACAGCAGGACCAGGGCGTACTCGGCGGCGCGCTTCTGGACGCCCGAGCACTCGGGGTTCTGGCCCGCCATGATCGGCCGCTTGATCGAGTCGAACTGCGACTCGGACCCGAGCGACCCGGGCGCCACCAGGTTCGACAGCGTGTAGTACTCGCTCAGGTTGTTCTGCAGCGGCGTGCCCGTCAGCGCGATGCGGCCGGCGCGCCCGCTCAGGTGCTCGACGAACATGCGCGTCACCTGCGCTTCGATGTTCTTGGCAATGTGCGCCTCGTCCATGACCAGCAGCGACGCGTCGCCCAGGAGCTTCTGCCGCATCTCGAGGACCAGCGGGTCGACGACGGGCTCGGGCCGCCCGTTCGCCGCCAACGTCGCCGCGTCCGCGCCGCCGCGGTTCGCGGGCATGACGATGGCCTTGAGCCGGAAATACGACACGACGAGGACGCCGCCGCGCTTGTGCCACTTGCGGACGACGTCGGCGCGGTGCTCGATGGTGGCCGTGTCGAGCGCGTACACGTCGAGGCCGAGCGCGTCGCGGCGCGGCTTGTCGACCCACTTCTCGACCTCGGCCTTCCAGTTGGGCGACACGGTTTTCGGGCACGCGACAATGAACCGGCGCGACCGCAGGTGGTCGGGGAGCGCGCAGGGCTGCTGGTGCAGCGCGACCAGGATCGTCGACATGAAGGTCACGATCTGCAGCGACTTGCCGAGCCCCATGGCGTGCGCCAGGATCGCGCCGCTCCGCTCGTCGACCACGCGGCGCCACATGAACTTGACGCCCTGGATCTACACGGTGGTGGGACGTGAGCGCTGGTGTCTCGCGTGCGAAGGTGGGGGTGGGAGCGTACCTGGTGGTTCTGCAGCCGCGACTCGAGGAACTTGGGAATGTACACTGGCGGTCCGCGCGAGGCGACGTTGACCTGGTTCGCAGCGTCAGCAATCGATGCGGGAGCACCACAGGGACCAAGAGATGACGTACGTTGCTCGGCTCGAACAGCTCGGCGAACGCGGCCTCGGACAGCCGGTCGGGGATCGCATGCTGCACGGTGAGCGGCTCGACCGCCAAAATCCGCTCCATGTGGGCGCGGCGCAGCCGCTCGGCCTCCTTTCTGCGCTCGGCGGCCTCGCGCTCGGCCTTGGCGCGCTCGAGGGCAGCGAGCTTGGAATGGAGGTCCTTGACGGCGCGCTCCCACGACTTTTGGAGCGGGAGCGGTCCCTCGCCGCTGCGCGCGATCTCGCCGCACACGGCGTCGTGGTGGGCCTTGAGGAACCAAAGCGCGGCACCCGACGAGCACGAGCGGCGGCCCATGGCGGTCTCGGCGGCGAACTTGAGCACCTCCTCGAGGAGCGACTGCTCGGGCGTGTACCGCTCGAGCAGCGACTGCACGTCGGCGAGCAGCTTGTTCTGCGCGGCCTCCATGGCGCGGCGCGACTCGGCCGACGTGAGCACGCGCGCCGACGAGTCGAGGTGCGCGTCGGTGTCATCGATGAAGTCGGCGTCGTACGGCTCGGCGGTATCCGAGTCCGACGCAGAGAAGGTCGAGGACGCGTCGTCCATGTCCACGTCATCGCCGTCATCCTCACCCTCGGCCCCGTCCTCTTCCTCTTCCGCCACGACCCACAACGACGACGGCGCATCCACGTCCATCCCCTCCTTCTCGCCCGCCTCCACCACCTCGGGCGGCGCGTCGAGAAACTCGAGGATGGCCGCGTTGAGACACGCCGTGTCGACGTAGTAGTCGAGTGCAGACTGGGCGGCGAGGACGGCGGCGAGCGACGTGGTGTTGTCGAGGATCTTGGCCTGGAGCCGCGGGAGCGCCGTCTGGTTGATATCGTCGAGCTCGTCCTGCAGGCGCACGCGGCGCGCGCGGTTGGCGCGGACGAGCGAGGCGCGCGACGCGACGATGCGTGGGCGCTCCGTCTCCTGCCACGTCACGCGCCGGTACACGACGTACTCGTCGAGCGCGGCCTGGCCCTGCGCGCGCGTGTAGGCGGGAGCGGCGGGGGCGGGTGGCCCGGCGGACTCGGACTCGGCCTCGGCCTCGTCGTCGGTTTCGAAGGAAGACGAGTCGAGCTCCATGGGGTCGAGCCCGACGCCGTTGAGCAGGTCGTCGAGCGAGTACGCTTCCTCCTCGTCCTCCTCGTCGTCGCCGGCAGCGGCCTGCGCGCGCTTCTCGAGCTCGGCCAGCTTGTCGAAGAAGAGCGCCATGCCGGTCGTCTCGAGCGGGCCCGCCGGTTCACCGTCACCCTCGTCGTCGCCCACGATGCCGTCCATGGGCTCCGACTCGGCCTCAACCGCCTCCTCCTCGCTGTCAACCTCGGCGTCGAACGAGTCACAGCCGGGGTGCGGCTCGGGGACCAGCGAGTGCGGCGCGCCGAGCGCGCGGGCGACGCGGACGAGCCCGTCGACCGCGGGCGTGACGGCGGTCCCCACAACAACACTGTCAGCGAGCTCGGTGCGGTATGCGGCCGCGCCGAGAGCGAACTGGTGCCACGCGCGCTGCGTGTTGCGGCGGAGGGCCGCGCGGCGGAGCGCGTGCGGATGCTGCCGCTGCGTCGGTGGTGCGGCGGCGGGTGGTGGTGGTGCGAGCGGGAGAAAGTTCACGCGCAGCTGCGGGAACAGCGGGCGCGCGAGATTTAGCGCGCCGATAGGCTCGAGCGTGAGCGCGTGCGTCGCAGCAGCCGAGGCGGGGAACACGGCGGCAACGGCCGAGTCGGCGGACACGCTCGCGGGCGCGGCGAGGTGCACGGCGCGCAGCGGGGAGCCGGTCCCCGCGGTAGTGTGCATGGACCAGGCGAGCACCAGGCGGCCGGTGCCGCGGTCGAGGAAGGTGCGGATGGCGGCATCCGAGGCGGGCGGGAGGTCCGCGACGGGCGCGGTGGTGCCGCCCGAGAAGGTGGCGATGAGCCCGAGGACGGCGTCGACCGCCGCGTCCATGGTGTGTCGTTGGTTCAGAGTGCGTTGCGGCGAGTTGCGATCGCGAGAGAGTGATGCATGGGCGGTGGCGGGGAGGGGGGCAGGAGCGCGGCGGAAGCGGAGACGTTGGCGGCCGGCGGAGACATCACGCGATGATGCAGGCGCCACAAACGCGTCGCGTCCTCGCTCTCTCCGACCCGAGCAAAATCACTGGTAGCATGGAGCACACGCGAGGCGAAGAGGATCAGAGAACTGAAAATTCTATGTTGTTTAATGAAGAGACACACAAGGAGGATGAGGCGGCCGTGGCCGCACCTGGGCGACCACCGACTAGTGCGCGCCGCCCACGGCCAGCGTCGGCGCGGCGGCCACTGGAGCAACAGCCCGAGGCTTGCCGCCCACACGCTCGAGCCCCGGGACCGGGGACCCGCCAATACTCTTGTCACGCGAGAGCCACGGCTGGCACTTGCACTCGCACGAGATTCCGGGGCTCGAGTCATGCCTGTACTCGGCAGGATCGAGGCTTGACATGCACTCCTCCCACTCTTGCGGGGCGCGCCGGCACGAGTACGTGACACCCTCGTACAAGTAGTGCTTCCACAGCCAGTTCGGCTTGCATGTGAACGAGCAGTAAAGGCCGGGCGTGAGGGACTTCTTGTAGTTGCAGTCAAAGTTCATGCGGGACGCTCCGTTCGAGAACCCCTTGCCCATGCGCACGTCAAACTGCTGGCGGTCGTCGGGGCGTTGCCCTGGTTCGATCTTCTCGCACGTGCTGAGTTGGAGGAGTGCAGAACTTGAGCCGACCCAGGGATCGTCTACGATCGTGCTGGTTAGAGCAGCGCCTGAGATTGACGGATCGATTCGATGCGCAGAGAATAACGTACAAACTGCCCCTTGGAGGCACAGATCGAAGTTGAGGTCGGATCGCACTTGACCCTTGTCCTTTCCAGTCGGAAGGTACCAGGCCTGCGCGCGGCTCCCGTTGCTAAAAGCGATTTCGCGCGCACGCACGGCGTGAGATACACCGCGCACAGGCGACAATAGCACGTCTTGACCCGTACCACTTCCACCAGCGGACGGCCGCGCCGTCAAAGGCCTTGCCCTCCGCGACGTCGAGGCAGTAGTCGACGTTGTTGTGGCGGTGGCGGATCCTGGCACGATGGGCGAGTCCAGCGTGAGTTATGGTGATACTACTCCCTATTCTGTGAGATGACGCGTACCAGGCCCAGCCCGTCGTGTCCTCGTAACCGACGGTGTGGTCCGTCTGCGTCAGCTTTCCATCCCAGCGGTTTGAGCAGTCCCACAGTCGCGCAGTTGCCGATTGGCCGTCTAGCCGTGACAGTGGTTGTGATCAGTTCCGAGAACGTGTTGCTCATCGTGTATGGCGGAGAGCGTACTTGCTGTGCCCTCGAAAAACTCGAGGCACGGGCCAGTTGCGCGGACCGAGCTATCAAAACGAGGGTCGTCCAACTGAGGAGCGGTGATAGCGGTCCTACGAGTGGCGAGAGCCAAGCATCCACAAGTGAGAACGTGTTCAAACGCACACGAGGCGGCGGAAGAAACTCGAAACTTACAAAACCTCACGCCAGGCAGCGTCGGCGAGCTGGACGCCGACGGCGAGGGTGGCCAGCACGATGAGGAGCAGGCCCTTGGCCATGGTCGATCGCGATGCGTGATGATTCGTTGCAGAAAGTGGGCGTGAACTGGAGAGCGGCGACCTTCTGCGACCCCGCCGCCCGTTTTATACTCTGCCGAGGTCGCTTGGGGCGGGTCGGCAGTGGAAACCCATGTGGGCGCTGCCGCCACCATCTCGCTCGCGCGCACGCGCACGAAGGTGTGGCGAAGCGGCCGGCGTGCGTGCACGCGCGCGTTACTGGGCCCTCGCGGGCCACCTTGCAGGACTTTTGCGTTGCCCTGTGGCCCGTTTTGGAAGGTCAACCGACCTTGGGCGAGCCAGTGCGGGACATGAGACGCGTCGCAAAAAGGCGTGACCGGCACGCGGGAGGCTTGAAACGCGGACTTGCGAGGCAAAGCTGCTCGAGCCGCAACTCGCGACGGCGGCTCCTCCTCAGCGCAGATGTCTACGCATACGCTAGCGAATGAATGTGACCATGACTAAGTGCAATCGGCCCACGAGCATGGTGTGAGCCGCTCGGCCACTGCGTTCAGACCGTGAAGGTTCACGGATCTGAGCCGCCACGAACGTGCTGATTCCGTCCCTAACGGCATCGCTGCATCGTCGAGACGGCTTGTTCCCTCGTCTTCATCAACGGCAGAAGGGAACTCTATACTTCGCTAGCTATGCTACAACTGGGCGCCCTGAACTTCCCTGGTATATCGCTCGCGCCCGCGAAAGAAGCGCGTCGGCCGGTCTTCGTATGTCCCACGCCACGGGTTGCTTGTGTTGTCGAATCCCACTAGACTCGGGCGAACCGTCAGCATCCGTGGCCGGTAATCGAACGAGCGAGCGGGATGTTGCGTACCCATCGTAGTTTCGCCCGCCATCCACCCGAGTCTTGGTCGCCGTGCTGCGCGGCAAGCTTGCTGGCGGCGAGAAGCAGAGCCGGGTTGACGCGGAGGAAGAAGCGCTTGACGCGCGCGTCGCATTCTTGTTGATCACGGCGTCGATGCTCAAGAAGCGGATGGTCGTCGTCGGATTGTCGCCGTTTTGACTCGGAGCACGGTGGACCAGGCGCCAGCTTTACTAGTGCAGCGCAGCGAGCAAGCGAGGCGTGAGTGATCGATCATCGGCTAATGAGCGGGGGTTGCGGCGACCAGGAAAACACGTTCCATGCTGGACATTGCCCTGCGCCACCGACGCCGACACGACCACGACGCCGACGCCGACTTGGACTCGAGCGCGCGCGCGCGCGTGGCCGAGTGTGAGGGCCGGGTCACGTCACGCACTCCGAGCCTGGAGCTGCACGCGCGGCGCGTCGGTCATGTGGGCAGCGCGCGCGTGCACGTCTTGGTGAGGCGAACGAAGTCGGTTTGATCGGGTTGCGTCAATGTTGAGGGGCATGGCGCTCGGGTGATGAGCATTCAGTGCCATCCGCGGCCACGGCCGCGACCACGGGGAGACCGCGGACACGCATCGAGCAGGGCGGTGGCCACGACGACGCGAAGCGAGCGAGATTGCCGGAGTAGATGGGTGAGAGCGACGAGGAGGAGGATAATGATCAGGACGTGCTCGAGAAGAAGCGATGGTACCAGCACGATCGACAGTTGTTCATGCCGTTTGAACTCGTCGCGCCTACTCGGAGGAACCAAGTTCGCGCGCGTCAGCCCGCCGTATTCGCAGTAACCACTACACGCGGAAGAGGTGGAGCGTACCATCGCGGAAACAAGTCATTGTCGTCGTGCAGCATCGCTGGTCGCGGCGGCGGCGTCAAGGATGGAGGCGAGTACAGGCGCGCGGAGGAAACAGGGCTCAAAGCCGGTCGAGTTGGCTACACGGCGTATGCAGTCGCGCGGCTCGGTCAATATGAGCCGCCGTGCGGATGATCCGTCTCGACTCGGCCACGCGTACCGATATCACCGAGTTGCTGTGTGATCCGCCCGCGGCCGCGGTTCTCGTTGAGCTTGATCTCGTCTCGGTCGACGCGTACATGACTCGGAGCGGTGGTGGAGATGCAGCCGCCGAGGCCGTCCGTGTACGTGTACGAGTACGAGGCGAACAAACAGCTGGCCGCGGACGGGCGAGCAACGACGCGGTAGCTCGTCGTTACGCGGCACGGCGCGCGAACATGAGTCGGATCGATGCGAGCGAGGAGAAGTAGCGCGGATTCCATTTACTGCTGGTCGCGGAGAATAGATGTCAGCGATCACGGACTCGCGCACAGGTGTGATTGTAAGATGAAGGCGCCACGTTCCAGGTCTGCTGCTCGAGTGCTGCTGAGTGTTGTTGGTCGACTCGTTGATGCCGTAGGTCGTCTCGTCGACTCTCGTGGATCGTGATGAGCTCGCAGTCGATCATCCCGCCGTTCATCTCAATCGTGTAGTTCGTAGCCGTGGTCGTCGCCGCTGCGCGAGGCCGAGGTTGCCGATGATCACCGAGCCGTAGCCCTTGATCTCGCGGCGGAGATGCGGCCGAGATGCGCACTCGAGTGCGTGTCGTAGTAATCGTCGGAGTAGTAGCTGCTGGTGCCGTCGCGCGCTGACAGAGCCCCGGCCACGCTCCGTTCGGGGGATTTCCGCCCTCTAGACTCGAACGACGCGTCAGTTTCCCGTGACGACGCGGCGACAAGAGATCGGTAGCGTGCTTTTGGAGTAGTACTCCCGCCAAGTTGGCGCGGCGGCGGAACAAGGCAACGTCAGCGGCGTGAGGATATTGACCTGGATCGACTTGATGCGCTGGCGCGAGGCGGGGGGATCATTTCGTAGACGCACGCAATGGGCCATGGACGCGGCGGCAAATGGAAGCGTTTGCGAGAGAGTGGTCGGACTGTCGCGCGAGTACTTGTTCGAGTCACACACGATGGGTTTCTAGGCCGGAGCAACGAGCGAGCAAGTTGTGAGTGATTGGTCGTGCTCACGCGGTTTGCGACCTGAAGCGATGACACGTCCCAGGCTGATGGTGACCTTCGACCCCGCCGCGTGACGCTCGCCGCCGACTTGAGCTGGCCGTTCGCGTCGCGGCGAGGCGCGGCGTGTCGTGGCTGGCCGGAGCTTGGTGTTCGACGCGCGCGTGATATTGTCGCGGAAGTCGAGTCGTCGTCGTCGTTGAGAGCACAGCACCGTGTTGAGCATGAGCTGGGCCGAGGACTGCTGTCGATGTGTCGAGGATCGAGATGGAGGCGGCCGTTGTTATTCTAGAACGAGCGCGCGACGTCGAGGCGACCTGCCGCTTGAAGTAGTCGAAGCAGCGGAAGTTGTTGAGCTTCGACCACGACGGCGGCGAGTACGTGAGGCTCACCCCGGCCCGACCCGACCCGGCGGCGTGCGTAGTCTTGGTCGGCCGAGAAGTCGTGTGTTGTGCTCGCCCTAGCTCCGGGCGACGCGTCAGTTACGATTCTGTTGATGGCGACCGACTCTTCGCGTACCATATACGCTACCGCTTGTTCGAGTTGCGCACTTGCCGTGCGTGGTCTTGGGGATGGACGACGACGATGGCCAGCTTGGACTGCTGCTGCTGCTCCTTGCTGGACGATCCGCGAACCGAGCGAGTCATGATGGTCACGACCATGGCCATGGCCGTGGCCGCGCGCTCGATCTCGACCAACGAGCGAGTCCTCGAACCAGTGTGTGCGTGTCGAGCTTCTCGATGAGCGCGAGCTTCTTGATGAACGCGAGCCGTCCCATGCCCGATGCTGCTGCCCTTGAACGCGCGCGTACTGGTTCTCAGGTCGTCGTGTGTTGCCGGTGAGCACGAGTCGCCGGAATCGAGAGTCACGGCGAGGATCTGTAGAAAAGCAGCAACAGCAGGATGCGAGTGATCATCAGCGATACTTTTCGTGGACGACCAATGACAATGCGACGACACGTACCATCCATGCAGGGCAATGTACGCCGCCCGCCGTCCTGGACTCGCGCCGCGCTGCTGCGCGGTCAGTCGAGCCGTCGAGCGTCATGCCTTACGTGGAACGTGAGCGTTGAGCGTTGAGCGCGGCCGACTTGAGGCGTCGTCGCAGCGTGTTGCCGTAGTAGTCGAGCGACTCGGTCACTCGAACTTGCGCGCACAACCCCCGCCGCGGGCAGCCGCGCAACGGTTACTACGGGATCGGACGTGGGTAAGCGACGGGTGCATGGCGGCCACGAACAGGCCATGGACACGTACTGCCGTTGTGCTTGAGGCAAACGTCGAAAGGAAGCGGTCTTGCTGCCGCGAGAACTGGGCGAGAAACACGAGGAGCAGTTGATGGTCGCGGAACAGCCCGTCGACGCAGCCGCGGCCAGCACAGCCGAGCGCGATCTTGAAGTCGTCGCTGCTACGCGGAAGCCGCCGACCCAGGTCAGTGACAAGCCGAACGATGGGTGTTGTGAAAACGCGCGTACCATCACCGAGCCGCTGCCGCCGCAATCTGGATCCACGCGATCCGCGCCGAGCTTGACCTGCATCTTGACGCATCGATCCCGGACGGCGACGCGTATCCGGGGAGTGCGCCACGAGTCGGAGCACGTACCAGCCGATTTTGATGAGGAGTGCGGATCCCTGCCAGAAACGACGTGCGTCGCGTCAGCAGATGTCGCGTAGCCTGTCCTTGGCGTACCGGAAGTAGCAAAGCTGCCGAGCATGCCTGAGGACCCGCGGAGGCGAAGAGTGGGATGCGGAGGGCGCGTGGCGACGCTGGGTCGATATACACGGGTAGATGCGTGGGTCGGCATCGACGGCGACCCATGGACTCGACCGTCTGCGTACCGGGCTTGATCGGAGCGGATGGCGCCGCACGGCGTTGCGAAGAGAGTGCCGCCACCCCATGTGTCCCGTGCGACGAGCAATAGTGGTACGCGGAGCTCTGGACGGTGACCGACCGCGTTGATCGAGCGGCCTGCTCGCGCGCGTCGACACGCGCGCACCTCGGTACGGGCGGCGTGTGCGTCGAGTAGTTGCGGGCAGCGTTGCAGCGGTGCGCGTGCGGAAGGGGGAGATTCGATGGCATCGCGGGGAATCAATAAGTGTGATGAGAGAGGAAGCTTGCTCGACGCGTCGGCGCGACGCGTTTCTGGATACAAGCGTGTGCGACGCGTCTTCGGTGGCTGCGAGACAATTTTGCGCGCGCACCTGACTCCCTGTGACCGTGAAGCGAGGAGTTTTTCGCCTCGCATCGACGTGAAGAGCAACTGAACAAGTATCCACCAAGTCCTTTGCGTCGGTACTTGCGCCAATCGCAAGCACTCGATGGTGCCGCGAAAGGGTCCAAGGCCGCGTCTCAGCGCGAGCGCGTTGCGCCACAGCCGCACGGCACGCGCCATGGCGTCACCCCGCTTCTCACGCACGCTCACCACGGCGGCCGTCCCGCCTCCAGCTCTCCGCCTCGCCGGCGCGTTCACAGGCGTCCCGCGGTATCATGGACCGCATCGAACCTGCGCGACTGCCCGCAACGGCGCTCCCGCGGCCGCCCCGACAGGCTACCGCCCTCTGCGCGTTCGGGACCCGCATTGCCGGTGTTGCGGGCACAGCGGCCTCGACCGGCACCCGTGAGCTTGAGAGACATTGTCCACGACGCGCTGGGGCAGTCATGCGAGCGAGGATCCGGCTCAGGGACGACCGACGTCCCGGACCTGCTCCGACCTGCCGATGCGCCCCATCGTTTCCGCCTCCAGCACTCGCACCGCAGACTCGCCGGCATCCACATAGCATCCCCATGGTCTTCATGGCGCTCACGAACGAGTCCGGCGGCCCGAGCCGTGTCGCGGCAACACGTCCGTCCCGGCCTGCAGCGGGCCACTTGCCTAACGGCTCCATCGCGTCGCCGCTGGGCTCGATGGCGGCCGTCTTCCATTTTGCTCCATGAGATCGAGGAGATTGAGGTGAGTTTGGATCGGCAAGCGCTGCAACTGCTTCCTGACGTCCGAGGACGCGTTCCGACGCAACACGCACGCCCGCCCTTGCCTTCGCAAACACGCGTCGTCTCCGCGTCGCCTCACGCGATCCTCGCGTCTCGACTTTTTGATGCACTCGCCGACCATGCTTGAGCGTTGCTTGGCTGAAGCCTGGGCTGAAGTGCT
This sequence comes from Blastocladiella emersonii ATCC 22665, assembly GCA_025594325.1. Lineage (NCBI taxonomy): Eukaryota > Fungi > Blastocladiomycota > Blastocladiomycetes > Blastocladiales > Blastocladiaceae > Blastocladiella > Blastocladiella emersonii. The sequence goes on along the minus strand of JANHCV010000009.1, from coordinate 602,309 downwards.
GCCCGCGACGCTCACGGTGGGACGTCGGTGAGCCCGGGCCCGCCATGAACGCCGCCACGTCAAGCCGGCGGTCCCCGCTCTCCCCCTGATGCCGCTCTGCCGCGAACGCATCGAATGGAAATCTACAATCACTTGCTGCATTATGTCTCCCGAGTGTCCTCCATGCCCTGGCCGCCGTGGACCGGCTGGATCCGGCACTGGCAGCACTGAGCGTGTCGCGCGGCCGCACCGTGCCCCGCCTGAGCTCCGTGGCGTCAATCGTTACACGCACCGTGCTGACAGGCTCTCGCGCATCCGCGCGCCACGGTTTGAGGTCTGGATCGCCTTCGCGGTCGTCTTCCTGCGCTTGCGTGCGCGTGCGAGCCGAGGCCCTGCTCGTCCGCGTCGCTGTGTCGGTCTGGCGCATGGGCTTCAGCAGTCCACCGCCGCCTCGCGCGTGGACCTAGAGACACGTTTTGGACTCGGACGCGACACCTCCACGGCGGGGTGGACTGCGTGAGACGTTGCTGCGAGACGTCCCGTGTTAGTCACTCGCGTCGCTGACCAAGGTCTCGAACTCTTGCCGCTTCGGCCTGCTCTCGGCAACCACCGGACGACAGAGTACCGCATACATTCACCGTATCCGTGCACACCCTGCTCTTGTCGCCAAACTCACATATAAAACTCCGGACTCTCAAGCCGCCCACGCTGCTCCACCTTACCGTTCGCCACGGCGGCCTTGGTCGTTAATCTCCATGGAAATCAGCACGGGCCTGTCGCGGAGCACCGGCAGCACGTATATTATGGTCATCGTCGACTGATCCTTTATGATGACGCGCTTCATCCTGCTTGCTGTGCTTCCAAACCCAGTCACGACCGCCGACGCGTTCCTCGAGTACGCGGTGCGACCGCATGGGCTGCTCAACGACATCATGTCGGACCGCGGGCCGCAGTTCATGTCGCGGTTCTGGTCGGCCATGCGCGACGACCAAGCCTGCTGAAGCGGGCGGAGCCAACAGGCGCCACGATCGTGGGACGCGACGTGTCCTCGCTCTCCCTGACTTGGGTAAATAACTTGCGGCACGCACGCGGCGAAAAGAGATTCAGTGAACTGTAAGATTCTATGTCCTTTGATGAGGAGAAACGCAAGATCGAGGAGACCATAGCCGCACAAACGAAAGACGAGCGGTCAGTGACGGCTGCGGACCTCCAGGGTCGGCGCAGCCGTTGACTGCCGGCGAGGAGCAGCCGTCTTGGTGGCTGTCTTGGTGGCGTTGGGAGCGACGAACCGACCATTCTCGCCCAGGCGCAGGATGATGACGGAACTCGCGCCCTCCGTGCCCTTGCCGCCTGCTTCGGCGGAACGAGCGGCAGCGCACGTACACTGGCACGGGGCCCCGGGGCCCCAGTCGTGCGGGTACTGCGCCGGGTTGAGGCTCGAGATGCACTCGTCCATACCAGTCGAGGGGCGGCGCCGGCACGAGTACGTGACGCCGTCGTACCAGTACTGCTTCCACTTCTCGTTGGTCTTGCAGCTGAAGGTGCACTCTGGGTCTGTGCCCAAAGCGTACTCGCAGTCGTTGCGCATGTGCACCCAGCCGTCCGAGTACCCCTTGCCCATGGCCAAACCGAACAGTTGATAATCACTCACGTCGACGCAGGGCGCGAGCCGAAGACTGACACGGTTCCAATGCATCCTGAGGTAGTCTGCGACGTCTCCACTGGTTAGTAGGGCTCCCATTGATATAATGGGGGACGGAACCCGCACCTTCATACGTGTCAATACAAAGCGAGTAGTCGAGGTCCGTCCGGATCACACCAGTCTTGCCGCCAGTCGGAATGTACCATGCCTGGGCCCGCGAACCGTTGCTATATAGGCAGGTTTCGGGATACATCAGGTGAGCGATCGCAACGGGAGGCGACCCGAGGACAATGACGAGCGTACCACTTCCACCATCGAATGAGCTTGCGCTCGGTGCCGTCGCCGTCAGTGACATCGAGGCAGTAGTCGACATTGTTGTGGCGGTGACGGATCCTGTTAGGCACAGCAAACCAAGCGTGAGTTCCAGTGTTTCGACAGCTTTTGCTTCGAGATGATGCGCACCAGGCCCAGCCCGACGTGTCCTCGTAGCCGACCGTGTGGTCGTGCGGCGACCGCTTCCCATCCCAGCGATTCGAGCAATCCCACAGCTGCGCATCGGCCGACTCGCCGTCTGGACGTTACGACAAATTCGTGTCAGCCTTCAGCCCCGTCTCGACTCGTCTTGTCCGCAGAATGTCAGTGAAACATACTCGCCGTGGCCTCCGAGAAGTCGAGGCACGGGCCAGAAGTGCGGAATGAGGAATGGGTCCACTTGTTCAGCCCCGTCACGGTGACAGCGGTCCTATGATTGACGAGCGACAGCCGAGGATCAGGCACGTTTGAATGAACAGCGGCGAGGGAAGCGACTCGACACTTACTGGACCTCGCGCCAGGCAGCGTCGGCGAGCTGGACGCCGACGGCGAGGGTGGCCAGCACGATGAAGAGCAGGCCCTTGGTCATGGTCGATCGTGATGCGTGATGATTCGTTGCAAAAAGGTGTGCTTTGACTGAGGAGAGGCGACTTTCTGCGACTCCGTCGCCCGTTTTATACTCTGCCGAGGTCGCTCGAAGCGGAGCGCTAGCGAAAACCCATGTGGGCGCTGCCGCGTTCCCCTCGCGCGCGTGGAGAACGGTGCGCGTGCACGCGAGCCGGATCTGCACCTGCTGACCGGCTCGTGCTGGGCCCGCGAGGGCCACCTCGCTAAAACGTGGAGGCACCCGCCAGCTTGCTTTGGAAAGCCGACTGACCCTACGGCGGCCAGCGCGAGACAGGAGACGCGTCGCGAAATGGCGTGACTGGCACGCGGGAGGCTTGAAACGTGCGACGCGCGCCTTCTCGGCCGGCGAAAGCACCCCCTGCCGGCGACTGGTCTCCCCTTGCAACGTTGGCATTTCCCTTGAACGAATGAACGTCTCCATGCAATCGAATCCGGGCACGGTCGAGCATGTCTGGACGCTCCCGCCTACCCGACGTCCGGCGCCGCGGTGATCGCCAGCTTGCCCAATCCAGCGCCACGCCGTCGGTCAAGCGCGACTTGCTCGCCGAGCAGACCCTCCACATCGCCGAGCTTGACCCGCTCGCCTCGTCCGCCACGACTGCCGCCTCGGCGCTCGCCCGCATGAAGGCGCCACCGGGTCTGGCCACGACCGTCACCGCTAGCGCGGCGGCCGCCACCTCGACCTCCAAGCCGCTGTCGTCGTTCTTCAACAAGTTCGCCGGCCAGGTCGTCGACGCGCTCGCGGTGCCCTTCAAGTGCCTCCGCGCCTGGGCGTCGCTGCTCAGCCTGTCTGGGGTACGTTCTCTCGACTCAATGGTTTTTCTCATGACCCGCCATGCTCACGCACCCTCCTCTCGCATCGCCCAGACCCCCGTCGCTCCGCTCACGGTCCCCGAGCAGCAGCTGCACCTCGAGATCGACACCGCCGCTGTCAAGATCTCGACCTCCATCACCTCGGCCTCGGCCGTCAAGCCGGCCAAGCCGTTCAAGACGCCCAAGGACTCGAAGCTGCGTCGCGCCGCTCGCTTCGCCTTCAACAAGGTCGCGGGCATCGTCACGCGCGCCGACGGTCTCGACCAGGGCGACGCGTCGGCGGGCGCCCAGGCCGCCCGCGTCGTGCTCGAGGTCCCGTCGCGCGACCTCGCCAAGGCGCTGACCGCGCTCGCCGTGCCCGAGCTCGTCAAGACCGTCGATAACGTCCGCGCGGCCGCCCGCGGCGTCGGGTCGGCTGACCCCAAGGTGCTCGGGTCCGCCGTGGCCAAGGCCCTCGGGGAAAACAACAAGACCACGGTACACAACGGGATTTACAACTTTGTCAAGATGTCGGTCAAGAGCGCCGCGTCGCTGGACGATGCGGTCGTCCAGAAGTGGATCAGGGTGGCCGAGGTACTTCGCTCTCGCCTCAAGTCGCCCGCATCGAGAGCCCGCCCACTCACACACTCAACACGCGCGCGATACCAGCACTGCCTCCGGTCGAACTCGGATTTTTCGACGCTCAACGCGATCAGCCTCGCGCTCGAGTTCATCGACGCCGACAAGGCGTTCAAGATGGCGCCGCACGAGCGCCGCGCGCTCAAGCGCATCCTGGCGCTCAACAACGTGTGCGACAAGACCAAGGGCATCAAGATGCTCATGGAGAACAAGATGATGGCCGCGACGTCGGCCAACTGCACGCCCCGCATGGTGCCGCTCGTCGCGCCCGTGCTGGCGACGCTGTGCACGGCCGAGGTGTCGACCGTCGACGGGTCGTATGCCAAGAACGTGGCCAAGGCGGTCGAGTTCTTTGGCCACATCGAGATGCCTCTGATCGCGCCCGCACCCGACGCCGTGTTCGTGGCCGTGGCGGCGCTGATCTGATGGAGGGAGGGAGGAATGGAGGGAGCGCGTGTACGCGCTCCGAGTCGAGTGGGTGTCGGTTGTGTATGTATTTGTATCGTTCGAACCTAGTGTACTATATAATTAGCTTTGCTTTCAACTTGAACCTCTTGGCCGCTCTCCGCGATTGGGAAGTCGCTCGTGTCTCTCGGCTCCCCCTCGCGCGTGCGAGGACGCGTCGCGAAAAGGCGTGACCGGCGCTCGCGGATGAAACGCGAGCCGAGAGACAACTTTCCATCCCGGCCACTTTGCGCACCCGCCTCCCCTTCCCACGGGTCCCTGCCGACGCGGATGCAAGCAAATGGAAAGCAACTGGATGCAACGCGCAGCGCGCCGCAGCCGCCACGCATAGCTCCGCGAAAGTGGAGCCTGCCCTCATGTCGGCGTCCCGACGCCTCGCGGCTCGAGCGACTGGATCTAGCGCAGTGGCTAGCGCTGGCGTCGAGATCGCGCCGAGTGCCCCTGCCGACGCTTCAGGAAGGTGGCGTCTAGCTCCGTGCGCCAGCTGGCGTATGGAGCTAGGCGCCGCGCCGACCAGCGAGGGAGCCAAGGTGCGCGCGTGGCCGCGATCGGGATCCCGCCGCCGCCGCACCGGAACTGGAGCTGAAGGCTAGATCCATTCGCGGCGCGTCCCTTCCACCGTCACGACGCCGACGGGATCCGCCATCGATCGGCAAAGGAGGCAAGCTGCGCACCGCGGCCGCTCACCGTGGCTGCGGAAGTGGATCTACGCGCTAGCTTCGCGTCGTGCTCCGCGTCCTTCTCGCCGCCTTCCTCGCTGGATCCCGACCCGAGCGCGTCGCCGACTGCCGCCACTCGCTGCTCGCCGCCTCCGCCCTCGCCGTCCCCGCCCTCGACCCGGCCCGCCGATAAATACCGGCCGCCGCCCCGCATCCCTCCCTCTCGATTCGACAGCGAGCACCTCCCAGTCCTCTCTCCCCTCCCTTGCACCCTTGCACACCTCCGCCTGCGCCTTCGGTCGCACAGCCTCCCCTCCTCTCCCCACCACCCACCCCCTCCTTCACCATGACTGGCTACGGCTACGGCGACGACTCGTACGGCAGCTACGACTCGGGCTACTACGGCGACGACTCGAAGGGCTACGACTCGGGCTACTACGGCGACGACTCGAAGGGCTACGACTCGGGCTACTACGGCGACGACTCGAAGGGCTACGACTCCGGGTACTACGGCGACGACTCGAAGGGCTACGACTCGGGCTACTACGGCGACGACTCGAAGGGCTACGACTCGGGCTACTACGGCGACGACTCGTACGGCTACGACTCGGGCTACTACGGCGACGACTCGTACGGCTACGATTCCGGCTACTATGGCGATGACTCCAAGGGCTACGACTCGGGCTACTACGGCGACGACTCCAAGGGCTACGACTCGGGCTACTACGGCGACGACTCGAAGGGCTACGACTCGGGCTACTACGGCGACGACTCGAAGGGCTACGACTCGGGCTACTACGGCGACGACTCGAAGGGCTACGACTCCGGGTACTACGGCGACGACTCGAAGGGCTACGACTCGGGCTACTACGGCGACGACTCGAAGGGCTACGACTCGGGCTACTACGGCGACGACTCGAAGGGCTACGACTCGGGCTACTACGGCGACGACTCGTACGGCTACGACTCGGGCTACTACGGCGACGACTCGTACGGCTACGATTCCGGCTACTATGGCGATGACTCCAAGGGCTACGACTCGGGCTACTACGGCGACGACTCCAAGGGCTACGACTCGGGCTACTACGGCGACGACTCGAAGGGCTACGACTCGGGCTACTACGGCGACGACTCGAAGGGCTACGACTCCGGGTACTACGGCGACGACTCGTACGGCTCGTACGACTCGGGCTACTACGGCGACGGCTGCCACTAAGCCCCTCGCGACCGTCTGGCCTCCCCCCTCTTTGCTCTTCTTCCTGCTCTCCTCCCTTTGTCGGTTCTCCCTCCCTCCTCGTTGTTCTCTCGCCTTCTCCCCCTCGCTCCTGTCGCCTATCGCCGCTTGTCGGTAATAAAGCTGCGGTTGAGCTTTCTCCATCATCGTTCTCTCTCGTGTGTGATCTGATCAAGGATGACGGAGCGGTTGATCGTTCGCGATTCGCGACCGCGTCGCTGGAAATTGACCATACTATGATAAGTCGCGTTCTGAGTCGCGCCCTTGACCTTGACCTTCGCCGCGCGAGAGCACCTGCTGTGCCCCGCGCTAGCCTTCAGCTGAGAAGTCATGAGCAAGTTGCTTTTCGGCAAGTTTGCGCTGCTGAGCTTCTGCTTGAGTTGCGCGCCTCGCCGCCTTCAAGGTGTCGCGCGCGCTGGCCAAGGCCAAGGTAGCACTGATCGCGAGCTGACCCTGGCCACCGTCGCCTGTGAGTTTTAAACGAGCTCTCGAGTCTCCAAGCTTGTCCAAGGCTTCTTTCAATCCACCGCTTCGTGTCCGCGCCCGGTCGCTACGTTCGCTCTTTGCGTCAGTCCAAAGTCCCGATCCAGACGAGTCGCCAGTGCGCTGTGGAGCACCGTCTCTGAGGAGCCGCTTGTCGCCAAAGTCAAGCTCGCGCTGTAGCGCGGCTCCTCACTCGTCTTCGCTCAGTCTGAGTCTGGCCCATCAAACCTGCAGCGTCCGTTGGTACTCAACCCTTGCGCGCACCTTGGGGTTGCTCATGAGCACGTTGCTTCCTCGACTAGATTGCGTCGCGCACCTCGCTGCGGACCGAGCTGAACGCGCGCCGACCATGGCCATCGTATCGTCGCGCGGATCGCGAGCTGTCTGACCCTGGCCACCGTCGCCTGCGAGTTTGAAACGAGCTCTCTAGTCTCCTCGCCCGCCCGACACCTCTGTATCCACCAATTCGTGTCCGCGCCTGGTCGCTACATCAGTTTTTCGCGTCGGTCCGTGGTCTCGATGCGGCCGAGCCGGCGGCGCACGACACACGCCGAGGCCCGCCTCCCGCGTCACCTCGCGCGTCTCCTCGCCTGCTTGCCCCTGCGCGCGCCTCGTCGACGTGGCTCACTTCAGTTGATGTTGGAGTTGACGGAGCGGTAGCGAGAGTGAAATTATGCAGATGTGTATTCAAAAACCCCGTCCTACCACTCCTAGATATCAACCTTACGCGACGCGGGCGGCGCGTGCTCAGCCGCCGTCGGAGACACGGGCATCGCCTCGCGCGGCGTCTTGGCCGCGTGGGGCGCCTGGAGGAGCATACGGTTGAGCGCCGCCACGAACGCGCGGGCGCTGGCCATGACCACGTCCGTGTCGGTCGCGGTGCCGTTGTAGTGTACGTGTGGCGCGGCCTCGTTGGCGAGCTTGACAGCGACCTGGCCGAGCGCGTCACCGTCGCCGCCGGCGGAGACAGCGCGGACCTCGTAGTGGAGGAGGTTGATAGAGACCTCGACAAGTCGCTCGACGGCCTTGAAGATGGCGTGGATGGGACCGTTGCGCGAGATGGCCGCGTCGACGAGGACGGTCTCGCCCTCGGCGCGGTACACGACGAGCTCGACGGTCGCGGTGGCGATGACGCCGGTGCCCGACGAGACCTGGACGCTGCGCAGCTCGATGGCGGGCTGCTGCAGGACGCCGAGCTCGTCCTCGACGATGGCGACAATGTCCGAGTCGGTCACGGCCTTCTTGGCGTCGGCGGTGCGCTTGAACCGGGCGAACGAGCGCTGAAACTCGTCCTCGGTCAGCGAGTACCCGAGCTGCTGGATGCGGGTGCGGAAGGCGTTGCGGCCCGAGTGCTTGCCGAGGACGAGGGCGTTGGAGGGGACGCCGACGGTCGCCGGGTCAATGATCTCGTACGTGGCGGCGTGCTTGAGAACGCCGTCCTGGTGGATACCCGACTCGTGCGCGAAGGCGTTGGCGCCGACAATCGCCTTGTTGGGCTGCACGACCATGCCCGTGCGCTGCGACACGAGCTGCGACGTGCGGAAGATCTGCTTGGTGTCGATGAGCGTGGTCACGGGGAACGACTTCGGGTGCGTGCACAGCGCCATGACCACCTCCTCGGCGGACGTGTTGCCCGCGCGCTCGCCGATCCCGTTGATGGTGACCTCGACCTGGCGCGCGCCGGCGCGCACGCCCGCGAGCGTGTTGGCGGTGGCGAGCCCGAGGTCGTTGTGGCAGTGCGTCGACCAGATCACCTTGCCGGCGCCGGGCGTGTGCGCGATCAGGTACGCGATGAGCCGGCCGTAGTCCTCGGGCGTGTTGTACCCGACCGTGTCGGGGATGTTGAGGACCGTGGCGCCCGCGTCGATCACGGCGCCGAGCACGCGGCACAGAAAGTCGGGGTCGGACCGGCCCGCGTCCTCGGGCGAGAACTCGACGTCGTCGACGAGCGAGCGCGCGAAGGCGACGGCCTCGGTGGCGCGGCGCACGCACTCGTCGCGCGAGATGCGCAGCTTGTGCTCGAGGTGGATGTCGCTCGTCGCCAGAAACGTGTGGATCCGGTGCAGCGGCGCGTGGTGGACGGCGTCGTAGGCGCGCTGGATGTCGCCGCGCGTCGCGCGGGCCAGGCCGCAGATGCGCATGGGGCGGCCGATGCGCTCGCGGTTGACCATGAGCGGGCCGACCTCGCGCGCGATGCGGGCCACGGCCTCAAAGTCGCCGTCGGACGCGATCGGGAACCCGGCCTCGCAGATGTCGACGCCCAGCTTGGACAGCTGCCGCGCAATCTCCACCTTCTCGGTGACGTGCAGCGTGACCCCGGGACTCTGCTCGCCGTCGCGCAGCGTCGAGTCGAAGATGTACAGGTGCTCCTTGGCCGCCGCGTGCGCGAGCTCGCCGTCGTCGGCGTCGGATCCGTGCTGCCGGTTGGGGATGTGCGCCATGGTGGCCGTTGATGCGTAGCAAGGTGGTTGGTCAAGAGAGAGCGGGGACGCCTCCCGAGGTCCGCTCGCTATTTGTATCGCCCGATAACACTCTCAAGGCCGGGCCTGTCCGGGTCGATCGTCGACTTGGACGAGCGGCTTTCACGGCGACGCGGTCGGCGAGCGTGTCACGCCTCACGTGCCCTCGCGTCTCATTGGCCGCGCGCGAAATACGCTCAGCCGACCACGTTTCCGCCGGCCAATCAAACGCGGCGCGTTCTCGCCGGAAATAGCCGCACGCGCTCGCGTGACCAATGTCTCGCGCCGTGAGACGCGTCGCGCCGCGCGGATGTCTCGCACCGCCACCACGCCCGGGCAGCCGGAAGCACGTCCGTCGCAGCGTCGGATCGCGCGCGGCGCATCGCGAGACACTCTTGGAGGTGCGCGCAAATTGCATGTGTCGCAAGGTGCAGGGGAGGGCCAAAGCTCAGCGCATGTTCTGCGCTACGCCCCACGGCGCCCCGCTTTCTAGATCGTGCACCGCGATCCCCCTCTCGCTCGCGCATGAATGAAACGACTCCATGAACCGCAACCGCCACCACGACGGGTCCCGCCACCAACAACATGAATGACCCGCACACCATCACGTTCCCGTACCCGGCCGCGACCGCGGACCGGCTCAACATGCTCACGGCGGCGTACGCGGCGATCCAGAGCATCAGCCTCGTGTGGCAGCTCGCGCCGCTCGTCCCGATCGTCCGCTGGTCGCGCCACGTCTACATCCAGCGGCACCACCTGCCCGTCCTGCTCATCCGGTCGGTCGTCGCCACGGCGCTCAGCTTGTTCATCGTACGCTGCTACCCTCTCGAACGCCTACCCGCGACTCATCAGATGCAGGGGCGACTCTGTAGGTCCACGCGATGCCCGTGTGGCACCCGCTGTTCGGCGCGCGGATCCCGACCATGTTCGTGAGCTGCCGGCAGTTCTTCATCGTGGTGAACCTCGCGTACGCGTCGGGCACCGTGCTCGAGATCTTCAACCTGCTGCACATCTGGATGCTGCTGCGCCTCGACTACTTCCAGTCGGGCCACGCCGTTCACGCGTCGTCGGGCGGCGGCGGCGGCGCCTCGTCGCTCTCCAGCAACGTGGGCAGCAGCAAGCAGCCGCTCGAGTACAAGGAAGTTGGCGTGCCCGCGCACCACCTCAAGCTGTCGCGCCGTGAGACGCTGCTGCTCAGCGTCGCCCTCGCCATGTACCACGTCGACGGCGTCGCGCTCAGCACCTCGACGCGCATCCTGCGCCCGACGGGCATGTCCAACACGTTCCCGGTCCTGACCGTCGCGCAGGCCGTCCGGTGGCGCGCCTTCGCCGTCGGCACCGCCCTCGTCGTCGCCGTGTTCCTGCTCAGCATGGGCGTACACGCGCTGATCGACGGGCCCGACATCCTGCCGCAGGCCGACGAGCTCATGTGCGAGCTGCCCCTGTACCTGCCGCTCTCCGCGCTCGTCGGGCTACACGCCACGGTCTCGGCGATCATCTTCTCGATCGTGGGCGCGCCGCGCCGCGGGTACACGACCGAGATGAACGCGTTCCGGACCAAGCTCGCGTGGTCGCTGTGCGTCGCCTTCGCCGCGATGCCGCTGTTCCTGCTGACGGGCATCCCGATCGCCTCCCTCGCGGGGATCGCGGGACGGTGCGGGCCGTGGCTGTGGGCGCTCGTCTACGAGATCTTCGCGGGCACGCTGCGGTGCTGGGAACCCGTCTACTCGGTGTGGCGGTCGCACCGCCGCGACCGCCTGCGCGCCATGCACACGCCCGAGGCCAAGCTGCGCCGCGTCCTCCACGACGCGGGGCAGCTCCAGGCGCTCGTCGAGCATTGCGCGAAACACTTTTGCCCCGAACTCGCCCTCTTCTACCGCGACTACATTCACCTCATCGAGCGCGCGGGCAAGTCGGGCGGCGGTGGCGGCGCGGCGAGTAGCGCGGGGACCATGGCGCACCGCGATCGGCGGACGTCGTTTCTCAACCGCAGCGGCGGGACGACACCGCTCGGGACGCACCGCGGGTCGGCGGGCGCTGGGACCGGAAACCGCGCGGGTCATCGTGGTAGCAACACGGGCGCGCCGCCGCCGACGCCGTCGGTCCGCCACGACCCGGCCGTCGGGACCAACTCGTCGTCGTCGCACAGCGGCAGCGGTCCCGTCCCGGATCCCACTGGCGGGAGCAGCAGCCGGCGGAACACGGGCGGCCTTACGACATCGCCGTCGAGCACGGGCCTCTCGCCATCGCCCTCATTCACGAACGGCGGCTCGACGACGCAAGTCCCGCGGCACAGCACCGGCGCGTTCTGGGAGCCCCTCCTGCACCGGATCCTGACCGTCGGGTCGCTGTCCGCGTCAACCGCCGCGCCGACCGCGCCCACGTCGCCGACGGATGACACGCCGCTGCAGCCGCCGGCGGCGGGGCTCGGGATGGCGACGCTGGGCGTCGGCGGGAACCGGTCCACGTCGACCACGACGGTCGTGCCTTCGGCGGCGGGCGCGGGCGGGAGCTCGCCGGGTACACTTTCGCGACGGCCGCCCGCGACGGGTCCCGCGGCGGGTCCCGCGGCGCTCGTTGCCGCGCTCGCCAACACGTCGGGCAACGCGTCATCTCTCCTGTCCGCGGGCCACACGAGCCGCGGGTGCACGGGCGCCGATTCGACGACCATGGAGGACATGCTCCCGACGTCCTCCTCCGCGAGCGGCGGAGCAGCGGCCGCCGTGACGATCCCGTTCTTCGACCCGACCGAGTTCGCCGGCCCCCCACCTCCCGCGGACGCGGACGTGCCCGACGTGCACCCGGGGGACCCGGTGCACGTGCGGCTCAAGTACTTTCTCGGGCGGTACATCAAGCAGGGGTCGCCGCGCGAGCTCAACATCAGCTCCGAGGCGCGCATGCGGTACGTGCTGGCGGTGCGCGATGCCAATTACCCGCAGTGTCTCGACGCCCTAGACGCGGTCGCGCGCGAGGTGTTCCGGCTCATGCTTGATAGCGTGTTTGCCGGGTTCGAAGCCGCGGCGGCGAATGGCGGCGCGAGGGCGGCGGGTGGAGGGGAAGGGCCGAGGCGGAACGGGATGCCGGCGAGCTCGCGCAAGATGAGCCGGATGAGCACCACGTAGACATCGAATATATGCGCGTGTGTGTACACTCAGACCCCATCCACATGCTTGGCCACGCGCCGCACCACCGTCTCCTTGCCGAGCAGAACCAGCGTGTCGGGGAGCCCGGCGCCGACGCGCGTCCCCGTCGCCATGCACCGGAGCGCGAGCATGGCCACGTTCTTGGACACGCCGACAGCCTTGGCGAGGTCCGCGATCACGCCGGTCCACGCATCGGCCGTCGTCGGGTAACTAGTGGAAACGGCGTCGAGCGTGGCGCGCGCGAGCTTGGCGAGGTGCGGGATCGACGCGAGCAGGTCCGACGACTCGGTGCCGGGCACCGAAAAGTCTGGGTCGGACCAAAAGTACGGCGACTTGCTCACAATTTCGGGGACGCGGTGTAGGCGGGTCTATCGCGGACGGTCGGGTCAGAGCGTGGTCGAACACGAGTGCAGTCAGTGAAGCGCACCGAGATGAGCCCGAGAACGTCCTGGAGGTACGCGTCGGACACGCCCTTGGCAACAGGCTCGGGGATCCGGGTGCGGAGGTCGGCGACGAGGGCGGGGTCGTGCTTCTTGACGAGCTGGGCGAAGTGGGCCTTCTGGAGCCAGTCGAGGCGGTCAAAGTGGACGACGGCGGGGGAGACGTGGAGGCGCTTGAGGTCGAACTCGCCCGTCATCTCGTCGAGCGTGAAGATCTCCTTGCTCGTGCGCGGCGACCACCCGAGCAGGCCCACAAAGTTGAGCAGGGCCTCGGGATGGTACCCGTCGGCGCGGAACCGGTCGACAAAACTGCCCATGCCGTCGTTGCCGTCGCGCTTGCTCAGCTTCTTGCGCTCCGTGTTGAGCAGCAGCGGCAGGTGCACCCAGACGGGCGGCGTCCACCCGAACGCCGCGTACAGCTGCACGTGTTTGGGGGTCGACGGCAGCCACTCGTGGCCGCGCATGACGTGCGAGATGTCCATGTGGTGGTCGTCGACGACCGACGCCAGGTGATACGTCGGCCAGCCGTCCGACTTGAGCAGCACGAAATCGTCGAGCGTCGCGTTCTCGACCGCCACGCGCTTGAACGCCGTGTCGTGGAACACGGTGGTCCCGGCCGTCGCCGACTTGAACCGCACGACGTACGACTCGCCGCGCCGCGCGCCGTCGTGCGCCGCGTCCGGCAGGTGGCGGCAGTGGCTGTCGTAGCCCGGCGGTTTCCCGGCGGCCACCGCCGCCGCGTTCGACGCCGCGAGCCGCTCGGGCGTGCAGTAGCACCGGTACGCGTGCCCCGTGCGCACCAGGTCGTCGGCGGCCGCGCGGTACCGGTCGAGCCGCTGCGACTGCACGAAGGGCCCGTACTTGGCGGAGGGTTTCCCCGGACCCTCGTCGAACTGCAGACCCGCCCACTGCAGGCCCTCGATCAGCGCCTCGGTGGCGCCGGGGACGAACCGCGACCGGTCCGTGTCCTCGATGCGCAGCAGGAACTTGCCCGTGCCGCCCGGCGCCGACCGCGCCAGCAGGTAGTTGTACAGCGCCGTGCGCAGGCCGCCCAGGTGCAGGGCGCCCGTCGGGCTCGGGGCGAAGCGGACGCGCGTCGCCATCTTTTGTTTCATGCAAAGTCTAGAGGGGGAGAGAGAGGCGATCGGCGGCGCGGTGAAGGCGACGCGATGCGCTCTCGCGTGGATCAAGGACGCGGGAACAAGCGCACGCGAGCGGCCTGCCACCCCCGTCGGTGTCTATTTCGGGCAGGGCCGCTGACTTCCGAGGCGCGCCACCATCCATCGACGCTCTCTGACCCTCCATGCGATCTACCATGCAGCAGCCACCACCGCAACCCGAGAACCCGCCCGCGAGCGCCGCTGGCTCGGCGCCCGGCGAGGGCATGGCCGTCGACGCGCCGTCGCCCGCCGTCGGCATGGCCGGCACCCCCGCGCCGTCCGCGCAGCAGCCGCAGCAGCAGCAGACGCCCGGCTCATCGTCGTCCATGCCGCCGCCGCCGCCTCCCCCCTCGGGCGTGCTCATGGAGACGACGACTTCGGGCGAGCCGGCGGACCCGCTGACGGCGATCGTGCAGCAGTTCTGGCAGACGCAGCTGCAGCAGCTCGAGCAGGCCGACATTGACTTCAAGAACCACCCGCTGCCGCTCGCCCGCATCAAGAAGGTGATGAAGAGCGACCCGGACGTGGCCCAGATGGTCGCGTCCGAGGCCCCGCTCATCTTCTCGAAGGCGTGCGAGATCTTCATCTCCGAGCTCACCCTGCGCGCGTGGATGATCGCCGAGGAGAACAAGCGCCGCACGCTCCAGCGCAGCGATATCTCGACCGCCGTCACCAAGTCGGACCAGTACGACTTTCTCATCGATATCGTCCCGCGCGAGGACCCCGCCGCGAACTACCGCGCCGCGGCTGCCGGCGGGGCGGCGGCGGGCGGGAAGACCAGCGCGGCGGCGGTCGCGGCGGCCCAGATGCACCACCAGCACCAGCAGCACCAGCACCACCACCACCCGCACGGCATGCCCGACTTTGCCGCCGCTGCCGCCGCCGGCATGGTCCAGACCCAGTACGTCGACGCCAACGGCAACCTCGTCACCGCCGCGATCCCCGCCCAGCACCACCCGCACCCGCAGCAGCAGCAGCAGCAGCAGCAGGCGGGGTTCTTCATGAGCCCGCAGCAGCAGCCGCAGCCTCAGCAGCAGCAGATGTACCACCACCCCGACCAGCAGCAGCAGCAGCAGCAGTACGCGATGCAGATGCAGGCCTACGACCCGAACCTCATGGCCCAGCAGCAGCACCATCATCCACCAGGACAGCAACAGCAGCAGCACATGGTCCCGATGGGCGCGCAGCAGCAGCAGCAGCCGCCATTGCCGCCCCCGCCGCAGCTCCCGCACCCGCACGCCCACCACCACCCGGCCATGCACCCGCAGCAGGGTCACGACCACCCCGACCAGCAGCCGTTCCAGCACGCGGACCCGTCCCAGCAGCAGCAGCGGCCGTTCCAGCAGGTCCACCACGACCCATCTCAGCAACAACAGCAGCAACCCGCCGACGCGGATGCCGCGGCAGCAGCAGCCGCAGCGGCGACGTACGCGCACTTCATGGACACCAACAGCATGGCGTCGTCGCAGGCCGCCGCCGCCGGCGCCGCCGCGAGCCCCATGGTCCACCACCACCACCCGCACCTCGTCGGCACCACCACCGTCACGCCCGATGTCGCCGCCATGGCGCTCGACGCACAGCAGCGCGCGGGCGCGGCCCAGGTCATGCACCAGCAGCAGCACGTCGAGTACCACCAACAGCAGGCGCAGCAGCAGGGCGACGGCGGCACGGGCCAGCCGCAGCAGCAGCAGGCGAACCCATGAGGGTGCCGGCCGGAGTCGTAATAAATTATTCAACTGTCCCTCCCCGTCGAGTCTCCGAGTTGAGAGGTGAACGAGCGAGTCACACTTTCGTCCGCGACCCCCGCACGCAGCCTCGCTCGCTCGGTTGACCCGACCGCTTCACCTCGTCCCTCTCGACCCAAACACCCACGGCGACGGCCACCATGAACACTCCGGGCAACGAGGATGACGAGCGTGTGCGCGCCAACGCCTACATCGACTCGCTCAACGACGTGCAGTATGCTGCCGCGACCGCGCAAGACAACGTCCTGCTGATTCTCGCCGGGCCCGGTACGCACGCCGCGCACGACCGCACGTAAGGTTGGAACGTGGGAAGCTGACCATGGTCTATCGTGTAGGCTCGGGTAAGTAAAACCTCCCTTATGCACGACGGGGGAGCATGGTCGCTCGCTCGCTGGCGACCGTACACCCCCACCCCGCACTCGTTCGTGCATCCCGTACTCACTTGCCGCCCGGCCGCCCGCCTGCCGCATGTACCAGGCAAGACGCGGACGCTCACGGCGCGCGTCATCGACCTCATCGTGAACCGGCGCGTCGACCCGGCGCACGTCGCCGTCATGACCTTCACCAACAAGGCCGCCAACGAGATGAAGGAGCGCATCCACAGCGTGCTCGGCTACCAGCGTGTCTCGCGCCTCGTCATCGGTGCGGCTTCCCGCTGTCTCACGCTCGCACGCGCCCCGTGCCGCCGCGGCCTTCCGTACTCCCGACTCACGCGCGCGTTGAGGAATGTGTAGGCACCTTCCATTCGGTGTGCTCGTCGTTCCTGCGCGCGTACGCGCCGCGCATCGGGTTGCCGGCCAACTTTATCATCCTCGACAGCAGCGACACGTACGCCTTCCGCTCGCGCGCGATTCCCACGCGCTCCCGTCGCTGACCGCCGACCGTACACCTTCCCATAGCGAGCAGTACATCAAGCGCATCCTCAAGTCCAACATCTTCGAGGGCTCGGCCGCGGGCAAACCGTTCGACTTCCGCAACAAGATCTCCCGCGCCAAGGCCCGCAACATGACGTACGCCGACGAGCAGGCCGCGTGGGACAAGCGCAGCAAGACTAAGATGTCCCAGGGCGAGCTCAATGATAATCTCAACTACCTCGCCGTGTTCCGGTATGCCTCCCGCGCAGTGCGCGGTGCCTACCGTACACACCGGACGCGCGGCGGCCCTCAAAAAGGTCGCGGCGCCCCCGACCCTCGTGCTGACCCGTCGTCGTCGCCCGCCATCGTGTAGCGAGTATGACCGGCTGCTGCGCGAGAACAACGCCATGGATTTCGACGACCTGCTCGTGTACGGGCTCAAGGTCATCAAGGCGGTCCCCGCCGTCGCCGCCACCATGCAGCACGTCCTCGTCGACGAGTTCCAGGACACCAACATGATCCAGCTGCAGCTCACGCTCCAGCTCGTCGCCAAGCACAAGCGGCTCACCATCGTCGGCGACCCGGACCAGAGGTTCGTTCCCGCTCTCACACGTCGCGAAACGGCCCACTCACCCACCTCCCGCTCCCGCGTAGCATCTACGGCTGGCGCTCGGCCGACGCGTCGAACCTGACCAAGCTCGAGGAGAAATTCCCGCACGCCAAGTCGATCTACCTCGAGGAGAACTACCGCTCGACGCCGACCATCCTGCACGCCGCGAGCCTCGTTATCTCGCAGGACAAGATGCGCGTCCAGAAGAAGCTGTTCACCAAGATTACGGGCGGCCTGCCCATCCTGGTGAACGAGCACCACGACCCCTCCGCCGAGGCCGCCTACCTCGCCAACCAGATCCAGACGCTCGTCGGCAAGTCGGGCGGGACCGTCGACTACTGCGACTTTGCGGTCCTGTGCCGCACCGGCGCGCTCACGCGCGCGGTCGAGGAGGCGTTTGTCCAGAACCGCGTTCCGCACATCATCGTACGGTTTCGTTGCGGCGGCTGTCGGATGCGTGGGTGCTAACGCGCGCGTGGTGTGTTTAGGTCGGCGGGCTCCGCTTCTTCGAGCGCGCCGAGATCCGTGACCTGCTCGCGTACCTCCGCGTCGTCGATAACCCGGGCGACCAGGCCTCGTTCGAGCGCGCGATCCAGGTCCCCGCCCGTGGCATTGGCGAGGGGTCCGTGTTCAAGATGATGGAGGCCGCGACGCGCGACAACGTACGGATCTGCCCCGCGCATTCGCTACACGACGTGGGATCGCTGCTAACCGGGCCCGTGTAGGTGACGTGCTTCGAGATCGCGCGGCGGCTTGAGGCGGGCAAGCGGATCACGGGCGTGACGCGGGTGCGGGTCGACGCGCTCAAGTCCTTCGTCAGCATCATTGAGGCGCTGCACCGCATGACGCAGCAGGAGACGTACTCGATCGCGGACCTGCTCAACAAGCTCGTCGAGCTGACCAAGTTCAAGGACCACCTGCTCGCCATCGACGCCAAGAACATGACGTCGCGGTGGGAGAACGTCGAGGAGCTGATCAACAACGCGCAGAGTTTCTCGCCGACCACCGCGCCCGTGGCCCCCGTCGAGGTCGAGATGGAGGGCGAGGACGCGCCGGAACCCGACTCGCTCCTGTCCAACTACCTGCACATGGTCTCGCTGTCGAACCCGACCGACGCGGCCGACGGCGAGCAGCAGCAGTCCAAGGTGGTCATCTCGACGCTGCACGCGTCCAAGGGGCTCGAGTGGCCCGTCGTCTTCGTCTGCGGTACCGACATGATGCCACACCCGCTCTCCAAGACGGACGCCGAGCGCGCCGAGGAGCGCCGGCTCCTGTACGTCGGCATGACCCGCGCCCAGCGGATCCTGTACCTCACGTCGCCCACGAAACGCACCGCGTGGGGCGGCAACCCGCGCGCGTGCTGCTGGTCGCCCTACCTCGCGTGCCTGTTCCAGAAGGAAAACTCGGACTCGTCTGTCCGGTTCAACGGCGCGCCGCTCGTCGTCAACAGGTTCCCCGGGATCGACGAGGCCACGCTCAAGTACTTTGCTAAGCTGCGCGAGGCGCGGTACGTTTTCGCGCGGGTTCGCTACCGCGTGTGCAAGTGTCTGCTCACGTCATTGCGCCCGCTCGCTCGTGTGTAGCCCGTCGTCCGTGACGCCCGAAATGGCCGTCGAGATCCTCGCCACCGCCGACGCGGCCAAGCGCGAGCAGGACGTGCTCGCCGCCAAGCGCGCTGCCGAGGAGCAGCAGCGCTATGGCGGGTCGGCGTACGGCGCGCAGTTCAGCGGCACGCAGTACGGCAACCGGTTCGCCGCGCTCAGCAGCAGCCAGTCCAGTGGCAGCGGCGGCAGCAGTGGCGGGAGCGGCGGCGGGTTCCAGTCCGCGGGCTCGCTGTACCGCAGCTCGTCCATCCCGAGGCCCAAGCCGCCCGTCGCCGCGCCTGTCCGCGGCCAGCGCACGCTCCCGTTTGCACCTGCGCCGCCCACGCTCGTCAAGCAGGAGGCCAAGAAGGCGCCCGCTGCCAAGAAGGTCGCGGTCAAGAAGGAGCCCGCGGTCAAGGCGGAGCCCGCGGCGAAACTCGCAACTGTGAAAAAGGAGCCCGCTACCGCGGCCGCGGCCAAGGTCAAGCGCGAGCACCTGCCGACCGAGCTTGAGATCGTCGAGACCAAGCCGCTCGTCCGCCAGTCCAAGCGCCTCGCTGCCGCTGCCGCCACCTCAAGCGCGCCCGCCGCCAAGCGCGCGGCCGTGGGCGCAAGCGCGTTTGCAGGGACCAGCGCGGCGGGCGCGAGCGCGGGTGGGATGCGCAGGTTTGTGACGAAGCCGTGACGTGATTTTGTATTACATAGTGGAGTTGGGACGCTGTATATCAGCTTGGTGTATCGTATCGTTCTTGGTTGGGTCAGGTGAAGCGGGCGCTGACAAGGACGTTGACAGAGTGTGTAGAAATTGGGGGATGGGCCGCTGGCAAATCCCAGCACGACTGCAAGAACCAAGTGCCAAGACGCTCAAGACGCGACATCAGCCCGTACCGGTGGCGGAGTGACGGCCGTGGGTGGCGGCAGCAGGGCGTTTGCTGACAGATCTCACCGGTGGCAGAAGTGGGCGGTGGCGGCAGCCAGCTGGCCCACTTGCGCCCATCACCCTGCGGTGCGCCATGGCCGGCAAAGATCCACTGCTGCTGTCGCTGTCGACAGGAAACTCGCTGGTCCACTGTCAGAGACAATCCTACCGCTACTCGTGCACTGACCATTACGCGTACGGTCAGTAGGCACACGAGCCGCGCTAACGGATGCTTCAAGACGCCCTCACGCTTGCGGCTCTGCGTTGCACAATGCGGGACAGCTCTTCTGCGGGTTCGCCCGTGTGGTTCAAGTTCAGGATTCAAAGGGAAGCGAGCAAAGCGCGGCCTCCGAAATCGCGAAACGCGTCTGCACCGGTGGCGCAGCGCGGTGCGGTCGCCGGTCAACGGTCACCGCCCTTGCGGTTGTGGCGCAGGCGGTCCGCCGGTGGAGCTTAGCTCCAAAAACCTTACCCAGGTCAGGGAAGGTCCCTGCCTTCGCTCCTTCACATTGGCAAGTCCAGTAGCGGGCATCACGCGTCCGATCAGCCACAAGTCACTGCCTTGCGCAACAACTCGAGCGCAGATTTGAAAGCGCAAACACGTTCCCGCGGCCACGATTAAGGGCACGCGAGCGAGAACGAGTCACACTATGAGGTGGATAACTGAAGCTCAATACAAGGCGATTGCGCACTGAAGCGCAGTGAGCTTGACGTAGAGTCCAAGGAACAGTCAGTCACACACGAGATGGATATATTCAGTTCACAAGAGAGCAAGGAGCGCAAGTACAGCGATCACAGTTGATCAAAGGGGAATATCGCGCCGTCTTGGAGCGGCGACGTCACGCCAGTTGCACTTGTTGATGATGTTGTTCGATCCGATGCGCCCAGGATGAACGACGCGTCAATGTCCTGCATCAGCTCGGCGTAGATCTCGCTCAGGTCGGCGGGGAGCGACGTGGCTGCGTCCATGCCGAGCGTCGACGTGGTAGGCGTTGCGAGCATGTTCGAGATCAGCGGCGCCGAGTGGAACGGCGAGGGGTCAAACTGCAGCACGGACGTCGACGGCCAGGAACTCGACAGCTGTTGGTCGACGTGCGACGCTGGCGAGAACGGAAATGCAGGGAGTGTCGAAAAGGATGAGGCGGTCGAGACGGCCGCGGGTACCGACGCGGGCCATGACGTCCTCGCATCGGCGAACGCGTTCCACGACGCCATGGACTCGGGGGTGAGGGGCCACAGCTCCACCGCCACCGAATTGTGCGAAAGTGTGACCATGGGCGACGAGGTGAGCGGACTCGACGCGTGGCCGAACGGCAGCATGGCGGCCATGGGCGAGTCGAGCGACGACGCGTACTCGACGTGCAGCGGCGACGGCGAGTGGTTGAAGTGGCCGCCGAGTGGCGCGTGAACAGCGACTTCCGGCGTCGCGACGTGCCCGTTAAATGCAGCAACAGCGGCCTGCGCGTCGGCTGCGGCGACCATGGCCATGGCCGCGTGCAACGCGTCGACCCACGGCTCGGGCGACAGGAGCGTAGGTTCGGGCTGCGGCACGGCGAGGGCGGGTTCCGCCGCGGGCGCCGCGACGGCGACGGGCGTGTCCAAGTTCGCGGGCGTCGCGGCCACAGGTCCGCCGATGCCCATCTCGTCGAGGAACGAGCCGAGTTTGGCCTCGATGAACTCGGGCGTGAGGGCGACGAGCGACGGCAGCTTCCACACGCGCACGATGCGGCTCCAGAGGAGCGCGGGGAGCGACGTAGTCGGCGGGTCGGCGGCGGCGACGGCGAGCCAGTCGGACCCGAGCCCCCACTCGATGGCCGAGACGACGTTGTTCTCGGTCAGCCGCACGGCGGCGGCCGCGAGGCACCGGCAGTTCTCGCTGAGGTGGTTGATGAGGCGATGGCTAAAGGTGGAGAGGAGCGGGAGAGCGAGGAGCCACGGCGCTCGTGTCAGTCATGTTCAGGGTAACGATGCATGCACGCCAGATGCAGCGGGCGGCGGTACGGCAACGACCTGGGCCATCCGCGCGCGACCAGCGACCCGAGAATGAGGTGGAGCGTACCCTTTGATGTAGCCGCGGCACGCGCAGCGCGTCACGGCCTTGACGGGGCACACGATCTTGCGGAGCAGGTTGTGGCGCATGCCGAGGTGCTCCTTGAGCGACTCGGTGCGGACCTGGCGGCGTCTGAAGGACGCGGGCGACGGCGAGTGTGAGTGACATGCGTCGGACGGTCGCACTCGAGTCGGAGAAGAGGAGTGGAGGGGATCGCGACGAAGGCGGATGCGTGAAACGAGCGGCTCGGTCGAGAACAAGGAGCGCGGCGAGCGGTCAAACCGGTGGGTCGGCCACCGCCGACACGGTCCTTGCATCGCGACCGGCTGCCCTCAAGCAACGCTTGGCGATGAACGTTCCGAAGGGGTGCGAGATGAGGAGGATCACAACGTACAGGCCACCGCCGACACGGCGCGGGATCCAGTTGTCGCGGAACAGCTGGCCGCAGACGGGACACAGGCAGCCCGATGTGCCGTTGCCGTCGTCGACACGCTGCACGACCGGGTTCGCGACGAAGGCGTCGCACCGCGCGCGCACCTCGGCCGGCAGGTTCGCCGGTAAGAACTCGTTCGTGAATGTGCCCGGCGGGAAGCTCGTCGGGGCCAGCGGCGAGCGCACGGCCGCGGCACCGTCGTCCGGGGACGGGGAAGGCGTGGCGCGAGGCGAGCGGGACGACGGTGGCGGCGAGCTGGCAAGGCCCTCGAGCTCCTGGACCTCGTGCTGCAGCTGCGCCGAGGCGGGACGGCGAGCGCGGCCGGAGCTGCTGGTGCCGTTGCGGCGAGAGCGAGAGCGCGTGACGGTGCCCGTGCCCGATGAGTTGGATGAGGAGAGTGATGGCGAGGAGCGCGGCATGGAGATGGTGGCGCGGCGATGGAGGGCCGAGTGGCTGTGCGACGGAGCGAGTGGGCAAAGGAAGAACTGGTGATCTGGCGTCGGTGGGCGAGGGGAGAGCGTAGATTTATGGGGGAGAGAGAGGGCGATCGTGCCGCAAACAAGGCGTGCGTGGACCGCGGCGATTGCGGCACAGGCAGGGCAGGCTGGGTCAGGGGCAGGGCAGCGAGTGCGCCTTGGTGGGCGGCGGCGGTCGGCGCACGCGAAGTGGCGCAGGCACCGTGGCGTCGCAGCGACCCGGCCCGCGATCGCATCGCTTCCGCCCCCGCACGCGCTCGACTTCGATGGTCGGCCCTCTCATGGACGCGACCTTTGCCGATCTAGAATTACGGATACAGAATGACCTCTCTTACGGCTCTCTTCGATCTCGACGTGGACGAGATCCAGGACGAGATCCCTGCTCAAGGACGCACTCCCCTCGCGCCGCGGCCGCGCGGCGCTCGACCGCTATGGCCGTCTGCACACGCAACTGCAGATCGTGCACGCGACTCCTGCCAGCGGTAATCACAAGCCTTGACGGGGGTTGATGAGGGCGAGCAGCAGCGTTGATTGCGGTCAAGGGCCAGCATACATTGCGGCGCGGCGACGCGACGTTCATTGCGGTCGCCGACTCAAAGACAAGGCGACCTTGCTCCACATGGACAAGGACATCCCCCGACGCACACATCTCGAGTCAGCGCGCGTATGTTGCGGCAGGTTTTGTCCCCGATGAGTCGCCTGGTTGCGGATCAGCCGCGGGGACGCGACAGGTGCCGTCAAAGTGCTTTGCGGCGGCGACGTTGTTCGGGTTCACCGATGTGGGCGTGTGTTCTCGCCGCTACGGAATAGATGATGGATCAGTTGACGTTGTTCTGTCCGCGCGAGAAGCTGTTCCGCGACAGAAATCACACCGCGTGTCGGCAACGAAGGTCGCGTTGCGCCACATCGCCGCGTGTCCGGAATGCGGGAGTACGGGAGGCGGCCGGCCGGCGGTGCTGTTGCTCGAGCCCCGAGAGGACTCGAGCGAGGTAGCCGCGTTACATATTACCCTGTCGTTCCACACGTTCGGGGCACTCACGAGTTGGGTGTGGTGGACAACGCGTTGCGCCGCGAGTACCGACGAGTGGAGACCAGCGGCGGTAGCTTCTGCCGCGTTCCCAGGACGTAGGCAAGAGAAACCACCTAAACTTCATCGAGAAACCCTTCATGCCGAACCCCGGTTCTACGGCCCGTGCACCGACCGAGAGTCTGATCGGCGGTCCCACGCCCAAATCGGGGTTCCTCTGGAGGAAGCGGACATCTTGAGAGTGAGAGAGCGTCGAGGTCATCGTTTTCGAAGTCGACTGCGGCTTCGTAAACCCCCCGCGTCGTATCAACACCTTCGTCCCACGCGAATGTCGGCCAGAATGTCGGCCAACTTCGCTTCAACGTGCCCGCATCCGACCTGGCGGGCCGTACGCACGCAAATCTGGCCCCGAATAGGAAAGTGATCGGTCGCCAGCGATTGCGGCGCGCGCACGGCCGAGGACCGCAATGCTCATGAACGTCGCGCGCCGCAATGCCTTGGTTCTCGCACCGCAATGAAGGCACATCGCCGAGTTGCTTTTCCGAGTCAAGCTCGTTTGCAGGGAGTCGGAGGGGGAGGTCGCTGACAGCTTGCCTCACAAGCGGGCTTGAGAGGCGGAGAAAAAGACGCGTCTCCACGGTCACGTTATTTCGGGACGCGTCTTGCACCGAGCGACTGACCGCGCAGGCGAAGCCGGGTTGCCGTCTGAGCACAGTCGGGAGCACAATCGGCAAAACGTAAGGGGCCACGAAACAAATTCCAACCCGTTGGCCAAAAAGATCCACTCAAACTTGAGCTGATTGAATAAGCCGCCCACATCCGCGACACGCAGCGCGTGAGCGTCACGTCCACGAGACTCTTCAGCCGGCGACTCGAGCTGCACCTCGGCGACCGCTGGACGACTTGACGCGTGCTGGTCGAACTGCAAGGACCCGCTGTTCAGGTAAAACTCGGCCTCGTTGACCACGGAGAGCGAGACGGGTGTGCGCGGGGGTCCGTCGTCTCGCCCGCACCCACCGTTTACGCGATCACACGCGGGTTCGTGTGAGAGCCGGCGCGGGCGGGGCTGCCGACGCCCGAGCGCAGCATCTCGCGCGAGATGGTGCCGTTCACGGTAATGTCGGTCACGGCCTTGATCCGCGCCGCGATGGCCGCGGCCAAAGCCGACTCGTTCACGTCGGCGGCGAGGGCGACCCAGAGATCGGCAGGCGGGTCGACCGCTCGCTCATGTTCCGTGAACGCTGTTCGTTGCCATGAGTGGAGCGGGCCTCGCATCGCTCATCAGAGCCCGAGTGCGGTTGCTGGCTAGCTATTTACAACGCGGATCATTACGAGCCGAGTGACGCGGTGGTCATGCGACGATGAACGACGCGATCAACCGCGCCCAATTCAATACACGAGAAGTACTGCAAGTGACACTGATATGTATTTAACGGGTGAACAACAAGGAAGACTCCCAGCGCTGATGCAGACTCGATCTCAAAACAGATCGCATGAGTCAGAGTGCGCAAATGGCCCCGCTCAAACCGCGAGACGGGGACCTCAAGACCAGCCGGCGACATGCCGCGCTTGGCCTTGACGGGAGTGCCGGTGACAATGGGGTGCAGCGCGCGCGAGTACGCAGCGCAGCGCGGCGCAGTGTCGGCATCGGCGGCACGGGACGAAGCGATCCACTTACGCCTTGACGACGATCGGGTACGACTTGCCCTCGGGGACCGTGCACTTGTGGTTGTCAGCAACGCGCTCGCCGTACCACTTGTTGCCCATGCAGTACTTGATGAGGCGGCCGTCGGGCGAGCAGCGCATGGCACCGGCGTCGCACGGGCCGTCGATGATCTCGACCTTGGCGTCCGTGATCGGGGCGGGCGCGGGGACGGGCTCGGGGGCAGGGACGATCACCGGGGCGGGAGCCGGCGCCGGAACGGGCGACGGCGAGGGAGCGACGGTCGACGTGACGCGGGCGCGCGTCGAGGTCGAGGTCGTGGTGGGGGTAGGGGTGGCGGTGGAGGTCGAGGTCGAGGTGGTGGTGGTGATGGGCTCCTCGACGCGGGGACGGTGCGGGGTCGGGCGAGCCGTCACGGTAGGGATCGGGACCTCGGGAGCGGGCTCCGACGTGGTGGTCGTGGCAGCGGACGACGACGAGGTCGGGGCGGGGGTCTCGGAGGTAGTGGTGGTGGTGGAGGAGGTAGTGGTCGACGAGCGGCGAGGGGGACGGGTGACGATGGGTGTCTCGGTGGTCGAGGTGGTGGTGGTGGTGGTGGTGGTGGTGGTGGTGGTCGTGCGAGCAGACGTGGTCGTCGACGAGGACGAGGTGGTGGTGATGGGAGCGGGCTCATCGTCGTCGGTCGTCGTCGCAGTCGGAGCGGGCTCCTCGGTCGTGGTGGTGGTGCGGCGGCCGCGCGTGCTCGTCGAGGACGACGACGAGGCGGTGGTGCGAGCGGCCGTGGTCGAGGACGAGGTAGGCTCGGGGACAGGCGCAACGGTGGGCGTGGTCGGGACGGGAGCGACCGTCGTGGAGCGCGTGCGAGTCGAGGTGGTAGTCGTCGTCGGCTCAGGCACGGGTACAGGCGGATCGCCGTCGTCACCGCGACCACCGGCAGCCGTGATGCTGACGTCGACACACGAGTCTGGATGCAGAGGAGGAGCACGTCAGATTCAAGTTTGGGGGGAATCGGCGACGCGAACAGCCGTACCGTAGTACTCGGGCACCTCGGGACCGAGGTGCACGGCGACGACGCTGACCTTTACCACGCAGTTGCGGCAGTTGACGTTGGGCATGGGGGCCGTGTAGGCCTGGCCGCGCGAGACGCAGTTGAGCTGGCTGGGCAGCGGCGTCACGGCGCCCGTGTCGATGTTGACGAGCTGGGCCGTGCACATGCCGACGTGCGACGCGCCGGCGGCGATCTCTACGAACGGAGACGACGATGACGATGGTCAGCATGGGCGTTCGCGCGCGCGTGGGCCAGAGCAGGGCAAGTGTGCGGTGGTTTCATTTCCCGTGCCGGGAAGGTGCGCCAAACGGTGGCGCAGCCGCCATCGCCGTGTCGCCACAGCGTCCTCCTCAGGGATCGCGCTCGCCATCGCGACTGCGCTGCTGGCGATGAGGGCAGTTGTGAAGGAAGCGATCGTACCGAACCCGAACGTGGCCGGCGCGCCACCGCGCAGCGCGGCGACCTGGCGGCGGGGCAGGGCGAGGCAGTCGGCGACGGGGCGGAGCGAGCCGCCGGGCGCGCTCGTCGGCCAGAACCGGCGGTTGTCGATGGGCCACTCCTGCTTCTCGCGCGAGGCGACGGGCGACTGCAGCGTGAAGTGGGCCGACGCCGAGTCGACAAGGGCGGCGGCGATCGCCGCGAGGGCGAGGGCAGAGGCGGACGAGGTGCGCATCGTGGTGGTGGTGGATCGGATCGGTCGGTCTATCTAGCACGGTCTAGCTGATGATGGCGCGCTTCGTCAAGAGAGCGAGAGCCGAGAACCGAGCTCGATGGCGTATTTAAGGGCCGCCGTGGGGCGATGGCCAGCGGCGCGGCGATGGCGCCGGGAACGTGGAACGTGGCCATGGCGTTGCTATCGCTCGAGCGCCCTGCGGTGTGTGACGTTGGGTGGCTAAGCGAGTGTTCTTGCAGGCGCCGTTTCAAAGGCCAATCCGGGCGCGACGGCGTCGTGACCGCGGCACCAACCAGCGCCGCACCCGTCTCTCACCGGGCGATCATTTCATGCAGCGAGATGCAGGATGTCTCGCACCTAGTGTACACCACCACAATTCCCGAAAATTGTGAATGCGGACCCACAATTCGACATGCGATTGTGATTGCGGTTTGTGGAAAACCTGGAGGCGACGCGAGGAACGCGCTCACGTGCAGTCATGTGAGTGCTTAAGGACGACTTGACGCGAGTGACAGGCAGAATCGGCACACGAGAGACTGACGGAGGGATGCCACAGAAAAGAAGGTGTGTACTCATTCATCACACGTTAACAATATCGGCGAGCTCATCGATGTCAAGCTCCATCTGGTCCTCGCAACTGGCCGCCATGAAGGTGTCAGGATGAGGCATCTCGTCAAGCGAGATGGGGAGGGCGGCCAGATCGAAGGCCGTGGTTGACCGACGTCGAAGCGATCGAGGAGATGTTGGTGATGACGCGGTTTGCGAGGGCCGGGTGCGCGAGGCTGACGATGGGCGCCTCGAGTACCAGGAGGGCGATGGGCTTAGAGCCCGCCTCGATGATCTGCGCCTGCTCGGCGTCCGACAGGGTCGAGAAGTCGTCCTTGACCGTGTTGCCCGAGACGAGGCCGAAGTCGGCGAGCTGGTGGTACACGTTGGCCTTGGACGGCCCGACCTCCCCAATGTCGTTGCCCGTGTCCTCGCCCGCGTCCTCCATCTCGGTGTCGCTGTCGGTCTCAATGCCGCACATCTCGTCCTCAATCAGCGATATAGCCGCGGTCGCGACTGGCGGGGGCGCCAGCGTCGCAACGAGACGGCGAGGCTGCCGGCGGGCGCGCAAGGGCCGGCCGCCGCGCTTACTCACCGTGCGCAAAGCATTGCCGGCCACCGTGCTCCGAGAACGACGGCGAGGCCCGTCGGCGGGGAGCGCATTGGCGCTGTGTTCTGCACGCGGCGATGGTGAAGAGGACGAGCGTCGATGGTGCGCTCGACGGGCACCAATGGCGAGCGTGGACGAGCGGGCATCGCCGCGGCGGCAGCCCGAAGTCGACAGTTAGCGGCGTTGGTTGTCGGGGTTCCACGACGAGCGTGCGCTCAACTCGGGTGAGCGGCAGTGCCGCGGCAGCTGGGCGACGAGGTCAAGATGCGTCTCACGTGATCGGTTGCTAGGCCCTTCGCCCCTCACCCCACAATTCCGGCCGACAATTGTGATTGTGGCTACGTTCACTCAAATCTTTGTGTGCAATTGTGAGTTGCGATTGCGGTGGTGTACACGACTCGCACCTGCCACGATCGGCGCGAGAGACACGGTGCCGCCGCAGCGCGCAGCGGACGAGCGCGGCGCAGCGAGGGATCGCGGCGTCCGCGGCCACGACCACGAGGTCGCGCGGCGGCCGTGGTTGCCCTGAGGGAAGGCCGCGCTCCAGGTGCAGACTGTGCCATGTCGACCACCATGATCGCGGACGAGCGAGCGTGAAGGCAGGGGAACGGAGGAGTGCGTCGGGGAAGCGAGCGAAGGGAAAGCGGAAATCGCCCCAGCAGCGGGTCACGTGCGCGCTGGTGACGCGTCGGCATCCGTTCAAACACGTCGGTGCGCGACCCCTAGATCCCTACGCGTTGATCACATCCGTGCCGACGACGACGCCCGCGACTCGCTGCAACGTAACCGCACTTGCATGAACTCGCCCTGAGCGGCCGCCCGACCCGACTCGCACCCCGACTGCCCGCCCGACAACCGTACCCAACCACCAACCCGAATTCGGCACCATGGCCAGCGACAGCCCGCAGGCGATCCTCGCGTCGTTTGCGCCGTACGCCGACCAGTACCCGGCGCTGCGCGTCGCGCGCGACGCCGTCGTCAAGGAGCTGCGCACCACCACCCCGATCTACGCCGACTGGGCCCAGGTCATCTTCAAGGCCCTCTACCCGACGGGTACCGCTTCGAGCGCGAGCGTCATTTCGTTCGACTCAATAGATCCCACTGTACGTTGCCGTCGTGCGCGGGATCACTTAGCCATCACGCAAACTCGTGTCTCACACTTCCTTTTCATGCGCGCGTAGGTCCCTGAGCCACGCAAGGTCCCGCCGCCCGACGTGATCCTGATGTGGGAGGAGCGCATTCTCGCCGCGCTCAACTCGGCGCGCGAGGCTGCCTCGGCTGCCGCTGCGGCTGCGGCCGACGCGCGGTCCCGCGAATCCGGCGAGTCGTCGTCGTCATCGACATCCTCCGCAAAGGGCAAGGGCTCGGCCAAGGGCGGCAAGAAGCAGTCGCAGCCGCAGTCGCAGCCCGGCAAGCGGTTCTCCGACGCGTCCGCTCCCGCAGCGAGCCCCATGACGCTGCTCTCGGCCTTTGTCACCGACTACCTCAAGTCGCCGACGGGCCTGGCCGAGATCTTCGAGGTCGAGCCGCTCAGCTTCTCGCCGATCTTCGCCGAGGTGTACAAGACGCTGCAGCCGTGCTCCGAGGACGAGCTGCCCGAGCGCATGGCCGTCGAGTGCACGTGCTCAGACCACTGCGACGACGAGGACGGCGAGCACGACCACGCCGAGCCCGCCGAGACCGTGTTCCACATTGTCAACTACGACGCGAAAAAGTCGCAGTTCGCCGCCGAGTCGGCCCGCCTCATGCGCCTGCTGCACCGCGACGAGGAGATCCAGATCATCGACCCCGAGGAGCTGCTGCGCCCCGCCGAGGTCGAGCGCGAGCGCGAGATCGTCGAGACCGACTCGACCAACCTCCAGGCCCGCTACAAGGCTGCGCTCGCCGCCGCCTCCGACAAGGCGTGGGCCCCGCTGCGCGCCGTCGTCGCCGACATGCTCGCCATCGAGACCCGCCGCGCCGCCGTGCTCGCCGAGACCGAGGCCAAGCTCGCTGCCGCCGCCGACGCCCGCACCAAGTTCGCCGACTACTGGGCCAACATCACCAACCAGTTCAAGAGCCGCCGCAAGCACACTGACCCCGCCGCGCTCGCGTCCATTGACGACCGGTACACGGCGTTCCTCGACGACTTTGTCGAGTTCCACCGCGTGCAGAGCCTCGAGGTGATCCCGGAGGCGGGGCAGAAGCTGCTCGATATCGCTTACGACCTCGTCGACGTGGCCAACAAGGCGATCGCGGCGCTCGCGCCGCAGGAAGAGCTCGCGTCGCGCATGGGCGCCGAGATCGCCGCCGAGGCCAAGGCGTTTGCGCAGTCGGCCGTGGCGTCGCTCAAGACGCTCGTGTCGCACGCGCACACCAAGCACCAGGCGGTCGTCGACGACGTGGACGCGCTGCGCGCCGCGTGGGCCGTGGTCCCCGCCAACTCGACCAACGTCGGCCACCGGCTCGACCGCGCGGGCAACGCCGAGTCGCGCAAGGCGTTCCGCCGCCTCGAGAACGCGGCCGCCGCGCACTTCGCCGCGGGCATCGCCCACCTGCGCACCGCGACCGGCGACGACCGCACCGCGCTCACCCTGACGCTCATGGTCGTGTCGTGCTTCCTGCACGAGTGCGAGGTGCGCGAGGCCGCGGCGCTCAAGCTCGTCAACGAGGCCATGGAGGCCGAGTTCGACGCGCTCGGCCCGCGCTGCGAGTCCGTCATGGACCTGTACGAGGACGGGCTCGAGGCCGGCATGCGCACGCTCGACCTCAGCCTCCGCAACGTCCTGCTCGACGACATGGCCCGCATCGCCGCCGGCGAGTGGACCAAGGCCAAGGAGGCCGAGCTGTTCGGCGCCGCCTCGCCCGGCAAGAAGGCCAAGGGGAAGGGCAAGACGGCCGGTGCCTCCGCCGCGCAGTCGCCCGCCATCGCGCCGATCCCCACCCCGCCGCTCGGCAACACGGCGCCCGCGGCCAAGGCCGCCAAGATGACCCCCGTCGTCTTGCCCGCCGGCGCGTCGAAACCGCCCGGCCCCGTCGTCCTCACGTCGCGCTCGGCGACCGTCAAGCGCACGGGTAGCACCACCGCGAGCCCCGCGCCGAGCGCGCCGTCGAGCCCGACGACCGCGTCGACGCCCGTCAAGCCCGCCGTTGTCACCTCGGGCCCCGCGTCGCCCGCTGCTTCGATGCCCGGACCGTCGTCGCAGGTCGGCGCGCCCGAGCCCGTCACTCCGACTCCGGTTGCGGCGGCCGCCAAGAAGCAGAAGAAGCAGCCCGATGCCAAGAAGCCCGCCGCCGCTCCCGCCAAGTCGCCCTCCGCCTCGCGTCCGTCGACCCCCGCCGCGGCCGCCGCCGACGGCCACAACTCGGTCAGCATCGACGGCGTCGAGCGCGTGATCCCCAAGGACGTGCTCGCCGCCATGACCGCGCCCGTCGTCAAGCGCACCGCGTCCAACCCGAGCCTCGCGGGCGCGCGCTCACCCACCCCGCCCACGGCCTCGGCACCCGCGTCGCCCGTTCCCGCGCCGTCGCCGAGCCCGAAGCCTAAGGCTACCGCTTCCGCTGCTCCCAAGGTAACGGTTGCGGCTCCGGCCCCGAAACCCGTGCCCGCGGGCCCCAAGCCCGTCGTCCCCGCCCCCGCGCCCGCGCCCGCGGCCGGGTCGTGGTCCCGCATGGCCGCGGCCCACTCGGTTCCCGAGCCGCCGAAGCCCGCGCCGGCGCCCGCTGCACCGAAGCCCAAGCCCGCTGCCGCGGCGGCCAAGACCCCGTCGCCGCTCCCCGCGTGGCCCGTGTCGATGGTCCCGCTCGTCCCCACCCCCGCGCCCGAGACGCTCGCGGCCACGACCGCCGCGGCAGCGCCCTCGAAGAAGGCACCCGCTGCGCGCGCTCCCGCGGCTGCCGCAGTTGCCGCACCGGCGGTCCGCCCGCTCGTTCCCGCAGTCGGTCCGCGCGCACCGACGCCCGTCGAGCGCCGCGCCAGCCCCGCTCCTCGCGCGCCGCCCGCGGCGGTCCCGGCCAAGCCCGCGTCGCCCGCGTCGGTGGCTCGCGCGGCTCCCGCGGTCATGACCAAGCCCGCGCCGCCCGGGCCGGCGGCGTCTCGCGTGGCTCCGCCCGTTTCCTCCGACGCCGTCGCTACCGCTGAGACGGACGGCGACGAGACCACGTCCGACTGGGAGGACGAGAGCGAGGGCCACCGCAGCGAGTGGAGCGACGACGACGAGATCCTGCCGACGCCGTTCGAGGACTCGACGTCGCTCAACCGCCGCCGCGAGCCGAGCCCAGTTCCCGCCGCCGCCCTTGCGCCCGTCGCCGCGCCCGTCGCTGTCGAGACCACCACGACCACCTCGCCTACGGCGGTCCACGACCCGCGCAACCCGCACGAGGACGAGATTGTCGGCGGGCCGTACACGTCCGTCGCGGGCCCCGCGCGCAGCGGCGCCTGGCCGTCGTCTGCGTCGTCGGTCGCGGCATCGACGCCGCTAGGGTTCGCCGCGCCGGCGCCGCTCGCTGCCGTCGCTGCCACAACCGTTGCCCCGCCCACCACCGCGTCCACCCTCGCGACCGGCACCGGCAGCATCTTCGGCCCTGCCTCGCCAACTTCAACCGCAACCCCCGCGCCCTTCTCGGTCGCCGACTCGCTCCTGCACCTCCCGCCGGCGCAGCTGCAGGCGGTGGTCCCGCAGCTCGTGCACGAGAACGAGCAGCTGCGCGGCGCCCTGGCGGCGATGCAGGCGGCGCACGCGCGCACCGAGGGCGCGCTGCGGCAGCTCATGGCCGAGCACACGCGGCTCGCGCAGCTGCGGCAGCAGGACCGCGACACGGCCGACCGCGCCGTCGGCGAGCTCCGCGGCCAGCTCGCGCGGGTCTCGGGCGAGCTCGCGATGTGGCGCGGCAGCAATGGTGCGAGCGCGGCGGCGCCGCAGCGTGGGGTCTCGGACGACGCCCGCGTCGCGGCGGCGTTCGCACCCGCGGCAGCGGTAACAGCGGCCGCGGGGTACCAGCCCCCGCGACTGTACGAGCGGTACACGGCGCCCTCCGCCGCCGCTGCGCCCGCGCCTGTCGACGTCGTGGCCTCGGCTCAACCGGCCGTGACGACGGCGACGGTCTCACAGCACCCGGCGCTCATCGGCAGCTCCTTCGCCACCGCGCCTCCTCCGTCTGGTAGCGGGTTCCCCGGCCGCACCGCGCACCGTGCTCTCGGCGCGGGTCCTCCTCACCCGCGCAACGGCAACGGGCCGCGCAACGGCAACGGCGCGCCCGGTGGCACCAAGTCGCCGAACGAGGCGCGTGCCGCGCCCAACGTGCGTTGCTCCAACTGCTTTTCGCGCGGGCACACGAGTGCCGAGTGCCCGATCAAGTGCACGGCGTGCGGGCAGGTTGGGCATTTCGCGCGCACGTGCGCCATGGCGACGTCGACGATGGCCAAGATGCCGCCGCCGGGGCGTCGCGAGTGAGATCGATGGGTGGTCAGGGTGAGAGTGGAATATATATAGGACAAGTTGCAAGGTTATGCGGAGGCGAGCTGCGGGCGGGCCTCGTCGAGGACCGAGATGGCGGCGTCGTACTCGGGGGTTTCCTTGAGGTTGGCGACAGCGGACTACGGCGGGTACGAGAGTGAGCACACACAAAGTACTGATAACATAAGAGTAACGCACAGCGTAGGCCTCGAGATCGGCAAACGCGTCGACGAGGCGGCGCTGGGTGTCGGGGATCATGACGAGCGTCTCCTGCAGCACCTCCTTCTGCTTGCGCACGTCGTGCTCGTCGGCGCCGGCCTCGGCCATGGCGGCGACCTTGGCCTGCTGCTTCTCGGCCTCCTTCTGGTACATGAAGATCTCCTTGGCCAGCCGCTTCACGACGCCCGTCTTGATCTTGAGCTGGCGGGTCTCGGCGGGGGACGACATTTTAGCGGTTTCTGGTGGTTTATACAGGTTGCATAGAGTGGCTGCGTTGCTGAGGTGAGACACGCGGGAGAGGAGGGGGGGAAGGTGAACGACGCGTCGGCGGCGGCGTGGCGGCGCGAGGCGCGAGGGAAGCGCAGAGACGCATCGCAAGCGTCAGGTGACGGGCGCGTGCGTGTGGCGGCGGCGAGACCGAACCGCAAAACCGAAAAAAGAAAGCCACCGGGCGCGAATCGAGTCAACCGCGCGTGACGGTGCGGCTTGACGGGTCCCTGTTCTGGCGTCCCGCCCAGAAGACGGTCGAGTCCCTGTCTCACCCGTGCAACAGTCAAAACGGCGGCGGTCCCCCGCGCTCCTCCACTCGTCCGGGCCCTCCCCTCCCGCTCCGCTCCGGCCTCCGCTGCACACGTCTGCACGCGCTCGCTCGCCGTTGCCTCCATCTCGTCTCCACACGCTCTCTCTCGCTCCCCGGGAATGTCCATCGCGGCCCGCTCTTCCACCCACCACCAAGACCACCGCCACCACCACAACCACCGACCGTTCGGCGGCCTGTTCCCGGCCGACCTCGACCTCGCCGCGCCGCCCGCCCTCGCTGCCGCCCGCCCGCCGACCCCGGCCCGCGTGCCCGCCCAGTCGCCGATTTAGCCCGCGTGAGGTAGCAGCCGCACCTCCGCCTGCTGCCGCCATCCCCGAGATTTGGGTCGACGACCACCACACCCCCCTTGCCCCCACTGCGCCGCTTCTCCAGACCCCCGCGTCTGTCGCCCTGCGCTCCCCCGACGTCGACCACACCACCACCCCACCCCCGCCACTCGCTGCAACCGCTGTCTCAGCGCTCCTGCTCGATCGCAACACCACCACTCACCTCGCCCTCACCCCGCCCCCGCTGTGGACCGCCAACATGGCCGAATGGAACAACCACCTCGCTGCCGCCGGTGCCGGCCAGCCCAACCAGCAGCAGTCGACGCCGCCCGGCTCGTCCGAGTTTGCCGTACTCGACTTCGCCAAGCTGTTCGCCGACCCGTCGGCCGACGCGTTCGCGCAGCTGTTCGACGGCTCGGCGGCCTCGGCCGAGCTCGCGGCGCTGTGGTCCATCTCGCTCGAGGAGTCGGAGAAGAAGGACGTTGGCGGCGCCGGCGGCGACCTGCCCGTGCCCGACGCGGCCGCCGCCTTTGACCCGGCCCGCGCGACCGTCAACGCGCCCCTCGGCATGGCGTTCGACCCGCTCGCCTTTGCCCCCGTGCCCCTCGCCCACGCCTACGACCCCGCCATCCTCGCGTACATGAACCCGTACGCCATGTACCCGAACGCGGCCCCCGCGCACGCGCACGCGCACGCGCCCGTGCCCGCCCTGTCGCTCGCCGACCTCGTTGGCCAGGGTGCCGCCGCGGCGTCGGTCCCCGCGCTCGTCAGCCCCGCGGCGCTCCAGGCTGCCGCCGCCGTCGCTGCCGCGTCGGCCGGCATGTCGTTCGACCTCCCCGCCGACGTACCTGACCTCGAGCACGTCGAGGTGCCCGCGCTCGAGTTTGTCGCCCCCGAGCCCGTCGCTCCGGTTGAGCCCGTTGCCCCCGACGCTGCTGCCGCGCCCGCGCCCGCCCCCGTCGTGTCCGAGACGGCGTCGTCGGCGTCGACCTCGGCGACGGCGCGCATCCCGACCACGACGCGCAAGTCGTCGTCCAAGTGCCGGTCGATGCCCGCCGAGCTCGCGTACCCGACCAACCTGATCGCCCTCGACGCGCCCATCCAGCCGCGCCGCGGTGCGCCGCCCAAGCCCAACAAGCGCACGGCGACCGAGGCCGATTTGGGGGATGAGGACGACGAGGGCCCGTCGCCGCTCGACCTCGACCCGAACATCGACCCCAAGGAGGCCAAGCGCATCAAGAACACGCTGTCGGCGCGCAAGTCGCGCGCCCGCAAGCAGGCCAAGATCGAGTTCCTCGAGGCCAAGGTCAACGACCTCGAGGCGTCCAACGCCGACCTCCAAGACCAGGTCCGCCGCCTCACGATGCAGCTCGTCGAGCAGCAGCAGAAGCAGCTCAACGCCGTCGCCCGTGGGCTGCCCCCGCAGTACTCGATGCCGGCGGGCGCCAACGCGTCGCTGTTTTAACCGCGGTGACGCGGGGGTCGCCTACGGCGCGTGGTCGTCGTGGCCCCCGTACCCGCCCGTGCCCGTGCTCCCGCCGCAGTGGCTTCCGCCGCCGGTGCGGCTCGCGCCGACGTGGCCGACCACGGACACGTACCGCCGCCTCATGCAGCGCGCGCACCCGCAGTGAGTTGTCGTTGGTTGTCGTTGTTTGGCTTGTATCTGCAGTAGTACACATGGTTTTGCTCGCACATCTCTAATCCTGCCTTGTCTTCCTTCGAGTTCCGACGACGTCTCTGAGCAGTGAGCGCGAGGATGGATGATGGCCGTGGTTGCTCGCGTGTCTCACTCGCGCTTCTCTCGAGATCTTGAAGCATCCTTCAGTCGTGTGTAGTCATGGACGTGCTCGCTGAGCGCGGCCTCACTCGTTTCGCGCTCATGTTCTCGCCGGCGTCCTTAGTCGCGGCCGGCGGGGCGTTCCAAAGTGACGCTCGACGCGACGATGGCCGTGAAGCGCGACGAGACGACGGCGGCCATGGCCTTGGCCGTTGCCGTTGTCGCTCATCTCACTCGCGTCACTTCAGTTCTCGCCAGCGTTATGGAACGGTGGGCAGCTTCCTTGCGCGGCTGTACGTCGCGGCCAGCGTTCCTGAGCGGGCGAGCTGCATCGCGGCCATGGGCTGACTGTGGCCACGCACGCTGCGCGTTTCGTTCGATCCAGCCTTGTCTCCAGCGTCGCTCGCCACCAATATCCCGCCAACTCGAACGAGCACGGCCGGCCGAGCGAGACCATCATCATGCACAAAAAGAGATACATTACACTTCACTCACGACCCAAACAAAACTTACACCGCGGGCGGCACCGCCGGCCCGCCCTCGCCATTCCCCTCCCCACCATACCCGCCACTCCCACCACCAGAACCCCGCAGCACAACCCCACCCCGCGCCACCAACTCGCGCTCAGCATTCGCGACCTCGCGCTCGCGCACCACGAGCTCGCGCTCGCGCACCGCCATCTCGTGGTGCCGCGCCTGCGCCTGCACCAGGTGGAACTCGCGCTCCGCCTGCATTTGCATCACGCGCGCCTCGCGGTCCGCGCGCCGCGCTTCGAGGTCCGCGAACAGCGTGATCAGGCGGGTCTCGCGCTCTTCTTGGCGGACCGCGAGCGCCGACGCGAGCTCGGTTTGTTTCGCGAGCGCGCGCGCGAGGACGGTCAGGGCGCCCGCGGCGTCGTCGGAAGGGTGAGGAGGGCGGGAGAGCGCGCGCGCGGCGCGTTTCGCGGTCGCGGTCATGGTGGCCGTCGAGTCGAGCGACGTGCGGCGGCGCTTCTTGCTCGCCGCCGCAGCAGCGGCAGCGGCAGCGGCGGCCGACGCGCTGGTCATGGTCGTGAGCGCCGGCGCCGGCGCCCCGCCCGTCAGGATCGCGGTGAGCGGCGTCGGCGCCGACGCCGGGATCAGGGGCGGCGGGACGATGGGCGCCATGGGTGCCGTGAACCGGGACGCGGCCGCAGCCGCGGCAGCAGCAGCAGCAGCAGCAGCGCTTGCGGGTGCACCGCTCGTCGTTGCGGACAGGGCGGCCACGAGCGCGCTCGGAGCGGTCGCCGGCGTGCTAGTTGGCACACCGAACGCGGCCTCGATCTGCGCGTACAGGCGGTCGGCCGCCGCGTGGTCGGCGACGCCGGTGCCGGCGGGCCGCGCGAGGACCTGGACCTCGTCGTCGTCGTCGCCGCCGAGCTCGTCGACCTGCTGCGGGTGCTGCTGGTGCGGCATCTCGGCGTCCGACTCGGACTCAGATTCCGACTCGGACTCGGACTCGGAGCCCGATGAGGAGGACGAGGACGACGAGTCGTAGTAGTTGCCCGCCGCGACGGGCGCGGGCACCGCGGGCTGGATACGCGACGGGTCCGGCGCGAACAGCGGCTGCGACGACGCGGCGGCCGCAGCAGCAGCAGCAGCCGCGGCAGCCGCGGCCGCCTGGTGGTGCTGGACGTAGTGCAGGTAGCACCCGGCGGGTCCCGCGGGCGACGTCGCGCAGGTACACGCAACCGCGTCCGGCCGCGGCGCGGGGGCGGGCGTCAGCGCCGGCGACGGCACCCCCGCGGCCTTGGCGTCGCGGCGCCGCTTGCGCATGATGCGCCTGGACCCGTCGATATCCGCGACGATCGCGGCGAGGAACGCGTCGAGCATCGGGTCGACCAGCACCACGCCCGGCGCCGGCGTCGTCCCCGGCACGTAGCCCGGGACCATGGCGGCGGCGGCGCGGTACCGGTCCACGTACCCGTCGACGCGGCGGCGGACCGCGCGCGTCGACGGGCGGCTCGCCCCGCCGCACCCCGAGTCGCGGATCGCCGCAGACAGGTTGTCGGCGACCGACTCCCACGTCGTCGCCTTGGTCCGGTGCGGCGCCGTGTGCGGGCGCAGGCGCGCCACGATTTGGAGCAGCTGTTGGTCCAGCGGGCGGCTCCACCGCGTGTACTGCGTCGGGGCTGGCGTCGCGGTGGTGCCGGTGCCGGTGCCGGTGCCGGTGGTGGTCGGGCTGCTGCCGCCGGCGAGCGCGGCGCCGATGGCTTCGGCGGCGGCGGCCGCAGCCGCGGCGACGGAGGCGGCTGAGGTCGTGGTCGGGGTTGCAGCAGGTCCGTCGGCCGAGCTATCCATGGTTGGGTGGTGCTGATGATGATGAAGGCGGACTGCCGAGGGAGAGAGGAGGGACGATGATGGGCGGCGGGCAGGCGGGGCACGCCTCAGGGGCAACGAAGATGGCTTGCGCCGATCCGGTCCGCGTCAGGTGATGTCAACGCGACATAATGCACGCGTGGTTTCTTCGCTCAGCCCCCAGCTCCCACCGCTTCTCCCCAACCCGCTCGCTCATGTATTGCTATCCCTGAACCATGCATCTCGCCACTTGGCGCATTTGACTCGCTACCGCCCGCTTCATGACGTGCCGCGGCCCGTGGTCGGCAGTCGCCTACTCGCGGCTCCTCGCAACGATCTCCTTTGCTCCAACCGCTGTGGTACCGAGCAAGAACAATGAAAACGTGACGAGGACCGCACACTGTTTGCCTGCATGATGTTCGCTGCCTCGTCGCACTCGATTGTGGACACTGCATATATGCGGTCCATTTCGGGTCGCCCTGCGGCCTCTGCGACTTGGTTGATGAGCTGCACTCAGCGCGCAAGGTCCTCATCATGCAGGAGGCACACGGCTCTGTCGCTGAAGCGCTCACCAAAGCACGACTTATCCATCTGGATATCGCGGCGCTCGTGACACTCGCGGCAAGCTGGCTCAGCGCAAGTCGCCGACGCGCTACTTAAAATCTCGCAAACCGCTTACCCACGACTCGAACCCTGGCTGAGGCGGGCAGCGTGAGTCGCGGCTCGCACGGTTGACGTGCGTACTGTTTCCTCTTCTCTCGCTTTGATCGTCGTGCTGATCATCGTCGACTCCGCCGCGAAGCTGGGCTCAGCTTACAGGCCCCGCCCAGGCACCCGCGCCGGCCGCGAGACGATCACCTTGCCCGCGTCAACCAGGCAACGGATCAAAGGAACGGGACTCGCGTACGGTTTCAACTTGCACCAGTTCTTGTCGTTCGCGCGAGGAAGCGCCGCGGGCCGGTCTTGTCGAATCTTTCTGGGGCGGAGGCTCGCTACTACACAATATCACAGCTTTATTCGGGTCGATAGTCGGAGAGCTCATGCCTGAGGGGCGCTGACTGGTGGATCAGGGCGGGCGAGGCAACGATTGCTTGCACTTGACGTGAGACTTGAAGCTTGCTCACTTACGGCCACCGAGGTCATGGAGCAACTTGAATACATTAACAACAAATGAGAAAAAAAAAAACTTAACTTACAACGATCAAATGAGAACAGCTTCGAATTTGAGCGGCGGACCGTCAGAACTGCTCGGCGCGCGGCTTGAGCTGGGCAAAAAAAGACCAAGCACGCTTGGTCAGCTACGAGGGCTGCTTTGGCTTCGACTTGAAAGCGTAGAACACCTTTTTGTCATAGGTTAAAGGGATCACCTCCGAGAACACCTGGGTGGCCTTGTAGGTGACCGATTTGCACCAGCGCATGTCCAAGCACTCCAGGTTGGGAGGAAGATGGGCGGCGAGAACGAGGGTGCCCTTTTCGGTAAAAAAGTTGTAGGCAAGGTTC
The DNA here is from genome assembly GCA_025594325.1 of Blastocladiella emersonii ATCC 22665. Lineage (NCBI taxonomy): Eukaryota > Fungi > Blastocladiomycota > Blastocladiomycetes > Blastocladiales > Blastocladiaceae > Blastocladiella > Blastocladiella emersonii. Next base: position 561,925 of record JANHCV010000009.1, on the reverse strand, counting down.
AGATGCTTGAGCGAGGCGGGAAGCCCCGGTGCAAGACAGATGAGAGCGTCATCGTCGAGGGCCGTCCGTTCGAGGTCAAGCATGTGAAGCTCTGGTGGCATGTTGAAGGCCAGGAGCTGGGCGCATTCGCTCGTAAATGGAGATCCCGCGAGCGAAAGGTGGCTGAGCGTCCGAGGCAGATGTTGAAGAAGCGTTATCTTAAATTCTTGCGAGAGTTCCGTCCGCGCCAAGTCAAGAGAGTTCAGTCCATCTCGAAGCGCGAGGACGAATGCGTCCGCATCGGAATTATTGATTCTCGTGCCGTTCACGCTGAGCGAAGTGAGCGTCGCGGGAAGCGAGCGGTATACTTGAGCAGCTTCCTGCGGCTCCAACGAGGCTTCATCGAGCTGAAGCTTGTCAAGGGTGGTAAGCGGCAGGGATTTTGCAGGGACGCGCGTTGCGCGCTCGCCGAGCGATCCATACGGCAGAGCAAGAGAGAGGCTCGAAAGTTGCTTAGGAAAACGCCAAATCGTGTTCTCGTCCACCTGGGAGAGCCCACGCGAGACTAAACGGAGCCGAATAAGTGATTCCGGAAGCTCGGGTCCGAATGCAGCGAGCTCAGAACCAGTAACTTTATCCGTCTCCAAGGTCAGTGAGATGAGCGTGACTGGAAGCGCGCGGACAAGCGTGAGGGCATCGTCGCCCTCGAGCTGCCTAACGGAGATCGTCAAGTCGTCCAACATGGGAGGAAGGCGAGCAAAAAGACAAGCTGCTGCCTCGGCGGACAGAGCCAAGTCGTACGATAAATGAAGCACGCGGAGGCTTGAAGGCCACTCGATTGAGCGGGCCAGATCAGAAGGCGGCGAATCACCAAACCACAGATCGAGGAGGACGACCTTCTCCAGAGTGTCGGGAAGCTGCATCGCAAGCAGTCGTGTGAGGTCGATGGTGCTGGACATCAGAATCAAGGTTCGAAGCGCCTGCGTGGGGCTCGCCATGGCAGCATTCAGCGCAGCGATTCCCGCATTCGTCACAAGCTGCTTGGTGATCTGAAGCTCGCGAATTTTGCCCGAGGCAATATCCGGGCACATGGTCGACACAAATTGATCGGCGGGGATCGGTTTGATTTGGGGGGGGGGGGGGCGTCGCAGTAGTCATCGTAGTACCCGGGTGGATCTATCGGTGCGATCCCAAGGGCGACAAAGAAGCTTTGGCTGGTAAGATAGTGACTTCGTATGAGGGACTCGTGAAGCTCGTCCATGTCAAGGGCACCCGAGTCGCGCCACCATTCGAGAGCTGAGAGGAAGCGGTGCGCATAGGCACCCTTTAGGTCATTGACTGAAATTGTGAGAGGAACTTGATACGACGCCCACTTGCGGAGAAGCGCGACGTTTCCAGTCCAGGTTGCCGCGTCAAGTGAAAAGTCCGGAACTCGCTTCATGATGGCGAGATGAATGCCCGGAATCAGCTCCTGGCGCATCACACGGGCGTATTGCATGAGTCCGGGGATGTCGTCGTCAAAGCGGCACTTTTTGGGGTGCAGCCACACCGCACGACATAAAAAATGCGTTCAAGGATCTGAGGTATGTCGAGCACGACGGTCATTTTGCATGAAATTTACGTTGCAATCATGGGCGAGGTGATGAGCGAGGGGAAACGGGAGAGCGTGCGCCCGCCGCTCCTCAAGATGGCGGCCGGGACAACCAGCGAAGCGTGCGCCACTCGAACTTCCTCCCCCGTGATGGGCCTGATTTCCACGTGATTTCAAAACGCGTCTCGCACTGGCGTGCAAGCGCGTCCTCCATACGCTAAACGAGTCGCAGATGATACATTTATTGAAGACAAAATGATGAAAACTATCAGCTCAAAATGCGACTTCAGTGCGAGCCTTGGACAAGATCTCTTCAATCGCCGCGATTCCTGGGTCGTCAATTGGGTTTTGGGCCAAGTTGAGATACTTGAGGCCTGCGGGTAGCTGCTTTGCTAGCTGGATGGCCGCTGCGCTTGAAATCGCGTCGTCATACAATACCAGCCACTCCAGCGCCGCGGGTAGGCTGGTGGCGAGACAGCTGATTGCCGCATCGGTCAGCGGCGTGATGGTAAGAGAGAGACTGTTGAGCGAAGCCGGAATGTGCTGAGCGAGAACATGCATATATGACGAGGCATGGCGTCAGCCCGCAAACGTAAACGTGCGGAGCGAGGGAGGAAGGCTTGAGAAGATACGAGCGACGCCAACAGGCGAGAGCGTGACACAATTGATTTCAAGGCTGTTGAGCTGAGCTGGAAGATGACCCGTGATCTTAGCGACGGCCGACTCATTGCTGAGATCCTCTTCGGCAATGTTGAGGGACGTGAGTGTGTCGGGCAGGGAGGCAAGAAGCAGCTCCCAGGCACGGGTCGACAATCCTATTCCGCTCAGGCTAAGGAACTTGATTGCGCCCGATGAAAGTGCCGGCGCGAGCGCCCTTGTCCCGTCGAGGTCTAATTGGCTGCTAGCGAACAACAAGTTGGTGAGAGAAGCGGGAAACCGCCAAGTCTGTTGGCTGCCGTTGAAATTCGCAAGTGGGTAATTCGCAATTACGAAAGACTTGAGAGTTGGCGGCAAATGGCGTCCGATGCGCGCAAGACTGGAACTGTCAATAGTGTGTTGATGGAAGCTCAACGACTTGAGGTTGGGCGGAGGAGCGTTTAGAAAAGCTTCGGTGGTTGGAATGTCGAGCTTGTTAAGCCCGACAGTAAATTCTTCCAAGCTCACAGGAATCTGAGAGAGCAAGCAGGGCACAAGTTCGGCCGAAATGTCCGAATCCGTGATTGCCAGCGTTGTGAGGCCTGGAGGCCAGGCAACGGCCAGGGCGGCATCCGCGGCCGAATAGTTTTTTTCAGCCAGATCCGCTGTAATTCGATAGACGAGACAGAGTGAGAGAACCGAATCGCATGTAGCCGCGGCAAATCGAGGGTGCAACTATGAATCATGACCGATTGAAGCCACTGCGACGGACTCGCCATCGCTTGGTTGAGGGCGCGAACACCAGCCTGCGAGAGCGGTTGGCGATGCAACATGATTACACTGATGTCGCCTGACGCGATGCCGGGGCACAGCTTGTTGATTTCCGCATCCACAACCGGTAGGAATGATTTTGTATCGCTGTCGTCGAGGTCGCTTGACTCGCTAGTGGAAGGAGAGACATGCGCGGGTCTGCGAGCACATAGCGCCAGGTAAACAATGGACCAATTCGAGCGGCCACGTCGCGCGAGCCATTTAGAGAGCTTCTGGTGAACGAGGACTCCAGAGTCGCGCCACCATTCCAGGCACGTCAAATACTCGGCATCGACTGCTTCGCCCAGCGCTTCCAAGTCGCAAGCCAAGGGAAGGCCGAGCGAGCGCCACTTTTCGAGGAGAGCAACGTTGCCTCGCTTGGTTGCTGACGCGAGCGACAGGCTTGGAGAGCGCAAGATGATGTGATGCTGAACTCGCGGAATCAAGTGTTGACGTGCGACGCGCGCGTACTGAAGCATGCCGGGGACGTCGTCCGGGTCGTCGTGCAACTCGACCGCGTAGCACAAGATCCGCTCAATGACCTCGTACATGAACAGCTTTGAACGACATTGCATGGAGTTTACGTTGCGATAGCGGTGGGTTGACTTTTCCAGGGAGGAGGGCACCTGGTGCAGAGCGGCGTCGCTCGAGGAAGCGTGAGAGCGGGCGAACGGCGCTCAGCCACGCCACGAGACGCTCACATGATATCGCGACGCGTCTCAAACTGTCTCGCGCCCGATTTCACGCCGATCCGCCCAAACAACTTTGCACATGGCGGCGTCGCTCACGGTAGAGGGCGCACAGCCACGCCGCAAGCCGCTCACATGATATCGCGACGCGTCTCAAACTGTCTCGCGCTGTCCCGCGCCCGGCCTTACACCACTACCTCCCGTCCAGAGAGCGAATGAATTGCTGGCATTCATGTGTGAACATGTTCGAGGGCGGCGAGCGCAGCAACGTTTGCCTGGCCTCGGCAGAAGAACTGCGGTGGTCATTGAAATACAAGACTAAATTTATATATTACATAGAACAAAGTAGAGAAACCAAGTGACGTGATCGAGCACAGTCGTAACGTTACTCTGACTTGGGTACTCGGACGTCAAGCGCAGAGCACGGGAACAGCGGCAACATGAGCGCCCGCTTTGGCTGAACTTTCACCTCAAGTATTGCGAGCAGCATCTGCTTGGACATGGAAGGCAAGTTTTCGATCTGAGAGACGTACGTCGCGTCAACAGTCGCAGAGGGAGCGCTGGGCGAGGTAAGTACGCTGCAGCTCAACTCCAAGTACTCGCGCACCGCGTCCAGGTGAGAGTCTGCGACCATGAGGTCCCCGGGACCGCTCTCATGGATATTGATCGCGGGCCAGTGCTTGGCCTCTCGAAACTCGGAGGGGATGACAAGAATATCGGCTTCAATCGCTGGCGTCAGCGCAGAGCCCTTGTCATGCGGCGGAAAGATATGGTGCGCACGCGGGAAGATAGCTGCGATTGCCCAACGCGAGGGAAAACTCGTTAGGATGAAGAAGGTTTGGTCCTCGTACAAACAAGCCGAAAATAACTTGCGATACATCGCCTTGAGAGGTGTACCGAGCCACGAGGACCGTTTCTGCCCAGGACGAGGTTCCTGGGCAACTGATACACGTCCGCTGACTGGTGAGAGATCATCGGACGTGTGCATGGTTTGTACCGACCTCCCTGCGACATTCAAAAGAAGCGGCGAATGCGGCAGAAATGATTCGGTGTTGACGCGGGGAAGCAGCAGCGGGAAGCCAAGCGAGGGCGCGATGCCAGATTCGACGCCAATTGCATGAACTGTGATGCGGCGCTGCTTCTTGTTGATTTCAACGCGGCCGACGCGACTGGGGTGCGCCGTGGGCACCATTTGGAGAACGCCATCAACAAAGAAGGCAAGCGCACCGCGACAGCCAGCCAAAGTGGACCCGGTCGCGGCAATGATTTCCGGTACTCGGTTTGAACGAGGCAGTTCGAGAACAACCTTCCAACTCAGAACACCCGACTCGATGATGCTGACGATAGGAAGCGAACAAACCATGGGAGGGCGCGGCGTCGAGGCGGCAGAATCAAGCGCACCGTGGATCGGACGGTGAAGCTCGGTGACATCGACCTTGGTCGCCACCACAAGTTGGGCGTCATTGATATCAAGGTCCGAGTCCGCAATGCGCTCCGACGCGAGCGCGTTCTTCTTTCCAGTCCGCACACTGCCGTTGTCGCTGCAGTTGGCAAGCAGCGAGAGAACGGTCTTCTGTCCGTCCTCAACAAAAGCAGTCGGGACATGGACCGAGACCGTGACAACGTTGCTGCTCGAATCGTACACCGCGTGAAGCGAGGAGAACTCGTGAAGCTTCGTGAGGCCCGGACCGCGTTTGATGCAGAGCCGCAGCGAGTGCAAGGACGGGCGCTCGATATCAGATCGAACCGTGAACGACGCGTCGAGACGGTAGACGTGAGCAGGCGCAGCAGCTTTCGCGCCAAGCGGAGGACCGCTAGGCTTCGGCTTGGCCTTGGGACCAGTGACCGCCAAACTGCGCGCGGGTTTCGTGAGCGCATCCTTTGAAAACCCGTACAGCTGCGCGTAGACGCCAAGTTCGGTCCACTGGAGCTGAAACTTGTTCCGGAGCGCAGAAAGCATGCCGTCGGCGATGAAAGGAAGCGGAAGCGTCGAGCAGTTGGGTGAAGAGAGTCCCGTGATCCGGCCCGCGGCCTGGGCGTACGCGAGCATGATCGGTACGTGAAGAAGAGTAGGAAGGGCGGACGCTACGGTATATCACGGATTACGTTAGTGCACATCCAGGTTAGCTCGTTGAGAGGTTTGCATACCTGGAAGGTCCAAGCAGGGATGGGGGTTTGCAAGGTAGCGATTGATCGAGTCGTGGAGGGCCTTCTGAAAAGCACTCGCACCGTATTCGTCGAGCGTCATGGGCACGCCGGGAACTTCCGTCTTGGCAAAGGTGAGGGACAGGTAGCGCGGCGCGGCGAGCTCGCGGTCATGATGCGCAAGCAGCCGAACGGAACTCTGCCACTCGTCCGGGCCCAGCACCTCAAGCAGGGCGACGCCGAAGAGGTACGGACAAGTGTGATGAGGAGCGATCAACAGCGACTCGGCAAGCAACGTGACCGGCAGCTGACTCTCGCTGAGCTTGCGCGAGAAGGCGCGCAGCATCGAGCGATCAGAGGCGGTGCGCGAGTTGGGCTTGAGCGTCACGGCGCCGTGGACCACGAGGTTGAGCAGACCGCACGTGTCGAGGAGCGACGACGTGTCGATCACGTCGATGCGGCGCGCGGGATCGGCGACCAGACGCTCGAGCAGCAGGACCGCGTCGTCGGCGACAAAAGTGAGGGTGTAGCGCGGCTCGCCGGGCGGGCGGTCCGGGTTGAAGGCGACGTTAAGTGCGGTGAGCCAGTCGCGCGCCTGGTCGAGCATCAAGCGCTCGAGATTCACGCCGGCATCGACGGGGAAGCAGATGCCCGTCAGCGGGGACGGGAGCGTGTCGGCAAGCGGCATGGTGGTTCCGTCGGGTCGGATGCCGAGGAAGGTGACGTTGGTCGGGCAGTCGGTAGGAGAGCAGTCAAGCTTGTCGTCTAAACCAAGGAAGAACGTCTGCTCGTCGAGGTGGCGGTCGATGGCGGTGCGCAGCCGGCCTTCGGCGGCCGGGCTCAGGAGGCGCTCGTAGCCCCAGAAGACGGCTGCGGTGCAGTGGTCGCGCGCATGAGCATCGACGCTCGCGGTAGTAGTCGCGGTCGCGTTCTCGGCGGGCGAGGGCTGGGAAGCGTGCTGAATCCACGCGCGCCAGCAGCGACGCACAGCCAGAAGCGTCGCCTCGTCCATGACGCGGATCGGCGAGGCCAGGTCAATCCAGTCGCGGTCAAGGCACTCGTGCATCTGCTTGATCCAAAACTCGTGAGCTGCGGGCTCGAGCCGCGCGGAGAACCACAGCTGCGCGGCAAAGGCAAGCTTCACATCGGGCTCGAAGCAAAGAGCATACATGATCAAGAGCGAGCGAGCGACAATCTCGGGACGGACATCGTTGAGCAAGAAGCTCATGGCGGCGACCGAGCCCTTGCGCTGGGCATCAGCCATCGTCTGCGCGACGGCGCGCAGGTCATGGAATCCGCAGAGCAGCGCATCGAGGTGGCGGCCCGGCTCGCTGGCGTCGTGGTAGAGGAAGACGTCGCCCGCGTAGGTGCTGCGGAAGGGGTCGAGCGGGACGTTGCCGTCCTCGCCAGCGAGCCGGACCAGACACCCGAGGCGGGGCCGCGGCGGCATAGTAGCATTGGGTGGTTGCGTGTTCATGTTGTTTGCATCGAGTTATTTCATGGGTCTACGGGTCTTCATGGCACGAGGAGGAGGTGCCGTGGTGGATGAATGCAGGGACGACGAGTCTCTCACCGAACTGCTGAGCCACCCGCTCATTTCGCGACCTGTCAACGCTCGCATCGACCGCGTCTCCCAAGTTCGTTGCTCACCTTGGAACCGAGCCAAGCGCGTCACAATAAATCAACTATTATCAACCACCTCCGACCTCACAACATCTCCGCCTTCGTCTTCTTGTTCTGCGCCTCAAACTCGCGCTCGCGCATCTCAAGTTCGCGCTCCCGCACGCGGACCTCGCGCTCGCGCAGCTCGAGTTCGCGGGTGCGGAGCTGGAGCAGCTGCGCCTCGCGCTCGGCCTGCATGGCGTGGACGCGCTCGTCGCGCTCGGCGTGCGTGGCGTGCATCCGGGTGAACATGTCGAGCATGCGGGCCTCGTGGTCGGCGTGCCGCGCCGCCGCCTGCGTCTCGCGCTCCTCGTGCTTGGCCGCGAGCAGGGCCGCGAGCTCGGCTTGTTTTGCGAGCGCCGCGGTGACGAGGTCGAGCGCCGACTGGGACTGGGACTGGGACTGCGCGGCGGGGTCAGGGTGGTTCGGTTTGGCGCGTTTCGCAGCGTGCGACGGGCTCAGCTCGTCCTCCTCCTCCTCCTCCTCCTCCTCCTCCTCCTCCTTGTCGTCGTCAGCGTCGTCGGGGTGCGAGCGCTTGCCGGAGCTCGGCGGCGACAGCTCGTCGTGGGTGTCGGGCACGACGACCTCGGTCTTGACGCGGACGGCGGGGGCCGGCGCGGGGACAGGCGTCGCCTCTGCCTCCGTGTCGGCGCCGGCGTCGTCGTCGGACGACGAGGCCTCGTCCTCGGAGCTCGACGACTCGAGGTACAGTTTCCTGGCGGGTCCCGCGCTGCCCTCGCGCACCGCCGCCACCGCAACCGACTCGGGCGCTGTAGCCGGCGGCGTCAGGGTGGTGGACCCGCCGAGAGCGGGTGACGACGAGCGGATCGCCTCCTGGAGCGGCGTGGTGCGAGCCGCGAGGACACCGTGGGTCTGTCGCGCCGCCGCGGCGCCGCCGTTGCCCTCACCGATCTCGCGCTTGACAAACCCAGTCCCGGCCTTGGGCGCGGGTTTCGCAGCGTCCTTCTGGTCGCTGACGCGTGCGATCCACCCTTCGAGCGGGCCGTTGACGGAGGCGCGGAACTCGTCGCGCTTGGCGTCGGACTCGATGGCCTTCTGGTAGGCGGCGATGAGGCGCTTGACGCGGTCGCGGCACTGCGAGACGGTCGGGGGTTCCTCGCCGCAGAAGGCGTCGGCGGGGGCGACCTGGTCGGCGACGGCCTGCCACGTCGCCATGATCTGGTTCTTGGGCTTGGCAAACGGGTTCAGGTCCAGGACGGCCTGCAGGAGCAGGCGGCTGCTCGGCGTGTCCCAGTTGAGTTTGCGCTGGGTCTTGGGCTCGGCGGGCGCCGGCGCCGGCGGCGGTGGTAGTGGATTCATGGCAGTGGGGTGCGTGGTGAGGGAGAGGCGACCGGGACTTGCGCTGTGGCGGGCTTTCGAGCCTTGCTCCCCGCTGAGCCGCGACGGCATCCCTCGACCCTCACTCGCCCTCTATGTTCACATGCTAGGCCGTTTATTCGTCTCTCAGTCCCTCAGCGCTCGCTACCGGAACTCGAACTGCTGCGAGCGGCGGCGCACGTCCTCGTCGATCGAGTGGAACCGCTGCATCTGCTCCTTGATCATCTCCTTGGTCTCCTGGGCCTCGCGCTCGAGCGTCTTTTGCTCTGTCAACGTTGCGGGATGGGTCAGTTCATGTTCTCACTCAGGTCCGTTGCCAGCGCACCCTTGGCCAGCATCTCGGCGGCCTGCGACTTGTTGACGCGGATGAACAGGTCGCCGAGGTTCATCCAGCACCGCGCGCCCTTGACGGGGGCCGGCGGGCTGCGCGTCGCCGTCGGTGATGGGGACCGTCTCGTCTCAGTCGACCCGTCACCGATCGCATGGCGCGGCGACGGCGACCGGCTCCGCGCGCGCGGCAGCAGGTGGCCGAGGGCCTCGCGGTTGGCCATGCGGCGCTGGTCGAGCTCCTCAAGCATGTCCTGGGCCATGGCAATGTCCTCGGCGAGCGACTCGCGCAGCGCGACGCCGCGGATGAACGCCGGGTCCGACGCCGGGCCGAGCTCGCGCGCTGACATGGTTGGTGAAGGTTGCAGGGACTCAATGGGTGCCTCGCAGGGGGCACGCGTGCATGGATCGATCGGTCAAAGGGCGAGCGGAGAGCGGGGAGGGGGCTCCGCGCTGAGGGGCAGGGCCGCCGGTCAGGGGAGAGCGAAGAGCGCCGGCTGCAGCCACGGCGTGGCCCGCCCGTCTCGCGCGTCACCTCGCGTCTTGCTCTGGGCCGACTTGCCGATACTTGAAGCTGATATGAAGCACTGCGCCGGAGCTTGCCGAGACTGACCGGCGTCACTTGCATGAACCAAACCATGGCAGATCACCACGGAGGAGGCGGAGCAGCGACTGCAGGTAAGCCAGCACCACCTCGCTTCCCGCAAAGTGATCCCGACTTGATGCACTAACCACGCCCCGGCGCTCCGCCCACCTCATGGTCCAGGCACGCCGCTGCGACGAGCCGGCACCGTGATTGGTGCGGCCGCGACACCATCCGACGCGGGAGACGCGACGAACAGACGTCCCCCACCACCATCGCGACCGACTTCGCCGCCTCCGGCACCCTCCCCGACCCGCAACATCACAATCCATGCAGATTCGAGCTCGGCGGCCACCCCCGACTCACCGCACCCACACCGAGAGCGCGTGCAGACCGACTCGATCCTCGCGCTCGTCGCCAACGCCGTGTCGCTGCCGCACACGAGCACCACCTCGCTCGCCGCCTCCGCCAACGCCTCGCTGCACGGATCCGCGACCCTGAGCCACAGCCACGGCCTCGCGCGATCCGGCTCGCCGCACCCGCACTTTGCTTCCGACGCGAGCCGTCCGCAGAGCGGGAACGCCAACGTCGGCAACGGACTCTCGCGCCGCGGCCACGCCGACGCGCAGCCGCAGCACCCGCACGCGGGGCTCCGGTCCGTCAACTCGAGCAGTCTCCACCTTTCCGGCAACAACGGTGGTGGTGGGACGCTCAACAAGTCGGGCTCGACCAAAGTCACGGCGGCCTCGTTCGCCAAGGGCTTCCACCTGCCGCAGACGCGCGCGCGCGCCGCCAACTCGACGGTCGACCTGACCAAGTTCTCGACGGTCCTGTCGCAGGAGCTCGACGCGAGCCTGAACCGCAGCACCGCCGCCGAGTTCCACCAGGCCACGGCCGACTTCCACGCCGCCACCGCGCCGCGCCCGCTCGGTCCCCAGTCCGGCAGACCTGTCCCGACGCGACCGGGATCCACGTCGGCCGCCCCTTCCTCACCAACCCGAACCGGCGGCGCCCACCTCCCCGCCGACCTCGACCCACTGCGCTGGCAGGGCGGCCCGTTCCGTCCCGCGACCACGGGCAGCTCGCACTCGTCGCTCGCACCGACCCCGCAGAGCCGCAGCGTCGAGCGCATCGCTGCTGCGCCGCCCGCACGCGCCGAGATCGCTGGCGGTGCTAAACGCACCCTGCGCGGCCCGAAACTCGCGTCGCTCGTGACCCTCGTCGTCTCCGACGCCGAACCCCCGCCGCCGCCAAGCCAGCAGACGTCGCCGACCTCGCTCGGCCCGTCTTTCCTCATCCAGTCGGCGCTCGGCGACGCGCGGTTCCCGCAGTACACGCTCGGCAAGCCGCTCGGGTCGGGATCCGGGCGTGCTGGATCGCGGCGGAACCTCAACAACGCGTCGAACGGGTCGCTCGCGCAATCGCCCCGGTCGCCCGCAGCACCGCGCAAGTCAGTCGCCGCTCCGAGTTCGGCCAGGCGGAAGAGCAAGGCGGTTCCTGCTGCCGCGGTCTCGCCGTGGGGCGCCGTTGTGATCTCGAAGCTCAAGAGCTCGCAGTTTTGGTGCGTTGTTTCCCGGCGTGCTCATCTCCCTACCCTACCCTTTCATCGTCGTTCGGGCGCTGCCGAGAGCCCGCTGAGACGGTCACCGAGGTACTACTCGACTCGCTCCCTCACCTGTCCCGAACCAGTTCCTAACTCCCTCTCGTCCGCGCATCGCGTAGCCATGCCGCCGGCCTCCGTCAACGCCGCCGGGCAAGGCGGGAGCCAGTCGCTCCTGAGCGTGGCCGCGGGCTCTTCTTCCTCCGATAGCAGCGCCAACTCGACGAGCCGCCGCGAGTCCAAGGCCATCACGTTCACGGCGGACGTGGCCGACCCGCCGCCGCTCCCGAACCTGTTCCCAACGGCCCGCACCGCGACCACCACGACCACCGTCGCCGTTCCCGCGTTCCCCGGCTTCCTCGCTAATGGCGGCGCACCCGGCTTCGGCGCGCTCGGTAGGCACCACAAGGATGGCGGAGCGAATGCACCGCACCACTATGCCGCGGGAGGGCATCATCGCGAGCCGTCTCACGCGCTCAAGGGTACGTTGACTCTCACTTCGAGATGCCATGACACTGACTCGAGCCTTGAGTGTAGACCAAGTCGCCCAGCTCCTACCGCACCCGATCCCGCGATGCTTCGAGCTCTTCTTCCACTCGGCCGAGTGCGACGAGTTCCTCGCCGACGGCGTGCGGTACATCCAGCTGTACATGCGCCACAAGCACGCGCAGCTCGCGGCCGAGAGCAAGGTCGGGATCGACCAGCTGAAGCGGTACGTTTCCGAAGGAGTAGGAGTGGGATTGTGAGCTGACTCGCGGCGTGTGAGTAGGCTGTACATGGCGCAGATCCACGCGCAGTCCGAGTCCACGGCGACCACGGACGATGCCAAGCCGGCGAAGCACAGCGGCCGCGCGTCCATGGCCGGCGCCGGCGCGACTTCGCCGACGTCCGCGGCCGACGACGCCAGCAGCACGCAGCCGTCCGCGTCGTGCGACACCCCGGCCCCGCCGCCAGCCGCCGCGAGCACCACGGTCCCCGCGACCCCGACCTCGCCGTCGCAACCCGCGCCCTCCTCTCCCTCCCGCTCACCAACCTCCGCCCCCACCACCTCACCGGCCCCCGACTCCCTGGACTCGCTCCGCTCGCAGCGCGACGCGGCGATGCACGACCTGTGCCTGCGGTACTGCCGGATCCTGCGGCGGTACGGCGCGTCCATGAACTTTGCGGTCGAGCGGTCCTTCTACGAGTGCTTTTACATGATGCTCGGCGAGTATTTCCGCGCGCACACGACGGCCGCCGAGTGGAACGCGGTGTCGAAGCACCTCGAGCAGATCTTCCAGGCGCACCTCGTCGCGCCAAGCGCGGTCGGGGTACCGGGGTCCGCGGGACCGGCGGCGGCAGTGGGGGCCGTGGCGAACCCGATGGGGTCCGCGACGGGCTCGCGGCGCAGCACCACGTTTACGACGTCCGGCGCCGCCGCGAGCTCTGCGACGGCGACCGCCGCCGCACGGTCGGCCGGCGGGATCCGCACCAGCAACAACGTGCTGTCGCTCGGATCCACGGGCGATACCGCGTGGCCGACCACCACCGCCACGGGCGCCGGCGGCGGCGCCAACTCGTTCCAGCAACGCGTCACGCGCGCCATGTCGCACGCCGTCGCCGGCACCCACGCGGCGGCCGCCGCTGGCGCACCGGCCGGCGGGCACGCGCACTTTGACCTGTTCAACGGCAACGACAGCAGCAGCGGCCCGGCGTCGCGGCGCATGAGCATGGCGACGGACGGCGCGGGCCACCGGCTGCTCCGGTCCGCGGCCATGCACGTCATGGCGGGTCTGCCCGCTGCGGGCGCGGGCGCGGGTGCGGCGGCAGGGGCGGCGGAGCCCGTCGCGCCCGCGGCCCGGCTCATGTCCGTCGTCAACACGGCCATGGCGATGCCGCTCGTGGTCGCTGCCGGTGGGACCGCGGCCACCGCAACCACCCCGGCGACGGCGACTGCAGGCCCGGGTGGCAAGAAACCGCGCGCGCCGCCGCAGCACGAGGTCATGGACGTGATCGAGCGCGCGCTGGAGCGCAAGAAGGTCGAGGACGCGCGGCAGCGCGAGCGCGAGGAGCGCCGCAAGCACGAGCGGAGCATGAACGCGCGCGAAAACTTCTCGCTCCGGTCTATCATCTACGCGCGGTCGCCGCTCATCGCCCAGCTCATGCCGACGGCAAGAGATCAGACGGTCAAGGTCCTCGAGAAGTCCCGCGCGATTATGGAGGGAAACACGAAAGTGTACGACTTCCTTCGCGAGTGAGTGGAGGGTGCGGGACTGACGATACGTGTGTAGGCGAACCGAAAAGTCGCGCCGCACACACGCCCCCGCGGACTGGCAGCACCCGTCGCCCGAGCTCGGCCCGACGGCCAGCGAGCCCGAGTCCGCCCCGAGCATGTATCACCGCAGCCCGGCCGCGGCCACTACCACCACGTCCGCCGCGGCCTCGAACCGCGGGAAGCCCCCGCGGTCGCCGTCGTACCACCCGCGGTACCCGCCGCGCGCCGCCTCGCCCGCCACCTCCACTGCACCTACAACCCGAACACGGGCCAACAGCAACGGCGGCCTGACCGCCTCGCCGACCGCGCCCGGCAGCGCCGGTGCCGGCGCCGGCTCCGTCGACCCGCGCGTCGTGATCCTCGACGCATCCGACGCCCTCTGCGGCGGCGCTGAACCCGGCAGCACCATGACCGCGTCGCTTGGGACCCCCGGCTCGCCTCCCTCCGCGTCCTCGACCCTCCTCGGCGGCGGCCCCGCGGCACTCCCGATCGCCGCGTCGCGCCTGTACTCGCGAACGAACAGCCACGCCGTGAGCACCAGCACGTCCGCACCGCTGATGAGCGGGGCCGGGCGCACGGGCGCGCTGCGGCTCGCGGTTCGCACGGATCAGGACGCGAGGCAGCTCGCGGAGCTGAGTTTGGGGGACTTGGTGGAGCCGGTGCGCGAGGTCAGCGAGGCCGCGCTTGTGGAGCAGGTAATGGCGGCTGGACGCGTTGGTGGTGGGGGAAGGGGCGAGGTGGTCGAGGAAGAGGAGGACGACGACGAGGATAGGGAGCAGGCGGCGGGGGTGCCGATCCCGATCATTGTGACATAGCAGCGCGCGCGTGGGATATGATGTGGTGGAAAGGGCAAAATGTAGATCTATGAGCAGCAGCAGCGAACAATGACGGTGGAGGAGCGGTGACGGTGGCCGGGTGGGTAGTACATGCGCCGCGTCGGCCGCCGTTGGCGGGACCGGCAGCGGCAGCGCGGCGCGGACGGGAAGAGGGTATGGCGGCGTCGGACGCGACGGCGGCGTCACTTGGCGGCGAGGTGATTTGGCGAGTTGTGGAACAGGGACTTCCACATGAAGGCCTCGGACAGGAGCAGCTCGATATCCTTGTCGGTCCACTCCTTGGTCGGCGGCGACTGGAGAAAGAGCATGATTTCCTACACCCCACCACGACGTCGTCAGTCGCCACCCCCACACGGACCCGCGCATCTCGTACCGGAAAGTCCTTGGCGCGGAGCTCCTTGGACCACTTGACGAGGAACGCGGCGCAGACGTAGACGTGAAAGTCGTTGAGGTCGCCGTCCTCGGACAGGTACGCGTCCCACATGCGGATCGTGGCCGCGTGCGTGACCTCGCGCATCAGCAGGCAGTTCATCCACCGGAACGCAAACTGGATGAACTCGACGTTCTCATTTGCCAGGTGCGCCGACAGGGGCGCGTCGATGCGACCGACGAGGTCCTTGAGCCGCGACACGAGCCGCTGGATCCCGGGTTGCGCGAACGTGTAGTTGTCCTACGTGCACGCGTGACGGACGGCGGATCAGTCGCGTCGTCGTGGGGCGGGGAGAGGAGGGAGAGCGGACCTGGATCCCGTCAATGAGCTTGGTCAAGCACCAGAACGAGTCGGCCTCGACGCACGTCAGCTCGTCCTGCGGCACCGCGTCCATCTGGCCGTCGTGTCGCTCTACTCCGCTGCAAGGTCAGCACCACCGACACAGCCACGACCAAAAACATACCCAGAAATGGCGCGAGAAACACGGTAAAGAACGGCGTGAGCAGGTCGTTGATCCCCTGGACGTACCCGGACGCCGGGTGCCGCATCGCCCAGCAGTACAGGATCCGCTCGAGCGCGCGCTGCACGCGGTCGTGCGCGTACAGCTCGGTCGGTCGCGTCCGCAGCACGTCGATATGGATCTGGTGCATGAGCTGCTTGTCCGACGGCGTCGCGCCGTCTTTCCCAAAACTCTGCGCGGCCGTCTCCTCGTAGTCACTCCGTTTCCGCTTCAGCGCCGACTCGCGCCGCTCGGCCGAGCACGGCAGGTACCCCAAAAGCAGCTGCCAGCACGTCGGGCGCAGGTCCTCGGGGATCCCCGACCAGCACAGCTTCTTGAGCGCGGCCAGGTCGACGGTCGGCGCCGTCAGCAGCGCCTCGAATTTCGCGTGCCGCTGCAGTTTCGCCGTCATGAGCCGCGCCTCGTCGGCCGCCGCGCGGTCGTCGTCGGCCATGCGCGCGGGCGAAGGCGGGCCCGCGAGCGACATGTCGGACGGCGCGCGCCGGTGCGATGGCGGCGCGGACGTCGACGGCGAGGTGACGATGTTGCCCGCGCTGCCCGTGTCGAGCGTCGATTTGCGCGACGAGGGCGGTGCGGACGTGATGACCGCAGGCGGCTTCGGGTCGTCGAGCTCGCCCCACGCGTCGGACGTCTGGTCCACGAGCTCGTCGCGCGTCTTCATGCGGCGTTCCGTTTTGGGGCTGCTCGCGCCGCCGCCGCCGCTGCCGTCGGCGCCGGCCGAGGACGACGACATGGTCATGGACGAGCTAGACGTCGCGGACGCGTGCGTCAGTGCCCTGCGAGTGTTTCCCGGGAAGAGGTGGAACGACGCACAATTTGGTCGCAATCGAGGCGGGACTCGCGAACGCGTGCTGCGCGCCAAACACCTTGGGCGGGTCCGTCGCCGAGCCCGCTGGCCGGATGCTAGACCACGGGCGTGCGTGCAGGTGAGCCCACGTATCGCGGGTACATGGCTCGAGAACGAGGGTTACCTCCCGGGCAATCGCGCAACTTGGCGCTTCCAGAACGACTTGGGCTCGCCGGCGCGCGGCGACCCGGGTGCGTGCGCGCCGCCGCTGCCGTCGTCGGCGAGATGGGGCGATGATGAAGAGTAGTTTTGCATCGGCTAGACGACGCGCGCGCGTTACTTCTCAAGTCGCGACTCGGTCCAAGCGAGCGGCACACTCACACGCGTCGTCAATGGAGGCTCCGCGCGGCGCGATATCGGCGCCGATGCACAGAGTCGGTGGGTTGATGCGTTGCAGATGGCTACGTGGTCGGCCGTCCCTGACTTTGCTGTGGGGAGAGCGGAAGCAAACGCGACGCGCGGCGGGCAGCGGCAGCAAAAGCGAAGTGGCCCGCGTGGCGCACGCGTCGCTCAAAGCAGCAAAATTTGAAGTCGCTGGCGGCCTAGCATCGGGTCACACGCGGTCGGGTGACCCGGGACGCACTCTCGCGTGTGGCTCACCGCCGCCGCCGCCATCGCCAACGACGCGTTGAGTTGGACGCCACATCACACACGTAACTGCAACGTATCTGCTACGCATCGACTCGACGCAAATGGCTCGCAAGAGCAAGTCTTCCAACTCGGCCGTCGCCGCGGCGCCAAAGTCGCCTGTCGCGGCAGCTAAGCCGGCTGCGAAGGGTGAGTCGCACTGTTTTCGTGATGAACCCGTGGAGGACGCGGCTGACTTGAGTGACGTTCCGTTGCATGTAGTCGCGGACTCGCGCTTCGATCTCTCGCGCTTTGGCGATCTCGCGAAGCTGGCGCCTGAGCAGGCTGACGATGATGACGAGGAGGAGGAGCAGGAGCAGGAGATCGGCTCGGAGGATGATGTCCACGATGATGATGATGAAGAGGACGACGAGGAGGAGGGCTCTGACGCCGAGGAGGGCCCCGATGTCGACGAGGATGACGAGGAGGCGGCCTCGGACGACGGCGAAGAGGACGAGGACGAGGACGACCCGGATGCCGCCGAAGAAGAAGAAGAAGAAGAAGAAGAAGAAGAAGACGAAGAAGAGGAACGGGCATCCAAGCCGTCCAAATCGGCCAAGAAGAAGGTGCTGCAGGACGAGGACTTGAGCGACTTCAAGGCCAAGACGGACCGCACAGGGCTCGTGTACCTCTCCCGCGTCCCGCCCTTCATGTCGCCGACGGTCGTCCGGAAGCTGCTGTCGCAGTACGCGACGCTGGGCCGCATCTACCTCGCGCCCGAGGACGCCAAGGCCGCCTACAAGCGGAAAAAGTACAAGGGCAACTCGCGCAAAAACTACACCGAGGGCTGGATCGAGGTCCTCGACAAGAAAGAGGCCAAGGTCATGGCCGCCCACCTCAACAACCAGATCATTGGCGGCAAGACCCTGTCCCGGTGGCACGACACGCTCTGGAACATCAAGTACCTGCCCAAGTTCAAGTGGCACCACCTCACCGAGCAGATCGGTACGTTTTCGTGTGGGTTGCTGGTGTGCGCGCTGCTAACGAAACCCTCTCGCGCCCGTGTAGCGTACGAGAAGCGCAAAAAGGAGGAGCGCCTGCGCGCCGAGATCCTGCAGGCCAAGCGCGAGAACAAGATCTACATGGACAACGTCGGCAAGGCCAAGATGGTCAACGCCATGGAGGCCAAGAAGCGCAAGCGCCAGGAGGCTGCCGACGGCGGTGCCTCCTCGGCACCCGCTGCTTCCGCATCTGCCGCGGCGCCAGCGGGACCCGCCGACATGTCCGAGATCCGCCGCCGCTTCAAGCAGCGCAAGATCGTCCACGACGTCGAGGAGGTGCAGCGCGACGAGGACATTTCCAAGATCAAGGGCGTACTGTCCAAGATCTTTGGCTAGTCGTCTTCGACGCCAGCACCCGTAAAATAGTATCATCGCACTTGTATAGTTTTTCGGGGGATGCTCAGGGACCCGGCCAGTTCGGCCAGTGTGGCGCAGGCGGCGCCTCGCGTCCGCTGCGGCTTGTCATGAAAGTCGCCGCCTTCGCCCTTCGCCCTTCGCCCCCACTTCTCTCTCTCTACGCCACGGAGTCGAATGTATACCACCGCGCCCACGACGCGCTCCATGAACCGCTCTTAGAGACACTTGCTGCACTACTTGCTCCATCGCCACCCCCACCGCCGCCATGTCGTCCCCACGCCGAGGAGGCCCACCTCCACGCCCGCAACGCCCCGCATCCGCCGCCGACCTCGCCATCGTGACGCAGCAGCTCGCGCGCGCCAGCCCCAGCTCGCCCGCCACCACGCCGTACCTCGGCGCCACCACCACCGCCGTGCTCCCGACGCTCCCGCCGCAGTCGCCGCTATTCCCCGCCTCGGCCACGTCGACACGGAGCACGGGTAGCCTGAACCGCCCGCAACCCCGCGCCGCGAGCGGGAGCACCAACACGTACGCCCCGCCGGTCCCGCCGCCGCCCTCCAAGGACCCGACGCCGGGCCGCACCTCTTCGTCGGGCTCAGACCCGCGCGGCCGGTCGCCACACCGCCCGCCGTCGCCCTCGCGCTTCGCCGCCGGGACCACGCGGCAACGCACCCCGTCGCCGTCGCGCTTCGCCGCGGGGACCGCGTACCGTTCGTCATCGGGCTCGGCGCCCTCGCCGCGCTCGAGCAGCGGCGCCGGGAGCGCCATGCACCGTCCGCCGTCGCCGTCCCGGTTCGCGCAAGACCCGCGTGCGACGAGCCCCGGACCGCACGCGCGCCGCCCGCCGTCGCCGTCGCGGTTCGCGGCAGCGACGCCGCCGATGAACCGAGCGGCGCCGTCGGGGTACGAGAGTCTGTACCGCAGCCGCGCGGCGGCGATGGCGGTTGGTGGTGGCGGTGGCGGGGATAGCGGGCATCGCGAGATGGGTACTGCCAGCAGTAGTACGGCGCGCGATATGATGGTGAGCCTCGACCGCGACGACGGCGACCACGGGCACCCGGCGGGCATCGTGCGGAGCGCGCGCGACGGGCCGCGGGTCGGGTTCGGTGACCTGGCGCGGGTCCTCGCCGGCGGGAAATACCACGCGCCGCCGGGGTCTCCGCCGAACCCGCTCATGACGCCGCGCAACCTGCGGTCGCTTGTGTCCGTCGGCGTGCTGCTGCTCGCGCTCGCGTTCGCGCTGCCGTGGACGTTCCGCGCGACGGGTTGCTTAGGCGGTGCCGCCGAGACGTGCTACGGGACCGCGCTCGACGCGTGCGCGGCGACGTTCCCGTGCAAGAACCGCGGGGTGCCGTTCCTGACGGTCGAGGGCGCGTGCGCGTGCGACTGTCCCGCGCCGTTCGTCGGCGCGCAGTGTACTGCCGAAGCGAGCTGTCCGTGTGCCGCCAACGATCCGGGGAACCCGCGCATCTCGTGTCTCCCGCTGTCGACGGTCTACACGCCGCTGCTGGCGGCGGCAAACAACGATACCGCGCTGCTGGCGCTCGGGCTCGACAAGCGCGGGCTCGCGCTCGCCATGACGCTCGCGCAGATCGCGTGCCGCGACCAGGCGATCCTCGTCAACGTCAACGTCAACCAGCGCGCGCTGCAGCTCGCCGGGTCGCGCGGCGAGCGCCGGCTGCTGTGGGCCAAGCTCGTCGTCGCGCGCCACATGCAGCTGTCGGGCAACTACAACGCGTCGCGCGAGCTCGCGGTCCGGTTCGCCGACCTGCTCGGCCGGTCCGTGTCCAACGCGCCGCTGTCGACGGCCAACATCACGGGGTCAATTCTCGCGGCCGACCCGGGCGCGGTGAACCCGGGCGTCGCGCAGGTCATCGTCGGGCGCATCGTGTACGACCTCGGCACCGAGAAGATCAGCTACCTGCCGCTTGCGGAGCTGCCGGGCCCCGCCAAGGCCGCCGTCGAGGCGCGCGTCCCGCAGTCGCAGCAGGCCACGTTCAACGTGCTCGCGTCGATTGCCACGGCCATGTCCGGGCTGCGGTCCGGGTTCCTCAACCTGTACTGGACGCAGCGCCTCGAGCTCCCGCTGTCAGCGCTCGACGCGTTCCGCGCCAAACTCGCCAGCAAGTCCATCATGGTCCCGTTCGACGCCACGTTCCCGGACGGCGGGAACAAGGCCAACACCATGGCGCGGCCCATGGGCGAGATCCACGCGGCGCGCGCGAGCTTCGGGTCGCCCTTCTGCACCTTCATGTTCGTCGGCGACTTCCAGGCCCTCAACGCCGTCGAGTCGGCCACCTTCCGCGTCCCGGCGTTCCCTGACCAGGCCGCCGCGCGCACCAACTGCGGTCAGCGCCCGACGTACGGTGTCCTGAACCTCCTCGACCTGCGCACCGGGTCCTACGCGACCGAGCCCACGCAGCAGGCGCTCGTCGTCGCCAACGCCACGCGGTACCGCGCCACCTTCTCCGCGGCCTCGCTCCTGCCCCGCGCGGGGAACACGGCCGACGATTCCGCGGCGACCGCGTCCGCCGAACGCGTAGGCGTCTGGGGCGCCCTCGACCACGTCCTCGTCGAGTACCTGATGCTGTCGCGCAACGACAGCGCGCTCCGCACCGTCCTCGCCGCCGTCACCCGCGACGAGCCCGCCCTTGTCCCCGTCGCGGACACCCCGCCGCTCCCGGCCGTCCAGATCTGGGGCGGCGTGAGCACGGGCAAGGGCGCGGCGAATGCCGCCGACGTCGACTATCTCGTCGTGGGCCTCTCGTCGCGCGTCGGCGAGTCCGGCGGCGTCAAGCCTGACCTCTTCTTCGGGACCAGCACGGGCCAGGTGATCCGGAACTGGGCCAAGGAGATGGGCGGGAAGGAGATCCGGTGGGCCCGCGACGCGCGCGTCGGGCAGAGTGTGCTCGATCCCGCGGACAAGGAGAGCGATCGCGCGGCGTTCGAGGCGGTCTGGAACGACGCCAAGAATCTCAAGGTCACGACGGCTGAGGCGATCTGGGACCAGCTCAAGCCCAAGGTCTCGTAGTAGGTTGATGGTTTGGGACGAATAGAGTGTACAATTGCATCTCGAAGCTCGCGAACGAGAACAGGGGTGCCAACACCAACGGCCGAGAGACAAGCTGCGAGACGCGTTTCGAAATCGCGTGACACTGATCAACATGTGCGAGCTCTCCGCGCTCCAGAACGAGCAGCTGCACTCCCTCGCCTCCCTGAACCCGACCGCCCTTCCATGATCGCAACGTAAACTACATGCAATGGCCTTAGTGCTCCGTGTCCCTGAGCTCGTTGAGCGCGTCTTGTGCCTGGCGATCGCCGACGACGACACGCCCGACCCACGACGTCTTGCAAACTATGCCCGCGTCATGACCCAGCAGCAGATCCCGCTGGTCCACCGCCTTGTCGCAAAACGGTTTCGCGAAGTTTTCACCTTGCACGATTTGACTAAAACTGGCGAGTTCAAGCTGCTTCGCCAGTGGGCCGCACTCGGTTTCCCGCTCGAGTGTTCCGTCGACGCTCTCAAGGAGGCGTTCCGCAGGCGGTTTCTCTCGACGCTCGAGTGGTGGCGCGATTCTGGCGCGCTTGACAAGGATGCCGTTCGCAAGTGGCTCAAAAGCGGCGAACTTGGCGACGAGGCGAGCTTGTACCTTGCGCTCGGGTTCCGTCCACCGGCGCCTGGCTCCGATCCGTCAGCGCCTTTGGTTGAACTCGATAGCGGCGACGACAGCAATGAATGCAATCCCAGCCATGAAGTTTACAGCAAGGACGACGAAGACGAACCGTACATGCTTGCGCTCAAACACATGTCCGTGACGAGCACAACGGTTGCCACGCTGAACAGTTTTTTGTTGCAGAGCAAGTACCAGACCCTCCGCCAGCTCCGAATTCGGGACTGTGCCATCGACAGGACGCGTCTGGCTGCCCTCCGCTTTCCTGAATCGCTTACTCAAGTTCGTCTGGATAACGTTTGGAATGGAAATGGACGCTCGGTCGCCATTGCTTGGCCCCCGCGTCTCAGGTATCTCTCGATTGGTCGCTTTGACCACTTCGAATACGCATCATGGTGGCTTCTCTCGCTTGCACCCGCAAGTCTGGAGCTGCTCGATCTCTCTCAAATCAACCTTCCCGCGGAACGCCTGGTTATCATTGCTGGGACGGTCAAGGATCTTCCCGTTCTCCTCCTCCACAAACTTGGAGAGCACAAGGTCAAGCTTGTGACGGTTGGCGTGGAAAGCGCTCTCGGCTTGCGGCCAGCTCGCGCTAACCGAAAGACCCTTGATCTAACCGAGCTCAAAGAAATATCCTTGCCCAACTCGCTGACCGTACTTGAATTCTTTGACGTCAACCTGAGCGAGGAGGGCGGGAGGATCCTTGGGTTACGCCTTCTCGTTTCCTTGCTTGAAACTATCAGCTTCAGATCTGTGGGCTTTGACGCGAGTTGCATGCTTATATCTCTACCATGCTCTCTCACGACGCTTCGCATCAAAGACTGCCCACTTGACGCTGATGCAATCGAATATCTTTCGCTGCGGTGCCCGTCAAAGCTCTAGACTCTTGAGCTTGTCGACTGCAAGCTTCCCTTCAACGGTCTGTCCGAACTCTTTGATAGCCTGCCCAATTCGTTGCGCAAGCTTGATCTTTCAGGATCCCCCATCTCCCTCGACGACATCAGGGCCCTCACAAGTAATCCGCGTTTGTCCCTGAAGGCCCTATTCCTCGATTGGACCCTTTTTGGCGATGAGGGCCTCAAATTGCTTGCAGCTTCGCTTCCATCGTCTCTAGCCCGCCTGTCGTTGGCCAACAACTTGCTCAGCGACGCCGGGCTCGATGCCTTCACCGAGCACGCCCCACGGGTCAGGAAGCAGCTCAAACTCACGCTGCGCGGCAACCATTTCACTCACCAAGGGATGGTCAGGTTCGCCAGGTCCAACCTATGGTTCAAGGCCGTATAGAGCGCGTAGAAGCGCAAATTCTGGTGTATCGTGCGTTGTCTCAATAAGCTGTGTGTCGATCCAAATATATTCTTTAGTTGTAGTTCTTGTCATTCACACGAAACTCGCTCGTAATGAGCTTTTGTCAACGGAATAACGCCTCGAATGCAGAGATCAGTGAGAGCTCTGGAAGTTCTCAACGTTTTCAAGGGAACGACTTGACATGCTGAACATCTTCCAAGATGAAGGAGAAGGTGACCTACTTGGCCGCTTGGTGGCCCTCTAGGTTCCAGTGCAGGCTGATCCTTTTCTTTAGGCTACTCACACTTGTTTTCAAATCGCTTGAGCGTACAGAAGGAAGAGGCGAAACGTGAGACATGAGAGACGCGACTGGATATCACGTCTCGCTCACATGGTTGGGCGGAAGCCTGTCCCGACGCCACCCGAAGTTCGCTCGCCCCACGCCTTTGAGGCAGCAACCGTCCCCGCTCCGCTCTCTCTCCTACCGTCTCGCGAATGAATCAGTAGTAGCAACGTAAGCTCTATGCAATGACCGTCAAATTGGACGTGGCCGACGTTGTCGAGCGCATCTTGCTTTACGCCGTCAAACTGCACCCCTTCGAGGATGACGAGACCGCGGCCCTCGTGCAGTACGCCCGCGTGATGTGCCAGGAGCTGATTCCGGCCGTTTTGCCTGCCGTCTTGGATCAAGCCAAGAGTTTTTCTGCCGCCGGTGCGACCAGGGCGGGCAAGCTCGGCGTTCTCAAAAAGCGAGCATGTCTGGGCCGCTTGCAGCGAGTGCCCATTACTGCCCTCAGCGCGGCCATCGAGTCGAACGACCTTCTCGTACTCGAATTTTGGCGCGACTCGGGATATCTCAACCTTCGCTCTCTGGGTTATTACCTGGAGGAAAACTACAGCATTGGTTTCGAGCTTAACCGGACATATGCCGCTCTTGGAATCGCTTCGGTGGGTTACGACTCTGATGAAGATTCCAACGACGGATTGTATTACTACTCAAACTCGTATGGCCGGTCAGACGACGAGAGCAACTTGACCATCAGCCAAAGCGTCAGCGGCGCTACAGCGTCACTCCCCTGTGTCGACGCCTTTTTAACGAAACTGCGCACCAAGCTTGCTCAAGGCAAGGCCCGGAACCTCAAGCTGGACGGACTGACCATCTCACTTGGCGGCGTTGGCGCCCTCAACGATGCCATAGCGAATCCATCGCTTGCGCTTCGATCTTTGCACGTTTCCTCAAGCACGTTTGACCTCAAGCGACTGCTTGCATTGCAAGTTCCCGATTCGGTCGAAGAAATATTCCTTGATGCTTTGTGGCTGCACGAAACAGCTGGGGCTGACCTGTCAAGCGCAATGGTGTGGCCTTCGAGCTTACGCGAGCTCAAACTCCGTAAAATTATGCCCGCGGAGGAGGTGCTGACCTGCCTTCTCGCAAAGTTCCCCAACACCACCGCCAAGCTCGTTCTTATCGGGTGCAATCTCAACTTCGACACCGCTCTTGCACTTGCACGCGGACTTCCTCCTGCGCTCTCGGCCTTGACCCTCTCATCCGCTCGCTTTAGTGGGACCGCCTTCGCGGCTTTGTGTTCAGCTCTTCCCAGCTCGCTTGCTTCTCTCACTCTTAAAAACAATGAGCTTGGAGTTGTTGGCGGGAGTGAGCGCTGGTCTTTTCCCGCTTCGCTTGCGACCCTCGTTCTCAAGAACGAAAAGCTTGAAGATAACGGATTTGCCATTCTCGCCAGGTCCCTCGCCCAATCTTCTATCAGGGAGCTTCAACTGCATAGTGTGATCTGCACCCGGACCGATCAGATGTCCAACTTGCTCCGCTCGCTTCCATCGACGATCAAAAAGTGCCACATTAGCGACGGTCACCTTGACGATGCGTCCGCCGCTGCACTCGCGAGCGCTCTTCGCGACGGTCTTGAGGAGCTTGAGCTGATCTGCTGCATGCGCTCGGAGGCTGGGGTGGCGGAACTCGTGCGACACTTGCCCCGCTCCTTGCGCCTGCTCGACTTGAGCGCGTCCAAGTTCTCGCTCGCGACCGCTCAGCTTCTCGCGTCGCACATGCCGCCGACCCTCGCTTCGCTCAAGCTCGATCACGCCTATCTCTCTGACCGAGGAATCACCTGCCTCGTGCCGCATCTCCCCGCCACGCTGACTACGCTGAGTCTTGCAGGTAGTCTGAGCAACGAGAGTGCGATTATTCTAGCGGCTCATCTTCCTCCTGCCCTGCAAGCATTGGGCGCGGGTTACTTGCCAGGGAACGAGGGCCGCGCTGCGCTTCGTGCTGCAGCGCCGAACTTGGTTTTGAAGGCCATTGTGTAATGGTTTCACCACAAATGTATTTTATTTTATTTTGTGACGCGTCGTGGAATAATCTTGAGCACACCTGCGTGATGGTGGAGTGGTATCGAATAGACACGTTGCGCAATTCGGGCCTCCCCCCGAATTCTGAAAGGCTGGGCGCGTCACGCGACGCGCCGAACCGCAACGCAAGCGACCTGCCACGCCTCTCGACGAGCGCTGCACTCGCGACTCCCTGCAACGCGAGGGCCGAACTCTCAGGCCTCGCTTCCACGCGTCGGCCGCGTTCCGCGAGCGGCGACATGGGTGGCAGGTCGCGGCGGCGCCCGCAAGCTGGCAGCGGCGCAGGTCGCGTGGACGCGCCAGCCTTTCAGGATTCGGGGGGAGGCCCGAATTGCGCAACGTGTCCAATTGAACTTGGTGCAACCGTTGAACACGGCTCGTGCACACGTAACATGAAGTACGGCGCCCAACAACGCCGGAGGCGGGGTTACAACGTAGCCGCGTATGCAAGCTCGTCCAAGACGTCCGCTGGCGGCCGGGTGCCCACGCGAGAGACATGCGGGACGCGACTGGATATCACGTCTAGCTCACGTGGGGCAAGCGGCGCCAAGCGCCGGGTGGCTGGGCGCTGCGCCACGCCATCTTCTCGTCCCAGCTCTCCCGTGTCTCCTCTCCGCTCGTGAATGAATCATCAATCGCAACGCAAACTTCATGCAATGACCGTCAAGCTGGCCGTAGCCGACATTGTCGAGCGCATCTTGCTTTGTGCCGTCAAGCTGCACGCCTTCGAGGACGACGACGTCACGGCCCTCATGCAGTACGCCCGCGTGATGCGCCAAGAGCTCGTTCCGGCCGTGCTTCCCGCTGTTTTGGATCAAGCAAAGAGCTTCTCTGTCGACGGAGCAACGAGCGCGGGCAAGCTCGCTGTTCTCAAGAAGCGAGCCTCTCTCGGCCGCTTGCACGGCGTGTCACCATCAGCGCTGGGTGATGCTTTCTTGTCTGGCTACCTCTCAGTACTCGAGTGGTGGCGCGACTCGGGTCATCTCGACCCCAAAACGGTGCGCGACTACTTTGAAGGAGCTTACGGTGCCGGCGCCAATTTTGACCGGGCGCACGCCGCCCTTGGGATTATTCCGTGGTATGACGACTCGGACGACGACTCTTATTATGGTTCGGACTCGGACGTTTCGAGCGATTCGGATGGCCAGTTGGACGACGAGGGCGACTCGGACATTGATAAAGCTCCCGCCGGCGCTACAACATCGTTCCCTTGCACCAACGCCTTCGTGGCGGAGCTGTGTCTCAAGATTGCATCGGGCAAGATCCGCTTCCTCGAGCTCAACCGATTGACCGTCACAATGGGAGGAATCGCCGCTCTCAACGACGCCATGGCGAGCCCCTCCCAAGCACTCCAGTCCTTGAACATTCGATCAAGCACGTTTGACCTCGCACGCATGCTTGCGTTACGCATTCCTGATTCGGTCGAGGAAATCTTCCTCAGCGGCTTATGGCTGCACGAAACGGCTGGTGCCGATCTGTCGAGTGCCATGACGTGGCCCTCAAGCTTGCGCGAACTGACTTTTCAACAAGATATTCCGACGAACGAATCACTCACATGTCTCCTTTCCAGCTTTCCCAGCAACGCCGACCTCGTGATTGACTCGCACGAGCTTAACTGCAGGAACTCACTTGAACTCGCGCGCGGCCTTCCATCGACGCTCACGTCTTTGACGCTTTTCTGCACCAGCTTGACTGGCACCGATTTCGCGGCCTTGTGCCCAGTCCTCCCTAGCTCGCTCACTAAACTGACCCTTGCTCACAATCAACTTGGCACTGTTGACAAGGAGGCTCGCTGGGTTTTCCCTGCCTCTCTCAAAGCTCTCGTCCTCAAGCAAGAGTGGTTTGAAGGCAACGGACCGGCGGTTTTGGCCACGTCGCTCGCCCAATCTTCTATCAGGGAGCTTCAGCTGCGTTGCGTCGTCCGCACGGTCACGGGTCAGACGCCAAACTTGCTCCGCTCGCTTCCATCGACGATCAAAAAGTGCCACATTAGCGACGGTCACCTTGACGATGCGTCCGCCGCTGCACTCGCGAGCGCTCTTCGCGACGGTCTTGAGGAGCTTGAGCTGATCTGCTGCATGCGCTCGGAGGCTGGGGTGGCGGAACTCGTGCGACACTTGCCCCGCTCCTTGCGCCTGCTCGACTTGAGCGCGTCCAAGTTCTCGCTCGCGACCGCTCAGCTTCTGGCCTCGCACATGCCGCCGGCGCTCGCTTCGCTCAAGCTCGATCGCACGGACCTCTCTGACCAAGGGCTCGCTTGCCTTGCACCGCATCTACCCGCCACATTGACCACGCTGAGCCTGGCCGGAAACGTGAGCGACGAGGGTGCGATTGTGCTCGCCGCGCATCTCCCTCCCGCCCTGGAATTCTTGGATTTGGGCGACTTTCGAGGTCGCAAGGGTCTTGCAGCGATTACCGCCGCTGCTCCCAAGACCCTCAAGACGATTCTTTACTAACGCAAGCGCAGGGTCGAGCTCACGGCCTTTTAACGTGTCACTCACCACGCGCGACGCATTCGCGAAGCAGAACAGAGCACTCGCAAGTGTATCACGCCTCCAAATACATGTTTTTTATTGCGAATCGGAGCTCACACACGACGGGCGACATGACCGCCACGCCGTCGCGCGGACGCTCTAGGCCTGAGCGGGGACGTAGCCCGAGCTCGCGTTGTGCTCCTCGCGCAGCACCTTCGAGTACTGCACGAACACATAGGTGAAGTAGCAGTTCAGGACGGCTCCGACGATGTTGCCGAGCGACGGCGTGAGTGCCGCGCCGACGATGGTGAGGATTGCGAACAGACCCGTGATGTAGGCAAAGAACTTGAACCCGGTGACCTTGCGCTTGACCACGGTCATAAGGCCGAACAGCGTCCAGAGGGCCTGCAGGCCGAAGATGCCGCCCGAGATGTAGCCTAGGAGCGCGAGCGTGTCCGCGTCCTCCTTGCTGACGACCACGTTGCCGCTCGCGTCGACGAGAGCGCCGTCGGCATTCTTGGTCGAGGTCTTGACCGTGAGGACACCGTACGCGACGAGGAAGGCGGCCGCGACCGAGATGATCAGCTCGATCGTGAGCAGCGCCAGGATACCGCGGCGAATGGGCACGCAGCCGCAGCAGGTTTGCTTGAGCTCGGTGTTGGTCATGGTGGATGAGCGGTGACGGAGGAGTCGTTGCACTGGGAGCGAGTGCGGCGGCGATCTGCGAGTTGTGGACCGAGAGCGGAAGGGGGCGGGGGCGCCGCCCGCTTTTGTACGCTACGTGCACCCGTTAAACTCGTGTGCGGTCTGGTTGGCTTTCAGCCTGTGCACCGCAACGAAGCGGTTTCGGCCAATCGAAGGGCTTGGCGCCCCTGAAACGCGCGTGAGTCGAGCCCCTCCATTTCCTCGCAAATTGAGAGCCGCGGTGGGCCACACTCCCGGGTGGGTGTTTGGTGAATGGTGCGGCCTTCATTCGTGAACAGTAATCCCTCCTGAACTTCACTGGCACTCCCTAAATGAGATCGAGATGAGCAAACACGCATAGGGCGTGAGAAGCGCAAAGCGGGACGTGAGGAGTGAAAATCAGGCCGTGGGACGCGTCGCGATATCCCGTGATGTTCATTTCAGCCAAGCGAGATCGCAGGGGCAGCACGGTCTCCCGCGGAGCCGTTTCTCTCCCCTCGTTGATCCACTTCGTAAATACACCCACGATCGCAACGCAAGACTACATGCAATGCGCGTCAAATTGGCGATCCCGTCCATTATTGAGCGGATCTTGCGTTATGCGATCGAGTTGCATTGGCCGAGGGACGAAAATATCCCGACGCTCATGCAGTATGCGCGTGTCATGCGACGCGATTTGATTCCGGCTGTAATACCTGTCATTTTCAATCTATCGGACGCCTTCTCGGCCGATGCAGCAACCCGGGCAGGTAATGTCGCCATGCTCGAGCTGTGCGCTTCGTTCAAGCTTCACTACTTGGTTAGCGTCACCGCCTTGGAGGATGCGTGCGATGCTGGTTACCTCTCAGTGCTCGAGTGGTGGCGCGACTCTGGCGCGCTCGACTTGCGTTTTTATCGCGTGTTCTTGGATGAGCACTCGGAGCCCAGCAGTCGACGCTCTCGCCTCTATGCCGCGCTCGGAATCGCGCAGTGGGAAGGTAATTCAAATGACGAGTCAAATTCGGGCTCTGTTTCGGTATCGGACTCAGCTTCAGACGATCTTAGCGCATCGGATCTCTCGGAATGCTCTCAGAGTGAGGGCGATCGCGACGCGGATGGGCCAAAACTTCCGTGCATTGACACTGTTGCGCTTGGCATGTGTCCCAGCGTTGCCTCGGGCGAAATCCACGAACTGGAGCTCAATTGCCCTTCCATCTCGCCGGCTGGAATCGACGCTCTCAACTTGGCCATGGCGAGCCCCGACCTCACGCGGCTTCTTGCCCTGCGGATTCCAGATTCGGTCGAGGTTACTTTGGATAAACACTGGCTGACCCAATCGACTGCAGATGATCTGTGCCGCACCATGGCGTGGCCTCCGAGCCTGCGTAAGCTCTGCTTGCTTCGGAACAACTTGACGGCATCGACGTTGGCTGTACTTCTCAACCAGCTTCCGAATGTCTGTCGCTACTTGGGGGTTTCACATTGCAAGCTCGACCGCGACAAGACCCTTTTTTTTTGCGCGCGGACTTCCGGCCCAGCTCAAAAAGCTGACTCTCATGTCGACATCGTTGTCTGGCACTGATTTTGCGGCGATGTGCTCTTGTTTTCCACGTTCACTCGAGCAACTTAACCTCATTGAGAACCAACTTAGCAATGTCGGCGAAAACGTGGTTTGGATGGTGCCCGCGTCGCTCAAGAGCATTTTCATCAACAACGACTGGCTTGAAGATCGCGGATTTGCTACTCTTGCCAACTCGCTCGTGGCGACGTCAGTCGAGGCGCTCCAGCTTTACTGCACTAAATTTTCTGGGAGCCAGCTTCCACTCTTGTTCCGCTCCCTTCCACCAACGCTCACCAAACTCATCATTGACGGCGGCCGAATCAACGACTCTGCTGCCGCTGCGCTCGCGGGCGCGCTGCGTGACGGCTTCCAGCAGCTTTCGGTGAATGACTGCAAGCCTCAGTCGCTGGCACTGCGCATCTTCTTCGACGCTTGCCTCGATCCTTGATTAGTCTCAGTGTGCCCGGGTCCAAGTTTCCGCGGGCAAACGCTCGGCTACTCGCGAAGCACATGCCACCTGCGCTCGAACATCTCAACCTCGGTGAAACCGGACTTGACGATCAAGGGCTCGCTTGCCTTGCGGAACGTCTTCCCCGCACGCTCGTTACACTCCGTTTGTACGCAAACGATATCGGCGACAAGGGGGCAATGGCGCTCGCTGAACAGATGCCACCCGAGCTCAAAGTTTTAGACTTGGGATGGCTGCGGAGTGAAGTTGGCAAGGCAGCTAGCTATTCGGGCCGCGGCCCCGGCTTCGTTGGTCGAGCTCAACTGTGGGTGGTAGCGTGAGTCTCTTCCGCCAAACTATTAAGAGTGTGTGCAGCGACAGCTTAACTAGTGAATAATACACGCGTACTAAATTATCGAACGCACTGGGTCGGTGCATGATACGAGCGAGGCGCGAGACAATCGGAGACGCGTCGCGATATCGCGTGACCTTGTCTCTGTGGCGTCGCCTTGGGCATTGCTGTCCGATCGACGCAGGTCTCGACGGGCTCTTTCCACCCTTTTTGGACCACACCATCGCTCATTGCAACGTAAACTCCATGAAACGACTCGAGGATCTCGACATCACGGCAATGATTCACAAAGCTCTTTGCTACGCCGTCGAGCTGCACGACGACGAGGATGACCTTGCTGGCATGCTCGAGTACTCGCGCGTCATGCTGCAGGTGCAGATCCCGGGCGTGCAGCACACGATTGTTCAACGGTGCCCGCAGCTCTCGCTCGACTCGGCGACAATGCGCGGCGACCTGTCCTTGCTCAACAGGTGGGCGTCGCTCGGTCTCCCGCTCCGCTGCTCGTTCTGGGCGCTCGAAGAGGCATACTCTCATCGCTTTCTCTCCGCGCTCGAGTGATGGCGCGACTCGGGCGCGGTCGACATGCAGATTTACCTCGAGGGCCTGCACATCGGTTACTACAATGACAGCGAGTTCTTCGTCGCTCTTGGTCTTCGTTCGCCGCTCGACGAGGAGCAATTCCCCGACCAGCACCCATCGCCCATCGTGCAGGTTGACGCGAAAACGCTCGCCGCGTGCGCCGACGTCGCCTCGGGTCACGCCCGCGTGATTCAGCTGCGCCGTCACCCTGTGTCGCTCAACGGCATCGCCGCACTTAACAACGCCATGGCGAGCCCGGCGGCGGCGCCCATCTCGTTCATGATCAGCGAAAGCACGGTCGACCTGCCGCGCCTGTTCGCCTTCAAGCTTCCCACGACCGTCAAGACCATTTTGGTCGACCGCCTGTGGTTTGGCGATGCCAAGCCCGAAGACCTGGCGCGCGTCGTCCAGTGGCCGTCGTCCGTCAAGCGGCTTGTCTTCAAGGCATTGGAGCTGACCGAGGATATTCTGCCGTGCCTCTTCTCCGGCTTGCCGACCAACCTCGCCAAGTTCGAAATCCACAACAGCCGCTTTGACGCCGACACGGCCGTCGCGATCGCTCGTGTGCTTCCCGCCGAACTATACTCATTGCACGTCCAGAACACCCCGATCAACGGCTCCGTCCTTGCGCGCATGTGCCCGCACCTACCGCGCATGCTCAAGAAGCTGGTCATCAGCAATGCCAAGCTGGGCGCCGTTAATCCAACAACGGAGTCGTGGGCGTTCCCGCCGGGGCTCACCAAGCTGAGTCTCGAGTACGCCGAGATGGGCGACCACGGCACCGTTGTCCTTGCGGCGGCGCTCCCGTCGATGCGCCTCCAGTCGCTGCGGCTGAGTGAGCCGGATATGTCGACGTCTAACCTCGCTATGGTCTTCCGCCAGCTTCCGCAGACGCTTGAGTCGCTCAACCTCGAGGGGCTGCAACTTGAAGATGCGGCATTCCGTGCGCTGTTCAGCGCGTCTCTCAACGGGCTCAAGAAGCTCAAGCTTTGGGATGTCAACTTTGCAGACAAACGCCTGGCGCAGCTGATCCGCATGCTGCCAAGCTCTCTGCAGGAGTTGAACCTGATCGGATCAACCCTCTTGCGCAATGATGCACATGCACTGGACTACCAGATGCCGCCGGGTTTGCGGATCCTCCAACTTGAGCGGATCTACCACCAACTCGAGGGGCAGCTGCTCAACAATGAGTCTGTCCGGCCCCTCGCGGCACGGCTCCCGCCCGCGCTGACCAAGCTGACGCTCTCGCACAACAACATCACGGACGTGGGTGCCGCGGCGTTGGCCGAGCACCTCCCCCCGGCCCTGGAGCTCTTGGACCTGATGGGGACCAGTATCACGCCTGCGGGCGAGGCGGCGATCCGCGTGGCCGCGCCGCCCTCGCTGACCGAGCTCCATCTCTAACGAGCCTCATTTATTATTCTTTTTATTTTTCACGTATACAAACGATGTTGTTATTTCCGCACTGTCGCCAGAGCGGGAGTGCCGAAGCGGGACGTCGATGGTCGCGAAGGTCACCGGCACGGGACGCGAGCGGGCGTCGCCTCATCCTCCGCCACCACGTCGCTTCGCCGCCGCGGCCTTCCCGCTCTCGAACGCTGACCCCCACGCAACGGAGCTTCGATAGAACCACCGACCGCATGCAACTCGAACCCCGGCACTGAGCCCACACACTCGACTGCTACAAATCCGGCCCGCGCCCCCTCGCCCCCGCCACCATGAGCGCCAACAGCAGCAGCAGCAAACCATCCTCCAACATGCCACCTCTCCCGAACGGCGCACCACCATCCTCCTCTCTCGGCCTGTCAACGGGCGCGACCGTGGGCATCGCCGCGACGGCCGTCGTCGTCGTGGCGGCCGCCGTGCTGTGGCGCGTGTCGCGGTTCAACACGCTCGCGGTGCGGTACGCGACGGCGAAAGACCTGCCCGAGGCGCGCGTCAACCGTAACGGCACGGGCGGCCCGCTGCGGCTCACGGGATACGTGGTGTCAGTCGGCGACTCGGACGGGTTCCGGTACGCGCGCACAACGCGTCGCTCTGAGAACGAGGTCATCCCTGACCCCCGCGTGTCTCTCTCGCCAACCTAGATTCTTCCACACGCCGGCGCTCCGGTGGTACAGCGAGGCCGACATCCCGGGCCCGGCCAAGTGCTCGGAGGTGACCATCTCGGTGCGGATCGCGGGCACCGACTGCCCCGAGGCCGCGCACTTTGGGATGCCCGCGCAGCCGTACTCCCTGGAAGCGTACGAGTACACGCTGTCGAAGCTGATGCCCGGCGCGACCATCAAGCCGGGCACGACCAAGTTCCTGCGCGGCGGGCCCGCACCACCCGCACCACCCTCCTCCTCGCTCCTCCCCCAGTCCAACAACGACGACACCCCGGTCCGCGGCGGCGGCCGCCACGCGTTCGTCGGCGGCAAGCTCGGGCTGGTGCGCGTCGACATCTACCGCGTCGACCAGTACGGGCGCGTGGTGGCGATGCCGTACTACCGGCCGTACCCGCGGCTCCTGCCGTTCCTGTGGCGCAACCTGTCGCTCGACCTGCTCAAGGAGGGGCTCGGCACGGTCTACACGCAGCGCGGCGCCGAGTACGGCGGCATGAAGGACAAGTTCATGGCCGCCCAGGACAAGGCGCGCCGCGCGAAGAAGGGCATCTGGAGCGACCCAAACTATGTGATGCCCGCCGAGTTCAAGCGCGCGGGGCGGGCGAACGGTGGCGCGGCGGGTGCGCCGACGGCGGCAGAGTGATTTACTGGAATACATACCCTAGCGCATTGCGAAAGAGTTGAGTCAGCCGACCTTGCGGAGGAGAAGGCGGCCGAGACGCGGTGAACAAAACTCGGCGGGCGGCGGCGGAGCGCCGTGATCTCCACCCACCATGGCCCTCTCCAAGCGTATCATCAAGGTTGGACCCATGAAACTCGATGCAATGCTCTCCCCGGCACCCTGCGCATGCGCGGCCGACGCGATACCCGCGGGCCGCGCCACCTTTTCTGCCCGCACCCGGTTCGCGCGCTTGCTCGCTTGGACCACGGCCGCTCACGCACCACCCACCCCCGCACCCGCCGCGCCGTAGGAAACGGAGCGTCTGCTCGCCGAGCCCGCGCCGGGCATCGACGCCAAGCCGCACGAGGACAACCTGCGGTACTTTGACGTGGTCATGACGGGCCCCGCCCAGTCGCCGTTCGAGGGTACTTGTTTCCTGTGTGTGTGTGACTTGCCGTAGACTAACGCTCAGAGCGTAGGCGGCAACTTCAAGCTCGAGCTGTTCCTGCCCGACGACTACCCGATGGCGCCGCCCAAGGTGCGTTTCCTGACCAAGATCTACCACCCGAACATCGACAAGCTCGGGCGCATCTGCCTCGACATCCTCAAGGACAAGTGGTCGCCAGCGCTGCAGATCCGCACCGTGCTGCTCTCGATCCAGGCCCTGCTGTCGGCGCCCAACCCGGACGACCCGCTCGCCAACGACGTGGCCCAGCACTGGAAGGAGAACGAGAAAGACGCGATCCGCACCGCCAAGGAGTGGACCGAGCAGCACGCCAAGTAACTGTTCCCCCTCTCGTCGCTGACTTTCCCGCTCCCCTGACGGACGGGTTTAATATACGCTGCCCTGAATGAACCTCTCGAAGTGGGAGACGCCTCACGTGCAACCTGTCTCACAATCCGCTTTTGATCACGCGAGCGACGCGTCGCGCGCGTGCTGCCGTCGCGGGACGCGTCGTCTCCCTCCTCCCGCGCTCCGCGCCGATCGCCTGGGCCCAGGCGTTCTTGTTTCTTCCTGCACGCACACCTCCCCACACTCGACGGAACAGAAACGCGCGCCCCGACCATGCCCGCACACACGACGCGTGCCCGCCCGCTAGGAGGAAGAACAAGCAATCTTCGGCGGCCCGAGCCAGCACCTCGTCTAGGAAAGTGCCCTCAGTTCCTCCCTCTCCCCTCCCTCTCGCACATTTTCCTCCACTCGCGCACGCGCTCGCGCTGTATCCGTCCGCTGCGCATCCGCGGCCCTGAGCTTGTCCGCGCACGCGTGACCAACCGCCGCGGCGACCGACTTTTTCTCTACACACTTGCACACACACGACTTGCTCCTCCGCTGCACGCGCGCGCGTGAGGTCGCATCACCTACCGCCGCGCGCACCACCACCACGCACGTGGCCGGCCGGTAGACCATGGTACACTCAAGCGCACCCCGCGCGACGTTCGGCACTCGGACCTCACTCCCACCGTCCTCGTGTAGCGCCACACCCTACATCTCGAGACTTGCAATGACCACGAGCGCACCATGACCATGACGCCGCCGCCATTCCGTCGCCGCCGGCGACACCGTCTCGCCGCCGACGTATCCCTCGTCCTCGCGCTCGCCCTCCTCTTCCTCCTCGCCGCGCCAGCGCCCGCCGCGGCCAGCCCGAAACCCGCGCTGCGGTACCCGCTCGCGTCGCAGTTCGTGCCGCCGATCCGGACCAGCGCGCCGTACTTTTTCGCGCTGCACCGCGACACGTTCGACGCCGCGGGCTCCGCCAACGTGTTCGTGTCGGTGGCCCCGCTGCCGCCATGGCTCTCGTTCGATACGGCGACGCTGCAGTTCTCGGCATCCAACGTGCCCGTGCTCGGCATGCTGCAGCGCGTGCCCGTGGCCATGATGCTGCTGAACGTGACGGCGTCCGCTGCGCACCCCGAAGACGACGACGGCGCGCTCGTCGTGCCCATGACGATCCCGATCACCACGATCCCGCCGCCGGACCTGATCAACCCGATCATGTACCAGCTCGAGGT
Source organism: Blastocladiella emersonii ATCC 22665 (assembly GCA_025594325.1). Lineage (NCBI taxonomy): Eukaryota > Fungi > Blastocladiomycota > Blastocladiomycetes > Blastocladiales > Blastocladiaceae > Blastocladiella > Blastocladiella emersonii. The sequence continues at coordinate 525,515 of JANHCV010000009.1, read as the reverse complement.
CATGTCGCGCAACCGGGTGCTGCCCGCGGGCGCCGCGGTCCTGCGCATGCCCAAGACGGGCACGCGCGTCCTGTACCTGCCGCTGTCGCCCGACACCCCGACGACCCTGCCCGCCATCTCCGCGACCACCTTCATCTCGCCCAACGCGAGCTACCCGGTCGCCTACGACCTGTACGACTCCATGACGTTCGACCTGCCCGCGTGGCTGCGGTGGGACCGCGCCGCGCGCGTGCTCGCCGTCCAGGCCGCCGAGCCGGGATACCGCGCGCTCGCCCTCGCCGCGTCCAACGTGCCCGGGTGGCGCGGCGGGCCCGTCGAGCCGTTCACGCTCAAGCTCGGCAACCGCCCGCCGCGCGCGCGCAACGCGACGACGATCCGGATCGTCGTCCCGCGCGGCGCCAGCATCAACGCGACGCTCGCGTCGCTGTTCGACGACCCGGACGGCGACCCGCTGTCTGTCTCCATCGCCCCCGCGCCGGGGCAGATCGCGCTCGGCACGCTCGCCGTGTCGGACGACGAAGGGGTACTGACCGGCACCGCGTCCCGCAGCGTCACGCTCGTCGCCACGGCCACCGACGTCGTCAACGCGACCGCATCCGTCCGCGTGCACCTCGCCGTCGACGGCCACGACCCGCTCGCGATCCCGGCGGCCTGCGCGGCGCTGGGGACTCCGGCAGCGGCGTGTGTTGCGCTCGCGGTCAACGACTCGGCACCGTGGGCGTGGCGCGTCCCCGACGACCTGTTCACGCTGCCCGCGGGCGCCGCGCTCGCCGCCATGACGTACACGTGCAGCCCTGCACCGCCCGCGTGGCTCAAGTACGACCCCGCGTCGCGCACGTTCTCGGGGACGCCCGCCGCGGGCGCCGCGCCGCTCGTCATCACGATCCAGGCGACCGACACGTTCGGCGGGATGGCCGATGTCACGGTCGCGCTCACGGTAAATGGCGCGACGGCGGCGACAGCCGGTGGGACGAGCGCGGCTGCCGATGCCAAGTCCAACTCGGTCCTCGCTATCACCGTCGCGTGTATCTGCGCGGCCGGGTTCGCCGTCACGCTCGTCGCGCTGGTGCTGTACTACAAGCCGTTTGCCAAGGATGGGAGTGGGGGAACCGCGGGTGGGAGGCGGAAGAGCGATATGTACTTTGAGTCGATTCCGCCGGGGACCGGCGCGACGACGGCGACCACGAGTATGGGTACGGTTGCAGTTCCTGCTGTGACCTTGGTTTCTCGCTCACACTGTCAACGTGTAGGCTCAGTCGACGTGACGCACCCCGCACACCCTCCAACCACCGGCGGCCGCCGCCCGCGCCGCGACGGCTCGCTGCTCAGCTTCCGCGGGTCGATCCAGTCGTTCCGCAGCCGGTCGCGGCCCGCGTCCGTCGCGCCCGACGCCACGCCCGTTTCGGTCCGCGGGAGTCTGGGTGGCAGCGGGTCGGCGTCGGTCCACCCGCTCGCGGCCGCCTCGCCGCACAAGTTCCACGACGACGACGACTCGGGCAACGCGCACGCGGACGACGCGGCGTCGCACGTTGTCGATGTCGACGACGACGAGCCGATTCCGCCGAAACAGCAGCACGAGATCGACATGTTCGCGTCGTCGGACCCCACGGCCAGCACCCCCGCCACCTCGAGCGGCAGCAGTGGGCCGAAGAACGCGGCGGTGCGGTACGCCCCGACGGCATCGCGCCCGATGCTGTTCGCGGACGGCGGGTGCGATCTCGGGATGCAGTCGTTCGAGGCGAGCATCGTCGACTGCACCGTGCTCACGCGCAAGGGGAGCAACGGCAGCGGCAGCGGCAGCGGCGGCGACGCCGGCCGCACCACGACGCAGTCCACGTCCATGGACCCGATCTCAAGCCCGCCGTCGCTCACCCCTCCCGTGGGCCCGCGACCCACACCGTCGTCGTCCCTCGGCCGCCTCCCGACCGTCCGCGGCGAGCTCCTGCGCAAGTGTCTCGCGCGCGTCGAGCGCGAGCGGCTGATCGCGCAGGAGGCCGAGGCTGCGCGGCTCGCTGCCGCCACCGGCGCCACTGGCGCTGGCGCTGGGTCACCGGTCCCCGCGCCGGCACTCGTCGCCGCCATGTCCGCGTCGTCGGCGCTCGCGGCCGCGCTCAACTACGGCGACTCGCCCGACGTGTCGTCGACGGCCGCGTCCACAAGCTCCGACCAGAGTACCACGCCGCTCAGCGAGCCCGTCGACGGGATCCTCGTGCGGTCGGACTCGCAGCAGACGTCGCTCGATGAGATGTCGTCCTCGTCGCCGCGGGTCATGACGAGTAGCAGCGAACTGTCCGAGTTTGACTCGGACGAGGAAGAGGAGGAGTCGGTGTACCACACCAACGACGAGCCGCCGACCTCGGCGTCGGAGCCGGAGCAGTCGTCGGCCGCGCTGCTCAGCGGGCTCCTCGACGCGTACGCAAAGCAGTCGGAGGCGACGGCGACGGCCAGCAGCAGCAGCAGCGGGTACTCGTCGTCCGAGGGCACCACCACCGGCAGCAGCGCGACGACGACCACGGTGTCCGAGTCGACCTCGGCGAACACGTCCCCGCCGTCCTCGTCGCTCCTCGCGCGCCGCTCGGGCCCCGGGCCCGCGCTCCAGCTCACCGTCGACACGGCTAGTCGCCCTCCCCCTCCCCCACTCCCCGTCCCCGCCCCCGCGGCTGCCGCCGCCAACACGTCCGCGTACAGCGCCTCGGCCAACAGCTCCTTCAGCCTCGGCCTCGGCCTGAGCCCGCCCTTCTCGCCGCTGTGCGACGTGGCCGTGCGCCACTTGATCGCGTACACGGACATCCCGTTCCGGTACATCCTGACGCTGCCCGGCGGGCTCGACCCGGACCGCGTCCTGACGCGCATCACGAGCGCCGGTGGGCCGTCGCTTTCGTCGTCCCGCTTCGGCCCCGCGACGCCGTCGTCGTCGGCCGGCGGGTCGCCGTTGCCCGGCAGCTACCACGCGTCGCCGGTGGGCGATTCGGGGACCGACCTCCGCGGCCTACTCCCGGCGCCCGCGGGGAGCGACGCGAGCGTGCACTCGCGCGGCGGGATCGGCGCGGGCGTGCCCGAGGTGTACGTGCAGCCCGCGGGGACCGGCGCGCGCGAGGCGGCGCGGATGACGTACCCGAACCGGTTCCAGACGTTGTCCATGGCCGGCTCGGCTGGCGCTGCCGCGGTCGTCCCGCCGTCGCCCGGCGTGCAAGATCCGCCACCGTCGGCGACATCGGCGCTCGGCCTCCTGATGCCGCTCGCGACGTCGACGCAGGTCCAGGTATCCGCGCCGTGGCTCAGCATCGACGTGGACGTGGCGCGCGGGTCGGGCGGGGTGCTGCGCGGGACGCCGGGCGCGGTGCACGCGGGGAGCTGGGTCGTCGAGGTGCTGGACGGGCGGTCGAATGCGGCTGTCTGGAAGGCCGTGGTCAAGGTGCTGGTACAGTGAGGTTGGGAGGGAAAGGAGGGGTCACGATCATTCATGCATGTTCAACTAAGTTTCTCATACACGCGCAATGCCATTTGCAATGTTCATCTATCTTGCGTGTATTGGTTGGAGGGGTCAGAGCAGGTTGAACTTCTTGTGCGAGCCCGCGTCCATGATGATCACGGTCTCGGCGGATGTTGGGCTGCCGTTGTTGCCGTTACCGCCGTTACCATTGTTGCCCAAGGAGGACTTGGGTTTGCTCGAGCCGCTGTTGCCGTTGGACCCGTTGCCGTTCTTGCTGAAGGTGTTAAGGCCCGTGATGGCGACGAGCAGGACGAGGGCGCCGAAGAAGAGCCGAACTACACAGCGACGACGAGTGTCAGCGAAAGCCGCCGGAACGCGCAACGACGGAGCGTACCCATGACGTCCTTGGTAGCGTCAAACTTCATACTCTCGATCTCGGTCTTGATGTCGGAGCACAGGACCGTGAGCTTGTTGTTGACCTCCTGGATGCGCATGTCCATGACCTTGCCCTCCTCGCGGATCTCGGACTTGCGGTTGTTGAGGTCGATGGTAATGTCACTCTTGATGGTCGCAATGTCGTCGCGCCCGCGTTGCTGCAGCACCTCGAGGTCCCGCGCAATCGCGTCGATCTCGGACTGCAGCGCCGCGTGGTCGTTCTGCCGCAGCATCTTGAGCTCGGTGCCCAGCTCGGCCAGCGCGGCTTTCGTCAGGTACGTTTCCTGTTGCACCAACGGGTTAGCGTCGCACGGACCTCTTCCCGAAAACGTACGTTCTCGACATCAGTCCGACTCACCATCTCGCCGTACGCGCGGTGCACTGCGTCGGCGAGCAGCTCGTTCATGGTGCGCATCACAATCACCGCCTGGCCGCGCGTGAACCCGCGCGACTCGAGGTACGTCACCATGCGGTACGTGTCGAACCGGTGCGACTGCGGCGTCGCCGAGGCCACCAGCGCCGCCGACGCGTACGTCCGGAACGCCGCCGCGTGCGGGAACGACGGCGGAAGCGCGGAGGAGTCGGTGGGGATCAGCACGGGAGGTGTCGTCGGGTCGCGTTTCGGCGCGGTCGCGGCGAGTTGCGCCATGGAACGCATAAGCAGCGGTGGTCGACTTGGGGAGGCGGCAGCGGTGAGGCGGGTGAAGGCGAGGCCCCGCGGCAACAGGGACTTGAGGTGGTTCATGGATGTGGTCTAGGTTGCAGCAAGTCGTGGGCTGCTGAGGTCAAAGATGCATCGCAGAAGAGGCGGGGTCGGAGAAAGCGACCAACACGGGCATCGGCGCCGAATCGCGTGCCGTGCGCCACTCGGACGACGCGCCGACCTTACGACCGTGCTCCTCCCCTCCTCTCCTCTCGAGGAGGGGCATATGAAACGACGCTTATAATCGTTGAATGTAGCACATGCATAGCTGCCGATGGTCGTTTGGTCGCTCCCCGCGCCGCGCCACCGGCGGTGAAGGCGCGGCGCATCCATGGCCGCCGTCATGGCCATGGCGCCACGGCGTCACCGCACCCCACCGCACATCGAGCTCTGAGGGCGAGGGAGGCTGGGTCGGTCGCTAACAGAGACAGTGTCAGATGAGCACACCGCACGCTTGCCACACCCGTGATACTAGCGTGCTCGATGCGTTGGCCATCGTGGAGACAAGCTGCTCCGCGCTCTCCCTTTGGCATCAACATCGTCTTTCGCATCACAATGAACCGCCTACCCGTCCTGCTCGCCCTAGTCCTCGCCCTCGCGTCAGCCGCGACGGCCATCGACGTGTCCATCAACACGCCTGCGGTGACAGGTTGGGCCGCCGGCTCGACGCAGACCGTGACGTGGGGCTACGACGCCACCAAGCGTGCTGCTCCCGAGGGCGCCAAGGGCACGCTGCAGCTTCTCCGCAGTACGTTTACCCTGCTCGCGTGGCTGATCGCTCCGTGATCTAACATCCACCCACCCATCTCGTAGTCAACGGCAACCCGGAAAACATCTCCGACGACAACGTGGTCGCGACACTCGCACGCGTCGTCGACGCGGCCGCGGGGTCAGCGGCCATCACGGCCCCCGCCGACCTCGCATCGGGCGACGACTACGCCCTGCGGTTTGTTTTCACTGACGCGCCCGCCAGCGCCGCGCCGCGGTTCTCGGCCACGTTCAAGATCACTGGCGGTAGCGGGACGGCGCCTGCCGCGACGACGGGATCGCGTACGGGCACAATGTAGCCGTCGGCTACGGGTGCCGCGCAGGCGGCCACGCGTACACCCGACTCAAGTGCGACGCCAACGGCGGTGCCAGCGACGGGCACTGTCACTGCCTGGGAGAACACGCTGTTCCCGCAACGCACGCGCGTTGGCGCCACGGCGACGATTGCGCCGGCGCTCGTGAAAGCTGCTCCCGTGGGCGAGATGGGCCGTGCCGCGGCCGCCGTGATCGTCGCTGGCGCGGCGGCTGCGGGTTTCTTAGTCGTCTAAGCAGGTGATATATGTGGAGTTTCTCTTACGAGGAGCTGAGCTCCTGGCTGACCGTGCCAGTGCACACGCGTCTGGCGTCCAAGCATTGGGCCCTTCGTCCGATCGTGATGAACGTCGCGTGCTCGTCGCGGTCGTGGCCACGACGCGTTCACCGCCGTGATGGCCATGGACGCGTCGCTGACTCGCGCGCTCAACATTCGCAGGCGGAACACGGAAAACGGCGCGCGCACCTGGAGCCGTCCACGCTTCCTATCGCCGGCAATCAGACGCGGTCGCGAACAACAGCGCATCGCCAAATCTGATCGGAGCACCTTCCCTCCTTTCCACGCCATACAACAGCCTCGCCCTCGCGCACCTTGAAAGCCGTAGACGCCGTCTCCTGCCGGCCTCTCTCTACGTCCTCAACCTCACTCGAAATCACCATGGCCCGCCTGACCGCCCTCCTCACGCTCGTCCTGGCTCTCGCGTCCGCCGTGGCCGCTGCTGACGTGACCGTCAACACGCCCGCCGTCACGGGCTGGGCAACGGGCTCGACGCAGACCGTGTCGTGGACGTACGACGCTGCCACGGGCGCCGCGCCCGAGGGCGTCAAGGGCACGCTGCAGCTCGTCCAGAGTACGTTCGCTCTCAAGCATCTGATCCGCTCCGTGATCCTCCTTCCACTCACCCACTCGCCCGCCTGCAGTCAACGGCGACCCGGAGAACATCACCGACGCCAACATCGTCGCGACGCTCGCGCGCAACGTTGACGCGGCGGCCGGCACCGCCTCGGTCACCGTCCCCGCGACGCTCGCGCTCGGCAACGACTACGCGATCCGGTTCGTCTTCGCCGACGCCCCCGCGGACGCCGTCCCGCGGTTCTCGGCCGCGTTCAAGGTCACCGAGGGCGATGCGCCTGCGCCGACCACGACGGCGACGGGGTCCCAGACGGGCTTGCGCACGGGCTCAGGGACCATGCAGCCGACGGCGACGGGCACCATGCCCGCGACGCGCACGCGCGACCCGAACGCGACGGCTACGGGTACTGCTGCGATGCGTACAGGCACCGGGATGCGCACCGGGACGGCTGGTGGCACGATGCGTATGCGTACGGGTACCGCGGGCGCCTCGGCCACAGGCGCGCCAACTCTCGATAGCGCGGCGGCTGGCGCCAAGGGCAGTAGCGCGGTTGTCGCGGTCGTCGCGGCCGGCGCGGTGGCGGGGATGCTGGTCATGTAAGCAGATGATACTAGGTGTGTGTGCTGCGCACACACTTGGGTCTCAGCTGTAGCTTTACTTGGCTTCTTGAGACTGTTTCAGTTGGTGAAAGTGAAGTAGTTTATCAATTCTCAATCCTGCTCAGCAGGGACAGTCGCTCCATGTCCTTCGCCACGTGCTGTAATGCCTTCTGCACAAGAACCCAACTGTTGAACCAGATGATGAGGATGTCCTCGGTCCTGCGCGCTCAAGAGAGGACCATGTACAGGTACCGGGCAGGAAAACGATGCGGGAGCTTGGGGTCGCCGAAGTCGGCAATGACCTTGTTCAGGGTCATCCCCTGCGTCTTGTGCGCCGTGATCGCGTAGCTCAGCTCAATGGGGAACTGCGATCGCCAAAAGGTCCACCGCTTGCCGTCAATGGTGACCATCTTGCTAATTGTCTCGCGCTTGATGGGGATGTCACCCAACTCGTTGATTCCATTGAGTTTTGGGATTCGCTGAAGGTCGCGGTCGGGTTGTACAATGACAGCCTTGATCTGGCCGTCTTCATCGACAGCAAAGCCGACAACGACCTTACCCATCATCCCGTTGACGATTCCGATGCTGTTATCATGAATCGTTAGCTGGTGAGCGGCGCGGATTTACCTGTGTGCAATAAAACGTACCTGGTCGCGACGTTCCTTGTAACAATGACTCGCGCACCGGGAAAGAGTGTAATCACGTGTGGCATGTGATCAAGTTGCTTTGGGGGAAGCTCTTTGATGCGCGCGAACAACGATTGCATCAATGCATCGCTAATCGCCGGTTCGTGTTGCTTCTTGGACCCGCTTGCAGTTCACTTTGCTGGTCGAAGCGAATCTGGGTTGGAGAAATCCACGCTGGCCTGATCCGTCACAATCTGGTCGTCGCGAATGCCCAAGTCGCGCATATGTGTGGCTGCCGCACGATCATTCCATGTGTCACGAAGCTTGTTTGTCGAGGTAATGAAAGTCGCGTCGCGCCAGTCGTTGTTGTCAATGCCCATGCCTGGAATAACCTTGGCAATGTCGCGCTCCGCGATGAACGCATTGACCGCGTCTGTAACCTTGCTGTCTCGGAGGTCTTGGAGCACCGTTGTAAGCTTGGCGTCGTTTGCCGACGAGCAGGCTGCCGCGGTACGCGACGGCCGTGGCCTGCAGCAAGCCGAGCGGATCGGTTGAGGCGTTGGCGTTGATGAGGGGAACACCAGGCGAGTAGCGGACGGGGATCTCGATGTTGAAGAAGAGGAAGGGGCTCGACGGCGGAGACAGAAGCTCGGAGAGAACCGTGAAGCGCGACGAGCAGCGCAGCGAGAACGTGGGAGAGAAGTTCATGGTGTTGCGAGTGGTGGAGGAGAGCAAGGGCTGTCAGCGGCGGCCCGCGCGCCTTTATATGTGGCCGCATGGCGGCCAGGCAGACGCCGGATCGCGAAGTATTAAGCGCTGCATGGGGTAGGAGTGGCGGGTAAAGAGCTGGTCAGCACAGGAGGTCTCAAAGAGCGTCGACGAGCAGCGGCAAGCGCGAGCGAGCGGGCGTGGAGTGGGAGAGCTTCCGAGGGCGCGAAAATGCAGCCAGACAGGATTGATGTCAGGTCACGTGATGCTGAACAGTCAGTTTCGAGCGAGGTCCGTCTCGTCGCGCCTGCGCACGGGAACCGCTGCACAGGACCTCGCTCCCCTCAAAGTGAACAGCCTCGAACCGTTGGGGACTAGGCAAAGCACAGTCCAGATTTACGTTGCAGGGGTCGGAATGAAGTGAAAGCGAAAAACAACGGAACTCGTCGCGCGACGAAAATCGAAAACGGTCACTGAGCCACTCATGTGACCACAAGAGCAAGGTTGATGTGCCTGATAGGTTTCAATTGCTCCCACAGAAACTCAGCTTCGCTAAAGTTACAGCTGAGAATATATTCCTCTTATGCGCACTCGGGATAACTAGAGCTTGTGGCCGACCATGTCGCGTACGTCCCACGGCCGCGCGACCGTGTTCCCGACCTCGTCGGCAACCTCGACGCCGTCGCCGTTGGTCGATGCGCCGCCGGTGAGCCGCGTCGTCGCCGCGGCGGGACGCGCGGATGAGGAAGAGGCGGCAGCAGCATCCGACGTGCGGCGCGGCCGCGGCGGCTCGGGTGCCTTGTAGCACCCGCCGCGCGACGTCGGGTACGGGCTCGCAGCGCCGACCTGCTCCTCGTCGTCATCACCCAGCCCGGTCTCGTCGTCCGAGATACACCCGGCGTCCTCCTCGTCGCCACCGTCGTCGTCCGTGACGGACCCGCGGCGGTTGGTGAAAGCGTTCTCGCCCGTGAACGATTTCTGGCGCTGGCGCTCGTTCCAGTGGAGGCAGCGCGCGAGCGAGTGGAACCAGTCGGACGACTGGTCGTGGTGGCAGATGGTCGGGAACGGGAACTTGGACGCGGTGATGGACACAAAGTCGCCCTGCTTGAGCTCGATGCGGTGGCGGCCGTCAAACGACGCCCACGCCGTGTTGCGCGAGGTCGGCGGCACGCACACCTTGAGCTCCATCGAGTCCGGCAGCAGCATCGGCCGGAACGACAGCGTGTGCGGGCAGATGGGCGTGACGAGTGTCGCCGACACCTCCGGGTGCACGATGCTCCCGCCCGCGGAGAGCGAGTACGCCGTCGACCCCGTCGGCGTGCTCACCACCAGGCCGTCCGCCTGCACCGTCGTCAGGTGCCGCTCGTCGCCGAACAGCTCGAGCTGCGACATGTACGCCGACGGGCCGCGGTCCACGACCAGCTCGTTGAGCACCTGGAACGTCTCGGTCGTGATGTTGACCCCGTTGTGCTCGAACGATGTCATGGACGACGACGCGGTCCCCGTCGCCGCGACGCACGGGTTCGCGAGCGTCGACTGTTGTGGCGACCCGCCAGCACCAGCGCCCAGCGACATGGACGTCCGCCGCGTCTGCTGCACGAGCGGCTCGAAGGCGGCCGACAGCGGCGACAGAGGCTCGGGCGACGCGGCGGGCGCGGCACCAGCGGCAGCGGTGCCGTTCGCGAGGAGCGACGAGTGCAGCGGGGCGTGGCCCGAGGACGACGACGCAGCGGCAGCGGCGGCCGCGGCCTGGTGCTGGCGCTCGTCAATCAGGTTTTTGATGGACGCGCAGCGGCGGCGCGACAGCGACTTGGCGATGATCTTGCCATCGCGGTCGCGGGCCTGGAACACGGTGCAGGTGAAGCGCATGCGCAGGTTGACGCGGGCGCCGCGCTCAAACACCTGGCGCAGGAGCACCTTGTAGTTGGCGAAGTCGAACACGGTCAGGAACCCGAGCGAGCCGAGGTGGAACGGGATCACGGGCGGCACGATGTTCTGGAACAGCCACGAGGTATACAGCACGGTGCCGTCGCCGCCGAGCGTGATGACAAAGTCGATGGCGTCGGGCGACGCGGCGCAGAACTCGGGCGTCCAGAAGTGGATCTGGCGCGCGTACCGCGGCGACTGCGCGGCGAGCACCGGGAAGTTGAACAGCGGGTGGTCCCGGATCGCCGCGTCCACGTAGACCGTCACGTCGTCGCCGTCGGCCGCCCGCACCTGGTCGATCAGCCACACGGTCATCTCCTGCGTCAGGCGCACCAGGTCCGCGTCGTGCAGCTTGTTCACGATCATCACCGTCTTGGGCGTGTCGACGCGCACGCGTGCGCGGCCTAGACACGTCGGGTTTCAGTCAGTCAGGTCGGCAACTCAAACAGCGCGCGGCGAACGTACCGATGTTGCGCGCCACCTCGCGCACCCCAATCGCCGTCTCGGCGAGCTTGTTGGTCGGGGTCGGCGGGCGCGGGCTGCCCGCGCTACTGCTGCGCCGGCGCTCGAGCACGCCAGCGGGGAGCCCGCGGCCGGGGATCGCAATCGGCGGCGGCGGTCCCTGAGCCTGCGCTGCCGCCGCGGTCTTGGACGGCGTGCTGCGACCGCTGCTGTTGAGCGACAGCGCAGCGAGGCGCGCGTCGACGGCGCCCACGGGCAGCCCGTTACCGGACACGTCGAGCGCGCTCGTCAGGCTGGGCATCGAGGACGAGGCTGAAGACATCTTGAGTTGTAGGGTCCGGATTCGAGCAGCGGGACCGCGTCGTTCTTGAAGGAGAGCGGGCACTCGTCGTTGCGGCAAGTCGCGGCAGTGTTGATGCGTAGCAGGGCCGGGCCGGCCGGATAGCGAGGAGAGCGGGGCGGGATGAGGCCGACGCGCCGCGGACATACGATGCTCGCCGCCGCGCTCGCCCGCTCCCCTCCCCGCTTCGCAGCTTCGCCCGCGCGGCCACGGGGCCATGAAACGACAAGCGAGGCAACGACCACGGCCGCGGCGGCGGGCGGCGGGCGGCTCAGTGGCAAGCGGTGCGGCGAGGCGCAATCAATGGGCAGGGCCGCCCGCGTGGCGTGGCGCGCGCGAGCCCTCGCGCACCGGGCTGCCGCGGTCGGCCGCGGACGCGGCGAGCGGGCGAGCTCAAGCCCGACGGGTGCGACATAGCAGGTCCAGAGACCGTCGCGAGACTGTCATGACTCGCCGGGCGGCAGTCGGGTGGAGGACTCTAGGTCTCAGGGACGCGTGCTGCTCGAGGCCGACTCGCGCCGGTCGTGCGGCCGCTGGCCAGCAAGGTGAGCGAGGCTCTACAGGATGGGCGGTGAGGCGAGGTGCGTGGTCTCAGCTCACGGTCAGGCTCACGGTGGTGGTCGCTCGCGGCGTGGTCGGCGAGCGTGAAGTGCGGCGAGGCGACTCGAACGCCGTCCGTACTCCCACCGACCTTACTGAACCATGCCAGCTGATGGAATGAACGAACGAGACTTGCTGCAATCTGGTCCACGACTTGGCCTTAATAACTTGCCCGTCGAGCTCGCCACGGTCGTGTTGCAGCTCGCCGTCCCGAGCTGTGCCCTTCCAGCGGCGTCCCGCCAGCTCCGCGATACGACCCGGACCGCCCCCGTCAAGCACGCTTGGGTCGCCCACCTTCTCGCCCTCTACTTTCCGGGCGAAATCGACTTTTCCGATCCAACCCTGGACGACAGGAGGCTAAAGTCAAGCGTAAACGTGATTATCACGGACGTGACGTACTTGCTGGAAAGCTCTCGCAAGTATTCGCACCACCACTGTCACGCGACGCGCGTGAAGCTCGACCCACGCGCGCGCGCGCCGCTGATCTCCGCGTGATCCCCAACGCCGCGGACACGGCCGTCCGCGCCCAACCGCCGCCGGTGACTCGCCGCCCATTTCCCCGTCGCCCTCAAAAGGCGGCCGCACCCCCGCCGCGGACGTGAGCTCTCTTTAAGCTCACGTTCCGTTACCACAAGGTGAGTGCGGCCCCTTTACCATCTCTTTTCCCTCTTGTTTCCCCCTCGTTTTGTCCCCCTCATTTCTCTGTAATCAAAGCTCACGTTCCGTTACCACAAGTTGTACTGGTCTACGTACACGGGCTTCCTGCCTAGAACGCCGTTCCCCCCATGGCGCTCTTCACCACACTCTCGTTTTCGAGCTCTTCGATTACTACCTCAAGCCGGCCGCGGCTGCCCTTCGTGACAGCAAGTCGGACCTTGCGGGCAAAATCTGCGAGCTTGCTGATCGAGCCCACCATTGCGAGTGCTCCGTCGCCATCAAACGTCCAGCTCTCGCCGCCCTTCAGGTCCTCGTCACGGCTTTATTTTGCCTCGACGCGCCGCACTTGATCGCCCTTCTCACGCGCGCAAAAGAGCAGGCTCCCGATTTCTTCCTCATCAAGCTTGACGATACTGATTGGTCAATTTTGTCCGAGCGGGTCTACAGTGTGTATTTACACGCGTTTGCGCTGCCAACGTTTGGAGCTAACGACGATGCACTCAGAGCTCCGATCAGCTTGCTCCAATTTGTGGGCGTTGTCGCCGCCCTTGGGCGGAACGCGCCGGTTCTTCATGCTCTGGGCGACACCCAGCTTGGGCACGACGTAAAGTGGTTCAGAAACGTTCTCTCCCCTCACATTCATTGGGTCAAGTACCTCGAGGACCGTCATTCGTGGAAGGACCTGTCTGCTGATCGAATCGCTGGAATGGTTGACTGGCTGATCTGCCACTGCTTGAGCGAGAGCGACCTGGTCATTCGCAACGTTAACCTGATAGCGTACTTTATCTATCGCCCGGATGCGATGGAGGGGTTTGCTCAGCTCGAGTCGCCTTTTATTCTGCGCTCAATCAAAGAACCCACGAAAACTTACATCTCAGACCTTCTTGCGGGCAACGGGCACAAGCACTCGCCAAATCACGCGCGAATCCCGCTCACTATGGAGCTTGTTGTAACCCTGGCCAAGTACCAACTGGTTTGTGCCAATTCTTGGACTAGGCTGCTCAGCTGGGCTCTCACGGAAAAGGGCGGCGGGCAATCGGGTCCAGCCGCTCTTGCACTTGCTGATCTGCCGCGCGATCTACTTGTCTCATGGACCACAGAAGGTACGCGGATCGCGCGAACGTCGAACGCACCTGAATGTTTTCTAACGTGAATCCCTCGCCAATTCCCTCCCTAGCGTTCCTTGACCATGTGCGATCCGACAACCAGCTTGACTTGGTTCACCTCATCCGTTTTGCTCACGCCCAACTTGGCAATGACAACTTTGTCACCATTGCAAGCGCAGTGACTGCTCTACTTTACGCAGATTCCGTCGTCCTTGATCACGACCGTTTGGTTGGCAATGCCATCAAGAGTGTACACTTGGTCGATCTTTGGAGCGCTTTCCTACTCACAAATACCGTTGTGCAGCACTTTAATCCCGCTTCGTGCTCGGCGCTGGTCTGGGTGTTCGTGACCGCCTTCCACGCCAACGATCATCGCGAGTCCGCCGCACAGTTGCTGAAGCAGCAAGGTGCCGCACCTTTGTGTCTAGACGCCATGATCTACGCCCAGCTTACGAACACGGCTGGGACACACCAACTTGCGCGTACACCGTTCACCAAGACGTGCGGCGAGTTGTTGATGGTTGGAGCTTGATCGTACTGCAACCTAATCGACCCAGAACTGCCTGAAACGGATCGTCCTCGATAGGACAATAAACCCCACCAAGTCTGCGACGCCGCCGTCAAGTATGACGTTGCCGTTGCAGCACCCGCCACTGTCTGACACGTCTGCGTCCATGGCGGCCCCACCCCCAGGCACTTTCCACCCGCCCGGAATGCTCCCCTTCCCGCAACCTTCTGCAGGCTTCACTATGAACCAAAATAACGCGTCCTTGAACAATATGGGCCGCAGCGACGCGCGTGGGAACGCGGTTCCCACGTCCCCCGCTCATGCGTCGCGCGAGTCCGCCGCCTCACACACCGCCATCCACAACGTTGGTCGTGCCCGCATGCACAACAGCTTCCTCCGCATCCGCTTTGATTACTTCCACGGCATCCCCAACCCGAAGCTCGCAATCCGTCTCGCTGCGGGCGCCGTGGCGTTGCACGGCCTGGAGATTTCTTACCACACCGACCTCGCTGGGGTCCAGTGGATCTTCGTCCACGCCGTCAACCCGGTCCAGCACCAGAACCTCGCCGCCGCCACTCTGAACATCCCGAATGTCGTTGCGTTTCAGTTTGAATCAGTCGACCCTGATGACACAAACGGCCCCTGGACCAGCCTCAAGATTACTTGCATCACCCGTGATGTCCCCCACAACGAGATCGTTGCTGTTCTCCGCGGAGCGGGCTTCGAGACGCACTTTATTGGATTCCGTGGCAAGAAGACCGCCGCTACGAAGTGGGCAATCGTACTTGGTCAGAATCGTGCGGCCGCTGCTAACCTTGTCACTGCTTGCGCTCATATCATTCACGGTACGCAGGTGCAGATCTGGAACGTTGCTGACAATGTAGCTGAAATCCTCGAGGAGGAGAAATCGCGTTCGCTTCTTCTGTGCGGGCTCCCGCGCAACACGTTCATCAAGGACTACCGTCTCTCTTTCCTCGCCAACCACGGCGCGGTCACTTGGTCCGTTTCCCGCCCCGCTTCTGGCCTGCCGCCGCGCACCGCGTGGGTCGTCTTCAAGTCGCAGGAGGCCCGCAACGAGGCTCGCAAGGTTGCGTTCTGGCTTGATGGCTGCGTGCTCACCTGGGCCGCCCCGGGTGAGAAGAACTGTTTCACGTGCAGCGACGCCACACACCTGGCCGCGGCCTGCCCGCTCAAGCCCGCCGCCCCAGCTCGCCGCCCTGCTCCCTCCAAGAGCAACGCTGCTCCCACGCGTGGTCGTCAGGCCGCCGCCCCTGCTACTCCCCGCAATGGATCGCCCACTCGCACCCCCTCTCAGAAGGGCAAGGGCCGCCGCACCGCGTCGCAGGTTCCTGGCGCCACTTTTGTGATCACCAAATCGGCGACCGCGTCGCCCTCCAAGGCCGCTTCCACGCATGCTGCGTCCTGCGGCTCAAGCCCGCGGCGCCAGCATGTCTCGTACTCTCAGGCCGTCGTTTCTGGCCAGTCCTCCGCTGCCACACTTGCGCTTGGGGAGCGCGTCCGCATGCTTGAGCAGGAGAACCAGCTCCTGAAGGCCAAGGTTTCTGATCTCACCGAGGAGAATGCTCGCCTTCAGGCGGAGCGCCGCGCTGACATTGAGGCGGCGGTTGCAATGGTTGAGAAGCGCAACCAGTCCGTCCTTGCCACGCTGGGCAAGCTTGCCTCAACCATGGACGAGTTCGCTCGCTCGCCCAGCAGCCCGCTCGCGCCGATCGCTGACAGTCTTGCTAACATTGCTTCCTCGCTTGAGGCTGCCGAGGCGGCAACGTCGCCACTGCCTGACTTTGCCCCGTCTGACAAATCAAATGCTGACGCCGTTATGGGCGAAGCCTCGCCGCCCTCATCAGAGGCCCCCTCTTCTTCCACAATTAGCGAGTCCTCGTCGTCTGGGGAGGAGGGCGAGGAAGACGATCTCATGCCGCCGCCCGCCGTCGCCGCCACTGCTGCTGCGGCTCCCTCTGCAGCCGCAGTCATTCCGCCGCTCACCGTCCAGACGGCTGCCCAGCATCGGCCCAAGGCCCACGGTTTGACGAAGACCGCCGCGCGCACTGCTTCTGATTCGCCCGTCACGGCGGACTGCGCTCACCCGCCCAAGGCTCCCAAAGTTGCGTTCAGCAGTAATGCCAGTGAGAGTTCCGCTGCTGCCACCGCTTCCTCGCTGAACAATGGCAAGGCCCCAGTTCGCTCCTCCTCCAAGACTCGTGGGAGGGGAGCGAGCAGTCAGTAATGGCCGCGCCCCGCAAGCATTCTCCCAGCCCGTTCAACGTGCTCTGCCAGAACGTGAGCGGTTGCATCAAGGCTGGCGCTTACCTCAGCCTTGTTGAGCACACTAACAGTTTTGATATTTCCGTTGACGCACTCTTCATTTCAGAAACGAGACTAACACCTACTTTGTACGCGTCGCTCAAGGCTGGCCTTGGGCGGCAGCTTGAGACAGATTGGACAACGCGGTGGTCCAGCCACAGCTCTGCTGTGGGTCACAGCGGCTGTGCACTGTTTATCCGCTGGGACTTTGAGCCGTTCAGCGGCGGCTGGTTTGCGATCCCAGGTCTCGCCGTGCCGGCTGTTCTACAGCGGCTGCGGCTGGGACCACTTGTTCTGATTTCTGTTTACTTCCCCCCGCACAATGGCGCGCACGAGGAGCTGAAGGAGCTCGCTGCATTCATTCGCCGACGCATGCGCGCTGGCTGCGACTTCATCCTTGGGGGCGACCTCAACGTGGTGAGCAGCTGCCGCAGTTGCAACTTTGTTGACTTTCTGGTCGGCAAAGTCGGCGCAGTGGAAGTGGGCGCGTATTTTGGTGTGAACGCGCCCACGCACCGTTGCGGGGGTCAGCTGGACCTCATGTTCGCTACAGAGGGCGCGCTTGGGTGCTCTTGGCGGTATTCACTGGTCGACCTTGACCATGGGACAACGATTGCGGCTGGAGGCCACGGCCCTCCCGTCGCTTTTGTTGAGGCCAGTTCCCCATGGAAGCATGGTGGTTTCAATCACTGTGGCGTGTTGCTTGAGACGGTTGGCGCTGCCTGCTTTGACTGCAAGATGGCGGCTTGGGTCCAGGTGGGTCTGGACGAGGCTGGCCGGGTCTTGCGGGCGGCGCGGCGCCCCTCTGAGGAAGCCATGGAAAAGTTTGCAAGGGGCGTTTCCGCCCGCCTAGCTGCGGCGGATCCCGCCGCTGTCCAAGTCTCTGTAGAGTCACAGTGGGACCGCATTTGTGACGCTCAGACCCACGTTGCCCTTAGCATCCGCCTCCTACGCTACAGGGCGGGTGGGAAACGAGCAAGAGCTAACAAAAACGATCGCTACGTACGTTCAGATCTACACGAGGCCGAGATGCGGCTCTTGTGGGAGTGGAAGCGCGCTGAGTTCGCTGAGCCAATGCCCGCCGAGGCCCGCACGCTCGTTCAGGAGCTCAGACAGAACATGGAGGCGCTCCTCGCGCGGCCTCCCAAGTCGCATTTTTGGATGGCACGTACGCGCATCACCCATGCTCGCGCCCGCGCTGCCGCTGCCAAGGAGGAGGAGCGGATCCAGGCGGCGGTGCAGCGGCGCAAGCGGCTCTTCAGCAGCGATTTGCACGCGGCGCCTGACTTGATCATGAGCCGCAAGCGCATGAACGCGACCATTGACTTTTACCACGGCCCTGACAACGAGTCAACCATCCGCGATCCCGTTGAGGTCAATTGGCGGGTCGCCCAGGAGGTGGGTGGCTGGTTCGACCGCGTGGACATTCCGCCATTGTCTCCAGAGTGGGCGGCCGCTTTCGCCCCGCTCGAGCGCGTTGACCCGTCGATCTGGGACTCGCTGATGCTGCCCATCTCAGCGGACGAGCTGGACAACGCGCTCAAGGCGGTCCACCCCAATCGCGCGCCTGGCCCGTCCAGCATCACGTACCGCTTCCTGCATGACTCTGGTCCTTGCGCGTGGGCTGAGCTCTTGCACTTGTTCAACGACGTGCTCCGCACGGGCGTCGCGCCCCTGCAGTGGCGCGAAGGCTCCATCTACCTGATCCCCAAAACCGACGCAGGCTACACGGGCACCGCTGCGGCGATGCGGCCCATCACGCTCATGGAGACTGCGTCAAAGCTGTTTATGAAGATCCTTGTATCGCGCATTATGCCCGTGCTTGTCCAACACAACGTGCTGCGCGGCGCAAAGTACTCTGTTCTCCCTGGAACTGACACGGCTGTCCCAATCCAGCTCCTCTCGTCTGCCATTGACCACGCGCGCAACATGGACCGGCCGCTGTACGTATACTTTGAGGATAAGAGCAAGGCGTTCGACACGGTGCCGCACCAGATCCTGCGGCTGGCGCTGCGCCGCATCCGCCTGCCTGAGCCGTTCATTCAGTTGTACTGCACGCAGTTCCTTGAGGGTCGCACATTGCGCGTGATCACGGCGTATGGGCTCACTGAACCAATCCCGTGCCTGCACGGCGTGCCCCAGGGCGCCGTTGAGTCTCCGCTAATGTGGTCCTGTCTCTACGATCCCCTCCTTTGTCATGATTCATTTGTTCGCGCAACAGACGCATTCCCCCTCACTCCCTATGCAGGTCGTGGCAATTTCAAGACTGCGTTTGTTCCGCCAGGTTCCCTTCCGCGTAGGCGTCTTTTCCCAGGCGACAAGAACCGCTCGCTTGTCAAGCTCAAGAACCTGTTGTTTGTGGACGACGCGGCCTTCTTTGCCTGCACACCGGAAGGTCTCCGCCGCACCGTCAGCGGCGTTGACTCTTTCAATTCGGCGTGCGGCATTCGCTCCAATGCCGCCAAGGGCGCGATCCTCTTGATTGGTACGAAGCAGGCCCCCGTCATTGAGTCCAACGGCGTTGAGATACCAAGGATTTTGAGCGATGGAGCGTTTCGCTACCTGGGCGTCTTCCTCAATGGCTCGGGCAAGGGCGCACCGGCCATGTTGTCAATGAGGGAGACGTTTGGGCGCGCGATGCTCCCGCTGCAAAACAAGAAGATCACCGCCAAGATGGCCGTGTACGTGCTCAACGCGGTCGTCTGGCCGGCCATGGTGTACCGCTCGCGCAATTTCGTTCCCAAGCTCCAGCACCTGCAAAAGTGGGACGCGTCCGTGCGTGCGCTGATCCACAAGAAGCTGCACGTCGCAAGCGCGTTCCACGCCTCGGCGCTCCACCACCCTGACGTTCTTGCGCTCGCGTCCATTGAGGAGCTGGTGACGCGGTACCACATGAAGGCGGTGATTTCTTCTCTCAACCATTGCGACCTTACCATCCGAACGGCAGTCCGCTGCTCGCTCTCAGCTTTGCAGACTTATCTCAAAGTCCCTTACTCGCCGCTTGCTGTCCCTACCAGCGAGTGGACCGCGGAGGCGCCATGCTACTTTGGTGGCCTGCTCGAACTCATGCGGGTCCGCCGCATTGCGATTGCCGATCTTAGCGGCGAGTACACCATTGGCGACCCGATCACGGACTTGCCAATCCGCCAGCTTGTCCCGTGGGGCGCGATCCCGCTCACTGTCCACCGAGCCATGCGCGGCTACTTCATATTGCGCGTGTCACAGTTGATCCAGTCCCGCTCACTCTCAGATGGCATCGACTTTCGGTTTGCAGATCTCATGCTTTCTGGCCGCGACAATCCAGCAACCAAGGGTCGCAAGGACGTTCCGGATCGCACAAGCTTCATCAACCTCGCAGCTCAGCTCCTCCAAGTTTACCTCAGCGACACTCAAGCCAAACGACAGTGGGGCCCACGCGCGATGCGATGCGTGCGTGAGCCCTACCCAGGACCCCGCCACAACGATCAAGCAGTTCATCAAGCTCCAACCATCAACATCCGCGACGCCTTCACCTCTGGCCTCCGCGTAACGCAAGTCCCGGCTCAGGCGGGCCCGCTCGACCTCGATCCCGCGCTGGTGCCAGTCTTTACGGACGGCTCCATGGTGCCAGCCGTGGACGGGGTTGGGTCGTCCCGCCTTGGAGCGGGCGTGTGGTTCCCAACGCTTGGCGTCCGTCTGTCAGCGCGCGTCTCGCCTGGCGTAGCTTCTTCTACGCGAGCCGAGGCGTGGGCGATCGCGCTTGCGGTCGCTGCGGCACCACAGCGCTCGCGGATCCACATCTACTCTGACTCCCAGGCCGCCATTGCAATGGCCATCCGCGTCATCTCGTTCCTTTCCTCCTCCTTGTCTGATTCTGGCTTTCCTTCTTCCCTCAGTTCTAGCGACGCATGGTCGTTTGCAGTGGCAGCCGCGCGCGCCCGCCGTGTGACCTTTTCGCTCTCCTGGGTCCGCAGGCACGCGGGCGTTGAGGGGAACGAGATTGCCAACAAGCTTGCTGCTGACGGGGCCGGTTTGGCCCAAGAGCTCGTCCTCGCTCCCCCCTTCGCCAAACAGATCCGGTTAGATGTTCAGCATGTGTTGCACTTTGATGACGTTCCTGTTCCAATTCCCTCCACTGCGTTCCTCAAGTTCCTGTCCACTGCACGTTGCGAGGCCACCCTTCGCTCCAAGTCCTCTCTCCTCTCCTCCCTCCTCTCCTCCCCTGACCCCGAAGAGCACCCAGACATGACTGCGACCTCCATGGCCATTGGCTCTGGCTCCCGCCCGCCCAATAAGCGCACGTCCAGCGCAGCGAACCGCAACATCGTCTACCGTGTGCGCCACCTGCTTGGGATCACACCCACTCGCTCACTACTGCACGCTCGCCACCCTACTCTAGTCACGTTACAGGTGTGTCCTAGGTGCCGAGCAGCCGACGACAACGGAAGTCACTGGATGATCTGCACAGGTAACGCCGCGGCCGTGTCCGCTGCGCTGGGCTCTGCCCAAAAGTCTGTTGAGCGCTTCGCTCGCCGCGCCGCCGCCTCTGTTGCCGCCGCGGCCGCCGCTAAACGACCACTCGAATCTTCTACTACACCACCAACACCACCACCACCACCCGCTACGCTTTCTCCTGTCCATGGCGAGGACCTCAGCACTCCCGGCTACGCCATGGTCGGCGAGTCCGTTGCTGGCGCGACGCGGTCCCTTGCTTCGTTCGGCCGTCGCCTCCTCGCCTCCATCTGGCGCGACCCCGCCGCTCTGTCTCGCCTCGCCGGCTGCGTTGTACGCGCCTGCGACGTCGCCTTCGCCTCCCGCTCGCTCCAACTCGACTGCGACCTCGCTTGACCCGTCCTCACGGCCATCACGTCCGTCGCCTCCCGATCCCTCTGGCGCGGCGCCTGGCTCTCTCACTCTGCTGGCTGCGCCGAGGCCGACCCACTCGATTTTTCTGAAGCTCCGCCGCGCGAGCCGCGTGAGCGGGCCCGCCGCCCATTTGGCCAGCCCATTGCCACACTCAAGTTCATCAACTGCCACCACTACTGCTCTCGCTGTCTGAGCTCGCTCCATTCCCACGTCCCCAACCCGTCTGGGCGTGAAGAAGACCCGCCAGTGTGCCCGCCGTCCACCGCGGCCCAGGCGGCTCTTGTTGCAGATCCCTCTGTCCGACTTTGGCTGCTCGGTTCCCCAAGGCACATCCAGTGATGTGACTAGACCAAAGATCGGCGCAGTCGATGCAAGTCCAGCAGCACCAGGTGTTTGCGCGCAGTACTGACACATCCACTTTCTCTCGTTCTGACAACGATGAAACGCATGATCCGCCACTGAATGGCGCTGACGCACAGAAGAAAAAGAAGGAGAAAAACAAAAAGAAAAGAAACGCGAAAGAAGAACGTCCGCACAAAAAGATGGAAAAACATCTGACGAACCTCACAGGCCGTACCCAATACCACAGCACTGCCACTGGTCCATTGGCATGTCCTCGCGCTTTAGCTGGTCACGCCAGCGTGTCTCTCTGCTCGGTCTCTCTTTACTGCTCTTCGTTCGCTCTCTTAGCTCGCTGCTCAAGCTCGCTCTCTCTTCGCCTCGTTCGCCGATCTCTCTCGTACTCCCCTCTCCTCCCACAATTCTTCCCCCTATGCTCCTCGACGTGCACGGTCCGGGCTTGTCGTACTGCGGCTTGCCCACAAAAAGGCTGCTGCCCGTTGCACAGTGGATATTCTGCTTGCAGTTCACAACCGCTGTTAAGGAATAAATGCATTGGTTCCAAAAAAAAAAACAGACGTGCGGCGAGTGCGAGCTTCACGAGCAACGCGCGTGGCATGACACGATGGCTTGGCTCGTCGACATCGATCCAACCGCCGCTGTCCGCGAGCTGTCGCAAACTGCAGTCCCGCTCCTCGTGGAGCGCCTGCGCACATCGCCTACCTCCAACGCAACCAGCAAACGCGCCTGCTTCGCGCTGTGTCGCCGCGTCTTTGATCCGTTCCGCGAGCTCCTCCGCCTTCTAGTCCGCGCCGATCTCAAGGGCGTTGTCAAGTGGCTTGATCTTGGTGGGCAGACGCCCTTTACGGACTCGCTGCTGCGCGAGCTCCCAGACGGCGGCCTCGACGGCATGGTGGACGCGCGCAAGTTCGCACAGGCAGTGCTCCAGGCCGTGCGCGACCCGGCCAACTCGCCGCTCTCCGTCGCGGAATCCTCGCGCGTCGCGCCGCGGACGATCGCGTCGCCCGAGTATGGGCAGGCGTTCCTTGCGCTAGCTCACCGAGTTTAGAAAACCAAGTGTTTGGTTGCAATAGATGGCTCGTTTTTAGTTGTTAGTTTCCTGTGAGCGCGAGCGAGAGCGAGGACGAAACGCCCGCGGCGCTTATCCGCACATGACTCGTGTGACGTTCAGGACCGGCCGCCGCAAGGAGGCTTGTTCGCTCTGTCCGTTCGCACCTCCCGCTGCCCTACCTCACAACATGCCAGCTCATGAAATGAACGAACGAGACTTGCTGCAATTTGCTCCACAGCTTGGCTTCAACAGCCTGCCCGCCGAGCTGGCCACGGCCGTGTTGCAGCTCGCCGTCCCGCGGTTCGTCGTCCCGGCGGCGTCCCGCCGACTGGCCGAAGCGACTCGGACCATCCGGGTGAAACATGCCTGGGTCGCCTATCTTCTTGCTGCTGGGTTCCCCGGCGATATCGACTACACTGACGAGCACGAGGTTGAACGGCAGTCGTGGTGGAAGTACTCTGACGACTTCACCATCACGGACGTCACCTACTTGCTTGAGCCCGAGCTCGACGCCTCGCTCCAGTATACTCGGTTTTCTGCCGACAATCCGCACCCGACTGCTCGCCGCTTTGCTTCCCTCTTTCCCGAGGTACTCGACTACCACCTTGCACCAGCCGCCGCGAAGCTATCGAATGGTGGCGACGGCTTAGATCTCACGGTTCTTGCCGAGGACATTTACGACCTTTCCGGAGCGGAGTGGCCTGGTTATTGCTTTCGCGCCATCGAGGAGCCGATTGTTGCAGTTCTCCAAGTTCTTGTTGCCGGCGCGTGCTGTCTCGAGCCGCGGCACCTCGTTCCCATCCTCGCACGTGCAAAGGAGCGGACTCCCGAGCTGTTCCTCCTCAAAATGACGCCTTACGCCTGGTCCACGCTGTCGGAACGCGCTTCTGACTTTTACACGCACATCCCCGACTATCCGGACAACCTCAACCGGAAGCCAATCAAGGAGGTAATCGGACTCGTTGACTTTCTCGGCCTCGTTGCTATCCACACCTGGAGCCCGTCGCTGCTTCACGCCTTGCGTGACCCCATGTTTGGCTTGAACGAGGCATTTCTCGGAAAGTTTTTCGCAACCTACTTTGCTGCCGCC
Organism: Blastocladiella emersonii ATCC 22665; assembly: GCA_025594325.1. NCBI lineage: Eukaryota > Fungi > Blastocladiomycota > Blastocladiomycetes > Blastocladiales > Blastocladiaceae > Blastocladiella > Blastocladiella emersonii. The sequence continues at coordinate 501,810 of JANHCV010000009.1, read as the reverse complement.
CCCTTTTTGGATCAGCGTGATTTCCGGATGAAGGCGCCCGCAGACGACATGGTCGAAATGGTCCAGTGGCTTGTTCGAAAGTCCTGGTCAGGAACCAAGCTGGTCTTCCGCGATATCAACCTGATCGCTTTCTTTATCTACCGACCAGTGGTTTTGCAGCGGATTGCTGAGCTTGGCGTGCCTGAGCTTCTTGGCCCGATCACAAAGGGGAGCAAGCAATTTGTCTTCAACATGTTGAAGCGCGGCCTCAAGAATTCGCGCGCGCACCACAAGTCGATTCCATGCTCGACAATGCTCGTCATCATTCTCGCCAGGTACCAATTGCTTAACGACGATGCCTGGGTTTTTGTGACCACCTGGGCCCTCGGGACCAGGGGCGGTGGCCCGTCCGGTCCAACTGCCCATGCGCTCGCTTTGTATTCGGGCAAGTCGTTGGTGTCCAACCTTACACGCGGTTCGTACGCCTCGTTTGTACCCTCGCTCGTGATGAGAACTGACAGATTCCACTGTAGCGTTTGTCGACCACGTTCAGTCAACGAGCCAGCATGACATGGTTCGTCTGCTTGGCTTTGCTCGGGTTAAGCTTGGCGACGACCTTGACCGCTTCGCCGACTCGGTCGCGACCGCTCTCTGCAAGACCTCCCCTACGCAAGATAAAATGGCGGCGACGGTGGCAAACATTTTCGACAGCAACGTGATGGTCGAGGTTTGGGACGCGTTCATTCTCTCCACGGCCTTTATGCAGCATTTTGCCTCCTCTGTGTGCTCGCCGATCGCCTGGACTTTTGTGGCCGTCTTCCACAACAACGGGCACCGAGGTGCTGCCGCTCGCTTGCTGAAGCAGGACGGAACCGCGTCCTTGTGCTTGGACGTCATGGTCTGTGCTCAGCTTGCAGGCGCGACCAGTAAACATCGACTTGCGCGTACTCCGGTCACCAGGACGTGCGGCGAGTGCGAGCTTCACGAACAACGCGCGTGGCACGACACGATGGCTTGGCTCGTCGACATGGATCCGCAGGCAGCGGTTCGCGAGCTGTCGCAAACTGCAGTCCCGCGATTCGTTGAGCGCCTGGGCTCCGTGTCAAACGCAACTACCGAGCGCACCTGCTTGTCACTCTGCTGCCGCGTCGCCGACCCGTTCCGCGAGCTCCTTCGCCTTCTCCTTCGCACCGACCTCGCAGGCGTTCTCGAATGGCTCGATCTTGGCGGGAAGGCGCCCTTCACGGACGCAAGCTTGCGCGAGGTCCCTGACGGCGGCCTGGACGGCATCGTGGATGCGCGCAAATTTGCGCGGGCCGTACTCCACGCCGTGCGTGACCCAGCCAGCTCGCCGCTGTCTGTTGCGGAAGCCTCGCGCGTCGCGCCGCGGACGATCGCGTCGCGTCGCCCGAGTACGGCAAGGCGTTTGTCGCGTTGGCTCACCGGGTTTAAAAGCTTCCGTGGTGGCTCGCAATAAATGACATGCAATTCAAACAAAAGCACGAGTTCCTGAAGAGCTTGGCGAGCGTCAGTGAGTGCGGTCGCGACATTCACATCCGCGTGATCCATGTGATGCAGGGGAGCGGCAGCCTCGAGGAGGCTTGTTCGCGGCGCCCTATCGCTCCTTGTCAACCTCGTTGCACCATGTCAACTGATGAAATGGACGAACGAGACTTGCTGCAATCTGGTCAACAGCTCGGCTTTAACAGCCTGCCCGTCGTGCTTGCCGCGGTAGCATTGCAACTTGCGGTCCCGCGGTTTGCCGTCTCGGCAGCTTCGAGCGCACTTCGCGATGTAACTCGAACCATCCGGGTCAAGCACGCATGGGTCGGGTAGCTTCTCGACTATAGGTTCCCCGCGACATCGACTTTCCCGAGGAGGTCGAGCAGGAACCCTTGTGGAAGTATTCCGAGTGCTACGCCATCACGGATGTCACGTACTTGCTCGAACCCTTGCTCGACAGCTCGCTTCTTGGCTTTCGCTCGCCGCCGACCACGCAGACCCGACCGCTCGCCGCCTCGCGTCCCTCTTTCCCGAGGTACTCGATTACTATCTCGTGCCAGCCGCCGTGGAGCTGCGCAAGGACGGAGACGACTCGGATCTCGAGACCCTGGCCGACGACATTTACGACCTTGCCATTGGGGAGTGGCCTGGCGATTGCTTCCGCGGCATCGAGCAACCAATTGCCGCTGTTCTCCAAGAACTCGTCGCTGGCGCCTGCTCTCTCGAGCCGCAGCACCTCGTTCCGATGCTCGTGCGTGCCAAAGAGCAGACTCCATAGCTGTTCCTCCTCAAAATGCTGCCTCACGCATGCCTGGTCCACGCTCTCCGAGCGGGCATCGGACCTGTATCGACGCAGGCGGGCATCGCCACGAAACGGCTCTCGCAATCCGACCGACGAAGATATCATACTTATCGATTTCCTCGGCCTGGTAGCAATCCTCTCATGGAGTCCGAAGCTACTTGGCGCCTTGTGCGACCCAATGCTCGGCCTGGACGAAAGCTTTCTCGGGAAATTCTTTTCCACTCACTTCTCGGCGGGCTATTTACCTGGAAGAGCGAGAGTATTGGATGGACGTGCCTGCAGATCACATCGCCGAGATGGTCCAGTGGCTCATCCAAATGTCGTGGCCAGGGACCAAACTGGTCTTGATGGTATCAACTTGATTGCTTTCTTTGTCTACCGACCTGCCGTCTTACAGCGGATTGCTAAGCTTGCTACCCCCCTCTTTAGCCCCCGCCAGGGGATTTCAAACCCTCCTGCCTCGCTCTGTGTCAACGCGTAGCCGATCCGCTTCAAGAGCTTGTCCGCGCTCTCCTTCGCGCCGATCTCAAGGGCGTTGTGGAGTGGCTCGATCTCGGCGGCAAGACACCCTTTACGACCGCTTTCCTGTGCGAGATCCCCGATGGCGGGCTCGATGACATCGTGAGCGCGCGAGCTCTCGCGCAGACCGTACTCCGAGCTGTTCGCGAGTCGGCCAACTCGTCGCCGATGGTCGCGGAGGTTATGCGTATTGCGCCCCGCACGACTGCCTCGCCAGAGTACGCTCAGTTGTTTTTCTCCCTGGTTCATCGAGTCTGATAGGGCGTGCGGCATAATTGTTATAATTTGTTAGTCCATAAATGGGTCTCCTTTTCATCGCGTCCTACTCATCCTATTTATTTCTAGCACTGCAAAGTTGAATGCGGTGGCACAGGCTGCCCTGCCCCGATCGCCGAATTTCGCGCTGCTCACCTCCGCGTGATCCGAGTGACGTCAATCGAGTCGCTTCGATCGCGGGCTTCCCCGACCTCTCCCCGCCGATGTTCACTTGCCATGGAAGCCAATGAAATGACCGACTGGAACTTGCTGCAATCTGATCACAGACTTGGACTTGGCAACTTGCCCGTCGACGTGGCCACGGTCGTTCTTGAGCTCTCGGTCCCGCAGCCTGCCGTGCCGGTGGCGTCGCGCCACCTCTGGGACGTGTCTCGTACCGATCGGGTGAAGCGAGTTTGGCTAAAATATCTTCGCGATGTCTGCTATCCCGGCGATTACCCCGAAGAGGTCGACAATGTTGATGCCGAACGAATGAAGAGCAGCGAGGCCGTCATCCTCACGGACGTCACCTACCTCCTTGAGCCCGAGCTCAGCTACGATCGGACGTTTCGGTATATCCGCTACTCGGCCGAGCACCCGGAACCGGACGCCCGCCGCATCGCTGCGCTCATTCCCGTGGTCCTGGATTATCTTCTCGATCCCGCGCTGGCCAAACTCTCCGATCCAGACTTTGACATTCAAGATATTGCGCTCGAAATCGAGGACCTCCACGAAACGGCTTTCGATTGGAACTGCTCATCCGGCTCGGAGTTTCCTATTACTGCCGTGCTCCAGGTACTTGTTGTGGGCGCATACTGCCTCGCACCTCAGCATCTGATTCCCCTGCTTTTACGCGCCAAGGAACGGGCTCCCAAACTGTTTCATCTTGAAATGACACCCTTGCTTTGGTCTTGCCTCTCCGAGAAGGCATTCAGGATTTTTTGTGACGTACCAGCGCCTCCGAAACGCGCCGCCCGGCGCAGCACGAACAGTGCCGAACCCAAGATCAAGCTCATCGATTTTGCTGGCCTCCTTGCGATCCTAACGTGGAGCGCGGCGACGCTTTGCGCGCTCCGTGACTCGAACCTCGGTTTTGACGAGGAACGACTCGGCGACCACTTTTGGATCCACTTCTCGGCAGCTTCGTATCTTGAACTGTATTACTACCGAACGGAGTTGCCGGAAGACAGCGTCGTTCAAATGATTGAATGGCTTGTACACAAGAGCTGGGCCAGGACCGACTTCGTTTTCAACGATCGGAATCCCATTTTCTTCTTTGTCTCACGTCCCGCAGTGCTTCAGCGAGTTGCAGAGCTCGGCCCGGACAAGCTTCTTGCCCCAATTACAAGCGAGACCAAAAAGCATGTCTTTAATTCGCTTCACGATCCCGACGCCGGATACGGCTACAACTACAACAGGGTCCCGCTTTCGGACGACCTCGCGGTTACATTTGCCAAGTATCAGCTGCTTAATGACGAGGCGTGGGTCCGCCTGATCACCTGGGCCCTTGGGACCAAGGGCAGTGGGCCGACGGGTCCAGCTGCTTTGGCGCTTGCATCGCACTCTGGCAATGGGTTAGTGGCGAGGCTTACTGCAGGTTTGTCATCCTTTGAGGCACGTCATCACGCTCATTACTAACCTACCGTTCCCGCTGCGTCTAGCATTCATCCATCATCTGCAGTCGAAAAGGTTTGTCGCGAGCCAAGGCGATCTGATTCGCCTCATTGCTTACGCACACGGGCAGCTGGGCGACACCTTTCCGACCTTTGCCAACTCGGCCGCGTCCTCTCTCAGTAAGCTCCGCCCGACCCCTGATCAGCTGCGCGCTTTCGTGTCAAAGCTCTTTGACAGCGATTTTCTTGTCGATCCCCATGCCGCCTTTCTACTTGCCGCCGCGTTTGTGCAGCGGTACGATCCCGTGCTATGCTCAGCGCTCGCCTGGGTTCCGGTGGCCGTCTTCCTTGACAACCAGCAGCGCGAGTCCGCTGAAGTGCTCATTCGCGAGCAGGGAGTTGTTTCACTCTTCCTGGACGTGATGGTCTGCGCCCAGGTTCATGAAACAGTTGGTAAACACGTCCTTTCGCGTTCGCCGCTCACCAAGACCTGCGGCGAGTGCGACCTTCACCTCCAACGCGCTTGGCACGACGCAATCGCGTGGCTTATTGACGTGGACCCGATTGCGGCTGTTCGCCAGCTGTCACACGCTGCAGTTCCTCGCCTGACCGAGCTTCTAAGCCCAGCTCCCGCCATGCCGGATTCCACGGGCGAGGTTACTTCGCGCACGAACCAATCTTCTCGCCCCGCTTCCACGACGGCCGTTTCAAGGAGCTCGTGCGTCGCTCTGTGCCCGCGTGTCGCTGACCCTCTTCGCGAGCTCGTTAGTCTACTGGTCCGCGCTGACCTCAAGAGCTTCGCCAAATGGATTGACCTTGGCGGCGCAGCGCCCATCACCGACTTGATCCTGTACGAGGTCCCCGATGGTGGGCTTGACGGGGTTATTAGCGCGCGTCGTCTTGCGCAGGCCGTATTCAAGGCGGTGCGTGATCCGACCAACTCGCAGCTGACTGTTGCAGGAGCGCTGCGCGTGGCCCCGCGCACCACCGCGTCGCCCGAGTACTCGCTGGCGTTTGTTTCGTTCGCTCACCGGCTTTGAGAAGGTTCATATTCCTGTAATTGTCCCATTTATTTGAATTTCATAGTGTTCCCTGAGCCCCATCACCGTGTTCAATGTGATCCAGTCGATCGATGGCGACTTCAATGGACTGTTTCAATCCACGCTCATGGGTGAAGTGATATCCAGCGTATCCAGCCCGCGTTACGGCGGGTAGAGCGTGCGCCCGGGCTCTTGACGACGGTGGGAGAAAAGCCCGCTATGATCATACCGCGTGATTGGTGTGACCAAGCCTCGTCATCGCCGCTCCATGACCTCACAACGCACGCTCCGTCGACGGCAAGTACTCTATGCAAACGAATGAAATGGCTAGTTGCAACTTGATGCAACACGACCAGCAGACTTTACTGGGCTCATTGCCTGTCGAGCTGGCGAATTTTGTGCTTCAGCTCGTCACGCCGCAGCTCCCAATCGCGACGGCGTCCCGCCAGATCTACGAAATTGTCCATTCTGCTCCTACGAAGCGCTCATGGGTCTGTTAACCGACGCGTGTGGCAACCAGCCACCTGGTCGCATGTGACCGACCGCGCACCTGTTCCTGCGCCGCCTGCTGCCCGCGGCGGCGCTCCCTGCATTCGCATCCACTCTCCCCTCACCCCGCCTTGGGTTCGGGGCCGGAGGCAGGAATACACATCCCTGACTAGCTGTATCGTGGTCTCCTCGTGTCCCCCTCCTCGCCACGCTACAGGGTCAACTCAATCCTCGCCCGCAGGGTAACTGGCTTTGAAGACTTGGTCCGCTTCTATAGCGAAAGCCTTGGCGTTACGGACGTGACCTATACCTTGGAGCGTCACCGCTACTGCGAGTACAAATATGTCCGTTTTTCGGCTGACCACCCGACCCCGGACGGCCGCGCATACGCTGCGCTCGTTCCTGCGCTCTTGGATCACTTCCTTGCACCCGCGGCCGAGGCGCTCCGTAATGGTGAGGCGGCTTCATTTGTCACCGCCGCCAAAGTTCGCGATCTGTTCCGCGAGCGGGGTATCGAGGAAGTGCGCTCCAGCACCGAGTTTCCCGTGGCCTCAGTCTTCCAAATTCTCATCGTCGCAGCGTGTCGCCTTGACCCGCAGCTGTTCCTGCCGCTGCTTGTCCGTGCACGCGAACACGCCCCCGAACTTTTCCGTATCAAGATGGATATCTCCCTCTGGCGCTCGCTCTCCATGTGGGCCATCCTCCTTCGCTGCGTCGATGTGCTGATCCCGCTCAACGAGCTCCCGAACGACAACGGCCCGCCGACCGCCGTTTCGATGACGCTGCCCGAGTTCCTTGCATTTATCGCCCTCTTGACGTGGAGTTTCCCGACTTTCCAGGCTGTGCGCGATGCGCGTAGGATTCAACGAAAAGAGCTTTGTCGAATTCTTCAACTTGCGTGTGCGCCCTGCCACTTACCTCGACCACTCGTGGTATTGGCGAAAGGGGGTTCCCGCCGCACACGCCGTGGCAACGCTCAACTGGCTCATTCACGAGTGCTGGCCTCGCAGCGACTTGATTTTTAGCGGCAAAAACCTCGTTGCTTACTTTGTACGCTCGCCAGCGGTTGTGCGTGGGCTTGTTGAGCTCGATCGGGACCGGATTCTCGCGGGCATCACGAAAGCAAGCAAGGACAAAGTTTCTCTCCTCCTGTCGCGCTACAAGATCCCCCTCACCAACGAGTCGGTTGTCACGCTTGCCGAATGCCAGCTGCTTGACAGAATCGCTTGGGTTCAGCTTGTGCTGTGGGCCATTGAGGACAAGAATGGCGGCCCCGCTGGCCAAGCCGCTTCCGCTCTCGCTGCGCTTCCAGGCGAAGAGCTTTCTCGCTGGCTTATTACAGGTTCGTACATTCGTTGCGAGAAAACTTGCGATGCGCGTTTTGTTAACGCGGCTACGCTTCCCTTGGCTAGCGTTTATCAAACACATGCGGGTTAAACACTCGGCGCAGCAGCTTCTCGTGTTCGCTCGCGCTCACCTCGACAGCACCAAGCTTTGCACTCTGGTCGACTTGATTGCTTCCGAGGTGGGTGAACGCGTGCAAACTTCTGGCGCCATGAAGGCCCTGCTTTCAGCGATCTTCTCCAGCGACGCGTGCGTCACTCCCATCCTCGTCTTCTTGCTCGCCGAGGCGTTTGTGCGGCGCTACGATCCGTCGGTTTGCACCGCTTTTGCGTGGGTTCCCGTCGCTATCGTCCACTGCAACGAGCAGCGTGACACCGCTGCCCAGCTTATCCGAGAGCAGGGAACCGCTCCGCTATTCCTCGACGTCATGATCTGCGCCCAACTCAATGACGCGGTCGGCAAGCACTCAATTTCGCGCACGCAGTTCATTAAAACCTGCGGCAAGTGCGGCCTGTGCGAGCAACAATCGTGGTACGATGCGACGGCGTGGCTAATCGAGATTGATTCACGCACCGCAATCCGTGGGCTCTCTCAGTCCGCAGCTCCTCGGCTGGCGGAGCTCGTAAACTCGATGCACCATGTCTTGCTTACTGATGAGCGCGGTCGCGACCCACATGCGACCGCCAGCAACTCGAAGCGGTCCTGCTTCGGCCTTTGCAGGCGTGTCGCGGATCCGACCCGCGAGCTGGTCCGCCTGCTACTCCGCGCTGACCTCGCAAGCGCGCTCCAGTGGCTTGACGTCGGCAACTCCCTCCTTTACACCGACGCGCTGCTGTGCGAGCTCCCGGACGGCGCGCTTGATGGCAATGTCGATGTGCAGCGGCTCGCTCAGGCTGTGCTCAAGGCCATGCTCAATCCGTCCGACGCGCGACTGACGATCGCGCAGGTGGTGCGGACGGCGCCGCGCACGGTTTCCTCACCCGAGTATGCCATGGCTTTCACGGCAGTGTCCCACCGAGTTTGAACTTTTGAGTCTCCTTTGCATTATCACATAATTTGATTTCTTCGTGTACCTTCAAACTTTCTCGCTGTAACCCTTGCGTTGTCGCGGACCGATCGCGGAGACGCGTCGCTCATGCTGGAGTGAAGGGTGGGAGACGCTCAGCTTTGGCCGTGATCGCGAAACTTTGTTCACTCGTTACTCGCTCCACTCCGCACGTTAATGTACTACGTAATCCCATGAAATGACAAACTTGAACCTTATGCAATCGACTGATCCTGGCCAGGGGATCGGAAATCTGCCCGTTGAAATCCTCTCCAATGTACTGCGGCTTTCCGTCCCGCAGCGCATCAATGCGACAGCGTCCCAGCATTTATACGATGTTGCGCGCACCACCGAGGTCAAGCGCACTTGGGTCCACGCTCTTCTCGTGAACCGGGTCCATCGCGAGAACGAGGAATCGGTCCAGTTGAACGAACTCGTTGTCGGAATGGACGTGACGTGCCTGCTCGAGGTGAATCGTGACAAGTCTTTCCAATACGACCGGATCTCCTTGGATCATCCAAACGCGGACGCGCGCTGCGCCGCGTCGCTCTTCCCCGTCGTCTTGGACTACACACTGGGGCTCGCTGCCGCCAAGCTGCGCAAGACCGACCCAGAGTGCACACAGCTCCCAGACGTCGCCGCCGAAATCAGCGAGTTGGTTGATGCTTACGTAGGGATGCCTCTCCTTGCCACCACAGAGTATCCGATTGCTGCAGCGCTCCAAGTTCTCGTTGCTGGGTTGTACTGCCTCGAGCCACAGCTCCTGCTCTCGTTGCTCTTGACCGCCAAGGAGCGGGTCCCGGAACTCTTCCTTCTCGAGATTCCTGTCTTTCCTTGGAGCTCACTTTCCGAGCGCGTCTCGAGTTTGTTCGACCATACCAATCTTGAGTGGACCGTCAAGGCTTACGTCAGTCCATTTGATAACGAGGACGAAGTCGAAGAGGCTGATCCAGTGCTTGTAACGATGACTCTGCTCGATTTTATCGGACTCGTCGCGATTTACACGTCGAGCCTGCCAACGCTGCAGGCCCTGCGTCATCCGCGCCTCAACTTCAACGACCGATCGCTTCTTGCCGTGTTCGCTAGCCATGTTTCTCCGCCTGTCTTTTTCCTGTGCTGCACGAACTTTTGGAATGCCATGCCGGTCGAGCAAGTCGTTGACTTCCTTGATTGGTCGTTCAAGTGCTGCCCAGGCCTGGTCCGCGACTTGGACCACAAAGATGTCGTTAGCCGACTTCTCAGTTTCCCAGCGATCATTCGGCGGCTCGCGGAGCTCAGACCAGAGTGCAATCTCAAGGCTTTCATGAGCAGCATCGCCAGTCTTTTCGCCGACCATCGCTCGCGTGCTCGCATTTTGTCCGAGGAGCTCGCCATCACGCTCATCGAGTGCAAGCTACTCAACGAGCGCATTTGGAATCAGCTTGTGGTATGGACCCAGAGTGATGCAGGCAGCGGTTCTTCTGGTTCAGTCGCAGTGGCCCTAGTCAATTACGCTGGTGACGCTTTCCAGAGAATGCTGACCTCGGGTACGTTCTCTACTCCTAGCCTAGCGCGCGATCCAGATACCCGTAACTCACCCGGAGAGCACCGCGAATGTAGCGTTTGTTACATTCTTGTATGGCAAACATGACGCGCAACGGCTTCTCGCCTTTGCCCGGGTGCACATGGACAGCGAGGGCCTACAGGGCTTCGCAAGCTCGGTTGCGACTGCTGTCGCTGCGAGCTCGCTTGGCGTCAAGGAACTTCGCACTGCTTTTCGCGCCATTTTCTCCAGCGACTTGCATTGTGACCTGGGCGATCTCTTTATTCTTTCCAACGCTTTTGTGCAGCAGTTTGATCCCTCTGTGTGCACGCCGATCGCATGGATCCCTGTTGCTGTCGTTCACGATCAAGGTTTGCGCGAGACTGCTGAACTGCTTGTTCGTGACCATGGGACTGCCGTGTTTTTCCTTGACATCATGATCTGCGCTCAGCTTGGGGACGCCGTTGGCAAGCATGTGCTTGCGCTGACTTCATGCCGCAAGACATGTGGCAGCTGCCCGCTCTCAATCCAACGCGCTTGGTTCGAGGGGATGGTGTGGCTGACTCGCGTCGACCCCGGGTTCACTGCGCGCCAGTTGTCGCAGGCTGTCGTTCCTCAGCTCGTGGAAATCATTTTGTTGGCGCAGAACTCGGCCTTTTTGAAGTTGCCCGACGCAAAGTGTCCCCGACTCGTGCTGTGCCAGCCAGTCAAATATCCGTTCCGCGAGATGATCCGTTTGCTACTTCGCGCCGTCCTCGCAGGCGTGTTTTATTGGCTCGAGGTCGGCGGCACGACGCCGTTGACGGATTCGCTGCTGCGCGAGATCCCGGACGGCGCGCTTGACGGGATTGTGGGCGCGCCGATGGTTGCACGGGCCGCAATCGCGTTGGTCCGCGACCCGGAGGACACCAAGCTGACGTCCAAGCAGCTCATGCGCGTGGCACCGCGCACCATGGCCTCGGCCGAGTACAAGGACGCGCTGTTCGCCGCCGTCCACTCGGCTTGATCAAAGGAAACATTTGTTGTCCCCGTTGACGTGATAATGATCCATATAGCATGTTTGATGTAATTCCATTCACTGGCGCCTTGCGATTGGCGCTCGGGAAAGCCTAACGGGAACGATCGTGGGCGACGCGGAGGTCACCCGCACGTGACCGCATGGGGTGGCGGAAATATTCGCTTTCCCCCCCCCCCCCGCGCAAACTCTCCCGCTCCCACGGCAGTCGAAACGATGCAAACAAATGAAATGAATAACGGCAACTTTTTGCAATCTAATCAACGGCTTGGCCTCGACCACCTGCCCGTCGAAATCGCGACGGTCGGCTGCAGCTGTCCGCTCCCCGGGGGATCACGGCGGCGGCATCTCGCCAGCTCTGCGACGTCGCTCGGACTCTTCCCGTGCGGCACGCGTGGATCAAGTATCTTCTCGATGACCATGGCCATGCCGCCGAAGAGTCGGTCCGCTTAAACGGCGAGCATGTCACGACGGATGCGACCTGTTTGCTTGAGCGGAACCGTCCTCGATCCTCCAATTTTGACCGCGCCTCCGCCGATCACGCTCTCTTGGAGGCTCGCCGCGTGGCTTCGCTTTACCCTGTGCTCCTGGACCACTTTATGGGATCAGTGATGCAAGATGATCTCCTGGACCTCGATTCCTTTGCCCAACTGATCCGCGACCTCGTGCACGAGCGGGAAGACGGTGATGTGCTGGATCTCACCGATTGTCCTGTTATCTTGGTCCTGCAGGTCTTGGCTGCTGGCGCGAGTAATCTTGCCCCGCATGCGCTCATCCCGCTGCTCGTGTCCGCCTACAAACGTGCACCCGCCCTTTTCCAAATCAAGATGCCCGGCATAACTTGGAGTTATCTCTCTCATTCGGGCTCGCTCATTTTCTGCCACACAAATATGATAGTCGAATCGGAATTGGACCCAGCGCCACTCGAGCACCTCAGTCTGGTCGAATTCGTCGCCTTGCTGGCAGTGTTGACCTGGGACTTCACAATTCTGCAGGCACTGCGCGGCGCGCGGCTCGGCTTCAACGAGCAACGACTCATCTCGACCTTTTCAACTTCAATCTGTCCCGTTAGCTATTTGCTGCGTGACCGGCATTGGGTGGGTAAGCCAGCGGAGCAAGTTGCAGCTGTGGTCGCTTGGTTGATTCGCGAATGCTGGCCGAACGATCGACGCCTGGTTTTTGAAGACACGAATCTCATCGCGTTCTTTGCTTGTCGTCCGGAGGTGCTTCCTCACCTTGCCAAGCTCGACCCGAACCGGCTGCTTGCCGGAATCACCAACGCGAGCAAGGTCCACATCGCAGAATGACTTTCAAAGGATCAGGTCAAGTACTCGAACGAAGCTGTTATTGCGCTTGCCGAATGCCAGCTGCTCAATGCCGATACTTGGTCTCGCCTCGCCGCTTGGGCCCTTCGGGACGATGGAGACGGGCCCACGGGCCCCGCTGCGTCGGCTCTTGATGCTAACCCGGGTGATTCGCTTCAGAATAGGGTTACTTCAGGTGCGCCGCAGATCGAGACACACGATGAAAAATGTATGCTCACCAAATCCACGCTTTACACTAGATTTTATCACACACATGCGGTCTGAAGGTTGCCCCCAACGGCTTCTCATGTTCGCTCGCGCCCACCTCGATGACGGTGCATTCCGCAAATGCGTCGATTCTATCGCTACTGCCGTCGGCCAGGCTTCGTGTGATACCAACAACTTACATGCGCTTATACCGATCATTTTCCCGAGCAACGCTGGTGCCGAGCTCTACACACTGTTTCTTCTCGCCAGCGCATTCGTCTTGCGCTACAATCCGTGGGCCTTCGCACCACTCGCGTGGGTCATTGTCGCCGCTCTTCACGATAATGCCCAACACGATGCCGTTGTGCAGCTCATTCGTGAACAGGGCACCGCGGCCTTGCTCCTTGACGTCATGATCTGCGCCCAGTTCTTCTGAGTCTCAGGCGAGCACGTCATTCCACGTACGCCGTTCATCAAGATCTGCGGCAGGTGTACCCTTTCGACTCAACGCGTGTATTTCGATGCCATGGCTAAGCTCATAAATCATGAGCCGCGCGGTATTGTTCGCCAACTTTCTCAGACCGCGACACGCCCGTTTCGCAACCTTCTTGTGTGGAAGAACAACCTCGATCTTCCGAACTATGTGACCCCACTCGCTGCCTTCGCCCAGACTTGCCCCCTGCCCCTTGACTCGACGGTCCAGCATTTGTGCCTCGCGCTGTGTCGGCCAGTTCCGGCCTCGTACCGCGAGACGTTCCGCATTCTCATTCGCGCTGATCTCAAGGGCTTTGTGGAGTGGCTCGACCTTGGCGGCAAGACACCCTTCTTGGACTCGCTGCTCCGCGAGATCCCAGACGGTGCGCTGGACGGGATCGTTGACCCGCGTCTCCTTGCACGGGCCGTGTTTGACTCGACTCGCGAGTCGACGCGCAAGCAGCTCACGTTTGAGCAAGTCAAGCGCACGGCGCCGCAGACGGTGGCATCCGCCGAGTACAATGACGCGCTCTGCGCTGCTGTGCACTCAGCTTGCATGTCCGCCGCTTCAGTGAAGGAGCCATAGTGTCCTGTGCTTCGCTACGTGTTTATGATGTGAATATACTGTCCGTGATTTGCGCGATAACTAGTTTCAGAAACTCAATCGATCAGGGACACGCATGCGCGCGAGCAAGCTACGAGAAAGGCATGTATACGCCGATGTCCGAACCGCATCAATCATCCCACAATTCACGCCCGTTCTCTACTCCTTCTTGACGCGCTTGCCCGCGGCGTACTTGTGGCGGAAGCCCGGGTTGTTGCGCCAGATGTACCACGTGAGCGTCGACTCGTACGAAACCCACGCGAGGTACGGGAGCATGAGGTAGCCGGCCGTGGCGTCGAACTGGAAGAACGAGTAGGTCGTGGCGACGATGCCGCCCCAAAGCGCCGAGATGACGGCCGTGCCGAGTCCGAACCGCTTGGCGGCGAAGAAGGCGGGCGACCACTGCATTTTTGGGGCGAGGCAGCAGGTGAGTGAGAGGTTCATTGCGGAGGAACCGTGAAAAACCGTACCGTGAGGTTGATGGCGAGCTGGACGCCGTACAGGGCAAGCGGCGCAGCGCGGAGGTGCGGCGGGGCGAGGTGGAAGATGCGATGCGACGCGTAGCCCATCGATGTGTAGAGTAGCGCCCAGATGGGGCCGAAGATGTCGCCCGAGAGGTTCCACGGGGCCTTCTGTGGGAGGGGGCAAAGGTGATGGTCAGTGGGGGTCGAGGGTCGAGGAACGCATGTCACAAACCTTAATCTCCCGGTACCAGGTCTCAAGCGAGTTACCAATCGTCATGCTGGTGGCAAGGCCTACACCGTGGTGCGGTTGTCAGCATGCTAGCTCGAAACGAAAGCCCAAGGAAACGGCGCGTACCAGAGAGCACCGGGACGCCAATCGTGAGCGCGAGCGACGCGGCCGAGTGCAGGCCCCAGCCGTCCATGCTGGATGCGATGGCCGCGAGGAAGGTCATGGTGAATGCGTTGCCAGTACTGTGGCCGCCAAAATCCGACGTGTTGCAAAGTTGCAGTGCGGGAGCGAGAGTGAGCGGGCGCGACGAAATTTGAAGGGCAACCCACGGACCGGCCGGCTTGCACGCGGACGCTCCTGACGCGTCGGTTCCCCAGTCCGGTGACGTCTCCCGCCTAATTTCCGGCTCACCAGCCGACTGCACCCGGTTTCGGTGCACGCCAAGACCTGCGCCAAGACTCGGCACCCCAAGGAGGGCAGACTGACTGAAAGAATCTTTTGATTTCACGAATAACCCACTGTTGCACTAATTATGCGTACTCGAGGTGAAGCATCAGTGCCGACCCCACGCCGCACTCAAGCGGAATCGGTTGACGGCGGCATCGCACGCAAGTCACCGTCGACGGCTTCTTGTGTGCGCAGGCAGTGAGCGCAATCAGTACTGAGCTTCAAAAAAATTGAGTGCTGCTTCGTCTGCTGCGTAGGGCCAAGACGTACTGGTCATTCCGCGTGACCGGCGTGAGTGGCGCCAGCGGTTTCAGCCCCTCTCCTACAGAAGCTTTCGATCACCCGTCTCGCTCGACCAGCAAGCTTGGAACCCGTAACCGAGTCAAAGAACGCAAACTCATGAAGTAACTTGATGCAACCCAACCTTCGGCTCGGTTCGATCGCGCAAGCCGGCGCCTGCGCGAGCTAGAAGCATTTCTGGCTCACGGTTGCAGCCGCACGGGTCGAAGAGCTTGGCGATGAAGCGGCCAAAAAGAAGGCCGGTGTGACTTTTCCGTCATGAAAGCCTCAGCGGCGGTTGATCACGTACGAGATGGTGGTACAGGGGAAAGTGAGAGCGTCGTTGCAGGTCGTGAGAACTTGAGGGAGCGCTCGGCTATTCCGGCGAGGTTTGATGAGCAGCCAATCTCGATCTCGGTGATGCGCTCGAACTCGTACTCAGTAAAGGACACAGTAAAGGACACGTTCTGGGTTTTGATCCAGCTGAGGGCCGACGCGAACTGGTACGCGAGCAGCTCGGTGAGCAGCACGTGGGCAACGACCTCGTTGTCCTTGGACGAGGCGAGCGCGAGCTTGGGCAGTAGTGCCTGCAGTACGGGCGACTAGATCTAGTCAGCAACCACAACAATCTGCACGCGCGTGACGCGGAACGGCTTGGCCGTGAGGTTCAGGATGTAGCGGGCCTCGAGGCGCTGCGCGTGGATGTACGCGGGCTTGATCTTGCGCTTGAGGTACTTGCGGAACGGCGCGACGCCGGGGAGCAGGAACGACGAGTCGAACGGCACATCGATGCCAGCGAGCAGGATCGTGGCGTGGCCGCGCGTCAGCGGCATGCTCTTGAGGTCGGCGGTGCGCACGAGCTCCTCGAGCTTGGCCTGGTCGAAGACGCCGCGCGCGACCGCGTTGAGGACGAGCGTCAGGGCGTTGAGGCCCTGCAGGTCGCCGGCGACCACGTACTGCCACCCGTCGACGTTGTAGTTGACGATCTCAAGCAGGCTGCCAGTGACGGTGCGCACGTGCGCAACAAGGTCCTCGAGGTCCTTCTCCTTGAAGAACTTGTTGACGCGCGCCGGGTTGACGGCGCACATGCTGCAGTTGGATGATCGGTGTCCTCGGTGTGTAGTTGGAGCGGATGGCGCGGCCGCGCTTGCCGCCAAAGTGGACCGACTGTCTTAGCCTTGGGGTTGGTGCGGACGATCTTGATGATCAAGAACCCGAACTTGCGCTTAAAGTGGGCGTCGGCGCGGTCCCAGATCTCGCGCGCGACGGGCGACAACGCGTACAGGTCCATGCCCATGCCGACCTCCTGCAAGCCCTATCCCATGAACACAAAGCATGACGTGGCCTGCGCGACCTGTGCGGCGCCCTTGACAAAGACGCGGCTGTTGGCGGCGGCCGCCGTCGTCACGGCAATGATCTTGCGGCCGTTCTGCATGCCGACGTGGCGCAGCGTGGTCGTGAGCTCCGTGTTGGGGACGCACATGTTGACAAAGTCGACGGCGAACAAGAGCACGCGCAACGGCTGGTTCTCGGCGGCGTGCAGCTCGACAACGCGGCGGGTCATGGCCAACGTCCACATGCCGTGGGTGATGGTGTCGGGCAGGCTGGCGAGGTCAGCGAGCAGCGGGTTGGCGTGGATTGGGTTGTAGTCGCCCAAGACCGACGCGTACGCCGTGTTGGAGGCGGGCGCCGTGAAGGTTGACGTGTGCACCGTGTACCCGGCACCGTTGCCTGCGCCCTTGAACAGGCACGGCTGCTTGATGGTGATGCCGCCGAGGCGCTGGAGCATGGCGACGATGGGCGACGTCTGGACGGCGAGCGGGTGGTCGCACCTGAACATGACGTGGCCGACGGTCAGGGTCTGCTCCATGTGGACCATCTCAATGGTGCCGATTGTGTGCAGCGACGCGTAGGCGGTGCTGGACTGGTACTCAATGTGGGTCTTGAGGCGGAACTAGGGTTGCACGGACTCAGTACCTACCCGTAGGTATCTGGTAGGTATATACCTTTTCAGCTCAGTTTTGGAGGTACAAGGTACAGAAAATTTTTTTCAGGGACCCTCCCCAAAGGTATCAGGTACTGCGATTTTGGGGTAGGTATTGTCCAGCATTTTACACAGGAAGGTACAAGGTATTGAGGTTTTGGCGGGAGGGTAGGTACAAGGTACTGGCTTCCTGAGAAGCCAAGGTACTGGGTATCAGTGCGGGAACCTGTGTTTGAGGAGATCAACCATTGTTATTGCAGGCTAGGAAAGATCTTGGGATTAATAACGATGGGACAAAGGAATAAGGTAAAGCGGGGCTCAATAAGCTCAAACTGTTTATTGACAACTAGATCTATGGCACATCAGCTTGTGAGGTGATGCGTGCACATCAGCTTGCAAGGTGATGGGTGCACATTGGCTTGCAAGCTGATGGGTGCACACCATCTCACAAGGGGATGGGTGCACATCAGCTCACAAGGTGATGGGTGCACATCAGCTTGCGAGGTGCATCAGCTTGAGCTGATGGGTGCACATCAGCTCACAAGGTGATGGGTGCACATCAGCTTGCGAGGTGCATCAGCTTGAGCTGATGGGTGCACATCAACTCGAGCTGATGGGTGCACATCAGCTCGCAAGGTGCATCAGCTTGAACTGATGGGTGCACATCAACTCGAGCTGATGGGTGCACATCAGCTCGCGAGGTGCATCAGCTTGAGCTGATGGGTGCACACTGGCTCATGAGCTGATGGGTGCACCTTGGCTCACGAGCTGATGGGTGCACATCAGCTCATGAGCAGATCTCTGCCCATCTCAAGGTCCTCAACATGATACACACTCAAGACAGGGAACTGTGGCAGATCCCACAAACACTCCCAACCCTTCAACTTGCTCACCTGTCCCAATCTGGGGCTTGACTCAACAACATTCCATCCCTGATGCTGCTGCAACAAGGAAGGAGGCGCTGCTCTTAATAGGGACGACATCGCGCGTCCTGCTGACCTGGTAGAGGATCTTCATGATCGCTTGCAGGCCCAGGCTTGTCTGGACCAGGATTGGGGCAAAGCGTTGGTGGTTCCTTCCAGTGTTCATGGTGTTGTGTTGCAGCCCTGTGCTGCAAGTAGGGGTCAAGGAAGCACACAAGCGGCGGCAGCAGCGCGGCACGGCGAACAAGCAAGCGAGCGAGTGGGCGGACAGGTGGGCGAGCAGTGCGGGACAGTCATGTGACATCAGCTGCGGCGTTGCCACCCTCACTCAACGCTGCCTTAGCGTTCGCCGCCGCGATGTAGTCCGCTGGGTGAATATTCAAGCTTACATAGCTCAACTACTACTACGGTCTGACGTCTGATCGCTCAGGGCAAAAGTGTGCCGCCGCCGTAGAAGCTCAAGGCATGCAAGTCGTCCTATCGCTGACCCTGAGGCTTACCGCTGAACTGAGAGGCGGGTTGGTACCTCAAGAACTCGTTGCATACAGTGCACAGAGTCGTATCGACCGCGGCAGTGGTGTATGAGCTGCGGCGGGGGTGGTGGAGAGAAAGCGATCGCGACGACTCACGCCGTGTGGCGCTGCGCCGCGTGGCGCTTGGCTGAGTGGCGCATCGCGGCCCGCCTTAACCGCCACACGTCGAGCGAGCGACCCGCACACAAATCCACGCTACGAACGCAACATATAACTTGACGCGACTTCTCCACATCGTTAATGAGGGAAGTAAATCGAGTGGAGCGCGTTCAAGCGGGCGGAGCGGAGCTGCAGTCTTTGAGGCTCGCGTGCACACTCAAAACTCACTTAATCTGGCCAGGCCAAACAGAGGCTTTATAGATACGTATCTCGCTCACCTTCACCTCAATTTGTGGATGCCCGGCATGCCTGGGGTGCGCGGCAGAGGGTTGCGCGTGCGTAAGCACCGATTCGTCGCGTACCGACTCAAATCCCATCAGATCGACTTCCGCCAAACAGAAGACTTGTTCGAACTTACATCAAACATCTCTCCTATTGGCCGATAAACAGCAGCGTGTCTCTAGGGCCATTGCCAGCGGGTGCACCAATCTGTCACGGTTTGACCTTAGATTTCTCGAAATAATATCACACAAGCTGGTCTCGGGACCTCAAAAATCGAGCTCCTAGACATCAAATACCCCACAGTTACAATTTGGAGCGGCGGGGGTGGAAAAAGGTGCCCGCGTCAACCCGTCCTGCAGGTTCGCACTGAGCTGTTGCAAGTCTACTGCACCGATCGATGCGCGAACTCGACCTGCCAGTGGGCGGGGCCATTGAAGACGCTTTACAATGTAAAAACGAGCTCCGAACACGATGGCGTGTTTGGATTCGCAAGAAACCTCCCGTTGCGACCTGCAGGTGGACTTGAACGCGCCCAGACTCAGCTGTGGTCGCGCGACCATCACCGATCTCGGCCCACAATCAAGCTGCAGCAATTTAGTAAAGACCACAAGATGCGCAGAGCATACTTTAATGAATAGAACTTTAATCTCAAGACCTTGTGACAAGATCTGTAGTGGTTACGCGATGGAAACGGAGACGAGTGACCAACAAGTCGCGCAGCCAGTCGCAGCGCACAGGTTTCAGCTTGGCGGTTTGACTCGGCGCTCACCCGGGCGTTACGTGTCAACCCTCGGGGAGCTGGGCAACTCGCTGTGGCGTTCAGCTGCAGCAACTTGCATCTGCGCCAGCCAATGGAGAGGTTGCGCAGTGAGAGAAAAAAATTGATTGGTCAGAATTTTTTCCGGACCAGGCGCGGCGTGGAGCGCAGCGTGAAAGCGGTGAGCGCGGCGGACACCTGGCGGTTCCCGCGGTTTTGGGGCACGTGCCTGATTCGCGCTGTCTCGCAGCCGCCACCAAAGGGCTGCCGCCACCCTGTCACCCTGTTGTTGTTGTCCTGCCCGACCTCGCCGGCTCTCGCTCCCGAGGTTGCACCAACCATTGCCCTATGAACCAATGCATTGCTTCTCACGCAGCTCGCCCGCATCGCCAATTTGGAGCCCGTCACTCCCAGCCATGGACTGGCTCCTCGGTGCTGACGCGGCGGCCTTCAGCGCTCGCAGGCCCACTCATCACCATGGCTCCGCTGCTGGCTTGGGCACCCTCCGCCCGCGCACTTGCGTCCAGATGCCCCGCCTCGCTCATATAACTTGGCGCGACCCCGCCAGGCGCTCGCCATGACCTGCGCTTGACCATCTTCCTTCTCCTCGCCCGATCCCCCCCTCTCCCATCCATCCCGCATCCCACCCATCCCTCACCATGACCTGGCCCATGCCGTACATCGTTGCAGCCTTCATCCTTCTCAAAGCCCGCATCCGCGCCGACCCCTCTCTGACCCTCCTCCAAGCCACTCAGCTTGTTGCTGGCAACAGCGTCGCCGCCCGCGCCCGCCTCCTTTGTGACGAACTCCCCCAGCCCCGCAAACTTGATCCGCCCCCTCACTGCCTTGAAAACGTGGCGGACGCCGCGCGCTGCGTCCTTTGCTCGGCTTCCCTGCCCGCTCGCTTCGCTTTGTTGCCATGGGCCGATATGGCCCAGAGACTCTACAACGAGCTGTGCGCGCATGAAAAGCGTCTCACCGGTGCGGCGAAGGCTGCGACTGCTGCCGCTCGGGCCTCGCGCGCTGCTACCGAGCAGGCCCGTGATGATCTCGCGGCCCGCGTGCAGGCTGCAGCGCTGCTGTTGGTACAACGCGACTAAAACCGCCGCAAACGTGACGTAAACCACTGCAAGAGCGACAGCCTGACGGTCCATGGTGATTTCATGCAGTTGCGTGTGCTTGTGGGGACGGCGTATGTGTTCAAGCGAAGCACAAGCGCAGGAGCGTGAGCTGGCGCGCAGGCCGCGAGCGCGGCGTCCCGATGGTTTCCGACGCGACAGTCACGCGCTGGGGTCGCGCGCTTTCACGCTGCGGCCGGTCCAGAGAAAATTTTCCAGTCGTCGGATTTTTTCGCTCGCTGCGCAACCTCTCCAATAACTATTGAGCAGACCAGCCGCTCCTCGCAGCGCTGGGAGGAACTTTCCTGCCGCTTGCGCAAAGCTTGCTCCTTCTCCCTGACCACGACAAATGATTTATGAATCGTTATAAACCCCACCTCGTTCGCATCATCACACCACGTCGCCGCACTCCGTCCTCGTCTGCAAACGCAGGTGCTGCTGATCGTCACTGCTGTGCCACGCAGGATCGCCACGCCAATCCATCCGCTCGCTCTGTTCAACCAGGCGCGAGCAGTTGGGGCGGCAACAATGATCCTGGGCGTTCGCCGTCTGCTCCTGATGCAGATGGCGAACGCGCTGATGGTCATGCTAACGCAAAGCGGGGCTGTGGACAACTCTCTGGGGATTGATGTACGTTTTCTTCACTTCGCGACGCTCACAACTCCAAGCGGGTTGTGCAGAATGGCGGATGGATCACCGCGGCCACCCCTCCAGCCCTCCTGTCCTCGTGGTCCGCTGTTGTGCAGTTGCAAACCTTCCCGCCCAAGCAGTACGGCTGGTGCACAGTTTGATGCTGTCTGCGCGCGGCTTCAAGGACGCCATCATGCGCCTGCACTAGTGCCAGTTCCACAACGGCGTTGCAGTCCACCATCTGCTGCCCACGCGCGGTAGGAGTGTTGGCGAAATTTTCTAAACCTCCCCACGTCGTTGACACTGCCTTGTTGGTGGTGCTGACACGTTTGTTCCCTGGCTGTGGTGCCAACACGTTTGTTCCGCAAGTCAAGGTCAGCACCCACGCATCTAACCAACACCTCGCAAACCATCTCTGCTGGCAGCCATGATGAATGGCAGCAGAGTGGGCATGATGGCAGAGGAGCGCGCCCTTGGTTTGGTCCTGCAGCGCCTTCTCATTTTGCAGCTTGGCAGTGCCTCTGGCCTAGTCGCACATCATGGAGGACGTCGCATGTCCTTGTTTTGCTAATTTCTGCCTACTTGGTTGTGCGCTGATTGGTCCGTGAGCTGATGTGCACCCATCAGCTCGTGAGCCAATGTTCACCCATCAGCTTGTGAGCTGATGTGCACCCATCAGCTCAAGCTGATGTGTGTTCTCACACAGCCCGCTGCTGGATGTATATGAGCAAGGTATTATGGTGTTTGATTGGAGGTACTGGATGAGGCGCTTTGAAATGGGACAGGTATAAGGTATTGGGCTTTTGGGGGAAGGTACTTGGGAAAATCCTAAGCTAGGTACAAGGTATTGGGGCTTTGATGTGGTCTGGAGGTACAAGGTACTGGTGCATTCCCACTGCGCGTGGGCTGGTAGGTATGAGGTACCGGAGCCCGCCCCTCCTAATGCAACCCTAGGCGGAACATGAGCGTGGACCCAACGGCGATGGGGACGGGGCTGGCGGCGTCAAAGGAGATGTACTCCTTGGACTCAAGCACGGCGCAGTCCTGCGGGCGGCGCACCGTGAGCGAGATGGGCTCCTTGTCAACGTTGTTGAAGGTGCGGTGGTAGTTGTTGAAGGCGCCACGGACAAAGAAGGCCAACGTGACCTTGACAAGCGCGGTGCCGTCGCGCGCAAGCGTGTCCTTGACTGTGATCTTCTTGGCCGTCGGCGTGTTGGTCATGGAGATGACCTTGGCCTGGGTCTCGATCTTGTCGCCGGCGTAGACGAGCAACCCGGGGACAAGCACCTTGAACGAGTTGCTGAGGTGGACAAGCTTGAGCAGGTCTCTGTCAATGAGGCCCAAGAAGAGCGGCTGCACAACGGCCTGCCACCCGGCGACGATGGCGTAGTCGAGCGGCGCCGTGAGCTGGTCCCAGCCGCAGTCAACAAACTGCTCGGCGTCGTTCTGGACCACCTTGCAGAACCGGGCAATCGAGTTGCAGTTGACAACGTGCGACGACGTGCACTTGCGCGCCTCGCCAGCGACCACCTCGGTGGCCCACAGCGCCACATAGAAGGCCTTGACGCGGGCGTTGCGGCCGTCGAGCTTCTTGTGGATCAGCGCGTACGGCGTCTCGGGCGAGTACCGGAACACGAGGTCGAGGCTGGCCGCGTGGTTGACGTACGCGTGCGTGAGCGTCAGGGTGATCTTGTTGCCCGCTCCACGGCGGATCACAAGCCCGGGGGTGCGCGCGTCGTGCAGCGTGAGGGCGAGCTTGGTCGGCGTCACGGCCACGGTCATGCTGGCGCGCGGCGCGAGGAGACGCGGCACGTAGTTGTTGGCGAGCATGCGGCCCTGGACGACGTGCTGGGCGAGGACGAGCGCGCGGAGCCAGTTGGGGGCGCCGTTGCCTGCAACGAGCGTGGCGAGCCACGTCATGGCCGCGGGGAGCTTGGCGGCGTCGGTCGGCAGCTCAAAGATGCGCTTCGGGCCCGAGACCGAGACGAGGACGTTGGCGGTGGACGGGCGGCTGGGGAGGGCAACGTTGGCGAGGTACTCGCGGCGCGGGACGGGTAGTACGGCTTCTTCTTGGGCTTCCCATTGACGAGGTGCTTGAGGAACATCGGCACGAGATGGACAGGGCTGACAATGGCGGGAACGGGTACGACGGCAAGGCCGTCCTTGCAGCGCACCTGGATTAGGTGAGTGATGGCGTCGCGGGCGAGCATGGTGTTGCTGTTGGGCTTGAACCGCGAGAACCAGCGACCAATGGCGACCTGGAAGCGGTTGTCAAAGCCCTTGACGGCAAAGTCGAGGAAGAGGATGGGCTCCATGATGTTGAGCCCGCCCTGGTTGCCGCATCGAGCCTGGGTTTGTTGCCAGGGGGAGGCGATCAGTAACGAGTGGTGTAAAGCGGCAGGAAGATAACAAGGCGAGGTTAAATGTACCACAAAAAAGTCGTTGACAAGGCGACCATGGGACTCGGTGACGCGGGCCTTGAGGATCTCGACGATTGGCTGGCGGTCGAGGTCGCTTGTGCAATGGATCTCCGTGCACTGGAACCCGCAGACCTGCGACACGCGGCTGGCGGCATCAGTAAGGTCCTTGGGACGAAGCGCAGCGTTGGCGTCGCGGTTGCTGGGTGGCAGAAAAGGACAGGGAGCGAACAGGAGAGTGGCGTCAGTGCATGACTTTGAGAGAGGGCAGTGATGCAGGAGTACGTACTCAATGTCAAGCAGGACGTGCTTGGCCATGGCCTTGGTGAGGCCGCGCAGGAGGTTTGGGAACTTGTTCCCAAGCCAGTCAAGCGTGACGCCGCAGCGGGACCCGCGCAGCAGCGAGGGAACGACGCTGAGCGTGATGAAGTTGTACTTGTTGCCATCTGAGTCCGTGAGCACGGAGCACTTGAACTTGCGGTAGAAGGCGCTCTTCTTGACGAGCTTGCGCTGCACAATGCCCTTGGGCAGCTTGACAAGCAGGCGGTCGGGGAACATGTTGAGGTTGCCAAACTTGTTGACAATGACGATGGCGGCGATCAGGTTGATCAGGTTGATGAGCGCGTCGATCTCGCAGTCCGAGAGCGCGGCCTCAACCATGCAGAAGAAGGTAAAGCGCCACGACACAAAGTCCGGGAACGGGTCCCACGGCGCATCGGTGAGGGTGGGCGACTGCTGGATGGCGCGCGGGATTGGCTCATGGCCAATGGGCACGGGCGGCGTCGTTCCCGGAACACGGTGCTTGCCAATCGGGAGCTTGGCGCTGTAGGCGAGCATGGTCGTGGCGGGCGCAGCGGACGTGGTTTCAGCAACAGGAGTGGGCGCGCCGTTGGTCACAGTCTCGGCGTTGGCGTCCTCCATGACAACGTCGCCATTGAGGTTGGTCACAGTCCCGGCGTCCTCGGCGGAGCCGACGCCATCCTGCGAGTCGTTTTTGGGCAAGTCCTGCATGACGACATCCTGCTGCAACTGCTGCTCGAGCTGCGAGTGCTGCTGAGGCTGCTGCTGCGGCGGTGGTAGCGGAGGTGGCAGCGGAGGTGGTGGCGGAGCTGCAAACACCCCGCCGGGACCAGACAGCGCAGCGCGGCGGATCTCACCCGGCTGGTGCCCAGACGCGACAGCTGGGGCCCGTGCATTTTGGTTCAGGAGGGCGTCAACAACGTGGCAGCTGGCCTCGTGGATGTGCAGGCCCGCGTACGAATCGGATTTGAAGGTGCAGGGCGGGATACAGCTGAGGTTGGCGCGCAGGTTGGGCTTGCGCGGGCGGGCGCTCCACCGAGGCGGCGCCGCGTACGGTGCGGGCGCGGCGGATGCGGCAGGCGCAGTGGAAGCGGTCGGGTTCGTTGCGACCAACGACGATGACGAAGACAAAGGCGAGGCCGGCGCGGCGGCTGCAGAGGCAGCGGTGGCGACAGCGGCCGCGTGGCGGCGGGAGACAGGGCGGCCGGGTTTGGCCGGCGGCATGATGGATGGACGGGTGGACGGGTCGAGTTGCGGGCAGTTACATGGGAACTAGTTTGGGCGTGGGCGGACCAGCGTTGGCGTGCGCGCGCGCGGGAGAGATTGCGGCGCAGCGGCGAGGCGGCCAAGGTGGCAAGGCAGTGACGCGTCGAGCACGTGATTGGCGCGTTGGCCCGTTGGCGCGTTTGCGCGTTCGGCGGCGTGCTGCACAGCCTGCTGCACAGCCTGCTGCACAGCGGCGGCGAAGAGGGGGCGCCCCTCGCCCCGCCCCGCCCGCTCCCGCTCCCGCTCTCCCTCCCCTCTCTTGACTTTGCGCCTGCTCGGCCTCGGTCGCTTCCGCTCCCGCAAGACACCCGCCGCCCTCGACCTGCTGGCATCCGACCCACCCGCCCTCCACCGCCACCGTCACCGCCATCTCGCGTCCCAAGCGTCGCCCGTCATGGCGTCGCACCAACCCGCGCCCCGCCCGTCGTCCGGCTCGGCGCCCGCCGTGTTGCCGCTCGACATGACGGCGGACGAGCTCCAACCTCTTCACGCTGGTCCTCAAGTTCATCAAGCAGAAGCTGGTCAACAACGCCTCGATTGCCTCGGGGACCTGGGACACGGCGCACGCCGCCTTCAAGGCCGCCAAGGCCGGCAACATGGGCGTCCTC
Organism: Blastocladiella emersonii ATCC 22665; assembly: GCA_025594325.1. NCBI lineage: Eukaryota > Fungi > Blastocladiomycota > Blastocladiomycetes > Blastocladiales > Blastocladiaceae > Blastocladiella > Blastocladiella emersonii. The sequence goes on along the minus strand of JANHCV010000009.1, from coordinate 475,759 downwards.
GAGCCTGCGTGGACCAACAACGTGCTCTTTAACGCGGCCGGCAACCCGAACACGATCCTTGAGGTGCTGCTTGACAGCGTCCTCCTGTTGTCCGTGAACTGTACGTTGCGTGCGTCTGCCCATCCCTCAACACGACTCGTGCCCCTCATTTGCCCCTCCCCTCCCCCTCCGACCTTGCCCTCATAGCGAATGTATCCTTTGGATCCATCGCTGTGCTGGTGCTGCAGGAACTGGACGGGGCCGTGCTCAAGGTCAACCGCGCCCAATGCTTCCTTGCTCTACTTCTCGCCGTGGTACGTTGCGCCTCTGCCATCACCGCCGCTTTCTTTCTGCAGCCTGCTCACCCCTGCGCGCGCGCGCTGCCTAGCTGGGCTCGGCCCTGTCGCCTGCGAAGGGGTGGGGTGACTTCTGCAACCAGTCGGACCGGCAATCCAACCTCACCAAGCTCCGCAAGGTTGTGGCGGAACCCGACTTTACTGAGAAGGTGACCGGCTTCTCGGTGCTGTTCCGCGAGACGTGTGCCCGGCGTGGGTACGGTACGGGCTTCGCGTGGTTCACCGCCCCGCCGCCGAGCACTGCCACGCCCGCGTCCGGCCTTGCCATCGCCGGGGCACCAGCAGCGGCCTCGGCCTCGTCAACGGTAGCCGCTGGCGCCATGCCCTTCTCCGACTCGGGCTACGCGGTCGAGATGCCGTCGGGCAACACGTTGTCAATGCTCATCAACCCTGGCAACCCGGCGTCGCCTCTTCACCTCGCTGCCCACAACGGCCTCGACCCCAGTATCTTCGAGCTGCTCGCGCGCAGCGGCAACGGTAGCGGCCCGGCCTCGCTCACCATGTCAGCCTTGACCTCAGCCGCGGTCCCGCTCGCCACCGGCGCGCCCTCGCTTGTGCCCGTCGAGACTACAACCGCGCCCTTCCCCTCGCCCCCGCTCCCGCTCCCGCTCTCCCTCCCCTCTCTCGATGACGAGGGCGGCGAGAGCGACGCCAGTCCCCTTCGTTGTCCACGTTCGCCGACCCCGCCACCACCTCGGCCACCACCACCTCCACCACTGCAGCAGCGGCCTCGTTGTATGCTCCCTTCCCTTCGCTGCTGTCTCCGCGTCCGAGTGACCAACGCTGACGCTCATGCCACCGCTCCCACCTCCCAGCCCATCGCTCCGCTGCTGCAGGTGTCGGTGCTGGTGCAACACCGACCAGCAGGTCCATGGTCGAGCCCCAAGTTGGCGCGGCACACGGGCTCACCTCGCCGGCCGCAGCCATCGATGCTGCGGCTGCTGCTCAAGATCCAGCGGGCGTGGTCGACGGCGAGACCGAGGCCAAGCTGCGCCAGTCGGCGGCGTCCAAGGGTGGCGTCATCGAGGACGACGAGCGCGCCGAGGACGACGAGTCAGCGTGGTCCGATGCTCAAGTCACGCAGGAGACGGACCTGACCAACAACGTCAAGAACGCGCCACCCGCGACGCGGGCCAAGTCGACGCGCGTGCGCAAGCCCAGCGCCAAGCGCGCGGCGACGCTCGCGGCGCTCGCCATCTCGATGCCGCGCAGAACAAAGACCAAGGCCAAGAAGTAGGCCAAGGGCGCGCGCGCGCGCACACGCTGTTGACCGTGGGGTGGGGGCGGGCGAGCGGGCGGGCAGGCCGGCCGGCTGGCCGCCCAAGCGTGTTCCGATATGATGATATTGTATATATATATACCCGAATGCTATGCGGATGACTCCCCGACTGGGTCAGGATCTGAGCGCGACATGGCCCGGATCCGGCGACGATACGGCCAGGATCTGAGCGCGACATGGCCCGGATCCGGCGACAATACGGCCAGGATCTGAGCGCGACATGGCCCGGATCCGGCGACGATACGGCCAGGATCTGAGCGCGACATGGCCCGGATCCGGCGACGATACGGCCAGGATCTGAGCGCGACATGGCCCGGATCTGGCGACGATACGGCCAGGATCTGACTGCGACGTGTGCCCGGATCCGGCCACGATGCGAGCGGGATCGTGACACGATCGGTGCGCACTTCGCGGCGGCATCACGGCAGCCTCTGTCCCGGACCTGGGCGAGATCAGGGCAGGATCACGGCACGATCAGGGCCGGATCTGGGCCGGATACCGCCCCAACGCTGCCCAGACGCTGCCCCGACCCCGCTCGCGCCGCCCGCGCGGCGTCTGAGCCAGATCCGGTCCGCGTCAGGGTAATATCACAGATCCGGCCCAGATGCTGCTTTCTGGCCGCGATCCGGCCGCGATCGGGCCCCGAACCGCTGCTGCAGGTTTTGCGATGTCGACCAGTTGCGAATGGTGGTGCAGAGGCACGCGTGCGGAAAGAGTCAGTGTTGATGGCATCGCAAGGAGTCGACGGTTGTATCGAGGGAGTTTTGATAAACGTGTCGACGCGTCGCGATTCGTGAGGCAAGCGCGACTGGCGCGCGCGCGCGTGAAGGCGCAGCGTCTCCCGCGGCCGCGAGACAAACGTGACTTTCACGGGACTCCCCGACTTGACAATTTTCGCCTCGCGTTGACCGAAGAATTGATGCAAGAGCTTTCGCCGAGTTGTATACGCCGACACTTCAACAGACGGTGCACTTTGCGTCGCCGTGGATGAGAAGGACACGCGGTCAACGCGTTGCGCCACATTGCATCACCAGGTTCGCCGACTCCCACACCTGCTCACGGCGGCGGCCTCCTCTCCTCGAGCTCTCGCCTCGCCGGCGCGTTCACAGGCGTCTTGGGGCATCATGGACCGCGCAACTCTGCGCGACTTCCCGCAACGGCGTTCCCATGCCCGTACCGACAGCCTGCCGCCCTCGTCGCGCTCAGGGCGCTGCTCGCCGGTTGAGGCGGCTGCGGCGTACTCGATCTGCTCTCGAAGGCCTGAGGGATGCTGTCTACGACGCGTCGACGCAGCCATGCGAGGAGATCGAGCCGCGACAGGCCGCGGGGCTTCGTTCGCCTTGCTGACGCCGCTCGCTCCCGTGTTCTGCACACGCATCACAGGTCCGCTCACATCCACAACCCATCTACTCCACGGCGACTGCGACCGACCGAGTCTGATCCGTGTCGCGGCCGGTCCGTTGTCTTCGGCCTGCTGCGAGCCACTCGCCTCGCGGACCAACGCGTCGTCACCGAGTCCAATGGAGGCCATCTTACATTATGCTACATGAGCTCAAGCGAGAGACCATGAAAATACGAGCGCTGCAACGCTGCTCGATGTCCGGGGACGCGCTTGGATGCAACGCGCACGCTGTTCGCCCTTCGTGCGCGTCGCGTCGCGTGGGAACCTGGAGGCCCGTACGCGGGCGCTGAGCGCGTCGCTTCCACGGTCCTAATGTCTCGTCTTCTTGAGCCGCTTGGACGTCGTACCTGTTGAACGTCGCAAGCCTGAAGCAACGTGCTCTGCTTTCGTGCTGACAGCGGCTCGTGGCGCTCATGAACACCCCGTCGAGCCGTCGGTCATCGCCCTCTGCCTTGCGCCGCTACGCCACCAACGAAACGCATGGAGATCAACTTTCACTCGCTGCATCACACTCCTCGAGTGCTCCTCTTGCTCTTGTCGCCGTGAGCAGCCAGGATCCGGTGCTGCACGAGCGGCGTGCGCTCGACGGCCATGGTGATCTTTGCGCACGCGGGTTTCTCGCCTACCGGTCCACTATTCGATGGGCCGAACGCGTGTAACGATGACTTCAACGGCGACGTGCCCACCGAGCCGAACAACGGCACGGGCGGCGTTGGCAGCAGCTGGGCGTACGAGCGGGCGTGGGGCGGCAGCCCGAGGTGGCTCGCCTGCCGCTGTCGCCCAGTATGCTCAAAAGTATGGTCCCGAGTCTCCTTGCATGTTTCCGCCCGCGTCGAGCTTGTCGGTGAGACTGCGGACTTGACCTCGAGCGACGACAGATCTTGCAGCGGGGGTACGGGTGAGTGAACTCTACTGACGCCGCTGTCCACCACCTTCAGCAAGTACGGTCCTGACGGCGGCGCGGGCGACGCGTCGAACGCGGCCGTGCCACCATCCGTCTCGCGGACGAGCTTACAGGGGCCTTAGAGCGAGTGCGCGGCGCGTGTGAGCGTGCTCGCGCCATCCGTGGACCATGTCGCGCGCTCCTTCCTCGACGTTCAAGCAGTCCAGTCCCAACAAAATCGCTTGCATCTGGCCGAGCGTGATCTCAGCGATGTCATGCTTGACTTGTTGGAGCGCAATCGCGGAGGGAGCCTCCCGGGGTAGTCGTGGTGTCGACCGTCGTCACTAAGCACGCCCAGGAGCGATCTTGCGGACGTAAGACACCTCGCTGAGGGACGAAGGGAGGTGGATAGCAAAATCGGACTTCATCACTCGATGTTGAGACAACAAACTCTCTCGACCCTAGTGCATACAATTGTCGAAGTAGGTTGGGTACATGGGGAGCAGCGTGGCGCGCTTGAGCTCGCCCTTGAGTGCCGCGAAGGACGTCACCGTCGCGCTGGCCACCTTCTCCGTCCCCGGCGCGGTCTGCGGGAACTGGCCGATATCGGGCATCGAGCGGTCGACGGTCGCCGCGTGGCAGAAGTCGAGGTACTCGGCGACCGTCTCGCTGTGCGGGCTGACCCACTTCATCACGGGGAAGCTGTACCCGACGAACCGGTCGTACCAGCTGTCCCACTTGCCAACGAGGTTGCGCAGCCTGATCGCAGCGGACCGCTGCGCGGCCGGCGCCGACTTGGGCGGGAGCGGCGGCACGTACACGTACGCGACGTCGAGCGCGGGCGTGACGCCGAGCGCCCTGCCCTGCGGCGGGATGACGATGGGCCGGTGCACGAAGATGACAGCGACGTCGCCGCGGTCGCCCATGCCGGCGACCTTGATGACGCACGCGCCGCCCTTCCTGGCCGCGAAATCGAACACCTTCTTGACCAGCAGCTTGAGCCCGAGGGCGCACTCGCGCTGCGACAGCACCGGGCTGACCGCGTGGAACACGCCGCGCGACGCCTGCGGCCACTCGTCGCGCGTGAACATGCGCGGGAGCGTCGCGGATGCGACCTCGCCCATGAACGCGGACACGGGCGGGCCGCGCGCGGGGACGGGGAACAGCGCGAACCGCGGGACTGGCGGGTCGAGACCGAGCATCGGCTCAATCGCGTGGGTGGTCTTGCGGAACACAACGTCGACGCGCCGCGACGGGTACAGCTTGGTGTCGATGACGAACCCCGGGTACGACAGCTGGAACGTGTGCGTCTTGCCGTCGATGACGAGCGCGACGGCGCCGCGGTACTGCGCGAGGTCCGGCCCGTGAATCGCCTTGACCGTCGGCTTGCCGCGGCCGCGCGGCAGCTCGAACGTGAGCTTGACGATGGCGTGGTCGTCGTCGGTGACCTCGTCGACGAGCGTCAGCTGCGGCGCCGGCTTGCGCACGACGGCGGCGGCCGCCGCCATGATCCCGCGGATCGCGCCGCGCACGGTGGTGAGCGGGACGCGGGTCGCGAGCACCGCGTCGGTGCCGTCGGGGAGGAAGAAGAGGTCGTCGAAGCGGGTGACGTGCACGAGCTCGTTGCTGATGCGGACCCAGTCGGCATCCTCGTCAAAGAGGTCAAACTGGTCGAGCGTGGGCCGCGCCCACAGCGAGAAGCGGGCGGCCGGCGCGGGCGCCACGTCGCTCGCCTCGATGTACCACACCACGTCGACGGTGCCGCGGGCCTCGTCGTACGTGTGGCTGATCGACTGGTACGGCATGGACCCGCGGCCCTCGGTGCGGTGGACGCGGATCACGGACGTCGGGTGGATGCCGGGAAGCAGCGTGAAGGTGGCGCGGGCCTGGCGAATCCAAGTCACCTCGCCGTTAAACTCGAACTCCATGACTTCGTCCATGTCGTCGGGATCCAAATCCATGCGACAATCGTCGTACTCGAAGGCAAAGCCGTGCGCCCGCGCGTACAAACCGCGCTCGGGGTAGTACCCGTTCATGAACCCCATGTCGCTGAGCTCCTCCTCGATCACGTCCGCGTCGTAGCAAGGCCAAGGAAGCGACGTGTACGGCTCGGCGCCGAGCCAGACGAGGCGTCGCTCGGCGAATGCGTAAGCGAGGAGTTTGACAGGGAACACCGCCGTCGAGAAAGTACCGCCTACACCATGAGTCAAATCGGTTAGCGCGGCCAGATCATCATTGTGGAGAGCGCAAAGCGTACCTTGGGAGTAGCTACTCACCTCGTCCTTGCGGTCCAGCGTCTTGATAAAGCAGGAAACTTGCTCCCACAAATACTCGGACTCGGCGGCAACAAGAGCAATCGGCGCGTCGGGCGCGTCCACCTTGCAGAAAACGTTGCGGCGGTACGGCATCGTCGCGCTCGAATCGAGGAGGTTGTGGGCAAACGGCTGGACGTGGGCAGCCCAGCTGTCGAGGGCCTGCGGAAGCTGCTCCCAAAGGGTGACGCCGAACAGGACGGGCAAAAGCGAGGCGGGAAGATCGTAGATCCTGTCGAACATCTCGGCGAGCGTCGGCGAGACCGTGGTCTCCGATTTCGCCGCGCAAAGGAACAGGAGCGACCGGTCGCCCGCCGATTTGTCGCTGTACTTGAGGAGCACGGAGCCGTGCAGGAGCAGGTTCAGGTCGCCGCAGCGGTCGGCGAGCGTCGACGTGTCGACCACGTCGAAGCGGAGCTCGGGGTCCGCGGTGAGCTGCTCCATGACCAAGACCGCGTCGCCGAGAGCGAACGTGACGCGGTGCTGGACGCCCTTGCTGCCCTTGGAAGCCGGCGCGAAAGCAGCAGCGAGAGCGCGGAGCCACGCGGACAGCTGGCGCTCCATGGACTGCTCGATGCGCTCCTGGGTCACGTCGACGAAAAAGCCCGCCGAGGGTGCCGCAATAATCTTGGCCTCGCGCGACTTGGCGCCAAAGAAGGTCGGGTTCGGGCAGCGGTCGGAACGGGCGCTGAGGAAAAACGAGCTGGCCTCGACGACGCGCTCAATTTCACAGCGCGTGCGTGCATCGTAGGCCCGCGGAACCTTGTCTTCCGCGTCGAAGAAGACCGCCGAGGACACGCGCTCCGTCAAAACGTCGCCGAGGATCCGGCGCGAGTGTTTGCATTTGCTGTTTGTGCAGGTGTGCGCCTCCTCGACGCACGTCACTCGGCGGTGGTCGAGCGCGCGCGAATCGAGCAGGGTCTTGCGCGAAGCCGCTTGGTCGGCCGACATCGGCAGCGACTCGGCTTGGTCCAGCCAGCGCTGCAAGCAGCCGCGGACCGACTTTAGGGTCGCTTCGTCCATGACGCGGACGGGCGAGGTCGACGAGAGCCAGTCGTGGTCGACACACGCGCGCATCTGGTCAACCCAAAAGGTCAGCACCTCCTGCTCGAGGTGCTCCGAGAACCAGAGCTGTCCGATAAAGCGGTCGAGCGTGGCGGGGTCAAGAACCGATGTCGATAGCGCGTGAAGGATGAGGAGCGAGCGAGCAATTGTGTCCGGGCGCAAGTCGTTAAGGACAAAGGACATGGCGGCGCGCGAGCCCTTTCGCTCCGCGTCGGCGAGCGTGAGCGCGACCGAGCGCAAGTCATGGAAACCGCAGAGCAGGGCGCCAAGCTTTCGGCCGGCGATCCTGGCGTCGTGGTAGAGAAAGATGTCGGCGGCATACGAGTCGCGGAACGGGTCGAAGTGGTCGGCGGGGTCGGTGAGCAGGACCGACGCGCTCGTCTGTGTCGGGACAAGGTCGGGCAAGGGTTCCATTGCGGTCAGTTACTTCATCAGTTTAGCATGGGTTCGAGAGCTGATGGGGCCGTGTGGGAGGAGGGAGTCAGCGCCTCAGCCCGCCGGCCAGTCCGTTGCAGGAGGCGCCGCTCACGCGATGAGACACGCGGTCAACGCGGCGCTCTCTGTGCCTCCGTTTCCCACGAGCCCCGAGCCGCTCCTCCTCCTTTGCTCGTTGGCTATCATGCAAAACTGATGGAGTAACTGGTCGAAGACGGCTTCTAGTGTTATGAAGCCCGGTGGCCACGCTCCCGTCCTTCGGACGGCCAGGATGGGGAGCGTTCGTAGCAGCGGTGGCGGCAAGCTTGCTTCACGGCGGCGGACGATCGGGACTTTTGGGCGGTCTGGTTCGTCCGCGTCGGGCAAACCGCGGCTCAACGCGGCCGCCCAGCTCCGCCTTCGACTCGCGCTCGGCGCGCTCAACGGGTCTAGCTCGCATTTCGCTCGACTTTTCGCGCAGTCGGGCCTCGTCATGGTCTTCATGTATCTCGGTCCCACCATCTACCTCGCCGTGTCGTGCTCGCCGTCGGTCAACGTGCTGACCACCATCACGACCATCGAGTACCGCTGCCGGTGCGCGGCGCCCGACATCCTTGGCAACGCGGCGCTGTGGATCACGTCGACGCATTCGGCATTCTACGCGCTCGCGCTGTGGTGGGCGTGGCGCGCGCGTGGATGTCGGTTTAACCTCAAGGAGGCGGTGCGCTGGGGCATCTGCCTCGTCAACGCGGCCGTGATCATCATCATCGTCAATGTTCTACTCTCGACGCCGCCGAGCGCCCGTGTCCAGTACGAGCTGATCACCGTGCTTGTCGCGTTCGCGGGCGCGTTCTCGGTCGCAAGCTACACGGGCCCGATGCTGCTCGCCGCGCTCAACGCGGCCAAGGTGCGACGTCAGCTCGAGCAGCAGCGCGGGACCGCGGGCGATGGCGCCGGTAGCCTGCAAATCCGCGGTGGTTTCGCTGATGCTGACGAATCCGATGACCTGAATCTCACACTCGACTCGGCCGTCGTGGCGGCCAAGCCGTCCGCGGTCGCCAGCAGCGCTTCCGATGCTTCTCCGCCGCTGGATCTCGTGGACGCAGCGACTCGCTCCAACGACAAGGCCTTGCCCGCTTTCACTCCGCCGTTCGCCGCGACGGTCCCACTTCTCGTACTTCCACCCAGCGAGACGAGCACCGTACATTCACCGCTACCGCCCTCGTTTTTTTGGCCGTCACAGGCGCTTGACGTGTTCAGCGACCCGAGTCTCGCGTGTGGGTTGACCGTTCTGCACTTCCGCGTCCGCGCGCATCGTGCTTTTCCGGCATGGGCGCCCGCGCGCAGTCTCGCTGATCGGCTCATGCAGTCGTGGCGCTCGACACGAGCCACAGAAATGGATCTGTGGTGCGTTGGACACGGCGATACGACTGCGGTGGTCCTGCGCGAACGGAGCAGCCGGATGTCGCGCTCGTTATGCGGGCCGGCGACCGCGTTCATCGCGTACGCTGCCCCACCTGGCGAAGAACTATCAATTGTCGTCAACGCGCGTGCGACGGGGACCTGGATCGTCCTCGATTTCGAGTGCCCCGAAGCGTACAGCGCGGCGGCCGCGATTCTTGCTGCGAGTACAGCGCGGGCGTCGCCAGGGCCTGCGAATCCACTCATGTCAATGTATTAGCAATAGGTGTAATCATTTGAATGCAGATTTTGAATGAATTTCTGGACGGGTGCGATGAAGCTGCGCAATACCTGTCCTCTGAGCTTCGGGTTGTTCACATCACGTGTTATGAACGACGCGTCGTTCGCCCGAGACTGCCCATCTGCGCCGAGACAGATCATAACACCGATACATTCATGCGGCGTCCAGGTCCACGGGAAGTCCAACTGGGACTCGTGCGAGGAACGATGTCATGTCAACCTCGTCCCCCGTGTCTGGATCGGTGATGTTGGCAAGTCCGAGCCACTGTAAGCTTGGCAAATTGTGGTTGAGAATGGCCTCGAGTGCGACATGGGTCGAACACGTCCCGCTAATGTCCAGGTCCACGAATCTCCATAGCGCGCGCGACATGCGCGTGCACACAACCGCGTCGGTCGCGCCTGTGTTGTTTAGCCAGAGAAAGCGCAGCGTCGACGGCAGAGCATGTACGATTTGCTCGGCACCTTGTGCACAAAGCCCAAGCGGATGGTTCGAAATGTCAAGCCGTCCAAGAGCTTGAGGGAGATGCTGCGCGAGAACCCTTGCTGCAAACGCATCAATTCCGTTCCCTGATATCGTCAGGGCAACTAGGCTCGCGGGAAGGCGTGGGGCGAGGTTCACAATTCCAGTTGAGCCATTGCGACACTCGTGTAGTGAGAGCTCGTGCAGTCCCGGTGGCATGTGGCTGATGAGTACGGCTGCGCCCGCATCGCCAAGCCAGTTGCTGGACACGTCAAGCGAGATCAGTCCAGGCGGAAGGTGACGCGCGAGATATTCCGCGCCAAGGGCTTTGAAGTCGGTGACCGAGAAATTGAGGTGAGTTAGTCCAGAAGGCAAGTAGGGATGCGAGATTGGCCATGTCGTCCGACGAGAGCGAAAGCCGGGAGAGGTCGAGTTTGAGCACCCGCGACGTACCCACATCTTCACGTCCGCGCGAGTTTCTCCCATAAGGTGAACAGCAATGTGGGCTTGGTATGGCTCTTTGACCTCTGGCATAGCGAGTCCAGATCGATACCACCAGTCGAGTAACTCGTAAGAGTTGACAATATAGAAAGCTCTTTCAGTGTGACCAAGCGGGAACCCCGAGCGGCGCCAGGCCTCGAGCACATCGATGCGACCCTTGTGTGTGGCTTTGTCCATGGCCATGCGCTAGAGAAGCCGTTGCTGAATAGTGTCGCGGGCGCGCGGTGCATACGCCTGCGGCATGACGTGACCATACTCGGCAAGCCTGTCGAGCTCGTTTGGGCCGTGCGTCAAAACGGCTTCGCGCAAGATAAGATCCAGTATCTCAACCGGCAATGCAGGGAGTGTCCTTTCCATTAGATCCATGGTGAAGGGTTTGTGCAGATGCGCGGAAAAGCGAGGGCAGGGGGCACCGCCGAGTTTTGATCAGCTGATTGACGGGTTATCCACAGAGCCGGAGAGCCGGCAACGTCGAGCTTGCTGCCCATCCCAGCTTTTTTGACCTCCTCAAGCATAACCTGTTTGAGGCTGGCGGATCGGTGCTTGAGGATCGCATCGAGGCCCGCTTGCGCGAGCGACGTGCGTCGCAACGCATGCTGAACGTGTCAAACTGCGGCGCGTGCTCCGTGATGGCCCGCGCCCGTCATGCCCATGTTTAAGACCTACAACGGTGAGCGACTTGGCAACGCACGCTGCCAGGCGCGACAAGGCTCTTCTCGCCAAGTGGTTGGTTGTGGCGGGGGGTGGTCGCAAGTGAAGCAGCGCTGTCGGCCGACATGCTGTTGGCCCTGCTGGGCAGCGAGCCCTTCGAAAAAACGCGGTCAATTCGATCAACGGACAAACTCATGATGCCGACGTCCGACGCGAGACGCGTCGCGAAAACACGTGTTGTGATATTCAACACTGGTTGTGATGGCGGTGGCGTTTCAAGCCTCTGTCGCCAGCGACTCGCGCTCCCCCTTGACAACTCTCACTCATCTAGCAATGCTAATCTAATGAAGTAACTTGCTGCAATGGAATCGGCCGACCTTATTTTTGTACCGACACAGACGAGCGCGCCGGTTTTGTACACAAACCCAGCAGACCACTTTGATCCGTTCCGCGACTCGTATGCCACCGACGTGTTCATGTACCACGACGCCCAAATCGCCGATCGCGAACTTCGTGCGCTTTTATGCGGTTTCAATGACCTGCGCTCGATCGCGCACACGCTGGGCGAGGCCGAGCGCAAGCAGTCGCGCGCAACCATGTCCTTCACGCTCAACGACCTGCGCCCTGACCCCATCGCTCGCTCGCTCTTGATTCTCCATGCCCTTATGCACTCGTTCCTTGACCACGACGATCTCGACCGCTTCATTGGCCAGCTCTGGTTTTCGGAGCACCTCGAGGCGGACGCGTTCAACTTCTGGATCGAGCAGATGCGCTTGTGCATTGACTTTGACTGGCTCGCGACAGACTTGCAGGTGCGTGTCATGAACCAGCCGACGCTCGACGCCGTCCGCGCTTGCTGGCACGCTTGGCGCGAGCGGTCCAGTTCACTTCCGGACTCGGCTGACCAGGTCGCCGCGCGCGCTCAACTTCTCGCGGCGGATACGTCGGCCCTCCACCGGCTTCAAAGGGATCACGATCTATCCTTGCCATCGGAGCAGACTGAGCGAACGAAGGTTGCGCGCGATGCGCTCGTTCTCCGTTCCCGTACGGCGCTCTCCCTCGACCTAACCGATTTCCTTGGATTCTCTGTCAAGGGGCGACTCGCTTGCGAGCACGAGCGGCTTGTTGACGACAACGCGTACTTTCTCGGCGAGTCCGGCGGCAGCATCCTGTTGCGAAAACGGTCCGAGTCGGGCACGTGCCCGCGTGTCTTTGTCAACCCGACCTTCTACAGCAGCTCCACCCTGGGCTCGCAGCTTTCCGGCATTAGCATGGATGTGAGCTCTCAAAGCATCGAGGACGGATTGATGGATCAGCTCACCAAGTGGACAAGTGCCCTTCGCCGTGTCCTTGCTCCAGCTCCGTTCGTTTCGCCTACCGCGCCAGCGAATCAGCTTGTCTTTGTCCTCGGCGACGCAATTCTCTTGCTCGAGGAGCTGGCCGCGGATCCTGCGCTTCGTTTTGACGTGGTCGACACTTCGACTCTCGCTGATCGGTGCGGGCTCGTCCACTTGCTCCTGCTTGCGTCGGCTGTTCTCAAGTACAACGACGCGAAGGCGGGCGACCACTCGCTCTTGCGAGTCTGCTCCAACCAGCACTCCAGCCGCAGCGAAGGCGCGATCAAGGCGCTCGAGCACTCCCTTGGGCTGACCATCTCAGTGCTTTCCGTGCTTTTTGGGGTCGCCTTGTGCGAGGCTGGCGAGGCCGATTTTGACAGCTGGCACTCGCGCGCGCAGCCGTTCGCTCCCGCCGCGTGCACCGAGTCGCAAATCATGCCCTATCGACAGTACACGTTCCGAAAGCTTGGCCAGCCCATGGTCCCCGTCTCCCTTGGTGATTCGCCTCACGTGTCGCGAGAGATTACGGGGCTCGTTTCCTCCAGCCTAAAGCTCGGCCATCCGGATGCGTGTACTCTTGGCAAGTCTTGTTTACATACTCCTGGCCCGTCGAGCATGCATACTGACGGTGTTTTTGACGTGTTTAGGTGGATCGTTTCGGACGGGCATGCTTCCCATCAAGCTCCTTGCTTACGCGTTTGCTGGCGGTCGCCTGACCTGGTGTGGTGCAGCGCCGTACACCACGCTTCCTTGGCCGCACCTGAGCGCGCCAGCTGAAGGGAGCGGGAACGCTGATCTTGGCGCACTTACCTTGACCCACTATGGAATCTTTCATCGCCCTTATTCCGAGAATTCTCTCCATGCGCTTGGCCACGGCTTTCAGGGGGATGGCGTCCCTGGAAATGACCTCGATTTTGCTTACCGCGCCGAGGCCACGTTCACGCTTGCGTCTCCGTTTCCGCTGCGTTCTCCCGCTGCGTGCATCTACGTCGGCTGGAAGGAAACCGAGCGACAGACAGCGTTCAAATCGCTTCGCGTGGTCCACGACGCGTCGCGCGGAACGGTCCACGCGACTTGGTACATGGCAGCTCACCACTTGGACAATTCTAGCGCTCAATGCTGCCTTGCTGCTTACCGAGCTCTCACGCGGCCAGACGCCGCTCTTGGCACAGGCCTAATGACGATCAGTAACGAACTCGGTTGTGAAATGATCAAAACGACACGGATCCCGCTTTTGGCTATGCAGGCTGCTGTCCGCGGAATCATGGAGTCGGCAGCCGCTGCCCGTGCAGCCGGCGCTTCGCGTCCGCCTGCTTGGAACTTGCCAGTCTCTCATCTCGCGGTACTCGGACCCAACCTTGCGCGCCTCTTCCTGGATTTGCCCGCCGGTCGCGACAAGGTTCGCTTGAAGATTGCTCCAGCTTGTGATCTCACGCTTTACAAAGGCGCTGTTGCGCTGTACGTCGATGGGAAGCTGCAGCAATTCCGACTTCCCTCCTCTGCTCAAGCAACCACTGTTGCGGTCGATCGTACCACGCGCGTCATCCAAGTCTCGGTGTACTTTGTCCCACAAGCGGTGCTTCCTGTGATTGGCCTTGTCCCGCTTATTCCTCGAATCGCACTCCCGCCGTACGAGCCCGTAGACGGCGGGCGGGCCATCTCGCGACTCTCTTACCGAGCTGGGCTGCACCGGATCGTCAACATGTACTCCAAGTCCGAATGCCTGAGGCCAGGCGGCCGGATTAACTACCCTGAACCTGAGCCCAACCAGCGCAACCAAGGCGCGTGCAGCGCCCTTGGACTCAAGGCCCTGTTCATTGACATTCCAAACCTGATCGGTCGCCATTCGTGTGCTTTTGTGGCCAAGATCGTGGACTGCGAGTACGACGGCATCACCGCGATCCTTTTCGTCAATCGACCAGTGGTCCTCGCGCCACAGGGCAAGGCGTTTGGTCCAACCGTCGTCTTCGATGTCAGCTTCTTGCGTGTGCCAATGCTTCCAGCAAAGTCGACCGCCTCGGCTGCTACGCGGGCACACGTCAAGAAGCTTCGCCGGCTGGTCGATGGCGCGGAAGCTGCCCATTTCTCGCACAAGCGGACCAAATTTCCTGTCATCGACTGGCTTGGCGATCACACGAGCGCAATTGACGAGTACTTTGATTTTGGCCACGCGGCCATGATGGATCACTCGATCCCTGACGTGGCCCAGTTCCCGCGGACCGAGCCGGGCACGGTCGCCGTGTTCAATATGCTCAAATCGGAGCTCAAGCGCGCGCTCCTCTTCCCGCTTCTTCCCACGGCTTGAGTCTTGTTTGTCTTTAAAATTATACGATTAAGGTTGTTCTTTTGCTCATTTCTTCAGACTCACGAAGCGTTTACCTTGGCTTCCCCGATGCGGGAACGTGTTGGTCACCACCGCGTGACCGGCGTGAGTGGCGCTCTTGGCGTCGTTTGCGACTCCGTCGTTTCGTTTCGAGCATCCGCCCGATCCGCGGTTCCGAGCTCTCTCCCTCCCCTCCTAACTTCATGCAAACCAATGAAATGACTGAATGTAACTTGATGCAATCCGATCCGCGGCCCGGGCTCGGCAACCTGCCGCTTGAACTTGCGACTGTCGTGCTCCAGCTGTCGGGCCCAAAGCGCGCTGTTGCCACAGCTTCCCGCCAGCTTCACCACATGGCTTGTACCACGCAGGTCAAGCACAAGTGGGTCCACTCTCTCCTCGTCAATCAGACATACAACGCGGAGGATAACCGGCTTCGGTTCAGGGACGAGCTGTTCGTCACTTACGCGACTTATCTGCTCGAGCGTCAACGCAACTTTTCGCTGTTCAAGTCACGCATTTCGGCCGCCCACCCGAGCGCGGATGCTCGCTCTGTCGTGTCCCTGTACCCCGTGATCTTGGACTACTTTCTTGTTCGAGCGGCCGCCAATATCGCTGGCTTCGACCCAGCTTGCAACCAGCTTGCTGACCTCGCCGACGAAGCAAATCAACTCATCAAGGACCGCCCGGTTGGCAAAGTCGTGAACGCTACCCACATCCCTATCGCCACCGCGCTTCAAATTCTTATTACTGCCGCATTTGCGCTCGAGCCCCGGCACCTGCTTCCGCCGCTTCTGAGCGCCAAGGAGCGGGTCCCCGAGCTCTTCCTCTTTGAACTTCCTGGTAATAGCTGGTGTGCCTTTTCACGCCAAGCGCGGCTCTACTTTCTCTGGAACAAGTTCTCCTGGCGGGTCGCCGCAGACGATGATGACGACGAGGCGGACGAGGGTCAGGACCTGATTCCTGTCAAGCTCCTCGACATGATTGGCCTGATTTCGATTTTTACGTGGAGCTACCCGACCATGCAGGCCCTGCGTCACCCGCGGCTCAGCTTCAACGAGCAGTGGCTTACCACGTACTTTGTTAAGCAAGTAAACATGGCAAACTTCCTCGCGGACCTCCCGAGGCTTTTGCATGGAATGAGTGAAGATTGTATTATCGACATGTTCAACTGGCTGTTTCTCGAGTGCTGGCCGCGTCAAGGCATTATTCTGACCGACGACACCCGGGATCTAATCGCCCGTTTCGTAGAGTGGCCATCTGTCTTTCGGCGACTCATAGAGCTCAACTCCAAGATCGGCCTCCGACTTGTTGGAAATGCGACCAAGGAAGATCTTGCAGACCATTTCGAAGCCGGCGGCTTCTGCTCTGGCGACTTGATCACCACGCTCATCTGGTGCAGGCAGCTTGACGTGCGCGGCTGGGGACACCTCGTTTTGCAGACTTTGCGCGATGCTGACAGCGGTCTATCGAGCCCAAGCGCGATCGCACTTGTTGAGTACGCTGGCGACGCGCTGTCCGAAATGCTGACGGCTGGTACGTCACTCTTCTTACACCTATTGATTCCCTTGACTGACCAAAGAAATATTGGTAGCATTTGTCACGCACGTTCACACGGCTCACAGCGCCCAGCAACTTCTTGGATTTGCTCATGTGCACTTTGGTGACAACTTCGCTGCTTTCATCGAAGCGCTTCCGTCCGCCGTGCGCGGGGCTAGTGGCACGGCTCCTGCACTGGACGCGGCCCTGAAGGTCACTTTTTCGAGCCAGCTTCACGTCGACTTGCGCATCCTGTTCCAGCTTGCCGATGCATTTGTGCGGCAGTACGACGTCAAGTTCTGTGCCAAACTTGTGTGGGTTCTTGTCGCCATCGACCACGATCCCGCGCATCGCGAGTATGCGTCACAACTCATTCGGGAACGGGGCACCGCGTCCCTGTACCTCGACGCGATGATCTACGCCCAACTCACGCTGCTTGTGGAGAGCCATACGTTTCCGTGTTCGCCGTTCCTCAAAACATGCGGTGACTGCCCGCTTTCGCGCCAGCGCGCGTGGTTCAATACCATGGTCCATGTGATCGACATCGCGCCCCCCGGCTTCGTGCGCCAGCTCTCCAAGAGTTCAGCTTCTGCGGTTGCAGGGTTAATTTGGTCCAATCCGGACATTGCTCTCATCGATTATGTTGCTCACAGCACTCAGCCTGACACGGGCGAGCCCGAAGTGGTTCTCCTGCCCTGTGTCGCTCAATGCCGCACAGTCGTGGCGCCGTTCCGCGAGACTCTCCGTACGCTTCTTCGCGCTGATCTTTCGGGCGTCTTGAAGTGGCTCGACCTTGAACACGGCCCGGGCTACAAACTTGTACCGTTCACGCACTCGCTGCTGCGCGAGATTCCAGACGGCGCACTTGACGGGATTGTGAGTGCACAGCGGATCGCGCAAGCTACAGTCGTCTCGGTGCATAACAGCTCTTATGCCAAGCTGACGTTCGAACAGCTCACGCGCGTGGCCCCTCAAACCGTAGCCTCAATCGAGTTCAAGGACGCGCTGCTCGCGGCCGTCCAAGAAGTCTTATGATTGAGATCCGTTGGTCGCTCTGTTCAGGTAAATGTCACGGAGTAAATGTATCTTTCATTTGATGTTGAACTTAGTTGACGAAACGATCTCGAACTTTAACTAAATTTGCGCGCCGTAAGCCTCAACCTTTACTCCTTGATGGCCTACGCGTCTATCTGGCCTTGTTGAATCCTGACGTTTGATTCCGTCGGTACGTCGTGTTTGCGGTGCTGCTCATGGAGATCGCGTTGGTTACCTTCGCGTAACCGGCGTGACCTTGGCGTCGTTGAGCGCAGACACTTCGTGTGTTTCATCGCTGCGCAACGCGCAGCGCTCCCTCCCGGATCAACGACATCATGCAATCCGATAAAATGACCGAATGGAACTTGATGCAACGCGATCCTCAGTTTGAACTCGGCAAGCTGCCACCCGAGTGTACCGCGGTCGGTCTAGGTTGCATTCACACTTCTCGCGTCTCGATCCCGTACGACCTTCACCAGCACCCCTATTTTCACCGGCCCACGTCCGACACGTCGACGCGCCGCGCCTCGATGTGGCGCATTGTCTCGCATCCGTCACGTGCCCGGGTCGACCCGCGAGATCAGCCACCCCGCCGATGCCGACGCCGTTGCACGCTTCGAGTGTCCGCGGACCGCACTCGTCCCTGCCCATAACCCCATGAATTCGCACATTGGGCACTAAACAACTACTTGCACTCGCCTCGCCATGACGTACCTGACGCCCGCCGAGCTCGCCGCGATCGCGCAGGCGCTGGGCCCGACGTCGCTCGGGACGGCGCCGCGGCCCGCGACCGAGGCGGATGTTGAGGCGATTGTTGCGCTGACGAACCTGGTACGGGTCGCTTGTGAGAATCAGCGAGGCGATGTAAGGGCTGACAGCTCGGCGCGGTGTCTAGGCGTACGAGGACTCGAACTGGTTCAAGCAGCCGGCGTTCCACCAGCGGACGAACCCGGGCGAGATCCGTGCTTCGCTGACGGAGAACACGGCCGACGAGATCCGCGTGGTCGTCGACTGGCCGTCCCCCTCCGCCTCGATCCCCGAACCCGCGGCCGGGTGCGCGACGTCCGCCGTCGGCGCCTCGGGCCGCCCGCTCGCGTGCGCGATGAGCGTGCACCGGGACGCGTTCACGCGGCAGCCGACGCTGTCGCAGCTGGCGGTGCACCCGCTGCTGCACCGGCGCGGGCTGGCCAAGTACATGGTTGAGTGCGCTGCGCGGGTGGGCGGGGTGGCCGTGACGCGGGACGACCCCAAAGTGCCGCGCGCGCTGCTGCTCGAGGTCATCAACCTGCAGCCGCACCTGCTCGAGATTTACGGCAAGTTTGGGTTCAGCGAGAACGGGCGTGTGCGGACGTGGGACGAGTTTGGTGTGCCGACCAGCATGTTCACGCAGCCGTGTCACTTGGTGCTCATGGAGCGGCCGCTGTAGAGTGATAGGGAGTATAGACATAGCTTTGCGGTAGTCGGTCACTGGATGAGCTGCCCGTCTCCGTGTGTTGACGGTTCTGGAAGGAAACAAAAGTGTCTCGCGCGGCGCACGTGCGCCGCGGCGTCTCACGCGTCGCACCGGCGCCCGGCGACCGTTCAACCGTTCAACCCAGATAAATGAGCCTGATGGGACCCGGTGTCTCGGTTCCCCCATACGCTCGCGCCATCGCACGTCCCATGTCGCCCATCGTCCGCGGCCATCGGCCTCTCGCCGCGGTCCCCCACGTCCGCCGCCGTCGTCGAGACCCCGCTCCGCTCGCTCGCTTCTCCCACAATACAGCCCGATTAGCGACCAGCTTCCACCGCACACCGCAACCATGTATGCATCTCGCCCCATCTGAGCGCGTCGCCTTCGTCGATGGCCACCGACCCACCGATCCGCGACGCGCGTGTAGGCCGAACGACACCCCCGTTCCCACCACCCCCACGGCCGAGGCCGAGTACATCACCTCCGCCGACCTGTCGGCCGCCATCTCTCAAGCCGGCGGCGCGTGCTCGCTCGGCACCTTCCCGCGCGCCGCCGACCCCGCCGACGTGGCCGCGATCGTGGCCGTGACGAACCTGGCGTACGAGGACGCGCACTGGTTCAAAGTCCCCGCGATCCACGACCGGGCCGACGCAGCCGAGGTTTCCGCCGCGCTCGCCAACGTGCGCGACGAGCTGCGGATCGTGGTCGACTGGCCCGCGCTCCCCGACCTCCCGCAGCCGGAGCCGGGGAGCAAGACGGCGGTCCTCGGCGCGCGCGGTCTGCCGCTGGCCGCGGCGCTGAGCGTGCACCGCGACGCCGTGACGGGCCAGCCGACGCTGTCGCAGCTGGCGGTGCACCCGTTGCTGCACCGGCGCGGGCTCGCGGGGTATCTGGTGGAGGTGGCCGTGGGCGTCGCGCGGGCGGCGGCGAGTCGGAACCCGCAGACAAAGCGCGCGCTGCTGATCGAGGTGGTCAACATCCAGGCGCACCTGGCGGGGATCTACGAGAAGCGCGGGTTTGTGCGGACGGGCGCGACGCGGACGTGGCCGGAGCTCGGGATCGCGCCCGAGTTGATTACCAAGGACTCGCACTTCATCTTGCTCGAGCGGCCGCTGTAAGTCAAAGAAAGTGTGCATACATGTACGATTTAAGAGACAAACACGCGCGCCTTGAACCCGACGATCCCGGACACGGCGTCCCAGAGTCCGGGGACGAGTGTCTCGCCGACGCCCAGTCCCGCGGCCTGCACGCCGACATAGAACGCGGGGTCCGACTCGGGCGCGCCGGCGGCGAACAGGCCGACGTGCGGGAACTCGCGCTTGAGGCGGACACACCACGCGACGTACTCGGTGCACCACGCGTGGACGGCGTCGGGTCCCTCGGGCGCCGCGATCCCGTCTTCCGCGAGCCGGTCGACGGCCGCGCCGAGCACCGGCCGCAGGTACGCCCACAGCGCCGCGGGGTGTTCATCCAGCACCGCGTCCAGACCCACACTCACGAGATGCGTCGAGAGCGGCGGCGCGAACCACGCGGGGTACGCGCGCTGGAGCATCGCGGCGTGCGCGCGCGCCTTGACGGGGTGCGTGAGCGCGCCCGCGAGCATCGCCATCGCGGTCGCCGTCGCCGCCGCGTGCACGTCCGGCGCACACCCGCGCGGCGCCCACGTCCGCAGCACCGCGTGCAGCCGGTCCCACTCGGCGACCAGGTCTGCGATCGAGTACCCGCGCACGCCGCGTGCGGCTTTCGAGGGGGAGAGGGAGGCCGCGGTGGGCGAGGAGAGCGGCGCGGTGATGGGGAGGCCCAGGTCCATGGGAAGGTACGTCCGCAGGCGCGCCGAGACGGGCGGGGCGACGGTCACGGGGCCCGAGGTTGCGGGAGAGGCGGGCGGCGGGTGCGTCGCGGACCGCGCGGGGCTCGCGGGGACCGGCGCGGCGGAGGGCGAGGCGTGCGGGAACGACTGCGAGCGCATCGACGCGATGGACGGGCGCGGGCGGACCTGCTGTTGGGGCACGTACTGCTGTTGCTGTGGTGGCGCGTACTGCTGCTGCTGCGTCGGGTGCTGGTACGGCGACCCAGCAGCCGGTGGAAGCGCGCGCGGCTGGTCCGGGACGACCTCGCGGATCTGGATGTACTGCACCCCGCCCGCCTGCGCCGGCTGCGCGTCGGCGGCCGAGACGAGCGGCGACGCGCGGGCAACCGTCATGGGCGCAGCGATACGCGGCGTCGGCATCTGGATCGGCGAGCTGGCGACAGCGACGAGAGCGGGGGACGAGTTCATCGCCATCGGCATGTGCATCCCCATGCCGTCAAACGACGGGCGCATGTGCGGCGACGCTCCCACAACAGGCCCGAGCGCGGGCGACATGCTGGGCGAGGGGAGCGCGACCATGCTGGGCGACCCGCGCGCGAGGTGGCGCGACGTGTACGTCAGCGCGGGCGAGCCGGGCGGCGCCGCGGCGCCGTACCCCGAGGCCGTCGCGGTCGTCGCGCTCGCGATGGCCTCGGCGGCGGCCGCGTTCGCCATGCGCATCAGGGTCGCGGTGATCACGGGCGAGCCCGAGCCCGCGGGGGAGGACGCGGCGCCGGGTGGCGGGGACATGGCGGAGGACTGAGGGGTCGGCGCGGGCGACTGGTACATCTGCGTCGCCGTGTTGCCGGGGGTCGGGATCACGACGGGCGACGTGACGACGCCGCGCAGCGACGGGAGCGACTGCGAGTGGTGCAGGTGGTGGTACATGGGCGACGCGGCGGACGGCGAGCTGGGGGCAGCGGCGGCGGCGACGGCGCCGGCGCCGCGCGGCGGGCTCATGGGCGACGACGAGTCGTTGCTGGGACCGCGCTGGTGGTGGTACGGCTGCGCGTCGTGAAAGTCGACCTCGTCGTCGTCGGACGCCTCGTCCTCGCTGTACCCGAGCCGGCTACTGGGCGGGGTCGGGCGGACGACGGACCCGTTGCCGACGTAGGGCGCCGTGTACTGGCGCAGGACGTCGTCGACGTGCGAGGTCGAGTAGTTGAAGCCGCGGCCGTTGGGGCCGAACAGGGCGCCGAGGGCGGGCGCGCCGTTTGAGGGAGACTGCTGCTGGGCGGCGCGGTGCTGGCGACCCGATCCCAGACTCCCCATAGTCGCGTGCGGGCGGTAGTGGCGCGGGTCGTCGTTGGCGACGACGTAGGACGAGGCGGCGGCGACGGCGGCGGTGATGGCGGTGCCGGCGGGCTGGACGAGGACGGCCGTCGACTTCTTGGCCGCGTCCTTGTCCTTTTTGCTGCGCCAGAATTTAAATCCCATGGTGTGGTGGAGTGTGCGTGTCGCGCGCTGATCAAGCGGGTGATGAGGGCGGGGAGGGAGAGCGGGCGATCGAGGCAAGTCGTCGAATTTTGTGTGGTGGAGGGTTCCCCGGCCGACCAGCCAGCCACTCTAAAACAACGTTTAAAGTTGATCCGCATCCCGCCGCGCGTCGTTGTCGCCGTCGCCCGCGGCGTCCGCCGCCGCGTCACTCTGCGTCACCGCGAACGCCGCCGCACTGGACGCGACGTCGCGAAGCGGGACGCTGGTGTTGCGGCCACCCAGCACCGCGCTCTTCACTTCAGAGGTCGGCAGCAATCACGCATTCTCCCCCCGCGACTCACGCGTCGAACAGCGCGTTGCGCCAAGTCGCGCTCCGCCACGCTGCACGATGGCCGCGGTATCGCCGGCATCAGCGGCGCGGAGGAGGCGGATCCGCGCGCCGCAGGGTCGCGTGGGCGCAGGTGATGCGGCGCCGATCCGCGCCCCCTTTCTCTTCGCTGTCGAGTGGCGCCTGCTTTCGCTCTCTCTCCCGACCTCACCCCTCCGCAACGTATCAAAAAACACGATGGGCCGCGACCTCCCGAACCCTACTGGAGAGAACAACATCTGGCTCGCTTGCGCCGACGGCGACCTCGCCACGGTGAAGAGTCTAATCGCTTCGGGTGCCGCGACCGTGTCGTCCCAGGACGAGAACGGCTACTCGCCGCTCCATGCGGCCGCGAGCTACGAGCACGAGGACATTGTCGACTACCTGCTGTCGCTCGACCCCACGATCGTGTCGCTCACGGACGAGGACGGCGACACGCCGCTGCACGCCGTCGAGTCGGCCGCCATGGCCAAGCGGCTCGTCGACGCCGGCGCGTCGCCCGATGTGCGCAACCTCGAGGGCATGACGGTGCGTGCTCTTGGTTCCCTGGTCGTCGTTACCCGTGTAACTCACTCGTACATGCGACGTAGCCGCTCGACGTGGCCTTCGAGGACGACCGCGAGGAGGTGGTCGAGTACTTCAAGGCGCTGTACACGGAGCGTGGCATTGCCTACACGCTGCCCGAGGACGCCGGCGACGTGTCCGTAGACGGACTCGAGCACACGCTCGCCGACGACGAGGCCGACGAGGAGGCCTCGCCCGAGACTTCGGCCGCCATGGCCCGCATCGAGCGCGCGCTCGCCCGCACCTACCTCGAGGACGGCCAGGCCGGCGACAAGGAGCTGCGCGACGCCGTCACCGAGCTCGTCGTCTCGCGCATGGCGGCCGCCGGGGCCGCCGGGGCCGCGGGCGAGGGCGAGGAGGCGCCAACGACGGCCGAGGAGTAGGCAGGTCTGTCGGCTGTAATGTACACATGTAGTTCTTCTTTCTTTGTGTGTGGCGCAGCACGTCCCTCCTCGCGAATGATGTCAGGGCCCACCAAACAACGCTGGCCACTCAGCGGCCGCGACGGCGGGATCGAGTCGGGTCGACCGGCCCGACCTGCGGCGAAGCGCCTGCTTCAGCTTGGAGAAGGCTCCGCCACACGAGGCCGCCACACTCCGCTGAGGCATTAGCCACAACACGAACCGTTGCTGTTGTTCGTCGCCCGGGGCCTCCCTCTCTCCCCGCGCTCCTTCATATTATCTCGCAGCCGCCGCCACTTGGCGCTGCCCGCTCATGCACTCGTCGCCGCCAAAGACTCGGTGACCCCCAACCTCATCTTGCGCAGCAGCTGCCACTGCCGCCGCCGTCGTCGTCAACTGGATTGGTGGATCGGCCGCCGAGTTCATTGCCCGCTGCGCTTCGCTTGAGTCGCGCCGCCGCCATCAAGAAGGTGCGCCGCCCGCGCCGCACTCTCCAACCTCAACCGACCATGGCCACCGACATCCTGTCCGAAACCCACATGCCGCCGCTCTCCCCACCCGGCACCTCCTCGCTGGGCTCGGCCTCACACACGCCCATGCGCAACGACTACGGCGACGTGTTCGCTGACGACCTCTTCTCCTCGACGCGCATCCTGGCCCCCGTCGTGGTCGCCGTGACCATCGTGATCGTCCTCGGCGCGCTACCCTGGACCTTCGCGTCGTACCACGCGTCGCCGTACGGGTCGATGCGGGCGCGCTTCTTCCTGCTCGCGTTCGCGGCGGGGATGCTGCTGATCGACGCGGGGAACAACCTGATCATGGCGTCGGCCATGGTGCGCCCGCTGCTGTCTTCGCACACGGAGCACGCGCACGCGATGCACGAAAACGAGGCGCACCACGACGCGTGGCACGACGCGACGGTCCCGGACATGTTCTCGTACTACGTGGTGCGGACGTGCACGTTCATCCCCGTCTCGGGCCCGCTGATGCTCGCGGTCCTGCACCGGACCGTCGGCCTGCTGCTCACGCCGCGCCCGCGGACCCGCCGGCTCATCCTGAGCTCTGCGTATCTTGGGTCGACGCTCATCACGTTCGTCTCGGCGGCCGCCATGGTCCAGGAGATCCTGCGGCTGCGCGATTTGGAGGAGACGACGCTCCCGCCCGACGCGTCGCGCCTGCAGCGCGCGCACGTCTGGGACGACTTCCGGGTGCCCGGGTACGGCGTCCTTGCGCTTATCCCGTACCCGCTCATCGTCGTCGCCGCGTCCATGTGGTCGCTCGGCGCCGCGTTCCCGAAACACGCGTCGTCGCTCGGCGCGAGCGGCGGTGACGGGGCCGGGCCGCACCCGCCAGTGGGAGATGCGTTGTCGACGACGGTCGCCGCGCCGGCCACGACCATGACCACCGCGACCACGCTCGGCGCGGGTGTGACCGCAACGCAGAACGGGCGCGAGCTCGCCTTCACGTCGACACCGCCCGCCGCTGCTGACCTCGTCCTTAGCGAGAAACCCTCGGCGCTGCGGCCCGCGAGCTGGGACTCGGCCTCCACCGAGGCCTCGCCACCGCGGCCGACGTCCGTCACCTTCGCCGCGACCACCCCACCCATCGCCGGCGGCGGCACCGACCTCCTCAAATCCTCGCACTCGCTACACCTGCGGTCCGGGGGCCCGACGCTCGGCGGCGGCCGGCTCGCGGCGCGCCGCGGGCTGCAGATGCGGTCGCTGACGTCCGTCCCGCTCCCGCCGCTCGCGACGAGTGACTTGCCGTCGACGCCGGCTACGCCCGCCACGCCCGCGACCCCCGCGACACCCCAGCGCGAGGGTCGCCCGCTGATGCTGCAGACGCCGAGCCCGACAGCAGGTGGGAACAACCGCGTGTCGTGGGGAGTCGGCGTGGTCGTGGTCCCGCCGCCGAGCCCGCACGCTCCGTGCTGCGACCAGCACGACCGCGACCGCGATCTCGAGGCCGGCGCCGTTGTCGACGACACCGCGTCCGAGATGACGTGGCGTCCCGTCGCCCACATCCACACCACGCCGACCCTCACCACCACGCGCCGCGCATCCTCAAAACTCGATTCCGCGCAACCCGCGCCGGCGGCGTACGCGATCCAGAAACCGCTGGAGCTGACGTTCAAGTGGATGACATGGACCGTGGTCCTGCTCGTCCTCCTGCTCGGCGTGACGTTCCTGCTCCCGCGGTCGGCCGTCCACCCGCGGTTCCGGTCGATGCTCGGGTCGCTCGTCGGCGCGGCGGGGCTCATGGTCGAGGCCGCGTTCGTGCGCGTGTTCAAGGTCAGCTGCCGCCGCGCGTTCCACCCAGAAGAGCCGGTTGACGACCCCCTCAAGCGGCCGTGGTGGTGCTGCCGCCGGTGGGCCGCCGAGCTTGGTCGGCTGCGGCTCCGCGGGATGGCGGGGAAGGGTGGAGGAGAGTCGTGGCCCGCGTCAAGCGCCATGTCCGCGCCGCCACCCGTGTTCCCATCGTCCATGGCCACCGTGCAGCAGCGGGCGCGGCGGCCAACCGCGGCGGGGTGCTCGGCGTGTTCATCGCACGGTGGGTGTACGTGCACCATTGCGCGCGGGATCGTCCTCGGCCGCGTCGGCTCGTCGTCGGCGGGGTCGGGCGTCGCGGGCGGCCTTTCGGCCGTGTCTCCGACGTCGCAGGACGAAAGCGCCGCAGCAACCGGCCCGACCTTCTCGCAGCTGTGGCGGACCGAGGCGACGACGTGGCGGACCAAGCTCGAGACGATGCAGTACGATCCGCGGTCATAGAACGTAATCAATAGATGTACAACAGGCAGTGTTCTTGCATATCACAATGGTATCAATCATCATCCCCGTCAACCCACCGCACCGCCCCGTCGACCCCAGCCGCCGCCTCCTCGACCAAGTCCATGACCCACGCCGCGCCCGCGTCCGCGGCGGCCCATCCGCGGCGCACCACGGCGACGGCCGCGCGTGGGGCGGCGAGGCGCGGGTGCGTTACGACATCCAGCACCTCGTCCTCGCCGTCGTCGTCCGCGTCGTCTTCCGCGACGACCGCGATCCGCGCGGCGTGCTCGACGGCGCGCCCCGAGTCGAGGATCCACTCGCGCACCGCGACGCGCGGCGGGAGCCGCGGCAGCGGTTTGCGCAGGACGCACAGGGTATGCCGCAGCGGGCCGGTTGATGGGAGTGTGCAGTCGATGGCGAGGAGGAGCGGGACGAGGAGGAGGAGAGCGAGGAGGAGTGGGCCGAGGACCGGAGTCCTTCTTGCTGGCGGTGGGGTCGGCGCGGCCCGGGTAGTAGTAGCGCGCCGCGCGGGCGGGTGGTGGTCGAGGTACACGCCCGCGAGCCGGACCGCGGCCTCGAACACGTCGCGGTTCCCTGCCGCCGCGCCCGCCGCCGCCATTGTCTCGCACGCGCGCGCGACTTGCTCGAGACACTTTCCGCGCGCCAGCCGGACGCGCGGGTCCGCGGGCACCCGGTCGCGTGCGAGCACGCCGAACACGGCCGCGAGTCCCGCGGGCGCGCGCGCCGTTTGCCCAGAAACCGTCGACCACCACGTCCCGCCGTCGCACTCGGCGAGGAGCCGCGCGAGGAGCGGGACCACAATCGGCTCACCCACGGGCGTGTCTGAAACCCTCCGCCGCTGGCGTGCGCGGCGCTCGGCCTCGGTCTGCGCGGCGGCCCACAGCGCAGGCGCGAGCCGTCCCCTCGCGTACGCGTCGGCGTGCGCGTGGACGTGGCGGGCGAGCGAGGCGAGGAGCGGGTCGAGGCGCGGGCGCAGGTGGTCGGCGCGCGCGGTGGCGAGGGCGGTGGGGTCGCGAAGCGCGACGAGGAGGTCGAGGGTGCATGGTGCAAGCAGCGGCAGGTCGACGTGCACGAGGACCTGCACGAGCTGGCGGAGGAGGTGGACGGCGGCCGAGTGCACGCGCGGGTGCGCGGTCGGGGAGAGGAGCGAGCGGCCGAGGTACGTCGTGGTCAGGGACTGGAGCTGTGTGAACATGGCGGCGAGGCGGTCGTGGTCGTCGAGAACGGCCGGCCATGAGGGCGCGTGGAACACGAGCCGCTGGAGGAGCCACGCGAGCGATAGACCCTCGGCGGGCGTCGACCACAGCGACGGGAACGCGGCGTGGAACCACGCGAGGAACGATGTTGCGGAGGCGTGCGGCGCGAGGAGAAACGACTCGGGGTCCCGTGCCACGAGCGCGACGAGGAGCGCCTGGTGGCCAAACGACTTGGTCAGGACGAGCGAGCACGCCGCCGCCTGCTTCTGGTAATCGACGAGCGAGACCGCGAGCGCGGCCACCGCGTCGGCCGCAGGCACCCGGCCGAGCCACGCGAGCACGTCGAGCATCCCCGGGGGCATCTTGCGCCCATAACTCCCCCAGAACTCCATGTCCCAGTCGTACACGGGCGACGCGAACGCGGGCAGCCCGCCGAGCGCGTGCAGCTGGCTGCGCACCGCGGCGTCAATCTCGCCCGCGAGGTCCAGCAGGCCCTGCGCTGCACGCGCGCTCGTCGTCGGGCGCGGCACGCGGCAAAGGAAGTCGCACATGCGCTCCGTCGGCAGGCTGCACGTCAGCTGGTACCCGCGCGGCGCCGCGCGCGCATGTCGGGTGCGCGAGCTTGACGAGGAGGCAGAGTACGCGACTTGTGGACCCCTCACCGTCTCCGTGTCGCTGACCGCGGTCTCGTCTTCCGGGTCAGACTCGTCGGTCGCAAACGACGCCGCGCGGGACACGACCGGGTCGTTGGGCGTGTCCGCAATCCACGTCGGCATGCGGCCCGGCGGGCCCCGTGGCAGCTCGTTGGGCCGCTGCGACGCCGCGGAGCGCGTGGTCTGGAGCGCGGGCGAGCGCGGGATGGTCGGGAGCGGCTCGGTCTGCCTCCGCGGCGGCATCGGCGGCGTCCTTTGGGTGACGGGCTTCATGGCGTCGCGCAGGCGCTGGTCGACGGATCGGCGCGGCGGGCGCGACGCGGAAGTGGCGTGCGCATGCGATGATTCATGGTGGTGTGGAGAGTCGCCCAGCATGGCGGGCAGGCGTGTGCGGTGTCATGGAGGGAGGGAGGGAGGACGGTTGGCGAGGCGGGCGCGGTGAGAAGAGTTGCTCGTGGCGCACGGCGCGTGTGACTCCGTGGCCGTCTCTCTCGGCCGCCTTCTCACGCTCTTCTCTCTCTTGTCAACACTCCATGCATCTCTGTAAATCCCATGTAACATGCCGCAGTCCATTGTGATCCAAGGTGTCTACCGCCCAACCGCACCCGCCCGCCGCCACCAGCCGCGCTAACGCCGCGGGCCAGCCTAGTCGGGCAGTGCGGCAACCAGATCGGCGGCCGGTTCTGGGAAAAGGCGCTGCAGGAGCACTCGCACTACAACGCCAAGGGCGTCTACGATGAATCCATGTCGACTTTCTTTCGCAACGTTGAGATCCGGTGCGTGTGGCCGCGCTAGCCGTGATTGCGCTCGTCCTAACCCACGAGAGAGTCTAGGGGGAAGCGCAGGCGCATGCTGCCCGTCGGCGACGGGACCGACCCGATCCAGGGCCTCGAGGCGCGCGTACGTTCCCTGCCAACCTGCACCCGCACCACCCATCGCTAACCCCGAACCCCAGGGCATCATGGTCGACATGGAAGAAGGCGTGATCAACGCGTTCCAGCACGACGCGCCGCTGCTCAACGAGCTGTTCGCGCAGCCGCACCAGCGCATCACGTCGCAGTCGGGCTCGGGCAACAACTGGGCCGTCGGCCACCACCACTACGGGCCCGCCTTCCGGGAAGTCTTGGGGGAGGCGATCCGCCGCGAGGCCGAGGCGTGCGACGCCCTGCAGTCCGTGTTCCTCGTCCACTCGCTCGGCGGCGGCACCGGCAGCGGCCTCGGCACCTACATCTCCGGCATGCTCGCCGACGAGCTCCTGCCCGACGTGTACCAGTTCGCCACGGTCGTCGCGCCATCGCCGCGGAACGATGATGTGGTCACGAGCCCGTATAACGCGGTCCTCGCGCTCCGCCACCTCGCCGAGCACGCCGACGCCGTCCTGCCCGTCGAGAACCAGGCGCTGCTCGATATCTGCGCCCTGCACGGTGCGCGCGGGTCTCCCGAAAAAGCGAAGGACACGGGCAAACCGTTCGACGCCATGAACGACCTCGTCGCGCAGTTGCTGCTCAACCTGACGTCGTCGATGCGGTTCGAGGGCGCCCTCAACGTCGACATCAACGAGATCACCATGAACCTCGTCCCGTTCCCGCAGCTCAAGTACCTCCTGTCGAGCCTGACCCCCGTCACGCTCCCCCGCGCCTCGGCGACGGCCGCAGCCGCGAACCAGCCGCGCAGCCTCGACCACATGTTCACGGCGGCCTTCTCGCGCGACTCGCAGCTGATCGCGTGCGACCCCAAGACGTCGCGGTACCTCGCGTGCGCGCTCATGGTGCGTGGCGCCGACGTGCAGGTGACGGACGTCCGCCGCAACATTGACCGGGTCCAGCGCCAGCTCAAGTTCGCCTGGTGGAACCAGGAGGGGTGGAAGACGGGCCTGTGCCGCGTCCCGCCCATCGGCCAACCGTACTCGCTCCTCACCCTCGCCAACAACACGTGTATCGCGCACTCGTTCGCCGGGCTCAAGGTAAGGTTCATGAAGCTGTACAAACGCAAGGCCAACGTCCACCACTACACGCAGCACATGGACCCGGCAGAGTTCAAGGACGCGCTCGAGTCGCTCAACGCGACCATCGCCGAGTACCGCCGCGCTGACAGCGACGAGGGGCCCGTCGTGGATGACTGGGAGGCGTGGGCGCGTGGTCTGACGGCGAATCGGATCAATGGGTCCCTGCAATAAAGAGCGCGTTTCCTCGTCCCTGAGTCGAGCACATGTGTGGCGAGGGAAGGCGTTCATGCGCACGCGATCGGCGCATAGGGCCACGTGGCCCGTGATTGATCGTTCGTTCATCAAGCGAGTTGCGCCACCCTCACGGCAAGCCACCGCTGAGGCGTCGTTCGGGCCTGTCGCCGGGCTTGGCCGGCCCGCCGACCGTTTTTTTTCCTTACGCGCTTCAAAGGGCACGGATTCGGCCCTCCGCCCGCCCATGCTCTCTCACCCACATCAACACTTCATCATGCGGGCGCATCTCACCATTTTCCTCGCGGCAGCGCTGCTCGCGGTCGTCGCGGCGCAGTCCGACACCAACACGATTGCGCAGAACCTGGCGGCGCTGTCGGGCGGCGCCAACGGCAAAAACTACCGGACCGAGACGCTGGCCAAGCTCGTCAAGGACCAGAACCTCGAGGCCACGCTCGGCGGCGCGCAGCCGCTCACGCTGTTTGCGCCGACCGACGCCGCCTTCAAGGCGCTCGCCGACGTGCCTTCCGACAAGGCTATCTTGGGCGACCTCCTGTCCCTGCACCTCGTCACGGGGCCCATCTACGCCGAGAACCTCGCGGCGTTCCAGATCGTGCAGACGCAGCTGCGGCGCATCGGGTCCCCCTACGTCGCCTTCTCGCCGACGTCGGCGCGCGGCCAGGCGCTCGCGGTCGCCAAGAACGGCAACGACGTGACGGTCGCAGTCGGCAGCGCCGGCGTCAAGGCCAAGGTCGTCGACTCGCTCAAGTCGGGCAACTCGATCATCCACGTCATCGACCAGGTCCTGCTCCCCGCCAAGGGCTTCACCGACACGCTCGGCGACGCCAAGTTCACCCAGTTCGCGGCGCTGCTCAAGAAGGCCAAGCTCGACGCCACCGTTGACAAGCAGGGCGACACCACGGGCTTTATCCCGACGGACGCGGCCATGGATAAGGTCAAGGACGCGCTCGCCAAGCTCAGCGACAGCCAGCTCAAGGCGCTCGTCTCCACGCACATCTCGCCCGGCGTCATCGCGTACTCGGCGGGGCTCCAGTCGCGCTCCGTCCCGACGATCCACGGCCACGACCTCGCGGTCCAGGTCGACGGCGATAAGATCACGGTCGAGAAGAACATCAACATCATTTCCAAGGACATTTTCACCAACAACGGCGTGTTGTTCGGGATCGACTTTGTCGTGTTCCCCGACCAGATCGCGTCCGTCAACAACGGCACCTCCAACACGGGCGCCGCGCCTAACACGACCACGACCGCTAAGGCTGGGCCCGCGGGTACTTCGGCCGCCACCGCGACTAACGCTGCGGCCGCGGTCGTCCTCGCGGCCGTTGGCGCCATTGCCCTCATGCTCTAAGTGGAGAGCGCAGACTTGTTCTAGTAGTAGTGTTCCCCATCCCGAGTGTATAGTGGAATAGAGATGCACACTTGCGTCCTACATCTTTCGTTCTCTCTGCTTGGCGTCCTCTTCTGAGCGTTGAGCTTGGGCGAAGCGGCTCACGCAAACTGGAGGCGCCGCTGCCCTCGTGGCCCCGACCGCGGCCATGCCTGACTGACGCGCTGCGCCACACACCCCACATGCTCGCCGAGGATCTCCTCGACTTGGTCGACGTCGTCTGGAGCCTTTGAGTCACACACAGCTCGACGGCGGCGGCGATCAAGCCGGGTCCGGGCGTGATGCCGAAGGCCGAAGGTCGCGGCAATCGACGTGCGCGCGCACGCCTGAGGCAAGGCCGCGACCCGGTGGCACCGCCGCCGCGCCGCCACCGCCGGCCCTGCGCCCGGCCCGTCCCCGCACGCGCGCGCCAAAGTCCCTGTTCGCCAGATCTTCCGGTCAAAACCCGGCCGCGGCGCTCTCGCTCTCCCTCCCTCGCTCGCTCCTCGAATTAGCACCCTGCAACATGCCCTTCTGCCCCGCAAGCGGCGGCGGCAACGCCAAATTCGCCGTCCTCGCGTCAGGCGGTGCCGTCGACTTCACCCCGTGCTTCCACCAGGCGATCCTGCTCAATGTGCCCTCGCTCTTCGTGTTCGCCGTCGGTGTCCCGCGCCTCGCGTTCCTCGCCAAGCGCTCCGCGCGGTTCCCGGCCGCTGACGCGCGGCTGTACCTCGAGGTCGCGCTCCTGCTCGTTGCCGCGGGGTTGGCGGTGGCCAAGGCGGTCGTCGCAGCTACGGCGGGGCCGGGCGTGGATGTGAGCTTGCTCGTGTCGCAGCTCGGCGCAGCGGTTGCGCTGGTACGTTTCTGTGTGCGTGCAGTGCGGGGCTAAGCGTGAAACTGATCATGATCCCGATCACCTCCACGCGTCTCGTAGCTCTTCGCCATCCCCGTCCAGTGGCTCGAGCACACCAAGGTCCCCGCGCCATCGGCCCTCATCACGGCGTTCTGGTTCGCGCGCAGCATCACGGACGCGCTCGCGCTGCGCACGTACAGCCGCCTCGGCGACGACGTGGACCCGGTCTTCTACTACCTGTCCCTGGCCGGCACGCTCGTCTCGCTCATGGGAACCATCGCGGTCGCGGTACCCGCGGCGTCGCGGTCGACGCCCAACGACCTGCCCGAAAACAACGCGTCCGTCTTCTCGCGCGTCACCTTCGCGTGGGTCCTCCCGGTCCTGCGCCTCGCCAACCGCAGGACCATCACCATGGACGATATCTACGACACGTCCCGGTTCCTGACCGTGCGCCGGCTCACGCCCGTCTACGAGTCGCTGCTGGCGCGGTCGCGGTCGGGCGAGGACGGGAAGAAGACAGCCGCGGTCCACGCGCTCACGTTCGGCGTCATCCGGCGGTTCTGGACCACGTTCGCGCTCGGCGTCGTCGCCGAGTTCGCGTACGTCGGGTTCAACTTCCTCAGCCCCGTGTTCCTGTCGGGCCTCATCGGGTTTGTCGACCAGAGCTCGGTGCGCGCCACAGCCGTGGCCGGCAGCGCGGCGCCGCCGCCGCTCGGCGACGGGCTCACCTACGCGATCGGCCTGTTCATCGCGACCAACCTCGTCACCATCTCGGGCGCGTACTGCGTGCAGCTCATGACCAAGCTGCAGCTTCGGATGCGGACCGTGCTCATGACGGCCATCTACCGCAAGGCGCTGGTTCTGTCGCTGACGGCGCGCGGCGGGTCGTCGGTCGGGGAGATCGTGAACCGCATGGCCGTCGACACGAGCCAGGTGGTCGCGTTCCTGCAGCAGACCGACGTGTGGAGCATGCCCGTCACGATCGGCCTGTCGCTGTACTTTTTGTGGGACCTGCTCGGCGTCTCGGCGTTCACGGGCCTGCTCGCCATGTTCGTCGTCACGCCGATCACGAGCGTGTACACCAAGATCTACGTGCGCGAGAACAAGGTCAACCTCGCGGCGAAAGACATGCGCATCAAGCTGCTCAACGAGGTGATCTCGGGCATGAAGACGGTCAAGCTGTACGGGCTCGAGGACTACTTCAAGCGCAAGCTCGTCGCCCTGCGCGACACCGAGCAGGCCGCGCTGCGCCGACTCTGGCAGGCGCTGTCAGTCGTCATCGGCGTCTCCAACTCGACGCACATCCTCGTCTTCCTCCTCACCTTCGTGTCGTACGCGCTCATCGGGCCCGCCGACAAGCCCCTCACGCCGCAGCGCATGTTCGTCTCCATGTCGTATCTCAATCTCCTCCTGCTCCCGCTCAACAACATCTTCAACGTCATTGGCGCCGCGGGCACCGCGTTCGTCTCGTACCGCCGCATCGGCCAGTTTCTCGCGGTCGGCGAGATTGACCCGGCCGCCGTCGACCGCTCCGAGGGCGACAACGAGTCGCTGTTCGCGGTCCAGATCACCGACGGCCATTTCCAGTGGGAGCGCGCGGCCAAGAAGGACGACGACGAGACGACCGCCGACGACAACGAGCAGGTCGACACCCCGGCCGCGTTCGAGCTCAAGGGCATCAACTTCACGCTGGCCCGCGGCAAGCTGACGGCCGTCGTGGGCCGCGTGGGCCAGGGCAAGTCAGCGCTCCTGCACGCGATCCTGGGCGAGATGCGCAAGCTCCGCGGGTCGGTGGCGGCGCGCGGGTCGGTCGCTTACGTGCCGCAGCAGGCGTGGATCTTCAACGGCACGCTGCGCGAGAACATTGTGTTTTGCTCCGAGTTCGACCAGGAGTGGTACGACACGGTCGTCGAGGCGTGCGCGCTCGGGCCCGATATCAAGGCCATGGTCAATGGCGACGCGACGGTGATTGGGGATAAGGGGGTCACGGTACGTTTTTGCGGTGTGGTGCGGAGGTTTGAGGGTGAAGGCTGACAAATGCGTGTCCGAATCGCGTAGTGCTCGGGCGGCCAGCAGGCGCGCATCTCGCTCGCGCGCGCCGTGTACTCGAGGAGCTCGATCCTGCTCGTCGACTCGGTCCTCTCCGCCGTCGACAGCGTCTCCGACAAGCACATCTTCTCGCGCGTCTTCGGCCCGCGCGGCCTGCTCCGCGGCAAGTCGGTCATTTTCGTCACGCACGGCGTCCACCACCTGTCGCAGTGCGACGAGGTCGTGCTGCTCAAGGACGGCGAGATCGCCGAGAACGGCACCTTCGACCAGCTCATGGACCTCGGCGGCGCCGTCGCCAAGCTCGTGGCCGAGTACTTGACCAAGGACGCCGCCGGCGATGTGGAACGTGACGGCGGCGCGGACGAGCCGGTGACGCTGGCGCGCGAGGACTCGGTGATCTCGACCAAGGACGACGCGTCGCGCGCCGACGATTCCAAACCCGCCGACGTCGCGACGCCCGCGGCGGCCGCGCAGCAGGTCGACGACGACTCGCTGACGGGCACCGTGACGTGGGCCGTGTACCGCAGCTACCTGGCGGCGTGCGGCAAGCGCGGCCTGATCCTGTTCGTGCCGTGCTTCGTCATCGGCATCGGTATCATGGCGCTGCACAGCTTTTGGTTGCAGGTCATGTCGTCGGCCATCAACGACGCGACGCCCGACAAGCCCGCTGACCTCGTGTTTTACCTCGGCGTGTACGGCGGCCTCACCGGGTCCAACATCCTCGTCATGGCCGTCGTCGCGTACACGTCGCTCGCGTACATGTCCATCAACGCGTCGCGCAACCTCCACGCCGGGCTCATCACGCGCGTCATGCGCGCGCCTATGGCGTGGTTCACGGTCGTTCCCGCTGGACGGTGCGTTTGTTCGTTTCGTCGACTCGCGTGGCGCTCGTTCTGACATTGTGTGCGCGTCCTCGCGTGTAGCATCGTCAACCGCTTTTCGTCCGACATCACGGCCATCGACGAGTCGATCCCGATGGCGCTGATCAACTTCATCTTCAACGCGGGCATGCTCCTCGCGACCTTCGCCATCATCGGCGTTTCGGCGCCCATGGCGCTCATCGTCGTTCCATTCGCGGTCGCCCTGCTGTACCAGCTCGCCGTCTACTTCCTCAAGGCGAGCCGCGAGCTCAAGCGCATGGACAGCGCGACCATCGCGCCAGTGTACCAACGGTTCGAGGAGTCCCTGCACGGCCTCGTCTCGATCCGCGCGTACGCTGTCCAGGAGTACTACGCGCAGCAGCTCAGTAACGCCATCGACCGCAACAACCGCGCGCGGTACCTGTCCATGTCCCTCGGCCGCTGGCTCGCCGTCAACTCGGCCGCGCTCGCGTCGCTGTTCATTTTGGCGGTGGGGCTCGCCGCCGTGTTCACGCGCGGTACCGCCACCTCGGCCATGATCGGGCTCGCCCTCAGCCAGGCCCAGGGGCTCGTGTGGTCGTTCCGCGTCATTGTCAACGTCGCGTGCCAGATGGAGAGCGGTGCGTTTTTCGCGTGTAAGAACGGATGGTCGAGGTGCTGACGCGAGCGGTTGTAGAAATGGTCGCCGTCGAGCGCGTCCTTCAGTACTCGCAGATCGACCAGGAGGCCGCGGCCAAGACCGACGTCGTGCTCCCCGCCGACTGGCCCGTCGCCGGCGCCGTCGAGTTCGCCGACTACTCGACCACGTACCGCCCCGAGCTCCCGCCCGTCCTGCGCAGCATCAACGTCTCGATTGCACCTGGTACGCGCGTCGGTATCGTCGGGCGGTACGCTTTCAACAGTCATACTTCCTTCTGGACGTGGCGCTGACCTTCCCGACCGTTTCACTAGCACTGGCGCGGGCAAGTCGTCGCTGACGCTCGCCCTGTTCCGCATCATCGAGGCGACGGGCGGCAGCATCTCGATTGACGGCACGGACCTGTCGACGCTGGGCCTGGCCGACCTGCGCTCGCACCTGTGCATCATCCCACAGGACCCGCAGCTCTTCGAGGGCACATTGCGCGACAACCTCGACCCGCGCGCCGAGTACGACGACGCGGCCATCTGGTGCGCGCTCGAGCTCTCGCACATGCAGGACCGCGTCGCCAACTTGGAGGGGAAGCTCAACGCTGCCGTCGCCGCGGGCGGGTCCAGCTTCTCGAGCGGCGAGCGCCAGCTCCTCACGCTCGCGGCGGCCATCCTGCGTAAGCGTCGCGTCGTCATCTTCGACGAGGCGAGTGGGAGCCTCGACGCCGAGACGGACGCGATCATCCAGAAGACGATCCGCGAGGAGTTTGCGGGGTGCACCGTGCTCACGATCGCTCACCGGTGCGTTTGCTCGCCTCGCGTGCGGTACTGCGGCCCGATTACTCACAATCCGTGACCGCGCAATATTAGCATCGGCACGATTATCGACTCGGACATGATCCTAGTCCTCGACCACGGCGAGGTGGCCGAGTTCGACACGCCCGAGGTGCTCTTGCAGCGACCCGAGAGTCTCTTTGCCAAGCTGGTCGAGGACTCGCGCACGCACTGAAGTGGTTGTGGCTAGTTTTGGAATACATGTGGACGATTTACTTCCTATCATTGCTTGCTTGGTTTTCGCGAGAGTGCTGAGCTCGGGTCGCGTCGCGCCCCACACGTGTGTGGCGCAACGCGGATTCTCCTCTCCATGAAGGTCAGTCAAATTAGCCGGATGATAACAAACAGTTCTTCTTCTTCTTCTTCTACCACGGATTCCACCGCTGGTATCCGTCGACGTGGAACATGTAGAACACCGTCAGGAGCAGGCCGATCCACTCGCACGCCGCCCGCGCGACCGCGGTGCCAAAGTAACCCAGATTAAAGACCGAGGTTTCGAAT
The DNA here is from genome assembly GCA_025594325.1 of Blastocladiella emersonii ATCC 22665. NCBI lineage: Eukaryota > Fungi > Blastocladiomycota > Blastocladiomycetes > Blastocladiales > Blastocladiaceae > Blastocladiella > Blastocladiella emersonii. The sequence goes on along the minus strand of JANHCV010000009.1, from coordinate 438,526 downwards.
GTCAGCCAGTACCCGATCCCCGCCTTAAACGGGACCGTGATCGTGCAGACGAGCAGCTGGACGTGCGAGTTGGAGCGTACTCGACTGGGAGGAAACTCGGCACGATGGACGTGCGATCTTGGCGGAGTAGAAGATCGAGGCGGTGAAGAGGTTCACAAGAGGGGACGGTGAAGAGGTTCACGAGAGGAGACAGTGAGGGGATTCACGAGAGGACAACAGGCTGTATGTGGTGGCTAATACTAGCAACTGGTCAAAGGAACAAGAGAGAGAGGGGATGCGGAGGCGCGTCGTCCGATGTGAGCGGGCCGACGCGTCGCTCGGTGAGGTGAGGCGGTCCGCGGCGATGACAAAGGGAGATCGGCGCGGTGCGCGTGACGCGCGTGACGCGGGCGGGGTCGCACGCGTCCGGTGACTGTGGCGCAACGCGGTCACGTGTACTTGAACTCTCCCCCGACCGCCGGGCGAGTCGAGCTTACGCGTCGGACTCGGCGTGCTCGTGGATGAGCGACCGCGGGACGAGGCCGAGACTGGACACGGCCCACTGGAACGCCTTGGCGTCGACAATGGCCTTGGTGAAGAAGTCGGCGAGGTTGAGCGCCGACGCGACCTTCTGGAGCGAGATGATGCCGCGCTTGACCTTGTCGCGGAGGAACTCGATGCGGACCGAGATGTGCTTGACGGAGCGGCACACGGCATCGGTTCGAGTCACGGCGATCAGCGGCTCGTTGTCCTCGAGCAGGACGGGCGGGTTGATCTCGGAGTGCGTCATCTGCTCGAGCAGGTCGCGGATCCAGATGACCTCGCGCGTCGCCTCGGTGGCGGCGTTGAGCTCCGACTCGACCGTGGACAGCGCGACCCATGGCTGGCGCTTGGACATCCACGCGACGGCGGCGCCCGCGATCGAGATGACGACGCCCGTGGTCGAGCGGCACGTCTCCTTGTCGCCCGCGTAGTCGGCGTCGGCGTAGCAGCGCATCGACTCGTTGATGGGCGCCTTGCGGGCGAACTTGAGGCCGTGGTCGGCCGTGTTGGACACGTAGTGGCAGATCTGGTTGAGCACCTTGCGATCTGCGAAAGTCGGGCACGCCGCGCGGCGGGACGCGACGCCGACCGCGAACGAGATGTCGGGGTCAGGCACGCCGCGCGGCGGGACGCGACGCCGACCGCGAACGAGATGTCGGGGCGCGACACGGTGGCGAGGTGGAGCAGCGCGCCGAGGACCGACTGGTACGCGCGAGTGCGGTCCGCGTCGAGCGTGGTGGTCGAGTGCGTGATGTCGACCTGCGACGCGTCGTACATGTCGTCGCCGGGGGTACCCGCGTCGAGCGTGGTACCCGCGGTCTTGGGCGACCTGAGCATTGTGTTGGTGATACCGGACTCGGGCAGCTGCGAGATGGGCACCGGCGCGTTGGTCTTGCCAAGCTCCCAGTGGTTGACGAGGCCCTTGACGTACCCCGTCTGCCCGATCCAGATCTAGTCCTCGTGCTGGACCACCTCCATGTTGAGGAACGAGTCAGCGAGACCGAGGTCCTTGATGTCGAAGACCTTGGCGAGGTCGGCCTTGACACCCTTGACCTGCTCCTCATCGTCGCCGCCGATCAGGAGGTCGTCGACGTAGCAGATGAGGTTGGTGACGCGGCCGTCGAGCAGGCGCGTGAACACGCACGGGTCGGCCGAGGTGTGCTTGAACCCGAGCTTCTCGACCTCGGACGAAAAGAGCAGGTACCAGTGACGGCCTGCGTCCTTGAGGCCGTACAGCGACTTGTTGAGCCGGTACACGTCGTCATCGGCGGCGCCGACACCGGGTGGCGGCCGCATGTACACGGGTTTCGGGAGCACAGCGTGGACGTAGAAATGCATCCGGCTACCGGCGCCCCTTGTCGACCACGCGCGACCAGAGTTTCGCGACACGGATGGCGACGTCGGCCATATCCGTCCGCCGCACCGTGTTTGCAGCAGGTTAGCATCAGTTTCATTCACTCGCGAGCGAGGTGCAACAAGCGTGGAGCAGCGGCCAACTCGCGCGGTGGCGCAGCAGTGGCGCAGCGCGTGACCCCGCCCAGAAACGGCGGGTGTGACATCACGTGGTGATCGATCAACACACTCTGATGCCGCGGAAGCTCGGGAGACAAAATCGGGTTTCCGGCCGTCCAAAAAGCTCCCCCAATGCTCAGCCATGTAGCCCAACCTAGCCTTAGCGCAAGTCCATGCATGCCGTTGCTGTCGGCAGGTCTTCCTCTCGATCGTCGGCAACCTTCGCGTCTTCCCTCGCACGAGGATGTCGCAGCCTCTCGTCCGCCACGCCATCCTCGCCATCCCGCTGCGCTCTCCACGCCGTTATCGTCTGACGGCGACCATCGCCTTCGCACGACCGACCTGGACTCCGCCCTTCCAACCACGACCGACCGCTGCCGCCGTCTCGTCTGCTCCCGGGCGGCCGCCTCGGTGTCCGCTCATACTCTGCTAGTTATGCCCATATCCTCTCGTGAGCAACGACGGCCTTCTGTCGCTCGCCACGGCTGCGAGTGCCTTGCCGATGATTAGAACACATCAAGATAGGGACATCGGAACCCGCAACGCGGGCTATGATGAATTCTTGTAAACGCTAGATAGTATATGAACGGCATTGCACTCTACGTTGCTACATTATTGTATTCTCTTTGTCCTTATTTCTCCCTACGCCGCTGGCTTGGACGGGTTTCAAGGGGTTGGGCTCTGACCAACTCAGCGCCGCTCCAGCGCGGCTCATAGAAAGGTGCATGTTCGATGGATCGGAGGTCCCCGCGTCGTCCGTTTCGGGCGTTATCCTACAAAGTGGGCTGACAAGGTGTGGCAGGTCAGCCTCGAGACGATGAACACCCAGTTGCGGCCCTGCTTGTTGCTGGAACAGGCACCGAACCCTAACTCTGCGTTCATTGTCGTGATCGTTGGTGAGCGGGGTGCCGTGCAATCTCAGGACCCCGCGGGCCGTTTTCGCAGCCCACGCTTGGTCCTCTTGGCAGCCTGTACAACGCAGGGTCCGCCTCGACACGCGCATGGAGCACTGCCTCAGCGGCGGCGCGAACGCGCCCGTGAGTCTGTTCTCAACAATGTGAACCTACTTGACGTCGTCGAGTCGGGTCAGCGCTCGCGAGAGTCGAGGGCTGCGGCGGCTACTTCACTCATGGGCGTAGGATGGAGCGCGTAACAGAAGTGACAACAGCTAGCCCGCGACCATGAAGAGAAGGGAAAGAATAGCTGCCGGTGTGACTTTGGGTCCAAGGACCTCAAGAAAGGGTGAGCGTGAGACACGCCGCGAGACAGTCACGCGTTGAGAACTCAAGTGCGGATCACGCCACCGCGTGACCGACGCGACGCGACGCGACGCGTTGGCGCGCTGTTCACACGCTCGCGGAGCTCGCGTCAAGGCTCGTCGGCTCTCTTTCGCACATCATCATACCCTTCCTTGCAATGTTAAGCTCATGCAACTCGCCGCAACACGCCGAGGCCGCTCCAGCCGACCAGCCGCTCGGACTTCACGATCTGCCGTCCGACTTGCTTGCCGACGTCGTGGTTCTCGTGATGCCTCGCCTCTGCGTGATCTCGGCCAGCCGCGAGCTTGCCGAGCCGAGCAAGGCAAACCGCCTCAAACTCGCCTGGATCAATACGCAGTTTTCAATCTCCACACCCGCGCACGTGCTTCAAACGTATCGCGGCCGCTGGAACTTGAGCATGCGCTCCAACCTCATCGCGTACCTCGAGCAGTGCAAGATTGATAGCCGCGCGCCCGTCCGCAGCAACACTCGCCCTGAGACAACGCGCCCCGTCGATCCATCCGATTTTCCAAGCATCATCGTCATGGCGCTGCGTCGCCTCCTCGACTCAGTTCCTGCCGTACTTCACACGTCTGATGCGCCCTTCACGCAGAAGCGCGTCGAACAAGTCAAAGCCCTTGTGAACCGGCAGATCCGTGAAGTAGCGGTCGCGGATCGTGTCCCGCTCTTCACGACGAACCCGGTTGCCTCGATCGTTCAGCTTTTGGTCCACGTCTCGTGCCTCGGCCACGCCCATGTCCTCCGTTTTGTCCTGATGCACACTGCCCAGCACGCGCACGCGATCTTTGGCGTGTACCTTCCGCTCTTCACGTGGGCCCGTGCGTCCGCCATGTCAATCAACAAGCAGTGGGAGGACCACCTGCCCCTCAACCCGGACTGCAACTTCCCCGTCCGCTTGACCGTGTATCTCGCTCTCGCCGCGCTGAGCCGCTGGGACGCGGACTCGTTCGAGCTGCTCACCGAAACCGAGTTCGCGTTTGACCGGCCGCGCGTCGTCGAGATTCTTCGCAATGAATTCTTCATCACGCTTGCGCTGTCCGATCTCCCGGGTCTCGAGCAGGTCCGCCCCGACAAAGTTATCCGTATCCTTGACTGGCTCATCGAAAACACCTGGTGCGAGGGCGGCCGTACCTTTGACGGTGTTTCGCTCCAGGGGTACCTTATACTTGCCCCGCACCTGTCCGCCGTACTCGACCATGTTGAGAACCACCCCAAACTCCGACGTCGTCCCAAGTTCAAGAAGCGCGCGGCTCGGCCCGCTCCTCCTGCTTCGGTCGCGGATCGGCCTGCCCCAAGCCCTTCTCTTGAGCAGGTCCCGACCCTCGCTACAGCGCCCGCTTCTTCTCGTGGCACCACGGCGCGCTCGGACTCGGATATCGATGTCTCGTCGCTCATGGCCGCGCTGCCTGGGCTTCGCGGCATGTTCAACTAAGCGAACTCGCTTGCTCAATGACTCTTGTTGCTGCACAGCTATTGGTTCACTCACTCGTTTTGGCATCAGTCCTCTTGCAATACACATCTGATCTTCTCGCCCTGAAATGTCCAAGTGGCCACTTGGGCGACGCACAAGCAAGGGCAGGACGAGGCGAGGGTCATTACACGTGAGTGGCGCGGCGCGTATCGTTCCAACGAGCCGAACGCCGCAGGCCATCACCACCATACTTGATCCCGAGCATCATCCCAAGTGGGTCACCGAGTGAATCGCTCTCGTGCGGGCGCAAGGCCAATCGGCCGACGGGTTCGGGCGGTTTCTTGATCGCCACACGTCTGCTTATGTCTTCCAGACGCGGCCCGCACCTCGCCTAGCGTTCATCAATAACGCGACAGCGCAAGGCATGTGTTCGAAGACACTAGCACAGCTCTATTGCGCGCAAAAGCGTCACACTCGCCGCTCCTGGCAAGCACGCTGAGCGGCGCATCGTTGGCCGTAGCGAGCGCACGGCTGCCAAAACTCCTACCGGCGCCTCATCCTCCCGCTTGGCAGGCGCACTCCACAGCACCGCCTCGCAGGATATGGAAGAGTTCGGCTCACGCCTGTAATCGTTACTGCGGTCGACCGTGTGATCCGCGTTACAGAACTGCGCGTCACTCAAGCCGACCTGGACGCGTTGACAGACAAGTAGCTTGCGGAAGGCATTACTTCGCTCACCGGCCGTTTTCGCACGCTGCAACAGACCAAGAACGCGGTGCCGTCAGGGTTCAGATGACTTGACGCGTGCCTAGTGTTCGGAGCCCAGGGCCAGAGGAGAATCCCGAGCGCAATATGTGAGAATCTTAAGGTAAGGAGCTTGTGTTAAGAAATGGTATTCTCGTCAGGACGACGCTTCACGCAGGGCCACGGACTGGCAACGACAGAAATGATCTGAAGCGCGATGACCACGTGCAGCTGATTGCGACTTACGCGGCAGAACGGTGGCGTGGCGGCTCCTCTCTCTCTTGCCACGACTCTGCCGCGAATAAAACGAATGAAATAGTGACAGCACTTGATGCAACGCTATCAAAACCGCATTTGACGCGCACTGCGGGCCCGGACAGGGCTTTTGCGGAGACGTCGCACTTGCTACGCTGGTTGAACGAGCGCTTGCAGCACGTCCGGCTGCGTCTCTTGGACCCGCTCGAAGGTGAACCGTCGATTGGAAACCTGTCGGTCCAAACCTCGGCTCGAGGCACCCGAGGATTGGAAATACATCATTGCGTGCAGCGGACCGCCACCCCATTTGTTGTGCTCCCGAAAGTTGCGATCAATGACGGGAGAGAGCACACGGATGCATTATCATCCCGTGCATCTTTTTTTCACGCACGCAAGTGTGCAATCGGGCCCAAAGCTTTGCTCTCGCTCTCGTTCTCGTTTACGCTCCTGCTCCCGCTTTCTTTCGCAATCATGTTCACGACGCAGGTCTCGGTCACAATCTCGCTCACCCAAACGTTCCGGAAGCCGACGGTTGTCACGTCTCGCCCACGTTCCCGAGACCAACATCAGCCCAGTACCCGCTCCAACACCCAATTGGCTGCCGCACACCCTTTGTCCCAGCAACAATCCCGGTCCCGGTCCCGGTCGCGGTCGCGGTCTCTGTCTTTGTCTCGTCCACGCTCTCGGAAACGTGGTAAACGCACGTTTGCAACCGTCAAGACTCGCCCCAAGAATGCTACCCCTCCTCGCGCTCCTCGGACAAAAAAGCCATCACACAAAACTTGCTTCGAGTAATAACACGGAATACTATAAGCCGCTTTGGCGGGCTTGATCTCGACGCTCCTCACGGACTCGACCAGTTCCGCGCCGTGCTCAACAGTGTTGTTGAGTGCGCTGGCCTGAGATCCTCGCACGTGCCGCCTTTCTGTGCCGCCCCTTCTTGCCGCGGCATGCATATCATGCGCTGGCAATCTTTTTGGACGATAGCATGCCGGACGAGACCGCATGGAATGCCATCACCACAGCCCTTGATCCGACCCAGCGCTCGACTCAGGTCGTGGAGTGGATCAACTTTGGCTGAGCGCCGGGCGAGTCGCTGCGCGATTTTGCGCGTCGTTTTTTCCGATGCCTCGCCCGCGTTCGCGCTGCTGAGTGGTTCGACACGCGGATCGCCGTCCGCTTCTCGTTCATTGACAAGGCGCTCAGGGTGGAAGTGGGTTATTTCACTCTTGGCGGCATTCAAGATATCGCTGCACAAGGAAGCTCTCTCAACCGTCTCATTGCCGCTATCCAGGATGTAGAGGCTCGGCCGCCGTTTACACCCTGTGCCTTCTACAAGTGCCTCGAACGAGTTCCCAGCGGCGGAGTTGCACCTCACGAGTTCGTAATTTGCTTGCGGGCGCGCAACTCGCGTCAGATCACCAATATCGTCAGCCAAGGGCTCCGCGGTGCGCGGATTGTGCTCAGAGACGGCGATCGTGACTCAGCTACGAGTGACATCTCCGAGGCACAGATCTGCTTGGTCATTGAGCGGCTTCGCGCGGTCGAGCACTCCAACGCCGCGGTACCAGCTGCAGCCGTGTACCTCGAGGCATGTCTCGGACTCGACCGTACGACGCTGCGGACTTGTTGGAGGATGATTTGTGACGCAATGAATATCATTTGAACTGAGACCACCATGGTTGGTGCGAATGGGGAGACTGGAGAGGCGAGCCATGTACTGCAAAGATGAGGAACATGGCTGCGTAATAGTTGTTCTTGGAGATGATCGAGAGGACGTTGTGCAGGAACGCGTCGCCGCCGCCGTGGGCCTCCCGCGCGACGCCAACGGGCATGAACTCGCCAGCACTCTCGTCAATCCAGTTTGCCCACTCTTCTATCATAGCGGTTTCACCGCGTCGACGCATCCAGATAGCTCATTTATTGCTGAGTGTTTTTGGTGAGACGTGTTGCGCCACCCGCGTGACGTCACCTGGTCCTCGAGGCGGAGTTCGTTTGCGTTCCGACGAAGTTCGCTTTGCGAGTGCTAGGCTCCCCTCGCCATCGTCAGTATCACCCACCATGAATGAAACCAATGAAAAAAACTTAGCGCAACGGAACCGCCGCGCCGGTCTTGCTGCCCTCCCCGTCGAGACTCTCACGCAGGTTTTCCAGCTTGCCCAGCCGCAGGCTGCCATCTGCTTTGCAACGCGGGAGTTCTACACCGTGGCGAACAATGCTCCTGTGAAGCGTGATTGGATTATTCAGCTCCTCAAACTTGGCGTTTCGGACGAGTTGCACGAGGGCTATCCTGGCTATGACGAATGTTTCGCCTCAGACAGCGGCACGCTTCTCCAGTACTGCCGCCCAGCGGAAGCACCAATTCGAGTCACGCCCAGCGACCATGATTACGAACACGTCGTGTCGCTCTTTTTTACGATGTTTGGCCACATTCTTCCAATGGCGTCCTCGTTTCTCCGCGATTCGACCACTGGATTGGACAGTTTGTCCCAGGAAATTGACGAGTCGGTTAACGAGTTCGAGCCCGAGCGGCCTTGTGCGGACGAGCCCGTTCCTTCTCTCTTCCAACTCCTTGCTGTCGCCGTAGGTCGACTTGATGTGCCATCGGCTGCTCGACTTCTCAATGCAGCAGCACAATCGGCGCCTCGAATCCTATTCCAGATCCGCCTGCCGCTGCGCTCCTGGGCCATTCTCTCGGAAGTTTCGCACAACCGGCTTTTCAATCGCGGCTCGCACTGGGTCAGCACCATCACGGAAGACGAGGTCAACTGTAACCTTGTGCAGTTCTTGGGCGTGCTCTCGGTATTTTTGTGGAATTTACCCCTACTCCAAGTGCTCCTCGGGCTCCCGGTGGTCGGGCTCAGCAAGAAGTGGCTTACAAAGCTTTTCAAGGATGACCATCTCTCCTCGACACTCCTGTACAGCATCCAACGAACTGATTTCGAGGCTCACCTTCCGTGCGACATTGCGCTGATGCTCCAGTAGCGATGTTGAGCACCCGGCGGCGCATTCTCACGAGCGGCATTCTCACGAATGTGGCGCACCGCAGTTCCCGTTCCGAGCAAGCGAGCCCGTTCATGGCCTGTCGAGGAACTCCACTACATATACACTCCCCACGAGCTATGAACCTGCGGGACTTGTTGCAATAAGTTGCCCAGGGCATCCGCAAGCGGCTGAGCTCGTTTGAGCCGGATTCTCGCGGAGGATGGTGGCAGCGAGCATCGCCCACGTCGCCTTCAGCGTCAGCTCTTGATATCAGCGCCTGGAACGATCAACATGGCCCTGAACATCATGATCAGAGACGATCAACAGCGTCAACCAACTTGAGGGTGACCTAGACCATGAAAACTACCAACAGTTCAAGCACGCGCGCGTCGCCTTTCAACCTTCACTCAGCTGGAGTCCTGACGCTCTAAAACGAAGCATAAATCAAATGATAGCACTGCTGATGCGCGCGTCATTGAAGTTGCGCGAGCACCCTCGCGAAACGGCTCGTCCGCAGTGGAGCTGTTCGTCAAGTCCTTGACTCGTATGAAAAAAATTCAGCGGGTATTCAAGCGTCTCCCGAATGTGTTGCAGCAAGTCTCATTGAGTAACAAGTCGAGGTGTATGTATGCAGAGCGACGTGGAGACGAAGGTGGGGCTGGCCTTCGGGTTGAGCTCGCTTGCTTGGAACGGGAACTGTGGTGCGCCACATTCGTGAGAATGCCGCTCGTGAGAATGCGCCGCTGGGTGCTCAACATCGCTAGTGGCTCTTCCGTGAATCTTGGGCATTTGAGCGCCGGGTCTTCAACGGGGTGCACCTTATCTCATTCCTCGATGAGTACCCGACTGTTCTTGCTAAGCTCGCGGAACTCAAGCCCCAGCTTGTGACTAGCTCAATCGACAGCACCTCGCGCTTCACCGTTTTCGTCGAACTCGAAAACCAGGAGTTTGACCTGGACAAGGATGGCCTCGAAATCTTGCATCGACTGAATCTCATAAATGAGGACGCTTGGCCATGCGTTCTTGGGCTTGCGTTGTCCGAGGACCAAGGCGGGCCGACGGGTCCTTTCGCTACCCTCGCCGCGCGACTTGTCGGTGATGGTTTTGAAATTGCCGTAGCAAAGGGTATGTTAACGCGCTGGACCAAAGCAAGTGTACAGTGGAAACTCACCAGTAATAACCCGATACCTAACAGCTTTCAGGCTTTCGCTCGAGCTCAATCTGCTTCAGCTGGCGCCTCAACATGTGCTGGCTTTTGCCCGACTTCATTGTCCGAGCAACATGCTTAGTATCAGCCACGCGTTCGCTTCAGTCCTGCATCGCGAGTTCAAGTCGCCGCGCTCAAATATTTTACGTCACGAACAATTTCCAGCACCCAGCAAGATCATGGAGGCTGTCTTCTCGAGCGAGCTTCAGGCCGATCTCTTCGACGTCTTTCTCCTTGCCAACGCAACCGTTCTCCAGCTTTCGGCCTCAAACTGTGCTGCACTTGCATGGGTTCCTGTTGCCGTCCTGCAGGACCGCTCAATCCGGGACTCTGCGATCGCGCTGATGAGCGAGTCTAACAGCATTGTTTCATTTCTTGGCGCTATGATTTGCGCGCAAATGTCCAACCTGGTTGGTCACCACAGCTTCCCGCTTGCTATTCCGCCCGCGACCTCTTGTGGCGAATGCCAGCTTGCAGGTCAACGTGTCTGGCTCGACACTGTGCGCGAGCTCTTGGCGTTGAAGCCCGATGCACTTCAGCGACTTCCGAGGATGCTTATTCGATGCTGGTCAATTTTCTCAAATCAATGGGGCGCCTCACCAAACAGCGTCCGGTGCGCGCGCACCCAAATCAAGACAACTTCAGCGCATGCAAATTTGCATGCGACTCGCTGCGCCAACCGTATTACGATCTAATGCAGCTTCTGATTCGCACCGACTTTGCGGTTCTGCTTGACAAATTGAACGAGCCATCCGCTTCCGATGCACCAGACATTTTGATCCCCGTTTCCTTTTGGCGCGCAGTTCCCTCTGGCGCGCTCGATGGCGTCAAAGACGCGCACTGGGTCGCGCAGGCCGTAGTGTTGGCGATGCGCGACCGCACCACGAGTCGCGCGACCATTGACGAGATCCGCCGCGTTGCGCCCAACACGGTCGCATCGCGCGAGTACGCGGACGCCATGGTCGCGATCCACCACAACTGCTAAGAAGCGGTTGAAACGCTCCCGCTTTCTTTATTTCTACATTTCTTTGTTTAATATAATTCAGTTTCTCACATCTCTTGTTCGTGTTGACCAACTGGCATATCCAACCTGCGAACACTGAGCCGCCTGGCAATGGATTTGCTCGGTACTAAGCTCGAACCAAAACGCCTGCGAAGCTTAGATCGCAGCATTTTTCTTTCTTAGTCGCACCGTGAGGCGGGAGTGTGAGCGAGCGCGAGGGAGGGCGGCCACGCCCAGCCGCGGTGCGCCAGTTCAGCGGGATGCGAGTCTCGTTGGGGATTAGTCAAGTTACGCACTCGGCGAATCGCTCAAGAAGAGCGGCCTCGGGCGAATTTTGGTGTGCGAGCATGACGCGAGACGCGTTGCGCCACTCGCGTGATCGCATGTTCGTTGTACCAAGCGATCCGTTCACTATAGCGCGTTGGTCGTCGCGGCCCATCACAACAGTTGGCCATTCAGCGACGTTTCCGCGACTCATTTAATCTACGAGTGGTGCGAGAGCTGGCGCGCCGCTCCTCGACGCCGCGATGTCTGCCTGCGCCACCGGCCTGTCAGACCTTTCAGGACGCGTTGCGCCACACTTGTGGTCAGGACCTTTCGTGGAGGCTTAACTAAGATATGTATTCGTATGAAGAGCAGGCGTACTGCCTGGATCGATGATCGGATAGCAAGTGAACTGTTGGCCAGGTGAATGAATGAATGAGACGGTAAGCGAACTCGCCAAAGGTTTTCAAATCACCAAACAAGCCGCATTTTTCAGACTACTCCAACATTGCGCGGAGCGCAGGAAGCGCGGCTTTGGCCGAGTACATGTTAATGTCCGAAATGAAGCCTGCGACTGGAGAGACTGCGGAGCTTCCAACTGCTGCCGACATCGGTGCAAGTGCGGAGGCTGAAGACTGGGCCGGGGTCTGCGCGGTGGTGAAAGCGGAGTCCGGCTGGGTTGCGGGATCGTTGGGCCCGGTCGTGGATTGGATCGGGTTTGAGTGAAGTTTGGGGTGACCTTCAACAAATTTCAGCGCTTCGGTCAGGTGCGGGGCCTTCAAGAAATACTCGAGCGGGCAGCTGTTGAACGTGCGGCCATCCTCCCACGTGAACTCCATGAGCCAGTCCAAGATGGATATGACGTGGCGAGCGGACACATGCTTCAAAATCTTGAGCTCGATGAGCGCAAGCGTGACAAGCATGTGGCAGCGGAGAACTACGGCGAGGTACTGCCGGTCGTGGGCAAGCGGAGTTGTGGTCGCCACCCAAAAGGCAGGCGCGTCCCAACGGCTCAGCGCGGACAAGCTGAGATATACGGTGAAACGAGCCGGGTTATCGAAATTGGGTTCGGGGCGCAGCATCCCTTCCCAGAGTAAATTGATCGACCTGACAGTCGCGCGAGCCCAGGTGAAGAGCGGTAGAGTGATGTAAAGCAGTCCGCTTGCATGATCAGTAACGTGTTTGATCGCGAACTCGAGACTGATCACGTCGCAGTGGCAGGCGACATGGACGAGAAGTTGAATGATCGAGACGGCCGGGAACTTGGTGAAAAGCGGTACGCGATTGGTAGTTGCTGCGGTACGGAGCTGATGGTCAAACACAGCCTGGGCCTGCTTAATACGTGTCTTGGTCGGCGGAGCATCGAGCGTTCGAAACAAGGCAGGAACCGAGTCAAGCAAACAATGCAAGGCTACCAGCATGAGGGGCGGGCCCACTGTCGACTCCAACGGGCACATGGACTTGTAATGACCGCCACCGGGGACATTTAAGGGTGTGCGGCGGTCGAGACAGCACTGCTCGAGGAATGCAATGAGGTTCGAGCGCATGCTCAGCTTCCAGTAATCTTCATACGCGCGAAGGCAGTCCGCAGACGTGTTGATGGTGCAGAAGGTATTGATCCAAGCAAGCTTGACGCGCTTCGAATCGTTTGACTCAAATAGCTCGCGAGAAGCCGCGGCGACAGCCGAGCGAGGCGTCGCAAGGACGACGACGCTGGTGATCAGTTTGGAAGGAAGCGCGAGAAGGTCGAGCTTCGACTCGACCTGGGCAAGGCCGGCGTGTTGCGGCAAGTTGCATGAGCTTAACATTGTATTTGGGTGGAGCGAACGATGTTGTGTGATCGAGCGAAGGAGAGCGAGGAACGGGGGCGCAAGCGTGAGAACCGCGATCGCATGCCGACGACCTGTCAAACCTTTCAACACGCGTTGCGCCACACTTCGTCCCGGCTGTCGTAGTTAACTTTCCTCTGCTCGGCTCACGCAAATAAATTCAAATTATTTCTGTGTTAGGCAGGGACATCATTGCAACACTACAAAACAGAAGGATACCTCAGCCTATTTGGGCTTGTCGCGATCCCCTGGAAGCAAATCCTGTTGAAATGAGCTGTCGGCCCCCGAGCTCGAGCTCCCGACCGTGGCAGAGCTTGAAGCGTTTGCGGAACCCGAAGCGAGAGCTAGAGCGGAGATGCAAGCAGAAATTGCCGTGGCAGCAAGACTTGCGGCACGCACGCTCCGTTGCCGCGTTACGTAACGCTTCTGAGGGGGATTGCGATGTTGAACATATGATTGAAAATATGGTCCAAATAGGTAGTGCTCGAGCGGTCTACCATCGACCAAGCGGCCGTCCTTCCATGCATGCTCGAGTAGCCAATCCATGATAAAATTGAAAATGTCTGGGTGTGGTTGGGCAGCGGGGAGATGGCGTAGGGCTGGTACGATGAACGTGTCGTCGCTAAGGAGCGTAATGAGTGCCGCCCGGTCGAATGCATGGGGCCCCTCGGCAACCAAGTTGAAAGTACCCGCGTCCCAGCCTCTCAGCGCTGCAAGACCGAGATACGCAGTGAAGGAAAGCGACACGTCGAACATGGAATTTTGACGCGCTAAAACCTCCCACAAAGCATTGCAGGACCCGACAGTCAATCGGGCCCACGCAAGGAGCGGGAGAGTCACGCTGAACGCGACTTTGGCGCGATCGGCAGTCTGGGCGAGAAGTGCGCTCGCACCCGTGCAGTCGCCACGACTAGCGAGGTTGACAATGAGCTGGATGACCGAGAACAGAGGGGAAGCGGTGAAGAGCTGCATGCGAGGGCCGATCGCGGTAATCTGGCGGTCCAAAAACTTTTGGGCTTGTTCGACCCGCTCCTGCGGCACGAGACGTTCGTGGGAACGGAAGACCGCCTGGATACAGTCAAAGAGACAGTCCGATGCTGCGACAATGAGCGGCCTCGGAACGGGCTGAGCGCGACGCATTGGTCCGTATGGGGAAAGATTTTGCAAGGAACCGGAAGACGCCCGAATCAACTTCTACTCGAGGTAGGCAACAAGATTGGTGCGCAAGGTCAACTTGAAGTTCTTTCGATACAAGTCAACGACCTGCGGAGGTGTGTCGATTGAGCAGAGAGCGTTGATCCAGATTCGCTTGAGGCGCTTCGAGCCGGAGAGTTCATCAGAAAGCTCGCGGCTGGCCGTAAGAACGCGGTGGTGGGGAAACGCGAGGGCGACGACATTGACCAGCAGATCAGACAGAAGCGCGACAAGGCCGACCGGCGAGTCCGTTTGAGCGACGCCAGCGCGTTGCGGCGAGTTGCATGAGCTGAACATTGATGTGGTGTGAGGGGGCTCGAGGGTGAGGAGAGCAGGCAAGACGGGTCGGCGCTCGTCGTGTGAACGGCGCGTCGAAACGCGTCGCCCTTCACACCGCCTTCACCCTACCGTTTCGCTGCCAGTTCGTTCTCAAGCACTACGAGTGTATTCCATCCTCACCATACCATACCTCCTACTTGCGCCCGCCACCGCGCTCGCGGATCCCCGCCACAACCTGGGACCCGGCGTGCACGTTATAGAACGCGAGCGACATCTGGTTCTTGGCAACATTCGGCCGCCCAGCCTCGCCGCTCGCACCCGGCGTCGCCACAATCGTCAGCTTGAGCTTACCGATAGTGAGGTCGGGGACCGACGCCTGGAGCTGGCTGAGGACCGCGGCCTTGACGTCCTCGACGGACATGGCGAGGGACGGCGCGGTGACGGCGACCGACGGCGCCGCGGCCGTCGGGAACTTGTCGTTGGGGATCTCGACCGTGAGCGGGACCGCGCCCGGGTGCCGCACGAGCCACGCGGCTTCGGGGACGAGCGCGTCCTCGAGCTTCTGGCGCTTCGCGTCATTGGGCGCATGGATGTCCGTGTCGGAGGCAAGCCGCGTGTTGCGTGGGGGCGGGGGCGGCTGGGCGCCGCGCGGCGGCGGCGGGGGCGCGGTGCGGCCCGAAGTCGGCGGTGGGGGTGCGCGCATGCCCGAGGGCGCCATGGGCGGCTGGCGCGACGACGCAGCCGGCGCGGACGGGGGCGGGGGCGGGACGCCGCGCGGGATCGAGCCGGGGAGCGTGGGCCGGGCGGGGAGCATGGCGTTGCGGTCCTCGGGCGTCTCGACGAGTCCCTTGGACCGGTGAATGGCGGCGATCTGGTCCTCGAGGGGCACCACCTCCTTGACCTTCATCGTGGTGGTCGCGATCGACGCCGTGTGTCCGTCCCAGGTAACGCGCTGCTCGGCGAGCTTGCGCTGGCGGCGCGCGTCCTCCTCGAGCTTGCGCTTGCGGTCGACCTCGTCGCCGCCAAAGATATCGGGGCGGTTCTCGGCGAGCGACTTGAGCGTGCTGACAAAGTGGTCGCCGGTCGTGACGAGGTTGGTCTCGCGGCGCGACGCCGCGTGCGCCTCGCGCTGCTCGCGCCACTTCGGGTCCAGCAGCTCGATGCGGATGTGCTCCTCCATCTGCGAGTCCGGGATCGCCAGACCACACCGCTCGCAGATCGTCGTCGGCTCGTTGGTCGCCGTCTTGCGCGGGACAACGGCCGACTTGATCTTCATCGGGCCGACCGACGGACCCACGGGCGCGGGCGCAGCGGCGGGAGTGCGCGCGGCGGAGGCGGGCTTGGCGGCGACGTCCAGGTCCATGTCCATGTCCTGCTCGTCCTCGTCGTTGGCGCGGGGCGGCGCCGGCGCGCTGGTCGCAGCACCCGCGGGAACCGGCGCGCCACGGACGGGCGAGAGCGGGGCGGGGCGGTTGGCGGCTCCGGGCCGGGGCGGGAGCGACGGGATGGGCTCCTTGGTGGGCGCCGGTGCGTGCGACACGGGCCCGGTGGTCGAAAGCCCGTAGCGGGCCTTCTTGACCTGGTTCGCCTCGTGCTGGAGCGCGAGGATCGTCGTCTGCGCGGGGAGGTTGGCGTCGAGGTCGAGGTCCGTGAACTCGAGTGCCTGGACAACCACGAAATCGTTCCAGTCGATGGACGCGTAGGCGGTGCGCTCGACCTCTTTCGCCTTGGCCTCCTTGCGGTGCTGCTTCTCCTCCCAGTGCGCGTACCGGGCGCGCTGCTGGACGCGGCGCAGGATCGGGTGCGGGTTGCCCTCGTTCTCGCGGACCGACGCGAGCAGCTGCGGGCTCGGCGTGATCAGCTTCACGTACTGCTCGACCAGCGCGGTGAAGAGCGGAAACAGCGGGTGCGCCGGCTTGAGGAAGTCGAACAGCGGGTTGCGCAGCTCGCGCGACGTCAGCTCCAACAGGAACGCGCGGCCGTTGCGCGCGACGAACTGCGCCGTCAGCTTGATCACGTCGCTACATGTGGTGGCGAAGGGGTTAGTGCACGGGTTGGAAACGCCCACGAGGGATGTAGCGTACAGGTCCTGCGCGTTCATGGGCGGGAGGTCGAGCATGAACTCGAGCGCCGGCGGGGCCGGCGGCGGCTTGTTCTTGGCCTCGGCCGCCTTGCGCTACAGAACGGAAGCGAACGTGAGGATCGGATGCGGCCCAGCCGTCTCACCGACAGGCGCGTACCTTGGCCTCGCTGGCCTTGGCCTCCTCGGCGTTCTGCTCGTCGGCCGCCTGCTGCGCTGCGGGCGCGCCGCCGTTCAGCGTCGCTACAGCGAACCCACCGTCAGCCCACCACTCACCCACCCAATCAACCAGAAAACGCACCTCGCCCAGCCTGGAACTCGACGAGCATCCACTGGTAGTACGCGTGGTACGGGTCGTTGGGGTTGAGGAAGTAGAACCGGGGGTCGGCCTGTTCCTTTTCGCGGATCTTGCCCTCGAAGTGCGGCCCGTTGCGCGCGACGAAGTTGGCCGTCTTGTCGACGATGGTGCGGATGTCGCGCGGCGGCATGATCACCGAGTCGGGCACCGGCGCCTGCTCCTGCGGGAGGTCGCCGTTCGCGGCGGCCGAGGCGGCGCCGGGGCGCGCGTCGGTAGCGTCGTGCGTGTCGACCATGGTAGGTTTAGAGGTTGTTGCGCCAAGTGGCGGCGTGATGCATCAAGTCTGCTCGCGGGGGAGCGACGGTCGCGGAGTGGGGAAGCGGGTCGACGACGCGCGCGGCCGCTTTCTGAACAGCTCACCTCCCGCACGTGTGCCATCGCGATGCCTCGCGAACGCACCCGCCGCCGTGAAGAATACATGCTAACGAAGGAGATATATATCTAGTAGATCAAGAGGCTACATCATCATGGGTTTTCCCATGCCCATGGGGAACACCTTGTCCATATCGCGCTTGGCCTTCATGTCGCGGTACAGCTGGATCATGCGCAACCGCTCGCCGTCCATCTGCCGCTGCTCGGCGAGCGACCGCCCGCCCTTGCGCACCGCGTTCTGCGCCACCTCGTCGGCGAGGATCTACGACACGAGCGCCTCGCATCAGTACCTCCGCCCACCCACCCACCAACACCTCCACCGTGAACGTACCCGCTGCAGCTTGGCCTTCTGCATCTTCTTGCTGACCTTGAGCGTGGGCGGCGCCTGCGCGACATCGCCGAACCGCACCTTGTCCTCGAGCTCGTCAAAGTCGGCGACCCGCGGCTTCTTGGCCGGCCGCTTGAGCGTCTGCCCGCCGTGCATTGCGCCGTCGTCGTCCGAGTCGCTGTCGCTGTCGTCGACGAGGCTGGGGCCCTTGCCGCGCGCGTCGGCGAGTTCACGGCTACGGATCGCGTGGGCGGGTGAGTGAGCTGAGCGGGGACTCAAGTTGGGAAGGGCGAAACGTACCGCATACGGCGCTTGGCACTCGCCGAGAGCTTGGGCTCCTCGGCCGCGGCGGCGGCGGCAGCAGCCTCGTCCTTCTTGGTGGTGGGCGTCTTCTTGGCCTCGGGCTTTTTGCTGGGCGCCGCGTCAGCGGCCTTACCGCCCTTGTTCTTGCCCTTACCCTTCTTCTCCTCCTCGACTGGTGGCGGGCGCGCGTTCGGATGCGGGAGCGACTCGCCGCGGGGGACTAGACGCGCGGAGGGGTGAGCAATGCAGGTCGCGCGATAGCGACTCGTTCCAGTGCGTACTCTTGGCGGGCTTGCTGCCACCAGCGTTCGGCGCCTTCTGCTTCTTCGCAGCAGCGGGAGTGGCGGGGCCCTTACCGCCCTTGCCCGCCTCAGCGTTCGCGCCCTTCGACTGCTGCTTCTTGGCGGAGCGCTTAGCCATGACCTCCTCGGTAGCGCGCATCAGGAACTTGAACTTGGCGGGCACATCCTGGCTGACCTTGATCTTGTTGGGGTCCTGGTCCTTCCTACGCGCAAGGGCCAGCCGGCGGGCCGGCATCAGCGATGCAATTCTCGCGCGCGCGGGCTGATGGTGTTTGCATACTGGGTGCGGGGAACGCTCTTGCGCGGTTTCGTCATGGTCGTTGCATGTACTGGGGGGTTCGATCCATTCAACGGGGAGGCATCAGGAGGGGAGGGAGCAGGCGGATCGGCTCAGCGGCGAGGCGCGAGACAGTTTCGCGTCACATGACCGCGTTGCCAGGCGCGTCCAGCGACCGGCCGACGCGTTCCTCCTGCCCGCTCGCCCTGATCTGGCTGTAGCTACACAAAACTGACTTGTATTCACTCTGAGGACACGGCCACACTCTCCTCGCCGACCTCGCCCACATACACCCTGAGCGGCTCCGCGCTCACCACACTGACGTTGAAACACCGCGCGGTGCTGTCGTGGTACACGAGCGTGACGCGGTACGCGACCGAGTGTTCGGGCGCGCCGGTGCCGAGGGGGTCGACGATGGGTCGGCGGACCGCGAACGCGCCAACGACGGGGGACATGATGCGGTCCGAGTCGGACTCGAGCGGGAGCCACTGTACGTCGCGCAGGGAGTACTTGAGGGCAGGGACGGGGTCGCGCGGGGCGGTGGTCGTAGTGGGTGGTGGTGGTGGGGGAGGGGAGACGGGTGGGGCGAGGAGGAGGTCGGCGGCGGCGAGAGCCAGCGGCACCGCCTCGCCGTCGTCCGCGACCGGCTCAGCCTTGGTCCGGACCGACAAGTGCACAATGACCGCGACCCCGAGCTGGTTGACGGCGACCGCGACGGGCAGCCCGTGGAGCGGGAGCAGCATGCACAGGCGCTGGAACTGGATGAGCCAGAAGAGCGCGGGGCGGCGCGGGACGCGGAGGTCCGCCTGCGCGGTGCAGCGGAGGACGGGCGTGCGTTTGCTTTCGGCGGACGCTGCAGGTGCGGGATCGAGGCGCGGGGCCTCAAACAGGCACGCGGCGTTGCGCGTGGTGCACAGGACCTGCTCGGCGGGCGCGCGGCCGGCGGGGCCGGTGGTGGCACGGAGCGCGTCGTCATCGGCGGCGGGGTGGGTGAACTCGAACGACGAGGGCGGGATGAATTCGACCTGCCATCCCCTACACAGTCGCGCGTGTCAGCGGTACCCCGCGCAAACCCATTACGCGCCAAGCGTACCAGTCATCGAGCGTGTTCCACCCGATACACTCCCCCGTGGCGAGATCCCAGAGCCGGCACGACGAGTCGATCGAGACGGACGCGAGTATGCAGCCGCTCGCGCTGATCGCGACGGCGGGGATGTTGTTCGAGTGGGCCGCAATGTGCCGCTGCGCGAGCGGGACGCCCGTGTCCGGGTCACGCCCGAGCGCGGGGTTCGCCGCCTGCGCGTCGGGCGGGCGCAGGTCGAAGACGGTCACGGTGTGCGCGTTGCACGACACGGCGACGAGGTGCAGGTCTTGGTGGATGGCGATGCCCCACGCCGAGTCCTCGACGCGGAACATGCGCGGAGGTAGGGCGAGGTTGGACACGGGCCACACGGCGACGCTACACGGGCGACCGCAGGGTCAGGTTGGCCCGCAACGTGGCACGTCGCGCGGGAGCGGACGTACCGTCCGAGATCGTCGGCGGAAACAAGCACCTCGTCCTCGCCGAGAAACCCGCACTTGATCTGGTTAACCCCGGCATCTTCATCCGCCTCGCCGGGCTCGAGCGAGAGGCGCAGGACGTGGAACGGCTTCTTGGTCGCGCACGCGAGCGTGACGGGGTTCAGGTGGTAGCACCGGATCTCGGAGCCGACCGCGAGGAAGACGATGTGCGGCGCGTGCGCCGTCGCGGCGACCAGGTTCCTGACCATCCAGGGGAGGGTGAGCGGGTGGTTGGTGCATAGCGTGACATGGTTGCATGAGAGAGTTACATTTTCCATGGCCGGACGTCACTCGCCGTGTAAGGCTCGACGAACTGCACGTTGTCGAGCCGCTCGACGAGGTGCAGGAGGGGCGCCATGGCGGGTTTCCGCTGCAAGCGACAGCGAGAGCGCGCGCGAGGTCGACGGCGGCGAGGTGGCTCGAAGCATCACGTGGGCCGATCCGAGACGTGCGAGACGCGCTGCGAGACGCGTCGCTGCCCGACAACACCATCACGGCCACGATCACGACGACGTTGCTGGTCATCCGCGCTCAGGTTTCAGACTTTCATGAGGGCGGCCTCGACCGATTGTTCGCGGCGACGGCGACGGCGATGGCGTCTTCCGCCTCGACGGTGACGCGCACGACTCACCGCCCTCAAGTCGCGTCGCGTCCTTGGCGCTGAATTCGGTTCCTCCCCTCACCCTCACATCCTGCAACTTGACATCACGCACCAAGGCCGAGCGCAAACCGGTTCCCGGCGAGAAAAGGACGTCGCCGGCTCGACCCGCGGAGAAATTACCGCGCGCGAGGGACCCGCATGACCCGCGGGCGCGATCACACGGCCATCAAGGGACCGGATTCGGCGACGCGCGCACGCGCCGATTAATCGCAGCGGGCGCGGCTGCTCAGTCAGCTTCGTGGAGGCCGTCGTCACCATGAACGACGACGTTGTTGTCGACGACGACGTGGTGGTGGTGAAGGCCAGATCAAGAGCTCAACGCGTCACGGTGATGAACGAGAGAGGACACCCGCTCAGCGGATTGCGGGCCAAGCGAGCGCTCTGCCTGGCGAGTGCTCTCGCGGCGGGGTCCGGGCGGGAGCGGAGCACAGCGAACAACCCAACGCGCGGGCGAGGAGCCGTGCTCAGGGGTCGCCGCTGGCCGCTCGTGGGCCCTGCTGGCTGGGTCCTCGCTCGAGCTCGATGACTTCATCAAGGCTCAAGGGTCAGTCCCACAAGCAAGCTGTGCGCAAGGCTGAGCGAGCACGCGCCCCCGCAAAGGTCGCGTCTTGTGCTCCCTCCCGGTCGGTGCAGATCCGCGGAACAACTGCCGCGCTCCGCCGGCCCCAAAACGCTGCTGCCCCCTTGCTCCCTCTCCTCTCTCTCTCTTCTCCTTATCCTCGCTCGCACTGCTTGCAACGCCTCACTCTGCGGTTCCTCGACCGCGATCTCCTGGGGCAAGTACCCGCATCGGTACGCGATTAGCTTCGGGCGCCGCCGCGACCGCTCGTCCCTCGCGTTCCCATCGCAAGCCTTGCTTCCCCGCAGCTGCAGACGAGCTGCCGCGGTTGCAACGCTTCCCACATCAGCGCAACCGGCGTGAAACCGTCGCTGACCCCCTTGTCCATGATCGCCGCGTAGTCCCACGCGAACCCTGCGTCGCCATCGTGGTCAACGGCCAACGACTTTCAACATCGACGACCGGTACGCTCCCTCATCCTCATCGCTGTTCCCTTTCGCTCGAACGCGCTCCCTTCCTCGTCCACTTCCGGCCTCGTCCACCGCGCACGCGCACGCGCGCAGCGGAGGAAATCGAGTCAGTCACGTCGTCGCGGACACATGACGCGGGCCGCTGGCCACCGCCGGCGATTCTTGCGTGCGCGCGCGCGTGCACGCGCTCGACCTCGAAGCTCCGCAGTCCCGTCGGCCCCGCTCGCACGGGGTGGGCTTGGCCACGACTACCAACGCGTGCGTGCGCGCGCGCTCGTCGTGTCATGTCGTGATGCGTCGCTGATCCGACCAACCCGACGTTCATTTCGTCGGGCGGAGCGAGGCGGCGCGGCGCGCGGACGAACCCGTTTCGGATCCATCGGCCCGCCACTCGTCGTCGATCGCCTCGCCTCCGTCGCCGACGCTGCATGAAGCTTGCGCGCGGTCGCGATCCGATCGCGCCGACCTTCATGCGTCCGCGTCGGCGTCCGCGGCACGTTCATCGCGACGGCCGCGGCGGCGGCGCGGCAGCTGCAGCAGGCGGCATGACCATGCGCGTGCGCGTGCAAACCCGCGGCGGCGAACCAATCGCCGCGGGGCGAAACAAATCGGGCACGAGCGCGGATTCGGTTCGTTCGCTGTTCGGCGTGCGCGCGCGCAAGCGAGCTGCATGAGCTGCGTGCGGACACCGGCCCCTTCTTCATCCTCGTCCCCTCCCCCGAACAACGGACCCGCGCGACATGATGCACACGACTCACACACCGCCACGCGCCGCGTCATGCGACCCGGATTCGCGCCTCACAGCGTTCGCACGCGTGCGCGCACACTCCTCCGTGTAGCCGGCCGATCGCCGCGTGAGAATCCCTCCCTGCTGCCCTGCTCGTCCTCGTCGCCATGGCGGCCTCGTCGCGGTCGTCCCTTCCAGCGTGGCCCGCGTCGACTGCCGACGCTCCCGCTCCTCCCTCTCTCGCGTCCGCGTTCGTCCTCCCGCCCTCCTCCGCCTCCTCGTTCGGGCAGCCCGCTCCTCATTACCCGGCGTGGGACCCGCTCGCCGCCGCCCAGTTCGCCGCCGCCACCACCGCACCTCATCAAGACGGCGGCGACCCCGGGCCCGACCCGCTGCAGCAGCTGCGCGACGACCTCGACGTCAACGCCTTCCTCGACCTCGTCCCTTCCTCCTCTCCCATGAATCCACACCCCTACTACGCGCAACCCTCCGCCACCGCCGCGCCTATGTATCACCACGCACCGCAGCACCTCGCGGCAGCGGAACCCACGCCCGCGCCCGCGAACCGCGCGCGCCGCCCATCGCTGCCGTCGATCCAGCACCTCCTCGGTACCATCACCCCCGACCCCGCCGGTCCGCCGCTACCCGCTTCCACCGAGACCGCCTCGGGCTACGCCACCGGCGGGCGCCGCAACAGCCTCCTCTCGGTCCGCCCGACGAGCCCGCGCAGCTGGTCGCGCGAGCCGTCGGTCCCTCCTCTGTCTGGCGGAGCGCGGCGCCCGTCTCTGCCGGACCCTTCGGCTTCCGCCTCGGCCGGCGGCGCCACGGGCGCGGGCGGTTTCCGGCAGCTCCGCCCGCGCACCGTCCCGTTCCCCGCCACCGCCGCCGGCAGCAGCCGCGCGGCATACGCGCCATACGCGTACCCGCCGCCCGTCTCAGCCGCGCCAGTCTCGGCAGCGCCCGCGGGTGGCGGCGCCATGAGCCCAACCGCGACCCTACGCGTCGTCTCTGCACCCGCCGCCGCACCCGCCGCCGTGTCGCCCGACCAGCACCTGCACCCGCACCCGATGTACACGCTCGCGCCCGCCGCCGAACCCGACCCTCCCGCACCCGCCACTTCCTCCTCGCGCGCAGCTCGCGGCGCCGCGGGCAGCCTGCGCCGGCGCAAATCCTCGTCCGCGTCCTCCTCGCTTGGTCTCACGACGCCCGCGGCCGCCGGCAAGTCGGGCACGCGCAGTTTTGGGACCGGGCCCGGCCGCACGCGCAGCGCTGCCGCCGAGCCGAGTCTCCCGCACCCCAAGGAGATGCTCGCGGCCGTCGCGCGGGCTACGGCGAGGCGGCCGAGTTCGGCGGCGGAGAGCGCGGGCGCGGGGCCGGTCACGCCGACGCCGACGCCGACGCCGACGGCGTTAGTGCACCCGGCGATGGCGGCCGCGGCGCACGAGCAGCAGCAGCAGGCGCACGAGCAGCAGGTGCAGCAGCAGGCGATAGCGGTCGCCGCGGGCCTCGTACCGATCGCGCCACACCCGCCGGCCGAGCAGGCCGAGCCGCCGCTACCCACACCAACCGCTGACCCGCCCACCGCGACTGTCCGCCTCCCATCGCGCCGCGCCCCGATCCCACCCGCCTCGCTCGTCCTGTACGCGGCCATGGACCTGACCATCGGCCAGGTGATCTTCGTGACGCGGCGCGGCCACCACCAGCCGTTGAGCGAGTCCTCGCTCGCGGGCGCCGCCGGCACGACTACCCCCGCCTTCATGTACTTCAGCCGCCTGTCCCTCCTCGCGCTCGCAAACCGCAGCGTCGTCGACCTCGTCCACCCCGCCGACGCGGCGCCGATCATCGCCCTCCCCGCGCTCATGCGCGCCATCGACAACGCGCTGCGCGATGGGGGCGGCGAAGGGGGCGTAGCCCAGGCGCGCGCGTTCGCGATGGCCGCGGGGGTGCCCGGCCGCGGCCTGCCCGTGCGCTCGGCCGACGTACCCGACCTCGCGCCCGCGACCGCAGAGATCCCACCCGACTCGGTCACGCTCCCCGGCGAGACGGACCCGGACCCGGACCTCGCGACCGACGCGTCAGACATGGCGGGCCGCGCGCCCGGGTCGCCCGTGTGGCGGTGGACCGTCCGCGTGTGCGATGGGCGAGGCGGGTATTACCCGGCGCGCGTCACGGCGTACGTCGGTGCGGGCACGGGGGCGACGGTCGGTGGCAACACCGAGGGGTCGTGGGACCGCATGTACTGGGTCATCAAGTGCGTGCCGGCCGGGACCGACCCGATGCCCGGCGCCCGCAAGAAGAAGAAGAAGCGCAGCACCGCGGCGGCCGCGGGCAAGAAGCAGGTAGCGGCAGTGGACGTGGCGCAGGCGCCGCTCGTCCCGTCGCACCCCGAGGACCTCGCGCCCGCGGCGTCGGCTGCGCTCACGGCGCTCGGGCTCACGCCAGACGTGTCCGCGTGGCACGCGGCGGCGGCGCCGTGGGGCCACCAGCAGGGCAACTACGTTGTGCCGAGCCACGATCCCGTCGCCGCTGGCGCCGAGTGGTCTGCAGCGGTCGCGGGCGACCACCACCACCACCAGCAGCAGCAGTTCTCGCACGCTGGCAGTTTTGCAAACTATCCGTTGTAGAGGAAAAAGAAGTGCAGTTGTATTCCCCCATGTCGATAAACGCCATCACTACCCAACCTTCACTTGTCCGCGTCGTCCGCGGCCACGGGCACGCCGAGCCCGACCTGCTCGGGGACCCAGCACGACGGCACAACGTGGCCCGACTTCTTGAACTCGACTGCGCACGGGAGCTCGAGCTTGGCGGCCTTGACGACCTCGACCGTCCCTGCGCTGTCGTCGTCCGGGTTCACCGGCACGGACTCGCGGATGTGCGTGTAGTTCCCGCGCACGACGTGGTCGCGGTGCGCGATCTCCGCCGCCCCCGACAAAAACCCCTTGTCCCAGGTCCCGGCCACACGGCTGCCCGTCGCCGCAAACGTGTACACGCCCTTGCCGTGCTTGAGGTCCTCGGCCCACTCGCCGTCGTACGTGTCGCCGTTCGGGTACACGTACAGCCCGGCGCCGTGCCGCCGACCCAGCGCCCACTCGCCGCGGTACCGCCCGCCGTCCGGGTACACCATGGCGCCCGCGCCGTGACGCACGTTGGCGCGGTACCCGCCGACGTACAGCGCGCGCGGCTTCTTCCACGTGTAGGTGCCCGTGCCCTCGCGCCGGCCGACCGAGTACTCGCCCTCGTAAATGTCGCCGTTCGGGAACGTGTTCCGGCCCTTGCCGTGCCGCTCGCCCGTCGCCATGCGCTCGCCCTCGTACGTCTACGCGGGTTTGAGGGGTGTGAGATCGCGCCCCTCTTCAGCGCGAGTCTAGGAGAGACGCACCCCGATGGTCGGCGCCTGCTCCTGCGGGTCAACGTCGGATCCTGCGTCGGACATGGTAGCTGGTAGCAATGCGTGGGGTTGGTTCGTAGCGGAGTTTCGTGCGGTCGCTTGAAGCAGAGAAGAGCGATCGGCAGCTGACACGCGCGCGATGGGACGGCTGAACACGGAGACGCGGCGAAACGCGTCGACGGAACGAGTCGCTCGCATCACCTGACGCGGCACGTGACCGAGTGTCTCGCGTTGCGAGACGCGTTTGCGGGCGACCGCTTTTCGAGCTCAACGAGCAACCTGATGGCTCGGTCCTGAAAGTGAGCTGAACGGCGCTGCGCGGCGACAACCAACGCATGAGCGACGAGTTCTCAAGTTTTCACGTCGGTGGGGACCAACGCCGCCGGCCGTCCCTCAGAGACGAGAGACGAAGGCAACGGCCCACGGATGAGAATCAATTGATGTATTCAAGGAAAACCTAATCTTCGTGGATCAAGGACACGACAGCGGCGAGATACGCCTGGCTGGCCGTGGTCGCGAGCGCAACGCGACGAATCTCCTTGAGAACGGGGCGGAGCTCCTGCTTGCCACGCGTGGCGCACTTGCTGAACCCAACCACTGTCTGGGCAATCCAGTACGCGTCCTTGACGCCCTCGAGAGCACCATTCGGAAGCGCGCGCCAGAACGAGAGTGGGAGCACGGTGCCGTCATTGCGACCGCCCAGCCGGTTAATGAGCGTTGCAAGGTCCCCGCGGACAAGCAGCAGCAGGAGCTCGCGGAAGGGCGCTTCGACGGGCTCACACGCAGTACCAGGGTGCGGAACCGTTTGGGGAGGATTGAGCGGCTGAGCGACCGCGACGTCGTCGACGGAATCGAGGAGCCTGCGAAGCTGGTCAAACGCGAACTGCGGGAGGTCGCGCACAAACGTCCGCGGATTGAGCGCTGCGAGTCGCTCCATGGTAATGAACCACACTCGCTGGCATGAAATTTCGCAATAGTGGCAGCCGGGACGGGAGGTGCTGCGTACGAGCGCGCGATCGCTCATACCGCCTTGAATCTGCGCGGCAATCATGAGCCCAAGAAAGTGAGAGCTAATGCCGAGGTTCCGGACGTGCTCGAGAGCAGAATCGCTTAATTTGCTATCGTTGAGCACGACGGCAGGAATCCACGCGAAGGGCAGACACACCGAGACGTCAAATCGCGAGACAAAGACGGATGCAAGAAGAAACGCGTCCCACGTATTCAGCTCTAGTGGAAGCTGGAAAACACGCTGGATGATGCGGCGCAGCTCGCCCGCAAAGCGTTGTGCGTCAGCGTCTTGCGGCGGTTCGCCCGAGCCGTGTGCTGTGAAACTGGCAACCTCAGCCGCAACGTCTGCACAGTCAAGAGCAGCTCTTTCGACAAGAGCTGAAGAGCGATGGCGACGAACAAAACTGAAGATCCTTTGCGGTAAGCACTGGTCCAGCGCAGGGTCTAGGCTGATTTTGAACGCTAAACGGAGGCGCCGGGATTGATGTGAGCTCGATTACAAAGTGGTCATTGCACGTTGGAATTCCGACCGTACCCTCTTTGGCCGCGCCGAGCAGGCGATCGCCAAGGCGCTGAACAATGAATACGAGAAGATCGTCCCGCGGCTTGCGAAGCGCGAAGACAAGCAGTTCACCCCACGCACGATCGTTGAGCAGCTTGAACTCGCCCAGGATAAGCAATGCTTCCTCGCGAGCCGGAACATTTCTAAGCCGCATTTGTTCTGCAACGAAGTCCAGATCGGAATCGCGAATATTGCCAAGAACACGGAGCTGGGAGCCGGGGCAAACGGACTGGTCCAACTTCGCCAGCTCTGCAAGTAGTTTCGGCTCGAAGCACAGTCGGGCAGCGATATTGCGCGTTTCATTCAAAATGCAGCCGCGGGGTTCGGGCGGTCCGCGGCGGACTCCGCCAGCGGACTTTCCGGATTTGGGTGAAATGAGTGGGCGGCGCGCGCGGTGGCTCACGGCGGTGCCGCTCGCGCTCCCGCCGCTGCGCACACCTCGCGTCTCGCGCCCTGTCCCGCACTTTTTCAGTCACATGATAACGCGACGCGCTCCTCCTCGTTGCGCTTGACCGCGCGCTCGCTCGCGCCGCTGGCGCCGCGGGCACGGGCGGCGTGCCGCGACCAGCGTCAGCGATGGAGCCAAGGACCGTCAGTTCGTGAGTGAAGTGAGCGGGCGACGCGTCTTCGTTTCGATCGGGCCACCACAGCCGCGCGCACTGAGCAAAGAGTACGTTATCAAGCTCCCCAACTCGATCCGCGGCGGCGCGCGCGTGGGCTCGTTGCTGTGGTTGGGTGAAGGCGACTTGGTCCGCCCGCTCCCCAAGCGTGCTTGTCCCCGTAGCGATGCATCGCGATCGCCGTAACCGCGCGAGGCGGCTCAACGCGTTGTTTCGCCGCTGTTCAGTGAAAGTAACCAGCCGCGCTGTCCTCTCCTACCGTGAGCATACCGCGCGGCATCAGGCACGCATCAGGCTGTCTTGCAGCACTATTCGCCCTCAGCGAAGTTTTTTACGGCGGCATCGAGAATATTGTGTCCGAGTGTTACGAACGATCTGATTTAGCCCTGGATTCCGTTGCAAACAACGACGCGAAGCGCCACGCACATGACGCGGCCGCCGTGTCGACTCGCGACCTTCCCGCGGCCTAGCACCCTCGCGCGTTGGCGGTATGAGCACTGACGGTCAAATATGCATCAGCGTGGAATTGCCAGCCGTCGAAGCATGCATCGGCTCATGCTGCATCGACAAAGAAGCACGCTGCAGCGGCGCCGCGTTGCGTGCAGAAGTGTGCTCCGACGCGTCACCCGCCGTGGAGCCCAACATCAACGCGAAGCCCATCAAGTCAGCTTGCGGTGGCACACAGTCCGCCGAATGTCTACTTCGCCATCAGACCATGCGAGAACGCGGACCTCGTCGGAGAGCCCTGCAGCGCTGCAAACCACGTCAGTTGCGCTCGTGATGGCGCACTGTCGCCGCTGGCCTGGGCGAGCATTGTCTGAGCTGACGCGACGTTGCCCTGACCTTAGACTGGCGCACGAAGTCAAGTTATTCATTCATCGCGGATCGAAACGAAGACGCGTCGCCCGCTCACTTCACTCACGAACTGACGGTCCTTGGCTCCATCGCTGACGCTGGTCGCGGCACGCCGCCCGTGCCCGCGGCGCCAGCGGCGCGAGCGAGCGCGCGGTCAAGCGCAACGAGGAGGAGCGCGTCGCGTTATCATGTGACTGAAAAAGTGCGGGACAGGGCGCAAGACGCGAGGTGTGCGCAGCGGCGGGAGCGCGAGCGGCACCGCCGTGAGCCACCGCGCGCGCCGCCCACTCATTTCACCCAAATCCGGAAAGTCCGCTGGCGGAGTCCGCCGCGGACCGCCCGAACCCCGCGGCTGCATTTTGAATGAAACGCGCAATATGACGATCATGGACGAGCGGCTGAGTTGGGAACCAGCAATGCAAGAGGAGCCAAGCGAGAATGCCGACGTTGTGCTGAATGTCGTCTGCACAGCCGTGGAGCGTAAGGTCCTCGAACAGGAGGTCGGTAAATCCAGCGTTATTGATGCAGGAAAACAGCAAGTTTTGGTCCACCTCCAACCGCGGGTCAAAGAAGACCTCGAGAGTCGGACGGCTCCACAGTGTAATGGATAAGAGGCAAAGAAACTCGACGACGGTCAATCGGTTGGCGCCAAGTGCACCCGCAAGGTCGGAGCAGCGGATAGGATTGCACGCGAGCTTGAGCCAGACGTCACACGTAAACTTGAGGCGAAACACTGCGTTAACCTGCCGCTTGGCAGAAAAGAGTAATTTCAAGAGCGTAGGCGGATCAAGACGGACTG
Source organism: Blastocladiella emersonii ATCC 22665 (assembly GCA_025594325.1). Lineage (NCBI taxonomy): Eukaryota > Fungi > Blastocladiomycota > Blastocladiomycetes > Blastocladiales > Blastocladiaceae > Blastocladiella > Blastocladiella emersonii. Next base: position 408,812 of record JANHCV010000009.1, on the reverse strand, counting down.
TTGCAAAGGCAAGGACTTGCAGGAGCGACTAGATGGGCTTCTGCGCAGCCAGTTCGAGATGGCCATCCGGCCTTGCCGCAATAGCCGCAGTCACGCTGTCCTCAAAAGAGCGCACTGCTCTATTAGTTTGAGAGCGTAGTAAAGCTTGCACGGGCTCAATCAACTACCCAACGAACACGGAATAGAGAGACGTGATTAGCTGGTAGTCGAGGTCTCCGAGCGCAAGCCGCTGGTGGTCATTCATCAACTCGTCCTCGAGAAATGAGCTGATCTCGGTTGCAAAATGGGCACGATTGTTGGCATGGCGATGAACCGACCGATCCGATAACCCATGGGTAAGGGTAAACTTGATCCAAAGGTTTCCGACTGGTTTCGTGCGCGCGACCACTCCGAGCTCGCGGGTGGCGGTGTGAAGCGCAAGCGTCGGACGGGCGAGCCAAAGAATTGTCGTCAAAAGCTCGACCGGTAGCGCCGAGAGTAGCATCCGAGGGCTACTATCAGAATGCAGCAAGTGTGGTTCCATGAGTTTGCATGTACGTGTGCAGGCGTCGCCCCGCTTGAACAGCGCACGCTGGCGCCACAGCTGACCTCACGTCAACGCGTGACTGTCTCACGCCGAGTGTGAGACGCGTCGAGGGCTCCTCACACGCAAGGTCGATGACACGAGTTAAACGCAGTTGAGGTACATGTATAACAAAAACCGAGAACTGGGACACGAGCTGCCGTTCGAAACGGCACAATCCTGGCGAGCGGCTCTCGGCCTGGCGCAGCACGCGACTTCATTCGTAGTCGTGGTGAATCAGCGCGACAACGGCCTCGAGGTAGCTTGTACGGGCCACCATTTCGCGTGCGACGCGACGAATCTCGGAAATGACCACGCGCGGGGCCGCTCCACCAGACGCGCCATGTTTGTCAATCGCGACAACCGTCTTCGCGACCCAGTGCACATCCTTGACGCCATCAAGCGCGCCAGTAGCAAGCACGCGCCACAGTGAGAGCGGAAACGCGGCGCCATCGCACGCACCGCCCAGTCGGTCAAGGAAGGTCGCGAGATCGGCGCGAACGAGCCGCTGCACAAGCTCGCCGAACGGTTCAGCAACTGGCTCGCACATGGCGGGGCAATGTGACTCGGATTCGGGAAGCTCAAACGCCTTGGCGAGTGCAAGGTCTTCAACGGAGATCAGTAGCGCTAGCAAATAGTCGAACACGCTCTGCGAAAGTTCCTGCACGAAACCGTGCGAATCGAGCGCCATGATCTGGTTGATGGTCGTAAGCCAGATCCGTTGTGCTGAGAGATCGCAAGGTCGCATGTAGCACGAAGCGCATTTCGTGCGAATTTGTACCGGCCTGCACCGCGCGCAATCTGCGCGCAAATCATGAGCCCAAGACAGTGGGCGCTGTTAAGACGGGGATCACGGCTCAACGATGTGTATTCGAAGTCCCCGTGTCGTAGTTTCGCACCATTTCGAGGGCTAACTAGTTCAAAGCGAGAACATTGAGTACGAAAACGGGCACCCGGGCAGACGGAGTACACACGCTCGCGTCAAACCGCGAGGCAAAGGCATTTGTCAACAAAAAAAGGCCACGAGTATCGGCGGTTGGTGGAAAGGAGAACACTTGCCATGCGATCCGACGCTGCCTGTCCTGGTAGCGCTGGTATTTGATCTCCTGCAATTCATTTAAATCGCTGACGGTGAACTCGGCGATGCGCTCCGCTGCAGCCGCGAAGCCAGTTACTGCCGCCAGATCCATGTCGTTAGAGCCTTGCTGAAGGATTAAAGAGAGAAGCTTGCTATTCTACTCAGGCACGGGGGAAGCGGGATACACGCGACGTACAGCGACAGGATGGTATTGCAGGGGAAATCAACCAGTGTATCAAACAGGAACAGCTTCATTCATCCTCGAACAGGAACCGAGCGCGAGAGTGCGCCGCGCGTTGGGCCGCGGCGGAGGCGTGGGAGGCGGCGTCGGTGGGTGGCGTGATCCACACCTGACCTCGACGCGTGCGTGTCTCGCATGTCTCGCACGCACCCCCCACTACAGCAAAGCTGTTGCGGGGGCCAGACGTTGAAAATGCTCGTCAAGCCCGTCGCAAATGCTACATGTTTGATCCGTCAGTTTGGTACGGGAGCTGCATGGAGTCAATGCAGCGCGTGGTACCTTGAACAGCGGCATCAACCAGCCGCTCACCAAGCCGTCTGGGAAGAAATGCGAGAAGTTCCGAGTTACTACTATCGACTTCGTTCGAGAGCACGTAGCCCCATGCTTCGGTGTTGAGGAGCTTGAGGTCATCGAAAAGCACAAGATCTTCCCCGTCAGACGGAGTCACTCCACGATGGGTTTGCTGCCCAATCAAAGCGCATTCTGAGAGCTATACACTACCAAGGACATCGGGCAAGCTCTGCTCAAGGAAGCGCTTGAGCACTTTTGGCACGCGGCTCAAGTGGACAACGAGATGACGGCCGGAGATGCAGGCCGTCGACCTGGCCAGCAGTTTGCTCGCATCCAGTGGAGAACATTGACGCACGGTTGGATTGGATTAGGGTCATCGTCGTTGGCGTTGTAAGTATTCAGTAAGATGACCAAAAAGCTCGACGGAGAAGTCGCCATCCTCGAAACAGGCAATAAGATCGGCCTTGTTGGCATCGAGTTGGGGGTCAATGATGACCTGAAGCACTGCATGGCTCCACGACAGGATCGCTGAGAGGCCAAGGTGTGCAAGCAGGTCCAGGCGCCGGTCGTCAGGATGAAATTCAAGATCAGTTCCATAATCGCCATGACAATCAAGCAGGCTCCATACGTGGTATGGCAGTGTGATCTGAAAGAGACCTGGAACTTCGCGCGAAGCGCGAAGTAAGAGGTCCAAGAGCGTCGATGGATCTAGGTACAAAGTTGCGAGCGTAAATAGCTGCAGCAATGACTCCACGGGTCTAACGTTGGCCGTTTCGACACTACTCGGCGACCTCGCTGTGACGGTTGCCTCAACTTCGTCGGCGAGCAAGCCAAGTCGCACTGCACGGAGGCGAATATATGGAGCACAAGATCGATGAAGTGGTTCAAAGGCACCGAGTAAAGAGACCCAAGGTCGAAAAATGGGTCGCTCGGCATCAAGCGCGGCGGTTTGGAGACTTTGTGGAGGTTTCGCAGGGCCAAACTAATATCGGAAATGTAGTAGAAATAAATCGGGGTGACCCCGGGGTGATGGTGCGGGGCACTGTCGGCAAGAACGCGGTTGATCCAAGTAGTCGTCACGGCTTTGGTGCCCGCCAGAGCGCAAAGGTCGCGGGAGGCCACGCATAACGCAAGTTGAGGGCGGACAAGCCGCAGCACCGTTGTGGTGAATGGTCGTGCCGCGTGGCTCAGCGCGAGACGTTTCGAGTCAAGCCACGTCCCACGCGACGCGTTTCCCACCGCGTGACGCGACGCCACTCGGACGCGTTCCCCCTCCTCGTCACCGCTGCGTGACGCGTCAACTCGGCCGCGGGCCTCGAACCGAGCCTTCTCTCCGTCTGTTGTTCTACGAATCACACGTAACAGTCGATCGGAGCGTCGGTTCGGAGCTCGAGTGCTCACGTCGTTCGTCGCGAAGATTCTGGACTAGACCTCTTGCAGTACCTCTCGGTCCCCGGTCCCCCAACACCGTCAAGAGGATTTCGACCGGAAGCATTGAGAGCCGAGGGCTAGCGTCAGATTGCATCAAGTCTAACTTCATGCGCTGGCATTATTTGGAGGTGGAGGAGCAGAGACGAAACTGCCGAGCGCTTCGGGCGGGATCAGCTCGATCGACTCACGTAATGTCTCACGCCAATTTGGAGACGCGTTTCGCCCGGGGAGCAGCCCGAGGAGCGGAACTCGCGCGACACGTTTCGTACATTGGGGCAAAAACAACACCGCGAATATATTCGTAAGAACAACATGGACGACGGGAATGCAAGTCTACTCGCCGTGGACCAGAGACACGATGGCGTGAAGGTAGCCTGGCCAGGTTACCGTTCTGCGGGCGGCGCGCCGGATCTCGGCGATAATCACCCGCGGATCATTACCATTATCGGTGGCACGAGTGCGGATGCCAAAGACAGTCTTCGCGAGCCAGAGCTCATCCTTGACGCCATCAAGCGAGTCCGTGGGGAGCGCACGCCAGAACGAGAGCGGGAGCGAGCTGCCGTCGTGCTTTCCGCCCAATCGGTCAATAAGTGTCGCGAGATCGGCATGGATAAGGTAGCCAAGGAGCTCGCAAAAGGGCTCAGCGACGGTCTCGCACGCCAAGGCATGGTGCGGCTCGGGCGCAAGCGCGTTGAGCGGCTGGGCAAGCGCGAGGTCGTCAACAGAAGCAAGAAGCGTGCGAAGCTGGTCGAACGCGCACTGCGGAAGCTCCTGTATCACCTGGCGCGGATTAATCGACAAGACACGCTTCAGCGCAAGGAACCAGGCTCTCTGCGTCGCGAGATCGCAGCGATTGCACGTAAGGCGGAGCGCCGACCGCGTGACCTTGTGGCGCCCAGCGCCGCACTGAATCTGCGCGCAAATCATGAGACCAAGCACTGGAGAAGCGGTGTCCATTGCCCGAGTCAGGTTCAGCGCACGTTCGCCAACGGTCAAGTTATTCAGCGCGTCCACAAAGACCCATGCGAAGCTGGTGCACGCGGAAACGTCAAAGCGCGTGACAAACGCATTGGCAAGTACGTGAGTGTCCATCGCGCTCAGCGTGACGCGATCATGGAACACCCGCTCAACAACACGCCGCAGTTCCTCGAGATGGCGCTGAGCTTTTGTGTCCTCTTGCTCGGCGAGTGCGTAATTGACACACTGGCCTGCAGTAACCGCGAAACGACTGGCAGCGTCAAGGACATCGTCGAGCTGTTCAAAGACATAGGCGATGATGCGTTGAGGCACGTCTGGATCGCGGCCAGGCTCGAGTCCAGTCCCAAATGCTACACGGGTCGCAAGGGCACGACCAGGTTAGCTCCTCGTCTCCATTTTTGTTTGACGAAAAAAAAAGCGGAAGAACAAAAGTACCTTGAGCAGCGACGTCGAGAAAGCGATCGCCAACGCGCTCTGGAAGGAGCTTCAAGAGTTTGTCGTCAGGCTGTTGAAAAAGACCTCGGTGAAGCGCGTTTGACCAAGCCTTGATCGAAAGCAGCTTGAGATCGTCAAGGATAATAAGCGTTTCGTTGGCGAGGTAGTCATTCCCCGCTGCAATGTAGTCTGCGATCATTTGGCGGTCGCCAGCTTGAACAGTGTGAAGCTTGAGATTATCGTCGCGGCTATCAGCGAGCGCCTTGAGTAGCTCGGGCGTAAGGCACAGCTCAACCACAACGTGGTGGGCGCCAGCTACGGATGGTGGGTTTCCCCTCCAGCAAGTGTCCAGGAGCCACGAAACAACATTGGCGTAGGGCTCGATCGAGTCGACATCAGCGTTATCGGTAAGGTGAACGAAAAAGGTTTCAGCAAACTGAGGCTCGGAGAAGCAGAGCTTGAGGGACGGTTTGTCTAATCCAAAGCGCCAGTCCGCCAAGTCGTCAAGTTTCGGGCGGTTCCACAAAAAGACAGCCATGATCGCAAGGAAGTTGGTCAGATGCATTTCCTGGTTGCAAATTGATTCGGTTTGATCGCCGAGAATGACGCGACCGCAAACCAGTTTGATCCAAGCAGCACAAGTGAGATTGATGCGGAATATTTTCCCGACCCGTTGCCTGACTGAGAGGAGAAGAGATTTGAGCGTGAGACGATCGAGGCGCTCAATGGCGAAGACACGCAGCTGCAATAGCGACGTGACTGGATTCCGGATTGCTTTGTGAAAAAAATTGGGTCGCCGCTCCACTACTTTCGCGTCGAGCTCACGAGAGAGCGACCGCACATTCGCGCTCTGGGTGGATAAAACAGGCACGGCGAACCCGATCAATTGATTTGCCAGAACAGTGTAGAGAGAAATGGTGCGGTGGTCATCGGGGCTGCCTGCATCAGGATGGTCGCGAGAATCGTCGTGGAAATCGCACTCGAGCAAGCAAGCAAGGTCGGTCGCGTAGTCGCGCGAAGTGCACACCAAGCCTTCGGTCTTGTTTAGCGACACGGCGCCCGAGTACATGAATTGAATCCAAGAGTTGGTCACATGGCTCGTGCGTGTAACCGTGTGGAGCTCGCGCGTCGTGGCGCAGACGATCGCGCGGGGAGAGGCGAGCCGGAGCACGGTCGTCAGGAGCTCGACGGGGAGCGCCGACAACATAGGACCACGGTCAGATTGCAGCAAGTTTACGTTCATAAGTTTACATGAGCGGTGAGCGAGAGTAGGTTAGGCTGGCTGCAGAGACGGCGCCCGTTTCGACGCCACACGAACCGCGTGGTGTTCGCTGATCAGCTGACCGGCGTGACTGTCTCACGCCGGGCTGGAGACGCGTTGTCGATCGCGCGTCACGCATTGCAACGAGAACGGAGGATGCGTGCTATACAAAAAAAAAGTGAAGGCTGGCATGGGTCCTCAGTGAAAAGACCGCGGGCTCAAGCGAACACGCGACGCACGAGGATCCTCGTCATTCAACGCGCTGACTTCACGCAGACAGCAGGGTTTGCATTCAAAGTCATGACACGACTGTAATTGACGGACACATACCCTAATCCCGGTGGATCAGAGAGACAACGGCCTCGTGGTAGCTCGCTTGAGTAACAATTCGACGAGCCGCGCGGCGGATCTCCGAGATGACCGCGCGAGAATCGGTGCCGCCGACGACGTCGCGATTGTGAATGCCGACGATGTCTTTGCGACCCAGCGCTCGTCCTTGATGCTATACAGCGCGTCAGTGGGGATTGCACGCCACAGCGAGAGCGGCAGCGTGCTGCCCTCGTGCTTGCCGCCCAATTGGTCAATGAGCGTCGCGAGATCAGCGCAGATGAGGTACTCGAAAATCTCGCAAAGGGTTCAACAACAGGCTCGCACACTGAAGTGCAGTGCAGCTCGGCGGCTGGCATGCCAAATGGCTTCGCACCGCGAGATCATCAACCGAATTGAGGAGCTTGCGAAGCAGCTCGTGTTGCGTGTCGTTCATGTGGCCACGACCGCGGTGATCAATCATCTGATCTCGCGTGAGCCGCCCGCAATCCCTCCATCGCCATCCCAGCCGACCCCCCAAATCGGTTGAGTTTGGCTGAGCTTGGGCAAGCTCACCAAACTCGCCAAGATCGGCTATGTCCCTCCAAGATTTCTGAGTTTGAAATCGGCATATTCAAACTTGCTCAAGCTTACCCAAGTTCCATCATTCAGGGAATCAAGTTTGATCTAGTTTGTGATACATGGCCGAGAGCTTGCTCAAGTTGCGCGACATGGAGGCAAAGTTTCGCGCATCTTGCATAAACTCACAGAAAGGCTTCAAGTTTGGATGAGAATGGAAACAGAGTGTATAATCTTCGATACACGCTCCATCGACCACGTCGCCTTGTTCGCCAGCTCCTCGAGCGTCGCCTTGTTCGCCAGCTCCTCGAGCGTGTCAAAATCGAACTCCGGCTCATCGTGATGGCGTTAGCGCGGATTCCTTGGGCACGGGCCAGCGACTTGACGCGAGCATGTTCTAGTACGCCTTGGTGACCCGGCTGGCGGCGGCTGGTTCGCGTGTCACCGACTTGCCCATCAGTTTCTTGGCAGCGAGCAGTACTGCCTATGTGGTAATCGTGCGTGAGGGCGAAGTGAGCAACACCGTTATGCACGCGTGAGGAAACAAGCGGACGTACCAAGTGATGCAGCTTCTCGAGCTGCCCATGAATCCATACCCTAGTTCTGGATACCGACCCACACGAAGACACGAAGACAGGTAGAAGTTGGCAAGTGCCTAGGGAATGTGAGCCGCGAAGGTGGGTGTCAGTCGCATGTCATGGACCAACGCTGAGGAGGGCAACGGTGACTGACAGCTGTCGCCGCGGCCCGAGTCTCCGTCGGGGCCTTAGACTTGCTTCGCGCCACGACACGAGGAGCAGATGAAGTGGAGCGAGAGAAGCGGCTCGCAGGGAGGCAGGCAGAGTTGGAGGAAGGAGAAGCCTTGTGATGGCAAGAGCGGGGAGCACGGGGAGAAGACGTTTTCAAGTATGCCGCACCAATTGCACCGAGTCAAGGAGTGGAATGCTTCATGATGGGCCAACGCTCGTAGTGAACAGGGCGACGTCCGAAGAGAGCGGCGGGCGGGGAGGACAAGGCGTCGAGGACTGCCGACGCCGTGGCTGGTGCCGAAGCATCACCTGAGGGCTTGTGGCGCCTTCAACCGAAGTCTCGCAGCCTGTCTCGCGCCCGCCACGTGCCTTCGGCGCGTCACGCGTCGGGCTCTTGAAAGCGCTTTTTCTTGCTACCGGCTATAAAACCGACCAACCTCATGCAAATTAATTATACTTGGTCCACAAACGCTTCGCTCATGGTTTTCAAAATCGAAGGCCAAGGCCCGCTCCACCTGGGGCGCTTGAACCGTGCAGGAGCGCGATCGTACGGACGATGGATCAGGCGCATATTGGACGGGTACTGCGCTTCGCCGCGGTGACAGCACTCGTCCTCAAAATTGGGGAACGGCGCGACGCGGAACGGCGCGACGCGGAACGGCGCGACGCGGAACGGCGCGACGCGGAACGGCGCGACGCGGAACGGCGCGACGCGGAACGGCGCGACGCGGAACGGCGCGACGCGGAACGGCGCGACGCGGAACGGCGCGACGCAGAACAGCGCGACGCAGAACAGCGCGACGCAGAACAGCGCGTGGCCCGTCGCCGCGTGGCAGTCGTCCTCAATGTCAACATGATTCACGGACACTCGCGCGCCTTCTAAGCGACGTAAGGAGATAAAGAACTGGTGGATGAGAAAAGCAAGACGCGCCTACGGACGTCGCAGCCGCAAACGTGTGGACGGTCACGGAGTCGTTGAACGCGGCGGCGATCCACGTGCAGACGTCCAGGACGTCGTCGCGGACAAGCGAACAGCGCGAGAATCGAGGTCGTTGGCGAGCGTCGCGGGATCCGTGGTGTCGGAGCCCGAGATCGCAGCCGCTGCGACGGGCAACAGGCACCGGACAACGGCGGCCGCTGGCATGCGGTCGACGAAGTGGTGCGAGTCGGTGAGGTCCGCGAGGCGCACGGTCACATCCCCGAGCAGAAACGTGGGGAGCTGCAGCGCGACGAACGGCAGTAACCGCCAGACGACGTTCGCGCGGGAATGACCGTCAGAGACCAGCTGTCAGCGCGAACAGCGACAGCACGGACGTCCTTCATGTAGAGTACACACGCCGAGCGATTTCGTAGGGCGGTCAGCGAGGTGGTAGCGACGCGGCCGGCACCACGGGGCAACGGTGCGATGGCGCGACAAGAGAGGTGGCCGACACATGGCGGATTGTCGCCGTCAAGCAGACGGATGGCGGATAGGGCTCCCGGCGCGCATGTTTCGTGTCACCGTTCAAATCAGACGTCGGGCCGTGATGAAGGGAGAGGAAGAGAGAGGAAGAGCGGGCCCATCGTTGAGGCTGGCTTGAATACACGCAGCTCGGTAGCACATTCGAGGTGTCTTTTGCTTAGGGAGAGTAACGGCTATCAAACCTTGCGAGTCGGTGCGGACGGCCGCACGGAGCCTTGCAAGCCCAGGCGTTTCACGCGTTCTAACTCACACGAGCTGACCAACCCCGCGTGATTTACTCAGTTCATCAACTTAGACCAATTCGCTCCAACGTGTTGCACTCGTCGCTGTTTCGGAGAGACACGTCGCGAGGCAGTCCAGCAACTGAACGCGTCGACGCGACCAATCATGTGAGCACGCACGACGCGTCGCGCATCCTAGCGTGCGCCGCCAGCGACACTTCCTTGACGGATATCGATATATATAACGAGCGGCGACTTGGTGCAAAATCACATGGACTATGGGTCCCACGCTACCAACTTGCTGAAGCTTGTTCACGATTCGTTGCCTAGAGCTCAACCTATGGCGAGTATGAGCAAGTTTGACTTGGCTTCCCCTAAGCTTCAAGCAGCTCAGATTCCCGGCCACATGCTCGGCCTAGTTTGCTCGAACTTGGACCCAGTGAGGGTGAAGTCAGCTCAAGCTCAGCCTCACCTTGGACCGCACCAGCCTCAAGCTTGAGCAAGCAAACGAAAATTCGATGACGTCTCAGCCCTAGCTTGTTCATTCTCGGCCGAACTCCAGCCACTTTTCCAGCTTTCCCAACTGCTGCGAGATCGAGGGGCTGGCTGGGATGGCGATGTTGCTCCCGCGCCGCCACACCCCGCTGCGGCGCGCCCTGCTTTGTTATCCATTCTCCCCTCTCCCTGTCTTGGGTTTGGGGCCGAAGGCAGGAATAGACATCCCTGACTACTTGTCTCCCGCCTCCTTCTGTCGGCATCAACATTTTTTTCAAGTAGTTTTCCGCATGGCCTCAAACCCCACCTTCACCATCTTGCCAGCGCTCTGCAGCGACATCTCCACGCTCCCCGGCACCTGCAGCACTGCGGCCAAGGACCCCCAGGCCGTGCCCGCCGCACGCGCGCGCGCCGCCGAGCTGCGCCAGCTACTTGGTAAGCAATTCGCTGCCTGCTCAGCCGCCATCGACGCCGCCGCGCAACCCACGCTGCCCCAGGGCAATGGCACGTCAGCCACCCACCCACCCAAGCTGCAGGCCCAGGCCGCCAAGGCGCTGGACGTGCTCATCGCCGCGCACTCGCGCTACAACAACATCATCAACCTCGCCGTCAACATGCTGCCTGCCGAGGCGCCCCCAGCCGCGCCAGCCGCCGCCTCGCCAGCCGCTCCCGCTGCGTTGACCACCAGCATCAACAAGCAGCTGCGCGCCAACATCGAGAGCACCCGCATCAACTACTGCCACCCAACCCGCGGCAACTGCCAAGACCCAGCCACCTTCCTCCGCAACCTCCGCAACCTCTACTTGCTGCACAACCTGTACAAGCTGCTCAACGCTGCCACCACCACCGTCGGCCACGACGCCCAGGTTGTGTACAAGTCGATGGTCCGCAAGGGCGCCAGTCTCAAGGAGCACCAGCTGATCGCCCACTTCTTTGACCACATGGAGCGCGCTGCCATTGTCTGCTACCTCGACCTCTTGTTCCCCGCCACTCCGGGCCTCACCCTTGAGCGCCACCGCGTTGTGTTTGTCCGGCGCCTCCACGAGGGGGGTTGCCTGGATCCCACCGGCCACCTGCCTCCCGCGCTCCTCTCCTCGTTCCTCAACTCAGTCAAGGGCATCAAGGACGACGTCTACAACGCCCTCTGCCACACGCTTGGCACCGCCACCTCCAAGCACACCCTGCTCACACTCGTCAACCTCATTGGCCCCCACGGCTACGTCCAGATTGCCTTGCGCAGCAAGGCGCCTGCTGGCGACGCTGGCGACGCCTTGTCTGCTGTGCTGGCTGTGCGCACCAAGTTGGGCGACAAGGACAAGGACAAGAACAAGAACAACAACAACTACAACAACAACAACAACAACAACAACTACAACAACTACAACAACAAGAACAACAACAACTACAACAACCACCGCGGCGGCGGCGCCCACAATAAGAACGGCCACTACGACAAGGGCAAGGCCAGCCGTGACAACCGCGCGTCCTGCGACGCCCCGCGTGCGCTTCTCGCCGTGCCTGATGACCGCCACAATCAGGATCGTGGTGGCCGCGACGAGCGTCAGCGCTCGCGTTCCCGGTCCCGCTTGCGTCCCCAGTCCCGCTTGCGCTCCCACTCCGCTGTGCGCGAGCGCGCCCCGCGCAACTACCACGCGGCCGTGGCGCCCATCGGGCCCGTGGGTCTCGAGACCAAGTTCAGTACTGTGGCCGTGGCCAGCCCTGGCCTGTGCGCCTTCTGCTTCTGCTTTGAGGGGCTCTGCAATAAGGCGCACAGCCACCAGCTCCACAAGTGTGGCTTTGTGGTGTACGGCGACAACACGCCCATCCTCGCCATCTTCGCCATGCTCAAGGACCTGAGGGGCGACCTGGTCAAGGCCCGGCTGGCGGGTCTGCTCGCCATGGGTTTGGCGGGTGACCTCAAGCGCTCCCGCTCCAAGTTTGTCTCCTTGCCTGCCCGCGCGGTTGACAGCATTCCCCGCTCCCAGCCCCTGCTCGCCCACCACCTCTGTGTCCTCGCCCTCCTGCCGGCGTCTGCCACCAGCCTGTTTGCGCACCTGCTCGACAAGTTCTACCACATCATTGTCGGCTCCCGCCTTGGCCCCACCTTGGCCCGCGCCGCCACCGTCACCCACAACGATCCCCTTCGCAGCCGCCTTGGTCCCGTCTGTGGCAAACCACACGCCCGTTCGCAGCGAGCCTTCTCGGTGCTACCCAGCGTTCCTGACCGTGCATGCAGACCTGTTCCTTGACAACATCATTCCAGCTCTATCCAGCCCAATGTTGTCTTCGCGCGGCCCGTTTGGCATCAAGACCCTCTCAGCGCAGTTCCAGGCCGTCATGTCCAACATCTTCCACAACATGCTGTTTGTGCGCGTCTTCATCAACGATCTCGTCATCTTCTTGGCCTCAATCGAGGAGTACACGCAGCACCTTGTCCTCGTTGTCTACCGTCTCACGCGGTGGAACCTCCACCTCAACCCCGCCAAGTGCTTCTTCTACTACGCACGCGTGCACCTGCTCGGCCACGTCGTCTTGGCCGAGGGCGTGCAGCCCGCCAAGGCCAAGGTCGTCTCAATCTGCGACTGGCCACGTCCGACGTCCGGCAACCAGGTCCAGAAGTTCCTCGGCCTTGTCAACTACCTGCGCGCCTACATCCCGCTCGCCGCGGTCCTCATGCACCCGCTCAACGCGCTGAGCAACCTCAAGCGCATCAACCTCAACGTCTGCAACGTGTGGACCAATGAGTGCAAGCAGGCGTTCCTCGCCGTAAAGGCCGCCCTTGCTGCCGCCCCGTGTCTCGCGCCGCCCAATTTCTCCAAGCCGTTCTTTGTTGCCACTGACGCCTCAAACGTCAGTCTTGGCGCCATCCTGTTCCAGGGTAGCCGCGAGTCCCCGCGCTACATCTTGTTTGCCTCTTGCTCTCTGCAGCCCGCCAAGCAGAACTACTCGGCCACCAAGCGCAAGCTTCTCGGCATTGTCTTTGCGCTCACTCGCTTCTTCTACTACCTCTATGGCCGCCGTTTCGCGTTGTTCACGGACCACGCGGCGCTCACCCACATGTTCACGCAGAAGCGCCTGTTGCCCATCCTCAAAAACTGGCTCGACACACTGCTCTCCCTCTTGTTCTCAGTCACGCACCTCCCCGGCGTCCTGAACGTGCTGCCCGACATCCTGTCGCGCCTGTATAATACCAACGCCCATGCCCGTCTTGTCGCCATCAACCGCGCCGGCTGTTGTCCTGTATTGCGTTCCCCCCGTGGGCGCCCACTGGTGGGGGGTCCCTCCGGATCCTCTCCCGCGCCGTCTCTCCCCGAGTGTGCCCTTGGCAACAGCGAGCTCGAGCAGCTCATGACGCACGATCTCTCCCTTGCAGAGAATCGTGCTTGACACTTCTTCCTCGCGCCAGCCTCGCTCCCGCCCGCGGAGCGGGCCCGCGCTTTTGCTGCCGCACCCACCCATGGGGGCAGCTCTTCTTCAACACCCGCGCCCGCCGTGCACGCCCGCGTTGTTGCCGCTGCACCCGCCCCCGAGGGTAGCGCGCTGCGGCCAGAGTTCTCGCCCATTGGCACCGTCCCGCCTGCGCAGCACCTCGACACGGCGCCCGTTCCGCGTGACCAGCGCGACCAGATCATCTGCAATGTGCACAACAGGGGCCACTCGGGTCCCGCGGCCACACAGCAGCAGCTCGTCGTCCTTGGCCACAAATGGTCCAGCATGCTCGCCAACTGCCAGCGCGTCATTGCCAGTTGCATCCCGTGCGCGCGGTTCTTGGCCACGCGGCAGGGTTTCCACCCAATGCGCTTGATTGAGGCGCTGCTGCCGCTCGACCACCTGTCCATGGACTGCATGCAGCTGCCCATCTCGCCCAACGGATACACGCACGTGCTTGTGATCATTGGCATCTGCACCCGGTTCGCGTGGCTCCACCCGATCCGCTCCGCGTCTGCCGGCGAGGTCGCCACCTGCTTCCTGGCCACGTGCTTCCAGTTCGGTTTCCCGCGCATCATCCAGTCCGACAACGGCCCCGAGTTCGCCAACCAGATCATCGCCTCGCTCGCCAACATGGCTGGCATTGACTGCCGCCTTGTGTTGCCGTACCACCCGCAGGCCAATGGCGCCTCGGAGCGTCTCGTTCGCTCAGTCAAGGAGATGCTGCTCCCCTCGCTCAACGGGCAGCTCAACCGCTGGCCCGCCATGGTCCCGGCTATCCAGTACGCCTACAACATGCGCGCGCACGCGCGCCACGGCTTGACGCCCTTCTCGCTCATATTTGCGCGTCCCGCCAACGCGCTCCGCAACTACCGCGCGCAGCCGCCCCTCCGCGACATGACCGAGCAGGAGCAGCTCGCTCGCCTCAAGCTCATGACCAAGTCCATCTACTCCGCCATTGCGCAGCGCACCGCCGACTGCAACGCTGTCGTGCAGGCGCGCGCCGATCAGCACTGCAAGATCATCGCCACTGACTTCCCCGTGGGCGCCATCGTCATGCGCATGACCACCAACCGCGCCTCCCGCCTCGACCCACGCTACGAGGGCCCGTTACACAGTGGTCCGCCACAACCGTGGCGGCGCGTACCTGCTCCGTGTCGCCACTGGCGCACTCGTCAAGAAGATCCCCGCGCACCACCTGCGCCTCATCCAGCCCGAGTCAGCGCCTTTGGGCGAATTGGACACCATGCGCGACATCCTCCGTCATTGCGACGGCGCGAACGGCGAGCGCGAGTACCTGGTCCGCTGGTCCAATCGCTCCGCCAAGAACTTGTGGATCCCCGCCAGCAGCTTCGACACCGCCGGCGCCATCAACGACTACCACAAGAAGATCTCGGCCGACACCCGGCTCGAGCGCCAGCGTTCGCTGCAGCGTCTCGCCCCCAAGGTCGCCGCGTCTTCCCCTGTGCCCGCTCCACGCCAAGATCCTGCTCCTCGCCAAGTCTCGGCTGACAAGTCGCAGTTCTCGGTCACGCAGTCCTCGCCCGCCTCATCGCCCGCCCGCGCCAACCCAAAGCGCGCGCGCTCTCCCTCGCCCGACCCGCCATCGTCCATCACGCGCAGCCAGTCCGGTCGCCAGCTCAAGAACGCGGTGTACCAAGGGTTCGTCAAGTCGCTCAGGTCACGGTCTGGGGGGAGGTGATGTTGCGTGTCGTTCATGTGGCCACGACCGCAATGATCAATCATCTGATCTCGCGTGAGCCGCCCGCAATCCCTCGCTCCCGCGCCGCCGCACCCCGCTGCGGCGCGCCCTGCTTTGTTATCCATTCTCCCCTCTCCCTGTCTTGGGTTCGGGGCCGAAGGCAGGAATAGACATCTCTGACTACTTGTCTCCCACCTCCTTCTGTCGGCATCAACAGCTTGAAAGTGCGCTGCGGAAGGTCGCGCAGAATTCGACCCGAATTCAGGGAGATGAGTCGCTCGACAACCAGAACCAAGCGCGCTGAGTCAAGAGATCGCACCGATCACAGGTGAGGCGGAGCCCAGTGCGCGCGAGTGCATGTTGACTCGCACCGCCTTGGATTTGAGTGTTGATCTTGACGCCGAGAAGCGGAGCTCCAGCGTCTTGCCGCTGAGTCAGTTCGAGTGCTTGAAACCCAACAACGGGGTTGTTAAGAGCGCAAGGAATCACCCGCGCAAAGTTTGTACAGGTTGAGACATCAAGGCGCGAGACGAACGCGTTTCCAAGCAGATACGCGTGCCACACGTCCATGACCAACGGGGTGCAGAAAAGCCAGTGAGCGATTCGGCGCAGCTCTTGATGGCAGCGTCTGACCCTGAGTTCCGTGGACTGCTTGCCTTAGAAAGTGGATTCGATTCTTTGGCCGATTTTGCTAGCAAAGGTGAAGGCGGCGGTGATGACACCATTTTGGTCGAAGCACTTGCCGGTAAACATCATCATACGCTGGGCCGACTCTACGTCGCGACTGACCCCAAGCCCATACACAAACGCTGAGGCAAGGTCTGGTCAGTTTCCTTACGTCATGACCTTGACTTTGACAAGGCTACGCCGAGTGCAAAAAAGGGCGAAGAAAGAAGGGACGTACCCTCTGACAAGAAGCTCAGAGTTGGAGACGCGTCGGCCATCACTATGTAGCGGCGAAACGAAAAAGAAGCGCCTTGCCCACGAAGCTACCCTGTGTCATGCTCCACTATTCATACGTTTTGAGCGGGCATACGACGCGTGGTAGTGGTCATTAAAAATATATCAGCAACCTGTGCTATCAAACGGCACTAATCCCGATGAATCAAGGAGGCAAGGGCCTCGAGGTAGCTCGTCTTGGCAACCATATCGCGGGCCACGCGACGGACCTCCGAGATGATCGCGCGAGGGTCAGTTCCCCCAACGGTGGCGCGGTCGTGGATGCCAACGACAGTCTTCGCGACCCAGCCCTCGTCCTTGATGTCGTCGAGCGCACCGGTGGGAAGCGCGCGCCACAGCGAGATCGGCAGCGAGCTGCCGTCATGCTTGCCGCCCAGGCGGTCGATGGGGGTCGCGAGATCGAAGCCAATGAGATAGTCGAGCAGCTTGCAAAAAGGCTCCGCAACGGGTTCGCACGCCAAAGGACGATGTGGTTCAAGCGCAGGGGCATCGAACGGCATCGCGAGCGCTAGATCATCAACCGAGTCAAGAAGCTGGCGAAGTTGATTGAAAGCGCACTGCGGGAGCTCTCGGAGCGTCCGGCCCGAATGGATGGAGAGCAGCCGCTCAATGGCAAGGAACCAAGCCCGCTGAGTCGAAAGTTCGCACCGATTGCAGGTGTAGCGGAGGCCGGACCGAGGAAGCTTGTGCGGACCCGCGCCGCCCTGGAGCTGTGCGCAAATCATGAGGCTTAGGAGCAGCATTCCCGTGTCAAGCCGCGGAATTTGCTCCATTGCCAGACGTAAAAACACGGGATCGTTAAGCACACAAGTAGGTACCCACGCAAAAGTTGTACACGTCGAGACACCAAGGTGCGAAACAAAAGCGTTTGCGAGTAAATGAGCGCTCCACACGTCCATAATCATCGGAGTGCGGAAAACCTGTTGAGCAATGCGACGCAGCTCGTCTTGGTAGCGCTCGATGCTGAGTTCGGCAGCCTGGTCGCCAGCATCGCCAAGTGTCGCCTCGATTACCTCGTCCACCTTCTTCGCGAAAGTGAAAGCGGCCCAAGTCACCTCGGTTTCGTCGCGATGTTCGCGAATAAACACCATAATGTGCTGGGGCGCCTCTGGGTGGCGGTTGCGATTGCGCGCAACTGCAATTCCAAAGGCTACACAAATGGTGAAGCGAGGTCAGTGGGGGTCGATGGGCCGACGGGGCGGCGACGTTGGCTCGATGCAGGCAGGCGTCGGCGCCACACTGCCTCGATCAGCTGGCCAGCGTGACTGTCTCGCAGCGAGGTGGAGACGCGTCGATCATGCCTTGACCCCGCAGCAAAACGTGCAATATTCCACGCGAAAACAGCACAAGTAGAAAGGTCTAAAGATGAAGATATTTGTAAACGCGAGGAGCAATCGACTGGTCGCCAAGTCTCCATGGATGCGCGCCGCGACTGCAACTAGGTGGGCGTGACTTGCGGTCGTTCCCAACTCAGCGCGACGGATCTCCAAGATGATCAGGAGGACGAGATCACCAGGTGCGACGCGTCTGTCTATTTAAACAAACGTGTGTGCAATCCAGGCTCGATACTTCACTTGGTCAGCCCGTTCTAACGTCCCCATCACGGCGCGAGACGCGTCAATCATCCTTGGGATCAGCAGCAGCTCGGAAGGCACAAAGACGAGAACGATATATTATAAACCTGCAAAGAACCACCTACTCCCCATGAATCAGGGCCATGGCCATGGCGAGGTACGAACGGCTCGCCGTCGTCGCGGGGGCGGCGCGACGGATCTCCGAAATGATTGGGCGAGAGTCGATTTCACCGAGGGTGCCGCGTCTGTCGAGGCGCACGACCGTGTGCGCGACCCAGCCCGTGGTCTTGGCGCGATCGAGATGACAGCTCCGAAGCGCCCGCCAAAACGAGAGCGGAAGCGCGCTCCCGTCATCCTTGCCGCCAAGCCTATCAATCAAAACATCCAAGTCCTCGTCAACGAGCATGTCAAAAAGTTTCGAGAACGGTGCCAGCACGGCATCGCACGTCGAGATCGTGTGCGGCTTCTCCTCGGCGACATCAAACGGTTGAGCAAGTGCGAGGTCGTCGACGGACTCGAGGAGTCTGCGCAGGGAATCGAAAGCACACTGCGGAATCTTCGCCAACATCCCGCGTGGATCCATGGCCAAGATTTGCGACATGACGTCAAAGTAGATTCCCTGCCGCGAAAGGTCGCAGCAACCGGACGTCACGCGAAAGGTTGAATGCCAAAGGGTCACGCGCCCCGCGCTGCCCTGGATCTGCGCGCAAATCATGAGACCAAGCAGGAGCGGGCCCGTTCGTTCCGTTTCGATGAACTGGATCGCCGCAGCTTTAAGCTTATCAGAGTTGAGCACGGCCACAGGCAGCCAAGCGAAGTTGGTGCACAGAGAGACATCGAACTGCGAGACGAACGCATTCGCGAGAACGAACGCGGGCCAGAGATCCAACGAGAGTGGGCTACGAAAGACACGTCGAACGATCCGGCGCAGCTCTGCCTGGCACCGCTCAACGTCGCCCGGTTGGATAACAAGCCCGGGATCCAGAAGCGAGTTGGCCTTGGTTCCCGCCGCAGCTGCCATGGAAGCAGCGGCGCGATGCAAAGTTTGCTCGTCCCGGTATCGCGCAACAAACGACAAGACTTTCTGAGGACCATGCGGATCACCGTCGGGCGCAAGCGTAAAAGTGAAAGCTACACGCCCCCAATCAAGTTAGGCCGCGTCCGCGTCCAAGCGAAAACAGTCAGCGGTACCCTCAACTGCGGCTTTGACAGGACGATCACGGAGCCGCTCGGCGATGAAGGCAAAGCACGCCTCGTCGCGTTCCCCAAAACCCAGGCTAATGGCGTAGCCCCAGGCCTTCTCGTTGAGAAGTTTGAAATCGTCCAGGATCGTGAGGTCCTCCGCGTCCAACGGAATTCCCTCGTTACCAAGCCGTGCCGCGATTGCATCGAGGTCGGCGCTCCGCGGAGCGGGAATACGTTTGTCCCGCCACGCCTCGACGAGACGTTGGAGAAGCTTCGGCGTGCAGCTCAAGTGGACGAAGATATGACGCTCGGCGACGTACCGGGACGTGGCCCAGTTGTTGTCAAGCAGGAATGTAAGCACATGAGCAATTGCTTGCTCGCGTGCACTGCTGTATGTCGATAGCTTGACGTGATCAAAAAAGCCCGCGCCGATTCCGCCGTCATCAAAGCACGACACGAGCTCGCGACAGTCGAGGCCCAGTCGCGCATCTGTCAAGACGTCGAGTGTCGGCCAACTCCAATCCATGACGGCGTACACGGCGAGGTACGAGACCAGATTTATGCGACGCTCGTAGAGATCCCCGTCACAGTGTTCGAAACCAATGTGGCGGCAGAGGCGAAGCCAAGTTTTGTACGTGAGCTTGATCCGGAACAGACCGAGGACTTGGCGCTGCGTGGCGATGAGAAGCTTGGAGAAAAGCTGCGCGTCGAGGCGCAGAGCAGCGAAGATAAGGAGCTGCAAGAGCGCGGCAACGGGGTTCCGGATGGCCGGTGCCGCGCAGGGGCGATGGCCTTTCATTATCGTCGACTTAACGTTGTTGGTCAGGACGCGAAGGCTGTCTCGACGCAAGACGGGCACAGCAAGCTTGGTCAAGCGGGTCGCGAGCGCCGAGTACAGGGTCGAGACGCGATCGTAGTCAGGGTCGTCGGGCTCAAGCCGCTTCCGGGAGATAGTGGTCCCGATTGGCCATCGAAGTCCTTGAGCATGGTCGTAGTCGTACCCGAGGAGGTGTGCGAGGTCCGACTCAAAGTAGACGCCTCGATTCGGGTAGATCATGATGTCGAAGAACATGGGGCAGTGGCGCACGGCATGCGCAAGCACAGAGTTGAGCCACGAGTTTCGGACCAGTTCAGTGCGCCCGAGAGCAAGAACCTCCGCGGTCGCCGCGCAGAGCTCGGGTCGCGGCCGGGCCAGTCGCAGCACCGCCGTCAAGAGCTCGGTCGGCAGCGCTGCGAAGAGAGGTCCAGCAGTTTGTTGCAGCAAGTCGGACTTCATTAGATTGCATACGTGAGGGGTTCCAGTGAGGCGAGGGAGAGCGGCGATCGCGTCACCAGAACACGCGACCTGAGCAACGCGTCCGCACGAGCTGCATCGCCGAAACGATCCTGAGCGCAAGACCTGATGTACGTCGACCGGTGTACACCCCCGAGCGCGATCCCATCTAAATTGATATGCCGAGGCGACGTCGGGTCGCGCGAGGGCGTACGTTGGGTCGAGCAGCGCTCGCTGAAAACGTGTCGTATACTCGACTCACGCGCTCTTGCCCACTTTCACGCAGCAGGAGCAGCGACCTTGTTGGCGGCAACAATGACATGAACCTTGGTCACGCATAGACCCCTCACTTCTCAGGCCTCGCGCACGGCGGCAAAAGGAGCAGACAAATAACTTACAATTGGTGACAGATCAAACGAATACCGGATCACCATGGATCAAAGCCGTGACCGCGGCGAAGTAGTTGTGACTCGCGGTCGTCACAGGAGCGACACGGGGGATCTCTGCGATGATGGGGCGGACGGGCTCACCAGCTGTGCCGCGTCGGTCGAGTTGAACGACCGTGCGCGCAACCCAGTTCGTGCCCTTGACTTGGTCGAGGGAACCCCGCTCAAGCACACGCCAGAACGAGAGCGGCAGGGCGCTCCCGTCCTCCTCGCCGCCAAGCCGGTCCATGAAAGCGCCCAGGTCCGCCCGTGCTAGAACGAGCACCAGCTCGCGAAACGGCTGTTGGACGGCGCTACATTGATCAATGGTATGTGGACCCGGTTCGGTGGCCCCAAACGCTTGAGCGCGCCCAAGATCATCAACGGATCCGAGCAAGCGGTGCAGCTGGTCAAACGCGCACTGCGGAACAGCCCGCATGATCCCACGAGGATCGATCGCCACGATCCGCTGCATGGCGTCAAAGTAAGCCCGCTGCTGTGAAAGGTCGCAGCATGTCGACGTCGAGCGGAACGCGCCGTGCGATATGTGGTGGGTGCCCGCGCCGCCCTGGATCTGCGCAGAGATCATGAGACCGAGGAACAGCGAGGCCGTGCCTTCGCGGGCCATGAGCTCGGTGGCCGCCATGCGGAAAGCGTCCGAGGTGAGCACAGCCACGGGGATCCACGCAAAGTGCGTGCAGAGCGAGACGTCAAAGCGGGAAACGAACGCGTTGGCCAGGATGAACGCGGTCCAGAGTCCCATCGTGAGCGGGGTGTGGAAGACGCGCTGAATGATCCGGCGCAACTCCGCCTGGCACCGCTCAACGTCGCCCGCGAGCTCAGGATTCAAAGTCGATTTGATCCTGTTGCCCACCGCGGCTGCCATGGCGGCAGCCGCACGCTGCAAGTTCGGATCACCTCGATATTGCCCAACAAACGCCAAGACCTGCTGAGGAGCACACGGATCGTCGTCGTGCGCAAGCGTGCTCGTGAAAGCTACACGGCAAGCGCGTGTCAGATTCCAGTCCTCGCATCGGAACAGGAGCCATCAGTACCTGCCACAGCGGCGTCAACCAGACGATCGCCAAGCTGATCAGAGATGAAGCCACAATACTCGTCGGGAGGCCCAGAAGCTGCCATGACGATGACGCAGCCCCACGCTTTATCGTTCAAAAACCCGAGCTGGTCAAGCGTCGCAAGGCTGTCCATGTCCGACGGGATGTGTTCAAGCTTGATCTGTTGCCCGATGGCGTCAAGGTCGTCGCTCGGCGGTGCCCAAAGCACTTCGTCCTGGTACAGCTCCACAAGTCGAGCGAGGACATCCGGTGCGACGCACAAGTGGACGGCGAGATGGCGGCCTGCGATGTACGCCGACTCGCCGGTCCAGTGATTTGCGAGCAGAAAGGAAAGCACCTCGGCGCACGACTCGACGTCCTCGTTGTAGGCGGACCCCTCGATGTGCGCAAAGAAGCTTTCCGCGACCGACTCGTCGCTGAACCACGACGTGAGCTCGAGCCAATCTAGGGCCAGTCGCGGATCGGTCAAGACGCGAAGGATCGGGCGGCTCCAAGCGAAGACGGCATAGACCGCGAGGAACGAGGCCAAATTCATGCGACGGTCGAGGAACGGGTCGTCCTTATGGTGGAAATTGATGCACTGGCAGAGCCGAACCCACGATCTGTAAGTAACCCTGATCCGGAGCAGGCCAGGGATCTGTTGCTGCGCGTCGATGAGAAGGTCCGAGAGCAGGCGCGGGTCGAGGCGCACAGCTGCGAACGCGAACAGCTGCATGAGCGCCGCGACGGGGCTTTGGACGGCCGAAGCCACGCAATCGCTTTGATCCGCCGTAATGGTCGCCCTCACGTCGTTGGCGAGTGAGCGGAGATCCTCGCGATGCAGGGCGGGCGCAGCGAGCCCGGTCAGTCGGGTCAGGAGTGTCGAGTACAAGGTCGAGACGCGGTCGTAGGCGCGGTCGCCGTGCTCAAGCCGCTTGCGAGCGTCGTTGTAGTCACAAGTGACGAGGTGTGCAAGGTCCGAAACGAAGAAGAAGCGCCGATTGATTTTAGGTGACAGGGGAGCGTTGATGACGGCAAGCGCAAGCATGGAGTTGATCCATGAGTTCCGGACGAGTTCGGTTCGCACGAGCGGAACAAACTCGCCAGTTGCAGAGCAGAGCTCAGGTCGCGGCCGGGCAAGTCGCAGCACCGCCGTCAGGAGCTCGGCTGGCAGTGCTGCAAGATCAGGCCCATTAGATGGTTGCGGCAAGTGTGACTTCATTTGCTTGCATTCGTGTGGGTGCTGGTGGAGAAGAGGATCATCGAGAGCGGGAGGGCTTTTGATCAAAACTGGATCAAGACGGCGGAAGAAACGTGGCATGTAAATACGACGCGTCTCCCAACCCCTCCCTCCCCTTTCGCGTCCCTGAAAGAAAATGCGTGAGAATAACTAAAACATGTCATATACTCGACTCACACCCGTTCCCCCTCACACACAACTTACTTGTCGGCGGCAATGATAGCCTGGACCTCAGCGAGGAGGTCGGCCTTGAACTTGAGCAGCGCGTCGACGGCCTCCGCGGTCGCCGTCGCGTCGCCGCCCGTGGTCTTGAGCTCCTTGACGCGGGCGCCCTGCTTGGCGACGGCGTCCTGGAGCTCGGTGGCGCGGGGCGTGACCTTGGCGGGGTCGACCTTGGCGAGGAGCTTGAGCGGGTCCTGGGCGGCGGCGGCCTTGGCGGCGGCGCGCTTGCTCTGGGCGGGCTTGGCGGGGGAAGCCGCAGCCGCGGCGTCGGCGCCGTTGGCGTCCTTCTGGCCGCCGTACTTGGCGCGGAACACGTCCTCGAGCTTCTCATCGATGCGCTTGAACAGGTACTCGGGCTTGCCGAGCTTGTGGCCGGGGGCGAGCGCGTCGGTGAAGGTCTCGGGGAGCATGGGCTGGGGCATGTTGAGCTGGCGGAGGATGCCGGCCGAGGTGCCGGGCATGTACGGGTAGAAGACGGCCGAGAGCAGGTAGACGAGGGCGAGGGCGTGGCCGACGACGGCGTCGCACCGGGCGCGGTCCTCGGCGAACAGCGAGTTGTCGAGCTTGTTGTCCTGCAGGTACTGGTTGCCGCGCGCCGAGATGGCCATGGCGAGCTGCAGGCCCTGGCGCAGCTTGACGGCCTCGAGCGTCTCAATGTACTGGGTCAGCAGGGCGTTGATGTCGGCGACAAACGCCGCGTCGGCCGGGTGCACGGCGAAGTCGAACTCGGGCACGGCGCCGCCGTACTTGGGGGTGGCGACGAACTTGGCGACGCGGTTGACAAAGTTGCCGACGTTGTTGAGCAGCTCCGTGTTGTTGCGGGTGATGAACTCCTTCCACGAAAAGTCCGAGTCCTGCGACTCGGGGCGGTTGGCGAACAGGTAGTAGCGCCACACGGAGATGTCGATGCCCGTGTCGCGGACGTTGGAGCCGAAGACGCCCGTCTTGCGCGACTTGGAGAACTTGCCGTTCTCGTAGTTAAGGTACTCGGTGGTCGACAGGTGGTGCAGGAGCGTCCACTTCTCGCCGGTGCCGAGCAGCGACGACGGGAAGATGACCGTGTGGAACGGCACGTTGTCCTTGCCCATGAACTGGTACAGCTGCACGTTGTCGGGGTTCTTCCACCACTTGGCCCAGTCGTCGGTCAGGTTGGCCGTGATGGACGGGTACCCGATGGGCGCGTCGAACCACACGTACAGCACCTTGCTCTCGAAGCCCTCGAGCGGCACGGGGATGCCCCACTTCAGGTCGCGCGTGATGCACCGCGGCTTGAGGCCCTCCTTGAGCCACGCGCGCGTCACGGCGATCGAGTTGGACGACCACTTGCCGTCGACCGAGTGCTTGTCGACAAAGGCCGTGAGCTCGGGCGTGAGCGCGGGCAGGTCGAGGAACATGTGGGTCGACTCGCGGTTGATGGGCCGGTTGCCGTCGAGCTTGCACCGGGGCTTGATGAGCTCCGAGGCGTTGAGCAGCTTCTGGCACGCGTCGCACTGGTCGCCGCGCGCGTCCTCGTACTTGCAGTGCGGGCAGATCCCCTCGACGTACCGGTCGGCGAGGAACCGCTGGCACGTCTCGCAGAACAGCTGTACCATCGACTGCTGCTGCAGGTGGCCGTTGCCGTGCAGCTTGAGGAAGATGTCCTGCGCGATCTCCGTCTGCTTGGGCGTCGTGGTGCGACCGAACTTATCAAAGTCGATCTGGAACAGCTCGTACACGTTGCGGTGCAGCGCAAAGTACTTGTCGCACAGCGCCTGGCAGCTCACGCCCTCCTCGAGCGCCTTGGTCTCGGTCGTCGTGCCGTACTCATCGGTGCCCGAAATGTACAGCGTGTTGTGCCCGCGCAGACGCGAGAAGCGCGCAAACGCGTCGGCGCTCAGCACGCACCCGATGATGTTGCCGAGATGCGGCTCGTTGTTGACGTACGGCAGCGCCGACGTGATGAGCACGTTGCGGCGGCCCTTCTCGGGGAGGCTACACGGGGCGGGGAGCGGATCAGCGCCGGCTCGGAGGGTGTGCGCGGACGGGCAGGCACTTACGGCACGGTGGTCGGCTTGACGTAGGCGGGGATCGACATGTCGGAGACGGTCGGTCGGTTGTTGATGCGTAGCAAGTAGTGCAAGAGATGTGGCGGGTCGCCTCGTCGACGTGGGAGAGCGTGGACTCGGTGCGGCGAGTTGCTTTAGCTTCGTAGAGTGCGGCGTCGGCGTCGTCGGCGTCGTCGAGAGAGGGAGGCGTTCACGGCGGGACGACAAGAGCGGATCGGCCAGACGGGATGGCGTGCGTCTCGACTCACCTGACCTCGAGCCAGTTTAACCGCACCCGCGATCACGCAATCCTCATGCGG
Organism: Blastocladiella emersonii ATCC 22665; assembly: GCA_025594325.1. Taxonomy (NCBI): domain Eukaryota; kingdom Fungi; phylum Blastocladiomycota; class Blastocladiomycetes; order Blastocladiales; family Blastocladiaceae; genus Blastocladiella; species Blastocladiella emersonii. Next base: position 383,314 of record JANHCV010000009.1, on the reverse strand, counting down.
CGGCATCGGAATAGATCAAAAATGGGAGGGGCTAGTGATACTTGAGCTAGGCTACGATGGTGGTACAGGTACAGGCAGATACGGGGGAGAATGTGGGGGTCGCGGGAGGAGGTGGTGGTGGGACGCAGCGCGTCGCGTCGCACTCGCTCTACGCCGCCTGCTTCTTCTCCTCGGCCTCGGCCTTGGTCGCGGCGGCGGCGGGCTTGTCCTTGCGGGCGAACGTGTTGGCGACGAGCAGCGGGAACACGATGGTAGCGTCGGCGTAGATCTTGACGGACTCGCCGTCGAGGCGGATCTTGCCCCACGACACGGCCTCGTCGGGCCGCGCGCCGGCGTCGGAGCCGTCAAACTCCTGGCCCGTGTTGACGAAGACGGCGTAGTCGGCGCCGTTGCGCATGAGGTTGGCGTTGCAGATGTGGTGCTTGACGACGCCGCCGCCGAGGATGATGGCGCCCGTCTTGCGGGCGAAGACGGCCTGGTCGTTGATGGACCGGATGTCGGCGACGAGGTCGAGCACGAGCCCGTTGTCGCGGTCGTTCTTGAACGAGTGGAAGTAGATCATGTCGCCGAGCGACCCGTCGGTCAGCGCGGGGCAGTACACGGGGATCCCGTTCTTGTGGCACCAGTAGTAGATGCTGCGCGGGTCGTCGATCTTCTCGCCGAGCCGGTCGATCAGGCGCGACGGCGTCCACGGCTTGCCGGTCGCGCGCTGCTGCTCGAGGCACTCGTCGAGGATCGGCATAACCCAGTCCTCGAACTTGCAGTAGTTGTCGTTGGGCACCAGCAGGTTGCCGATGCGGTTGAGCCCGCGCGCGCGCAGGTCGCGGCCCTTGAGGTGGAAGTCGCCCATGTACGTGTTGGCCAGGCACTTGATGAAGTCCTCCTCGACGCCGCCCGCCGTCGTCACAATCACGTCGACCAGCTTGTGCTGCGCCAGGTACCGGATCACCTCGCGCAGGCCCGACGACACCAGGTTCGACGTGTACCCGAGGAAGATCTTGCACTTGACCTGCGACCGCTGCTCGGGCGTCTGCAGGTCGTCGTCCTCGTTCTCGGCCACGGGCTCGTCCGACAGCCGCCAGTTGCGCTACTTACGGTTCGTCAGCCACGCCTCACCTACCACGCCTAAGACAAACACACCATCTTGTTGATGAGCTCCATGCCGCGCGCCATGGACGACCCCTGGAACCCAATGTTGCGGTACGACTCGAGCAGCGACTCGAGCGTCATCTCCTCCTGGTTGAAGTCGGGCCCCGACACCACGGCGTGCGTGCCCTCGAGCGACTCGGACCCGACCAGCACCGCCGCTGCCACCGTGTCGGGCACCTTGCCCGCAGCGCCGCTGCCATTGCTCGCCGCCGTCGATGTCATGGTGTAGTGTTACGTTGCAACGAGTGGTGCGAGTCGGAGGGCCCCGTGGAATTCGTTCCCCCTTGGTCGGTCGGTCGGGAGAACTTGTTGACGGCGGCCGCGAAGCTTCGGCGAAGCCACTCGCGAGACAGTCGTCCGCGAACGGTCTCCGCACTCTCCCGAGCGACGCCGTCGCCCTCGACTACCATGAAGCAGAGCGCAACCTGGCGCAGCGGGTCCGGGGAGAGCAGTGGGAGGGGTCGGTGCTCGTGGCGACGGGGCGGGCGGCTCTCGACTCGTCTCCCCTCACGCCCTGCCTTGCGCGCGTATCCCACGGGAGAGACATCATGAACATGGATACATTGAAAGGCCGACAGCACGCGAGGCTACATGTGGTACACTCCCAAACTCGCCGCCTGCGCATCGACGTACTCGGCGACATTGACGCCGAACGGGACGAGGTCGCGCCCGTCCTGGCCGACGTGGAACTGGTCGACGAGCCCGTCGCCGTTCATGTCCGCGTCGACGAACTTGGGGTCGAGCCGGCCGTACCGGAACAGGAGACCCGCGTCGCCCGTGGTGTGGTCGTGGTACCCGAGCACGTCGACCCGCCCGTCGCCGTCCAGGTCGAGCTGGATGCGCGTCTCGTTGTCCTCGAGGCTGGCACTGTTCACGGGATCGAACGCCGGCTCGGGCGCGGGCGCTAGCGCTGGGTCCGGCATCGGCATGGTGGGGGCCGCGTCGTGCTCCGCCTCCGCCTCCGCCTCCGCCTCCTCGTCGGCGTCGACCATAGCTTTCTCGGCAACCGCGTCGAGCACGAGGTCACGGGCGGCGTCTTGCCCACTGGCCGCCTCGCCGGCGGCGCCGAACGCGGGCTGGAAGAGAACTACGCATGAGCGCCGGCGTCAGTCCTCGCGGGCGATGCCGAGACACGATAGAAACGCACGCTCAGCGCGGTTCGCGGACGCGACCACCGTGGGCTCGCTGTTCCCGAGCTCCTCGTCCACGAGCGCGGCCGCGTCGGCCCACGACACGCCCGCTTGCTCGCCGCTGGTCATGACATTGACGACGGCGTTGGTGAACGGGCTGCCCATCGCGTCGCCCATCAGCGCGTTCGCCGCATCGCCCGCCGCCGAGAGACACACGACGTTGCCGGCAATCTCAGCGCCTGAGAGGTCGAGGTCGCCGATGGACCCCGTGTGCCCCGCGTCCATGACCATGGTGCAGTTGACGCCCGCGGGCAGGTCGGCGAGGATCGCGCGGATCTCGTCGTCCGTGACCACGCCGTCCGAGACCGCGAGGTACTCGTTCTGCCCGTCGGCCTCGCCGTCGCCGCCCGCCATCTGCCCGCCCATGCCCGAGAAGGAGAAGAGCAGGTTATCGCCGGGCTCCGCGTTCTCGACCATGGACCGCAGCGAGTTGAGCACGTCGTCGCGCGTCACGACCGACCCGTTCGTGTCCGTCAGCGTCTCGACGTTGTCGATGCCGAGGTGGCCCGCGAGACCCGCCATGTTGCTCGCGTCCACGTCCGAGCCCGCGAGGTCGCTCCCGTAGTTGAGCCCGATGCAGAGGCCCGAGTTGGTCATTTTGCAGGCGGTGCAGGGTGTGGAGATGGTTTTTCGAATCCAGGATGAGGGGGAGGGGGAGGGAGTGCGCGATGGCGGCGAGACACCCGCCAAGCACGGGCCGCCACCGACGGTGCCCTCGTTGGGCCGCATGGCGATCGGGTGGCCAGCTCACGCGACAAGACGCGTCGCTTCGCGTGGGATCGCCACCGCGATCACGGTTGCCTCTTTCAGCTTAAGCACGCGGGTTTGCAAGCTGTCTGTATTGAATGTCAGTGCGACGAGGAACCACGCCCGCTCGAGTCCTCGCCCACGCTCCCGAGCTCCGACTCGGTGGCCTGCTTGAGCTGCGCTCGCGATGGCGATGCTGGGCGGTCGGTGACGAACAGTCCGCGCACGGGCGCGACGAACGTGTCGTAGACTGCCGTGCGGAAGCGGCGGTCCACGGCGATGATGATCAGCGGGTCGGCCATCTCAGTCGTAAACTTGACAAAGTTGAAGACTACCGCGAGGTGTGAGCGCGTGGGGGCAAGTGGGCTGTCGGATCAAAGAGGATGTACCCGCGTCAAACACACCAGAGGAACGGGTACCCGTGGCCATGGCTCGGATGAACAGGACGATGAACGCGCCCGCCTACTATTGAGTGTCAGTCCTGGTGGTGTATGCGGTCGAACGTCCGCTGTGAGCACGCACCGAGATGCTAGAGATCATCGCACGGACCGTTAGTCATTGCAGTCGCCCAAGTCTGATCGCATCGCCATACCTGAATGCGCCGAGAGCCATGATCCCGCGCATGATGATGCGGTACTCGAGCTGCGCCTGCCGCATCGACTTGCGCCGGGACCGCGCATCCTTGGCCGCGGCGGACGCCGCAACATTCGACGTCGACTTCTGACCGAGCTGGCCCGACCCGAGCCCCGACCCCGACTCGGACCCGACCGCGAAGCCGACGGCAAGGACTCCGCTTCCCGCGGCGCCCGTCGCAGCACGCAACATACCGTTCGCATGCGGCAAGAGCGACGTCGACGGCGCTTTCTGTAGCGGGCGAACGGATTCCATGCTCGACGGGGCCACGCTGCCCGACTTGGCGGCGACGACGAGCGGGAGCGCGCCGCTTGTGGCCGCAAGTTTGCGGAACGAGTCCTGCTGCTGAAGCTGTCGGTGCGAGTCGCGCACTGCACGCAGCACGAGCGCGTACACGGCTGGGTAGCGCGAGAAGTCAGAAGAGCGGGATGTAAACGAGGCAAGTGCGAAACGTACCCATCATGGCGCCAATGTTGAGGACCAGAAACGACATGTCAAAGACGGCGACCCACGTCAACACCGTGCTCGGGTAGCAGAACAGGTTGCCCTTGCTCAGGACCGGGTGCGAGTCGTTGAACTTGTGGAAGATGCAGTTGATCCCGCCGACGATGTACGTCTGCGCGACGCCCGCGTACAGGTACCGTTTCCGAAGCGGCTGGAGCCGGATGAGGAACATGTACCGCTCGAGACTCGCGAGGACCAGTAATAGGACGATCACGGCCTGGAACGTCGCTGTTGCGTCGATCCACAGGCCGCAGAGGGTCTATACAGCACGCGATCGCCGTGAGTCGAGCGGTTATAAGGCCTCGTTGGCGGAAGCGCGCACTTCCGACCACTCGGACTGGATGTAGAACGCGGTCCGAAGCGCGACGGCGCAGACCGCATAGAGGGCATTGTTCGCGCTATAAGAGGCCGGTGCAATCAGCACGGTGCAGCTCGATACGCTGCCCACTGGCCGCACCAGATGATCATAAAGAGGGTATTCGCGTGATTCGTGAGGATGCGACGCCGAAAGTTGATTGCGGCGATCACAATCACGAGGTTGGCTGCAACGATGAAGACGGCCTGCGCGATGAGTGCGATGTTGATCCCAACATACGGGATTGCTGGATCGAACGCCTTGACATCCCACGGTCGCGTCCGCCAGCTCACAATCAGGTCGGGATCGTCGGTGGGCATGTGATAAATTGCAGCAAGTCTGGCTGAGGTTCAAGTGAGTTGCATGTGAACGGGGTTCATTAAATTCGCTGATCTGCGATTTTTCTGGAAGAGAACGCGTGCGAGACACGATGGGGAGCAGCGGAGCGGGACGGACGTGGTGCGAGACGTGCGACACGCGTCGCGAAATCGCGTGACTGATCAAGTTGCGCTCGCGAAACCCGGGTTCTCGTTTTCACTTCGCGTCCGCTCACCTCGATGCGGGGAGTGTTAGGGACATCAATCTCGAGAGGTTTACCTGAAGCGATCGAAACGGCATCCATTCTCGTAGCACTGACAGGTCAGCGCGAGGACGAGCCGCACCCGCTCGAGTCTTCGCCGATGCTGGCACTGCCAAGGCTCGAGTCGGCGGCCCGCTTGAGGTTGGTCTGCGACGGCGACGCGGAGCGAGTTCCGGGGAACATAGTGAGGACCGGCGCGACGAACGTCTCGTAGACGGCCGCGCGGAACCGCTTGTCGACGGCCACGATGATGAGCGGGTCGACCATCTCGGTTGTGAACTTGACGAGGTTGAACACTAGGGTGCAAGCGTGAGTAGGAGAACAGGTGCAATAATGGAGATGCCCTGCGTACCCATATCAAACTGCCAGGATGAGCGAGTGCCCGTGAGCATGGCGCGGATGAACAGGACCATGAACGCGATCGCCTGCGAAGGAGGACAGAGTGCCGTTAGATTCTACGGTCAACGGAAAGCAACGTTCACTATGGTACTGAAATACTAAAAGTGTTGCAGTCATGTCAGTCTGAGTCGTGTGAACCTCGAACCGTGACACGAAAGTACGCACCCGAAACCCGCGAGGGCCATGATTCCGCGCATGATGATCCGGTACTCGAGCTGTGCCTGACGGAGCGACTTGCGCCGCGACCGCGCGTCCTTGGCCACGACGGTGGCGGCCCCAGCGTTCGCCGGCGTTCCGTGTCCAGACCCCGAACTCGTCTCCGAGAATCCGGCAGCGAGACCGCCGGCGAGAATCCCACTCCCAGCCGCCCCACTCGCGGTGCGCAGCATGCCGTTCGCGGGCGGGAGGAGTGCGGTGGACGGCGCCTTCTGGAGCGGGCGGACCGAGTCCATGCTCGTCTGCGGGACGCTCGCGGTCTTGGCTGCGCCAAGCGGGAGTGCCCCACTAGCGCCCAGCTTGCGGAACGAGTCCTGCTGCTTGAGCTGCTTGTGCGACTCGCGCACGGTGCGCAGGACGAGCGCGTACACGGCTACGTGGACCAGTAACGGAGCCGGTCAGTGCCACGTACGCCGGGCGAGTGAGCGCTCGAGCGCGTACTCATCATGGCGCCAATGTTCCCGACGAGGATCGACATGTCGAACCAAGCGACCCAGGTCAGGATGGTCGTCGGGTAGCAGTAAAAGTTGCCCGTGCTTAGGATTGGATGCGAGTCGTTGTACTTGTGGAACAGGTAGTTGAGCACGCCGACGAGGTACGTCTGCGCGACGCCACCGTAGAGGAACCGCTCGCGGAGCGGCTGCAGTCGGATCAGGAACATGTAGCGCTCGAGGCTGGCAAGGACGAGCAGCATGACGACGACAGCCTGGAAGATGGCTGTCACGTCGATCCAGAGGCCGCAGAGCATCTAGGAGGTTGGGGGGATGCGAGAGGTGTAAATTAATGCACACGACTAGCGCCATCGATGATGAAAACGTACTTCGGACCACTCCCCTTGAACGTGGAACGCAACACGGATCCCCATGGCAATCGCCGCGTAGAGCGCGTTGTTTGCGCTACACAGGAGATGATAAGCTTCTACCTTCCGTCACAGCCGGCCGAAGAGTATTTCGTACCAGATGATGACAAACAAAGTATTTCCATGGTTGATCAGGATGCGGCGACGAAAGTTCATCGCGGCGATGACGACTGCGAGGTTGGTGGTGATGATAAACAAGGCCTGCGGACAAGGCGTCAGATAGACGTCGACGTGATTGATCGAAAGTGATGTGTTCGCTAGCGTACCTGTGCGATCAAGACGCCGTTGACCCCAAAGTACGGGACTGTCGGGTCGAAGGCTTTCGGATCCCAGGGCCGCGTGCGCCAGCTCTCAATCAGGTCCGGATCATTCATATTCATATGCGTTTTTGCGATCAGTGTCGATCAATTTCAGCAACGTTCCATAGGAGCAGTGAGCATGGGAACGATATCAGCGTCAAGGGGCGGGCCATCGAATGACCCCCACAGGGATCAGTACCGACGCACTGGAGTGACCTAGTCCGTGTGCTGGTGAGCCGGGGAGCATCGATGCATAGTGCGAACACGGGGTGCGAGACGTCGAGGCTGCGGTGCGGTGGCCTGCGGACGTGGCGCGAGACGCGTCGCGAAAAGGCGTGGACGGTCACGTGGCGTGCGGGACGCTCGCTTTTCTCGCCTCCCTCGTTCACGGGCGACCCGCCGAGAGCTTGCCCTCTCTCGCCGAACCCATGTAGCAACCCTCACGATAGGGATTCCGAACAAACTTGACGCATTCCATCATGTCCAAACGCCCGCGCAAGTCCGCGGCGGAAGCGCCGCCCGCCGTCGCTGCGAACGGTGCCGACGGCCTCGCCAACGGCAACGGCGCGTCGGGCGATCACCTCGACCAGGACGGCGGCAAGTCGTGGCTGTTCGCGCCGGCCGACCCGCTGACGGGCCTCCGCCTGCCGAGCCTCGCCCGTCACTTTGCCAGCGACGACGCCGATGAGCACACGCGCAAGCGGGCACGCACCGCGAAGAGTAATCGCGGGCGCAAGCTTGAGAGTTTGTTGTTCGAGGAGCAGCCCGATGCCGGGAACGCTGACGAGGTGACGCTGCCCTCGGTCCTCGCGCCGCTCGCGCACGCTGTTCCGGTTCGTCCGCTCTCGCACGCACGGCGAAACTCGGTGCATTGCATTGACACACGAAATCCGCTCCATAGTCGATCGAGGAGGCCAAATTCCAAAGCAAGACGGGCACACGGCTGTTTGCGTACGCGCCGCCCGCCGAGGCCGACGACGTGACGGTGGGCATATACGGCGCGGCCGAGGCGAACAAGGCGCGGCGGGCGCAGGGTCCCGCCGGTGCCGGTGCCGGCATCGCGCCCGACGCAGAGGGCGTCAACGTGGCGGCGATCCTGCAGCCCGCGGCCGACCTCGACCACATCCTCAAGCGGCGCGAGCTGCAGGCCATGTTCAAGCCCAAGCACCTCGACGCGGTCACGTCGTCGGTCCTCGGCCTCATCAAGTCGGAGCAGCCCATCTACAACACGCTCGTGCGCTTCGTCCGCGTGCTGCAGAACGACACCACCACGCCCATCGATATCGGCGACCCGGAGCGGAAGGCGCGCGAGGCCGCCTACGTATGCTGGTCGACAGCTCACTCTCCGGCCGAAAACTGACTTGATTGACCCGTGTAGGACCTGATCGGCTCGTCGGGCGAGGTGCTCGCGCAGCTGCAGGACGTGAGCCTCGGGCTGTCGCACGTCGCGCACCAGCAGCAGTTCCTGTGGAAGATGATCCGCGACCGCGTCAACCTCGACGTGGCCGCTACCACGCCGAACGTGGGCCCGTACGGCGGCGGGCCGGGGCACGAGCACAGCGGACGGTGACCTGTTTCTCTCGCTCATACAAAACCTTCCCGTGTATCGACCTGACGTGTCTGCTGGAGCGAAGCATTGTCGCGCGTGAGTCGCGTGCATCGCGCCGACGACGCTACACCCTTGTCGACGCTCGGTATGAGCAAACCTGAGGTTCTAGCCGCCGACCTCGCTCTCGTCGGACGCGCTGGCCCTCTTGAGCCTTCCGCCCCGCGCCAGTGCCACTGCCCACTGTTGCCGATGCTCATCGAGCTCAAGACTCACCGCGACGAGCCGTACACGCTACGCGGCCTCGACGGCGGCGTGATGCTGTCCGGACGCGACGAATGAGTGAAAAATGCAGGTGCGGCCGAGGTGGTCTCGAGTTGATGAGCGACGCGTTTCGCGTTCGCGTTCGGCGCGCGTTCGTCCGGGGTCGGCCCTCCTTTCTTCACGGCCGCCCCTCACCGCTGCGCCCTCTCTCTCCCCTTCCTCGTCGCCACGGACACCCTAACGCAACGAACACCACACCATGTCGATGCCAACCACCGAGCAGGAGCAGCAGCCGTTCTCCAAGATCCTCGACGCGGTGCGTCTCCCCGCCGCGCCCTCGTCATCGCCACGGCGGCCATCACTCACTCGTCCGTCGCACGCCGCGCGTAGGATCTCGATGCGGCCATGATCCTGTACGTCTCTCGCTCGCTTCACCCTGCGCCCGGCGAGCCTGCGCTGACGCACGCACCCGCGCGCTCTCCCGCTTAGCAACGAGTCGGCGCTGCTGTCCAAGTACTGCGCCGAGAAAGCCGAGCGCGCGGGCGTCGACTGCTACAAGTGCTGCCGCACCTACGCCGGTACGCTCCCTCTCCCTCACTCAATCGCTGCCCACACGACGCTAACTCGTCCGCCGTGCTGCATAGACCTCGCGCACCAGGCCGCGTGGCTCCTCGTGTCGGCGGGCTCCGAGTCGCTTGGCATCCACCAGCACGCCGTCACCTCGTCGCCGCCGCCGGCCGGCGAGTCCATGGCGCCGCCGTCGGACCTCGGCGACCGCGCGCACCACCTGGCCACGGACGCGCTCGACTACTCGGGCGTCCTGGCGCTCGTCCTGTCGTCGGCCGAGCGCGTGCACGCGCACTGCGGCAGCCACACGGAGCACGCGCACTGCCAGGCGTGCGCCGCCGCGGCGGGTCGCGCTCACGCCGTCCTGCGCGAGATCCTCGCCGCCCGCAAGCAGGCGCGCCACCCGCACTACGCGACCGACCCGCACGGCACCGCGACGGTTGGCGCTGGCCGCGGCGCGGTCCCGCATGGCCCGGCCCCGATGCACCGCGGCGGGCAGCAGGTCGGTTCCGACGAGAAGAAGGCGTGGCAGCCGCCCGAGACGGACAAGGGCGAGCTTCAGCTCGGCCGCGGCGCCAAGCAGCTGCGCGACGTGGCCGCTGGCGGCGAGGCGCAGAAGCGCGCGGTCGAGGAGTAGTCGCTGTGAGTTGTGCGGTTCCGCAGAGAGCTCGTTTGTTTGATGGATCACAGCTTGAGCACCCGTGCAAGATGAGAGAATCCGCCGCGATGCGCCACTCGCGTGGTGTCGCCACTCGCGTGGTGTCGCCCGAGCGATCAACTCTTGGCCGTGATCGCAGCTTCGAGGCTCCTCGCTCCCGAATGCAACAATCATGAACGAAGCTAATGAAAGAAACTTGCTGTAACCGAACGAGCGCCCTACTTTGGCCATGCTGCCCGTCGAGCTGTTGACTTTTGCGCTCCAACTCGCGCAGCCCCAATCGCCGATCTGCGCAGCGACGCGCGAGCTTCACTTCCTTTCACACAGCGCCCCCGTCAAAGGCGTATGGATCCGACACTTGCTTGCCCACGGACCGCCCGCAGACTGGCGGAAGGACTATGACAGCAAGGAGACAGTTCTGCCGTCCAACAGCGGTGCGCTCATCGAATATTGCTACGCTTCCGCACTACACAATAGTTGTTCCCACAACGCCATTCGTCATCCAGTCGTCACATCGCTCTTTCCGGTGCTTCTTGATCACATTCTTCCACTTGCATCGCTGGCCTTGCGCTCCTTTGATACTAGTCCAGCGTCTTCGACTGCGGGACTCAAACACTCGATTCTTAATGACTGTAAGCTTCAATGCAAAGACTAATCAGTTGCGGCACTCTGCCAGCTCATCACTCTCGCAGTCATGCGTCTCGAACCGTCAAAGCTTGCCTGCCTGCTTCGACATGTGCAGCATCGAGTTCCTGGGCTATTCTCCATCCGGCTGCCGGCCGTCACTTGGTTTGCTTTGACACCTCACGCCTTTTACGATTCGATTTATGAACACCTTGTGTCTTGGGCCGACGATGCGGACAATCCGGTGCGTTTGCTTGACTTCCTGGGCATCCTCGCCGTCTTCGTTTGGGACTTGTCTACTCTCCTTGCCCTGCACAGTGTACCCGCGTTTGGTCCTGCGTCTCGTTGGCTCGCTCGCCATTTCCAAAACGAAGCGGTCTCCGCCAGCCTCTTGAATTTCCTCGAAACAGAGCCAGACATGACTCTTGAGCAGGCTCGGGACTTTGCGCTTGTGTTCCAGTGGCTCCTTCGCGAGTCGTGGACGGCCGCTCCGCCGCTCTTCGAAAATGTACAACTCGTCACGCACCTGGTCCAAAGACCGGCAGTTCTCTATCAACTGGCAGCGCTCGAATTTCCGTCAACCAATTCTTTGGACGCGGGTGTCGAGAAGAGCATCTTTGGCTCCAAGACTAGCGCTCGCCCGCTCTCCATCAACACTGACGTCCTCAACCTGCTTCACAAACATGCTCTGCTCAACGACTCGGACTGGGGCCGCGTGCTTACTTTTGCCTTGGGCGCGAATGGTGGTGGGCTCGCAGGTCCCGTAGCAACGCTATCCGTGGAGCCTATGGGCAGTCGCTTTTCGGGCGCTGTGCGACACGGTGCGTTGACGTTGACAGTCTGCCTTGCGCGAAAAAATCACTGACTTTTTTTCTCCGATGTGTAGCCTTCCGAGCATCACTTGAGCCATGTTCGAGTCAACCAGGGCCTCGCGAAATACTTGCGTTTCTCTGGAAGCATGGCAGTGACCTCACGCCGGATCTCAGCTATGACTTGGCCTCGGATTTGCGTGACACACTCGTACAGCATGGCCCCAATAGCCAAAATGCAGGACTTCACCACGACTCGAGCAAAACGATGGCATCCGTCTTCTCAAGCGAGCTTACGGTGAGCGTACATTTTCTCTTTTTCCTCGCGCACGCGACTGTCCTTCAGCTCTCGAGCTCAGCCTGCCCCGAGCTTGTGTGGGTCTTCGCCGCCGTGATGCAGGATGAGTTTCACCGCCAGGACGCGCTCAAGCTGATTGAGCAGCGCGGTACCATCCACTCGGTTCTTGGCGCCATGATCTGGGCGCAGGCAGCTAACCGCGCCGGTCATCACCGCTTCCCACTGGCGCTGCCTCGTACCAAGTCTTGCGGCGAATGCCAGATCACAAACCAGCGCGCGTGGCTCAATGCCGTCCGTGATTTCTTGGCGATCGATCCGCAATGCATTCGGCGTATTCCCATCGTCGCCGTCAAGGAGCTCGCGCGTTTCCTCGCTTCAGTTGACGACCTTGCGCACGTGCGCGCGCCGCGAGCCCATTCAAACGAGGTCGCCGCCACTTCGTGTCTTCCGCCTGCGATGCTTTGTACCACCCGTATCGCGATCTCGTCGAGGCTTTGATTCGCGCCGACTTCAGCGCTTTTCTCGACACGCTCCCCAACGCGGTGGGAGCGACCATGCCGCTCCCGCTCAGCTTCTGGCGCGCCGTCCCCGTGGGCGCGCTTGACGGCGTCAAGGACGCGCGATGGATCGCGCAGGCCGTGGTCGTGGCGATGCGGAAGGGCGACACGGCGTGTCTGATCATCAACCAGATTTGCCGTGCTGCCCCCAAAACTGTCGCGAGTCCCGAATATGCCGAGGCCATGGTCGCGGTTCACTACGGCCAGTGAATGGCGGTGGCTGTGGTCGTGCAAGTTTGTTCATTCGATTTCTTTCCCTCATAATAACTTCCGTTACAGTTCAACTGAGCGCCCCGCCGAAATTCGCCTCGCGACGGGGGGCACCTGAGAGAGAAACATTGGCGGCCTTGCCCGCAACTGGGGGATCGGCTGCGATCAGGGAGGAGCCGCCGGCGGCGTCGCGATGCGCCACTCGCGTGACGCGATTGGTGTGCGTTCCCACCGCAAAAAAAACACGCCGCTTCTTCCTCGCATGCCCTACCAGCACCCACCATGAAAGAAACCAATGAAAATAACCAGATGCAACGGAGCCAGCGCCTCGGCCTCGCGTCGCTCCCCGTCGAGCTGCTCACGCCCGTCATGTTGCTCACGGAGCCTCGGACCGCCCTTTGCTCGGCGTCGCGCGAGCTTCTCGCCGTGGCGCGAACTCCGTTGTTGAAAGATGTCTGGACAGAGGAGATTGTCAGCTACGATCCACCGGACAACTGGCTGGCAGCGTACCGGAGATCCAGCGACTACTTCACGTCTGAGCTCGGGGAGCTGCTCGAGTACGGATTCATGGGCACCGCGCGCCGCGTCACGCCTGGGGGAACCGGCTACCTTTACGTCACCATGCTGTTCAAGTTCGAGTTCGAAGACATTCTCCCTCTGGCTGTAACGGCCCTCAACTCGTGCGGCACAGGATCGGAGACGCTGGCCAACGTCATTCGGGACTCGATCGGCCAATTCGCCGACGAACACCTAACACGGGATAATGCTCCGGTCGAGCTGCTTCTCCAACTCTTTGTCGTGGCTCTGGCTCAGCTCGACTCGGACACTCTCACCAACCTGCTCAAGACTGCAAAGAAGGACGCCCCCGAACTCTTTTGGCTTCGGTTGCCTGTATGCACTTGGTCGGTTCTTTCAGTTCAGTCCTTCAAACGAATTCATCGCCACGCCGAGGCCTGGCTCGCTAAAATGGCCGAGTCGCCGATGCGGCTGATCGAGTTTTTGGGCGTCTTTGCCGTATTCCTGTGGGACGTTACGACCCTGACTGCACTACTCGAGCTGCCTTCTTTTGGCCTCAATGTCCGCTGGCTCTCAGCAATCTTCAACAACGACACGATCTCGACCGCGCTTGTGGACAGCATTCCCGCCAACGACGTGAAAACTGACCCGACACTCGCACGCAACGTCGCGGAAATGTTCCAATGGCTCTTTCGCGAGTCGTGGAAGGACAAGCCGAAGATTTTCGAAAACAAGGTGCTCGTCACGGAGCTCTCTCGCACACCCGCTGTGCTCCGCATCCTGGCCGATTTGGAGCTCGAGCGCGTGAACAAGCTTCTTGACGGGGATGTGTATCGTGCGCTCGACAACAAGGCTCACGACCACCCTCTCGTCCACGGTACGCTACTGCTCGCCTTGTCCCATGTGTCGAAGCAACGGGCTAACATTGACTTGTCGTAAATAGCCTTCAAAACAAGTCTCCTGCTTCTCCCCGGTCTCCCGACGCCGCAGGAGGTGCTCTCTTTCCTCCGGCAGCATCGACGTGCCGAAATCGCCCATGCTTGCCCTGTTCTTGCGTCAGTCTTACTCGAAGCAAACCTGCAGCGCAGCAATTCTGACTGTTTCCATCATCCTCCGTGCGTCAACTCTCACTTTTGTGCAACCATGTCGGCTGTCTTCAACAGCAAGCGCACGGCGGACCTTTGGGACGTGTTTCTGCTCGCCCACGCGACCGTTGTGCAGCTTCCAATCTCCAGCTGCGCCGCGCTCGCATGGGTTCTGGTTGCGGTGTTGCAGGACCACTCGATTCGGGACGATGCCGTCGCAATGCTCAAGAAGAGCGGCACCACCCACTTGTTCCTCGGTGCCATGATCTGGGCACAGGCGGCTGACCGTGCCGGGAGACACATCATCCAGCTCGCCACTCCTTTCGGTACGACCTGCGGCGAGTGCGAGCTTTCAGGACAGCGCGTTTGGCTCGACACGGTCCGCGAACTTTTGGCGCTTGACCCGCAGTGCATTTGGCGCATCCCTACACTCGCCATCAAGGAGCTCGCGCGTTTCCTTGCCGACTACAAGGATCTCGCTTATATCCGCCCTGCGCAAGCGAACGCGACCGGAAATGGCAGCACGACATGCCTGTCCGCATGCGACTTGCTGACCCACCCGTACCGCGACCTCGTCCAGCTCTTGATTCGCACCGATCTGGCTGCAGTTCTCGAGGTGCTCGGCGACGCGGCTGATGCGGATGCGCCGCTCCCGCTCAGCTTCTGGCGCGCCGTCCCCTCGGGCGCGCTTGATGGCGTCAAGGACGCACAGTGGATCGCCCACGCTGTTGTTTTGGCGAGGGGCGGCGACGACGCTGCTCGCGCGAGCATCAACGAAATCCGACGCGCCGCTCCCAAGACGACTGCGATTTCCGAGTACACGGGCGCTGTCATGAGTGCGGTCCACTTCAGTCTCTGAAACATGTGCGTCCCGGCCGTACATATATTCTTGTTCTGTTTGCCGTGTCCATTTGTGATGCATGCTGCAGGCCGTGCCAGCGATGTCGCACCATGTAATCGCGAGCGCAGCGGGGACTACCGCGGATATACGCGGATCAAATCAGGTTGCTTATCGTCGAGCTCTATCCGTTGCATGACGCTTTCCCGTCTGCCGGACGCGGTTTGGTGATGGACGCCCGAGAGCCGCAGGTCAGCTCGCGTTGCGCCACACGTGTGGCGCTCGTGTGACCGGCGTCAGCGAAACGACAGGGCTTGTGGCGACCGCCGTCTCTCCAAGAAACCCGGCACGACGAACCATGAACGAAACCAATGAAGATAACTTGCCGCAATGTCATCGGCGCACATGCCTTGCTGATATCCCGACCGAGCTGGTGACCGCAGTGGTCATGCTGTCTCGACCCCAGCTCGCCATTTGTGCCTCAACGCGCGAGCTCTACAATGCGGCGCAGAATCCTCTTGTTAAAGCAGCATGGATCGAGCACCTCGTTGAGCACCTTGATCGCTTGGATTGGATCGACGTATATCGCGATCATACGGCTGCCCTCGTTTCGAACAGCGGCGACTTGCTCTATTGGGACTACACTAACGTGAGCCGTCGTATCGTGCCCGCTGATACTGACTACAACTATTCCACTTCGCTCTTTGACGTTGTCCTCGACCGCATTCTCCCCTTGGCGTTGTCCGCCTTGGCTTCGCATCAAACCAGCCTCGAGACCTTCTCCAAAAACATCGAGATCACTATCGATCCCCCTCAAGCTCATATAACCTTCAGGAGTCGCCAATCCAAGCTCTCCTTCAGCTGCTTGTGCTCGCCGTGGTTCGACTTGATCCGCCGTCTCTTACCGGCGTGCTGACGACGACCCACCTCAAAGTTCCGGACCTCTTCCAACTTCGCATGCCCGTCGCCAAATGGGCTATGCTGACGGAACCCTCTCACACGAGCATTTGCACGAATGCACGGGACTGGATCGCATCCATGGAAAACCCTGACCCGATGGGCATCATGGACTTTTTGGGCTTGTTTACCGTGTTCCTTTGGGACTTTCCGATCCTCTGTGCGCTGCGAGATCTTCCTTTGTTCGGACTCAATATGCGTTGGCTCGCCAAGACGTTCAAGAACGACACGCTTGCTGACATGCTTTTAATCCAGGGGTTTAACGGCCAAGTGCCCATTCCGACTCGTGAACGGAACGCCGCGCAGATAATTCAGTGGCTTCTCCGTGCAGCTTGGACGGACCAGCCGCAGTTCTTTTGCAACGTTCCACTTGTTAACAGGCTCGCTCATTCCTCCGCTGTCGTTCGCCACCTAATTGATCTCGAGGTCCAGTTCATGGAAGATGCGACTCATGCGGGCGACACACCTGGGCTTATTGGCGCGGTCAACGATTGCGCTTTTTCCATCACCGAAGACGTCTTGCGGATTCTTCACGAGCTTGACGTTCTCAACTGCGCCGCATGGAGCCACATTCTCGTCTTTGCGCTCAGCGACTGTGGTGGTGGCTATTCGGGGCCACTTGCCTCTGCTGCTGCTACTTTGATTGGCAACAAGCTTCGGGATTCTGCCAAGCGAGGTACGTTTCTTCATATTTGGGGGGGGGGTGACGTAGGTAATCGACTAACTCCCTTAACGAACATCTTGGTCAGCCTTCCGCATGAGTCTCAAGCACCCCCTTGGTCAGCCTGAGCCGCAGCGATTCTTTGCTTTTGCGCGGCAGCATTGGCGCAACGACCCGAGTTGCGCCATTAGCGCGTTTACGGCAGCTCTGTGCGAGGAGGTCATGGAGTCTTGTTCGAACGGCCGCAACGAGAACGCCTTGACTCTCATGTCAACAGTCGCAATGTCCATTTTTGCCAACCAGCAACCGAGTAGCTTGTGGAACTGCTTTTCCGTCGCCGCCAAAGTCGCGGTGCGGCTCTCGAGCCCGTTATGTGCTCCAATTGCATGGGTCCATGTTGCCGCGCTGCAGGACGGGACGATTCGTGCTCGCGAATGTATCAACGACCGCCGTCTTGCGCCGCACTTCTTGGGTGCCATGATCTCAGCGCAAGCGACAGGTCAAGCTGGAAAGCACGTATTTCCACTCGTTGTTGCTCCGTCCAGGAAGTCGTGCGGCGAGTGTCCCCTTGACCGGCAGATTGTGTGGATCGACACCGTGCGCACGCTCTTGACCATCGACCCGACTGCAATCCGACAGCTACCTCTTCCCGCCGCCCGCGATCTCGCGCGCCTTCTGGCCTCGACTGACGACCTTGCTCGACCGAGCGTCGGCAACGCGTCGCGCAGCTGCAACTCCGTTTGCGATTCGCTGGACCAACCGCACCGCGAGCTCGTCCAAACCCTCGTTCGCGCCGACCTGGCGGCCATGATCGACGTACTCTGCCGCGCGGTTGGGACCGACGCCCCGCTGCCCCTCTCGTTCTGGCGCGCCGTTCCTTCGGGTGCGCTCGACGGCATCAAGGACGCGCGCTGGATTGCGTACGCGGTGGTCACCGCACGGGAACACCGCGCGACGACCCGCGGGATCATCGACGAGCTCCGCCGCGTGGCTCCCGTCACAATGGCGTCGCGCGAGTACGCGGACGCGATCATGGTCGCGGTCCACCGCAACTATTAGAGTTGAGCATGATTTTTGTTTGATTTGATTCAGTTTTTCTCAGCGGTGAAGAGCACCGTGGGGGGAAGCACGGCGCTGGTGGTGTCGAGCCCACACGATTCCCAAGACAACTGTATGATCCTGAAACGTGAGCTTTATTCAGGAGAATGATGGGGGACAAGATGGAGAGGAAAGAGGGAAAAGGAGGGTGAGGAGGCCGCACACACCTGTAAGATCCGGAAACGTGAGCTAAAGAGAGCTCACGTCCGCGGCGAGGGTGCGGCCACCTTTTGAGGGCGACAGGAAACGGGCGGCGAGTCACCAGCTGCGGCGGGGCGCGAACGGCCGAGTTCGCAGTGGTGGGAAATGTGGCGCGATCAGCGCTACGCGCGCGCGCGTGACCCGAGCATCACGCGCGGTGCGCGACAGCGGCTGAGTTTCTCCCGAGCTGAATTCGGCTTGAAGCTGGGCTATCAATGTGCTCAACTTCCCGTGACCTCCCCCAGCTCCTTCGGCTCCGACTCTGAGCTCTGACCTCCGACCTCGAGTTCTCCGACTTCACCGATTGTTCCGACTTTATGACTTCCCGCAATGGTTTTGACTCGGTCTAATAAAAATTCTGATACTACTACCGCCTCGCTACGACCACTCACAGCGGCTGCGCAGTGGTACTCTGACTCGCGCTCTCAACAGCCTCATACATCCGACCTCTCCAACCCTCCGACCCTCCAAGCTACGACTCAGCCGAGTAAAGCTGGAGCTCGGACGTGTAATTTCTTCCGACTGCCCGGACAGCCCGACCCGGCCGAACGAAACTCCGGACTGAGCGGTGGTGGCACAGCAGGTGGCTTGGTCGGGTGGCGCAGCAGTGGGAGACGCGTCGCCGACCACCAGCTCCGACCTCCGACCGCCGTCGCCCGTTCTACGTCTCGGACTGCAGGTTAGACTCTCCAACTCCGTGCATTGACTTCGACTCGGTCTGAAAATGAAATTGACCGCCTCTTTCTACTTGGCGACTTCGTGTTAATTTTGGGGTGAGCGTCGAGCGGGAACGCGTGCGACACTGCGAACACTGATGTGTCTCTGTTCATTAGGGCATGTATGGATCAAACGCAGGTTGAGTTTGAAGGACATTCGCTCTGCGCCAGTGCTTCCTCGTTCACAAAAGCTTCATGGTTGGCCTCAAGATTATTGATGTTGCAGCGTTACGTGAACTCGCTCAGCAACTCCTCGCAGTTTGAGACCCGTCGGGACCGCTCACTCGGGTTCCCATCGTTCTGAGTGGGCCTGAACTTGAGAATTCCAATCGTTCTGAGTGGGCCCTGACTTGAGACAGCAGTCGATCAACGTCGGCTTCCAAGTGATGCTCAAAGACCTGCGTAACTCCAACGGTCTGGAACGCGTGGTCGAGTATCTCCTCTCCGGTTGGGCAATCACGTACTTGCCCAACACCAGCGCGGTTCCAACCCGGCTGGATTGGCTTGCTATCGTCCTTTCGGAGGGCTAGCTGTGCGACCTGTCGGACACACTAGCCGTCGCGAGACGGACGCGTGGCCTCCAACCTGGCAAGACCTCGCCTTCAAATGCGTTGAGCTCGTCCGCGCGCCCACAGCGACCGGACTGGTCAAAGGTACCTCCGCGATAGCAGAAACCGATAAGTTGGTCAATTCGCAAGTAAGAACCAACTCTTGGTTACGTTCGGACTGCCGCCAGCGCTGGTCGCGATTGATGAGTCGCACTGGATTCAAATCTCTCATTCGCACGACGTCCCCAAACATCTCCACGACTGTAACGTCTTGGAACGCGGTGTCGAGTACATCCGCTCCGGACGAGCGAACGCCCTTCCGCTTCAGGATTCGGAGAAGCTCAACAATTCGAGTGTTGAGGTCCCGATCACGGCGCAGAACTTGGTGCGCGACGCATAAAATACGATGGCCGCCAAGAAACACGGGTGTTGCCTTGGTTTTTGTTCTAATGCAAGCGCAAGTTCACCTGGACCTCATTGAAGGAGTATCTGACGTTGTAGCCGGACCACTGACTCGCCCAGCCTACTAACCTACTGCTGAGACTAGGTGTGCAACGCACACACCCCTAGTCTCCACAATTCTGTCTGGCTCAAACAGGTTCCCGCAGCGACCCAGGGAAGGTGCGAGGTGGCTCTTGAGTGCGAAAGTCCGCCAGATATGCCCGATCGATGGAACCAACTCGCAAAATACGATGTATTCGACGCGTTCCACCAGCGCAGCAACACACGCGTGTTCGGCGACTGCAGCCACGCTTCGCGCCCTCGCACGACCGCCCAGCGCCGCGCTGTGACGCGAAAGGATCAAGGGCCACGTGCGCACCGGCGGCGCGGGCATTTCACGGCGCCGGCGCGGGCGCGGCCCAGCAGCGCGGCGCGGGAGGGTTGGCGAGGTCCGTGCGGCGGTCGGATTCGAGCGGCGACTGAATGGTTTGGCAATGGGCAATCAAATGCGAGCGAGCCGCGCGTCGAGGACAGGTAGTGCGAGCCGCTGTTCATGGCTCCTAGGACCGTGAAGGCCTGCGCGCGCGGCGAGCAGCGACGTCGACGAACCCTTGTTCGACTAGGTATGGCGATGTTGCTGGGTCGAACGGGTTATCGCCGACTTGTAGACAGATGATGGCCGAAAGCATGACCGCGGCCGTCAAGGTCACTCGTCCAGACGCCATGTGCGGCGACTCTTTCCATCGGCTCAAGGCCACTGTTATGCGCAGTCCACAAATCAATCTATTTCACATTTCACACAAATCTACGTAATTTATTGTACCGACTAATGACCCTGGACGACGTCAACCTGACCAATCTAGCATGACCGCTCCAAGTGAGTCGTGCGTCGCTGCGACCGCGACGATCGCAACCCGAGAGAAAGAATGCAGCAAGTCAAATTCATTGGTTACCGTTGTGGTTGGAGATTCCCGGTGGTCCGCGGGAGCGCACGCGTTTTACGGCCCGCGCGCGGGCCAGCCACCAGCCGCAGGCCTGTTTGAAGTGGTCACGCGGATGTGACCGTCGCGTCCTCCCGCCTCCCTTCGCAGTTCCCGTTGAGGCCAACATGTGCCGCACTGTTCATTCTATTGACGGCCGGCGGCTCAAACGCGTGCGTGATCGATGAGGGCCGGGATGCCGCCACTCGAGAACGAATTGCTGCCCTGCGACGATTGGTCGGGCTGCTGAAATTTCATTGCGCAAGTGAAAGTGTATGAACAAGCGACTAGGAAATGGGCACCTAACTAGCACTTTCACGATCCCGACTCCATGCGCTGCATGAGCCGCTCAACAATGTCCCAGCGATTCCCCACCATCAACATGCCCAGGCTTTCCCGCGCCTCGCGGTCCGGCGTTCGCTTCATACCTGTTCGCGAGCAAGTGGTCGGCCACCGATCTCACGGTTCATACAAGCGAGCGTGGGACGTAC
The DNA here is from genome assembly GCA_025594325.1 of Blastocladiella emersonii ATCC 22665. NCBI lineage: Eukaryota > Fungi > Blastocladiomycota > Blastocladiomycetes > Blastocladiales > Blastocladiaceae > Blastocladiella > Blastocladiella emersonii. The sequence continues at coordinate 362,318 of JANHCV010000009.1, read as the reverse complement.
ACTCGATCAGAACAGCGAGGAAACGCTGAGGTCCAAGTATCTTCTGCACATACGGCGCAAGCGGTTCGGTCGAGTCACCGGCTTGCTGCTCAGTCCGCATGTAAAACACGATGGTACCCTACGCCTTTTTGCTGAGCATGCAGACCCGTTAAGGATTGCGAGCGTGTTGGGTGTGATCGGGACCTTATCCCAGTCGATGAACGTTTTCACGGTCAATTGGAGCCTGGTCACATTGCAACCGAGAACTCGAGCGGGATCAAGGGCTGCGATGCGAGGGATGATGTACGGCGCCGAGGCCAAGAACGCGAGAAGCGGCGTTCCAAGGAACTCGAGTGTGGGGCGGCTTGCCCAGCTCTCGCGCATGAGCCACTCGATGGTCAAGATGACTTCTTCGGGGAGCGGGTGTACGTGTTCATCGTCGAACCTGGCGAAATCGTCCGGGAGTTGCCACACCGGCCCATCTCGGCTCATGAACGAGGCGAGCCACTCCTTGTTCAGGCCGAGCGGCGCGTCAAACAAGGCGCGCAACGCAGGCATGTTGAACGCGAGTACAGCCAGTAGCCCGAGAAATTCGAGCAGGCCGAGCTTGCCGAATCCAGTCTCGTCGATAAGCTTGAATTGGCACAGGAACGTCAGCGCGCCCCAGTACGTGATGGAAAGTTGGACGTCAAAGAGATCGGGGTGGACTTGACGCGTTGCAACGAGGTGGCGAATGAGCTGGACGGGGTCGAGTAGCAAACGGCGTGGGCCAGGAGTTGTAAGAGCGCGAGAAACGGCTTGCGACGAGCTAGACGGAGCTCTGGCTGCGCGTCAAAAATCCCTTCGAGGTCCTTTTCGGTGAGAAAGCAAATCTACCGCCCCGGTCGGATTGCATGAGGTCGAGCAGATGGTTGAAGAGCATCGAGTAGAGCGAGGTTGTACGCTCGTAACCCGGATCGGCAGGAGCGGGAGTACCACACGACCATGAATGGTCTGCAACCTCGGCCATGCGCTCGAGTAGCGCGCAAAGGTCGGTCTGGTACATCAAATCGCTGTCGAGGTAAACTTCAATCCATCTGTCGGGGACGCGATGGGCAAGGATTGCGTCAAGCCAAGCGCGCTGCACGAAATTTGACTGCGTCGCATCAGCGATGTAACGGAGCGCCCGGGGAGGGCCGAATACACGATGACTAGCGAACGAGGATGTATGTGGTTGAACAGCAGGGAGCGAGAACAGAGTGCGAGCGAGCGGCGGCTCAACAATCCGAGACGTCACGGCGCACGTGCCAAACGCGCACGTGACACTATCCCCCCCCTCCCCTCCTGCGGCGAGGGTCGGGGGCCGACGGGTGCGCGGCGTGGAACTCGGCGAGCATCTCGAGGTGCTTGAGGTTCGCGTACGGCTCCCACGTGTTGTCGGTCTCGGGGCAGCCGTGCCACTTGACCAGGTACTCGACGCTGCGACCCGAAGCCGACCTGCGCGCGTCGACGATCGCCTCGACCGACCACTCCTCGCGCCCGTTGACGACGTACGGCGCCGGCGGCGGCAGCGTGCGGCCCGGGAACGTGTCCTCGTCGTGCGCGACCGCCGGCTTGACGAGCGAGACGTGGAACACCGGGTGGACGCGCGCCATGGTCGGCGGCAGCTCGAGCTCGACGGCCGTCTTGCGAATGAGGCGCACGATCTTGAGCGGCTCCGTGTACTTCTGCCCGAGCTTGGCCTTGGGCACGTCGACGCGCAGGTTCTTGGTGCTCAGCAGCACCATGTCGCCGACCTTGTAGTCGGGGCCCTCGCGGCGGCGTCGGTCGGCGTGCTTCTTGTACAGCTGCTTGGCGCGCTCGACCTTCTCGAGCAGCTGGCCCTGGATGTCGGCAATGCGCTCGGCCAGCGCCGCGGCTGATGGAACCCGATCCGACCGGTCCGTCGCCGCCGCCAGCCGCGGGTCGAAGCCGTAGTTGACCTTGAACGGCATCTCGCCCGTCGACTCGTTGAGCGCGTTGTTGATGGCCATCTCGGCGTACGGCAGCAGCTCGACCCAGTTCGTCTGGTCCTCGTTGACGAACATGCGCAGGTGCACCTCGAGGGTCTGGTTCATGCGCTCGGTCTGCCTGTCGGTCTGCGGGTGGTACGCCGTCGAGAGCTTGGCCTTGATCTCGAGCGACTCGCACATGGCCGACCAGAACCGCGACGTGAACTGCGACCCGCGGTCCGAAACGATGCCGGTGGGGAGCCCGTGCAGCCGCACGACGTGCTGGATGAAGGCCTCGGCGGTCGTGGCGGCCGTCGGGATCGCGGCGAGCGGGATGAAGTGCGACATCTTGGAGAAAAGGTCGACCACGACCATGATGCACGTCATGCCCTTGCTGCGCGGCAGGTCCGTGATGAAGTCCCGCATCAGCGAGTGCTCGTATCACGGCGGGAACGATGGCGCGTGGTACGGCGAGACTGAGCACCAACTCGAGCAGCTCGACGGGGAGGTCTGCAAAGTGCCCAGTCGGTTTCAGCAAGTGCGATTCATTAGCTTTTGTCATTGTTGGAGACGCAATCGGATACGGAAGAGCCTCAACCGCGCCCGAGAGTTTGTCCAAACTCGCACGCGTGTGGCGCGGTCGCGTGATTGGCGCGACGCGTCTCGCACCTGCCTCCCGCTTGCCTGCGCGACCTGGGACGCGACGCGTCGCTCAAGTCTCCGAAACGCAACCTCACCCCCTCCGCTCCCTCAGCAGTAGAGTCCATAGACTTGGCTACATAGACCGACTGCAACGAACTAGACGCACTCGCCATGAACTCGACGACTAGACGAAACACCATGCATTTCTGGCGCTGCTCGCTCGCGGTCCTCGCGCTCGCTATCGCGCTGGTGCAAGCGGCCGTGGTGGGCCCGATGACGGCCGAGCGAGAAGCACAGGAGCTGACGCCATTGATTGGTACGGCGCTCGTCAGTCTCGAAGCGGACGACCAAGTTCTCACCGCTGCCCGTCGTAGTTCAAGACTCGGTTGCGCACATCCTGCGCGCACCTCAACCACGCACTCAAACTACCACCAACACGACCGACGCCAACACGACCGACGCCAGCGTGCGGCTGCTGATCCTCATCCACGTGAACCTCGACTTCCTCTCGGACATCTCAACCCTGACGCAGACGTGGCTGGCCAACGACACGCTGTCGTCGGTCGAGACGGCGACAGGCGCGCGCGTCGAGTACGCCTTCTACGTGACGGCCAACTACACGGACCAGGCGCACCTGTCGCGCCTCTCGACCCTCACCCCATCACCCCGCGTGCACCTGATCCCGAACCACCTCGCACTCTCGGCAGACCCGGTGCCGGGCCACGCCGGCGACAAGCTGCGCGCGCTTGGCGGCGCGGCTCCGTCGCCGATCCTGCTCTCGCCCGCAACGTCGCCGCTCGCGCGCGACGCGTACCCGCTGCTGCACGCGCTCGGGTACGTGTCGGGCACTCCTCCCCTTTACGATCCGACACACGTGGCGCTCGTGGGCCGCGCCGACACGTACCTGTGCCTGACCTCGCTGCTCCGCGAGCTGCGCGGGTACGCCGAGTTCCGCGCCGACGGCACGCAGCCGCCGCGGCTCGTGTGGACTTCGGGCTTCGACGGAACCCCGGCCGCGGCGCGCAGCGGGATCACGGTGATCGGGCGCGACTGGGCCGAGTTCACGGCGCGCGGGCTCGCGGACGGGTCGCTGGTCGCGGACTGGGGCGCGCACGGCGGGTCTGGCGGTGCACGCGCGGGGCTCGCGGCGCACTGGGCCATGTGGGCGCAGGTCGTCCGCGTGACGTGGGTCAGCGCGCGCGACCGCGTCGATGTCGCGGGCCGCGAGCAGGCGACCGACTGGACGCACCGCGCGGGGATGCCGGTGCTCACCGCGAACGACGGCGAAGGGGAAGAGGAGGAGCACTACGCGGGCCACCTCGCGCCGTTCTGCACGTACGCGGTCGCGGCGATCGGTGTCCCCGCACCCGTCATGGCGCGGATGGCGCGCGCCGAGGCCGATGCCGGGCTCGTGCCTGCCGCGGTGCGGCGGCTGCGGCGACGCGTGCCCTCAACGCACGCGGCGCTTTCGGCGACGGTCAAGAACGCCGCGGGTCCCGCGGTCGTGGGCGCGGGCGGGTTCGCGTTTGCGTCCAAGTCGACGCGGTGCACGTGCGAGGGGTGGGCGACGGCCGACGACGACGTAGTGGTCGTGGTGTGAATTCCACTCATTGTTCGACGTTGATTTGGAGGCGTGCGAGTGCTGCTTGAGTACTCGAGGGGAAGGTGTGAGCCATCGGTGGGTGCGGAGCCTAGCCCGCAATTTGGCGCCGCGCGATCCGGGAAGGCGATCGCGGCGCGGGCCCGCCTGGGAAGCTGGATCCAAGGCCGGTATCGCGGGGAAGCGGGCGGGTCGGGCTGGCGGGCGGGCAGAGCGGCTGAGCCGGCGGGCCCTGCTGGCTCCACTTGCGCGCGCACCTCACCGCCGCGGCCGCCTTCCACCCCCCACCGCCTGCTTCCCGCTCGCTGCGCACCGTGTCCGCGTCGGCCTGCTTCGCCACCCGCCCACTCAAGAACCGCGCGCGACCGCCGCCCGCTAGCTCGCGCTCTCGCATCGCACGAACGCAGCGCAACGTATCATCGGCGACCGACTACTACACAACGACGACTATCGCACATCATCTGCACACTAGCTACCAACCACCATGCTCTCCCTCCTCGTCCTCGTCCTCGTCGCGCTCGCACTGCTGCTCGCGACCACGGCGCGCGCGGGTCCGCTGACGTGCTGGGGCGCCAACGACCTGTGCTACCAGGGGCAGATCAACGCGGCGGGCGACGCCGTCGACATGGTGATCCTGACCAAGGTGTCCGGCTGGGTCTCTATCGCGTTTGGCGGAAACATGATGAGCGCCGAGGTCGTGGTACGCTTCTTCCCCTCTCCTCTCGCTCTGTCGCGACGTCCACTGACACTGCGCGTCGCACCATTCCGCGTAGATGCTGTGGCAAGACGCAACGACGGGCGCCTGGACCGCGAGCCGCCGCCTTAGCACTGGCTTCAACACCCCGGCCCCCGCGCCCGCGAGCGACCCGGTGGGCATCACGCTGGTTCGCGCGACGACGACGCCCGACGCGAACGGGATGCACACGCTGGTGCTGACGCGGCCCGTGGCGCGGGTCGGGACCGCGGCGCAGGCGCAGGCCGTGTCGCCGGGCACCATGGCCATGATGTACGCCTATTACTCGGGCACCGGCGTGTCGGCAGCCAACCTCCCAATCCACACCGACGCCGAGACGTTCACGTATAACCACGCGGACGCGTCGGTCCCGCTCGTCGTGGCGCCTGCGCCGGGGGCGGCGGCGGCGGGTGGTGGGAACGCGACGGCGGCGGCGAACGGGACGGAGACGGCTGGGGCGGCGGCCGACGTGCCGGCCATGGTCCTCCCCGCGCTCCCGCCTGTCGACGCCAACGCCGCGGCCGGCAAGCCCAAGCTCTCGGCCAAGGCCCGGACGCGCGCCGTCGCGCTCGCGCTGCACGGCGTGTTCATGGCGCTCGCGTGGAGCATCCTGTCGTTTGTCGGGTACGCTTTCTAGGGAAGTCGCTCCTCATCCACGACGTTCACTAACCAACCCACTTGCCCCCTCCCGTCCAGCATCATCCTCGCGCGCTTCGCCAAGCACCGCCTTCCAACCCTCTGGTTCCCTCTCCACCGCGCCGTCTTCACCCTCGTGATCCTGCTCACCATCACGGGCCTGGCCCTCGTCGTCTCGACGACGTCCGACGGCGTCCCACACTTCCACTCGACGCACGGCAAACTCGGCCTCACCGTCACCATCCTCGCGCCGCTGCAGGGCGTGCTCGGCGTCGTCATCGACAAGCTGTTCAACCCGCACCGGTCGGGGGTCCCGCTGCGCGACCGCGCGCACTGGCTCGCGGGGTACGCGATGCTCGGGCTCGGCGCCGCGAACACGGTGCTCGGGCATCTCGCGTACGATACCCCGCCGCAGTGGATCGCGGTCAACCTGGTTTTGGGGATCGAGCTCGTCCTGGCGTTTGGGTTCGCGCAGTGGCGCATCGGACAGGTTCACGACCACCCGCCGCCCGCCACTTCGTCGTCGTCGCCTGCGTCCGAGGTCGAGATCGAGATCGGCGTGAACAAGGGGATCGGCACGCCGGTCGCGATGCCGACGACGCCCCGCATGCGCGCGGGCAGCGCGACGGGCGGCGGCGGGCGGCAGTCCCCCGCGACCATCTACCCGGAGCGCGGCGTCGGTGGCGACGCGGGGAGCGTGCGCACGCGCTAGGCGGGGTTTGTAAATTGTGTCGTATCAGTTATGATGTTGCAAAGAAGTACACGCCCTCGTTTTCACGAAGATCGGCGACGCGATGCGCCACATGGCGTCAGAAAACGTGACGCTGTTGCGAGAGTCTGCGCCACGCCGAGCGGCAGCGGCGATCCGGTTTGAGGTCGCCGTTCTCGAGCTCTCGCTCTCTCTCCCCGCACAACGCAACGTATCGCAACGCATAGACCTACCATGAATATCCAACTCATTGCAGTCGGCGGGTCGTCCGCGTCGGGTCCGATCTTTCGGGGTTGTCGATCCCTCCGCGGAACCTAACCCCCGCCGCCGCCGTCGCCGTGTCATACAGGCAAGTCGATGCTCACGGAGCAGCTGCGGCGGATCCTGACGCCGCACGGGTGCGAGGTCCGGATGCTGCGCCAGGACACCTTTTTCCTGGTACGCCTACCCGGCCGCCGTCCCTCCCCGCCCTGCGCCTCACTACCCCCCAACCGTAGCCCAACGACCAGATCCCGCTCGACCCGGCAACGGGCGAAGCCAACTGGGAGCTGCCGAGCGCCATGGACCTGTCGCTCATGTCGCGCGTTCTGGCCGCCATCCGGTCGGCCCCCTCGCGCGCCGCCCTCGACGCCCTGTGGGCCGAGCACGCCCTCGAGCGCGACGCGCAGGAACACACGCGCGCGGCCGACGACCGCGACGCGATGCCGTGGGCCCCGCCCGCCGACACCCTGCTCCCACACCTCCGCCGCGACCGCGTGGTGGTCCTCGTCGACGGGTTCCTCCTGTACCACGCGCGCGCCGTCGCCAAGCAGTTCGACGCGGCCGTGTTCGTGGCCGCCGACGGCGCGACGTGTCGCGCCCGGCGCGCTGCGCGGTCAGGGTACGCGTGCAGTGACGGGATTTTCTGGTCCGACCCGCCGGGGTATTTCGACGCGCTCGTGTGGCCCGCGTACCTCGAGCAGAACAAGGCGGTCGTCCGGCATCTACCGCCGGGGATGCGGGTGCTCCCGCCGGTCGACGAGGCGGTCGAGGTGGATGAAGGCGGTAAGTGGGGCGGGTCCGTGGTCCCCGTCACGTTCGATGATGGGGAAGAGGAGGAGGAGCCGGTGCGCGTCCTCCTCGTCGACTCGCGCAACCGCGGCGACGAGGGCATGCGCGAGAACCTGGTCGCGGTCGTCAAGCACATTTTTGCATAAAAATCTCGCGACGGTGGTGGCGGACCCAGCGCCACACACGCTTCCCACGCCCTGTAATAGTCGACGCCGCCGCGCGCCGTAGCGGCAGCGGTGGATCCGACCATCGCGCGCGCGCCTTGAGCTGTTCGCGCTGTGCTGCGCGACGCGTTGGGGGACACGATAAACTGATAGAGAGCGTGAGTGAGCACCCGAATCCGGCCGAGGTCCGGTCCCCGCTCCCGCACCGCGGCGGCCCATGTAAATCGTATTCATCCCATGCAACACCATCCACCATCGCGCCCACGCCCGCGCCCGCGCGCGCAGTCGATGCCGAACCTCGCCGACGGCGGCGGGTCCGGCAGCGGCGTGTGGCCGTCGCACTGGGCGTCGCTGCCGCCGCAGCAATACGTCGACTACCTGCACCACCCGTGGACCGACGAGGAGCTGACGGGGTCGTGGAAGCTCGTCACCAAGCTCAAGAACGGCGCCCTCCGCGCGGGAGGCAAGGGCGAGCGGCTTGAGTACCTGACGTGGCGGATCTGGTACGCCTTGTGGGTTGTGCGATGGTGGGCCAGGACTGATACAGCGGGCGTGTAGGATCCAGCGCACGCGGAAGCTGCCCAAGACGCACCCGTACACGATCCACTGGGAGAAAGATGCGACGCACTTGTATGCGCCGGGACCCGTACGCTCTCCCAGTCGCCCTCCTCACGCCGCAGCCCTGACCCTGACTCCCCGCGCACCTAGATCTTCCGCAAGTCGCACATCCACCCGGACTTTGCCTCGGCGACAACCCACTCGCCGCCGTCGCCCTCCACCCTCTCGCACAGCGGGTGTCTCAAGCGACACACCCTGCGCGAGCTGCTGCAGCGGACCGCCGACGGCGGGTGGCTCCACCACGACGACGACGGCGACGCGGCCGACGCTGTCAAGCCCGCGTCCCCGCTGCGCCCGCGCCACCACCAGCACGCGCGGCGCGGCGTGCGCCGGCAGTCGGCCGAGGAGCACGCGGCCGCCATGTCGCGCGCGCTGCGTGTCGCCTCCCCACCTCCCGCGGCCACGGCGGCGCGGCGGCCGAGCTTGTTCGCCCCGTCCGTCACCCCGCCCTCGTCCGAGGAGGACGAGGGGAGCGACGCCGAAACCCCTCGCCCTCCCTCCTCCACCTCCGCCCCACCCAACCTCGTCCTCGTCTGCACGAGCACCGCGACGCACCCGATGCCCGTGGACGCGACGTGGCACGAGCGGTACGGCCGCGGCGGCGTCCCCGACACGGTGCGGTTCAACCACGTGGTCGAGGAGCGCGTGTTCGCGGGCACGCAGATCGTCGCGCATCGGCGCCGGCGGTCGCGGAGTCTCGTGCTTGCGGGGTTCGCGAGGGATGAAGTAGCGGGCGCGGTGCCACGGGTGGTTGAGGCGTGGATCGGGATGGACGCCAAGGTCAAGGGGGAGGGGGTGGGGACGGGGGCGAGGAGGGCGAGGGCCGGGTCCATGGGCGACGCGGACCGGCGCAGGGGGCGGTCGCCGGTCCCGCGGCCTGTCGTCGCTGCCGCTCCTGTGCTGGTAGCGAAGCCGATGAAGCTCACGGTCCCGCCGCCGCCGAAATCGCTGCGCCAGCCACAGCTGCCTGCCTCCCCGACCTCCTCCACAACCGCGGCAGCCGCGATCCGCTCGCCCGTCGAAGAAGAGTTCCACGTCCTGTGCGGGCTCGTCGAGGACCTGCTGTCGTCGCCCGACGCCGAGGACGTCCCGCCCCCGCCGCCCACCCCCTCGCCGCTCCCACCACCACCGGCCGCACCCGTGGCGGCAACACACCAGCGGCAACCGAGCGACCCCGTGGAAGACTGCGCGGACCCGGACCCGGACCCGACGTGGGCGAAGGAAGACCTCGCGCGCGGCCGCGACCACGCGCTGCCCCCCTTTCACATCGACACGGACACGCTCGCGCTCCTGGCGCTGCCGTACGCGACGGGGGTTCCGCCTCCCCCACTACCACCGGCGTCGCCCGCGCCGTCAGCAGAGCCGCCAGCAGCGCAGCGCCGCCGGTCCCCGTCCCGCCCGCGCGACCCCGCGACCCTCGCGCGCGCCGTCGCCCGGGGGACCGGGTGGGGGTACGGCACCCTCGATGCGCACGAGGTCGCGGGCGGCGGGTTGGCGGACTCGTTGCCTGGGGAGCCGCCGGCGAGCGCGGGCGAGGTCGTGGCGAGCGTGCGGTCGGCCGTCGGGTGGTTGCTGGATGTTGTGGGCCGGCGATCGCTGTTCTCATGAGAGTTTCATACACGCTAGGCAAGAGAGAAGCGATTCGCGGGGCCATGAAAGGAGAGATCGTGTTGGCGGAGGCCACGTGTGTGAGTGGCGCCGAAGGCCCCGTGTGTGCGCCACGGCGGATCGCCACCAGGTCGGCGGGCGATCTGCTGCCAAGCCCCGCTGGCGCTCTCGAACCTCTCCGTCCACTCACGCAGCGGGCGGGGCTCATGAAGAACTTGCTGCGGCGCAGCTCTCGCTCGCTCTCTCGTCGTCAACACCTCGGCGAGTCGTCCTCGCCGTATCATCCTCTCCGCCGTTAGCGTCGTGTGGCGCACTTGCGGCAACTTCATCCCCATCCGTCCCTTACCGCCGTCGCCGTCGCAGTCGCCATCAGGTGAGTGTCCCTCTCCTTGTTACCTTCCTCGAGGGCCGGCACCGGGCATCATCATCCGCGAGGAAAGTTTGCTGACGACGGCCCCATCGCAGCGCTCTCCCTCTCCTCTCTCTCCACGCATCCCGAGCGTGATACCCTACACTTGTATAGACCTCCTCCCTCCCTCCCAATCATTTCCCCTCCCTTGACCATGTCGTCGACCACCACCAACCAGCAGCAGGCCGCCACCGACGCCCTCGCGACCATCCTCAACCGCGCGTCCGGCGCGCCGTCGGGCTCCTCCCCCTCCCCCTCCTCGAACCCGAACATCACGGCCATCGTCAACACGGCGGCCGCCGCCGCGGTGCGGTACCTGCCCAACAACGCGAGCGGCGCCCGCGCACGTCCGCACTCGTACCTGATCGGGATCAAGGACGAGTGCAGTTCCGCGGCGGGCAGCCTCGAGACGATGCGGCCGCTGCTGCAGGCGGTCGGCGTCACGGCGCAGTGGGGGTTCAACGTCATGGGCGTGCGCGGGCTCAAGGTCACGTACTCGGGGCCCTCGCTCCCCGTCGACCTCCTCGCGGGCAAGGTGCCGTGTGTCGCGTACATTGAAGACGATGCGGGCTTTGACCAGGCGTCCGAGGCAAGCGGTTTCGCGGTGACGGAGAACGCGTGCCTGCAGTCCCCCGCGATGCCCAACAAGGAGGCGCTGTGGGGGCTCGACGCCATGGACGGCGCGCTCGATGGGACGTACGGGTTCGATCTCGCGGGCGACGGCGTCAACGTGTACGTGATCGACTCGGGGATCAACGACGCGCACCCGGAATTCGACGGCCGCGCCAGTAACATCTACACGTCGCAGTCGGTGCGCGAGGCCGGGCAGAAGGAGACGGACTGCACGGGCCACGGCACGCACGTCGCGTCCGTCATTGCCGGCACGACCGTCGGGATCGCCAAGAAGGCGCGCGTCCACGGCCTCCGCATCATCGGGTGCGACAAGACCGGCAGCGTGTCGGACGCGGTCGACGCCCTCAACTTCCTCGCCCAGAACATCAAGAAGCCCGCCGTCATCAACATGTCGCTCGGGTCCACCGAGTCGCTCCGCGGCAACACCCTGCCCAACGCCATCGCCGCCATGACGCGCGCCGGCGTCCCCGTCGTCATCGCCGCCGGCAACTCGGGCGTGGATATCTGCCAGGTCCCCGCGGGTACCCCGTCCATGACCAACGTCCCCAACACGTTCGTCGTCGGCGCCCTCGACCGGTCCTCGGCGTCCGCGACCGCGCAGGGCGCCTACGCACCCCGTATCGCCACCTTCTCGAACCGCGGCGACTGCCTTAAGTACTGGGCGCCCGGCGTCGCCATCTGGGGCGCCACCAATTTCACGGCCAACGTCAACGGCGCCGCGAACGCCTTCGAGCAGCGCCAGGGCACCTCGCAGGCCGCGCCGTTCGTCGCGGGCGTCCTCGCCCTCCACCTCGGCGCCAACGCGTCCGCCACGCCCGCAGATCTCACCGCCAAGCTCTCGGCCGCGGCGACCCCGCTCGCGTTCGGCGGCGGGCACGTCGTCGTGCCCCGCGCCGCCGCGCTCAACGCGAAAGCGACGGTGCAGCAGGGCATGGCGTTCCCGCTCGCCCAGTGCAGCGTGTCCGCGACGGGCGTCCTCGCCGCGCTCTCGTCCGCGCTCGGGACCTCGCGCGGCGTCGTCGTCTCGGCCATTGTCGCCGTCGTCGTCGTCGTGCTGGGCGTCGCGCTGTTTGTGGTGGTGCGACGCCGCCGCGCGCGCAGCGCCAAGGCCCAGGCGATGATGGTGTCGCACTCGCCCGACGCTGACCGGCCCCTGCACGGGCAGGTCGGGAACAAGGATGGCCGGCGCAAGGACGAGGATCGTGGGCGGTTCGTGTAAATGTGGTTGAGGGTGAAGGTGGAGTTGCAATTGTACACTTGTTCATTACATTCATACGCTCACGGCGGGTCTGATGCAAGAACGGCGAGCAGATGTCCGCGGCGACCACGCGCTGAGCCACCGCCACGCTCGCTGCGAACATGCATGCATGGATGGCGCAGCGCGTCCGCGGCCGCGGGAGCGGCGTGATCCCTGAGCTCGCGACTCCGAGCATCGCAAGTGCGAAGCGAGGCGTGGCCGTGGTCGGCGACGCGGTCAGAGGCGCGTCGCGCCAGTGTCTCGAAGCCGGCGCGACGCGAGCCGTGCGCAGCAGGCTGCGCAGCAGGACAGCGCTCTCGCCGGCGACTCGTCGCGCTCGCGGCCCTCGCTCTCGCTGCTCACACTGCCGTTCAGCGAAGACAATCTCGATGCACGGAGAGCGCGAAGCATGTCAGTCATCTCATGAAGCGAGGCGAGAGCAAGTCAGGCAAGCGCTCGCGGAGGCAAGTCGGCTCGCGCAGCCCGAACCTGCCCGCGCTCCCACGCCCGTGCGCGCGCGCGCTGTTGTCTCCGCCCCGAGCAGCTCGCACAGGTGCTCAGCCCTCGCCCGCTTGATTAATTTAGCGCTCGAGCGCAGCGTGGGAGCGAGCGTGCAACGGATTGCGGCTCGGAAGGGCGCGCGTGTCTCACACGGCGTGACTCGCAGCAAAGGTGGCCGGCCGCTCCCACGCGTCTCGCCCCGACGCGTCGCTCTCACCGCCATCTCTCCGCGGCTCCCCTCGCCCGCCCTCGTCCTCTCTCCCTCCCACGATAATCGGCCGTATTCTTGCACCTCTGCACCACGCAGCAACCCTCGCGCAGAATCGGGCAAGTGCGCTTTGCCTGGCTGCTCGATCGCTGCCACGTCCCCGTCCCCGTCGTCGGCTGGCTCGACCTCGTCGGCTTCACTCTGGCCCTCGCTCGCACCCGACCATCTCGCTCGTCTCGACCCGCGCACTCGACCTGGTGGCGACTGGACCCATCGTCGCACTCTTCGCCATCCATCCCGGCGCAGGTCGCCGCTGACTCCACCTCGCTGACCGCTCCGAGGTACGCGCCCGCCCGACTACGACTCGCTCCTCGACCAGCTCCTGATCCCCTCGATCCGCGCGTAGATGCTCTCCTCGATGCTCGGCAACGGCTTCGCGCGCCTGCGCGGCGGGAGCAACAACAACTCGCACCCGGCCCCGTCGCAGCCTCCACCACCAGTACCCCGCCCCTTGGGCCCGTATCAGCACCACCCTCATCACCCTCAACAACAGCACCAGCCGCCGCCAAAGTCGCTCCGCCACGTCGCCTCCAACCGCCAGATGCCCCCGCAGCGGTCCGGCGGCCCGTGGCCCGAGCGCCGATCCTCGCTCATGCCCGCGACCTCGTCGGCTGGCCCGCAGCACCAGCAGGACCGCGCGCGCCCGCAGTCCTCAGTCACCACGGCATCGACTTCCACCACCTCGTCGTCGACCGCCGAGCCCGGCCGCGTCGTCTACCGCATGGTCCCCGGCGGGCCCGGCGGACAGCCGCACGTCGTGCCCGTCGTCGTCGGGAGCGACGGACACGCGTCGCCCTCGCCACCGCCTCCTCAGCAGCAGCACGCGCAGGCGCAGCAGCAGCCGGCGGCGGCGGGCCCGCGCTACCCGACCATCATCCCGATGCCCGAGCCCGAGACCCGCCGCAACTCGTACGCCGTCCCGCAACAACCCGCCCCACTCCCACCTCTCCCCTCGCCCGCCGCCGTCGCAGCTGCCACCGCGGCCGCTGCGTACCCGTCGCCCACCTCGCCCACCACCCCGCTCCCGCCGCCGCAGACCATGCGCTCGCGCATCCCCGTCCCCGTGGGCACCGGCCAGCAGACCACGCGCGGCGGTGCCGCCCCAAAGTCGCTCGCCGGCGCGAAAGAGCGCACGGGCAGTAACGGCAGCCTGCGCATCCACGCGCGGATCCGCCACCCGAAACCCGCCGTCTACATCCCGCCGCGCAACCCGAACGCCGTGCCGGTCCTCCCGGGCGGGCAGCACGCGCAGCAGCGGCAGCCGGTTGTGCAGCGGGGGCCTGGTGCACCGGTGGCGGTGGCGGTGGCGCAGCAGCAGCAGCGCGTGGGTCAGCCGCAGCAGCCGGTGCAGCAGGTCCCGCCGCGCCGCCAGTCCATGGTCGCGGCCGCGAACCAGCAGCAGCAGCAGCAGCACCAGCGGGTGCCGGTTCAGCAGCAACAGCAGCAGCAGCAGCAGCAGCAGCAGCAGGGGTACCTCCCCGGCTCGTTCGCCCCGTCGCCGCCCGCGCCGCAGCCCGTGCAGCCCGTGTACCAGCAGCAGCAGCAGCACCCCGTCACGCAGCAGCAGCAGCAGCAGCCGATGCGCGCGCAGCCGGTTCTCCACCCCGCGTTCGCCGCCCAGCAGCAGGCCCAGCAGCAGCGCCAGCCCGTGTACGCGCAGGCCCCGCCGCCGCCGCCACCGCCCGCCTCGAACCAGCAGTACCAGACGCGTCGCGCGTCATGGATGCCGCCATCCTCCTCGCCCGCGCCGCCCGGCCCATCGCCCGCCGCCCAGGCTGCGGCCACAGGTAACCGCGCGCTCTCCCCCGTCCAGCCCCGCACCGCGCGCGCGCTCCGCCACAAGCGGTCGCTCAGCGCGATGCCGTCGCTCGTCTCGATGCGCTCGCGCGCGTCGATCCTGCACCCCGGCATCGAGTTTGCCTCGGCCGACTCGGACGATTGGGATGCCGCGTCGCAGACCCAGCAGCAGCAGTACTTCCAGCCGCGCCAGCAGCAGCCGCAGGCCCGCGCGCCCACGGTGCGCATGTCGTACCCCGCCGCTCCCCCGCAGCGACGCGCGCCGTCGCCCGGCGAGGAGGAGGAGGAGCGGTACTACGCCGCTCAAGAACAACAGCAGCGGATGCAGCACCAGGAGTACCACCGCGCGCAGGCGCAGCGCGCGCTTGTGGCCGCAGCGCCGCCGCGGTCCATGACGCCGCCGCCGTCGTGGCGGTTCGGCGGCGCCGGCAAGGACGGGAACGCGCGCCTGTACGACCAGCTCCGGTCCGCGTACGAGGGGCACCCGCACGCGCACGCGCAGCCGCCAACCCCCGTCAGCGTCGGGCCCAGCGTCGTGTCGACGTCCGTCGGTAGTTTGACGAGCGATATGTTCTCGCCGCCGCCACCCATGCAGGGCCAGCAGGGGTTCAGTGGGCGGTCGACGCGCCGTATGTCGCTCCAGTACGAGCCGACCGGCGGGCAGTACCAGCCGCCGTCGCCGACGTACGCGCCGCAAGGTACCGCGCGCGCGTCCCGCGCCTCGCGCCCGCCGCTCCCTGACTACTCGTCGGTCCGCACCGACCGGTTTCCGGACGTCGACGGCGACGACGAGTTTGAGGACGCGTCGAGCGGTGGCGAAGAAGAGGAGGAGGACCGCCGTCGGTACTCGCGTAACCAGCAGCAGCAGCCGACGCCGCACGATACCCGGCGCGGCAACCCCGCGTCCACGTCCAACTTCCAGCAGGCGCGCTCGGCGTTCCTCGGGTCCGTCTCGGGCGTCCCGCACCAGTTCCAGTACGGCACCACGTCCGCCGCTGCCGCCGCACCTGCCGCGGAGCCGCAGTCCCAGTCCCGCGGCACCCTCCGCGGCCCGCCGCCGACCGCCGTCATGACCGTCACCCCGACCGCGTCGCACGTGAAGCTCGACCCGCGCAACCGCGTCGTCGGGTGCATGGTCCTCGCCGTCCGCGTCGCCGGCGTCCCGGACGTCGTCGCCGCGCCCCGCGGCGCCGGCCCGACCGCGTTCCTCGGGTCCCCGCGCGACCCGACTGTCCTCGTCACGGGCCGCGCGGAGCGAGCCGAGAACCCGTGGGCGTGGATGGGTACCGCGGCCGCCGGGCAGAGTTCCGGCACGTCGTCGGGCGAGTCGACGCCCGTGCCTGGTGCGCAGCCGGGGTCGCGGAAGACGGGTGGCGCGGGGACGACGCGTGGCGCGGCGCCGACGGGGTCGAGTGCGAGTGCGGCGGCGGGAGCGGGGACCCAGCAGCGGCGCACCGTCAACCGCAAGCAGTCCCGCGGCACGCTCCGCGGGGTCCCGCCCGGCATGGGGTCGATCCGCGGTCACCCCGGCACCGTCCGCGGTCCCGGCGGTGCGGGCGTCGGTGTGGGCCGGTCCCTCCGCGGCGTCGGCTCGGTGCGCAACCTACGCAGCGTCGGCAGCGTGCGGAGCATGCGCAGCGTCGCAGCCGCGGCCGCGGCCGCCGCGGGTGCCGACGGTGGCGAGCCCGGCGTGCAGCCCAAGAAGCACATCATCCAGCTCAACTTCGAGTTCCCGCGCAACAAGCTCGTCGAGGCGCGGCGCCCGCTGCTCGTGTCGCTCAAGTTCGCGCTCGCCGTCGGCGCGGTCCAGGTCCAGTACACGCTCCAGGCGCCGATTCATTGGGCGCGCGCGTCCAAGTACGTTTTTTTTTCTGCGGAGGTGGTGTGGTGTGGGTTAGTGGCGCGGTGCTGACCTTTGTGCGGGTGTCTAGGATCTCGTTCAAGCGCGTCCCCGCCATCGACAACACGCGCATCGTGATCCGGCGCGAGACCATGCACAAGTCGATCGGGCACAACCTGTCGTTCCGGTTCCCGTCCATGAAGTCCATCTTTGACGGCAAGGACGGGCAGCAGGCGCAGCACAACAAGGTCGGCACCCTGACCCTCACGCAGTCGCCGCACCACACGTCGACGACCGGGTACCACCCCCAGCCGTACGCGACCAGCGGCGGCGGCAGCATGCGCCGCGTCAGCTCGCGCATGACGCTCCGCGGGTCTACGCGCAAGCAGTCGCACGTCAACCTGCTCGCCGCCATGGCCGCGGCGCCCGCGCCCGCCGCTGCACCGCCTGCGCCCGCGCCCAGCGGTGGAGGCGGCGGCGGTGGTGGTGGCCATCGGCGCCGCCGGTCCCGCATCCCCGAGTCGTGGATGTTCGGCCCGAACGGTGGCAACGCCGACTACGCCGACGTCGACCCGTCCGAGGCCGACTTTTTTCACTCGGGCGCCGCCGCGTCGCACCTCGAGGCCCATCGTGGAGGTGGGAGTGGCAGCAGCTCGGCCGCGATGCAGCCGTCGTTCTTCGACCCGCCCACACCGTCGAGTGGGAGCGGTGCGGCGGCGGGGCGGTCGACGCGCCGGTTCAGCCGGTCCGCGATGCCGCAGTTCGATGACGGCGAGGATGGCGGGAGCAGTACCCGCGGGATCGGGTTCGCGCCCGACGACCACGATGACCACGACGCGGCCGAGGCCGAGTACGCGTACCGCCAGCAGCAGCAGCAGCAGCGGCAGCGCGCCAATGCCTCGGCGACGGCGGGGGCCGGCTACGGCGGGTACGGCGGCGGCGCGGGTCCAGCGATGATGCACCAGCAGCCGTCCTCCGCAGCGCCCGCCATGATGCTCGCCGGCGGCGGCAACGGCGGTGGCGGTCCGACTCCGCACGGCATCCCGAGCGCCCGCGCGCAGGTCGCCGAGCTCGCGTTCGGCGACGTGTTCAACCCGCTCGCCACGCCCTTTGACCTCGGCCGGTCCGTCTACTCGCAGCTCAAGACGTGGAACGACCTCGCCACGCGGCCCGGCGCCATGTCGGGTGCCGCGGTCGCCAACAATGCGCGCGCTCAGCAGCAGCAGCGGGAGCAGAGCCAGCAGGGCCAGCAGGGCCAGCAGGGCCAGCACCAGCAGTTTGGTGGTGGTGACCAGCAGCACATGGCTATGGCCATGACCGAGGCGCCGCCATCAGCGGTCCCCGCGCAGCATCTGCAGCAGGGGTACGCGGGCGACGACCAGCAGCAGCGCCACCCGGGCGCGTGGGACGACGGCGGAGGTGTGTCCGTGCAGCAGCAGCAGCAGCAGTACGCCGACTATGGGCGCCCGCACCACCACGACGGTGGCGGCGCCGACTTCCATGCGTCGTACGGCGGCGACTACGGCGGCGTGTCCGTGTCGGGCCACGTCGACGTGCCGCAGCACCAGCACCACCATGACCCGAGCTTCGGCTTGTACGACGCGTCGGGCCTGTACCACGACCCGACGGGCGGCATGGGCGGCATGGGCGGCATGGACCACACGAGCGGCGCGTTCGTGATGCACGACGCGCAGGGCAACGCGCACGTCCTCGCCGACTACGGGTCCATGAACTCGATGCACTCGGGGCTCACGTCGCACGACGGCGACTCGACGTTGTCGACGATCCACCAGCAGTAGTAGCGAGCCGTTATTTTTTTTGTTTGCGTGACTTGCACACTCCCTCTCCTCCCTCATCCCATCTCATCCGTTTCTCATGTCATATCGCCTGTATTCCATTTTCCCCTCTCTCTCGACCATCACTCGAAAACATGAAGAAGTGTCCCCATCATCTCCTCGGACCGGCAGTGGCGGAACGCGCAACGCGTTGGTCAGGCAGCGGCTTGACCGCGTCGCTCGCGCATGCTTCCCCGCTCTTCAACCCTTGCACATCCATGAAACGGCCGGCCTAGAATGCCGACGACTTGATGCAATCTTTATGGCGCGCAGAATGCGTGGTGTAGCGTGATCGTGCGACTCGCGGGTGCGTCGTGTCCCGCGCGACAGCTGTGCTTCGCTGAGCGGTTGACGGACGCGAGTGGTGTTCTAGCTCGAGATCACGGCACGGTCTTTGTTGGTGATCCAAGCCAGCGTGTTCGGATTCAAATGTGATTGGCTGGAGAGCGTCACGCTCGATCTGGGGCAAGCTGGAGTGGTTCACCGAGTAGGAGCTGATGCGCACGTTTTGCGGGCTACACGCGCTGTTTGCTGACGAGCCAGGACATCGAGAAACCTGAAACCGGCTGCTCGAATGTCTGTCCACCAACGGAGCTCAACTGCTGAAGCGCTGCCGCAAGGCTCGCAGGGATGCACGCATGGTTCGCAATGCGCTCAGCACCAGCTCGCCCTGCGGCAGAGTACGGACACGTCATCTTTCACCAGGACTACGCTTCGCAATCGCCAAGTTCCCGTTCGAGCCTGTTGACCTGCGCGCGGGAACGAGATCACTCCTGCATCCCGCTTTACTCTGGTACGAAACCCTGCGAATCACGTCGACGGCCACGCTCTGACCCTCGCTCTCGCAATACACAGGACGCAGCGCGGTCGCACGAACACAAATTCCTCCGAGTCGTGCTATGCCCTCAATTGCGCGCGTCGCTCGTTGCCTTCACGAAGCGCATCGTCAAGAGCTCGAGCCGCTCCTCCTTACTCGTTTTTGCCGACTTTCCTGCACCGCGCTGATGGGCCGCACCCGCACACGCGCCGTGAAAAAGTCCGCGCCGTGTGTGCGCGTGCGGCCCTCTCGACAAGCATGTCGCAGCGCGGGGTTGGAATGTCGCGCGAGACTTGGAGTCGGTGGGGGTCGAGCGTTTCGCGAGTTGCTTTGATTCGTGTCAACGAGACATATAGATGTTGCTTGCTTTGCTTGCGCGATTATCCTCCGGGCTGGTAAATCTGGGAAGTACGAACCGCGGGGCCAGGAGTTGAGGACGTTGGCTACATCGCGTCACGAGCTTTAGCTGCGGCGAGGCTCGGATCAGCCTCGACTTCGTTGGGTCCGACGCGTTTTGCGCCAAATCGCGTCATACGCGCTCGCGCTCGCGCTGCGAGACAGTGTGCGAGACAGTCAGGTGCGGGTCATGTGGCTTCGGCGGCGCCACGTTCCCCTATTTCTCACGGTCGCGACAGCAGCCTCCTTGCGCGAAGTGGACAGCTCCTCTCCGAGCTCCTTCAGAACCACACTGCGCCATGGAAACCAATGAAATAGACTTGATGCAATCTCGAGCCACGCTCTCAGACCTTCCAACCGAACTGCTTGCGAGCGTGTTGGCGCTCGCCGAACCGCGGACGGATGTTCCCACCGCGACGTGCGAGCTTGCTGCCGTGGTCGGCTCCGCGCATGTCAAGCGTTGCTGGATCGAGACGATCCTTACGCACCGTGTTGTCGACAGCTATGGCTTGGATGGCGCCGAGGATATCTTCTACCTCAGCGACGTGAGCGCGCTCCTCGAACATACCGCCAAATCAGTTTCTGGAGAGCAAGCGTCGTATCGGCATGTATCTCGCGAAGATCCTGCCTTTGCCCATGTCACGTCGCTCTACGTCGTGCTGGCGGATTACCTTCTTGACCTCGCTCAGTGCGCATTCGAAAAGCTCGACAACAACCTCGTTCAACTATCACACCGTATTCGGCTCTGGCTTGTTGATGTTGATATAGAGACAGCTGATTGCCAGCTGGGCCGATCGAAACCCATCTTTGCTCTCCTACAGCTTTTAGTCAGCGCCGTAGGGGTGCTTGACTCAGCTCACTTCGGCCAAATTTTAACCGCCGCAAAGCAGCGTTTTCCTGCCCTTTTCCACGTTCGCCTTACTCCGGACTCTTGGGGCGGTCTGCCACGGATGCATGCGGTCTGGGGTGCTGAGAACATAGACGGCACTCGCGTCTCCCTTGTCGACTTCTTGGCCTTACTTGCGATCTTTACGTGTAATTTGCCAACGTTCCACGCGCTGCGCTGCTCAAACCCCGGCCTCAACCACAAGTGGTTCACCAAAGCTTTGACTGGCGATACGTTCGCGCATCGGTTCATGGCTTAACGGACATGCGAGAGACCTGGCCTGATGTTGGCGGTTGCTCGTTCGCTCGCTCTGACCTGTCTCAACTTTCAGGATGATACGCCCTCAAATCAAAACGAGTGTATTCTATGCCTTCGCAACAACCGTGGTAACAGACAGCTCAAAACTCGTGGTGGATAGCGACCATCGCGTTCGCGTAATCGCGCGAGACGACCGTCTCAGGTGCAGCGCGACGAATTTCGAAGATGATCTAGCGCACGGTTTTGAGCCCGAAGCAAGCGGCACGACGTGAGTTCCAACGCGCTCTGACATCTGAGCCCAAAGCATGGCGCCAAGAAAGTGCACGGCGGTATCGGTTTCCAGCATCAACGCAAAAGCTTGATCGCGGATCGACCGGTCTTGGAGCACAGCAACAGGCACCCATGCAACCGATGCGTAAATCACTTCCGACCGCTTGATGATAGTCGCATTAGCGAGAAGAAAAACATCCCAAAGACCTGCAGTAAGTTTGCTAGAACGGTAGCCAAAACTTTGCACGTCTCTGGCCTGTTGGGACAGGGGTGGAGGATTTTGACACAGCTGACTGGGAATGACTGCTGAACGTGATTGTGGAAACTCGTTGCAAGAGCTTTGAAAAGTTCCTGGGCCTCGCTAGGGCACTGCTTACGCACGAGATCAAGAGGCATTTGTGGAGTCGTGTTGGGGCACAGGACAAGTTCGCTGAAGGATTGGAACGCTACATGAGAGCAAACGCAAGCTCGTCAGCAAATGGATCAGGCTGGCTCGCTCGCTTGTTATCGTACCAAGCACAAGTGTGCCTCCAAAACGATCGCCAAGAAGCCGCACAGCGAGCGCTGCAAGCGGACCAGCTGGCCCGCCGTTTTGTTCGGTGAGCGCAAACGCAACGATGTATCCCCAAGCAAGCTGGTCGTAAATACCGAGCTTGTCCAGTGTCTCCAAGCTGGCCACATGCAGCGGCCTCTGGGCCAAGTGCAACAGGTTTGTGACTTGGTCAAGATCGGCCTGGGAAATTCCGTTGGACACGCGCTCGGGGTCAAGCTCATAAAAATGACAAAGAAATTCGGGTACGGGACCCAGGTAGCTAACCAGATGCATGCCATCGAAATGAACGCGCTTGTCCGTCCAAACGTCGCTGAAGAGCCAATCAAGCACGCCATGAACGGAAACAGGGTCAAGGGTTGCCTCATTAAGACTCCATGAAACTGCCTTTACGAGCAAATCGCGGTTGAAATACTCGACGAGCCAGCCCAAGTCGAGCCCGAGCGTTGGTAATTCCTGCAAGACGGAGACAATCGGCAGCGCCCACGAGAAGATTGCACCAACGCCAAGGAACTCTACTAAACGAAGTGGTGGCTCCTCCTCGTTGTACCGCCAGCGCTCTGCGTATCCGAAGATGCAATCTTGACCGGCTTTGAAGAGTTTCACCCAAGAGTCAGGGGACAGTTGAATTTGGAAAAGATCAGGGGCTTCGTCAAGCGTGATGGCAAGGAGGCGAACAAGCGTTGACGGGTCAAGGCGGACCGCGGCAAACGCGAACAACTGGCTGAGAGCCTCGATGGGCGACATTCTGCACTGGTGAAAGCCCAAAGCGCCAATGGAAGCCTCGATTGCATCGCTCAAGGCTTCGGTCCCTTCATGCCAAGCGCGCGGTTTTTGCGACGCCTCTGGAAGCACATATTCGAGAAGCGTGAAGTAGAGCGAAACAAGGTAGTCATAGCCAAGCTTGCATGGCGATACGCGCTGATCGCTGCCCATGTAGCCGTACTCGAGCAGCGCGCCAACGTCTGAGGTAAAGCAGTGCTCGAAAGCCTTGTAGCTTTGCATAAATTGAGCAGGTACACCATGGACAAGCACATAAACAGTTCAGGAGCGTCTCACGGGAGACGACAATGCCAATGTGTGAAGCTCGCGTGCGGCCGTGTAGATGGCTGTGCGAGGCTGGGCAAGCTGCATCACCGCCGTCACGAGCTCGACAGGGAGGATGGCAAGCCCGCTGTTCCGAGGCCGTTGCGGTAAGTTAGGTTCATTCGCTTCGTTCATGGATGCATGGTTCGCGGGGTGCGCGGAGCCGAAGCCAGGCGTTGAAACCCGCCACCTTGATCTCGTCAACCCGCACGTGCATTCACGCGAGTGGCGCAGCGCGTCTCGGGGGAGACTGCCGCCAGCCCGCCGCCTAGTCCCTCGTTGCGATAATCAGCGGGCGTATAGCCCCTGGTATTACGCTGTGGACTCGCATACACGCACTCCTCAGCCGATTCATGGAAGTCTGATCAAGTTCTGGGCTCAAACCCTAATAGTTTGATTTCATTTGAGACGGAAAAAAGTCAGCTGCGTATATTAAACTTCCGGTTTGACAGCATCTGAGCTTCAAATTTTGCACCGGCTCGCGCGACCTGCAGCGAGAATCGCGTTGACCCCCGCTTTCGTCACGCTGGTGCCGCACAGGTCAATCTCGTACGCAGTACCTTGAAGCTGTTTGGCAAGAGTGCGGGCGCCCACGTCGGTAATCGACTTTTTGTCCGACAAGTCGAGCCACACCACATTCGGCGCAAGAATGGAAGCGAGGTGTTGAACCGCCTCATCGTTGAGGCCTGTGTGTCTGTGAACCAGCCACTTGATTCCGGGTTGCATGTGCTGCGCAAGTGCGCGAGCACCTTCCGCCCCACAGTCAATGTGGGTGAGAGCAAGCCGCGCAATTGAGCGCGGAAGCCGAGGGACGAGCATCGCGCAAAGTCGTGAGCGTTATCAGGAGTCATATCTGCATTTGCTTCAAGGAAATTCAAGAGGCTGGCGGAGACCTCTTCGTTCTGGAAATGGCGAGCGAGCCAACGAGACGCAGGACCAAATGCGGGTACACTGTGCAGGGCAAGGAGAGTCGACAAGTCGAAAGCGGAAGCGTAGCAGTACTCGATGAGCGCACCGCTGTCGGACGGCAGAACTGTCTCCTTGCTGTCATAGTCCTCCCCGCCAGTCAGCGGGCGGTCCGTGGACAAGTAGATATCGAATCCATGCGCCCTTGACGGGGGCGCTGCGTGAAAGGAAGTGAAGCTCGCGCGTCGCTGCCCAGATAGCCGATTGGGGCCGTGCGAGCTGGAGCGCAAAGGTCATCAGCTCGACGGGGAGCATTTCGAGAATTGTGCGCTCGTTCGGTTGCAGCAAGTTTCTTTCATTCGCTTCGTTCATGGTTGTTGCGGGCGAGAGCGAGAAGCTGAGGTGTTTCGATCGAGGCCAAGAGTTGATCGCTCGGGCGACATCACATCAACATCACGCGAGTGGCGCATCGCGGCGGATTCTTCACCACATTCCCCGACCCTCACTTTGTGGCAGCTCAAACTGTGATCCATTAAATCATACTCTCTGCGTGACCGCACAACTCACAGCGACTACTCCTCGACCGCGCGCTTCTGCGCCTCGCCGCCAGCGGCCACGTCGCGCAGCTGCTTGGCGCCGCGGCCGAGCCGAAGCTCGCCCTTGTCCGTCTCGGGCGGCTGCCACGCCTTCTTCTCGTCGGAACCGACCTGCTGCCCGCCGCGGTGCATCGGGGCCGGGCCATGCGGGACCGCGCCGCGGCCAGCGCCAACCGTCGCGGTGCCGTGCGGGTCGGTCGCGTAGTGCGGGTGGCGCGCCTGCTTGCGGGCGGCGAGGATCTCGCGCAGGACGGCGTGAGCGCGACCCGCCGCGGCGGCGCACGCCTGGCAGTGCGCGTGCTCCGTGTGGCTGCCGCAGTGCGCGTGCACGCGCTCGGCCGACGACAGGACGAGCGCCAGGACGCCCGAGTAGTCGAGCGCGTCCGTGGCCAGGTGGTGCGCGCGGTCGCCGAGGTCCGACGGCGGCGCCATGGACTCGCCGGCCGGCGGCGGCGACGAGGTGACGGCGTGCTGGTGGATGCCAAGCGACTCGGAGCCCGCCGACACGAGGAGCCACGCGGCCTGGTGCGCGAGGTCTATGCAGCACGGCGGACGAGTTAGCGTCGTGTGGGCAGCGATTGAGTGAGGGAGAGGGAGCGTACCGGCGTAGGTGCGGCAGCACTTGTAGCAGTCGACGCCCGCGCGCTCGGCTTTCTCGGCGCAGTACTTGGACAGCAGCGCCGACTCGTTGCTAAGCGGGAGAGCGCGCGGGTGCGTGCGTCAGCGCAGGCTCGCCGGGCGCAGGGTGAAGCGAGCGAGAGACGTACAGGATCATGGCCGCATCGAGATCCTACACACGAGCGACGAGCGACGCGTGAGTTAGCGATGGCCGCCGTGGCGATGACGAGGGCGCGGCGGGGAGACGCACCGCGTCGAGGATCTTGGAGAACGGCTGCTGCTCCTGCTCGGTGGTTGGCATCGACATGGTGTGGTGTTTCGTTCCGTGGCGTGCCGTGGCGACGGTGGAGGAGAGCGGAAGGGCGGCGAGGAGGGGAGGCCGTGAAGGAAGGAGGGCCGACCCACCGAACGGCCGAGCGCCGAACGCGAAACGCGTCGGTCATCAGCGCGAGACCGAGACCGTGAGCAAAACTTCGCTATATTCTTCACTCCACCACTACGCGTCGGGCACGGGCGGCAGCACGACGCCGTCGACGCCGAGCATCGCGTACAGCTCGTCGCGGTGCGCCTTGACGTCTGCGATGGGCAGAGTCCAGTCGACCTCGGTCAGGAGCGTCGTGACGCGGTCCACATCCCGCACCCCCGCATCACCGCCATCATCCTCGCACGCCTGCGCGTAGATGGGCGCGCACGCGAGCAGCGTCTCGGCGGCGCCCTTGCGGACGCGCGGGTAGACGTGGCACGTCTGCTGCGCGAGGTACCGCGCCGCGCACGTCCGGGTCTCGCGGTGGGGCACGCCGGCGAGCCCGCCGAGCACCTTGAACGCGGCGAGAATCTTGTTCACGTCCTTGACCTTGGCGATCTCGCGGCGCACCGCGGCGTAGACGCCCGCGTGAAACGCGTCGGGCGCGTACAGGACCGACTGGTTCGCGTACAAAATATCGAGCGCGGTGAGGACGGGGAGAACGACGCGGTCCACGCGGTAGTTGGACGTCAGGGTCGCGAGAATGGCGTCGGTCGCCGCGGCGAGGGCAGCGTCGTCGTCCGCCAGCCCCTCGAGGTGGTCCATGAGCACCTGCCCCGCGGCCTTGACCAGCGACTCGGTCATGCCGCCCATGCACAGGAGGTACCCGAGGACCGCCGTCTCGCGGTAGAAGGGCTCGGCGAGGACGGGCGCGACGGCCGCGAGGACGCTGGCCGAGTTGGACCAGTCGAGCGACGGGTCGCCCGCAGCGGGCGCGACAACGCGCTGCAGCACGTCCACGGCCGGGATGTGCCCGGCAGCCTGCTGTGCCGCGAGCAGCCGCGCGAGGACGGGGCCCGCGACCTCGCGCACGCGGTCGATCTTGGACAGCGTCTGGTGGACGACGCCGCGCGCGATCGCGGGGACCACGGCCGCAGGATCCGCGAGCACCGCGTGCTCGACGACGAGCGCGAGCCCGGCCATGGCCTCCATGCGGACCCACGACCCGACGTCGCCGTGCGAGGTGGTCGTGTAGTCGTCGAGCGCACCCAAAAACGCGGCCACGATGCGCGCGACGGTCGCGGGCGGGAGCGCGGCGCCGTGCTGGACGACGTGTTTCCCGACAGCCTGCAGCGCGTTCTTCTTGGCCTCGGCGTCGATTTGGGGTTTCGCGAGGTTTTCGGTGGACGCGATCAGCGCCTCGACCGTCTGCACGCTGAGGTCGAGCGGCATCGCGACTTCGCCCAACGCGAGCGCGTACCCGCGGCGCGCGACCTGGTCGCCCGACGGCCGCGCGGCGTGGACCCACCACCCGACGACGGCGGCGAGGCGCGCGGGGGAGACGCGGCGCAGGGCGGCGGCGGCCGTAGCCGCCGCTGCCTCCTGCAGGGGTACCTCCTTGCGCTCGACCGACGACTCGATGAGCGGGATGAGCAGGTCGATGGTGGCCTCGGGGACGGCGCACACGGTGGCGAGCGCGGCGACCAGCTTGAGCGCGCCCTGGCGCGTCAGCTCGGACCCGAACGTCTGCAGGAACGCGGGCGCGATGGCGCGGAGCTGCGCGACGGCCGCGTCGGCGTGCGCGAGGGTAACCACCCCCGAACCGGCGGCGAGGATCACCTCGGCGAGCGCGACGGCGGACCCGTGCCTCGTGCCGAGCTCGGTGCTGGTAATGGTCGGGAGGAGCGTGTCAAAGAGGTGCTGGAAGATATCGGGCTTGAGGTCCACAAGGACCCCCAACGCCTCGGCGGCGAGCACGCGCACGGCGGGGTCCCAGTGGAACACGCTGTTCTCGAGCAGGTACCGGACGCAGTACGGGTGGTACTCGTCGAACGCGGCGATGGCGCGGCCGGCGACGAGGAACGCGGACGCGCGGTTGCCGACGGTAAAGAAATCGGCCGCCGTCACGATATCGATGCCGTGCGGGAAGATCCCCTGGCGGCCGACATTCTCCTGGAACGCGGCCGAGGCCGCGCGGCGCACGTGCACCTCGCGGTCGTACATGGACACGCACACGAGCGACGGCGCGAGCCGGTGGACGTGCGGGCGCATGATATCCGGTGCATACGCGCGCGCAAACGACCAGCACACGTAGCAGGCGGCGTCGCGCACGGGGCTGCCGATCGAGTAGTTGCCGCGGCGAATGTCAAAGGTGAGGGCGAGCTGGATCCACGTCATGGCCGTGTCGAGGACCGCGGGCAGCAGCAGGCCGCGGCGCGCGAGCTCGGCGATCGACAGGCACGCGCCGTGCCACGTGTGTTCGGACACGCCCGAGATGTCGAGATTTCCAGTGGCGGTGGAGGCGTGCACGTTCTCGTTGAACAGGTCAATGACCGACTGGACCACGTCGGCGGCGAGCTCCTCGGGCAGGCGGTACGTGATTCGGCCGACGCCCTTGGCGGCAGACCACCGCACGATGGTGTCGCGGTCGCGCAGCCCGGCGAGGACGACGTGCAAGACCTCCTCGATCTGCTCGGGGATCTCCTCGTCCTCGTCCTCTTCTTCGCGGCTCGGCGCCGGGTTGGCGGGGCCCGAGGTGACGAGCCCGCCCGCCGCACCAGCCCCAGCCCGGCGGATGTTGGCCTCGAGCGAGCGCGACCCGCGGTCGTAGCGCCACTTGGGCAGCTTGTTGCGAAGCATGACGAGGCCGACGCGGGTGGCGAGCTTGGCGACGAGCTTGCGCAGGAGCGAGTTGGTGCGGACCATGGCGGCGTCGGCGAAGCGGAGCAGGGCGGCGAGCTGGTCGAGGTGCGGCAGGAGCAGGCCGCGCTCGGCGAACTTGAGGATGCAGCACAGGGTTTGGAGGATGCCCGTTGCCTAAACGGAAGGATGGCGTCAGTGGAGTTGCGGCGACACGAAGTGAGGGATAGGGGGTACCTTGAAGACGTTGGGCTTGGCGTCAAGCTCGGCCTCGGCCCAGGCGACGAACGCGGGGAGCTCGGTGGGAGCGACGTCGACTCTACGAACAAGGCAGTGTCAGCGACGCAGCAGACCTCGTAAAGTGAGTCAAACGGACCGAGAAACGAGCCGCCCAATGAGCATCGCGGCGCCATCGCGCTCCTTGCCCGTGTACGCGAGGAACCCCTTGGCCGTTTCCAGCACGCGCGCGACGATCCCGCGCTCGTGTCCCTTGGTCCCGAGCCGCGTGATCTCGAAGGGCAGCAGGGTGACAAACGACATCCAGAGGAGCAGCATGTAGCGCACAGGCCAGAGGTGGAAGGCGGACGAGTGGACGGCAACGACGAGGCGCAGGAGCCCCTCGAGGTCGGCGACCTCGTGCGAGAAGAACTTGACAATGTACTTTGGCCCGCGCGCGTTGGCGAGCCCGATCAGGAGGTTGAAGGCGCCATGCGCGAACACAGTGGCGCGCGTGGGCGCGAGGTAGTGGGTGCGGATCAGGTCCATGACGGGCGCGATGATGGCGGCGAGGTGCGCGTCCATGAGCTGCGGCTGGGCGTGGTACTTTGCGAGGGTACGGTGCAGCGGCAGGAACGCGAGGTACAGGGCGCTCTCGCCGGCGTTGGCCACGGCGGGGTCGGTGGTGGGGGGTTCGGCCAGCAGCGAGGCCTCGAGGGCGAGGCCCGCGGCGAGCGTCGCCTTGAACTCGTCGGCCTCGGCAAAGTACGTGTACTGGCACGGCTCGCCCGTCACGAGCGGGTCGTCGCTCGCGTCCTCGATGTAGGCGTCCATGCCCTCGGCGCTATTCATGGTGCTGCTGCTTAGTTGCTGGGACTCGCGCGGTCGTCCGTGTGGGAGGAGGGGGAGGGGAGGGGGCGGATTGATGGGCGGCGGACGGGCCAGCGCCACCAAGGGAACTGGCGCCACCGGGCGGAAACGCGCGCACCTCACCTCGCGTGACGGCCACCTGACGCCTGCCACGACGCGTTCTCACGGTCGCTGTCCCTGGCCGCTTCCCCAACGCTTTTTCGCTCTCGCTCGCTCGCTCTCTCTTTCAACCTCGCAAACACATAAGCAGGAAGCCGTCGCGCTTCCCATCACATGTATCTTCGCACACTGCTCAGCCGGGCCACCGCCGCCGCGACCCGCCGCTCGACCACTCGCACCATGTCCACGGCCGCCGCCCCTCCGCTGTTCCCATCGCCCAAACCGACGCCGTCGTACTGGCTGCGCGAGGGGAGCCAGCTGAGCGACCACCGTACGACGCCGGACCTCCCCACCTCCAGCGACGTCGTGATCCTCGGCGCGGGCATGACGGGCATCGCTGCGCTGTACCACCTGACGGAGCTCGCGCCGCACCTGTCCGTGACGGTCATCGACGCGCGCGGCGTGTGCGAGGGCGCGACGGGGCGGAACGCGGGCATGGCGACCCCCCTCGCCGCACACGGGTTCCGGTCGCGCGTCGAGGCGCTGGGCTCGGTGCGCGCCGCGCTCGACACGGTCGCCTTCGAGCGCAAGTGCGTTTCCGAGCTCGTCGCGACGATCGACGCGCTCGGGCTGCGCGAGTACGTGCAGCTGCGGCAGGGCGGCGTGCTCAATCTCGCCGAAAGCGAGGCCGAGTGGCGCGGGATGCTGGCGGACCTCGCGTACTACCGCGAGCACACGGTCTCGCTAAAAGATAACGACGTCGAGGAGATCCACGTGCTTGACCCGGCGGCCCTCGCGCGCGAGTTCCACACGGCGCCCGACGGGTTTTTCGGCGGCATCTACTCGTCGCTCGGGTTCCAGCTGTGGCCGTACCGTCTCGTCACCGCGCTCGCGCAGCACTGTCTCGCGGTCAACCCCGACCACGTGAACCTGCAGACGCACACGCTCGCGCTCGGCGTGTCCCGCCAGCCCGACGGGACGTACGCGGTGCGGACCGCGCGCGGAACCATCGCCGCGACCGCCGTGATTCACGCGACCAACGCGTACGTCGGGCAGCTCGTCCCGACGCTGCGCGACCGCGTGGTCCCCGTGCGCGGCCAGATGGTCGCCGGCAAGCTGCGCGGGAACCCCGACGCCGTGACGTGGCGCGCCGGGCTCGCCTTCAACGAGGGGCTCGAGTACTTCCAGAACCGCGACGACGGCACCGTGTTGCTGGGCGGCGGCCGCGAGTTTGCCGCGCGCGACGATACGCCGATGGAGGTCGGCCAGCACGACGACGCGGGCGTCAACCTAAACATTTCGGAGGGACTCGTCAACGTGTTCGCGCGCCGGTTCGCGCCCGGCCCGGAGCTCGACGTCACGCAGACGTGGACGGGGATCATGGGGTTCTCGAGCAACGCGCAGCCCGTTGTCGGCCGCCTGCACTCGGCCGACCCAAGCGGCCGCGAGTCGCGCCAGTTTGCCGCCGTCGGGTACACGGGCCACGGGATGCCGCGGTGCTTCCTCGCCGCCAAGAACGTGGTGCTGGCGGTGCTCGGGCGCGAGGGCGAGCTCGACAGCGCGGTCCGCTCGTGTTTCGCGGTGCCGGACTCGGCCGTTGAGCCGAACAATGCGGGCGTTGCTAGCTAATCAAGTGAATGTATATAATCTCTCTCTGCTTTGCGCAACTACGCGATACTCCCGCGACGCACGAGCGGTGCGCCGCTGTCGTCCGACTTCTTCTTGTCGTGGACCTGGCCGACCTGCACCTGGAGGAACCCGAACAAGATGACGAACAGGCCAAACACGACAATGTTAAGCGCGACCAAGCCGCTGTCCGACCCGTTCGCGTTGTGCCCGAGGTACACGTTGACGGGCGCGGCCACCGCGAGGAAGTAGCCCGCGAGCCAGTGCGCCTTGTCGCGCAGCGGGATCCCGGCGCGGTCCGGGTCGAACATCTTGTCAATCACAAAACCCAGCACGATCTGGCCGACGGCCACGATGGTCACGGCGAGCCCGAGCTTGCCGTGCGTCGAGTCAAAGTGGTCGCTGTCCGTGGTCAGGACCGCGGCCAGGAACCCGCCGATCGTGAACAGGATCGCGACGCCGAAGAGGCCGCGGTGTAGCGGGAACCACCGTGCGCCGAAGCGGTGTTTGCCGAATCGCGCGATCAGGATTCTGTGTGAGGGTAGCGGTTAGTCGTTGCTCAGGGTGGTTTTGGGCGGAAGAAGTGTACCCGATGAACGACAGCGCGCTCCACGCGACGCCCATGAGGATCCCGTGGACCAGCATCGCCGTCTCTCGCGAGGACGACCCACTTCCCGACGACGCCGACCCGCCGGTCGCCAGGGTGACGTTGAGCCCGACCTCGCCCGTAGCCGCGAGCGTCGAGAGGGGCTCGGCGCCGAGCGGGTTGTACGAGAAGCTTCCGTCGCGCGAGTGGCGCGGGAGGTTGCTGGCCGAGACGGAGGACGACGCGAGGTACGCCCACGACATGGGCATCGCCGCATTCGTCAACGTCTTCTCCCCCGCGGCGCTCGACGCCTTCTCGACGGGCCGGCGCAGCCGCAGGTAGTAGTAGCCGAGCGCGTCGGGCGTCTTGGTGGTGTTGACGACGGAGACGAACTGGACGCTGGCGCGCGGCGGGAGGTCCTTTTGGGTGGACAGCCGGCGGCTCACGGCCCACCCGTTGTCGGCGGTCGACGACTGCCACGCCATGACCATGTCCGTGTTCGACATGCCGTTGCCGACGCCGAGCCCGATCCACCCGACGATCTTGGTCGCGATCAGGATGTCGACGGACGACGTCGTGTTGCCCGGCGTCGGGGCGAGCTGGAAGCAGATCGAGTTGGACCCGACGCACTGCACGGGGCCCGCGGCCGCGCGTGGGGCGAGGAGCGCGACGACCGCGATGATGGCGGCTGGAAGTAGTTGATGCATTGCAAGTTTGTGCGAGTGGAGTCGGCTCGGCGGAGGGCGCGCGGGAACTGCGCCTACTTGTAGGACGCGCTGTGGAGGTAACAAGCTCGCTGCCAAGTCCAATCCCGTCGGAGAAGGAGGGGCGAGCGCGCGCGACCACGCTGATTCCGATCGCGAATTTGGCTTGGCGACCCACGTGCCGCGGACGCCGATGGCGCGCACGACTCGGATCTGCACGCCGGATCGCCGATCCCGCTGCTGCGCCACTCCGCTCTCGCTAACCTTTCGTTGGTCTTGGCCTTGGCGAACCGCCGCGCGCCGCGTCCCCGCAGCGACTCTTGGCACTCGCGCCCCTTCGAGCGCCACGGCGCGCGGGGCCATGTACCTGGCGCCGTGGCGCGTCGCGGGCGCGTGCGCTTGTCCCTCGCACGTCGCTCACTCCCCCACGGTTCCGACGGATGCAATCAAACGTCTTGTGTACATGTATTTATAGTTACTACCCCCGCCGTCCACTACGGCTTCTCCTTGTGCTCGTGCGTCTGCCCGAACCGCGCCTGTCCGACAGCGAACAGGGCGACGTAGAGGCCGAACACGACGAGATTGACGACGAACAGGGCGGTCGGCGTCTCGTAGCTGAGGTGGCCGAGGACCACGTTCACGGGGGCCGCGACCGCGAGGAAGTAGCCCGCGATCCAGTGCAGCTTGTCGTGGAACGGCACCTTGGTGCGCGCGGGGTCGAACAGCTTGTCAATGACGAACCCGAGGATCAGCTGCAGCAGCGACGCAATGAAGACCAGGAACCCGATCAGGCCGTGCGTCGTCGTGAAGTGGTCGCCGCTGCTGTTGGTGCCGACGACCAGACCGAAGGCCACGATGGTCATGACGATGGCCAGCAGGAACAGCGCGCGGTGGATCGGGAACCACTTGCTCGGCAGCTTGCCCTTCATGAACCGCGCAAAGAAGATGCTACAAGTCATCGCGGTGAGTGAATCGCCTTCGTACAGCTCGAGCGACACGCGACAACGTACGCAGTGAACGAGATGACACTCCACGCGACCGCCATGAGGATCCCATGCACGAGGACGGCCGTATGCCGGAGCTCCGCCTTGGCCACCGCCTCCGCCTCCTCCGCCGAGGCAGGCCCACTCGGCACCTGCTGCTGCGTGGTCGGCACCGCGGGCTTCGACAAATCGACGCGGACCGACGCGTCGAGCGAGTTGTACGTGAACCGCGCGAGCCCGTTATGCCGCGGCAGGTTGGTCGCCGACACGCCGCTGCCCTCATAGTACGCGTACGACATGGCCTGCGCCGCGCTCGTCACCGCCACGTCGCCCGCCGCGTTGCTCGTCCGCGCGACGGGGCGCTGCAGCAGGATCTGGTGGTTGCCCGCGGCGTTCGGCGACCGCGTCGCGTTCACGATGCGCACCGCTGACTGCAGGTTCGCCGGCGCAGCGGCGGGGAGGCCTGCGCCGGTGCTGAAGCGCCGACTTGCGGTCCAGTCGCCGTTGGGGTTCTGCCACAGCATCTATGGCAACGAGGAAGTGGGTCAGCTTGAGTCGATGAGGATGGGCTGCGTGAAGAAAACGTGCAATCATGTCGGCGTTGGTCATTCCTGGGCCGTACCCGACAGCGACCCACCCGCGCGTGACCTTGTGCTGGACCAGGACATCGACGACGTTGGCGTTGGCCACCGACGGCGCCGCCTGGAAGCAGACCTTACCTCCCTCGAAGCAGGCGAGCGGGCCGGCCACGGACACCGTCGCTAGCGTTGTTGCGATGAGTGCGGCGATGGGCAGAAGGTGATGCATGGTATACAGCGGGAGGAAGTGGTGGCGCCCGGGGTCGGTCGGTCTTCTAGACTCTTATGATGGCCCCAGCCGGAAATGGGGGGAGCCCGGCCTCTTTATACAGGCTCTGTTCCAGAACGCTTCCGCCATGCTGCGCCACCCGGGCCGCACCAAGTTCAGTGCAAGCCCACTTTGAATCACCCCGTCTATTTCCACCCCCTTGCACGCACACGATTGATGAATAATCAGCGGGCGCCGCCGCACGAGTCCGCGGAAAAAGTGGCACCAAACTTGGACGAGCCGTGTTCGTGGACCCGTCGGCGCCACGCGGCCGCGTCGCGTCCTCGCGTACGCTGACGCGCTGACGCGGTGCAGGCTGACGAAGCGGCGTGTCTCAAGAGCCGTTTTGGATCAACTCCCTGGCCCAGTCAGCGTGGTGTGAGAGTGGAAATGGACGTGCGCGTTGGTCATGGGCCGCGGCCGTGCGCGACCCTGGCCACGCGACGCGACGGATCCGCGCTTGCGTTTCGCCGAGCACTCGTGCGCGCGTCAGCGTGGCCAGGGCTTGCGCGCGCGTCTGCCAAGGCCTTTGCGAAGCTCCAGCTGCCGGGGATCATCGATGGCCAGCTCCAGGCCGCCATCGCGGCGGCAATCCAGCTGGCCGGGACTCTCGTGTCGTTCACAGTCACGCTGGCCATGGCGCATCATCTGAGCACGATCGAGTGTCCAGCAGATGACGAGATGCATTCAAAATCGGGCACGCGACATCCATCACGCGGTGCTGTCGAACACGCCCGCGGCCTCGGCAGTCTTGGTCGACCGTGCAAACTCGGCGCGTGCGCGGTCGCGCAGGTCCCCGTCCGTGAGCAGCTGGAACGCGACCATGACGAGGCACGCGATGCGGTCGAGCGTGTGGTTGTGCGCCTCCTCGGTCTACACGACGGTGAATGGCGGGTGAGTGGGTGAGCGAAGTCCAGCACGCGTCGCGCCACCGCAATACAAGCGTACCTTGGCGTGGGCGAGAAACTCGACCGAGTGGATCTCGGCCTTGCACCCGGTGTCAAAAACCGAGTGGATGGTCGGGCACACGAGGTACGAGATGTTCCCGCAGTCGGTGCTGCCGCGGGAGATGCTCTTCTGGACGTCGGGCGACGGGAGCGCGATCGCGAGCTGCTCGCGGAGTTCGGTCTCGTACACCTGGGCCATGGGCGCGTTCGTGTTGACGTCAAAGTACGGCGGGTGCATGCTCGTCGAGTACGTGCACCCGGTACTCCGCGCGCCCGACTCGATGCACGCGAGGACCTTGGGGAGGAGAAACGAGCGCAGGTGCGCGATCTCGGTCGACCGCGTCATGAACGTCCCCGACGTGTGGGCCGGGATGATGTTGGGCGCGGCGCCGCCGTTGCGGATGATGCCGTGGACGCGGTCGGTCGGCGTGATCTGCTGGCGCACGTGCGAGATGCCGTTGTAGGCGTTGATGATGGCGTCGAGCGCGTTGATCCCGTCCCACGGCGCGCCCGACGCGTGCGCCTCGCGGCCAAAGTACTCGACGTCAAACGTCTGCAGCGCCAGGTACGTCGGGAAGGCCAGGTCGATGTTGCCCGGGTGCAGCATCATCAGGAAGTCGGTCGCGGCCATGTCGCCCGCGGAGATCATGTTGATTTTGCCGCCGAGGCCCTCCTCGCCCGGCGTGCCGAACAGGCGCAGGCGAGCCGGGAGGCCGAACTCGGTGATCAGGTGCGCGGCCGTCTACAGTTTCGCGGGCGTGTGAGCGGTGCACTCGAGCGAGAGCGGATCGAGATGCCGTACCAAAAACGCGCCGACACCCGAGATGCAGATCAGGTCTACGCAACCGCTGTCAGTGTTACCTCGCGACGCTTCCAGACGCAACACACGTACTGTGCCCGCACGCGTGGCCCATGGGCAGCGCGTCGTACTCGGAGCAGAACCCGATGGTGAGCACCTCCTTGGCGTCCTTGCCCTCGACGAGGTGCTCGAACGTGGCAACGAACGCGGTAGGGATCTCGGTCGCCTTGGAGTCGGTCACGGTGACGCCGGGCTTGGTGCCGAGGTACTCGCGGATCGTCGCGGCGGCGTACACTTCCTCAAAGGCCAGCTCCGGGTGGTTGTAGATCTGCAGGCACGGCGCAGAGGGTCAGCTGAGAGCCGCTTGAGCAGGGGTTGTCTAGTGCTGGACCTTGAGTGAAAGCTCGCGCAGCTCGGCGGACAGGCCGGCGAGGAACTCGCGCGACGACTTGCGCGCGGCGGCGCGCTGGTCCGCGGCCACGGATGCATCCATGACGTTAGAATTCATTGCACGAGGTCGCGTGTGAGGATCTCGTTGAGCGTGGTCCACCGGGCGGAGAAGAGACGCGGCCGCCGAGCGCGGTGCGCGGCGTGCTGCTCGGCGTGGCGTGGCGGAACGCGTCGGTCATCGCACCGACCCTGCCCCCAACGCGCTCTCTCTCTCGCTTTCTCCCCGCAAGGTCTCTCTCTGATGCAGTCTATAAATGTATTCGGAATCACGGAAAGCTTAAGCGAGCAGCGCGACGAGCGCAACGACCACGGCGGCCACCGCCGCCCCCTGACCCACGAGCGACGACGCGGCGGCGGTCGCACCCGTTGACGACCCGCTGCCAGCTGACGTTCCGCTACCCGACGACGACCCACCCGCCGCGGGGGACGCAGGCGCCGCCGTCGAGGACGCGGCGTTGAACTTGTTACCGCACGCGGACCGGATCTTGAGGGTCGACGGCGACGTGAACGAGATCTTCATACCGGGGTTCTTAGCAATGATCTTGTTCCCGGTGGCCTCCATCTCGTCGAACTTGGGGAGGAGCGCCTCGACGCACGGCGTGCAGAGGACGGACTTATCGACGGCGGCGGGGTTCTGCGACAGGAGCGTGACGTTCTGCTTGCGCTCGATCATGCCGTACGCGAGCTCCATGAAGCAGTACTTGTTGTCCTTGCGCAAGCAGAAGGCGTCGTGGTAGGGGACGAAGAAGCCGAGCATGGCGCCCATGGGCCCGAGCGGGCCGCACTTGTCGAGCGCCGAGTCGGTCATGTCCTTGACGTCCGCGTTGCACTTGGCCGCGCAGTACTTGGCGTCCATCTGCGACAGCATCACCGACTTGGAGATCCCGCTCGGGTCGTTGACGCCCATTGGGAAGCACTGCGTCGTCGTAAGCGAGCTACCGAACGGGAGTTTTCGAGTGTCAGTTTGTGGCGGTCGGGAGCGGGGATGCCGAGGTGCGCATACAAGTTCTCACAGCGCGCGCGGTCGCTGATGGGCGCGCCCGTCGCCGTGGGCACCGCCGAGCTGCTGGCAGTCGCGGTAGTGGCAGTCGCATCGCTCGCGTCCTGCGCGGCCGTCTGGCCGACGAGGACGGCGATCAGGGCGACGAGGGCGAGGAGGTGCGCGGTGCGGGGGTTCATGGTCAATGTATGCGTTCAGAGAAACTCGTCGTTGCTGTCCTACCACCAAGGAAGGCGGGGACGCCCGGCCCTCTTGTACCCGTCCCGATGTGCACCGTTGCGCCCTCCGCCCGCGGCGCCGCGGTTTGATCGGCCGTGATCTGAAACCCTTGGATCCGGTGGGGTCCCGCTTCAGCTCAAGTACGTGCTTGGGTTGCGTCAGTCGGGAGCACACCGGATCGACCGCCGCCCACGTCGCCGCACGTTTCTGAGAGCCGCGCTCACAAGAACGGCGCAAGGCGTGGGGAGAGCCCGCTTGTATGCGACACGTGATTGATCGACGCGTCTCACGCACCGCGCGAGACGGCGTGTGGCGGCGACACCGCGTTTCAGCCGCCGCCGCGTGCGGTGCTGGGCGCTCGCGCGTCGCGGTGCTCACACCAGCAGGCTCGGTGCGAGGTCCCTTGCGTGCGGACCAACGCCGTTCACTGGGCGAACGTTGCAGCGAGGCGGAGGCGAGCTTGCAACCAGAAGAGGCAACCGTCGCCGCATCCCCCTTGCTCCCGCTCCCGCACCCGTCCCTCACGCCACGTATCGCCATGCCAAGCAACAACACCCCCATCATCGCGGGCGCTGTGGTCATCGGCCTCGTGATCGCCGCAGTGCTCGCGCTTATCGCGCGGCGGCGCCGGGAGCGCGCGGCCAAGCTTGCCGCGGAGAACGCGGCGCTGTTTGACCAGGAAATGCAGGGGCGGTACGCCGGCGAGGGGCTGCCGCCAGTAGACGCGCTGGCCGAGGAGCACAAGAATGGGGTACGGCTGAACATGGTGCTGCAGGCACGCGTGGCCAACGAACAGCCCGGACGACGATTGTGCCCAGGCGTCGTTGCAGGTGTAGTCCAGTACCAGCACCCGTCTGTCGACGGCGAGGTCCGCTGTTGCAATCGCACATGTCTGGCTCCTGTTTATGAAAATCGTTCATTCTGTCTACCTTCTACGCCTCCGCGAGCCGTGCTCGCGCACTTTTCGGCCCGCACCATCCGCCTCTCGCGATGAGAACCCACTCATCGACCACCAACGAGCGATGCAGCGCGGCTACGCCGCCCCGCCCGCCGCTCGCCACGCCTCCTCGCCAATAATCCCTCGCAGGACATGCGACTCCTTGGTGTAGTGGTACTCGACCGCCTCGTCCTCGTACCTCGCCTTCCGCGCGCCCTCCCCGCCCAAACTCGCAACCGCGGCCACATCGCGCATGATCAGCCAGTCGCGCCAGTCGCCGTGCAACGGGCCGTGCATCTGCTCGACGAGCGCGCGCGTCGGCGCGTCGAGGCCGTCGAGCGGCGGGACCGTGTCCAAGTTGGAGGGGGCGGCGGCGGGGACGGGTTTGGCGTGGTACGACGTGCCCGCGGGGAGCAGGCGCGCGAGGTGCCGCGCGAGATGCGCCGGTAGCGCGGCCGGGACCGGGTTCGGCGGGTCGGCCGGGGTGTCGGGTGGGCCGGGGAGGTCTATCACGACTACAGTACAAGTCCACCATGTCAGCGCCCACCTCCACCAACCTTCGCCTCACGACGTACTCGCCGCGCGCAACGCGATCCACGGCCCGAACTCAGCATGTACGCTGAGAAAGCACGCCTGATCAAAGTGCGCGAGCCCCGCGGCGTGCGCGAGCCGCTGCATCGCGACCATCTTGGGCGGCGGGTCCTGGTACCCGCGCACCTCGGCCACCACATCCTCCGGGACACCCGCCTCGGCGCGCGCGAGGGCGAGGCTCTCGTCGACTGCCAAGGCGACGAACCGGTCGAACGGGTGCGGCCCGCCGCGTGTGACGTGGGCGGGGTCGCGCCGGATGTACGCGGTGAAGCGCGGCCACAGGGCGCGCGAGTTGGCGACGAGGACGCCGAGGGTGCTCGATGGGTGGGAGAAGGTCGGGAGGCGCATGGCGGTGTCCGCGACGGCGGCGTTGTACCGCTGCACGGCGAACGGCGTGGCGAGGTCGAGCCCGCGCGCCGCGAGGTGTCGCTGCAGGGCGGCCGTGAAGCGGGTCGCGATTGAGTTCACGCGCTGCTGATCCATGGTTTTGGGGGAGGCGAGAGCGAGGACTGGCTGCGAGGCCCACGAGCAACAAGATGGGAGAGGAGGAGGGGAGGGGTAATACAATGAAAGATACAAAATGACACTACTACTAACCATCTACACCACACACACCGACGCTACTTACTCAATGTCCATGGTCTCCTGCTGGCACTTGGCGCACGCGCACGTGTAGCGCCAGCCCTTCTTGAGGGCCTCGGCGCGCGCCGCGTGGTCGGCGCCCGTGTCGACGAACGCGATGGTGAGCACGTCGCCCTTGGCGATGGGCTTGGCGGCGACGAGCGCCACCTTGCACGACTTGCTCGGGAACTCGACCGCCGTGTTGGGCTCGCACGCGTGGCCCAGGTACGACGTGGTCATGTACACGGACGCGCCGGCGAGCGTCGCGGTGGTGACGGGGGAGTCGGAGCGCAGGGGCTCCTCGGGGATCTTGGCGGCGGCGGCAGCGGGGGCGGCGGAGACGTCCTCAACCTCCTCGATCTTGGCCTCGGCGCCCTCCTCCTCGGTCTCGGTCTCGGTGGCGATGGCGACGGGGCCGGCGGCAGCAGCCGCGGCGGCATCGGCAGCAGCGGAGGAGGCGGAGGCAGAGGCAGAGGCGATGTTGACGGCGTACTCGTTGTACATGAACTTGCCCTTGAGGAGGAGGTAGCGCTCCTCGGTGAGGAACTCGTCGAGGCCGGGCACCTTGGTGCCGAGGACGCGGCGGAGCACCTCCATGTGCTTTGCGTCGTCGGCGGTCGGGGTGGTGATCTCGAGGTACTTGAGGCGCTCAATGTGGTCCCACGCGCCAAACGTCTCGCCGCCCGTCGGGTCCTGCGACTTGACCATGTCCTCGTGGACCATCTGGGCGAGGAAGCGGGCCATGAGGAGCGGGGTCAGGGCGTTGTCGGCGGCGCACCGCTCGATCAGCTCGCGCGTGGTCGAGGTGCCCGAGACGGCCGCGTCGGCGAACAGCAGCGACTCGTACTTTTCCCACGCCTCGGCCTCGCACGTCTCGGAGCAGTAGGTGAGCCCCGTCTTGGTGGACAGGACCGACTCGGCGGCGGTCGCCGTGGCCTTGAGGCAGTGCGAGCAGTGGGCGCCCGAGAGGAGGTGGTGCGGGGCGAGGGCGGCGACGAGCGGGGCCTCGGTGTAGATGGTCTCGCCGGGGTTGAAATCCTTGGTGGCGACGAGGACGCGGCGCTTGACGGGGTTGCCGTCGACTGGCGGGCGCGACGCGTCCACGTCCTCGCGGATGCGCACGTTCATGTCGGCGGCGGGGTGCTCGGTGAAGTACTGCGCCTGGCGCTCCTTGACCTCGTTGGTGACGAGGTCCATGATCAGGCGGAACACGGGCTCCTCGAGGGTGCGCTGGTACAGCATGACGAGCTCGGCGGGCGCCGGGTACACCTTGAGTGCGCGGTAGAAGCACTGCGCGGCCAGGTCGTAGAGCGGCGGGCCCATCTTGGCCAGCTGCTCGCCCTTGGACAGCATCTCCATGAAGAAGGCCTCCTTCTCCTCGGGCGTCGTCGGCAGCGGGCCCGTCAGCAGCGCCTCGAGCCCGGGGATGCTGGCGGCCGTGATGCCGCTGGCACCGGCGGTAGCGGCGCCGGACGCGCTGGCGGCGGCGGGGGCGTCCTTCTCGGTCTCGACCTGGCGCGACGACACGGCCTTGCGCTGCTTGCCTGTATTTCGGGGGTGGATCGTTAGCGTGCGGCGCGAGCAGGGCTCCCGCAAGAGGGCGTACGCAGGCGGCGGCGGAACGACGGGTCGGCGCGGCGCTTGTAGTCGAACCACACCGAGTACCCGATGCCGAGGGCGAGCACCGACAGCGTGGCGAGCACCCAGGGGCGCTGCAGCGTGGCGGCAACCGAGGACTGCGATGACATGGCGATGCTGGTGGAGTGCGATCCGTATGCGTTGCGGCGGCGTCGGTCGGCGGTGCAGGATCGGCGGAGAAGGGGGGGAAGGAGACGGCGCGGCGGCGGCACCACACGCACGCGCGCACGCGCTCAAACAGGGTGTTGATCGGCGCACGTGCCTCCACCTGAACCAGAACGCGTTTTCCGCCCGCCCGCAAATGTATCACGCCGCGCATCACTGATTTTGGGAAACGACTTGGTGCAATGGGCCGCCGGAATGACCCGACCGCGAAAGCCGCGTCGCTGCGCGCGGGCGTCGCGCGGGCGCTCGGCGTCGACGCGGCGGCGCTGTTCAGCGAGACCCCGACCCCGTGCGTGTGCCTGCTCAACGCGGGCAGCCAGGGGTTCCTCGCCATCTCGCCCGCGCAGTTTGCCGAGATCGTCGCGTCGCTCGGGCCCGCGGTCGTGAGCTCGTGGATGCCCCTCGCGCGGGTGCGTCTCTTGTCGAAGCGAACCTCGCCCCCTTGCTGATTCATGGAGGTAGAGCTTCTCGTTTGTCCTGTTCGACTCGCCCGAGGACGAGGCCGCCGCGCTGCCCGCGTACCACGGCGCCGCGGTCCCGCAGCTGCCTGGCGGGAAGCCGCGGACCGGGCTCGCCGCGTACGTGCGCGCCGAGCACTTGCCCAACGCACCGGCGTCGTTCTCGGGCGGGGTCGCAATGAGCGCGCTCGACCGCGTGCCCGGACTGCAGTGCGTGCACGAGTTCGTGTCGGCGGACGAGGAGGCCGCCCTGGTCGCGGCGATCCGCGGGTTGCCCGAGGAGGAGTGGACTCACGTTCATCACCGTCGCGTCGTACGTTCTCGCTCTCACTCTCGCAGGTTGCAGGAGCTAACCGCACAACGCGTAGATCCACTACGGCTTCGAGTACGTCTACGACGCCTTCGCCCTGACCCGGGGCCGCGCGTTCCCACCCTTCCTCGCCGCGCTGCACGAGCGCCTGCGCCCGTACCTCGGTGGGCACCTGCCGACGCAAGCCACCGTCTCCATCTACCCGCCGCGCGCGGGGATCCCGCCGCACGTCGACATTCCCGAGTTTGGGCCCTACCTCGTCTCGCTCTCGCTCGCGTCGGGCTGCGCCATGGACATGCGGCACGCGGAGTCGGGCGAGTCTGCGGGCAGCGTATACCTACCCCCGCGCTCGCTCGTGGTGATGCAGGGTCCCGCGCGGACCG
The DNA here is from genome assembly GCA_025594325.1 of Blastocladiella emersonii ATCC 22665. Lineage (NCBI taxonomy): Eukaryota > Fungi > Blastocladiomycota > Blastocladiomycetes > Blastocladiales > Blastocladiaceae > Blastocladiella > Blastocladiella emersonii. The sequence continues at coordinate 320,155 of JANHCV010000009.1, read as the reverse complement.
ACTTCTCGCACGGGATCAAGGGCCGCGGCGGGGACGAGGTCGACGGGATGCTCGTGCCGCGGGTTGGCGAGCGGCTTAGCGTTGTGTGGCGGAGCACGGGTGACGAAGAAATAGACGGCTAGAGCGTTGTATTACTTCCGGCGGACGCAGGCGTGAACCGGTCGACGTGCGCCATCAGCTGCGCGACTTTCTCGGCAAACGCGTCCGACTCGAGCGCGGCGCGCCACACGTCCCACGCCTTGACCTCGCCCACGTCCTCCATCCCTAGCACATCCCGCAACAGCTCCCCCGCGAGCCGCGTCGCCGCGAGCCCGGGCCACACTCCCGCATCCTCCTCGCGCGGGTCGCGCGCGTACGCGAGCAGCGCGTCGAGCGTCGCCCTCACCACGGCGACATCCCCCGTCCCCGGCGCGACACACACGACGCGCAGCGCGAGGTGCGCGCCAATCCCCGTCCCCGCGACCATACGCCGCACGACTTCGGGCACCGCCCCCGCCGCAACGACGATGACGAGGCGGCACTCGGCGAGCGCGCCCGCGTACATCTGCAGGACCGGCCCAAGCGCCGCCGCCGGCGCGCATGCGAGGACGGCCACGCTGCTCCACCGGAACGTGTACGCGACGTCGCACCCGATCTTCTGGCGGTTTGGGTCGGGGTTGGCGGGCGGGAGACGCGCGCACTGGCGCACGGAGAACTCGGGCGGGAGCGCGGCGAGGATCGACGTCGCGACGTGCCCGGCGCCCACGAGGCCGAGGTTGGGTAAGGTGTGGGTTGCGCGGCGGACGAGGTGTGACATAGTCGCCACTTGCCGCGCTAGGTCCCGCGCGACCGAGGAGTACGAGGTGCACAGCGACGTGGTGCGCGCGGCGAGGGGCGGCGGCAGGCCGTAGGTCGGGTCGGCGAGGCGCGGGAGGCCGGCGAGCGGGTTCGCGAACTCGGCGGATGTGTTCATTTGATGCGTGTGTGTGGTTGGTGGAAGGAGAGAGCGGAGAGGACGCGTCGTTCAAGCGAAGTGCGGACAGGAAGGCGAGTGGGGGCGTGAGAAGACGCGGCGGTGAATCACGTTTCGTCACTGTGCATGAGTCACCGAGCGGAGGGACCGAGCAACCACCTTGTCTCCACGTTCCCTGTCGTGTTCCCCATCTTCCAGGAGTTCAATCATTCTTCATTCATCCCACATCGCATTCATTCATCCAAAACAACTCCACCACCCAAAGCGCCAACGCAATCAGTCCATCTTGCGGTTCAGGAGCGAGACAGCGTTGGGCGGAACGGGAACGTCGTCGCCACGCCTGCGCTGCATCCGACGCCCGTGGAGCCCGACGGCCAGCAGCTAGAGAAACAAAAGGGAGCTAGTAAGTCGCGCCAGTACCAGGCCAATGAGCGGGACCATGGGTGAGTACGTACAGTGAGGACGTGTGCAAACGCGCGACGGCGAGCGACCTGCGACGCATCTGAGCGGAAGTACCACTCGTACTTGAGCAGCGGCCACGTTCCAGCACCATCCAGGTCGGCACCAAACATGGGCGCCTCGCGGGACAAGGGGTAGGGCGCACCCGCCGCCGTCTCGTACGCGATCAGCTCGGCGAACAGCATCACGTAGAGTAGGCAGTCGCAGCCGTCGACCTGCGGGTAGAAGTTGGGCGGGTAGTGACTGGTCGTCACGGCGCACCCGGCGAGGTTCTCGACGATCTCGACAAAGTTGGTGAGGAACACGTCGTTGTCGCCGAGCTTGGGTTGTACCACTTGATGTGGCACAACGTGATGTGGCCGTCGGCAACCTGGACGTCAATGGTAGCGCCAAAGAAATGACCAGCACCGCGAACGTCGTGGAGCAGCACAATGTTGAGACCCGGGTTGATGAGGCACGCAAGGCGTGCACGCATGTCGGCCTCGTTCGACTGGGCCAGCAGCGACGCCCACATCACCCCGAGACACCCCATTGCGCAACCCGGTCCGTGGAAGCCACAACCAAACACGCCGCCCATCTGCATCGGGAGGAGGATGCCCAGGTGCGAGTCCGAGTGGTTGAGACGCGCGCCGCAGAGCTGCACGTAGAGGTCCAGTAGAGCCAAGTCGAGGAACACAGGAGCAATGCCACTGGCGACAAAGGACGTGGCCTTGCACGCGAACAGCCCGGTGGCGGCCATGAGCCCGTCCACGTTGAGGCGCGCCATGACCTCCACTGCCACCTTGGCCGTCGCCTCGGCCTCCTCGTTGAAGGCGGAGAGCGTGCCGTCGGCGATACGGGCACGCACGGATGGGATCATGTGCGCAGGTCGACCGTCGCAAACCACCTCCTCGGCCGTGTCCGCGCCCAGCAGCGTGACGAAGAAGAGGCTGGCGATCACCCGCGCAAAGTTCTGCACGAGCGTGACGACGGTGTTTGACCTGCAAGTGAACAGGCGCTCCTCGACCTGTGCAACGGCTTCGTTGACCCGCGCATCCTGCGGCGCCACGGCCCCAGCGGCTCGCTCATCAACCAGTTCCAGGGCCGCATCTCGACCGACGGCCATGTCGTTCGCGTGTACCTGTACAAGGGCGGCATCCGGCCAAGGGCGGACACGGTCGGCGACGGCGGTGACAAGGAGGAGGACGAGGAGGGCGCTGGCGGCAACATGGTCAAGAAGGCTGCCGGCAAGAAGAAGGCCGGGACCAAGACCACCACCACCACCACCACGACGGGCGGGCGTCAAGGGCGTCGCTCCACGGGCAAGTTCGACAAGCCGTTCGCGGGCGTCTTGGTCGACGGCGCGGGCGGCCTCACGCTCGACCAGGTGCTCGCCAAGGCTGACAAGCTCGCACCCCATGGCTCAGTCCAGGTCCCGATCCCGGGCGGCCGTGACAAGATCGAGTCGCACAAGAAGAAGATTGTCGTCCGCTACGGCCAGCGCATGTTTGTCATTGACGCCGGCGTGCGCGACTTCCTCACCGGCTTCGTTGTGCCGTTTGAGCTCGCGCGCCTGTTCCGGCGGCTCCAGTACCTCGCGTACTTGGCGGCGCAGGGCGGCGACGGCCCGTGGTCCGAGGTGCTCAAGGCGTACATTCGGTCGGCGGTCTCGCGCGTCGTCCTGACTTGGCCGCTGTTCCAGTCGCTGTCAAGTTGTGAGTTCCACCACCACGTCGGCACCAACCAGGCCCGCGAGCAGCGCAAGGCGTCGCGCGCCAAGGCGGGCCTCGTACCAGGCGATGCAGCGCACTCGTGCGTTGCCGGCGACCACCGCGCGGTCGCTTGGGTCGCCACCGAGTACATGGAGGCCACGGTCGAGGAGAGCTGCAGCCACGGCGTGTGCAGCACCAAGTTCACCAACGAGGGCCGCCGCAAGGCGTACTGGGCCGACCTCGCCCGCGCGCTGCGCGGCCACGTCGTGCTCATCGGCCGCAACTTCTCGGGCTTCGGCATGATCTCGGCGGCCGACAAGGGCCCCGTGGTTGAGATGGTCAAGGAGCTGCGCTCGCGCGGCGTCACCGTGTACGCCGTCGACGAGAACTTCTCGAGCAAGTGGTGCGCCGCGTGCGCCATGGCCGACCCCGCCGCCGCCAAGGCCGACAAGACCAACCTGCTCGGCAAGACCAACAAGAAGGTGTACCAGACGCGCGCGTGCCGTCGCTGCGGCGTCCGCGTCCAGCGCGACCGCAACGCGGCCGTCAACATCCTCTCGTTCGCCATCAAGCAGCTCATCTTCGAGGACCAGGCCAAGGACGCGGACGGCAACCCGCTGCCCGCCGCCCGCCCCAAGCACCGCTACCACCGCAAGCGCCGCACCACGCTCACGGTCGAGTAGTGCAAGCCGTCCTTACCCTCCTTCCCCTCACCATCCACCAGCTGGGTTGGAGCGTGTGACACGCATCGTGTCCGCACGTCCGTGCTTCCCTTGCCAAGACCACGAGCACGCGCTGTGCTTAGGAGTCAGCGGCGGGGCGGTGGCTCGAATAGTAGCAAGCCAGCTCAGCTGCGAGGTGCCCTTGCCCTGCTGGGCCGGGTGACCCTCGTTCGGCCGCATCGTCGGCCGGTGCACTTTACCTCCAATTTTTGTTGTTTGATTGTAAATATGCATGAGCAACGCGTCAATTTATTATTTATTATTTATTTATTTCTCTCTTCCTCTTCCTTCCTCCTTCCGGCCGCCTCAAAACCGCGGCTCCGCGCCCGCACTCCATCCTCGCTCTCTCCACGCACTCATTACATGTAACTCACACCATGGGAAACCAGACCTCGTCCCCCGTCGTCGCGACCGACGACCCGGACCTCGCGCGCCGGCACCACCTGGGCAGCGCCTCGTCCTCCTCGCTCGCGAGCCCCCTGTCCGACCCCCTCCTGCCCCTCCCCGGCTCCACGACCGCCGCCGCCGGCGACGTGCTGTCGCGCCGACTCGACGCAGTCGTCCCGCCGCAGTCGGTGCAGCCCGTGTGCATGCTGGCGCACGGCGACCCGCTGATCCTGGCCGTCCAGACCTTCAACCGGCACAACATCTCGTCGCTGCCCATCGCCATGGGGGACGGGCACGGGTTTGAGTTTCTGGACGTGACGGACCTCATGGCGTTTGTCTCTGAGCAGTACGGCGACGACGGGAGTGCGTGGGATGTGCGCGCGGTGTTGACAGGGACGGTGTGTGGCGACGTTGTCAGTACGTGCACCCTCACTGCAGCGCCGAGTGATGATCGCTGACAACCGAGTGTGTAGACTTCTCGTCGCGCAACCCGACGCTCTCGGTCCCGCGCTCCGCGACCGTCGGCGCGACGCTGCGCCAGCTGGTCACGCACCGCGCGCACCGCCTGCTCATCACCGACGACGCCAACGACGACAAGGGCACCTCGCTGTACCAGGTAGTCACGCAGACACAGCTACTGCGTTACCTCTCCACCTCCCTCCCACCTGCGCTCGCGTCCGCGACGCTCGCCGAAGCGCAGTTTTTCGGCACAAACGCCGACCAGCCGCTGCGGTCCGTGGACCACGCGACGCCCGCCTTCGCCGCCATGGCGCAGTGTCTGGCGTGGGCCGTGCACCGCGTCGCCGTCACGTACCCGGCGTCCGAGACGGGTTCCCCCAAGCTCGGCGTATTTGGCGCGTGGGACGTGCCCGCGGCCGTCGTCGCGCCGCACCCGCCGACGGCGCGGCCGGTCGTGCCGAAGAGCGGGCGGACGCAGTCGCCAAACCCCAACAAGGAAAAAACGGTGGTGCCCGCGTGGACGCCCGGCCCCGCGTGCGTGCCGGGTGCGACGGTTGCGGCCGTGTGCCGTCCCGCGGCGACCGTCGATCTCGACGACCCCGTGTCGCGCGTGGTCGGGCTGCTCGCGACGCGGGTGCGCGAGGTGTTTCTCGTGGACGGCGCCGGGTGCCCGCTGCACATCATCACGCAGGGCGACTGTCTGCGGCTGATTCTCGAGCACATGCAGGAGTGAATTATGATACCCATGTTCCATTCGCAATGGCGGCCGAGGCAGCGAGGTGCGCGCGGTGCACGCGTAGCGACTCGATGACGCGGTCGAGCTCGTCGCCGCCGTCGAGGACGGCCGTCGCGCGCGGGGTCGAGTAGCCCGACGCGTGGCATTTCACGGCGTGGTACGGGTGCAGCACGTACGAGCGGAGCTGCGAGCCGAACGCGTTGGACGCGGCCGAGTCGTGTCGCGCGGCCTTTTCTTTCGCTCTACGGGCGGGTTTGAGGGGAGTCAGCGGTGGCGACGAGAGGAGAGGAACGAGAGAACGTACGCCTGAGCCCGCTCGCGCTCGAGCAACCGCGCATGAAGAATCCGCATCGCGGTAGCGCGGTTGCGGTGCTGCGACCGTTCCTGCTGGCACACGACCGTGATGCCCGACGGCCGGTGGACGACGCGCACGGCCGAGTCGGTCGTGTTGACGCTCTGCCCGCCGGCGCCGCCCGAGCGGAACACCTGCACGTCGAGGTCTTTCGGGTCAATGCGGATGCCCTCACCCTCTTCGAGCAGCGGCGTGACCGCGACCGCCGCAAAACTCGTATGCCGCTTCCCCGCAGCGTTGAACGGGCTCACGCGCACGAGCCGGTGCACGCCGGCCTCGCCCGTGTACGCCGCGGTCGCGCCGTCGGCGAGTACCTCGAGCGAGTGTGCGCGCGCCGACTGCTCGAGCCACCGCACCCCTCCCCCAATGCGGGATGCGTGCGCGGCGTACATGTCGGCGAGCATTCGCGCCCAGTCCTCGCTATCCGCGCCGCCCGCGCCTGCGCTCACGGTCAGGAGACAGGGGGAGGACGCGTGCGGGATCCACTGCGCGGTCGTGGCGGAGAGCGCGGCGTCGGTCTCGGAGAGGAGGCGGGCGGCGTCGTCGGCCAGGTCGGGTTCGGAGAAGCCCGTGTCTAGACTTGTCGGTCCCTGTCAGTGCTCTCATTCGCGGGTTGGGAGAGAAGCGCGGGCGAACCAGCGAGCTCGTGCAGATCAGCCACGGCCGCCGCGATCCGGTCGTGCTGTTCGACGGCGGCGCGGATCCGGCCGGCCGTCCGAGCGTGCGGGCCCGCCGAGGCATCTCCATCATCGTTGGCGGCGAGCAGCAGCGGGTGCGCGCGCAGGGCGTCGATGCATGAGGCGCGGCCGAGCAGGCTGAGCTGGCGCGCGAGGACGGCGAGGGCGCGCATGGCCGGGAGGTGTTGCGAGTTGTTCAACGCGTCGTTTCGAGGGTGTCTCGCGGGCGGTGCGGGACACTTGACGCGGCGCCGTTTTCAAGCGGAAGAAGCGGGAGAAGGAAGGGAAGCGAGCGGGCCACGTGAAAGCCGTTTCAGGCCGCGGCGCGTGAGCGCGAGCGACGTCTCCCGCCGCGCCTCAGCTCAGCCTCATCATCAGTCGGTCGCGCTGTCGGGAAGGAGAAGCTTGTTCTCTCTACTCCCCGGGAAAGAAACCGACCCGTTGATGGCCATTCTCATGCACTGCAACCCCGCCGCCGAGTGAACCGACCGCCGGCCCATCGCACAACCTCTGCCCTACACGCACCAACACGCACGCGTCGCCGCCGCCCACCCCGACGCGCCGCCGCCCCCCACGCCCGCCCGAATGTCCCTCGGGCTCGGCCTCCGCCCGACCGCGGCCTCTGCCCCCGCCACCCCGACCGTCGCGCGCTTCGACCTGCTCTCGCCGACCCTGCCCTCCTCGCTCGCCGCTCCCGTCGTCGACCGCCACCCGTACCACCACCAGCATGATGTCGCTCTTGATCGCGCCGCCCTGCACGCCGCCCTCGTGACCCCGCCCAGCCCCGTCACCCCGCCGCCCGCCTACGACGCTGCCGGCGGCGGGCTGCACGCGCCGGTCCCCGCGAAACCCGCCGCGATGCTCGAACCCGACGACGCGCCCACCGAGGCCGCCGCGTCCTCGTCCGCGTCGAAAATCGGCGCGCTGTCCGCCGAGACCCGCGCCATGGCCGCCGAGGTGGCCGCGCACCACCTGGGCCGGCTGCGCGGCACCGTCGCGAGCGTGCTGGTCCCGCCGCGGTCGCGCGGGTACTACGAGCACCTGCTCTCCGCCGCCTCGTCGTACGAGCAGTGGAGCGCCGCCGCGGCCACGCTCGACGCCATCGACGGCCGCGAGGCGTGGCGCGCCGACCCGGTCTCGCCGCACTACGACTGGGAGCTGGTCCAGGACCGCCTCGCGTCGCTGCGCGCCGCGCGCGAGGCCGGCGATCTGCCCCGCCTGCTCGTCCTCCTGCGCACGTCCCTGTCGCGCAACCTCGCGAATATGGGCAACCCGCTCCTCTACGCCGAGTGCCACGTCGGGACCAAGCACCTCATCGAGGAGTACATTGGCGAGGCCGTGAAATGCCTCGAGCTCGTGTGCGACGCCGAGTCGGACGCCATCTCGCCCCGCGCGCGGACCGAGTTCTTTCTCAACTCGCGCCAGGCGTTTGGTCGCACCGCGCTCCTGCTCTCCGGCGGCGCGACGCTTGCGCTTAACCATATCGGCGTCGTCAAGGCCCTCTGGGAGGCCAAGCTCCTCCCGCGCATCGTCTCGGGCGCGTCCGGTGGGTCCATCATCGCGTCGTTTGTCTGCACCCACACCGAGGACGAGTTTGAGCGCATGCTCAACCCGGCCTACACTCGACTCGTGCGTTTTCTTCATGCGTGGTCATGGGCCGTGCTGACTCGCGCGGGGTGTAGGACTTTTTCGACGACCCGAGCGAGAACGGCCCGCTGCACGTCCTCAACCGCTTCCTCAAGAGCGGTACGTCGTCCCTCTTACTCGCCGCTGCTCATTCGATTGATGACTGACTATGACCCGCAACCAGGTGTCCTGTTCGACGTCGAGACCCTCATCAACACGGTCAAGGCCATGTTCGGCGACATCACCTTCCAGGCACGCTTCCCTCCCCGTACCCTCGTTGCGCGGCCACGCTGACCGCGCTCGGCGCGTGTAGGAGTCGTTCAACCGCACGCGACGCATCCTCAACATCACCGTCAGCTCCTCGACCGTCTACGAGATGCCGCGCCTGCTCAACTACATTACCGCGCCCAACGTCGTACGTGAGCCCCGCTCTCTCCATAACACGTCCGCGCTCACCACCCGCGCCTCCCCGCTGCGTAGTACGTCTGGTCGGCCGTGGCCGCGTCGTGCTCGGTGCCATACGTCTTCAAGCCGGCGCCGCTCCTCGCCAAGGACCGGTCGGGCCGCCCCGTGCAGTGGAACCCGTCGGGCCACCGGTGGATCGACGGGTCGGTCGAGTCGGACCTGCCGATGCAGAAGCTGAGCGAGCTGTTCAACGTGAACCACTTCATCGTGTGCCAGGTGAACCCGCACGTCGTGCCCTTCCTCTCGAAATCGCTCGCCAAATCGGGGCTCCGGTCCGCATGCGAAGCCGTCCTCAGCTTCTCGCGGTCCGAGTTCAACCTCCGGTGCAACCAGCTGCGCGAGCTCGGCCTCCTCCCCGAGCTCCTGTACCGCGTCCAGTCCATCGTCTCGCAGCGGTACATGGGCGATATCACCATCATCCCCGAGATCGGCGTCGCCGACTACCTCGGCATCCTGACCAACCCGACCCCCAAGTCTATGATCGAGGCTACCCTCAAAGGCGAGCGCGCCACCTGGCCCAAGATCTCCATCATGCAGAACCACCTCCAGGTCGAAATGGCCCTCGACGAGATGCTCTACCGCTGCCGCCTGCGCTCGCTCAGCACCCCCGCCGCCACCGCGCCGCCGCCCGCGCTCGCCCTCCAGCCCGTCCGCATCGCCCACCAGAGCCCCGCGTCCGCCGGCCCGCTCACGACGACGCAGCCGTCGCCTTCGGCCGTCGCTACGCTCCGCGGCCTCGTCCCCGCCGGATGGGGCATGTCGGCGGGCGCGCCCGCGGCCGCAGTACAGCAGCAGCACCACGGCCCGAAACAGCTCCGCGTCAAGTCCGCCGTCCACCTCTCGGGCGCGTACCTCCACAGCCAGCACGCGCACCGGCTGCCCTCGCCGCCGTCCCCGCCATCGTCGCATGGGCCGAGCGGAGGCGGCGGCGGGGCGCGCGCCGCGGGGACGTTCTCGTCGCCGTCGTCGTCCGCGTCGATCGCCGGGTTGCAGCACGGCAAGCTTGGGTCCGCGCCCGGCGCGGGCGGGTCGTCGCCTGGCCTTCTCACGACGGCGGCGGTACCAGCGGATGTCGAGGGCGAGGACGAGGAACCGCTGTCGTCGTCGAGCTCGCCGACCACGAGCGACGAGGACGACGACGCGGACGTGACCCCGGTCGCCCGCCGCCCGCTCCCGCCACGTCACCGCCGCCGCCGTGCGCCGCGCGGCGGCCCGCTCAGCGTGCACCGGCGCCACTCGCTCGGCAGCGGCGGTGGCGGCGGCGGCGGCACGTCTCCCCCGCACGGCGCTGACGACGACGCGGCTGCGACGACGGACGGGATGGACGCGGCGGATGAAGGGCCGCCGCGCGGGTCGTATCTGTACCCCGGTGGCGTGGCCGAGTCGAGCAGCGAGGACCCGGACTCGGACTCGGACGACGGGCTCGAGGTCACGGTACGGCGGCGCGTGGTTGCTCCGCCTCCGCCCGCACCGGCTGTCGTAGCAGCGCCCGTTGAGGCGCCTGAAAGCGATAGCGATGACGACGAGTCCTCGCCCGAGTCGCCGATGCAGCGCGCCAACGTGCTGTTCCAGTGATGCCCGCTCGCAATTGCATACATTGTACATAACTACAGATCGAAGATGGACGCGAACTGCACCGTCTCGCCCGGCCGGAGTACCTGCAACAGGCAGTACTCGTCCCACGCCTGGTACGGCGTCAGGAGGGAGAAGGGGAGGTACAGGACGCGCGCCCAGACGGGGGTGCGGTCTGCGGCGAGCATGCGCTCGCACACGAGCGGGGCCGCGGAGGCGGAGGTGGAAGAGGAGAGGGGGAGGACCGGGTCGCGGCCCAGGATGTAGTCGCACGAGTCGGCCGGGATCTATGTTGGGCGAAAGACGGTTAGTGGCCGGAAGCGAGGGGAGGGTCAAAGGACGTACGAAGCGCGACTTGTCCATCTCGTTGCGGTCATTGAACCCCGCGTGCCCGACCCGCGCCGTGACCTCGCGCAGCGACCCGGCGTCGGTCGTCGCAAACTCGGCGGGGAGATGACCCGTGAACCCCTGCTTCACAAACTTGAGCCGCGCGGCGTCCGGCAACAAAAAGTGCCCCGGCGCGAGGAACCAGTCGTTGCCGAGACACACGTTCGCGTCCTCGCCCACCTCGCCGTACACGGGCACCCGCGACACGTCGAGGTGCACCGGCGCGCCGTAGTAGTGTATGAGCGCGCTGATCCGCATCGCGCCGAGCCCCGCCATCGCCGCGACCGCCGCGACGCGGAGCCAGTTACGCGGGAGCGCGACCACGCCGTGCGCGGCCAGCACCGCGAGCGCCGGGTACACGGGCGCCAGGAACCGCTCCTCCTTGTGCGGCTGCATCGCGAAGATCGCGAGCCACAGGATCAGCATCGCCGCGGGCCCGCGTTCCGTGGCGACGAGCGCGCGGCGGCGCTGCGTCGTCCAGAAGATGGCGAGCAGGGCGAGCGGCACGCCGAGCGTCCAGTTGAGCGCCAGGTTCTTGGCGTAGTAGTGCCACGGCTCCACGCCGTACCGCGCCGACTCGTTGCGCAGCACGTTGTACAGCACCTGGTTCGCGAAGGCGAGGACCGGGCGGGAGTACAGGTACGAGTCGATCGCGAACGCCGGGATGAGCAGGACCGCAGCGAAGATGGCGGAGAGACGTAGGAAGTGCGCAAAGTGCGCCCAGCTCGCGGACACGGTGCTCAGCGCGTACGGGACGCCAAGCACCGCGGCGAACGGCCACCCGAGCAGCGAGCCCGTCGCGACTGCGCCGATCACGAGCGCGCTCGCGGGCGGCGTCAGCGAGGCCTGCGTCGGCGGCGGGACCGGCGTGTCGCGTGATGGCGGCGGGCCGGGTCCGAGATAGTGCTGGTACTCGGAGCGCGCCCAGCCTGTCAGCGCCCACGTCGTGCAGACCATGGCAAAGGAGGACGGGAGGTGGGCTACACGGTGCGCGCGTTAGAATGGGGCTGCAGTGGGCATTATGTGAGCGTACCAGGAGCCGAGTGGAACATCCCCGGCGCCGTCGCAAGCACCAAGACAAGCGCCGTCCCGAGCCCCTCGGCGGGAAACCCGCGCGGCTTCCGCAGCGCCGCGAGATGCACGACCGCGCGCGCCAGCGCGAGCTCCGCCGCAGCACTCGCGAGCGCCAGCACGAGGCGTACCGCAACGAACGCGTCGAACCGCGACCCGCCCAGCGCGACCACGGCGCGCGCCACGCCCGCGTGCGGCAGCAGGTACGCCCACGACCGCAGCGCGAACTGCGGCGCGTACTCCCACGTCTGCAGCGCGTGGGTCCGCGCCGTCAGCAGGTGCGTCGGCTCCCAGTAGTTGAAGGTCTCGTCGCAGTCGGTGATTGGGCTGGACACGGCGCCGAGGATGCGGATTGCAAGGAGTAAGGTGGCGGCGAGGATCCACGCGGGCGAGGCGGGGAGGGTGTGCGGGTGAAGCGGCGCGCGCTTCGGCGGCGGCGCGGAGGGGGCGGCGGGCGAGATGCCCGCGCGCGTTGCACCGGGTTTCCTAAGCTTCATGGTAGTGGGGTATGCCGGGTGGCGGGGCGCGGAAGGGAGGAGGGCCGGCGATCGGCCGACGCGCGGCTTCGCGGCGCCACCTTGACGCTCACATGATTGCTCGACGCGTCTCTCAGCCTGAGCAGGGGGGCTTGGCTTGGCCTGAGAGGAGTCTTTGCGGAAGCAACAAATGTTCGCTTATTAAAAGAAGTGAATGAAACAAAATAAGCGTCCACCCATGTGGTTAGTTTGCGGTGATGTCGACCATGAGCCGAAGGCACATCTTGCCTGCCAGCGTTGGGGGCGGCAGAATGTTTGGAATCGCCTCCGTGCGAATATGACGTAGAGGAGCACTCCACTCCTCGCTCTCATGAGAGGAAGTGTCCTCGATCCGCTGCAGCGCTCGCGGTACAGGCGCCGCCGCGCAGAGTGGGCCACGGCGCGCCGTGGTTGTCACGTCATAGGTGACGTAGCGGATTGTGAAGCACGGCTGCTCGCGCGGATCAATGTAAGGTACGTTGCGAGCGTCAAGCCCGACATTCAAGCTCGTTCGCCCACTTGAGTCAGCAGGAGAATGGTCAGCACATTCGCGCATTCAATGGAAAACCGCACCCAAGCGTACCTAGAACAAATCAGGAGCGGATTTCCCCCTTCATTGGAGATTTCGACGTGGAATCGGAACGCCCACACACTCCCCGCAAAGAAGAAGCGCGGCGCGCGGCACGACCAAGTCTGCCGGGTTGCTGGGTCCGTTTTAAATTGGAGCGGGATTCGAATCATTTCGTAGCCTCCGTCGACAATGTCGCAGGCAAAGGAGGAGTAACGGTCCTTAGTTTTGCTATCGTCTCTATCATCGCCGACGTCAGCATCGTCGTCGCTGTTCCCATTCCCGTTCCCGTTTTCCGTTTCTTCCAGATCGCGGTGGGCCGACTCTGAACCAACCTCCTCGCCAGTCTGCGAATCAGAGTCGACCTCCATGTCACCGTCAGACTCCTCTTGAGTCACAAGCGGGTGCCACTTTGCCGGGAGATGTGTTGCAGTCGGGGCAGAGGTTACTATGGCAGTTCGCAGCGCGGTGGAACTGAACGTGGCCGACATAATGTAAACGCAGAAGACTCGGTCTTGCGTCGCAAGCGGGCAGTGAGCGGCTTGGACTAGCTCCTCGTGGGGAGGAGTTGCGCTCGATGTCGCAAGCCGGTCCCCTTGGCGGCTGCACCGTGGCGTTGCCTCACGAGTGATCGGCTGCCGCCCACGTGATAAATGATCGCGTCTCGCATGGACGTGACGTGAGCACGCATTGAGCTCGGAAAACTGCAGTGCGCGTTGCACCGGGTTTCGTGAGCTTCATGGCAGAAGGTGAGCCGGGGGATCGGGTCGCAAGCTTGTCCAACGCGTCTCTTCGCCACTCAAGGCGGATGTCGAAATTCACGGAAGTGTGCACAGGTAAGGGAAACAAATTTATATCTTGAAACAAATAGAGGGACTTAGTGAGCGGTGAGTTCAAGGATAAGCCGAAGACACAACTTGCCGCCCAGGATCGGAGGAGGCAGGACGCCGTGGATCTGAGCTTCTTGGACGCTTCCCATTTCAGCGCTCCAACCTTCGCTGCTGTGGGACACAACCTCGCGGACCAGCCGCAGGGGCAGCTGCGCAGGTAGGGCCGTGCACGCTGGACTACGACGCTTCTGGTCGGTCACCTTGTAAGCAATGAAATCGGCAGTGAACATGGGCTGCTCGCGCGGATCGAGGTACGGCACGTCGTTACCTTCAGCGTCCTTGGTGTCGTTGGTTCGCGAGCTACATACCACACGTAAAGTAAGTTCGTCTGCCAAGGCTTCTGCGAATCGAAGCCGTACATTTTCCAGGTCAAGACTGGACTGTGAAGGCGTGGAGTGAACCTGATGCGGAACTGCGCTTTCCACACCGAACCAGCGAAAAAGTAAGCGTGCGCAGGAAACTTGGATTCTCTCCAAGTGTCCGCGTCCATTTCAAGCTCGATGGGGATTCGTATAACTCCACGGCACGTGTTGTGCATGCCCTTGATCATGGACGTGTATGGGTCGACCGCTTCCTTATCATCGAAGTTGGCTTGCTCCATGTCGTCTTTGTCCAGCGGCTCGTCCGTTTCCATTGATGTTTCGAGCTGCAGATCGTTTGATTGTTCTTCACTCTCATGGAGGTTTTCGGGCAACAAGTCCAAGTCAGAGCTGGCGGAGGCTTCAGGTTCCGCCGCTAGAGCCTGGCCATCCTCGTAATGCGCCTCCAGCGGGTGCCAGTTTGAGGGCAACTGTTTATCGGATGCCTTGGCCGACACGATGGCCGTGCGCAGTGCATAGGCTCCGTACGATCCAGCCATAACGACAGCACAGAACACAGGGTCTTTGCGAGCGAGTGGGCAGCCAACCGCTTGAGCAAGTTTCTCGGGCGTCAGGTTGTCAATCCAAACGCTGGACATAATGTCCGAGGGCGAAAGGTCAAACTCGCACAGAAACAAAAAATGAGCGAGCTCGGAGGTGTTCCAAAAGTCGCCGTCAAGCAGGACGGCACGGACGATTTCCTTGGGGCACCGCTCAAGGATGGCGCGTGTGAGCGGGTGAGGCCCGAGGTAGGCGAGCTGAAAGTACGCCATGTTCTTGAGATCGAACATTTGCTCGGGAACCGTCCGTGCCTCGTAGTAGACGAGCAACGAGGCGAAAAAGTCGGCGGCTTCCGGAGAGATGGCGACGTCGGCGGAAGCCACTGTGCTCAGGAGTTGATCCGAGTACAGGTCGTAGCACGTGTCGAGAACTTGCGCAATGTCTACAACAACTCGTGCGGTTTAAAATAGCGCCTTGAGAAACCGAGACGCGAACAACTGCGTACCAAAGTACGAAGCGACCTGGAGGTGGTCGAAAAAGTTGTCCCGCGTGATCCTCGAGACCAGAGCCTTGGCGCAACCGCCATATAAGGCGACGAGGACAGTCTCCCACGCGAAAAGGGTGCGCTCAATTAGATTCATTGCGTCGCTGCCAGTCCCGGAGTCAAAGTCGTCCGTGAGGACAAAGTCGATTTGGTGAAGCGCAGCATCGCCCGAAGGCATCCACTCTGTGTTGAGAAGCGAAGCAAAGAAGGGGCTCTGGTTGAGCGCGGTCCGATGCAACCGGTAAAGCTTGCTTTGCATGACGATTGTCACGTCCGACTGCGCCTCGGTCACGGCGAGCGACTGGAAGTAGCGCACGAGGTGCGGCCCGCGGGCGACACACTCGCACTCCGTGGCCAGCGCGTCTTGGTACGACTGGTTTCCATTAGTTTGCATTGCAGTAAGTTCCATGACTCGAAGGTATAGGGTTCCATGTTGCGGGAGGAGGCGCGTTGCGCTCCGCCACCAGGCTGCCAAACGATTTGCCAGCTGCAGCCCACGTGATAAATGATCGCGTCTCGCACCGAGTTGCGGTTGCACGCGGGACGTGAACCAGATCTCTTGTTGTGGACGGGCCTCGTGCGTCTGCTACGCGGTCACCGTAAGCTGTCCAACCTTTGAGGTGGTCGACGGGAGCCTTGCCACGGACCGGAACGAACTACCCTCAGTCGAACAGGTATGGATCTGTTGCGCATCGAGC
The DNA here is from genome assembly GCA_025594325.1 of Blastocladiella emersonii ATCC 22665. Taxonomy (NCBI): domain Eukaryota; kingdom Fungi; phylum Blastocladiomycota; class Blastocladiomycetes; order Blastocladiales; family Blastocladiaceae; genus Blastocladiella; species Blastocladiella emersonii. Next base: position 304,524 of record JANHCV010000009.1, on the reverse strand, counting down.
GCGTGGTGATCGACCACCTGGTCTCGCCCATCGTGTTCCTGAGGGCTCAGAGGACCTGCGTTGCATTAACGAAGATGTAGCGATAACGGGCATCGCTTATCCCCTTGAACATGAGTGCAGTCGGGTTTACGACTACATCCGAGTTGGCACTGCCCGTCCCATCGCGGAAGCCCGCTGCGCCGCCCCCCCTCTATCCCGTCCTCTCGGAGCACCTTCTCAGCCGGGCGATCGATGCAATCAACACCAAGTGCTCCATGAGTTTCGCCTCGCTTGACGACGTTCGAACGACTTGCAGTCGGCGACCGAATGCCTATCACGTCCGCGCTCCTGAGTCCCGTTCCTGATGGCGCGCTCAATGGGGTTGTGAGCAAGCAGCAGCTTACTCGATCCGGGGCTTACGGCTCACAGCGCGCGGGCCTAACCATCAAGGAGCTCAAGTGCAAGGTTCCACGCACAGTATTCTCGTCCGAGTACGCCCACGCTTTCAAAACCTTGGCGCGTCGTGATGAAACGCTCCCATGTTCACTGCATGTAATTATGGAGTCGTTGATCATAATACATCGGAGTTGCGTTCGGCTCCTCGAGAAGTTGACCGCGTGTGCATGGAAAGCCGGTATATGTGGAGCTTCCCTGGGTTTGGTCTGCCGAGTCGTCCGTCGTCCTTGTTCGTCCTGCGACTGTTGTGTTTATCTGTCATCCGTCACGCCTCAAATCAGTCCCGCGCATATTGTGATCATTTTGGGGGTTGTATTGCAGTTTGGAGGACGAAGCCGCGCGCGACGAGCACGCACGCGACGTCCACGTCTGCGTGATTGGCGTGATCAACGATTTTGAACTCGACGGCCGACCTTGTCAAGCCCCTTGGCCTCCTCGGCTCGCTCGCTCTCGCTGACTCTGTTACACCCATGCAAACACATGAAATGAATGACCGCGACTTGCTGCAACCTTATCAGCGGCTTGGCCTCGACAACCTCCCCTTCGAGGTCGCCACGGTCGTGCTGCGCCTTGCTGCGCCCCGAAGTTCCGTCCCGACGGCGTCACGGCTACTCTCCGGAGTGGCACGCATTGTCCAGGTGAAGCATGCATGGGTTGCTCGTCTTCTTGCTGATCATTATCCAGGTGAATACGAGTGGCGCGACGAGGAAAATCAGTCCGACGAGTACGACGAACTTTACATAATCAACGACCACGTAATTGTCACGGACGTTCTTTACTTACTTGAGCCAAAGCTTGACCACCCGCTTCAACTCAATCGTATTTCGGACCAGCATCCGCGCCCGGACGCTCGCCGCCTCGCCGCACTTTTTCCCGAAGTCTTGCACTATTTCCTCAAGTCAGCCACGGTTGCTCTCGATAGCGACAACCTCGATCTCGCTAGTCTCGCCGAGGATATTTCGCTGCTCGTCGAGCGGATTCTTCCGTGGATTTCTTACGTTGGCTCCGAGCATCCCGTTGCCGCTGTGCTTCAAGTCCTCGTCGCCGGGGCGTATCGCCTCGAGGCGCAGCCCTTGGTCTCGCTCCTTCTGACCGCCAAAGAACGAGCCCCCAAACTGTTCCTTCTTGAGCTGACCCCGTATCGATGGTCGACGCTCTCAGAGCTAGCATCCAACGAGTATATGAACGAGCAAGTCGGTCGACCGGATGATCAGGAACCTGGGCCAATTCGCGCTTCAATCAAGCTGATCGAGTTCCTCGGGTTGCTCGCAATCCTCACCTGGAGCCCCGAGACGCTCGAAGCCCTGCTTGACCCGCGACTTGGGCTTGACGAGACTTGGCTTGCCGATTTCTTTGTATCCAATTTCTCCGCGGGTGCGTACTTGGACGAGTAAAAGTACTGGATGGTTCTACCCGAGCACCGCGTTGTCCAAATGGTATGCTGGTTGCTTAAAAACTGCTGGCCGCGTACGCGTGTCTTTCGCGACAAGAATCTTCTTGCCTATTTTGTCCATCGCCCGTCCCTTCTTGAACAACTCGCGGTGCTTGATCAGCACTTGCACTTTGGACCCATAACGGAGGCGAGCAAAACTCACGTGTTGAGATTGCTTCATGGAACCGTAAGAACTGGGACATGTTACTACAAAATCAAGTGCACTTCTGAGCTTGCGATCGTGCTCGCCAAGCACCGAATGCTCAACGACGATGCCTGGATCTACTTGATGACCTGGGCTCTCAATTCCGCAGACGGCGGGCCAGCGGGTCCAGCTGCGCTTGCACTTTCCGCGGAGCCAGATGGTAATCTGGTCTCGAGGCTCACAGCAGGTACGTGTGCGCGCGCTTGAACTCGTGATCAGGCGTTTCGCTAACCTCAATAGCGCTCGTGCTTCTCTAGCCCTCATCTACCATTTGGGATCAAAGAACGCGACCAACCGTCGCCGGGATATGGATCGGCTCGTAAATTTCGCGCTTGCCCAGTTGGGCAGACGTTTTTCGAGCTTCGCTGATTCTGTCGCGGCCGCACTGATCGAGAGCTTTTCTTCCGATCAGCTGCCAGCTCAGTTGCAGAGCATCTTCTCGAGTACCTCCGACACCAATCTTCAGGGTCTCTTCCTGCTTGCCACCGCGTTCTTGCAGCGTTTTGATCCCCTGGTCTGTACAGCGCTTGCCTGGGTGCCCGTGGCCGTCTGTCACGACGCCGCAGTTCGCGACGTGGCGGCCCAGCTGTTTCGGCAGAATGGAATCGCATCCTTGTTCGTTGACGCCATGATTAGTGCCCAAATTTCGGGGACTGTTGGCAAACATGTCGTTTCGCGCACGCTGATCCTCAAAACGTGCGGCACGTGCGATCTTTCGGTGCAGGTTGCGTGGCGCGACACGCTCGCTTGGCTTCTTGGTGTGGACCCTCGTGCCACCATCCGCGAGCTGTCGCGATTGGCGCTTCCGCAGCTCGGCAAACTGCTCAACGCGGAGCGTGATCCCCCGAGCGGCGCGTGTCTTGCACATTGTCGGCGTGTAGCGGATCCGCTCCTCGAGCTCGTTCGCCTTCTCGTCCGCGCCGACGTCAAGGCGTTTATCGAGTGGCTCGACTTGGGCCGCACGACGCCCATCACGGATGCACTGCTGTGCGAGCTTCCGATCGGTGCACTGGACGGGGTCGTAGGCGCAGAGCAGCTTGCGAACGCCGCGTTGACCTCGTTCCGGGACCAAGCTCGCGCCAAGGTCACCGTGAAGCAGCTTTTGCGGACGGCGCCGCTGACGACTGCGTCGCCCGAGTACAAGGACGCCATGTGCGCCGCCGTTCACTTTTCGTGAGTGGAGCCGTCGCGGCCCTCGCTGTTTTCTGTAGTGTAACGCTCTATTATCCTGATTAACTGATGCGGTAAGGCGTGTGACATGCCGTCGAAATAGGGTGCGAAACGCGTCGCATCGCGTCGGGTCGCTTCGCGGCCATTGTGAAATCCTGACACCCTAGTCAAGCGAAGCTCTCCGCTCTGTACTCGCGAGCAGTTATGGTGCTTCATTTTTTTTGTTTAGTTCAAGCTCATGAAAAGACTTGCGACTTGTCGTTAACCGGGACTTAACGTAATGAATTGCGAGATCACACGAAGAATCACGGTGAAACACGATGCTGCCCGCTCTGACCTGTATGCCGGTCATGCCTGCAGGTTTTTTAGAGCTCTCACTTTTCGTGCTCCCGCGGCAGCGCCAGCCATCAACGGCGCCCACGTAGCGCTAGTCTCGACCGATTCTGGGCTCCAGGGTACCGCTCGTCGTGTCGATGGGCGGTGCGCAACCGGCTTGTGCAACGCGTGCGGAGGACCGTGCCAGCTTCCAGTTGGGCACTCGGACGAGTGGGAGTGTGCGTGCGGCGAGGAGCGAGTCAAGGACCACATCAGCTACGCGTGCGGCATGGACGTTGCTCCGTGATTCGCTCAGTCGTTCAAAATAGACCGCTTTCGTTGCCGCCCAACGACGTTTCGAGGACGTGATCCAAAGTCTGAGTAGTCAGTCGCGTGGGAGCGGCGGCTGCAACGCGCATCCTGCACGTCAGCGACTCCTTGCAGCACGGCTCCCCGGGTCCGGGCGGATCTTGTACTGTGCCCACCAGCAACGACGCGCGGCATGCGTACGTTGTCGAGTCGGGTGGAACGATCACAAGCACCTTGCTCGTCAACAACGACCCACCGCATGGGCTCCTCGCTGAGCTGGGTCCGGCGCGCCCGCCGGCCGTTCCCGTCGCCAATCAGGGGACGAAACCGGCGAAGGGAATCCCATCACGAAGTCGGTCGTGGTCGTGGCCACAGCGAGCCGTGTCGCCACAGTAAACCGCTGAACAGTGTTGGCCATCCACTCAGGTCAGCGAGACGCCGCTCAGCCAAGTCAGATTCGCAAAACAGAGTCCACATTCCCCCCTCGATCCATCACTTGCGCCGCCGCGGCGCCTGCGCCTTCCCCTTCCCCTTCCCCTTCCCCTTCCACCGCTCCTCCACGGCCGCCTCGACCTGCTGCACCATCACCGCCGACGGCGGCGGCAGCACCACAGGCGCCGTAACCACACTCCTGGCGCGCACAATCCCGTTGACGCGCGCACCCATCTCGCCGACCATCGCATCCCGCACCCGTGTCGCGAGGTCGGGCAACTCGAGCATCTCGGCGATCTCGAACATGTTCGACCACTCGTCGAGGTCGAGCCTCGCCTTCCGGTCCCCCGGATCCACCTCGACCCCGACCCCCGCGAGCACCGGCCACACGACACTCGGTACGGGGTCGCCCGGCGCCCACCCCGAGTACAGGTGCACGAGCGTCAGGAGGAGCGGGGCGGGGAGCCACGTCGGGGTCGTGATCGGGTCGCGGGCGGTAGCGGAACCGCGCGTAGCGCCGCCCTCGTACCACCCGCCCGTGAACATGGTGCGAAAGTACGGCGAGGTCGCGGCGAGGACCGCGCGCGACGCGTGCACGGGCGCGGACGGGGACGCGGGCTGGAAGGCGACGTCGCACACCGCGGGGTTGTTGAGTGTGGCGAGCAGGGCGTCGGTCGCGCGCGTTTCGGCGGGGGTGCGCGGCGGCCGCTGTGTTGTTGCCGGCGGTGGTGGTGGGGGCGCAGGGGCGGCGGCCGGGACGGGTGGGGCGGCGAAGTTGAAGAGCGAGTTGACCAGTGGTCGTTGCGATGAGTTGGAGTGTTCCATGGTAGTGCGGTTGTTGGTTGGAGAGAGCGGGGGAGGCGAGTTCGCCGAGCTTCGACGCACTCCAAGCTTGGATGCCGTGAAGGAGCGCGATCGAGAGGCCCGACACGCGCGGTGCGTGACCGCGACGTGTGGCGCAGCGCGTCCCCTCTGAGCCTCACGCGACGAGAGCGCGACGACGACGAAGAGCGAGGAGCGACGTGAAAGTTGAAATGTATGTAGAGAATAACGACAGCACAAGTGACCCCGACCTCCACTCACGCAGACGCGACGACCGTGAAGCTCATCGTGACCTTGCCGAGTTTCTTGTCGTACAGGACATTGATCTTCGCGAGCGCGGCGGGAACCGGCGGCTCACCAGCATTGACGCGCGCGAACACGTTCGCCGAGTGGACGTTCCCCAGCAGCCCGCGGATCGCGTCGGGCGTCACGAAGTCGACGGCGACGAGCGTCTCGCCGGGCGCGTCGGGCTTGGCGAGCGACGACACGGTGCCGCCCTTTTCGTCGAACACGGCAATGAACTCGTCGACGCCCATGGCCTCGTGCAGGACCACCTCGGCCGACGCCGGCTTGCCGGGAGTCGACGCGGGCGCGAGCACCAGCGTGTCGAGGTGCGCGTCAAACGATCGCCGCAGGTCCGCGATCCGCGCGGGCGGTTGCGCCGCGGTCGAGGCGGGCGCAGCGGCGGCGGCGGCAGCGGCGGAAGGCCGGTCGGCGGCGTGGTGGTGTTGCGCGACGGCGTGGTGTGCGTGCGCCGCGTGCGCCGCGTGCGCGTAGTGGTCGTTGGTGCCCGACCCGCTGGCCGCGTCGATATCCATGGCGCTCGCACCCGGCTCGGTCGCCGTACCCGTCGCCGCAGCAGCCGTGGCGGCCGCGTCGTGCGGGACAAAGGTGCCGGTCGAGTAGAGCGAGGTGATGTAGTTTTCGAGCTGGATGATGCGGTCGCGCATGGCCGAGAACATGTCTTGGGTGAACTGCGCGTGGTGGTGGTCGATGTTGAAGCTGTACCCGGCCGCCGTGTGCAGCGTGTGCTCGAGCCCGTTACTGCTCGCCGACGCCGCCGGGGTACCGCCGCCGTTACTGCTGTCAGCGTCATTGTACCCGTGGTGGTGCGCGTCGTACCGCGCGACCGACGGCGAGTTGGACCGGCGCCGCTTGGCGGGGTTCGCGCCCGCGGCACCCGCCGCACTCGCGGGCCCGGCGCCCGACGCGGGACTCGTGCCGGCACTCAGGGCGAGCTGGCGCTTCTCCTTGGCCTTGCGGTTGTTGAACCAGGTGCGCACCTTGGTGGTGTCGAGGCCGAACTCGGCCGCGAGCTCCTGCAGCCGCGCCGTCGGCGGGTTGCGGCTCACCTGGAACACGGCCTCGAGCGCCGCCACCGTCTGCGGCGGCAGGCGCCGCTTGTGCGCGGACGCCGGGTTCGGCGCCGTCGCGGGCGCCGCGGCGGCGGCAGCGGGGACGGCAGAGGCGGGAGCGACGGGCGCAGCGGGCGTCGAGTGCGCGCTCGTCGTCGGCGCGGGAACACCACCGCCGGTAGCGGCAGCGGCGGCGGGGTCGGTGGGCGTCATGGCGCCTGCGGAGGTTGGCGTGTCTGCGAGCGCGGACGCGGATGCGAGACGGCGCCGGTGGATGCCGAGACGCGGCGGCGGGCGCGGTGGCGCGAGCGGGAGGAAATCGTCATCGTCCGACGAGGAGAACGACGAGGTCGAGGGGACCGAGACGAGCGAGGCCGAGGTCGGGGAGGACGAGGACGCCGAGGACGGCGGTGGGGTGGCGGGGAGGTTGAAGTGGACGCGGCGGTTCGGGTCACGGTCGCGCGATGGTGGCGCAGCAGCGGCAGCCGTGGCCGAGGCACGCGTCGTGGTGTGAGACAGCGCGGCGGCAGGCGGCCGATCGCGGCGTTTCGCGAGGTCCGCGGCGAGGCGACGCGTCGCGGTCATGGTCATGGGCGTGGTCATGGTGGTCGATGGCATGGCGGTCGTCGGGCGGGGCGGGACGAGCGTGAGGAGCGGGCGAGGGCGATACAAGTAGCGGGAGGGGGCGGAGAGCAGCAGCAGCACGGTCAGTAAGACATTCGGGTGAGACGCTCGCGAGGGCAGAGGCTGAGACACGGTACCGTTGCCGACGTCAGTGGTCGGGGGCGGGTACGACGCCATGGCGGTGTCGTTGCGGTTCTTGAGATCGGGCTGCGCGCACGCGACGCGAGTTACATTGAAGATCAGTCGGTCAGTCGGTTGACGTCGCGAGTGGGAAGGAGTCGGTCGGTGGCCACGGCGGCGGGCGGCGGAGGTCTCGGACGCGGACGCGGACGGGGCAGGTGGTCGCGGCGCGCGCGGGCGGCGGCTCCCTCTCCCACCAGCCCGCCACCCGCATCATCGTGTTACGACTCGATGAACTCTGTTGTCAACACACGACCCCCGAACACCGCCCGCCACCGCTTGCCTCGAAGGCACCCTCGAACAGGCATCATCTGCCCCACCGTACTCGCCATCGGCGTCGCCGCGGACGGCCACCACGGGTGCTGCGCCGCATGCCGGCCCGCGGCTGTCGCGATGGACGCGGACGCGGCGCACCGTGCACCGGATGGCGAGGGTGGTGCGCGACGATCCGCTGCACGCGGTGCGGGGCGGGAGTGAGGGGAGAGGAGAGGAGACGTGACGCACCGTGCGCTTCGGGTGTCGTGGGTGGCTCTGCTCTGCGTGCGTGCGCTGCAGGGAGTGGAGTGGCCGTCGGGCTGCAGCCGATGGCGAGGAGTGAGGGGAAGGACGCGAGCCCGGGGCGGAGCGACGAGGGGCGAGCAGGCAGGCGGGAGAGAGAAGGAGAGTGCGGCCCGCGAATCATGACGATTATTCGGGGCGGGCGGGCGGGCGCGGGCCACGCACACACACGCACGCAAGAAAAAAAGAAATGTGATGATGCGAGGCTGCTGTTTTACTTGATCTCACCCCGTCCGCTTCACCGCGCGAGTTTAATCCTCTCCTTTGCGGGCGTTTAACCGCTCCCTCCCTCACCCTCGCTCCTTCAGCATCGGCGGAAGCCGTCGCCGATCCACACTGTGCGCGGGGCCCTCCCGTCAGGCGTAGTCGCCGCGCCCCCTCGCACCGCGACCGTCGCGCTCACGCTCGCGCTCGAGCTGTCGAGGACGGCGCCGCGCCGCGCCGCGGTTGCAGGAACCCGCACGGCGGCGGTGCGATTCGCCGGCGATGCATCGCGGCGGCCGGCGAGGCGGGTGTGAGATGGTGATACAAGCCGTCACGTGCGATGCGGGAGGCATCCGCATTTCTCTTTTTGTTTTTGGCCATCGTAATGCACGCGCACGTGGCCCGGATGTATTACGCGTTTTTCGGATCCGGCCCCGCGCCGCTCGCTCCTCCTTCCGGTGCGGGACAGGGCCGTGCGCGGATGGGGGGAGCGGTGAGTCCGCTGACCGACGACGGCCGCCGACGCGCTCTGCTCCTCGCGCTGAGCCTTGGCGCGCCCTGCTCTCTTCTCTCGACTCCCATCGCCTCCACACTCGCCCCATGAACCCCATGCACGCACGGCCCGGCACCCGGATCCAGCGACCCGTCTCCCACCACACTTGATGCAACGGCCGGCCCGCGACGCCGACCTCCACTGAGTCCCGCGACTGCGCTTCCATCATCATCCAACTTCCCCATCGACGACGACGGCGGCCGGCACCGCGACTGCCCGCCCATCACCGAGCCCATCACACTCGCGCGGGCCCCGATCACACACTTCCTCTCTCCCTCCCTCCATCCATCCATGCCGCACGCGCGGTCCCGCTCCACCTCGTCGCCCTCGCCGCCGCCCGAGCCCGCGCTGCTCTTCAAACCGTCGCCGCACTCGGACCGCCGCATGAGCCACCCGCACCACCCTCCACCACCACCACCACCCTCTTCGACGGCCTCGGCCGCGGCCGCGAGTGGGCTCATGGGCCTGCTCGAACGCGCGCCCATGCCGCGCTTCGGGTTCGGGTCCTCCGCCGCGTCTGCTGCGCCACCACCACCATCCGCGGCCCATTACGATCACCACCACGGCGGCCACCACGACTACGCGCACAGCGACGCGGGCGAGTCGGACCTGCTGTTCGACGAGTTCGGCGGCGGGAATGGGCAGCCGGGCAACGACGACGACGGGGATGACGGGACCGGCAACCCGAACCAGGGCGACGTCGACGACGACGACCTGCTGCTGGGTCCCGGCGGGCCCGACGATGACGACGACGACGAGGCGAGTGGTGTCCTCAACCTCTTCTCGTTCCCCTTCATCGGCGGCGGCGGCGGCGCCAGTCGCGCTGGGTCCACGTCCGACCACCATCACCACCACCATGGTGGAGATCCGGCGGCCGCCGCGGCCGCGAGGTTGAACCAGACCGCGGATCTCGCGGACCGCGCCGTCGCCGGGTCGCCCGCGTTCGACGCCAACAACTCGGGCAGCGGCAGTAGCAGCGGTGGGCTCCGTCGCCCGGCTGCCGCTGCGGTCCCGGCCCCGCTTAACCTCCAACAGCCGCTACCACCCGGCCTCGATGCGACTACGGCCGCCGAGCAACCACCCGTCCCCGGCCCGCCGCCTCCGCCGCTCGTCCTGCACGCCGCGGGTCTCGGCGCGTGGCTCGCGCACGCCGCGTCCCAGCTGCCGCTGCCCAAGGTGGCCAACCTCGGCCCCGTCAACGAGAACAGCATCAACTGGCTGTCGCCGCTCACCTACCTCGCGCTGCTCACGTTCCCGGAAAAGGAGGCGGTGCACGCGCCCGGGTCCAAGAGTCCGACCAAGGCCACGTTTGGCGGTACGCGCTGCCTCGCGGCTTAGTCCTTCATCGCGAGAACTCACGCCCTCGCGCCCGTGTAGAGCTCCGCGAGACGCACCTGGTCCGGCAACGCCGGCGGCTGCTCGGGTTCCTGACCCTGTACACGCTGGTGATGCGGTACTGCAGCTTCGACTCGTTCCTCCTGCTCCTCGTCTTCTCCAACTGCATGCTGCTCTACTTCATGAAGAACTCGCGCAAGATCAACGTCCAGATGGCCAAGAAGAACATCAAGCAGCGCGTCGGGTGGGCCAAGCAGTGGGCCGGCGGCCTGTTCAAGCGTGGTGGTGGCGGGAACAACAACAACGACAACGACGATTTCGGCGGGAGTACCGACGGGCTCAACGACCCGCAGTACTCCGGCCTCGCGCACCCGCACCACTTGCGTGGCGGCGGCGGGCTGGGGATGGACGGCGGGCCGCCCGGCGCACCCGGCAGCGGGGGCGGGCCGATGAACGGCGGCAGCGGCGACCCGGCCGCGGCCACGACGCAGACCAAGAAGAAGAAGCGCGGGATCCCGTTCCGCAAGTCGCCGCAGCCCGCGAACCTGCCGCTGCAAGCCGGCGCGGGCGCGACCGCCTCGCTCACCGCCCTCTCGGGCCCCGCGCCCGGCCCCGCGCCCGCCAACTCGCTCAACGGGCCCGGCGGTACCGCCCTCGCCAACAACAACGGCACCGGCCCGTCATCCGCCGCGTCCACGGGCTCCGCGAAAGGCGCCGGCCGCCGCATCAACATCTTCCGCCGCGCGGCCTCCGTCGAGCCCGCTGGCGACAAGGCCAACCCGTTCCACCTCGACGCCGCGGGGCACGCCGGGTCGTCGAGTAACGCCATCAACGAGGCCGGCGCGTCCGCGTCCGCGGGACTCGCGGGCGCCGCGTCGGGCTCGCTCAATAACCTCCGCGCGTCGTCGATCCCCGGCGCGGCGTCGGCGGCCGGGACCGACTCGCCGGGCGCGATCCTGCCGACGGCGGTGACGGCCGCGGCGGCGCCGGGTACTCCGAACTCGGCCGTCGCGGCCGCCGCGTCGACCAACGCGCTCGGGCTCGGCGGTGTACCCGGTCTCGCGCCGTCCCCGGGCGATGCACACCACCATGGCCACGGCGGGCACGGCCAGTCGCAGTCGCAGTCGCAGTCGGGCGGCAAGTTTGCGAAAATGTTCCAGCGGCGCCGCGGGAACAGCAGCAGCACCAACACCTCGGCGCCCGCGGTCCCCGAGGATCTGGCACCAGCGGCGGGGCGTCGGAATGCCGAGGCCAACATCCACGCCACGTCGGGCGCCGACAGCCCCTGCAGCGGCAGCGGCGGCGCGGGGAACGCGGATGCCGGGACGCCGCCGCACCACCACCTATCGTCAGCCGAGACTTTAGTGGGTGCTGCTGTACGGCCCGCGCTCGCGATCCCGTTGCCCGCCGCGCAGGGGCTCGGGTCCAACGAGACCATGGCGACACTCGCTGCGCCCGAGATGCAGCCCGAAGATGCCGCCGTTCCGGTCCTGGACCCCGCTGCCGTCGTCGTGGCCGCGACCCCGCCCGCGTCGCTGCGCCCGCTCCTCACCGCATCGCCCGCCACGGCGGCGTCCAGCGCCGCGACCCCGCTGCGGGATACCACGGTCCTGACGCTCTCGGGCGGGCCGAGCGGGGACGTGCCGACACCAACATCGGCTGCCGCCGCCGCGCCACCGCTCCCGCCCGCACGGAATGTGCCGCCGGCGGTGGCGGTGCCCGTCGCGCCGCTCGCCGCAGGCTCGTCCAGCTCGATCGCATCGGGGCCGGGGGCGGCGACGAATTCGGTCACGGTCCTGTCCGACGCCATGTGGCCACCGGCTTCCACCGGCGCGAAACCCCTGTCCGCGTCCATCAGCCACGACTCGCTGTCGACCACGTCGTCGGGCTCGCCGCGCGTGTCGTCGGTGCGCCGGAACCCCGCCTCGGGCGGCGCTGGTGGCGGAGGAGGGCACGCGCGCAGCTCGTCGGACGGCGGGTCGGGCAGCATCGCGCCGCAAGCCGGGTACCACCCGCGGCTGTCCGTCGTCCTCGGCTCGCCCACCGCGAACGCCGTCGCGACAGCCGCGGCGGCGAACGCGGGCGCTGTCGCAGGCGGGAAGCAGCACTCGCGGATCAACGCGGTCGTCGGGAAAGCCAAGGATCTGTGGGGCCACGTCAAGGGCGGCAGTTCGAGCGGCGGGACCGTCGCGGGCCACGGCAGCGATGAGGCAGGTGCGGGCGCGAGTTATACGGCGACATCAGCGCAGCCGACGTCGTCCGCGCCGCCGTCCGCCTCAGGCACCCCGCCGTCGCTCCTGCCGCGCGGCGTGTTCCACCAGGCGGTCCTCGCGACGCCCGCGGGGAGCCACCTCGAGTCGGCTGGGATGGCGGCGAGTGCGGCGGGCGTCGACACCTTCTTGTCGCCGCCGCGCGTCGTCGCGTCGCCTGCACCCGTCACGGCGCCGGAGCAGCATCCCGTGTAAATAAACCACCCACTCTCTTCGTATCGTAAACTATATATACTCCTCCTCGTCCTTCATGTACACTCTACCTTCTCCCCGAGCCGTGCTGCCGCGTGGTGCGGTGCAGCTCGACGATGCCGTGGACCCACGCCGCGTCCTTGTACACGGCCTCGGCGAGCGGGATGACGGCGCGCTCGGCGGCCGGCGACACCGTGTACGCGGCGGGGTAGGGGACCGGCGCGCCCGCGGCGTGCCACGCGTCCAGATCGTTCCAGTGCTCCGAGTCGTACGCGTACTGCGCCGTCAGCGCGAGCAGGCGGTCCGCGCGCGAGATGGTCGAGGTTGGGGCAGCGGCGGGGGCGGGAGGTGGCGGGGAGGAACCGGGCGCGGAGCTGAGCGACGACGACGCCGAGGAGGAGGAAGCGTCCGAGTCCGAGTCGGCGGAGAGCGCCGAGACGAACGCCGGGTCGGCCACGACTGCCGCCGCCTTCTTCTTGTCGTCGTCGCGGCCCCGCTTCTTCCCCGCCTTCTTGCCCGCATCCACCGCGGCAACCGCACCTGGCGTCGGTTCCGCCGCGGCCGCCGCGTCCGCGAGCCCGTGCGACAGGACGACGAGCCGGAGCACCGTCTCGGGGACAATCACGAAGTCGAACAGGCGGCGGTCCGAGACTCGCAGCGCGGCGGCGTCGGGCCGCGGGAACAGCGTCGCGAGCGGGGCGAGCCGCGCCGCGTGCGCCGCGACTGCCGTCGACCGGGTCGGGGAGCGCAGCGGCGGGTCGAGGTCGGCGAGGGTCGGCTCGCCAGATGCCGCGGAAGCGGCGGGTTTCGTTTTCTTCTTCGAGTTGGACTTGCCCGCGACGGCGGTGATGGGCGCGGGCGCCGACGTGGTGGTCGGGGACGGCTTCTTGGACCGCGCCTTGGACTGCTGGACCGGGCGCGGGTCGTAGTCGTCGCGGTCCGAGTCGTCCGAGGAAGAAGACGAGGACGACGACGAGGAGTGAACGTATGTCGCCTTGTGCTTGGACTTTCGTCGGCCCGCCGCCGCGTCCGCGGGCGCCGGGTCGTCGAGGTCCGAGAGGTCCGAGAGCACGGGCGACGACGGGCCCGACACGGTGATGGGCTCCTCCTCCTGCATCGGGACGTCGACCGACGGCGGCGCCTGCTGCTGCGACGACGGGGGCATCACGGCCACCACCCCATCCTCATCCTCGAACGGCGTGCCGAGGTACCGCCACTCGAGCACGCGGCGGACGAGCGCGTACTCGTTGCGCGAGTACGGGTTGTATCCGGACAGCCCCGCCAGCTCGTTCTGGGACCGGCGCCCGAGCTGGCGGTACATGGCGAACCGTGCACTCGCGCGCTCGCCCTGGAGCACGCCGTCGACGGCGGGCAGGACCGCGGCGAGCCGCGCCTCGAGCACCGGGTTGCGGTACCGCGGGTCGGGGCGCGGCGGCGCCGGCGGGCGCGCGACGGGCACGTCGCGGAACCCGCGGTCCCCAATCACGCGGACGGCGGCGCGGTCGAGGTCCGCGTCGACGCCGTCAAAGTACCGCACGCGGACCGAGCCCGTAGCGGGGGTGCGCGCGAGGATGCGCGCGGGGACGTGCAGCGGCGAGGCCCCGCGCCGCGCGAGCGCCGGGTCGCCGAGCGCGAGCCACTGCGCGGCGGCCGCGCGCGCGTGCTCGCCGCCCGCGTCGTCCGAGTCGTCATCCGACGCGACGACCGAGCCTAGGTCCGCTAGGCTGTCCTGCGACAGCGCTGCCGCGGGGAGGTCAATGTTCAGGCCGAGGTCGCTGGGCGACGTGCGCGCGCGTTTCGCCATGCGCACCGTCTTGATGGTGGCGCGTTTCGGGCTCGGCGGGTCGCGCGGAGCGACGGGCGATGGCGGGCGGAGCGAGGGCGGGGCGGGCGGCAGCGGTTTGGGCGAGTTGGCGGCGGACTGGGCGCGTGACGCGCCGCGCGCCGCGGTCTCGGCGGGCGACTCGATCGGGGTGCCGCCGGCGCTGCGGCGCGATTTCGGCGGGGCTGCCGCCGGCGCGCGTTTGGGCGGCTTGACGACTACGTTGGGCGGGTTGGTCAGTAACTGTTCGACAGGAGGGTGTAGATCACGGTACTCACGCTCGTCATCGCTGCTCAGGTCGCTGTCCGAGAGCTTGGATTTGAAGCCGGCGTCGGCGACCCACGTATCCGCGGGATCGGGCTTCTTCGGCGCCGGTGCGGGCGCGGAGGCGCGCTTGGACGACGAGGTGGAGGCGCCGACGGCGGCGGCAGCGGCCTTGGACGGCGCAGCGGCGCCCTTGGCCTTGGTCTCGGTGCGGTACCGGTCCTTGGCTACACGGCGAAGCGTGTCAGCGCGATCGGGGCAGGGATGACCGCGGGGAGGGCGTACCGGCATCGCTAATCTTGGTCGAGGGCAGGGCAAACTGGTCGGCTATATGCGAAGAAGAGGCGAGCGGGCGTGAGACATGGCCACCTCAAGAGCACTAACGAGCACCGAGAACGTACAGGTACCGCTCGATCCAGGGCGGGGAGGCGGCGCGATGATGTTGCCGAGGACCTTGGCCGGCGCCGACGTGCCAGACGACGCCGAGCCCGACGCTATGCTGTTGAGCAGCTTGACGCCGGCGCGCGCGATACGCATGGTCTCAGGCTTGGCCGTCTTGACCGAGTTGCGCAGGGTGGCCTCGTACGTCCGCAGCTGGTCGGTGCCCGGATCGCCGGGTTTGGCGGCCGGCAGCACGTAGTAGTGGCGCAGGAGCCGGCGCTCGTTCAGCGTCACGGTCCCGCTGTCGCCGAAACACGGGCTGTCGAGCTCGAGCCGCGTCACGAGCGGCGCCACGGCCTTCACTGTGGCCGGCACCATCAGGGACTTACCCGAGGGCGGTACCTTGAGCCGGTACCACACGAGGTCGCCGGGGAACAGCGCGTGCAGGTCGAGCGGTTCCGTATCGGCCGCCGGATCCTCTGCTGCCGCCGCTGCCGATGACGAGGATGCGGACGGCGGCGGGATGGAAGCGATCGGGCCGAGCCGCTTTCCGCGCGGGTTGGGCTTGCCCAGGCCCTGGGCGTGGGCCTGGGCGTGGCCGAGCTTGGTGAGCGCGCTAACCTGGCCCGGCGCGACGCCCGCGGGGACGGCGGCGGTCCCCGGGCCGGCGTGCGTCGTCTTTTTCGCGGGGTAGACGCGCGACGACTGCGACATGGCGGCCGCGGCGGCGATGGAGAATGCGTTGCAGAGAGTGCGGGCCGCGCGATCGCCGGCTGTCGTCGCCGGGAGGAGGGGGGGAGGGCGCGGTGATGTGGCCGAGACGAGGTCGCGGGTCGTGTGACGATGGCGCAGCGGCCTCTGTCCAGGCCTCTGTCGTCCCACAGCCATCGACGCGTCGTCGCCTTTGGTTCTCGCTCTCCCTCTCGCTCCATCGCACACCCCTCCATGAATTGCTAGAATGCGCAGAAGCTTCGTGCCTGCGTACCTCGCCGCCGGCCGCCGCGGCGGGCGCTACGAGCGCCAGGAGGACATGTACAAGCGGTTTGTCCACGCGCTCGAGGCGAAGGTCCCGTACTTCAGCGACCCCGACGAGTACGACGAGTCAGAGGACGATCGCGAGATGGAAGACTACGAGTTTGTCCACGAACGCGTGCGTATCAACGCGAAGTCGCTCATCCGTTCTCACGACTCACGCAGTCGGTGCGAGTAGCTCGAGTCGGCGATCGAGCGCATCGTCGCGCTCGTCGACCGGCTGCAGCACGAGAACCGCACCCTGCGCACCCAGCTCGACGCTGCGCGCCGTGCACCTCGTCCTGCCGCGCCCGCACCTCGTCCCGAGGCGCCCACGCCTCGCCCCGCGGCACCTGTCACGCAGGTGATCATCCTCTCGAGCGACGACGACGACGATGACAATGACGATGCGGTGCGAATCCCCTTCACTCGTTCGCCGCTCCTCGCCCGCCCGCGCAAGCGATCGCGTCGCTCGTCGCCTGCCGACACGCCCGTGCGCGCCGCCGACCCGCTCGTCCGCCGCATGTCCAAGCTGTCGGTCGAGACCAAGGCCGACGGCCTCGGCTACGCCGTGCCGCACCCGACGTCGCCCGCCCGCCCGATCCAGGACCTGCTCGCGCTCGCGTCCCCGTCGCCGGCTGCGGTGGCAGCGACTCCGACTGCGGCGGCGGCGAGCGCCACCCCGACGTTCGCGCCCGCTGCTGAGCCGGAGCCGCGCGCTGCGACGCCCTCGCCCGCCGTCCGTGTATCGCCAACGTCGCCGACGTCGCCGAAACCGACCCTGCGCCGCCTGCGCCGCCGCCGCGACCTCGTCCGCAACCCTGAGCCCGAACCCGAGCAGGTTGACACCACCGCCGAGGACGACGATGACGACATCATCATGATCGAGGCCGACGCGCTCGCCATGCCTTCCGCGCCGTCGCGCAACCGGACCCAGCGCGCGTCCCGCGTCGAGCTGCTCCGCGCACGGTGCGCGGGCGGCGATACACTGGCGCGGCCGCCGCGGTTCCTCGGTGACGGGCTCGACAAGGAGGAGGGTGTCGAGGACGACGACAGCGACGAGGACGACGAGGAGGGTGGGCGCTGTGACTCGGGCCACGAGGATAACGAAGGCAGCGAGCTCGATGAGGACGACTCCGACGCGTCGTTCATTGACGACAGCGAGGACGACGAGGATGTCGGGAGCGCGGGCGACGAGGACTTTGATATGACCGAGGCTGAGGCGGCCGAGGCGGCCATCCTCAAGAAGAAGTGCGGTACGTTTTCTCCTTCGCTCGCTCTCGCCTGAACGGCAACTAACACGCCGCACGCGCGTAGCCCCGGCCCGCGTGTACCTGACCGGTAAGGCGTTCAAGAAGCAGCGCGTCGCGCTCGCCGCGGCCGCGTTTGCCGAGTTCAACCGCGCCGTGTTCGACTCGAAGCTGCCGGCCGACCTGCCCGTGGTGTGGAAGCCGCGCCTGACGCGAACGGCCGGCCGGTTCCGCGGCCGCCGGGCTAAGCCTACCAGATACGCGCCGCTGCTACCCGGCTCGCTCACCGACCCCACGGCGGCGACCGTGCCCGACGACGGGTACATCTACTCGGGGTCCGTCGAGCTGAGCACCAAGGTGGTCGACTCCGAGGACCGGCTGCGGTCGACGCTGCTGCACGAGCTGTGCCACGCGGCGACGTGGTACTTTTCGCACTCGGTCAAGCCGCCGCACGGCCCGCTGTTCCACGCGTGGGCGAAGCGCGCGACCCGCGCGTTCCCCGCGGACCGCGTCACCGTCCGCCACACGTACGACATCAAGCGCCGGTTCCACTACGTGTGCCAGACGCCTGGGTGCGGGCACGCGCACAAGCGCCACTCGCGGTCCATCGACGTGGCCTGGCAGGGGTGTGGCAAGTGCGGGACCGGCGCGCTCGTGCTCCACGAGATGGTCGGCGACGAGCTCGTGCTTCTTGGGACCGCGGCGGACGCCGACGCCGCCGCAGCCGCGGGCGCGCCGGTCAAGGTCAAGGCGCCGCGGCCGCTCACGGCGTACCAGGTGTTTGTCAAGGAGCAGTACGCGGCCGTCAAGCGCGCGCGGCCCGGCGCCGCGCACAAGGACGTGATGGCGGCGCTCGGGCAGATGTGGGCCGAGCAGAAGAAGATGCAGACTCAAAAGTGATGGATGGACTGATTTTGTGATGATTTGTGCAACATGTACCTCTATTACGGTAGCGCAAATGGACGCGATGCCGTCACCTGACGCGGCGCCGTGTGCTCGCCACGTCGCCACACGCGTGCCGTTGCTCGACGAGTGCGTTCTCTCCCCCTCTCTCTCCTTCTCTCTGCAGGAGAGACCCTCCATGCAACGCACCTAACCCAGCCAGCCAGTCTCCGCAACGCATCGCCCACCATGGTTCTGACCGATCTCGGGCGGAAAATCAACGGCGCGCTGTCGTCGCTGGCCAACCGGCCCAAGATCGACGAGGCGGCGCTGGCCGCCATGTGCAAGGACCTGCAGATGGCGCTGCTCGAGGCCGACGTGAGCGCGCGCCTCGTCAAGAACCTGACGGCCAACATCAAGTCGCTCGTCAACCTCGAGGAGCTCGCCAAGGCGCCGCCCGCCAACCAGCGCCGCATCGTGCAGAAGGCCGTGTTCGACGAGCTCGTGCGGCTCGTCGACCCGGGCTCGGCGCCGTGGGCGCCCAAGCGCGCCGCCGGATCGGGCGGGAAGCCGAACGTCGTCATGTTCGTCGGTCTGCAGGGGTCCGGCAAGACCACCAGCTGCACCAAGCTCGCCTACTACTACACGCGCAAGGGGTACAAGACGGCCATGATCTGCACCGACACGTTCCGCGCCGGCGCCTTTGACCAGCTCAAGCAGAACGCGACCAAGGCCAAGATCCCCTTCTACGGCAGCTACACCGAGACCGACCCCGTCACGATTGCGATCGAGGGGATCGAGCGGTTCACCAAGGAGAAGTTCGATATCATCATCATCGACACGTCCGGCTGCCACGTCACCGAGGAGGAGCTGTTCGGCGAGATGACGTCGATTGCGTCCGTCGTGGTACGGTTTTCCGCGTGCTTTCGGGTTTGTGAGCGTCGACTGATTCGTGTGTGCGTCTGTAGAAACCCGACAACGTCATCTTCGTCATGGACGGCACCATCGGCCAGTCGGCCGAGATGCAGGCGCGCAACTTCAAGAACGCCGTCAACGTCGGTTCCATCATCATGACCAAGATGGACGGCCACGCCAAGGGTGGTGGCGCCATTTCGGCGTACGTCGCTCGCTCTCTCGCCGGCCCTGCCCTCGTACCCGCATACCTAACCCTCGTCCCCCGCCCCGCGTGTCTAGCGTCGCGGCAACCGGCTCGCCCATCATCTTCATCGGCACGGGCGAGCACATCCAGGACCTGGAGCGGTTCGACTCGCGCGGGTTCATTTCCAAGATGATGGGGTTCGGCGATCTCGGCGGGCTCATGGAGAAGTTCCAGGACCTCAAGCTCGAGAACAGCGGGTTCATGAAGAACATGGAGCAGGGCAAGTTCACCATGCGCGACATGCGGGAGCAGATCCAGAACATGATGTCGCTCGGACCCATGTCCAAGATCATGGGCATGATGCCCGGCATGCCCGCCGACCTCATGTCGGCCATGGGCGGCGGCGGCGGCGACGAGGAGGGCAGCAAGCGCATGCGCAAGATGATGGCCGCCATGGACTCGATGACCGACCAGGAACTCGACGACGACGGCGCCCTCTTCACCGCCCAGCCGTCCCGCGTCAAGCGGATCGCCCGCGGGTCCGGGTCCAAGCCCGAGGAGATCGACGCGATCCTCAAGATGCACGGCGCCTTTGCCGGCATGGTCAAGCAGATGGGCGGCAAGGACGGCTGGATGTCGCAGCTCAAGTGTACGCGCCGCTTTTTCCGATCTCACCCGCGCTGACGACCACTTACTGACCTCGCTCGCTCCCTCCGATCTCGTAGCCCTCCAGGGCGGCGGCGGCGGCGCGCCCGGCGCCAACCCGACCAAGGGCATGAACCCGCTGCAGCTCGCCAAGCTGCGCAAGCAGGCCCTCGCCCGCATGTCGCCCGAGATGCAGAAGAAGATGCGCCAGATGGCCGCCGCCGGCAAGCAGCCGACCATGGAGGACATGATGGGCATGATGGGCGGCGGCGGCGCGCCCGGCATGAGCGGCATGGCCGAGATGATGCAGTCCATGATGGGCGGCGGCGGCATGGGCGGCATGGCCGAGATGATGCAGTCGATGATGGGCGGCGGCGGCGCGGGCGGCGCGCCTGGAATGGGTGGTATGGCGGAGATGATGCAGTCGATGATGGGCGGTGGTGGTGCAGGCGGGATGGCCGAAATGATGCGGAATCTCGGCGGACTCGGTGGGCTCGGTGGCCTTGGCGGCATGATGGGGGGGGGGGCCGCCAGGGAGCAGCAGTGGTGGTGCGCGCGGTCGCGGCGGTCGGCGAGGATAGTCCCCGCCGCTCCCTTTTTTGTTGCCTATATATACACGTCGTCGCCCTCTCTCCACCATCAATCGCGTGTACAACGGTTGTGTATTCGTCTTCCTAATTATCGCTCAGGCGACCCGGACCGCCGACTCTCCATACTCACCGCGGGCCGGTTCCGCCCCGCGCCCGCACCACCGCCGCCGCCGAGCACCGCCATGCCGTGCTCCTCGTCGTCGTCGGACGAGTTGCGCAGCGGCAGCGGGATCTCCTTGGTGGCGCGCCACTGGCCGACGTTGACCAGGTGCTCGGCCTCCATGCGGTACAGGCACCACTGCACGCGTCGCACCGCCTCGAGCAGTGCTAGGATCAGCGTCACGGCCGTCACCGACACGGTCGGGAGCCAGTGGCCCGGCGAGATTTGCTACACGGCGGGAGGGTGGTGAGTGAGGGGCGGGGACGGAGACGGAGCGAGGGCGGCGCGGCGACGTACCAGAATCCAGCCGAGTCGGAGCACCGCGTTGCTGCACAGCGCAAAATAGTAGACGCCCGGCGGCGCAAAGATGCGGTCGGCGCGCAGGAACTGGTGGTTGCGGTCGCACAGGCCCCAGTCCATGTAGCTCTACACGCACACGAACACGAACGCGTCAGTCTGCGCACACCCGAGTCCCGCACCGCCATACGTACATCCCACACAATCGCGTACGCGGTAGCGCACGCCGAGAGCGCGATCCACGCCCAGAACCACGCGTCGGCGTCCGTGTACCGCCAGACGAAGGACGCGCAGATGACCGACAGCGAGAAGCAGTACTTGCCGGCGTTGGTCATGTGCGGGTGGACGTTGCCCGAGTCGTAGGTACGGCGGACGCACTGGATCAGGCGCAGCAGGACGGGCAGGATCGCGAAGGCGAGCGAGAAGGGCGACCGCGACGTGTCGCACGCCTCGTCTTGCCGCAGCGACACGCAGAAGAAGAGCGGCAGCGAGTTGAGCGAGAAGACGAGCGAGCACATGATGTCGGTCAGGAAGAAGTCGCGGAAGTAGATCTTGTGGAACGGCGACGCGAGGATGCGCGACTACACTCAGGCGACGCGTCAGTTGGACGCCGGGGCGAGAAGTCAGCGAGCAATGTACCAGGGTCCGGATCAGCCACCACCGCGCGTTGCGGTGCAGGATCGGGAACGGGTTGACGAAGAAGGCGAGGCAGATGGACGCGAAGATGAGCGGGAGCATGAGCGGCGACACGTCGAGGTCCTCGTTGACGGGCGTCAGGGTCAGGAACACGAAGATGCTCCACAGCAGGAACAGGAACGACGGGATCTCGAGAAACTCGAGATAGTGGATGTGGTCGCGCGAGTTGAACTCGAAGATGAACACGTAGTTGACGCCGTGCACCGACCACTTGTACAGACACCACACGAACAGCATCCCGAACACGATCGGCATCAGGAACCCGCCGTATACCTGGACCAGCGGCACAAAGTGCGGCTTGAGGTAAGACTGGCCCTTGACGACTACAAAAGGGCGAGTGCCGTGTTAGTCGAGCGCGATTGCGCGCGACACCAGGCGAACGTACTCGAGATGACGCTCTGCAGCAGCAGACACAGGCCGGCGCCAATGAAGAAGCCGCTGAGCCACGTCTCCTCCTGGTGCGTGACGCGGCGCTTGTCGGGGAGCCGCAGCTCCTTCATGCCGGCCTGGCGGTGGCCCTTGCTGAAGAAGTTGCAGTACAGCGCCTCGGTCTCCTTGAGCAGGTCGCGCACCACGGGGTCCTGGTCCCACGACAGCAGGTACTTGCGGTCCGTGATGTAGATGCGCGACGACCGCCAGCCCGCCGTCTTGTCAAACTTTTTCAGGATCTGCTCGCGTCGAGGAGGTGGGTGAGTGTAGGCGGAGTGCGGCGGGCGAAGCGGAAAGTACCTTGAAAAGACCCGTAAAGTTGAGAATCTGCAGGATCGGCGCGAGAGTCGGAGTTAGCAACGATCGACCAGGCTCGGGTGGAGCAAGGCAACGTACCTGGTAGTTGCGCATCAGCGTGAGGGCGCGATAGTACTCGAGCATGGCGTTGCGCAGGACCTTGGTCTTGCTGCTGCGCGTCGCGAGCGGGATCGCGGGCCGGATCATGTTGAAGATGGACATCTGCAGCGAACGGTGTGAGCGGGAGAGCGGTATGATATGAGCAAGCGCTCCGTACATCGTCCGAGTTGGGCCGGCGAGGCGCTTCTCGGTGGTCGAGCTCGGCAATGAGGCGCTTGATCTTGGCCATGGTTTCGTGGTGGTGGGCGACCTGGTCTGTACGCAGGCGGCGGGGGTCAGCGAGGAGTAGCTGGGACGTGAATACCAGCCGCACGCACCGTTGAAAAAGTCGGTGATCTTGCGCATCTCGCCGTCAAGCATCTCGAAAAAGTCGCGCTCGACCTGCGGCCGCGTGTTGAGGAAGGCGTCGAGGTGGGTGTCGGGCTCGACTATTCACACGAACGAGCGGGTTGAGCGACAGAACCAAGCGAACCAACCCAAACAAGACGTACAGTGCGACCCGTGCGCCTGCATGCGGCGGCGGTAGTTGGTGAACGTGGAGCGGAACGAGTTCTTGCGCGACGCCGTGGGCGCGGGGCTCAGCGGCGCCTGCATGGCGCGCAGCCGGCCCTCCATGATGTCCTTGTCGAGCTCGGCGCTGCTGGTGAGCACCTCGAGCTGCAGCGGCGGGAACGGCAGCGGCGAGCCGAGGAGACCCGACGACGACGAGTGCGGCAGATTCGGGTCGCTGCGGTCGGGCAGCGCGCCGAGCGCGTCGGCGCTCGCGCTCCTGTTCGAGTGGATCGACGGCTTCGCGCGCGGCGACGGGTGCGTGGCGTTCCCGCCCGCCATGAGGTGCGCGGGCGCCATGCCCTTGATTGTCGGCGACTTGAGCGTCGCAGCTGCTGCAGCGGGTGCTGTTGGCGCTGCGCCGGAATCCGACTCGAGGCTGTCGTCGGACCCGGCCTCGCGCGCGAGCGGGTGGTACTCGGACGCGGTGCCGCCCTCGGAGGTACGGTGCGGGCGGCGCTGCTGGACGATCGAGTCGGCGCTACCGACGCGGAACATTTCGCGGTTGCCGTGCTGCGACGCGCCCGATCCGCCGACATCGACGGGCTGCATGGCGAAGCCGAGCTCCGAGTCCGAATCCTTGGGCAGGAGGTGGTCCGTGTCGTCGCCCACGTCGCTTGGCGAGATGGCGGACGCGAGCGGGTGGCGCTGCCCCGACGCGGGCTCCATGCCCGCAGCGCGCAGCAGGTCGGCGGGCACGACGGGGACGGGCGGGGCGCCGAGCGGCGGCGAGTAGGGCGCGCTCGGCAGGGTCGGCGAGGCGGGGACCGAGCCGCGGAACTTGAAGGACGATCCGCGCGAGAGCGGCGGCGAGCGCTGGCCCGCAGCAGCGGCAGCCGCGGTCTCGGCGTCGCGCAGAGCCTGGATCTCGCGCTCGATGCGCGTGAGCTTCTTCTTGAGCCCGCGGTAGTTGATGTACTTGGGCAGCCATTCTGGCACCGCCTACTCGAGAGGGGGCGGTCAACTCGGGGCACCTCGGGAGCCGTCCGTCTCGTCGCGTCAACGCACTTCGCTGCGGAGCGTCTTGGCAAACTTCATCGCGACGAGGTCAGAGGGCGCGGCTGGGCGTCCGGTTAGGTGATTGCATCAAGTGGGCAGATCCATGTACGGCCGAGGCGGGCGTGGGAAGAGCGAGAGAGGCTGATGCGCGTCCCTGCGTCCCTCCCGCTGCCGGCGCAGCGACTCCTTCGTCCATGTCAACCTCTCCCGCTCGCTTCTCGAAGGACAAGGCTATTCATGGACAAGTTTGCAAGGAGAAGAGAGCGCGGGCGTCGCTGAGCCCAAGCCGTCACTTGGCCACGGCCGCGTTCCAACACGAAAACGTGCAGCGCGGCCCATGCTCAAACCTAAACCTAAAACCTAAAGCGGACGGGTCCCCGTCTCATCCTTCACCGGGTCTACGAAGCAGAAGCAAGGAACGATGTGTCGTGTTGGCCGAGTTCGATCGAGGCAGGATGCGCCGCGGTCGCTTTAATCCTGAGGGGCTCAACCTCGCCCGCGTCCGGGCAGCAGGCCACCGGCGTACACGCTTGTCGGGTCAATCGAGTAGCGTTAATCGTTGAACGTTGCGCGTTGGGAGGGGGATGTGGACTTGGACTGGCTGACGAGAGGGACGGGCCGACGAGAGGCTGGACGAGAGGCAGCGAGACGCGTCTCCCGAGTCACGTTATTTCGCGACGCGTCTCGCAGGGCAAGCCGCCGCCGCGAGCAAGAACGACCGTGAGAGACGCGGAGCTCTAAGCCGATCCCTCACGACCACGTTTTCGAGAGCTATGTTGTGCGGACGATTGCGCAGCCGAAGTGGTGGAGGTTCACCAAGGCATCGCGGAGGAGTGGAGAATGGGAGGCCGATGTGTGAGGCACCTCTATCACGGGATGACGTTCCAACGCATCACTGCCGCATGCCGCATTCTTCGAGCTCCTGCGCCTTCGGTTTCCACTTTGACTTCGCCATCTGTAAGCATGAAGCAACTCACCGCCATGGAAGCTAATGCAACGAGGCCGCGGATGGCGCGACTCGTGAATGATGCCATTGACCGGATCTTGATGTTCGCCGTCTCGCAGCATGAACTTGGACAGGGCTTTTCGGTCGAGGATGGTGCTTCCTTTGTGCATACGCTGGCCAATTACACGCGCGTCATGCTGCGCGCCAACATTCCGAGCGTCATACCCCAAGCTCACGCGACACTGCGACGCCAAATTACCTTCGTCCGCGCGCAACGGGACTGCAACGTGCCCGCACTGCGGGCTTGGGCCGCAACAGGCCATCGGCTTGTCGCATCGCGCAATTTGCTCACAAGAGGCTCTGTTCGCTATGACCTGTGCAAGATGGAGGCGCTTCGCGACGCCGGGATTCCAGTTGATTGCGCCCAACACGTTGACCCGCACCTCGTCGCTATGTTCAACCTTGACCTGTTGGACCTGGGTCACAAGGTTGACTTGGTTGTACGCTACACTCCTCCATTCACGGCTAACCCAAAATTGTTTAAAAATAACCCACTGCGCACGCACGTTCGTAGTTTGATCCATCAATCCCTCCTAAAGGCGACGCCGAGATCAATGAAAGGGTCAGCGACGACTCGTTCAAATTGCGCTTCAATGTTTACTTGTCTTGTATGCGCGTCACACCGAGCGGGGCGCGAATGCTTTCGCAGGCAATTGCGGACGGTTCCCGCCATGTAACGCATCTCTCCCTAACAGCGTGCGACTTGACCCTTGTTGCGCTCGCCGAATTTGCCTTCCCTGCAGCACTTTTGGAGCTGGACGTTTCAGAAAACCGCATCGGCACTTCGCGGCGGCTTCACTCGGGGCTTCGTGAGCAGGACCTACCAACTGTGCTCTTGCCACGTTCGCTTCGCTCAATCAACCTCTCCAATTGTAGCCAGGATTTTGGTCTCGTTCGACTTTTTCAAGAGCCGCTGCCCGCTTCGCTCGAGAAACTCGACCTGAGCATCAACGTCCTGAATGACCCCGATCTCGAGACGGTCGGCCGCGCGCTTCCTCAAGCACTCAAAGAGCTTCGCTGTGGCTCAATGAAATTCGTGCAACACTACCGTCACGGCATCCCTGGTCCCGTTGCTCCTGGCATGAATATATTTTTCTCGCGCCTTGCCCCAACCCTGAACCGACTTGACCTGCGCTATACACACATTGGCGACGCGGGACTGGCCATGCTCGTACCTCATCTGCCTGCCTCGCTCGTTTCGCTTGGCCTCTCCAACTGCGGCATCACTCACCACGGCCCGCTCATTGCCCAACCTCCACCGCGACTCCAACGGCTTGAGATCGCGGAGTGCTCCACAGGCTTCGTAAAAGCAGGGGACAAAATTGGTGCCGCGTCCTTGTTGTATTTGGCACTCCGCAATCAGCGTGAGGAGGGGTCGATAGCGCTTATTGACGCGCTCCCGCGTACTCTCAAGCACCTCGCTTTCAATCGCCTGCGCACGCGGTACCACCGTGCTTTCGTGTACTTTGTCCAGCACTTTCCGCCCTCGCTCGAGTCGCTCGACCTCACAGGTTGGTTTGTCAGCCGCCGCGCTTGGTGGAGCTTGGTCACGGCCACGCTCCCAGCGACTCTCAAGACGATTAAGATCGATTTACGCGTCGCACACGACCTTCTGACACCCTCGCCAAGCAGCTCCCAGTTGGCGTCGTTCTGTGCGACTTTTTTGATCGAATCCAGCAGCACGGCCAGCGCGATAATCGTAGCAAATCACCTGCTTCGTTCGACGCGGCTCGGTTCAGTAACGATCCTTACGAGACTGGACCGAATGAGCTTCACCCTGGGAAAGAGTTCTGGGAGGTCTTTGCGGCCAATCCTCGGGTAACTTTTGACAACTACGATCCCGATTTCCCGGAAGTTGATGAGCTTAAATTCGATGAGCACTTGGTTGCTCAGCTCTCCGACTCTGAGTTCGAAAATATTGATGGGCTCGACTTTGCAGACGTGTTCGACGACGCGGACGAGTCTGGGGACAAGTACTAGTCTGCCATGGTGCATAACGTTTGAATATATGTTGTTCAATGTTCTTTCCCTCCTTGGCTTCGCATTGAAGTCAAGTGTGTTTGAGTTCAATCATGATCGACGCGATTGACGCGAGTTTGCTCTGTTTACAATATATTTGTAACGCGTCCCGCAGTGCAAGCCCAATTGATGAGCGCTCCGATGCTGCGGAACATGCAAATGCAGCACTCAACGCCTCCGTTGCAAAGCAACAAAGACGTTTCTCTTGTTTATTGCGGCGTATCAAAACGTGGCCAGCGCGACCGCGGATGCCGTGCCTTGTGACCGATGCCATCGACCGGATCTTGGTGTTCGCCGTCTCACAGCACGAGCTCGAGCAAGATTTTTTTGGTAGAAGCTGGTGCTGCCTTTGCTTGGACCCTCACAGCTTTTCGTCCGCGCTCAAGCCGCTTGACCTTCTAAGCTGGTTCATTGATCGCTACTTGCGGTGGGCCCTTGCGATTGCGGCTCTCGTTAAACTATCTGTAAATACTTAACTTGAACTGCGGGCTGTGCCATGAAAGACACACAGAACCGCTTGGGGCTACCGCGCGGTTGGACGTGTCGTACATGTGCCGTGCGGCCACTCTGATGTCATTGCCCTACCGCTGTGGCACTTCGCTCAACAGCGCGCTCGCACTCCCGTACCCGTCCCCTCAACTCAACGAAAGAAATCTCTTAGACCATGGAAGCTGATGCAAAACTATTGCGCAAGCCCTTCCTCGTAACCGATGTCATCGACCGGATTCTCGTGGAGGCGGTGACCTTGCACGACGTTGGGACCGCCAACACGGTCCTGAACGCCACCGCGCTCGTGCACTCTTTGGCCCAGTACGCCCGCGTCATGCGCCGCGAGGACATTCCTAGTGTCCAGCCGCGCGCTTTCGCCGCGATTCGGCGCATGATCCCCGTGGCCTTTGCTGCGATGTACGACCTGTTCCCCGTGCTACGGGTGTGGGCTTCCGCGGGCGGCTGCATTTCGGGGTCGGACCACTCGATTCATGGCGACCTTGATCCCCACGTGTACAAGGTGGAGGCGTGGCGAGATATCGGAATTCCAATCAAAGGCGTGAAGGCGCCGAGCCTGCAGCTGCTTGTCATGTTCAATCTCGGACATTTGGTTGGCGCGGACCAGGTTGACTTGGCGGTACGGCCATCTCCCACTCAGAAGTGTCAACGTCACTCATCTGCTCGCTGCTGACGCGTATGTACCTTCGCGTGCGTGTAGCTTAATCCCAGCGTCCCGCCGGCGGGCGACGTTACAATCGCTGCTCTGGCCGACGGTATCGCTTCGGGTGACGTTTCCGCTATCGCAATCTCCACAAAACGGATCACCGTGACTGGCGCGCAGCTGCTCTCAAAACTACTCGCGAGCGAGCACCAGTGCGTGTCGAGCATTTCACTCACGACCTGCGACTTGACCTTGGCTTCGCTTGCCGAGATCACTTTTCCCGCAACCGTCCTGCACCTCGATCTTTCATTCAATCGGCTTGGCTCCGGGTGGAACATGGCTCCACAGACTTCCACTGGTCGCTCTTTTACTGTGCGACTGCCGCCCTTGCTCGTATCACTCAAACTCAACAGCTGCAGCCCAAGTCTGTCCACTTTGCAGCTACTCGAGCACCCGCTTCCTGCCTCGATCGAACGACTTGACCTAAGCAACAACGACCTGGACGACGATGATATTTGCGCGCTCGGCCTTGCCCTTCCGCCACAACTCAACGAGCTGCGGCTCGCCAACTTGGTGCTCTTTGACCGCTACCCTGGCGAGACTTTGGACGAGTGTACCACCGAGTCGCTTGGTTCCATGGCCAAAAGCTTGCCTCCGACGCTGACGCTGCTCGATTTGAGCGGGTCCTGGATCTGCGACCAAGGCCTCGCCGCGATCGCTCCGCACTTGCCCGCTTCCCTCGAGACGCTCCTGCTGTCCAAGAACGGCATTGGTGACTACTCTCCGCTTGTTTCGTACATGCCGCCGCGACTTGTGCGCCTCGAGCTGGCCGAATCCATCAACAGCTTCGAGGATCACGAACTCAGCGTCGGTACTACTCGCATTCTGTGCTCCGCGCTCTGCAATCAGCGTGACGAGGCGTCGGCCGCTCTCATCGACTCTCTTCCGAACACGCTCAAACACCTTGCCTTCAACCGTTTGCGCACGCGTTATCATCGCAGCTTTGTCTACCTTATTGAGCATCTCCCGCCCGCGCTCAAATCCCTCGACCTCAGCAACTGGTTCGTGAGCCGCCGCGCATGGTGGACACTCGCCACCGCGGCGCTTCCATCGACGCTTCCGCAGATCACGGTTGACTCGCGCATCAACCAGCAGTTCATGGATGCCCTCGCCGCCCAGCTCCCCATGGGTGTCACGCTGATCCAGCCAGGTGCCGCTGAGAGACGCGGCCAGCGCGAGCCGGGTGTTCCGCCCACTAAGCTGGATGCAACCGTTGTTGCAAACGATCCGTACGAGGAGAATCCTGAGCATGGCGAGCCCGGATTGGAGTTCTGGGAGCTGCACAAGGACAACCCTCACCTCGCGTACTACAAGTACAATGGCGGGCCGTCCGAGCGCGATTAGAATCAATAGTTTTGACACACCCTCGTATTTTGTGGCATTCGATCGAGAAGCAGCCTTCCGCCTTGGTGCCCGAAGCACGGCACCCGATGCTCGCGCGTTCGGCCGCCCCGAAGCGCAACCAACTTGAGCGGGTCGGAGGTCGCGCGGCGCCTCCCCTCCCACATCTCCGCAATTTATGTAGCCCATGACCATGAAACTTGATGCAACTATATCGCCTAAACTTGCTCTTGTGATCGACGTCATTGAACGCATCCTCGTGGAGGCGGTGTCACTGCACGATGTCGGCACCGCCTCGCTGGTCAAGGACGGGGCTGCGCTCGTACAAAGTTTGGCACATTATACCCGCGTCATGCGCCGCGACGACGTTCCCGGGGTGCAGCCTCGCGCTTTCGCCACGATTCGGCGCATGATCTCGATCTTCCACGCTGCGATTTACGTCAACCGGCCCGCGTTGCGCGTGTGGGCTGCAGCGGGTGGCCGCCTTCCGGGAGACAACGTCTTAATACGGAGCGATCTTAAACACAAACTACATAGAGTGGCGGCGTGGCGGGACGTTGGGATCCCAATTGAAGGGGTCGAAGCCCCGAGTCTGCAGCTGCTGGTCATGTTTGACCTGCAGCATCTGGTTGGGACGCCCAAGGTTGATCTAGTGGTACGATTGTTAAGCGTGCACCTGTCTGTGCCGATGACCGCCATTTCTTTGAGGATGGTCGCTGATGAGCCCGCGTTCGCATGTGTCTAGCTCGACTTGGGAGTCGCGCCAGCAGGCGACGCTGCAATCAGCGCGTTGGCCGACAAAATCGCGTCGGGTCGTGCATCCACCGTCGACATTTGCTTGAAGCGTATCACCGAGTGTGGCGCGCAGCGGCTCTCGGACGCACTCGAGAGCAAGCACCAGCGGGTGTCGACCATATTACTTACGACCTGCGACTTGACTTTCGCGTCGCTCGCCAAGATCTCGTTCCCAGATACCGTCCTGCGCCTC
This sequence comes from Blastocladiella emersonii ATCC 22665, assembly GCA_025594325.1. Classification (NCBI taxonomy): domain Eukaryota; kingdom Fungi; phylum Blastocladiomycota; class Blastocladiomycetes; order Blastocladiales; family Blastocladiaceae; genus Blastocladiella; species Blastocladiella emersonii. Next base: position 274,078 of record JANHCV010000009.1, on the reverse strand, counting down.
GATCTCTCGTCCAATCGACTTGACCCTACATGGTGTTTTACACCGCGTGATGACGAGGTCAGTCGTTCATCTGTGCACTGGCCGTCTTCGCTTGTGTCGCTCAACCTCAGCAGCTGCTACCAGCGCCATGGTCTCGCGCGGCTGCTCCGAGACCCGCTTCCTCCCTCGATCGAGCGACTCGATTTGAGCAAGAACGTTTTGGATGATGATGATCTCAAGGCGCTTAGCCGCGCCTTCCCGCGCGGGCTCGCGGAGCTACGACTTGCTGGACTCGAACTTTTTGATCGTTCCCGTTGGCAAACCCTGCCCAGCTCGACCGCCAAAGCTCTAGGCTACGTCGCCTCGCACTTTTCACAGAAGCTCTCGCTGCTCGATCTGAGCGGATCGTGGATTGGCGACCAGGGACTCGCCGCGATAGCGCCTCACTTGCCCAGCTCGCTCGCGACGCTCCTGCTCTCGGGCAATGGAATCAGCGACCACTCTCCGCTCGTGACGCACATGCCGCCGCGACTCGAGCGGCTCGAGCTCGCCGAAACCTACGTCGACTTTGACGACAAGGAAGAAAGCGTGGCCGAGACTTGAATCGTATCTTCTGCGCTTTACAACCAGCGCGAGGAAGCCTCGGCTGCTCTTGTCAGTGCGCTTCCACGTACTCTGAAGCACCTTGCCTTCAACCGCCTGCGAACGTGGTATCACGGCAGCTTCATCTCCGCCATCGAACATCTCCCGCCCGCGCTTGAGACCCTCGATCTGACGGGCTGGTTTGTCGGCCGCCGCGCATGGTGGGCACTCGTCACCGAGGCGCTCCCGTCGACGCTCACGCGGATCACGGTCAACTCGCGAATTAGCGACGTGTTTCTGGACGCTCTCGCCGCGCAGCTCCCCGCAGGCGTCACGCTAATCCAGTCAGACTCTGGCAAGCGACGCGGCCAGCGCGAAGCAGTTGTTCCGCCCGCTGATCTCGACGCAGCTCTGCTCGCGGGCGATCCGTACGAGGAGTATGGTCTCGCTGAGGGCGAGCCCGGGATCGAGTACTGGCAAATGTACGATAATCAGCCCGAAGTCGCGTACTAGGAGTACTTTAGTGGATTCTCGAGGGCGAGGAGGATCTGTAGTATTGACTTACATGACATGAGACATACAATCGCCATTCTCTGGCATTTGATCGGTTGCATGATCGACCGGCAGCCGTTGCGTCAACCGTTGCGTCAGCCGCAGCGCGCCGCGGACACGCACACGCATTGCGGTTTCGCGCTGCGCCACCCACGTTACAATCTAATAATACACTGCGCCTCGCCTTGAAACCGAACCGCCCACGGCGGCCCTGGTCCCTACAAAACCCTCGAGCCCCCGCGCTCCTGGTCTGCTCAACATCTCGCACACATCCTAGCAACGTAAACTCATCATCATCAACCATGCCGAACATTGCACTCTGCGTCGGAATGACCTACGGCAGCGAGCTCGCCGGGTCGGACGTGGACGCGTACAACATGGCGGGTCTCGCGGGGCAGCTCGGCATCGAGAACGTCGAGACGCTGACGGACGCGTACACGTCGGTCGTGACGCGCGACGACGTGCTCAACTCGCTGCGGTCCATGGTCGACAACGCGCAGCCCGGCGACAACCTGCTCTTCTCCTTCTCGGGCATGGGCGGGCAGTCGCCCGACGCCACGGGCGCCGAGGCCGACGGGCAGAACGAGTTCCTGACCGTGTCCGACGGCGCGATCACGGACGACGAGATCCGCGCGATCCTCGCCGACCTGACGGCGGACGTCAACTGCACCATGGTCATGGACGCGGGCCACACGGGGACGATCGGCGACCTCGACCTTTCGGGTAGCGACATTGCCGGCAACGTCGTGTGCCTGTCGTCCACGAACGACGCGGGCACGGCGTCGCTCGCCGACGCGATGGGCAGCCCGTTCACCAACGCCGTCGTCAACGTCATGACCGATAGCGCCAACTCGGGCGTGTCGTGGGCCGACGCGGCCGCGCTCATTGACGCGGAGCTCGGAAACGACGAGCCCACGGTGGTCGCTTCGGCCAACCGCACTGAGCGTACGTTGCCTCGCGCTCACCATCCTCTCGCGGAGCCGACAACTGACGCAATCTCTCCAACCGATAGTTCTCTTTGAGCCCGTGTTTGGCGGTGCGGACCTAGGCACTGGTGGCGACGGCGCTCGCGACGTGGCCAATGAGCACGACGACGCGGGCGCGGCGGATCCGGCTGACGAGATGGTTGAGGTCGCCCGTGACGTGGCTGACGAGCACGACAACGACTCGGGCTCCGCGGACCCGGCTGACGAGATGATCGAGGTGTCGCGCGACGTGGCCCCGACCGCGGACGAGATCCACGCGCGCCTTGACCAGCACGCGGCGGCTCTCGATCCGCACCACGGCGAGATGGTCGACACGAGCGACTTCATCGACAAGAGCGGCGAGGTCCGGTCGAGCGACGGGCACTGGAACGTGACAATGGTGGGCGTCGACACGAACGGCGACAGCAAGATTGACGTGCTGGCGTGGACCGACCACGACACGGGGCTCTCGTCGCTGTCGTTGCGCGACGTCGGCGGCAGCATCTTCCACAACGCGGATGTCAACCACGACGGGCTCGTCGACAGCAACTACACGGCGGGCGGCAGCCACGTGCTGATCCCCGCTGGCATGAACATTGCGGCGTACGTCAGCGCGCAGCACGACGCCGGCATGGATATGCCGATGGAGTGAGCAGATTTGTGCTCCGTGTACATAGATCATAAACTTGTTTTGATTCACTCGACGCGTCACTGATCCCACGGCTGATGAGCCACCGGCGCGACACACTTCGTGACTCGAAGGCCATGACATGAGCTTCGCGGCTTTCGCTATCGCACGCCTGTCATCGCGAAAGCGATGGAACCAGGGCCGTTCGACTCGCATGGGCAAAACCTATCCTGCACCACCCCCGGCTATTCTGCACCAGTCTCCTATCCTGCACCACCCCTCCATTCTGCACCAACGCCACATCACATGATATCGCGACGCGTCGATTTGTTCAGCCGAGGACCGCTGCACCTCGAGACGAAAAAAATCAGGAGCAATCTAGACGCGTAAAAAACTACTCGTGTATCTTTAAAAAAAATCAACACTTGACAACCGCAACGAGGACCCGGTCTGGTTCGTCGACATTGACCACGAGACGCAGGGGCCGCGCCGAGTATTCTGGGTTCGGCGCCAGCAGATCGAGGTCCAAGGCGATCACTCGCGCGTCATCATGCAGGACGTCACGTACAAGACCAACATGGACGGTCTGTTCCTGTCCGTGTTCGTCGCGGTTGACGGCAACCTCAACACCCGGCTAGTGGCTCAAGCGCTGCTTTCGCGGCAGAAGACCGAGGACCACAAGCGGGCGTTTTCGGCGCTTCGAGTGGCCATCGACGCTGCGCGCGGTCGCTCGGTCATGCCGCCGCGCGCACTCCCCGCCAAGGCGACCAACGCCCTGATCGAGTCGCTCATACTCGAGCACGCGGACGACGATCAAGGCGCTGCTCGTGTACCCGCTCAGCAATCGACGGTTCGCAGCAACGAGTGCAGCGATACGCCGCGCGCGGACGGGTACGAAGAGCTTGACAACGCTCCATTTCCTGTTTCGAGCTCAACGACTGACAGTGTGATTTGTCGTTCCAGCGATTCGGCTGATTCCTCTGCAGCAGTCGGGCTCAATCTCAACCCGGAAACACTCATCAAGGACGCGACGCTCAACCTCACGCGCGACTTTGAAGGCTTCGTCGTCATCACCGATTTCGACCAGGCCGCGCAGAAAGCCGTCGAGGCCGTGTTCCCACGCGGCCAGCGCATCGGGTGTCGCTGGCACATGGACGTCGTGGTCGACACACGCGACAGCGGCCGGCGCCGGGCGGTACCACGCACTGCTGACGATCCGCCGTTCGTCGAAGGTCTGCGCAAAGCCGCGCGCAACTTCCTGCGCCGCGTTAACGAGGCGCGGACCGAGGAGGAGTGTAATCGCCTGTGGAACCAGAAACCCCAAGATCTCGACGATCGCGTGTACGAGTACCCGACTCGTACCTGGTACACGCGTCGGCGGCTGTGGGCGAGCTGGGCGATTGGCACCTTCTTCCGCGCGGGCAGCACGACCAGCTCGCGCGTCGAGGGCATGAACGGCCTCATGAAGTCGTTCGGGCTAAACACAAACTCTCGCCTCGTGCATGTGGACGACGCGGTTGGGCTCGAACTTGTTCGCGAGGCGAATCAGGTCGGCGGCCGCACGATCCCTCACGAGCTGCAGACCGTTGCCGAGGTCATCATTCGGTTCTGAACACGATGTGCCCAAGCACCGCGCGTCCAAGCTCGAACTCGAGCACGGCGTCGCAGCGATCCCAAGCAGTACGGTGCGCGGATACGTGACTGACAAGCGAGCGGCCGTAGCATGGCGAGTGCACCTGTACGACTCGCCGGGCGTGTTCGAGTATGTCGTCAAGTTCGAGGACCATTCATTGCTGTGCTCGTGCCACGGCGGGATCACGCATGGGTACCCGTGTGTGCACGCGTTCACAGCCATGCATCACGACAAGGACGCGTGGTTCACGCTCAGCATGATCGACAACGCGTACCTCATGCCCACGCACATGTCGGACCCCAAGCGCTCTTTTTACGCTGGCCGGCACGTCATCAGTTCCAGCCTACCGGGTCCAGATTTCGGTCGGCCAATCAGTGAACTCGTGCGACCTGTTCCAGCTGCCGTTTGGGACGAGGAGTTCGAGCGTGGGGATGATGAAGTTCTCGTTCTCCTCGAGACCGAGTTCGGCGACATGCCGCTGCCTGACGACAATCACGACGACGCAGGGATCGACGCGGCGCACGCGACGCCCAAGGCCAAGAAAGCGCGGGTATCCGCGCTCCCCGACGTCCGGAACCCGCCCAGAAAGTACGGCAACAAGGTTGGGCGTCCGCCCAAGTCTCCGCCGCGCCCAGCGAGCTGTCCGAGTGACTTCGCGAAGCAAGGTACGAGCGGGCCGCGATCGCTATGGACGTGTGGAGCTAACCTGGCTCTACGTGTAGCAAAGCGGAAGCGCCCCGCCAAGAAAGATGCAGCGTCGGCGCAGAAGCGGACGCGTCGCGGAACGGCCGCAACAAGCGCCGCGGCCGTGTCGGGCAGCGCCGCAGACCCCAGCACGGCGCTCGCGTCTAGCGCCGTGGCCGCGTCAACGGCTGCCGTGCGTGCACCCGCTGCGAGCGGCGCGAACGCGGAGGTGCACTTGACATCGGCGGCACGCGCCCTTCAAGCTCTTCTTCGGAAGGCGCAGTAGTCGGATTTGTGCTAAGAGCACGTTCAGTGTTGATGTGTTGACTGTATAGACTCTGATTTTTCCAGCAGACGCGTGGTTCCACTTGGCAGCGGGCGGCGAAGTGAATCTCACTCACCCGATACGCTCAATAGCCGTGCATATCATTGCAAGAACTTTTTTGCATGTTATTATATTTTGTGTGTATGGTTCGGAGTCGCCCGGAGCGTGGGAACGCGTCCAAGGCGTGGAGTTGGATGTGCCTCACTATCATGTGATGTGGCGTTGGTGCAGAATGGAGGGGTGGTGCAGGATAGGAGGCTGGTGCAGAATAGCCGGGGGTGGTGCAGGATAGGAGGGTCCCTCGCATGCGTGAGGACCGCGATAGAAGCTCGCCATCTCGATGGGCGCCCCGCACCGCGGCGTTTGCGGTGCGCTTCGCGACGGATAAGGTATCGACGTAGTGGCTGAGCCACAACTTCGAATGCGAGTGCGTCACAGAGCCCCGATATGGCGGGGACCGGCGTTTCATCAGTTGAGCAAACGGCGGCGCCACCGCCTTGTGTTCTTATCCACCCCGCCGGCCGTGTTGGCGCTCTCTTCCCCGCACGGCCTCCCCCGCACGGCCTCGCCCAGGACTATAAAGACGGCCCGCTCCCCCGCACCCTCAGCAATGTCGAGTTTCAACCCCATGCAATCGACCGAGGAGCTCGCTACCATCTTGCCCGTGCCCACCTCGACCCTGACCATCAACTACGACAGCAGCAGCGACGCCAGCGACCACGAATCCGACCCGATGCACGCCCCCCGCAGCCCGTCCTCTACCACCTCCTCGCGCCACTCGCGCAGCAGCTCGGCCAGCTCGACCTCGTCGACGTCGACGGTCCGTGCGGCCGGGACCAAGACGCCGCCGTCGCGCCCGTCGACGCCGCCCGCGACGTCGGCGCGGCAGCAGGCCGGCGAGACGTCGCTCGCCGATGTCCTCGCGCGGTTCGCGTCGTGGGTGTTCCCCAAGTACGCCCCGCCGCAGCAGCACGTTGTCGTTCTCGGCGACGCGGACGTGCCGCTGGTCGCGCTCGAGACGCTGCTGGAGCCGCACGTCGGTCCCTTCGCGGACGTAAAGCTGTCGCGCGAGCTGACGTACCGTGCGGCGACGTCGCCGACGCACTCCGTCAAGGTGTTCCCGTCGACGACCGGGTTCTACGCGACGATGCTGGCCAAGGCGTGGGACTCGGCGAACCTAATCGTCTACGTGCTCGACCCGCGCCGCGACCGCAAGGCGCCGCTGCCCGAGATCGTGCGGTCATCGGCCAAGCAGGTGACGTTTGTGTGCGCGCACTCGCTGGTCACGCCGCAGGCCGTCTCGCAGCGCGACTTCCTCGAGCTCGACCTGCCCGCGCCCGTGCTCCTGCTCGACGCCAGCAAGCCTGCGGGCGAGTTCCAGGCCGCCTTCGACAAGATGTGGGCCACGTCCGAGGACGCGGCGCGCAAGCAGCGGCTCGAGAAGCTGCTCGCGCTCAAGGCCCAGACCGGCATCGTCGTCAACCCGGCCGCTTCGGGCAGCGGGTCCCCGACCAAGTCCAAGGTCTCGCCCATGTAAGCTTCTCGACTGCCGCCGTTCGACTACCCTCATCCCTCCTTTCCCGCTTTACCTCGCCCTTAGACCCCGGAGTGCTCCTCTCTCGTCCTTTGTGAACCGTTCCCGCCCGCCAATGTGAAAAAGTCCATCAATAGATCAACCACTACTCTCTCTCTCACCTCCTCGTTAATCAACAGGCAGCCCGTACGCCGCCAACCGCGCGCGCAGCCGCTGGACGTCGCCCGCGTGCCGCGCGTTCTCGTCCATGAGCTGCTTGACGGCCCGCCGCTGCTCCGCGTTCATCGTCGTGAGGATGCGCGGCAGGTCGGGAGGGAGAGCGGCGGCGCCGCCTGCGCCGGGAGGTGGCGGCAGCGGGTGCATCGGCGGCGGCGGCGGACCGTGGCCAGAAGGCGAGTAGCCCTGCTGCTGCGGCTGCTGGTACCCGTACCCGGGCGACGGCTGCTGCTGCTGGTGGAACCCCTGCTGCGGCGACCCGCCGGGGCCGCCGATCGGCGACATGGGCGACATGGGCTGCTGCTGCTGCTGCTGAAGACCGTACGCGCTCGACACGGTGCCGTAGTAGCCCTGCTGCTGCGGGGACGGCTGCCGCTGCGTCATGTACCCCTGCTGCTGGTGCTGCTGCTGACCATAGACCTGCTGTTGACCGTATCCCTGATGTTGTTGATACTGCGGCTGCTGCTGCGCATACCCCTGCCCGGGCAACGGCGGCGGCGGCGGCGGCGGCGGGTTTGGAGTCGGCGACCACATGTTGTTCATCGTCGGACTCGCCAACATCCCGCCGTTGCCCGGGAGCGGTGGCGGCGGTGGTGGGAGGCCCATCGGTGGGGGCGGCGGAGGGGGCGGCGGCGGAGGGAGCATCGACAGGCTGCCGGCCGACGTCCACGCGTGCAGCGTGCCGTACGACGACGACGGCGGCTCGCTCTCGGGCGGCGGCGACTGCAGCTGGTTCCACGTCCCGCCGCCGTACTGGTTGCTGGGTGGCGGCGGAGGTGGGGGCGGGAGCTGCTGCTGCTGCTGCGACGTCTGCGGGAGGGGAGGCGGGGGTGGTGGGAGGCCGCCGTAGCCCTGCTGCTGTTGCTGCTGCTGGTACGACCCGCCGCCGTAGTTGGACCCCGCCGACGACGGGAGCGGGGGAGGCGGCGGCGGCGGTAGCCCGGCGGCACCGCCCGGGCCGCGGGTCATGCTGCCGTACGCGTCCGCAATCCCGTTCGACGTGGTGCGGCCGCGAACCGCGTTGATGTACGCGTCCGGGAGGGGCGGTGGGGGCGGCGGCAGCTGGCTCGCCGAGTCGGTCGACGAGCTGGACGCCGCGTAGCTGCTGTGCGCGTGGTACAGGTGGCTGTGCGTGTGCTGGAACGACGACATGGTCGGCGACCGTGGTGGGTTCGCGTCCGACGTCGACCGGTCGCGCGTCAGCGACAGCGGGGTCAGGCCGTTGGGCAGGGCGCGGTCGAGGGTCGACGTGGCCGCGGCGGCCGCGGCGGCCGACTGCTGCTGTTGTTGTTGCTGTTGTTGCTGCTCGCGATCGCGGTCCCGCGCGGCTTGCTGGTCGATCTCCTTCTTCTTCTCCTCCCAGTCTGAGTACAGCTTGGCCCCGGGCGCGGGCAGGAGCTCTACACGATGCACACGTCGGGTCAGCTCACACTCCACCACATCGCGCCGCGAGCACCGTACCGATCTGGTCCGCAGCAAACTTATCAATGACCTCAGCGAGCTCGTAGTTCGTCGCGAGCACCGCGACCTGGTGCGGGACCTGGCCCGTGCGGTTCGGCACGTCGCGCGCGGCGCCGCGCTTGAGCAGCTCGCGGGCGCACTCGACGGCGTTGTTGGCGGCGCACACGTGCATGGGCGTGTTGCCCGTCTCGTTGACGCAGTTGGCGTTGGCGCCGTACTCGAGGAGCAGCGCGACCACCGCGCGCGTCGACGCCGCGCACGCCGCGTGCAGCGGCGTCTTGCCGTTACGGTCGACCGGGTTCGGGTTCGCCCGCGCCGCGAGCAGCTGGCTCACGGCGTCGGCGTGCCCCGCAGACGCCGCCGCGTGTAGCGGCGTGTTGCTCGTCGACGGCTCGGGCGCATCGACCCACGCGCCGAGCGCGATCAGGGAGCGGAGCGCGACCACCTTGTTGGATGCGGCCGCGACGTGCAGCGGGGTCCGGCCGTCGGGCGCACGCAGGTCCAGGTGCGCGCCGCCGTCCTCGACCAGCAGCTTGACCAGGTTCTTGTCGTCTGTCTGCACGGCCGCAATGAGCGGGGTCTCTACACGTGCGCCGATGGGGACATGGTCAGTGTCGGAGCGCGAGAACGGGCGACAGAATGTGATCGTACCGTCGTTGTCCGTGACAAAGTTGGGGTCGAGGCCGCGGTCGAGGTACTCCTTGATCTTGTCAACCTGGCGCGCGGCGAGGCACTCCATGAGCTTCTTCTGCATCTTCTTGGTGTTGACCTTGCCAGCCTCCTTGTCGGTGAGCTGCGTGATGCGGTACCGCGGGAGGAACTGGACCGTCGCCTACACACCCCACATTCGCGTCAGGCCACGCCACGCCCACTCTCGTCGCATCCGCGACAAGCGTACCTCGCCCGCGAGCTTGCACTGCTCAAACGACTTGCCGTCGTCGAGGAACGCCTTGTTGACGACGGCCGACTTGTGCGATGGCAGGGCGCGGAGGCGGACCGAGGCCGACTCGTTGAGCACGCCCCAGTTCCACAGGTCGCGGACCGACGACGCCAGGTCCGGCAGCAGCTGGATCAGCTGCATCTTGGCGTTCCACACGGACTCGGCGCCGTCGAACTTGAGCATCTTGGGCTTCTGGCCCATGGGCAGGTTCACCTTGAGGACGACGGCCGAGCTCGCGGACGCGGGTTTCGCGGGCCCGCTGCCGCCGCCCGTGTCGGCCGCCGTCGGCTCGACGGCGACTGGTGGCATGGTGTTGATGCGTTGCTATGCGATCCGTCCTTCTTCTTGGTCGAGCAGGAGGAGAGCGAGGCAGGTGGTCCGATCGATGCAGGGGGCGCACAGGCCTCCGTGTTCCCTCGACCCGTTCCGTTGCAGGCAGCGCGGACGCCGCGCCACGATGAGGGTCGTACGGAACGAACGCGTGTGCGACCTGGTGGGCGGGAGACGCGTCGCGCAACGCGACGCGAAACCAGGTGAGGTCACGCGCGGGAGTGGGAGACGTGCGAGACATTTGGACTAAATCTATTTACATACACGCAGTGGTTCATGCAGCGACCTCGGGCCCGACCTGGGTCACGTCGTTGTGGTCGGCGTCGAACGGCGACGCGCCGAACACGACGAGGTTGACGCGGACAAACTGGTTGGGGTCCTCGCGGCTCGCCTCACGGTGGACCGTGTGGACGCGGCACCCGCACCCCTCAAACACGCCCTTGACGAGCGGGAACGTGGTGAAGGTCTGCGACGCGGCGGTCCCGCGCTCCTTGTACACCCACAGCATGAACTTGCGCGTCGGCCGGTCGAAGAGGTACTGGATCAGGTCGTGCGGCGTTGCCACCGACACGGGGACCGGGCTGAGCGGGGTATCGAGCTCGGGTTCGGGGGATAGGGGGGAGGCCAGCAGCGCGGCGCTCGTTGCGACGAACGGATCGACGAGCTCGCGCAGCCAAGTGGTCTCGGTCGCGAGCAGCACGCGCGCGGAGCGCGGGTCGACGGGCGCGCACTGCCGGTCGAGCGGGAGCATCCAGTTGAGCGTCTGCGCCGCCGCGTGGCCCTGCTTGCCGACGGGAAGCGCGTCCGCCGCGCGCCACGAGGACAGGCCGGGCTCGCGCGCGGCGGCGGACTGGTTGCGCTGGACGTTGTCGCGGATCGACGGGACGACCGAGGCCACGTCCGTGAGCAGCGCGTCGGCGCCGAGGAGCGCGAGACCGAGACCCGCGGCGCCCGTCCCGCTGCCGAGCTCGACGAGCTTGGGGGGCCGTGATGCGTCAATGTGCTCGCCGACGCCGATCAGGCGGCGGATCTCGCCCGCGATGCGCGCGCCCTCGACTGACGCGTCGGACCCGAGGCCGCGCTGCAGGAACTCGAGGAGGAACGCGGCGCCTTCCCACTACACGCGCGTACATGGCGGGCGTGAGTGATCGAGCGGATAAGCCGCGAACGGATAGAGACGCGCACCACCGAGTAAGCCGTCTGCGCCGCGAGCGAGTATCCCTCGTCAAAGAAGTTGGGGTCGAACGTGTCGTCGTCAGCGTCCTCGCCCACGCCGGCGACGGTGAGCGTGGTGCCCGCGACGGGGTACTTGTGGAACGTGAGCGACATGCCGTCGGGGAGCGTGGCTACGCGGTGGTCCGGATCAGCGTCGTGTGCAGCGTCACATGGGCGGGTGGGCGGCGTACCAGTCTCGGAGACGCAGCACGAGTATCGGTGGATCACGACGTTGGGAGGAGCGGGCGTCGCGAGAGGAAGGATCGCGGCCGGGCGGCCCGCGGGGGACGGCGAGCCAGCGCCAGTGGGCGGCAGGGCAGCGTGGGCGGGTGCCGTCATGCGGGCGCGGAAGCGGAAGGGCGGGGAAGGTGTGGGGCGGGCGTGGGTTGGGCGGCGGCGCGTGCCGGGACGCGGTCGCGTGAGCGGCTGCAGGGGCACAAGCTTTCGGGCCAAGTGTGGCGCAATGCACGTCGGGTCGAGGGCGTTCGTGTGGGGCAGACGTCGAGTTCCCGAGCAGGGAGAGGAACCTTGAAGGCGAAAACTGAAAGGGAGACACTTTGCGCACGCGGTGATCGCCACAGTCACGCGGCGCGCTGCAGCCGTCAGGTGATGCCGCCGATCGACGCGTCGCGCTCCGTTTCGGGGTTTCGCGTTCGTTCGTCCCACGCTCTCCCTCTCTCCCTGCGAAACCATAACTGAATGCAACTTGATCAAAGCAACCACACCATGCAGTACCTCCCGTTCACGTCGGCCGTCGAGCCGTCGTTCTGGCACGCCCTTGCCAAGCACAAGCTCGAGGTCCTGCGCCTCAGCGACGCGCCCATCGCCGTCGCCGGCAGCTTTGTGCCCGGCCGCCTCGTCAAGACCGCTGAGGATGCCTACTCGAGCCTGCCCGCGTGCCTGTCGCTCGAGGGCGGCTCGCTCGATCCGCTTTCCCTAAAGTACGCCTTTCGGGTCCGCGGCAGACGTATGAGACTCACAGCGCCTGCTCGAGAGTAGTCTCTCGAGCGTCGCGTGCCGCGCGCCCGGCACCCTCAAGAACGCCAACACCATCGAGGAGTTCAAGGCCATGGACAAGCCCGCGCTCTTCAACGCGGCCGCCGCCGAAATCTGGGCCAGTATCACGTCGCACCGCGCCCTGACCGACCCGCGCGAGCTGCTCCGCTTCGTCCTCGTCACGTTTGCCGACCTGAAAAAGTTCAAGTTCTACTACTGGTTCGGCTTCCCCGCCCTGACCGTCCCGCTCGACGTGGCCGTCGTCGCGCAGGGCTTGCTTTGTGACGCGGTCTCTGAAAAAGACCTGGTACGCTTTGCGGTGTTGTTTTCCGCCCGGTTCATGGTCTGACTCCTGGATGTCGTGTAGGCGCTCATCGGCACCGCATTTCGCACCCACGCGCCCTCGCTCGCCTTCCTCCTCTCGCGCCCCGACGACCGCCCCGAAGCCGACCTCGAGTACCTCCCGCTCGCCCGCATTGCCGACCCGGACATCCGCGCCCGGACCAGCCTGCTCGTCGTCGTCTCGGACCCGTCCTCGCTCGCCGACAACCCCGGCTGGCCCGTGCGCAACCTCCTGATCGCTCTCGCGCACGCCGGTGTCATCGCGTGCACCCTGGTTCTCGCGCGCCACGACCTGACGATTGAGGGCAACAAGGACGCTGGCATGCTGTCGCGACACGTCCGCCTCACCCTCGCCAACCTGCAGCCGCCCGAGTCGGACGCGGCGCTCAAGTCGGTCGGATGGGAGCGCCACCCGAACGGCAAGCTCGCCCCGCGCATGGTCGATCTCAGGCACATGATGGACCCGCAGCGGTAGGCTCGGTCTTGCTCCCGCGTGCTCGATGATCGCTCACTCACGTGCTGCTCCGTGTATAGCCTCGCCGACGAGGCCGTCCACCTGAACCTCAAGCTGATGAAGTGGCGCGTCCTCCCAGAGCTCGACCTCGCGCCCATTGCGTCGGCCAAGTGCCTCCTTCTCGGCGCGGGCACGCTCGGGTGCTACGTTGCTCGCGGCCTCGTCGCGTGGGGCGTCCGCCACGTCACCTTCGTCGACAGCGGCAAGGTGTCGTTCTCCAACCCCGTGCGCCAGCCGCTCTTCACCTTCGCCGACTGCCTCGACGGCGGAAAGGATAAGGCGGTTGCCGCGGCCGACCGGCTCAAGGAGGTGCTCCCGTCGCTGGTACGCTCTCTCCTCGCGATGACGGCTGGGCCCGGCTGACGCACGTGTGGATGTAGAATACGACGGGCCACGTCATGGGCATCCCGATGCCCGGGCACCCGGTGCTCAACGAGGCCGAGTTTCTCGACACCATGCACACGCTCGAGGCCCTGATCACGTCGCACGACGCCATCTTCCTCCTCATGGATTCGCGCGAGAGCCGGTGGCTCCCGACCATGCTGGGCCGGTTCCACAACAAGGTACTCACGGCCACGTTGCGGAGTATGGGCGGGATTCTGACCGCCACTCGAGTGTAGCTCGTCATCAACGCGGCGCTCGGGTTCGACTCGTACGTCGTGATGCGCCACTCGGACAAGCTCGGGTGCTACTACTGCAACGACGTGGTTGCGCCCACCGATGTACGTCTTCCGCGTGTTTGTGCGGATCGGCGTCGTTGACCCGTACACCGATTTGTAGTCGCTGTCGGATCGCACGCTCGACCAGATGTGCACCGTGTCGCGCCCTGGCCTCGCCGCCATCGCGGGCGCCAACGCCGTCGAGCTACTCGCGTCTATCATGAACCATCCCGAACGGTACGGGCGTCGCCATCTTCCCTCGTCATGCGCGGCCTCGCTCACCCGCTCTTCGGCTTCGATAGGAACGCGGCCGCGGCCAACAGCCAGGGCGTCCTCGGCAAGGTGCCGCACCAGCTGCGCGGGTTCCTGCACAACCACGAGACCCTGCTCATCTCGGGCCAGGCGTACGACAAGTGCACGGCGTGTTCGGACCGGGTACGTCGGCTCATTCGCGTCTCACTCCGTCTGGGCCTCAACTCACTCCATGTGTCCGTAGATTCTCGCCGCGTACCGCGAACGCCGCATCGACTTTGTGCGCGACGTGTGCAACCAGCCCGCGGTCCTCGAGAAGCTCACGGGGCTCGACGCGATGCGCGACGAGGTCGACGCGGATCTCGCGTGGGCTGACGAGGGTGCCGATGAGGACGACGATTTCTGAGTGAGGGTGGAGGGCGTGGAGCCAGAGCAAGTGTAATTACATTGGTTTTGTTTGAACTCGCATCACAGCAGGACTGCGCTGTCAAACACTGCTCGCCCTCGGCAAGCGAGGATACCCGACACGGCCGTTCTGCCACAATATACTTCCATCTGGCCTCGAGGACGCACTTGACCTCGAAGACGCTCCGAACGGTCCCTGTCGCGAGCGGCAATTGGGCTCACAGCGATGAAGGCGGTCGAGGCAGCAGTGCGCGTGCCCGAGCGACGGCAACCCGCGCTCACGCCGTGTCGCGCGCGAGGGATACACGTGCGAATATCGCAACGCGGCCAGCCAACCCTCACGAATCCGCAGACCAGCGGCTCGGCGCGCGTCTACAAGCCCGCGGGCTCAGTCGACCGCAGCGTTCATTATCTACAAGCCGATATCCCGCAATCTGTCTGTTCGCCGGCGAGGCGGAGGATGGCCGGGGTGGCGCAGCGCGCGGGACTCAGCCACCGCGTTCCAGAATCCCGCCGATCCGCGCCACACCCGCCTCGCGACTCATCACGGGCGCCGCTGGAACTCGACTGGAAGCCGCGGCGCAGTGCGTGCCGAGCCGCAGGAGCCACGGCGCCCCGCGGCCGTTGCGTTTAGAGGTCGTTTTGTTTTCGCTTGGTGGTTGGAGGCCAGCAGCGACGTGGGCGGCTCCGACTATAAAACCCGCGCTCCCCGCCGCCCGTTTCAAGCTGATTCGACACCCATCCATCCACACCCACGCAGAGCAAAGCGAGCCGGCCTCCTTTGCACTCCACACCTCGACCAAGCACCACTCCAACAAGATGACTTTCGGCCTCATCGCATACAAGAAGGCCCTGATCGGCGGCATGCTGCACGGGCACGCTGGCGGGCACGCGAACGGAGGTTTCAACGGGCACGTTGGCGGCGGCTTCAACGGGCACGTCGGCGGAGGCGCGCATGGCGGCTCGCATGGCCACGTTGGCGGCGGCCACTCGGGCCATATTGGCCACGGCCATGGCGGAAACGTGCACCATGGCGGAAACGTGCACCATGGCGGAAACGTGCACCATGGCGGAAACGTTCACCATGGCGGAAACGTTCACCACGGCGGAAACGTTCACCATGGCGGAAACGTTCACCATGGCGGAAACGGGCACTTCAACGGCGGCGGCCACAGTTCTGGCGGCCACTCGCACCACCACTCGGGCGGCTCCTCGCACTGGGAGCACTACCAGTCGCACCAGTGGAGCGACTCGTGGCACTCGGGCGGCGGCGGCAACTGGAGCTCGGGCGGCAACTGGGGCCACGGCGGCGGCGCGGGCCACCACAACGGGGGCTCGGGCAACTGGGGCCATGGCGGGCACGGCCACGGCGGCCACGGCCATGGCGGCTCGGGCTACGGCCGCCGCCAGCGCGACGACGAGTTCTCGATCTTCGACTCGGGCGACGCGGCGCAGCTCGACGCGGGCAGCTCCGCCGACGTTGACGCGTTTGTCGCCGCGGGCGCCGATTTCTCGACGGGCGTCGACGCCGAGGTCGCGGTCGCGGCTACTACCACGTCGGCTGTCGTCGTCTAAGGCGGGCGGAGGAGCCGGGGGCGAGCGCGCAGGACGCGCCACGAACGGCTCCACTGTTGTCTACTTGTAATTACTCATCCATCCTCCAATCAAAGCATTTTCTCCCCTTCAAACCCTCTTTGTATCACGCTAATCGTCAGGTCGGCCGCATCTCGCTGCTGTATCTTGACGCGCTCGTTCGAGTACGACGTCGACATCGCTTGATCGAGAGCAAGCCGACCTGGGCAGGACTGGGGCGGCATAGTAGCATGATCTCGTTGACTATTCATGTTTGCATCGAGTCGCTACGTCGATCTCCAAGTGTGCAAGGCATACGGAGGACTTGAA
This sequence comes from Blastocladiella emersonii ATCC 22665, assembly GCA_025594325.1. Classification (NCBI taxonomy): domain Eukaryota; kingdom Fungi; phylum Blastocladiomycota; class Blastocladiomycetes; order Blastocladiales; family Blastocladiaceae; genus Blastocladiella; species Blastocladiella emersonii. Next base: position 257,964 of record JANHCV010000009.1, on the reverse strand, counting down.
GCTGCTCGGCTCGCGATGATCCTACACGTGAGGTAAGTTGCCGTGTGGCGCCGGCGCTCGCGAACCTCTTCTCGCGATGCTCGCTTCCTCCCTCGCTCTCTCGCCTCTGTTGCAACGTAACCACCACCATGTCATCGACAACGACTTCAACTTCCGACACTGTGATCCCGGCGTCGGCGCCGTATGCGGCGTTCTGCACGGCGGCGATCGGGGTTGCGCGCGAGGCGGGCGCGATCATCCGCACGGCCTTCTTCGACGCGCAGGCGCCCCCGGCGCCCGACAACAAGGATAACAATGCCGTGGACCTCGTCACGGCGACGGGTAAGCCCTAGCGTGTCACTGGAGCGGAGAGCCAAGGCTGAAAACGCGGGTGTGTAGACCAGGCGGTCGAGGCGCTGATCCAGTCGCGCCTCCTCGCGGCGTTCCCGACGTACAAGTTCATTGGCGAGGAGTCAGTCGCGGGCGGGGCCAAGTGCGAGCTGACGTCCGCGCCCACGGTGATCTGCGACCCGGTGGACGGCACGACCAACTTCGTGCACGGGTTCCCGTTCGTGTGCACGTCGCTCGCTCTGGTCGTGGACGGGCGCGCGCAGGTGGGCGTCGTGTACAACCCGATCCTCGACGAAATGTACGTGGCGCACCGCGGGTTCGGCGCGTTCCTGAACGGGCGCGCGCTGCCGTGGCACCGCGCCGCGCACCCGGTCACGATGCACTCGGTGCTGTTCGTGACCGAGGGCGGGCACGACCGCGGACCCGTGGCCATGGCGGCCAAGCTCGGCACGCTCGACCGCGCGCTCGCTGCGGGTAAGGCGAACCTCCGCGGCGTCCGGTGTACCGGGTCCGGCGCGCTCAACCTGTGCATGGTCGCGCGCGGGTCCGCCGACGTGTACTGGGAGGTCGGCCTGCACGCGTGGGACCTCGCCGCGGGGATTCTGCTGGTCGAGGAGGCGGGCGGCATGGCTGTCGGCCAGGAGTTTCTGGGGGAGGCCGAGCGCAAGACCTGGGTCGCGGGCCAGACCAAGTTCGACATCATGGGCCGCAAGGCGCTCGCGATCCGCCGCGCCGACACGGCGTTCCTGCACGAGTTTGCCCCGCTCGTCATCGACTTTGCCGCCGAGCGCGACTGAGCGCTGCGTCACGTAGACGCGCGTCGGTCATCCCACCCCGCCCCATGATGATACACTTGCCGATAGCTGACATGACATGATACGCGGCGTGGCGTCAGGACTGCGCCGCAGCGGCGCGGGCCGGTTTCCAAGCCCGGCGCGGCATTCCATGAGAGGCCGAGTCCGCGGCGTGCAACGCGTCGGTGCAGAGTCAGGAGGCCTTCCGACGAACACGTCAGCGCGCGGATCTCGAATTCGCGCCCAAGCGTTAAGAGCGGGCGGGCGCCGCCTCGGCCGAAGCGGAAGTCGCACGCCCTTCCTCCCCTCGTCGTCGCTGCTTCGGTCAGCTCTCCCTTTCTCCCCAACCAGCGCGGGACCGCCCCCCTCCCACGCCCATCCCATGTAATTCGAAGCGACTTGCTGCACTGCACCCTCCTGTACATTCCCCCAACCAACCACAACCGCAACATCAGCATGGTCGTCCTCGTGATGCCGACGCCGCGCCGCCCCGTGGGCGCCGCGCTCCACCCTCGCCCGACCTCGCGATCCTCGTCGTCGGCTGCGCTCCACCCGTGCTGCGGCGGCTCCGTCATCAACACGGTGAGCCCCGCCCCTTCAACCACCACGTCGCCCGCCGCCACCGTGAGAACCGCGCTCGGCAGCCCGCTCGCCGGCTTCCTCTCCCTCGGCACCCCGCGCCCGCGCTTGCGCACCGTATCCGCATCCGCGTCGTCGTCCCTGCGCCGCCCCGGATCCGCTTCTGCGGCGGCCTCGGCGCTCGGCCTTGGCGAAACGGTCGTCGCCTCGTTCGCCTTCTCGCCGACCCGCGTGCGCGCGCGCACCGCGAGCGTCTCAGTCGCCCAGGTGGCGTCCTCGACGACTGCGGCCGCGGCTGCGGCGACTGCGGCGGCCGTCGGGGCTGCGGCGTACTACGCGCCGCTCCCGCGCATGGCGCCCGTCGCTCGCGAGATGCCGGTGGTCCTCCGACATGATACTATCTCCGAGGAGGTCGAGCTCGACGGTGCTGCCGCGCCGTCACAGGACAAGGGAAAGCGGCGCCGTCGCCGCCGCGCGGACGTCAAGCCGGTGAAGGTGTCCGGGTCCCCGCTTGGTCTGCTCGCGCGCTTCCCGCTCGACGTCGAGTCTGATGTGGAGTACGACGCCGATATCGAGGACCACTCGGTGCTCGACGCCGCCGGCTCGCTCTCGCCACCCGCGCCCGTCTCGCTGCGTGTCAGCGCTGCGCCCGAACCTAGCTGGGCCAGTTCCACGACGACCTCGTCGACGGGCACCCTTGCGCCCGGCCTCCTGTCCCCACCCCCGCCGCCGCCGCGCAGCTGGTTCGCCATGCCAACGACCGCATCCCCGGCACCCATCAGCCGCGTGCCGTCGCCCACCGCCGGCTCGTCGCACCCGTTCCCGTACCCGGGCCGCGCGCCGCTATCGTCCTGCACCGCCGCCATGGCAGGCCCGATCGCGGTCGCGAGCCGGTCGGGCACCCCGCTGACCATGATGCGCGACGTGCTCGTCGACCGCACCGCGTCGCCCGGCGTCGTCGGCATGGCGCTGTCGCCGGCGCTCCGGTCGTGGGCCGCGGCCGCGGGTCTCGTGCCCGGATCGCACTCGCCCAAGCTCACGCCGCCCGCGTCGCCCATCGTGCGCGTCGGGAATAACCCGCTGGTGTCGCCGCCCGCGACCGAGGCCGCGGCGTACGACTACTTTGGCGGCGGGCACCACGGTGCGCCCCAGGTGGTGCGCCCGCGCGCGGTGCCCGCGGCCGCGCCGCTCTTCTTCTTCCCCGTCGCGGCGCGGGACGTGCCCGAGCGCGTCAACAGCGTGCACTCGGTGCGGTACTGGTGACCGACCACGAGAACCGTTCACAAGAGCATCCCTTAGACTTATCCCCCGCCATCCTCTCTCTCCTTCCGTCTCCTGTAAATACGGTCACACGACGACGACGACGACGACGACTTGTCCAATACACGCACGCATCTCCTCCGTATTCGACGCGGCCGTGGGCGTGGCCACGTTGATTGGCGGGTCCATCACTTTCCCTTGCCGGTTTGCGGCGCCACTCCCCGCCTGCCTTCTCGCCCTTCCTCGCCTCTCCTCCCTCACCAACACATCATAGAAACTCGCACATAGACTTCAGCTAGATGGACCCCGCCGTCGTGATCCTGCTCGCGTGCGCCTTCAGCATCGCAGCGCTCGCGCTGTGCCAGGACCTGCAGCGGCGGCACCGCGCCGCGCTCGCGACGCCCGTGCGGCTCAACCCGACGTTTGACCCAACAACCGACACCATCAGCACGCCCACGGGCCCGACCATGGCGAGCGGCGCGACCATCACGAAACCCCCGCGCGCAGCTGCCGCCAGCGCGACGACGAGCTACACCCCGCCCAAGCTCCTGCGCCAGCCCGCAGCCGCACCAGCACCAGCAGTCCAGCGCCGCCGCGTGTGGATGACGTACTCGCCGATCCTCCCCGACGAGCTGCACGTCGTCGCCGGCGAGTGGGTCGCCATCGAGTCGTATGGCGACGGCGGGTGGGCACGCGGGACGAGGGCGAACGGCGACTCGGGCCTGTTCCCAGTGTATTGCCTCGACCCGGAGACGGGCGTTGCTGCCGACGCCGCGTTGTAGACTCGCGGGCGGTGGCGGCGGCAGGGTGGCGTGGCCGCGTGTGGGCGAACGGATCACCGAGCTTCGCCACTCACGCGGGCGCACACGTGATTGTCCGTCGCGTACCCCGCAGGCACGTGGGGCGCGAGACGCGTTTCCCACCAAGTCGCCACGGAACACGCGCGCACCGCGGCACGCGTTGTTCGCGCGGGCTCGCCGCCCGCCGCTGCGAGCCGGGCATCGCGATTTGGGGGTGCGGTGGTGGTTAATGTTACACGGTGATATAGATCGAATAGACAGCGCTGCGATATCTGGACAACGGGGCGTGGGAATCTGAAGCGAACAAGGGAGAAGGGAGGAGGAGGCGTGACGCGTCGTTCGGCGGGCGCGACGCGTCGCGTCGGATCGCGCGCGCTTCCCATGCCGATTTTGGCGCGCTGCGCTGCGTTGTTCGTCCGCGCCGACGCGCTCGCACCTTCCTCTTTCCCTCATACACGCACTGCACAGGGAGTTGCCTTCTCCGTCCAACCGCCGCCGGCATCGAATTCGGCGCCCTCGCACACTCTTGCACCACCGACCGACCCTCCCCTCGCCGCCGCGATGCACCCTCTCCCCGCCGCGCTCGGCGAATGGCGCAACTCGGTCATCCCCGGCTTCTGTCGCCCCGTCACCATGCATCTCCCGACTTCCACGACGACTCTAGACGACCAGCAGCGGCCGCGGGATAGCTGCGGCAGCGACACCGTGTCGCTCTCGTCCCTCGGCGAGCATGTCTTCCCACCCGCTGCCCCCGCGCAGCAGAAGCAGCAGCGGTTCCAGCGCGTCACGCCCGCGCGGTGCACGCCGTACCTCGTCTTCTCGGCATTCACCGCGTCGCTCGCCATGTTTCTGTTCGGCTACCACATCAGGTACGCTCACCTCTTGACCGAGCGATCACGAAGACTCACCCCGTGCCCGTGTAGCGAGCTCTCGTCGGCGCAGTACATCCTGACGTGTGCGCGCGTCGACCCGGCCGCGCTGGCCGCGTCCCCGCTCGGCCTGTTCGGCCTCCCCGCGTGCATTGCCATGTCGCCGACGCTCGATTTCGGGATCCTGAGCGCGATGCTGAGCGTCGGCGGGCTCATCGGGTCGCTCGCGTCGTCGCGCCTGTGCCTGCGGTTCGGCCGGAAACGCGTGCTCGGCGCCAACGCCGTGGTCCTCATCGCGTCGCCCGTCGTCATGGCCCTCGCGCCGGGATACTGGGCGCTCGCGCTCGGCCGCCTGCTCGCGGGGATCGGCGCGGGGGCGGGCGCGAGTGTTAACTCGGTGTACCTCGCGGATATCACGCCGCCGCATCTGCGCGGACTGTTCGGTACACCGCGCGTCACTCGCACCTCATTGTACCGTCGCTGACCGCCTCGAGACGTGTGTAGGCTCTCTTTCGCAGGTGATGCTGCAGCTCGGCCTCGTCGCGTGCGGCCTCATGAACATGTACTTTGCCACCCTCGCGAGCTGGCGCATCACCCTCGCCGCGTCGCTGTTCCCCGCCGTCCTCCAGCTCGTCTGCGTCCCGTGGATGGCGCCCAGCCCGAAAGACGTGGCCAACGCGCTCCCCGCGATCGGCGAGCCCGGACACGTCGTCGGCGACGCGCGGCTCGTCGGACTGCTCATTCGACTGTGGGGGGCGCAGACGGACCCGAGTATCCTCGACGGCGCGGTCCGGAAACTCGTGCCCGTCGCTCCCGCCCCGCTGCCCGTGGCCGAGGACGAGGGGTCCGTTTCGGACGACGGCGGCACCACGCTCGCCGCGCCATCGGCCGGGACCAATGCGCTGCTCGGCGGCGGCAAGTCCGATACCGAACGCGCTCCGCCGCCGCGGTTCGTCGGTCTCGGCGAGTTCCTGACGAGCGCGCGGTACCGGCCCTCGCTCATCATCCTGTCGCTCGCGCACTTCTCGCTGCAGGCATCGGGGATCAACGTCTACTTTGCGTACTCGCACTCGATCCTGACCCTGCTCTTCGACAACGACACGGCCAACCTCGTCTTCGTCCTGTCCATCGCGTACCACGTCGTGGCGATCCTCGCGTGCGGCCGGCTGCTCGACCGGTGGGGCCGCCGCCCGCTGTTCCTCGCCGCGTACGCCGTCATGGGGATCGCCGCTTTCGTGCTCAACGCGGGGACCGTGATGCGCGCGCCCGTCGTCGCCCTCGTCGCCTTCTTCGGCGCCGTCACCGGGTTCGCGCTTGGGATGGGCAACGTGCCGTACGTCCTCGTGTCCGAGGTCGTCGACGGACCCGCGATCGCCAGCGCCGCCGCCGTCTCGCTCACTGTCAACTGGTCCACACAGTTCTTTTACCTCGTCGCGTTCCTCCCGCTCCTCGCTGTCATCGGGTCGTGGGTGTTTGTCATCATCGGCGCGATCACGCTCGTCGCCGGGCTCGCCGCGTTCTTTGTCGTCCCCGAGACGATCGGGATGACGGGCGCCGCGGTCCTCGACATGCTCCTCGCGCAGCGCGAGATCAAGGCCGCGCTCGGCAAGGGCGGCGACGACGCGCTCGGCGGCGGCGACAAGGTGTTCCCCGCGGATGCGGCCGTCGTCGACATGCGCGGCGACACCGAGCGCGTCAGCCTCCAGTCGTTCGAGGCCACCACGGTCGCGGCCGAAGACGGCGACGCGACCGCCGCGTCGCGGGTGCCCAGCATCATTCTGGAGGAGAGCGAGGACGAGGACGAGGGCCACGGCCGCGGTCGTTGACGAAATCATCCACCATCTGTCATCACTACCCATTCATTTGCATCCTGCACTGAATCCCACATCCATCCATTCATCGCAATAAAGACATCACATACGGCCCGTTCTGTTCCGTGCTTCGACTCGGCGACGCGATGCGCCACGCACGCGGTGCTCATGAGTTGCCGGCGCCGCGACTCGGCTCTCGCTCCACCCCACCGCGCTCGGCGCCCCATGTAACGCATCACGGAACTGAACTTGCTGCAACTTTTTCGTATGGCTCGAAAGATGGCCCAACCGAAATCCGCCTGACTCGCATTGAAAGGTAGGCCATGTACGGTAGCGGTTACGGACCCACGCCTCCCGAGCTCGTGGCGGCTGCCCTGCAGAACACTTCATCCGACGAGTCCGACGCCGAAGAATCGTCCTCTGGCAGCCGTAGCATGTCTGCGGCTGTGTCTGCGGCGCTCGCTCAAGCGGCTGCCGCGGCTCAATGGGCGGGGCACCCAGCCGCCGGCCAACAACACTTCGATGGTCCGCCAAGGATTGCGGCACCACTTCGTGCTGGCATCCCGCCCCCGTTCTGGAACTTTTCGGCCCCGTCGGCTCCGGCCGCTGCTGGACCGGCCACGGGCGCAGCGAGTAGTAGTGGCACCTCAACCTCGGCCAAAGCGGCCCGTAAGGCTAAGAAAGTCGCTGCCGAGGCCGCCGGGGCATCGGTTGCGTCTGGATCCAAGTCGCCGCTCCCCAAGGCCTTCTACACGCCGCTCCAGCTCGGCCTCCTGTCGACGCTCAACAAGCCGAAGCTGTGTGACGTGCAGCTGCGCCCCGGTGGCGCTAAGACCCCGCTGTTCGCGTCGCGCGCGGTCCTCGTCGCGTCGTCGCCCTTCTTCCGCAAGCTGTTCACCTCACACGAACCGTCGGCGGGCACTGAGCACGAGCCAGGAGCCGTTGTGTGCGGGCGTGCAAACCGCGAGAAGCCACGTTCTTCGTCTGCGTGCGCTCGTGAGGAAAACGAGCACTTCGAATTGCGCAAGCTCCGTCGCGTCACACGAGCGGAACGCGTCTCCGCGGTGCACGAGCGAGACGCGTCTCTACGGTCACGCAGGAGCCACGCGGTGGCTGCGAGACACTTTTTAGCAGCTCGACAACGACGCCCTCACGCACTTCATTCCTTCTCCCGCAACGTATACATGACATTCTCCATGAAACTACTACATGCACTCGATACGCAAGCTGCCCACGCACCGCGGGAACGACCTGCCGCGCTGACTCGCTCGGCATGAGGAGGGCAAGGACTTGACCAGCTCGCCGCCCTGCTCCGCTTCGCCGACGCCGCCATGGTCCGCACTAACTCGCTCCTGCGCAAGCTCGTCACCAAGCTCGCCACCCGCGTCGGCCTCGTCATGCTCCGCAACAAGCTGCCCAAGTGGCGCTACGACCGCGGGTCGCGCTCGCTCGAGGCCAACATCCGCCGCGCTGGGGCTGGTGCCGCGGGCGGGCTCGTCACTTCGGGCCCCGCCAACCCGGCGTCCCGTCACGACGAGGACGAGGAGGAAGATGACGAGATCCCCGAGCAGATCGAGGAGGTCCTGCACGTCGTCCTCGCCGGGCTGCGCGACCGCGACACCATCGTGCGGTGGTCCGCCGCCAAGGGCGTCGGCCGCATCACGTACCGCCTGCCCGAGGAGCTCGCCGCCGACGTGGTCCAGTCGGTCATTGACTTGTTCAACGAGAACGTGCACGCCTCGATTTCGGGGGACAGTCTCGACATCTCGGGCGTGTCCGAGCACACGTGGCACGGCGCGTGCCTGTCGATCGCCGAGCTCGCGCGCCGCGGCCTGCTGCTGCCCGCGGTCCTCGACACGGCCATGACGTGGATCCAGCTCGCCCTCACCTTTGACATTCGCCGCGGCAACTACTCGATCGGCAGCCCCGTGCGCGACGCCGCCTGCTACGTGTGCTGGTCGTTTGCGCGCGCGTATGCACCGGATATCATGCGCCCGCACGTCCACCGGCTCGCGCCGTCGCTCGTGTGCGTGTCCATGTACGACCGCGAGGTGCACGTGCGCCGCGCGGCCTCGGCCGCGTTCCAGGAGAATGTCGGCCGCCAGGGGATCTTCCCGCACGGCATCGATATCGTGACGGCGGCCGATTTCTTTACCGTCGGCAACCGCGCGTCCGCGTTCCTCGTCGCCGGCCGCGCCATCGCCGCGTTCGACGAGTACCACCCGTACTGCGTCCGGTACCTGCTCGAGAACAGCGTGTTCCACTGGGACCCCGCCGTGCGCGTGCTCGCCGCCGAGGCGTTGGGGGTCCTTGTGGACCTCAAGCCCGATATCTTCCAGCACCTCTTTGACACGCTCCTCCCGACCATTACCAGCACCGAGCTCGGCACGAGGCACGGGTCCGCCGTCGCGCTCGCCGAGGTGATCCTCGCCGCCGGTTCGGGGGTGGTTACCCTCGCGCACGCCGACGCGGCCGTCGCGCAGCTCCGCGCCATCGCGCCCGCGTTCCTGCAGACGTTCGGGTCCGAGCTGACGCGCCAGGGCGCGCTCAAGCTGGTCGCCGCGCTCGCCACCGTGTGCGCCGTCCCCGAGGCCACCATCGACCTGCTCATCCCGCTCATCGAGTCGTCGGTCGAGCGCAAGGAGGTACCCCTGCAGGAGGCAGCGGCGGCTACGGCCGCCGCCGCCCTGCGCCGCGTCTCCCCCGCGCGCCTCGCCGCCGTCGTCGGGTGGTGGGTCCACGCCGCGCGGCCGTCGGGCGACCAGGTCGCGCGCCGCGGGTACGCGCTCGCGTTGGGCGAAGTCGCGATGCCGCTCGACCTCAGCGTGCAGACGGTCGAGGCGCTGATCGCGTCCACCGAAAACCTCGCGAAACCCCAAATCGACGCCGAGGCCAAGAAGAACGCGCTGCAGGCTGTCGGGAAACACGTCGTCCAGCACGGCGCCGCGCTCCCGCCCGCGACCGTCGCGCGCATCGTGGCCGCGTTTTTGGGTGCGCTCGACGACTACACGACCACCTCGCACGGCGACGTCGGGTCGTGGGTCCGCATGGAGGCCATGGCCGGGCTCGCGCTCGTCGTCGAGCACGCGGTGCTCGCGGATCCTGCGGCCGTGGTCCCCGCGATCGCGCGCGGCGTCGTCCACCAGACGCTGTCCAAGATCGACCGCGTGCGCGAGGTCGCGGGCCCCGTCCTCGCGCGGCTGCTCGCGGCACAGCAGGCTGCCGGGCACATCCCGGCCGTGGACGTGCTGCAGCGCGTTGTCGCGCCCGCTGCGGGCGGCCCGTCGCTCGACTGGTCCAACTCGGCCAGCGTCCTCGCGGCCGTCGCGCCCGTCCTCGCCGAGCCCTTCTACCGCGAGACGGCGGTCCTCGGGTACCTCCTGTGCATGGGCGGCATGACCGAGTCGCTGGTCAAGGCCGCGGGGCAGGTGCTCATGGACCACCTCGAGGGGCTGGCGGACGACGACGCTGCCCTCGCCGCGGCGACCGACGCCATTCTCGCGACCCTGACGTCCAACTACCGCGTGGACCGCGTCGTTCTCCCCGTCCTCACCGCGCTCGATATTTTGTACGCGAACCAGTCGGTCCTGTACGCGCCCGACGCGTTTCACGCGGGCGTCTACGCCGCGGTGCGCCGCGAGATCGCCAAGGTCAAGGACGTGAACAAGATTCTCGCCGCGTTCAAGGTGCTCGGCGGGCTCGCCGGCGTGCCCCACCGCGAGACCCGGACGTGCGCGGCGCGGTACCTCGCGCAGCAGACGTGCCACGTCTACCCGCGCGTCCGCAAGGGCGCCGCCGAGACGCTGCTCGCGTGCGCGCCCATCTACGCGCAGGCGTGCGAGGATGATGGCGGTGATGCGGGGGTGCGGGATGTGGACCGCGTCACGACGCTCCTGACCGAGGTCGACTGGACTCTGCCCATCGCAGACGTCAAGGCGCACCGCGACGAGCTGTACGCGATGCTCGGCGTCGACGGCGTCGTGCTGCCGCCCGTGCCCGACGCGTAGTGGTGGAGTGAAGAATATAGCGAAGTTTTGCTCACGGTCTCGGTCTCGCGCTGATGACCGACGCGTTTCGCGTTCGGCGCTCGGCCGTTCGGTGGGTCGGCCCTCCTTCCTTCACGGCCTCCCCTCCTCGCCGCCCTTCCGCTCTCCTCCACCGTCGCCACGGCACGCCACGGAACGAAACACCACACCATGTCGATGCCAACCACCGAGCAGGAGCAGCAGCCGTTCTCCAAGATCCTCGACGCGGTGCGTCTCCCCGCCGCGCCCTCGTCATCGCCACGGCGGCCATCGCTAACTCACGCGTCGCTCGTCGCTCGTGTGTAGGATCTCGATGCGGCCATGATCCTGTACGTCTCTCGCTCGCTTCACCCTGCGCCCGGCGAGCCTGCGCTGACGCACGCACCCGCGCGCTCTCCCGCTTAGCAACGAGTCGGCGCTGCTGTCCAAGTACTGCGCCGAGAAAGCCGAGCGCGCGGGCGTCGACTGCTACAAGTGCTGCCGCACCTACGCCGGTACGCTCCCTCTCCCTCACTCAATCGCTGCCCACACGACGCTAACTCGTCCGCCGTGCTGCATAGACCTCGCGCACCAGGCCGCGTGGCTCCTCGTGTCGGCGGGCTCCGAGTCGCTTGGCATCCACCAGCACGCCGTCACCTCGTCGCCGCCGCCGGCCGGCGAGTCCATGGCGCCGCCGTCGGACCTCGGCGACCGCGCGCACCACCTGGCCACGGACGCGCTCGACTACTCGGGCGTCCTGGCGCTCGTCCTGTCGTCGGCCGAGCGCGTGCACGCGCACTGCGGCAGCCACACGGAGCACGCGCACTGCCAGGCGTGCGCCGCCGCGGCGGGTCGCGCTCACGCCGTCCTGCGCGAGATCCTCGCCGCCCGCAAGCAGGCGCGCCACCCGCACTACGCGACCGACCCGCACGGCACCGCGACGGTTGGCGCTGGCCGCGGCGCGGTCCCGCATGGCCCGGCCCCGATGCACCGCGGCGGGCAGCAGGTCGGTTCCGACGAGAAGAAGGCGTGGCAGCCGCCCGAGACGGACAAGGGCGAGCTTCGGCTCGGCCGCGGCGCCAAGCAGCTGCGCGACGTGGCCGCTGGCGGCGAGGCGCAGAAGCGCGCGGTCGAGGAGTAGTCGCTGTGAGTTGTGCGGTCACGCAGAGAGTATGATTTAATGGATCACAGTTTGAGCTGCCACAAAGTGAGGGTCGGGGAATGTGGTGAAGAATCCGCCGCGATGCGCCACTCGCGTGATGTTGATGTGATGTCGCCCGAGCGATCAACTCTTGGCCTCGATCGAAACACCTCAGCTTCTCGCTCTCGCCCGCAACAACCATGAACGAAGCGAATGAAAGAAACTTGCTGCAACCGAACGAGCGCCCTACTTTGGCCATGCTCCCCGTCGAGCTGTTGACTTTTGCGCTCCAGCTCGCCCAGCCCCAATTGGCTATCTGTGCAGCGACCCGCGAGCTTCACTTCCTTTCACACAGCGCCCCCGTCAAAGGCGTATGGATCCGACACTTGCTTGCCCCACGGCCCTCCTGCGGGCTGGCTGAAAGAATACGAGGCTGGCGATTCCGTTCTCCTGTCGGATAGCGGTGCGCTTCTCGAGTACTGCTACTCTACCTTGCCCAGCCACGACGGTGACAGTGGTTCTGCTTCTGCAGTTCTCCGGTCGCTCTTTTCAGCGCTTTTTGAACACATTCTTCCGCTTGCATCGCTGGCCTTGCGCTCGCTCGGTACCAGTCCAGAAACGCAGACTACGGCACTTGGGGACTCGATTCGTTCCGACCATACTCACCAGTGCAAGGACTCTCCTGTGGAAGCGCTCTGTCAGCTCTTAACCCTCGCTGCCGTGCGTCTGAAACCGGAAAACCTCACTTGGCTACTTGATAAGACGCACCAGCGACTCCCCGACGTCTTTTCCATTCGTCTGCCAGTCCATACTTGGTTTATACTATCGCACTATGACCTCTACGAAGTGCTTATTGAGTACGTGGAGCCCTGGGCGGCGAAAAAGACCGAGCAACCAATGCGATTTCTTGATTTTTTGGGCGTCTTTGCCGTATTTTGTCTGGACGTCGAAATACTTTCCATTTTGACTACCGCTTCCGCATCTGCTCTCGAGTCTCATTGGCCCGCTCGCTTCTTTAAAGACAAGTTACTCTCCACCCGCTTTTTGATGAGTCTCCCTGGGGACGCGCAAGATGACCCCGATCTCACTGAACAAGCTGCGCAGATGCTCCAGTGGCTTATTTACGAGGCGTGGACGGCTTCGCCGCCGCTTTACGAAAATGTGCACCTCATTACCCATCTCGTCCGTGTGCCAGCGGCTTTACATCAATTAGCGAGGCTGCTTCATGACACGGATAGTTCGACCGTGGAAGGTGACCGCGGTCTCTTCAGCAGCAAGCTCGGTGGTCGTCCGTTTGCAATCAACAGCGAGGTCCTGACCCTGCTTCATGATAACAACTTGCTCGACGACTCGGACTGGTGCTTTGTTGTTCGATACGCGATGAGCAAACCGGACGGCGGGCCCGCCAGTCCTCTTGCTGTCACGTCCGCACAACTCCTTGGTGATTCCTTTCAACGCACTGTGCTGCGGGGTGCGGTCTTCTCTTTTCTCCTCGTCGGGTACAAACAACGAATGTCGACTGATCTCGCTCAATAACGCGTGTAGCTTTCCGTGCATCGCTCGATCTCGCCTTGGATCAATGTGGGCCGCGGGACGTTCTTGCGTTTGTGCGCCAGCACCGCTCTGAAATGGCGCTGAGACTTTGCCACGAGCTTGCCTTGGTCTTGCGTGAAACGGTTCTGCAGCGTGATGACGGTGGTGGTCTCTCTTCTCTCAACCCCAGCTCGTGCAAGATTATGACCGCCGTGTTTGCAAGCGAGCCCTCGACGGAACTGTGGGACGTGTTTCTTCTTGCAAACGCGACCATTCTTTGCTTGACGAGCCCAATCTGCGCCGAGCTCGCATGGGTCGTTGTTGCTGCCGTTCAAGGTCGTTCGACTCGCAACGATGCTATCGCTTTGATCAAGGAGAGCGACACAGCCCACTCGCTCTTTGGCGCCATGGTCTGGGCGCAGGTCTCCGACCGCGCTGGTCGTCACGTCTTCCCGCTCGCTTCGCCTCTTGGCAAGACTTGTGGCGAATGCTCAATCTCGGATCAGCGCGCGTGGCTCAACACTATCCGCGATCTCGTGGCTCTTGATCCGCTGTGCATTCAACGCATCCCTCTTGTTGTCGCCGAGGAGCTTGTGAAAGCCCTCTTCTTGGTTGACAACCTTGCGAAACTGCGCACTTGGCCGACGCGCACCAACAAACGTGGCATCCTTCGGTGCCTCTCAGCGTGCGAAACCGTGGCGTATCCGCTCCGCAACCTTGTACAGCTCCTGATCCGCGCCGGCCTGGCCGCCATGCTTGACGTACTCGGCGATGCTGTCGATTTCGACACTTCCCTCCCGCTCAGCTTCTGGCGTGCTGTCTCCACAGGAGCGCTCGAAGGTGTCAAAGACGCGGACTGGATCGAGCAAGCTGTCGACGTGGCAACGCGGAACGGCGGCGACGTTGCGTGTGCATTAGTTCGCGAAATTCGTCGTGCCGCTTCCAAGCTGGTGGCAAACCGCGATTAAGCTGATGGGGTGGTCACCGTTCAACGGGGTCAGGGGTTTTGGTCGTCGCGAAAGTACAGGATTTGGAGGACCGATTGATACAGTTGCCAGACGTTCTATGACCAACCATGAGGTACAAAACGAGTGAAAATGCAGGTTTGACCCGTAGGCACGGTACCTGTGACTTCCTGCATGGTCGTAGCGGGCAGGAGCGGCTTGGGTTCGCGTTGCGCCACACGCGTGACGGCGTGCGCACTCGCCGTTCCCATGGCGCCAAACGCAGCCGCCTCTTCGCCCTCACTTCGCCTCCGCAACCACCAGTCACCATGAATGAAACCAATGAACCTAACTCTCTGCAACTGAACGAACGGATGAATCTCGCCACGCTCCCTGTTGAACTCTTGATTCGCGTACTGCGGCTCGCGAGACCTCGGTCCACCATCGCTTCTGCTGCGCAAGAGTTGCACGCGGCTTCGCTGGATTCTCCCGTCAGCGCCACGTGGGTTCGCGATGCTCTCAATCGAGTTCCCCCTGTAAGCTGGCTGGACGATTACACCGACGGCAATCACGTTCTCACCTCGGGCAGCGGGCGCTCCTCGAATACTGGTATGCCGCCAAGGTTGCTTGGCTGTTGCCCGATGATGCGAGACACCACCTTCTCGTATCCCTTTGCTCCGCTCTCTTTGAGCGGATTCTTCCTGTGACTTCGAGTACCCTGCGAAGCTGCAAGTCTATCACCACGAAGTGGGCCTTGGCCCTCGAGCGATCGATCGTTGCCAACCGTCACCACCGGTGCAGCACCTCCTCAGTCGAGGCACTCTGCCAGCTCATCTTTTTCGTTCTCAGTCGACTGGACCCTCCGCAACTTTTCGAGAACTTGCCTCTCTTCACCCGCCTTGTTCGACGCCCTACGCTCCTCCGCGAGTTGGCGAAGCGTTTCCAGGACTCGGATAGTTTGGTTGCGCGAAGCAAGCGTGGTCTCTTTAGCAGCGAATTCGGTGGTCGCCCGTTTGCGACCAACGCCGACATCCTCGTCTTACTGCACAACCAAAACCTGCTTAACGACTCGGATTGGGGCATTGCGTTCAACTTTGCGTTGAGCGACAAGGGCGGCGGGCCGACGGGATCTGTCGCCACCCTGGTCGCGAAATGCCTGGGCGGTCGATTCGTGGGCGCCGTGCTGCAAGGTTTGTTGTCATGTCTTGCGCTCTACCTGCTCATATCCTTCTAAACGCCCTGCTCCCTGTAGCGTTCCGACTCTCACTCGACTCTAGTGATGGACAATGTTGTCCGCAATCAATCCTCGAACTTGCACGGCGTAAGAGCGAATTAGTTGTAGCCGAGCTCTATCACGCCTCTGCCTCGGTCCTGCGCGACGCGCTCTTGCAGCACGGCTCCAAAGGCCGCGGCCTTCACCTCAAGCCTAACTCGAGGAGGATCATGTCGGCGGTCTTCTCGAGCGAGCGCAAGACAGGACTCTGGGATCTGTTCCTTCTCGCGAATGCGACCGTCGTCCACCTGCAAGCCTGATTTGTGCTGAAGTTGCTCGGGCCGTCGTTGCCGTAATGCAGGGCCCGGCGCTTCGCGACGACGCCATCACATTGATCACAAATAGCGGCACCGCCCACTTGCTTCTCGGCGCCATGATCCGCGCTCAGGCGACCGACCGCGCCGGCCATCACGTCTTTTCACTCGCGCTGCCTCACAGGAGGTCCTGCGGCGAGTGCACGATCACTCGGCAGCACGCATGGCTCGAGACTGTTGGCGAGCTCCTGTTCCTCAAACCACGGCGCATCCAGCGCATTCCTGTCGTTGCTTGGAAGGAGCCATTGCGCTTTCTTGCTTCGGTTGACAATCTTTCGCACGTGGGACCGCAGCGAAAGAATTCAGCCGAGAAATCGAAGGCCTCGTGTCTGACCGCGTGCGACACGCTGGCGCATCCACACCGCGATCTTGTTCGACTCCTTTTCTGCACCGATCCGGACGCCTTGCTCGAGGCACTTGGCGACGCCCTCGAGCCTGACATACCCCTTCCGCTTGCTTTTTGGCGCGTCGTGCCCACGGGTGCGCTCGACGGCGTCAAGGACGCATATTGGGGCGCCCTGAACCCATAACTTCCGTGCTCACTGCACGTTCTGGTGCTCCAGTCCCTCGTCTGCGAGCCCAAAGACGCACTGATGCTCGCGAAACACACGCCACCAGCGCTCGAGACACTGTGTCTCGTGGACGCTGAACTCAATGACGAGGCAATCGGCTACCTGGCGCCTGTTATTCCAGCCAAGTTGACCTGGCTTGACCTTTCGGGCAGTTACAAGATCATTGACGTGGGCGCGCACATTCTTGCTGATCAGCTCTCGGGCAAGGTGTACGAGGTTAACTTGCGCGCAACGGGCGTGAAGAAAGCGGGCATCGGCGCGATTCTTGCTTCCGGTCGGGCGACGCGCCATGTCAGTTGAGCGCGAACTGCTGATGAATATATATGCTTGTTATTCTGACAACAGAGCGAACATGACCTCAGCTCTTGACCTTTGTTCTCTGGCTGTGAGTGAAACAGTTGGAGTTTCCGTCTGTCTAAGCGCGTGTCTCGCGCGTGAGACAGCTAACACGTGATTATTTGACGC
This sequence comes from Blastocladiella emersonii ATCC 22665, assembly GCA_025594325.1. NCBI lineage: Eukaryota > Fungi > Blastocladiomycota > Blastocladiomycetes > Blastocladiales > Blastocladiaceae > Blastocladiella > Blastocladiella emersonii. The sequence goes on along the minus strand of JANHCV010000009.1, from coordinate 241,275 downwards.
GTCCGCTGCGGCCTTGCTTGTTGCGGAAAGGATGCGCTGCATCGCGACGTTATGCGACACGCGTTCAGAGCTGTCCCGACCCTGCAATTAGTTGGTTACTCCAGCTTCGCAGGGGCATTCGTGTAAGTGTGAGATCAGATTATATTCAGCGCGAGCCCAAGTTTGTTTAGACAATATGGCTCAGCTCAGTTATGTCACCGGACGTGATCTTGAGCGTATCAATGGCATCTTCAATCTGCCTGTCGCTGAGCCGGCCCGAGTTCACCCACCAATTCAGGATCTCGGCATGCCCGTCTCGCGCGGCCTGGATGATGGGCTGGATCTTGAAGCTGGTGGAGCCGGGGAGCGACGAGTTTTCGCCGCAGCGCAGCTGCCACTGCTGATGTTCTTCGAGCCACTTGAGGCAGCCGATTGCGCCGTGCTTGGTGGCCAAATCGAGTAGCGAGATGTTTTTGGCCTCCAGGTCGCAGAAGGGCGTAATAGTAATCTTGCGTGTCTCGACAAAGTCGCCCGCGTCATTGCGTCGGCCGTAGAATGCGCGAGGAGGGCCGGCCATCCACTCGAGCAGGTGGGAGCGGTCGAGCTTAATCTCGTTGAAGATGACCTGCTCCCAATCAATTTCGTGCGCCCAGTCGGCAAAGCGATCGATGTGGTCAAGAGGAAGGCAGTCGAGGACGTTCACGAGGCCGCGCTCGACGGCATCTTGAGCGAGACCGTCTGACTTGGCGCGGATGAACCGTTTGAGCTTGGTTTCGCTCGATACCGGTCCGTCAAAAGCATCGTCATCGCTATCATCGTCGCTATCGTCATCGCTATCGTAATTCTCGAACTCGTCGTCGCTGCCGGCGTCATAGTTGTCCAGGACCCAGGCGATGGATGCGTCGCTATCGTTATCAACCGCAAGGTCGAATGTGTGGGAAAAGTTGACGACTTCGATCTTTCGAGAAGCCCACCAATCGAGCGAATCGACTTGCCCAGCAGCGACTGCGAGATCAAAGGCGTCGTAGGCAGTTGCGCCCATGATGCAGCTAGAGCCGTGGCCGTACCAGTTGCTGAGCATGTCAGTGTAGCCGGCAATCGAGGCGAGCTTGACGTAAAGATCCGACGCCGCAAAGTCGTCCATGGCTGGAGGTTTCCCGAACCGCTGCAAGAGCATGTCGCGGAGTTCCTCGTTTGCGGGAAGCAGCGCGGCGTCCCGAATGGCCTCGCCGCGCGGGTCCTCGAGAAGAAAGTGGCGAACGCCTGAGAGCCAGGGCACAACTTGAAGTAGGTGCAACACGTCTTCGCAAGAGCTGATGGTTTCGCAGTCGCAGTCGAACAGGGCGAGCATTAGAATTCGTTCGACGATCTCGCGAGGAAGTCGCGGAAGCGGGCGCTGAGCCGCTTGCATCAAGTCATTTTGAGTTTGCTCCATGGTAGACGGTTGTTGTTGACATGCAAGGGAGAGAGAAAGCACTGGGAGCGCCGCCGGCCTTCTCGCCGCAGCGATGGACGCCGGACGTGATGAAACGCTGATCCGCGTCAGGTGACCCTTCGCTGTCGTTGTCTCTTCACCTCGAGTCTTGGACGAAAGACCGCAACTCTCCCCTCGTACCATGAAGCCTCATAGACCTATGAAATAACTCCATGCAAACATGAATATTCAACCACCTGATGCTATTATGCCACTGCGGCCGCGGCCGCGCCTTAGGTGTCTGGTCCGGCTCGCTGACAAAGCCGACGACGTGCCGCTCGACCCGTTCCGCAGCACTTATGCCGGCGACATCTTCCTCTACCACGACGCCAGCGAGCCAGGCCATCACCTCGATGCCGTACCCTGCGGGTTCCACGACCTGCGCGCCGTCGCGCAGACGCTTGCCGATGCCCAGCGCAAGGGCCCGGTCGCGACCATGTCGTTCGTGCTCAACGATATTCGACCCGAGCATGTCGCCCGCTCGCTCTTGATCTTGCACGCTCTCCGCACGGATCCCGACGCCGATCTTTCGTTCGTCGCGCAGCTTTGGTTTTCGGCGCACTTGAAGATGGAGGTGCTTGATTACTGGACGTCGCAGATGACTAGTTGTGTCAACCACGACTGGCTCGACACGGCCTCGCCTGTTCGTGTCCTGGACCGTGCAACGCTCCTGGCAGTGCGGCGCTGCCGGACCAAGCCCCATCGCAGTGGCACGCGCTTATTCTCAAATTGATGATTACTGGCATCCTCGAAACGACGCTGGACGGTCCGAAATCGTGCTATCTCGTCCGACTTCAGCCTTCGCGCCGGACCATCGCCGCCATCTTACCGGACGCGCTTCGAGTGCTTTCGCCGCACGACAAGGCGTTTGCGCCCACGCCTCTTCTCGAGGCCAACGTCTTGGTCATCCCGCCCGAGTTTCAGAGCGCCGCGGATTGGCCGCTACCCGGACACGAGCTCACCGACTATGTCATGATTCCCGACGGCGCTGGGGAAGCAGTGCGCGAGTATCTCGACTACTGCTGCTCTGCGTTCGCCGGCCCTGCTGCCGCCACGGCTTTTGGCGCGGCGGATGTTGCTTGCCGTGAACTTGGCCCGGCCGTCAAGGAGAAGCTGCTCGCGGTGTTTGAGGCGAACGCCGCGTCCAAGCGCGCCCTCCTCCTCCCACTCTACCCGAACTCTGGGTTTGGGAATTTGGTGACAAAGACCGATTTGGCGAGCTCGCTCATGCAGCAGATGGGGCTCGACAATCAGCGGTGATGGTGTTTTGTAGAATGATTTGTTCAATTTCTTAGCTATTTATTTTGTCTTGTTGGACCATCGCCTTCCGTTCTTGTCCTGCCTGCGTGTGCATCGCGTCGTGTCACTTTCGTCGCTCGATACTTGCGGGGCTGAGCTACAGACGCGTCCACTCGCTAGAGCGAGTCGACGACCGTTTTGGTCTTCTTGTCGATGATCATGGCACCGGCAAACGGTTCCCCGTCCTTCTTGAACGGTTTCGTCGTATTCAGGGCCATCTCGGTAGCGGGCTGGTTAAACCAGTTGTCCTGCCAGGCGAGCGGCGACGGGACCCAGAGGAAGATGATGGTGGAGAGGAGCTGGTTGACGGCGACCCAGAAGGGGATCGACATGGGACCCGAGCCGGCGACGGTCCAGTCGAGCGTGAGCGAGAGGATACCGGGACCCCAGGTCGGCGAGCCGAGCTTCTGGCCGAGCGAGCCCGACGGCGTGATCCAGCACAGGACCGAGAGGTAGCGGAGCGACGTGGCAATGAAGCCGGGGAAGAAGGTCCACACGCCGAACCTCTTGAGCTGCGACCACTCCTTATTGTTGCCCGACTCGGCGGCGCTGGCCTTGTTCTCGGCCTCGATCTGCGAGTGCAGCTCGCCCTGGTGGAACGCCATGAACATGGTGACCGACGGCAGGATCGAGGGCCAGATCATGGCCTTGGGGCGGATCAGGAACGAGCGGCACATGCCAGCGATACCGAAACCGAGCGTGGCCGAGCAGAACAGGAACGCGATGCCCCACCAGTGGCCAATGTCGAGGTCGTAGTAGATCTCCTGCACGCCGAGGTTGTCGATGCCGTAGATGGACGAGGCGCCGGTGCCGGCGAAGATGGAGGTGTGGGGTGACGGGCGAGCGCGTCAGGTTCTGCTCGATGGAAACGACGCGAGCGAGTAGACCGTACCAGGACGTGCTCCTTGATCGAGAACGGGCCGGGGTTCGTGTCCATTTCGTAGCCGAAGAGCGAGAACTTGACCAAAGGCATCACTCGCGCGAGGAAGTTGCCCATAGGGTAGGCCAGCAGGATGGCCACGTACGAGGTGACTGAGAACGTGTTCGAACGGAAAACGAAGACCGTGTTGATAGCTAGATGCGGAAGAGAAGAGAAACATGTGAGTGAGTGATGCTGCTCATGGGTCGCAAAGTAGCGATGGACGAGGAGGGGTGCGCGGGCGTCGTGCTCGCGACCATGATGCGATCGCGACTCCGGCGCCGCCAGAGCCCGAACAAGTCGATCGAGAAAAAATGATCCGTGCCGCCGATCACGAAGCAGAAGAAGGTGCCGATAATCCAGACGCGGAGCGTGAACGACGGGAGCGTCGTGTCGTCGGTGGTTGGCACGACCTTGTCGATCATCTCCTGGAAGTCGGCGTCCATGACGAGGCTCGAGTCGTCGCCCTCGACCTCGGCGGCCCTGTCGCTGAGGTGCTTGTCCTCGACAAACACGCGCGTGCAGGCACCCCTGGTGCAGGCTGTTGCCGATCACACCCCGCATCAACCCCGCGTCACAACGCCGCCTGCCACCGGATCTTGTTCGCCTCCAGCGCGTCCTCATCAACTCATACGAAAGCACGCGTCGTGGGCTCGCGCAGACTTGGAAATTGGGTGGCCGCCGTCACGCTCACGCCATGCGCCAGCTCGACGCCGCCCATACGCCGCCGTTACGCCAGCCCGATGCCGCAGTTACGCCGCCGTTACGCCAGCTCGACGCCAGCTGGCGCAGGCCTGGCGTAGCCCCTGGTGCTCGTGATGGCCCGTTTGTGCTCGGCTGAACTCGTGGTCAAGACCGAGTTGTAGCAGCAACGCTCGCGGGGATCTATTGGCGGGTCATGACTGCGCGCGAGCTCATCTGCACAATCTGGGTGGCTACGCCCACGTTACGTCGCTATCCCGTGCCAGCAAGGCGAACGTCTTTTTGGGTGTTCTCCCTCACCTAGAGCGATGTCTACGTCATGAGCGCGACGAGGTCTCCACGGCTTCAGCTATGATGGCCGGACGCGTTCGATACTCAGAAGCCGTGGGTGCGCTCACGGAGAGGACCGACGCCCTGAATCATGCCGCTTAGCGTCGCGGGGCACTCGAATCGATCTGAGCCCATTGAGCTCAGTGAAAGAAGCCTGCACTCCCGATTCCAACCGTACTCGAGCTGGTCAGCGAGCTCAGCGACCTGCCGTCGCCCGCACGCGTGATATCCGCTTTGATCCAGCCAGCCGTGTCCGTCGACGCTTTGGGACTTCACTCGCAGGTGATCAGTGTTTACTCACGCTCACGGCGTGTGAGCGCTCGCCGCTTTAGTCTCCCCTAGAGCACCGCTGACGTGCGGAGTTGAAGTTTTCGAATGCTGCTCGCGCTGGCGAGTGCGTGTCGCAGCGTGGAAAGGGTTTCGCGGCGGACGGGCGTGTATGAGTGATCGGGTCACGATGAGTTCTACCGTCGCGCGCCCTGCGTTCAGTGTCTGAGGAGCGACACAACGTAGCGACCTTCGTGGGATGGGACATGATGGTGCGCTTTCTCGAAGCTACCCTCAACCAACTTCCTGATGCTCGCGCTGATCCGCCGCGACGCGTCTTGGACACGATCAACGAAGCCCGCAAGCTTCGCTCGGCACTCACCGCGGAGGATCAAAAAGGAAGGAAGTGTATCACACGCGCGCTCTGCTGCTCTCACTCGTCCTCGCCGAGCTCGCCAAGGCGGTTCCCGCCGGCGCTCGGCCACTGGTGCCCGCGGTGCCCGTGCCACCACATGTCCACCTCATCGTCATCCATGTCCTCGTCGTCGTCCTCCTCTCCATCCCCGCCATGCACAGCCGCGGCAGCCGGCGCCGGCACCTCCTCCTCCTCGCTAGCCGAGCTCTCGGCCCACTCGGCGCGCGCCTCGTCAACCGACACCTCGACCGCGTTCGCCGCGGCCCTCGCATCCATAACGACCGCGACCTCGCGCCCGGTCGCACGCACCGCCGCCGTAACGCGCCCGCGGCGGTTCCGGACCCCCGTCCCGCGGACATGCACCGTCGCGATCGCGGGCGCGGCGGCGAGAACGACCTGGACCGCGTTGTCGCGGATGCGGCGGCACGCGTCGAGGCCGAGGTCGCGCAGGGTCTGGTGTGTGCGCCCGCGCGGGTCGAGGAGGGCGCGGAGCCCCGCGGCCGAGATGTCGCGCGAGTGCGCGACGTCGAGGGCGACGAGGGCGAGGCCCGCGGTGCGCGTCAGGTACGCGAGGTCCGAGTTCGTCAGGCCCGCGCGCGATGCGGTCAGGTGCGTCAGGTGCGTGCACCGCGACAGGACGTGCAGGGTGTCCGGGCTCGGGCGCGGGGCGGGGGTGGCGGCGCGGCGGTGGGAAGGTGGCGGGATGGGGATGCCGGGGAGGGCCGTGGGCGACGGCGACGGCGGGTCCGGCTTGCACACGTGCCGGCGGAGCGTGAGCTGCTGCAGCGACTCGAAGAGCGCGGGCGGGACCGGCGACGTCGACGCCGCCGACGACAGCGCGATGGCAGGCGCCAGTGCGCCATCGCGCCACTCGAGGAGGATCCCCGCATCGAGGCGCGCGAGCGGGAGTCCAAGGACGTGCTCGAGGACGCGCGGGTTGCGCGCGACGCTGTACCGTAGCTCGGCAAGCTCGGGCGTCTTGTCGAGGAGTCTGAGCTCGCTGACGACGGCCTCCTCGGGGAGCGCGAGCGAGACGAGGGTCGGGAGCCCGCGGACTCCGAGCAACCCGGCGACGGCGGCCGTTGGGAGCCCCGTGCCCGTGAGATCGAGCGCCTGGATCTGGTCCCACTCGGTGTCGACGTGGCGCATGCGCGCCATCGTCCGCGGCGGCGCGGCGACGGGGGTGCCGGCGAGCGACAGGTCGGCGAGGCGCGTGAACCGCTTGAGGGCGAGGAGGACCTCGGGCGCGTCGTTCCCGTTGGCGAGCCGCGGGCAGTTGCACAGGCGGAGGACCTCGAGCGCGCGCACCTGGTCGGCGAGGTGCAGGAGCGTGTTGGGCCCGATCTTGGTCGACGACAGGTCGAGGTGGGCGAGCGAGTCGAGCGGCGGCCAGTCGGCGGCGCTGAGGTCCGTGAGCTCGGCCTGCGCGAGGTTGAGGTGCTCGAGGTGCGGGAAGTAGGCGAGCGTGCGGACCACGGCGTTGGTCAGGAAGCTGCCGGGGACCGACAGGTGCGTGAGGAACGCGCCGACGCGCGTCGTCGTGGCGAGCGTCGCGAGCGCCGCGTCCGTGACGGTCGGCGACCCGGGCACGACCAGCGTCGAGATGCCCGCGATCGCGAGCCGCTGCAGCGCGTACTTGGGCGGCCACCCGCGCCGGAACAGCAGCGCCGCGAGCCGGTCGCCGACCGTCGTCGTGGCGCGGTTCAGCGGCCGGAACTCGGCGTGCGGGACCGTCGCGTCCATGATGCGCTTGACGACGCGCTCCGCGACCAGCTCGGCGAGCGACTTGATGCTGAGCGAGCGGGCCGTGGCGGGCGCGGGAGCGACGGCGCTGGGCTCCGAGGCTACCTGGCCGCGCGTCGCAATGGCGCGGACCGCGTCATCGCGCGAGTAGACAAGTTCGGCGACGGGATCGTCATCGACTGCCATGGGCTCGGGCTCCGGGAGCGCGGTTGCGGCGGCGGTCATGCGGGCGGCGGCGGCTTCGGCGGCAGCGGCGCGGTCCGCGGCTGACATGACGGGGCGAGGCGGCGCGGGGGTGGGAACGGGCGGCTCCACGTCCATGGCGTCTTCGTCCTCGCCGTCCGACTCGCTGCCGTCGTACTCGGATTCCTCGCCGTCATCCGCATCCTCCTCACCATTGGCCGCATCATGCACGAGTTCCACGGGTACAACAGGCGCAGGCGCGGGAACGGGAGTTGCGGCGGGCGCCTCCGCTGCCGATGCAGGCGCGGGGGCAGCCACAGCAACAGGCACCCCGCCCTGGACCGTGAGCGCCGCGCCGTGAAGACTGGCCACCGCACACGTCGTGTCCGCGTCGCTCGCGATCGAGAACACGCGGCGCGGGAACGGGAGCACGGCTTCGACGCGGTCGGCATCGAGCGCGAACTTCTCAGCGGCGAACCGGATGACCTGCCCGACGGTCGCAGTCGCCGCGGCGTCGCCGGCGGCCTCGAACGTCACGGTCTCGCCGCGCGGGCCGCGCAGGCGGATGCGCAGGATTCTGGCGGCGGCAGCGGAGGTGACGGGCGCAGCAGCAGCGGTGGCGGGTACCGGAGCGGGAGACGCGGCAGCAGCAGCAGCAGCGGACGACGACGCGGTGTTGGGCTGCATCAGCGCGCGGCGCTCGGCGAGGGCGCGGCGGTCGTCGGCGATCTGGCGCCGGATGTTTTCGGCGTCCTAGCGGGGAGCGCATCGGCGTGAGTGAGGGTTTAACATCGCGAAAGAGTCCGGGAGGAGTACCTCGCGCAGGGCCTTCTTGTGCCGCTTGGCCTGCTCGACGCGGTCGCGGATGACAAGGGCCTCGCAGTCGACGCGGGACAACTTCTCGGGCGTCGTGCTCGCGGATGCCGCAGTAACGGGAGCGGGGGCGGCGACCGGCTCGGGCGTGGGAGCGCTGCGCTTGGGGCTCGCGGGCGCGAGTGCAACGGGCGCCGGCGCAGCCGGCGCAGGTGCCGCTGCCGCGGTGGGCGAAGAAGACCGGCGCAGCCGCTCCTTGAGCCCGATGATCCACTCGGTGCCCTGCTCGACCGAGGCGACGCCGCCGTGGACGACGGCGTCGCGCGCGTCGACGATGTCGAAGCCGAGCCCCAGCAGGCCGACGAGGACGAACTCCTGCTTGGGCGTCAGCGCGAGGTCCTGGATGTCCGAGTCCATGGTTTCGGTTACGGTTGCATGGGGTTTCGTTGCAAGGGGGCGAGAGCGAGGGTGCAGCGCGAGGGAAGCTGCGGCTTTGAGGACTGAGCGACGCGTCGTGACTCGATCCTCCCGCGCGAGCGCTCAAAGAGGGACTCGTCGCAGCAATCAAAAATGTGTATGAGCTCAGTCTGCCACGGTGAAGATGCGGTCGGCGTGAAACTCCATCTTGAGCGGCCACGCGGAGAAGGCGTCGGCGATTGCGGCGAGCTGCTCGTTGGAGCAGTCGTTGATGAGTACGTCGCGGAGAGAGCGCGGGATCCTCTTGGCCAGCGTGCCGTCGGTCGGGTCGAGCGCGCGCAGGGCGGTCCCGACCTTCCGCTTCTTGTGCACGAACAGCGTGCGCAGCGCGTACTCGTACTCGAGCAGGGTTGCTACACGAAGGGAGGCGCGTGTGTGAGTAGGAGCGGTCGGTGCGGAGTGTAGCGTGACGTACCCGTCTTGAGGGGAGACTCCTTGAGCGGTTCTAGGCGCAGGAGGTCCATTTCTACCTTCTACAGCGCGGTCACCCCGTCAGTCGGCCGCAATCAGCGAAACGAACCGCGAGTCAACGCACAAAGGGGAAGATGTCGCGCTCGTGGTGCTCGGCGATCACCTCGACCTTGGCCAGCGTCTGCGTGAGCGCGGCGACGCGACCTCGCAGCGTATCTCCTGGTTGTGCCGTCAAGCGCTACGATGACGAAAGTCAGCTTCGGTGCAATCCACGCCAACGGCGTAGAAAACGCGTACTCGGCTCACCGCGCGCGGCGTAAACAGGTACAGCGGCACGCGTCCAAAGCTATGGATCCCGGCGCGGTCGCCCATCCACCGCAGGAGGTGCGTCGTGTTCATATCGCCGAGCTTGGTCGACAAGCACACGACCGCCGTGACCTTGGCGTCGTCCGCGTCCCACGGCGTGACGAGGCTCGGGTCAGGCTCCACCTTCCCCTCGCCCGCGCCGAGGTACTTCGGCGACAGCAGGTCGTTGAAGAACGACAGGTTCATGTGGTCCTGCTCGCCGACCGTGAGCCGGGTGCCGTGCGTGGCGACGGCGCGGCCGAGCAGCGAGTCGGGTGACCGCAGGTACTGCGCGAGCGGTTCGCTCGGGTCGATGGCGACAATGTGTGCGGGGCGGTGTGTCGCGTGGTCGACGAGCGCGGTGGCGAGGGCGCCGACGCCCGCATTGATGTCGATGACCGTCTTGCCCGCGAAATCGGCCGGCCGCATCGCCGCGACGTACGAGCCCGCGACCGCCGCGCTCGAGATCACCGGGTACTTGAGCTTCTTGGCGGCACCATCGAGGAACCGCGTGTACGGCGCGTCGACGAGGAGTTTGAATGCGCGGCTCATGGTGAAGAGGGAAAGCGAGGGATCCGCTCAGCGTTGCATGGAGTGGGGAGAGCGGACGGGCCGCGCGCGATGCATGGTGTGGGAGGAAAGTGTCTCCTGCAGGAGACATCGCGAACGCGGACCGGCTGTCTCGCGCGCGTCGCCGTCACCTGATGCGGATCGGCCGCCTTTTCGTGTGCTCGGCTTCGTCGCTGCTCTCGCGTCCCCTCCTCGCTCTCCCGCAACCCACGAAGCTTCGCATGCATCTCATTACGCCGTGAGCGAGCCATTTACTGCAACGACCTCGCCGCGCTGTTCTTCGCGACCCGACCGACCTGCCCGCTCCAACACCCCGCACCGCAACGCAACCATGGCCGGATCCCCATCAATCAACACCCTGTACATCAAGAACCTGGACGGCAAGCTCAACAAGCAGGGTACGGCTCCGCTGTAACCCGGCCCGTTGGCCGTCTTCCCGCCGCCGCCGCGCAGTCCCTCACCCGCACCCAACCCGCGAACACACAGAGCTCCGCAAGTCGCTCTACTCGTACTTCAGCGCGTACGGCCAGGTCCTCGACGTGGTCGCGCTCAAGGCCAAGGGCATGCGCGGCCAGGCATTCGTCGTGTTCCAGGACCACGCGTCCGCCGCCGCCGCGCACCGCGATGCCGCGGGCAAGACCTTCTTTGGCAAGGCCATGGTGCGTTGGACACTCGCTCTCCCGCAGTGCACTGGACTGATCGAATACTGCGTGTGTAGATGATCGAGTTTGCCCGGACCGTGTCCAAGGCGACCGCCAAGGACCTCGACGTCGACCACGCGGCGCTCAACGAGAGCGCGAAACGGTCGACCGCGGCGGCTGCTGCTGGTGCGAGTGCCGCGGCACCGCTCAAGCGCGCGCGGGCGCCCGAAGGAGACGACGAGGCCGAGGAGGAGGAGGACGATGACGAGCGGACACGCGGCAACGAGACCGCCGCGTCTGATGCTAAGCGCGCGCGGTTGGAATGAGCGCCGCCGAGTCTACAGTTTATCTGAGCCCAATACACCGAGTAACCTAACCTGCCCGTTCCGAGAGAGTCCAAAGAGGTGGGACCGCGAGAAGTTCAACGCGCCTCTCTTGAGACGCGTCGCCACGCCGCTCGCTCGCACTCCACCCGCCACACTCCCACGAAGCACTACCATGGTCCATCAGCCGTCGCAACGCTTCCAGGTCGAGCCGCTGCGCAAATTCCTCGAGCGCCACGCCATGGCGCTGCCGGCGCCCTACGCGTCGCAGCACAACTCGCGGTAAGCATGAGACTACCACCCGCGGCGTTGCGATCCTCCAAGGCCTAACCGCCGTCGAACCACACGCGTAGCCTGAGCTGTATCCAGTTCATCCTCTCGTCGTTCGACCTGCTGGGCGTGCTCGACGAGGAGGTGGACGCGACCGAGCGCTCGCGCCTCGTCGAGTTTGTCTACTCGCTGCAGCACCCGCACGGTACCTGCTGCGTCTCCGCTGTCGTGTGCCACGCGTGTATCGCTTACGCCCCCTCTGTGTTCTAGGCGGTTTCGTTGGATCCACTGGCGTACGCACACCATCCGTTCCAGTCAGCTTTACCCGCTCACACACCCGCGCGCGCCGCCGTGTAGCTCCCCGAAGCCGACCTCGCGTCGACGTACAGCGCGCTGATCTGCCTTCTGGTCCTGGGCGACGACCTGTCGCGCGTCGACCGCGACGCCATGGTCCACTTCCTCGCCGCCCTGCACACGCCCGCCGGCGGGTTCCGCCAGATGCTGTCGCACCCGCCCGACGCGTCGGACCTGCGCTTCGTCTACTGCGCCGTGGTCGTGTCGCGCCTGCTCCACCTCGCCGCCGCCCCCGAGATGCAGAAGAAGACGGTCGAGTTTATCCTTTCGACCCAGGTACGCGCGCTGCCGCGCGGTGTTTAGGGATGCGCTTACCCGACCAGCGCATCTAGTCGTACGACGGCGCCTTCGCGCTGCACGCGACCGCCGAGGGCCACGGCGGGTACACGTACTGCGCGGTAGCGTCGCTCGCGTGTCTCGGCGCGCTCGACACCCTCACCCCCGCGCGCCGCGACCGGCTCGTCCAGTGGGCCGTGTTCCAGCAGGAGCTCGGGTTCGCCGGCCGCATTGGTAAGGTCAGCGACTCGTGCTACTCGTTCTGGATCGGCGCCGCGCTCAAGATCCTCGGCGCGCTCCACCTCATCGACGTCGAGAAGTCCGAGCTGTTCCTGTGCACCATGCAGAGCAAGATGGGCGGGTTTACCAAGTCTGGCGACGGGTTCCCTGGTACGCAAGAGCGTGGGCGATGGTGTGGGTCGCGGTGGGACTGACTCACGCGCGCGGGGTGTGTAGACCTTCTTCACACGTACATGGCGCTCGCGGCGCTCGCCCTCCACCCGATGCAGGACGTGGACGCGCCCGAGGTCGCCTTTGACGATTCCGTGTCCGCCACCGCCGCCGCCAACGGACCCGCACCGGTGCAACAGCAAGCCGCGGCGACGACAACGGACTCGAGCGCCACGACGGCGTCGCCGAGTCCCGACGCGACGCCCGCCGCCGCCGACGAGGACCCGATCCAGCGCCTCGGCGAGATCGACCCCGTCTTCAACATCAGCGTGCGCGCGCTGCACCACTGGAAGGCGCGGAGCGAGGTCAAGAGCAACTAGGTCGAGTCGTGTGCAGACGCGACAGTATGATGTATTATTCGTTGAGCGGCGTCTTTTGGGATCGGGTTCAGCTGGCGACGCGCACGTGGGGATGAACGGCGCGCGACTTCGTCAACGACCGCGAACTGGTCTCGGAGCGACTTACTCAGAGGCTTTCAGGTCAACACTGGCTTGCGGCAACGGCCGAAAGCGCGGCCAGAACACGAGCTTGATGATGGGCGAGCCCAAGGCGTGATCATGGCCGAAGTCCAGGCCGAAGTCCGCGACGCGCAACTGCTTCTTCAGCGATCAACTCCAACACTCGCGAGCGAGAGAACGCATAGATGAAGAAGGCTCAACCGCAGCTTTATTACCGACACGCGGCGATAGGCGACAGGAGCGAGGGCGGGAGAGCGAGAGAGCAGCGAGGCGGGAGGGAAAATTGACAAAGGAACGACAGGAGGAAGTAGAGCGACGAGGGCGGCCGGACGGTCGCGAGCGGCTTAGCTGCAGCCGTCGCCGTAGTAGCCCGAGTCGTAGCCGCCGTAGCCCGAGTCGCCGCCGTAGTACCCGGAATCGTAGCCGCCGCCGTACGAGTCGTCGCCGTAGTAGCCCGAGTCGTAGGAGCCATAGCCGGAATCATAGCCGTAATAACCCGAGTCGTACGAGCCCGACTCGTCGCCATAGTACCCGGAGTCGTACGAGCCGGAATCGTAGCCGCCGTAGCCGGAATCGTCGCCGTAGTACCCGGAGTCGTAGGAGCCGCCGTACGAATCGTCGCCGTAGTACCCGGAATCGTAGGAGCCGTACGAATCGTCGCCGTAGTAGCCCGATTCGTAGGAGCCGTAGCCGGAATCATAGCCGTAGTACCCGGAGTCGTAGGAACCCGAGTCGTCGCCGTAGTACCCGGAGTCGTAGGAGCCCGAGTCGTCACCGTAGTACCCGGAGTCGTAGGAGCCGTACTAGTCGCCGCCGTAGCCGTAGCCGGACATGGTGAAGGAGGGGGTGGGTGGTGAGGAGGGGAGAGGAGGCTGTGCGACCGAAGGCGCAGGCGGAGGTGTGCAAGGGTGCAAGGGAGGGAGAGGGGACTGGGAGGTGCTCGCTGTCGAATCGAGAGGAAGGGATGCGGGGCGGCGGCCGGTATTTATGGGCGGGCCGGGTCATGAGCGGGGACGGTGAGGGCGGAGACGGCGAGCAGGGAGCAGCGGCGGTCGTGCAGCTCGAGATCCAGCGAGGAAGGCGGCGAGAAGGACGCGGAGCGCGACGCGAAGCAAGCGCGTGGATTCACTTCCGCGGCACGGCGCTCGGCCGCGGTACGCAGCTTCCCTCCCTTGCCGATCGATGGAGGGACCCGTCACCGTCGCGACGATAGAGGGGATGCGCCGCGGAAGGATCTAAATAGCCAGCAGCTCCGGTTTCGGTGCGGCAGCGCCGCGACTCCGATCGCGACCACGGAGCAGGTTGGCTCCCTCGCTGGTCGGCGCGGCGCCTAGCTCCGTGCGCCAGCTGGCGTATGGAGCTAGACGCCACCTTCCCGATGCGTCGGCAGGGGCACGCGGCGCGATCTCGACGCCAGCGATAGCCGCTGCGCTAGATCCAGTCGCTCGAGCCGCGAGGCGCCGGGACGCCGACATGAGGGCAGCCCCACTTTCGCGAAGCTATGCGTGGCGGCTGCGGCGCGCTGCGCGTTGCATCCAGTTGCTTTCCATTTGCTTGCATCCGCGTCGGCAGGGACCCGTGGGAAGGGGAGGCGTGTGCGCAAAGTGGCCGGGAGGGAAAGTTTGTCTCGCGGCTCGCGTTTCATCCGCGAGCGCCGGTCACGCCTTTTCGCGACGCGTCCTCACACGCGTGAGAGGCGACCAAGAGACGCGAGCTGCGTCCCGATCGTGGAAAACGGCCGAGAGTGGCGAGTTGAGAGCAAAACAGATGTCATATACACTAGGCTCGAACGATACATACACTTACACAACCGAAACACACTCGACTCGGAGCGCACACCCGCGCTCCCTCCATCCCTCTCTCCCTGCCTCAGATCAGCGCCGCCACGGCCGCGAACACGTCTTCCGGGGCGGGCGCGATCACGGGCATCTCGACGCGGTCGAAGAAGTCAACCGCCTCGGCCACCTTCTTGGCGTACGACCCCTCGGCGGTCGACACCTCGGCCGTGCACAGCGTCGCCAGCACGGGCGCGACGAGCGGCACCATGCGGGGCGCGCACTCGGCCGACGACGCGGCCACCATCTTGTTCTCCATGAGCATCTTGATGCCCTTGGTCTTGTCGCACACGTTGTTGAGCGCGAAGATGCGCTTCAGCGCGCGGCGCTCGTGCGGCGCCATCGTGAACGCCTTGTCGGCGTCGATGAACTCGAGCGCGAGGCTGATCGCGTTGAGCGTCGAAAAATCCGAGTTCGACCGGAGGCAGTGCTGGTATCGCGCGCGTGTTGAGTGTGTGAGTGGGCGGGCTCTCGATGCGGGCGACTTGAGGCGAGAGCGAAGTACCTCGGCCACCCGGATCCACTTCTGGACGACCGCATCGTCCAGCGACGCGGCGCCCTTGACCGACATCTTGACAAAGTCGTAAATCCCGTTGTGTACCGTGATGTTGTTGTTTTCCCCGAGGGCCTTGGCCACGGCGGACCCGAGCACCTCGGAGTCAGCCGACCCGACGCCGCGGGCGGCCGCGCGGACGTTGTCGACGGTCTTGACGAGCTCGGGCACGGCGGGCGCGGTCAGCGCCTTGGCGAGGTCGCGCGACGGGACCTCGAGCACGACGCGGGCGGCCTGGGCGCCCGTTGACGCGTCACCCTGGTCGAGACCGTCGGCGCGCGTGACGATGCCCGCGACCTTGTTGAAGGCGAAGCGAGCGGCGCGACGCAGCTTCGAGTCCTTGGGCGCCTTGAGCGGCTTGGCCGGCTTGACGGCCGAGGCCGAGGTGATGGAGGTCGAGATCTTAACAGCGGCGGTGTCGATCTCGAGGTGCAGCTGCTGCTCGGGGACCGTGAGCGGAGCGACGGGGGTCTGGGCGATGCGACAGGAGGGTGCGTTAGCATGGCGGACCATGAGAAAAACCATTGAGTCGAGAGGACGTACCCCAGACAGGCTGAGCAGCGACGCCGAGGCGCGGAGGCACTTGAAGGGCGCCGCGAGCGCGTCGACGACCTGGCCGGCGAACTTGTTGAAGAACGACGACAGCGGCCTGGAGGTCGAGGTTGCGGCCGCCGAGGGCGCGGGCACGAGGTGCTCCTGCGAGCCCGAGTCGGCGACGGCGAGGTCGGCCGCCAGGTGCTCGACCGCATCCTCGTGAGAGAAAGCGGGAGCAAGGTCGGCGGCAGCGGGGGTGGTGGAGGTGGGGGTGGTCTCGGTCGCGGCGAGGGCCGACACCGAGTCGATCGAGGCCGCCGAAATGAGCGACGCGGTCGGGCGCCGACACGAGCGGCGCGGCCTCGATTGCCGACACGAGCGGCGCGATCGCGAGCGCGGGCACGAGCGGCGCGGGTTCGATTGCCGACACGAGCGACGTGGCCTCGGGAGCGGCCACGAGCGGTGTGGCCTCGAGCTCGGGCGTCTCGACGGCAATGATGCCCGTGGCCGGTTGGCCGACGGGGACGTACTGGATCTCGGGCATGCCCATGACGCGATTCATCTCGAACCAGTCGCGCATCTCGAGAACATGCCCGGAGAGGAAGAGGTGAGCGTCGCGGGTGAACCAGGCCGGGACGGGGTCTTGACCGTGGACGGCCATGGTGAAGACGTTGCGCGGTTGGTCGAAACGACGACTACACAAGGAGGCCGAGAGCTGGACGTCGTGAGTGGTTGCCGCTCGTCTCTTCGAGCGCAAAACGCGTACCGTAACCGTGGGGGAAGACGCGCGGTTGGTCGAAACGACGACTACACGGGGACGTCGAGGGTCGGTCGCTGTGAGTGGTCGCCGCCCGTCCATTCGAGCGCGCAGCGCGTACCGTAACCATGCGAGAGGGAGGCAGGAGCGAAGGCGACGGACTGGCCTGGGGCGAGGCTGGTCGGTCGGGTGTGCGTGCAGGAAGCGCGGAGGAGGCAGTGCCGAGGGTGCTGGGCCGTAGAAGTCGAGCCGTGGACGAGCGTCAAGACGATGACGACGAGGTGGTTCGTCGACGGCGAAGGCGAGCTTGAACGGGAGCAGGTGGGCAGAGCCGGGTGCGCTGGATGCAGGCGAGTGGGGTGGTGCAAAATCCTTGAAGAACGTTGCGCCGGGGTCTCCGTCGAGTCGATGCGGGTCGTGTTAACGAGGGTGCAAAAGGCTGGCGGATGAGGAGCAGGGGAGAGCGGGGTTGTCGGGGTTGCGGGCAGTCATTTTGTACTGCGGGCAGTGTGTAGGGGGCTAGTGAGCGAGGTGAAGTCGAGGATTCACGGCCGGTCACGACGACTGACTGACCGGCGAACGAGCGCGATGTTCAGTCGAGCGCCGCGCACCTGACCTAAGCTGACCCTCGCTTTCACGGCTCGGCCGAAACGAAAGCGGGTGATGCAGGAGGCTGAGCCGGAAACGTGATGTCTCGCACCTCGGCATCGCCGCGCGACGCGTAGCTGCTGCAACGGCGCGCGCTGATCGGCCACCTCGCCCCGAGATCAGCGAGATCGCTGGCGCCCGCGCAGAGCTTCCTCCAGCGGGTTAATCTTCATTTCAGCGGTGCTTCATGCCGTCATCTCTGACGACATCGGCGAGCGAAAAAGAGGCCCAATCCGCGCACGCCGTCGATCGCGCGGCCACCAGTCGAGCTGAGCGCGGAGGCAAGGTCACCGACGGAGAAGCCGCTCTCTCGCAACAGGTCAGGTCAGGTCGGATACCACCTCAAATACTTCCCCTTCGAGCGGCAGGTTGGCGGCGGGGAAGCGTGCACGTGCGCGAGTGTATGAGCGAGGGAGGGAGCGCGGGAGCCAGCGGAGGAGGGTCCAAGAACCCCCGTGCGGCGATCGGGAGGATGGTCTCGGCAAGGGCGAGGAGCATTCGGGAGCGCGTGCAGCGGGAGACGCGATGCGGCACCATGAGGTACGAGGGAGGGGGCGATCCGGTACGAGGTACGAGTGGGGCAGTAGAGGGAGGGAAGCGCGCGACGAGGCCCTCGAAAACACCGATCTGGCATAGTTTCAGCAAGTTCTGACGAGGAAGATACATGGGAGCGGGCGGATCGGGTCAGTGCGTGCGTCGAGGGTAGCGGGAGGAGCGCGTCGGTCATACCGCGTGATGTGGCGCCGCCGCCGACCCCACGCTGCCCGAGCAACGCGTGCGCGCGCGTCGACGCGTGGGAGCCCACGTCAGGAGAACCGACCGCCCCCGTGGCGCAGCCGCTCTTGAACGCCTTCCCCACCACCAGCAACGAGTCGTGCTACACGGAGCGCGAGCGGTAAGCGCGGTGTCCCGCGGGAGAAGACCGGTCGCGCGACGCACCCCGTCCAGCCTTGAGCGCAAGACGACGCGCTGTCCGACTTATCGCATCCAGCACTAATTTCGGTAGAGACGGGTTTCGAGAGCTCAGGTCAGTCGAGGCGGGCGACGCGGCGAGCGGTAGTAACCGTGAGGGTAGTGACGCGCGGGCCGCGCGGCCGGGGCGCAAGGTGACCGACCTCGCTGTACAGACCGCCCTTCATCGTCTCACTGCACATCGGACTCTCTCGCGTGTCAATCGAGGCTGCCGAGGCGGCCGAAACGGCGAGCGCCGGTAGCAGTGAGGGCGGAGACGCGCGCGGCCAGCATGGTCGCCTCACGCCCATCACCGACCTCGAGCCCGCCCTCCTGCGCCTTCTTACACATCGAGATCGCTTGCGCATGAAGTTGCTGCGCCTCGCCCATGCCGCGCGCAAGCGTCGCGAACGTCGCGAGCGATCCATCTGGCGTGGGAGGAGCTGTGATCGCGACGCTGATCACGTCGAGCTGCACGACGATGCACCGGTGCCCCGGACGTCAGGGCCTCGTCGGGGTCGCGGGTAGTCGATTGCATGAAGCTACGAGTGTGATTCATGGGAGTGGTGAAGTTGCGTTGGTGTGGGTGGAGAGCGATAACCGACGCGGGTGACCTCGGGCACGTCGCACGCGTGGCTCACGTCGCTGCGGCCGTCAGCCATCCTCGCCGGCCTTCCCTTCGACAAACGGTCCTTCACCAATTTCTCCTATAACGGCTTCTATTGCTTCAAAGCCCAGTACCTGGACCTACACCAGCGCCCGCTCTCATGCCCAGCTCGCTCAGCTCCACAGCACCTCGCACACGTCGATCCCGTCCGCCTCCTCGGAGAGTAGGTACCGCGCGACGCGCCGGTCGGCGTCGGGCAGCGTGTCGAGGATCGCGACCGCGCCCACCACCTCGCCCACCTTGCCGATCTCAAGACACGCGTAGTACGCGCCCATCGGGACGAGCGGGTCTGCGAGCTCGCACAGCCAGGACTTGAGCAGGCCCGTGGGCACGCTCGGGTCCGCGATTCCCGTGGCGTCGCACCGGTTGTGGTCGATGTGGAGGCGAAGCTCCGTGACGGCATCGGCGTCGCCGGGGACGCGGAGGACGGCGACGCCGCCGAGCTCGAGCGCTGCCTGGCACAGGAACACGAGGGCGCGCGGGTACTCGAACGCCGGGTGCCCGAGGCGCTAGCGGCGCATGATCTCGTCGAGCGTGTCGCCGAACACGGACGGCGAGAAGGGCGGGTCGATCATGAGCTTGATCTCGGGCAGCGGCGGCGGGGGTGCTGTGCAGCCCGCTGGTGTGCGTGCGGTCGAGCCGGCGCAGGACGTAGCGCGACCACGGGGATCGCGTCGTGCTTAGCGTCCACGTCGAAGAGCGCCGCCGTGCCGACCGCAAACTCGCGCAGGCCCGCTTCGAACGCGTGCGACGACGGGAAGCACGAGACGAGGCACGCGAGCAGCTCCTAGCCGCGGCGCGCGCTGTCGGGTCCCGGGCTCCCGTCGGCGACTGCGCGCCTGCACGTACGCCTCGACGCAGAGGTTGGCGCCGTGGGCGAGCGCGCGCTCCGGGACCCACTGGGTGTTGAAGGTGCGCGAGCGGGATGCGGGGCTCGGGCGGTCGCCCATGATGCGCATGAAGGTCTCGAGGAAGTCGGGCGAGTTTAGGTGCCGCAGCTTGGACGTCCGCAGCATGAGCAGAGACTCAGCTCGGCCGCAGGCAGCGACGGGTACTGCGGCACGAGCGCGACCGCGGCAACGGCTCGATGAGCTCTCAAGGAGCTGCTGCTTACCCGGCCCCGTGATCGCGCACGAAGCGTGTTGGCGAGGAAACGCACTCGCGACCGCGCTAGCGGTGGCGGTCGTGGCCAGACCCGGTGGCGCCTTCATGCGGGCGAGCGCCGAGGCGGCAGTCGTGGCGGACGAGGCGAGCGGGCCAAGCTCGGCGATGTGGAGGGTCTGCTCGGAGAGCAAGTCGCACTTGACCGACGGCGTGGCGCTGGATTGGGCAAGCTGGCGATCACCGCGGCGCCGGATGTCGGGTAGGCGGGAGCGTCCAGACATGCTCGACCGTGCCCGGATTCGATTGCATGGAGACGTTCATTCGTTCAAGGGAAAGGCCAACGTTGCAAGGGAAGACCAGTCGCCGGCAGGGGGTGCTTTCGCCGGTCGCCGGCCGAGAAGGCGCGCGTCGCACGTTTCAAGCCTCCCGCGTGCCAGTCACGCCATTTCGCGACGCGTCTCCTGTCTCGCGCTGGCCGCCGTAGGGTCAGCCGGCTTTCCAAAGCAAGCTGGCGGGTGCCTCCACGTTTTAGCGAGGTGGCCCTCGCGGGCCCAGCACGAGCCGGTCAGCAGGTGCAGATCCGGCTCGCGTGCACGCGCACCGTTCTCCACGCGCGCGAGGGGAACGCGGCAGCGCCCACATGGGTTTTCGCTAGCGCTCCGCTTCGAGCGACCTCGGCAGAGTATAAAACGGGCGACGGAGTCGCAGAAAGTCGCCTCTCCTCAGTCAAAGCACACCTTTTTGCAACGAATCATCACGCATCACGATCGACCATGACCAAGGGCCTGCTCTTCATCGTGCTGGCCACCCTCGCCGTCGGCGTCCAGCTCGCCGACGCTGCCTGGCGCGAGGTCCAGTAAGTGTCGAGTCGCTTCCCTCGCCGCTGTTCATTCAAACGTGCCTGATCCTCGGCTGTCGCTCGTCAATCATAGGACCGCTGTCACCGTGACGGGGCTGAACAAGTGGACCCATTCCTCATTCCGCACTTCTGGCCCGTGCCTCGACTTCTCGGAGGCCACGGCGAGTATGTTTCACTGACATTCTGCGGACAAGACGAGTCGAGACGGGGCTGAAGGCTGACACGAATTTGTCGTAACGTCCAGACGGCGAGTCGGCCGATGCGCAGCTGTGGGATTGCTCGAATCGCTGGGATGGGAAGCGGTCGCCGCACGACCACACGGTCGGCTACGAGGACACGTCGGGCTGGGCCTGGTGCGCATCATCTCGAAGCAAAAGCTGTCGAAACACTGGAACTCACGCTTGGTTTGCTGTGCCTAACAGGATCCGTCACCGCCACAACAATGTCGACTACTGCCTCGATGTCACTGACGGCGACGGCACCGAGCGCAAGCTCATTCGATGGTGGAAGTGGTACGCTCGTCATTGTCCTCGGGTCGCCTCCCGTTGCGATCGCTCACCTGATGTATCCCGAAACCTGCCTATATAGCAACGGTTCGCGGGCCCAGGCATGGTACATTCCGACTGGCGGCAAGACTGGTGTGATCCGGACGGACCTCGACTACTCGCTTTGTATTGACACGTATGAAGGTGCGGGTTCCGTCCCCCATTATATCAATGGGAGCCCTACTAACCAGTGGAGACGTCGCAGACTACCTCAGGATGCATTGGAACCGTGTCAGTCTTCGGCTCGCGCCCTGCGTCGACGTGAGTGATTATCAACTGTTCGGTTTGGCCATGGGCAAGGGGTACTCGGACGGCTGGGTGCACATGCGCAACGACTGCGAGTACACTCTGGGCACAGACCCAGAGTGCACCTTCAGCTGCAAGACCAACGAGAAGTGGAAGCAGTACTGGTACGACGGCGTCACGTACTCGTGCCGGCGCCGCCCCTCGACTGGTATGGACGAGTGCATCTCGAGCCTCAACCCGGCGCAGTACCCGCACGACTGGGGCCCCGGGGCCCCGTGCCAGTGTACGTGCGCTGCCGCTCGTTCCGCCGAAGCAGGCGGCAAGGGCACGGAGGGCGCGAGTTCCGTCATCATCCTGCGCCTGGGCGAGAATGGTCGGTTCGTCGCTCCCAACGCCACTAAGACAGCCACCAAGACGGCTGCTCCTCGCCGGCAGTCAACGGCTGCGCCGACCCTGGAGGTCCGCAGCCGTCACTGACCGCTCGTCTTTCGTTTGTGCGGCTATGGTCTCCTCGATCTTGCGTTTCTCCTCATCAAAGGACATAGAATCTTACAGTTCACTGAATCTCTTTTCGCCGCGTGCGTGCCGCAAGTTATTTACCCAAGTCAGGGAGAGCGAGGACACGTCGCGTCCCACGATCGTGGCGCCTGTTGGCTCCGCCCGCTTCAGCAGGCTTGGTCGTCGCGCATGGCCGACCAGAACCGCGACATGAACTGCGGCCCGCGGTCCGACATGATGTCGTTGAGCAGCCCATGCGGTCGCACCGCGTACTCGAGGAACGCGTCGGCGGTCGTGACTGGGTTTGGAAGCACAGCAAGCAGGATGAAGCGCGTCATCATAAAGGATCAGTCGACGATGACCATAATATACGTGCTGCCGGTGCTCCGCGACAGGCCCGTGCTGATTTCCATGGAGATTAACGACCACGGCCGCCGTGGCGAACGGTAAGGTGGAGCAGCGTGGGCGGCTTGAGAGTCCGGAGTTTTATATGTGAGTTTGGCGACAAGAGCAGGGTGTGCACGGATACGGTGAATGTATGCGGTACTCTGTCGTCCGGTGGTTGCCGAGAGCAGGCCGAAGCGGCAAGAGTTCGAGACCTTGGTCAGCGACGCGAGTGACTAACACGGGACGTCTCGCAGCAACGTCTCACGCAGTCCACCCCGCCGTGGAGGTGTCGCGTCCGAGTCCAAAACGTGTCTCTAGGTCCACGCGCGAGGCGGCGGTGGACTGCTGAAGCCCATGCGCCAGACCGACACAGCGACGCGGACGAGCAGGGCCTCGGCTCGCACGCGCACGCAAGCGCAGGAAGACGACCGCGAAGGCGATCCAGACCTCAAACCGTGGCGCGCGGATGCGCGAGAGCCTGTCAGCACGGTGCGTGTAACGATTGACGCCACGGAGCTCAGGCGGGGCACGGTGCGGCCGCGCGACACGCTCAGTGCTGCCAGTGCCGGATCCAGCCGGTCCACGGCGGCCAGGGCATGGAGGACACTCGGGAGACATAATGCAGCAAGTGATTGTAGATTTCCATTCGATGCGTTCGCGGCAGAGCGGCATCAGGGGGAGAGCGGGGACCGCCGGCTTGACGTGGCGGCGTTCATGGCGGGCCCGGGCTCACCGACGTCCCACCGTGAGCGTCGCGGGCAGCACTTCAGCCCAGGCTTCAGCCAAGCAACGCTCAAGCATGGTCGGCGAGTGCATCAAAAAGTCGAGACGCGAGGATCGCGTGAGGCGACGCGGAGACGACGCGTGTTTGCGAAGGCAAGGGCGGGCGTGCGTGTTGCGTCGGAACGCGTCCTCGGACGTCAGGAAGCAGTTGCAGCGCTTGCCGATCCAAACTCACCTCAATCTCCTCGATCTCATGGAGCAAAATGGAAGACGGCCGCCATCGAGCCCAGCGGCGACGCGATGGAGCCGTTAGGCAAGTGGCCCGCTGCAGGCCGGGACGGACGTGTTGCCGCGACACGGCTCGGGCCGCCGGACTCGTTCGTGAGCGCCATGAAGACCATGGGGATGCTATGTGGATGCCGGCGAGTCTGCGGTGCGAGTGCTGGAGGCGGAAACGATGGGGCGCATCGGCAGGTCGGAGCAGGTCCGGGACGTCGGTCGTCCCTGAGCCGGATCCTCGCTCGCATGACTGCCCCAGCGCGTCGTGGACAATGTCTCTCAAGCTCACGGGTGCCGGTCGAGGCCGCTGTGCCCGCAACACCGGCAATGCGGGTCCCGAACGCGCAGAGGGCGGTAGCCTGTCGGGGCGGCCGCGGGAGCGCCGTTGCGGGCAGTCGCGCAGGTTCGATGCGGTCCATGATACCGCGGGACGCCTGTGAACGCGCCGGCGAGGCGGAGAGCTGGAGGCGGGACGGCCGCCGTGGTGAGCGTGCGTGAGAAGCGGGGTGACGCCATGGCGCGTGCCGTGCGGCTGTGGCGCAACGCGCTCGCGCTGAGACGCGGCCTTGGACCCTTTCGCGGCACCATCGAGTGCTTGCGATTGGCGCAAGTACCGACGCAAAGGACTTGGTGGATACTTGTTCAGTTGCTCTTCACGTCGATGCGAGGCGAAAAACTCCTCGCTTCACGGTCACAGGGAGTCAGGTGCGCGCGCAAAATTGTCTCGCAGCCACCGAAGACGCGTCGCACACGCTTGTATCCAGAAACGCGTCGCGCCGACGCGTCGAGCAAGCTTCCTCTCTCATCACACTTATTGATTCCCCGCGATGCCATCGAATCTCCCCCTTCCGCACGCGCACCGCTGCAACGCTGCCCGCAACTACTCGACGCACACGCCGCCCGTACCGAGGTGCGCGCGTGTCGACGCGCGCGAGCAGGCCGCTCGATCAACGCGGTCGGTCACCGTCCAGAGCTCCGCGTACCACTATTGCTCGTCGCACGGGACACATGGGGTGGCGGCACTCTCTTCGCAACGCCGTGCGGCGCCATCCGCTCCGATCAAGCCCGGTACGCAGACGGTCGAGTCCATGGGTCGCCGTCGATGCCGACCCACGCATCTACCCGTGTATATCGACCCAGCGTCGCCACGCGCCCTCCGCATCCCACTCTTCGCCTCCGCGGGTCCTCAGGCATGCTCGGCAGCTTTGCTACTTCCGGTACGCCAAGGACAGGCTACGCGACATCTGCTGACGCGACGCACGTCGTTTCTGGCAGGGATCCGCACTCCTCATCAAAATCGGCTGGTACGTGCTCCGACTCGTGGCGCACTCCCCGGATACGCGTCGCCGTCCGGGATCGATGCGTCAAGATGCAGGTCAAGCTCGGCGCGGATCGCGTGGATCCAGATTGCGGCGGCAGCGGCTCGGTGATGGTACGCGCGTTTTCACAACACCCATCGTTCGGCTTGTCACTGACCTGGGTCGGCGGCTTCCGCGTAGCAGCGACGACTTCAAGATCGCGCTCGGCTGTGCTGGCCGCGGCTGCGTCGACGGGCTGTTCCGCGACCATCAACTGCTCCTCGTGTTTCTCGCCCAGTTCTCGCGGCAGCAAGACCGCTTCCTTTCGACGTTTGCCTCAAACACAACGGCAGTACGTGTCCATGGCCTGTTCGTGGCCGCCATGCACCCGTCGCTTACCCACGTCCGATCCCGTAGTAACCGTTGCGCGGCTGCCCGCGGCGGGGGTTGTGCGCGCAAGTTCGAGTGACCGAGTCGCTCGACTACTACGGCAACACGCTGCGACGACGCCTCAAGTCGGCCGCGCTCAACGCTCAACGCTCAACGCTCACGTTCCACGTACGGCATGACGCTCGACGCTCGACTGACCGCGCAGCAGCGCGGCGCGAGTCCAAGCCGGCGGGCGGCGTACATTGCCCTGCATGGATGGTACGTGTCGTCGCTTTGTCATCGGTCGTCCACGAAAAGCATCGCTGATGATCACTCGCATCCTGCTGTTGCTGCTTTTCTACAGATCCTCGCCGTGACTCTCGATTCCGGCGACTCATGCTCACCGGCAACACACGACGACCCGAGAATTGGTACGCGTGCATGTTCAAGGGCGGCAGCATCGGGCGTGGGCCGGCTCGCGTTCATCAAGAAGCTCGACACGCACACACTGGTTCGAGGACTCGCTCGCTGTTCGGGATCCAGCACGCGGCCATGGTCGTGGTCGTGGTTACGATGACCCGCTCGGGCCGCGGGTCGTCCAGGAAGGAGCAGCAATTCAAGCTGGCCATTGTCGTTCCTCCCCGAGACCACGCGTACCGAGTTCATGCCGAGCCTAGGGCTAGCGTATGTGGTGTGCGCAAAGCGCTTGCTGCCATTCACGGAATCGTGACTGACGCGTCGCTCGGAGCTAGGGCGAGTACGACACCACGACTTCTACCCGACCGCCACTACGCGCGGCGCCGGGTCGAGCCGGGCCGAGCTGAGCCTCAGGTACTCGTCGCCGTCGTGGTCGAAGCTCAACTTCCGCTTCTTCGACTACTTCAAGCGGCAGGGCGCCTCGACGTCAGTCGTTCCAGGACTGCAACGACCGCCGCTACCATCTCGATCATCGACCGCTGTCCATGGACAAGCTCACGCTCAACACGGTGCTATCAAGAACTGCAAGTCGGCTTCTGCGACTCGACTTCCGCAACAACGCCACGCGCGCGCGGTGGCCGTCCCCGTCAGTCGACGACCACCAAGCTCCGGCCAGCCACGACACGACGCGCCGCGACGCGAACCACCAGCTCAAGTTGGCGGCGAGCGTCACGCGGCAGGGTCGCAGGTCAACGTCACGCGGCAGGGTCGCCGGTCAACGTCAACCTGGGACGTGTCGCGCTGGATCCCGCACCCATGCGAACACGACCGACCACTCACATTTCGCTCGCTCGCTCGCCCTGCGCTCTGCGCTAGAAACCCATCGTGTGTGCCTTGATTGAGTATGCTCAACCGCCCGACAACATGCTCGCGAACGCTTCCGCTGCCATCATGTCAGATGGCCATCGCGTGCGTCGGCGTCGTGATCTCACCTCAGCCAGCGCCACGACGAGTTGATCCAGGTCAACACGGTGCTCTCACAAATAATGCTTACCATCAAGAACCTGGTGGGCGGGCCCGCATCAAGTGTATTGCCTCCTCGCGCGCTTCACTGTGACCACACTTTTTCCTCTCGCCGACTCTGACTTTCGCTTTGAGTCCATTGAGCTTCGCTTGGAGTTCGACGCTTGGAATCTCACGTTACAAGTCAGCCGCACCATCATCTGCTATTACTTCGCATCACAAACGGCCATCTAGCTCTCAAATACTGCACCTCCCCGTTCGACCCGCGTCTGCACCCGCCTTCGTCACGCTGGTCCCGCGCAAGTGGATCTCGTACGCCTTGCAGCGAAGATGCTGCGCGAGGAGCCGCGCACCCGTGTCGGTGATCGCGCGGTTGTTTGACGAGATAATCCAAACCGCTTTAGCCGGGATCGCAGGCGCAAGGTATTGGATCGCGTCGTCGTCAATGTTCGCGCGCTCCAAAGTCAACCACCTGACCCCGGGCGGCATGTGCTGCGCGAGCGCGCGCGCGCCTTCCGGCCCGCAATCCACATGCGCGAGGTTAAGTGATTCAAGCGAGCTTGGGACGTGCGAAACCAGACAGGTAAAGTCGGTGAGCAACTCGTTGTTACCCACAAGCGTCAACAATTCGAGGGTAGGGGGCACCGCACGAAGCAGGGTGGTGCGGATTTCCGCGTCAAGATGGTTATGTTCGTAGAGGTTGAGTTTGGTCGGCTTTGGAGGCAGGCTTGAAGCGAGAAGGTGCGCTGCGTCGCGCACAAAGTCGGAGTTGAAGATCAGCAATTCCTTGAGCGAAGCGGGGAGTGCTCTGACAAGCGCCGCGCTCGCGTTCTTGCCGAGATTGACGTGCCGAAGCCGCAGAACAGTCAACGTGGCCGGGAATAAGAACTTGAGCGGCATTCCGTTCGTCGTCGTGTGAAGCTTGACGTCCTCCAATGTCAGACACTTGAGCGATCGAGGCAAGAGAGAGCTCGCCGTCGCAAGGCCGGTGCCAGTCAGAGTGTCGCGCGCGATTGACAGAGTGGCCAGTTGCGACGGAGGGAGCGGAGTAAACGCTTCGAACACGGCGTCGCCCTAGTTGCACGCATCGATTTCCAGCGTGTCGAGGGTGAGTGGTAAGCTACGAGCTAGGTGTGCGGCGAGGTCGGTGGACATGGGGCTGTTCGAGAGCTTCAAGTGCGCGAGATTGGCGAAGCCGTCCATCACAACGCTGGTCAGCGGCATGTGCATGAGCCACGCGTGGTCTATGACCAGGTTGGTCAACGACGCAGGAAGGCGAAGCGCGCCAAGCCGCGCGAGGTCGATGGTGCACTTGTGGAAGCTCAACGAAGTAACTTTGGCGTCGGGGCTCGCCATAGCGTCGCTGAGGAGCCGCATACCGTCAACGATGATCGGCTCGCACTAGAACATGAGCTCGGTGGCCGATCCGGTGACGTTATCGGCCGTAGCGTCGCGGATCGCCGCGTCCACGGGTCGCACGAAGCACTGATGTCCACGAGTGAGTGAGCGTCAAGTTGCGTACAGGTAAACCAACGAGATTGCGTCGCATCTTCCTTCGTTCCCGCTTGTTCCGCACCTTCGAGCCGCGAGCGAAGGCAAGTGCTGCAATTGCGAAGCGGCTCTCAAATGATCCGATCATGCCGGGAGTGATGAGACCCGACGTCCGCCACCAGTCAAACGAGGCGAGGCGCCGTCCTCGCTCAGCTGGGCCGATCCAAGCAAGCGTGGCGACAACGGGAAGCCCTAACGCAACCCACAAGTTCAAGACGCGTGTCGCACCGCGCTCGCTTGCTTTCACCGGGCTCAAGGACGGTGCTCGCCGCAAGACCGCGCGGTAAACCTTGCGGATGTCGCGCATCGGCAAGACGCGCGCATACTGTGCGAGGCCGCGGACATCATCCGGGTCGTCGTGCAGGGAGATGGCGTGGACCAAAATAGCCTCAATGATGGTCGAAATGTTCATTAGATTTACATTTGATCAAGCGGCGCGACGATGCGAGAGAAGGGACCCGACGCGGTCACCCGCGCCCGTTTCAAGGTGCACCGCGGTCGGGTGTCCGAGCAAGGACGGGGGCTCTCTTCGCCTCCCACCCCTGCAATCACGCATGGATGGAAGAGAAATGTATACAGCAGACTTGATGCAAACGCCGTGATTATGGATGAGCTACGCGCCCGCTACGGGCGACCGCTGACAACGAGGGTCGGCGCCGCGGCCTGCTGCGTCGCCGCCTTGGTCGCGCGCACGGTGCCGATGAGAGGGTAGACGCGGGGCTTGCCCTGGTTCTTGTCCTCGCCGGCCGACTCGGCGACTCGGTCCTTGCCACCACCAACTGACTCGGCGACCCGGTCCTTGCCACCGATGACCGACTGCGACACGGCCCCGCCGCCGCCGCCCGACCACCGGCAGGCGCAGTTGCACGTCTGTCGGTCGTCGCCGCTGAAGTCGTGCCCGTGGTCCCAGGGGGCTAGGCTTGACACGCAGACGGGGTTGGCGTTGAGCCCGTACGGGTGCCCGCACGAGTACGTGACGCCGTCGTAGAAGAAGTTCTTCCACTTGGGGTCCTTCTTGCATTCGATCCGGCAGCTGGTCTGCCAGTCCGCCTTGGCACGGCACTCGCGCTCCATGTCGAACATGCCGTTGGTGCTCATCTTGCCGATCCCGAACTCCTGCTCGCGCCCGCCGTGGCAGTGCCAGAGCTTGAGGGCCTGGCCGTTGCGGTCGCCGTTGAAGCCTATCGACGTCGATAGGGCAGGTGAGCGATGCTGATCTCTACGACGCGAGCGAGCGAGCGAGCGAATGGGTGTGAAGTAACACGCACCGTTGTCGGGATCCAGGCACAGGTTGTAGTCCAGGTCGCTGCGGATCTCGCCGCGACCGCCCTTGCCGGTCAGGTACCAGGCCTGCGCCTTGGTGTCGTTGCTAGCACGCATTCAATGTTGTCAGCCGCCGCGGAGACGAACGCGAATCAGCCTTGACCGTACCACTTCCACCAGCGCACAGGCGCGCCCGCGTACGCCTTGCCCTCGGCCACGTCGAGGCAGTAGTCCACGCCGTTGTGGCGGTGCTTGATCCACGCCCACCCGCTCGCCGTCTCGAAGCCGATCTTGTGGTCGTGCGGCGACGCGGAGCCGTCCCACTTGACCGAGCACGCCCACAGCTGCGCCTTGGCCGACATGCCGTCTAGCGAAGCACGACGTGAGTGACCCGACCGTGTCGACTTGGGGCAACTGCTGTCGCGTCACGTACTTGCCGAACGCTCGGAAAAGTCGACGCAGCGACCCGTCGTGGCGTAATCAAAGGGGCCGTGCACCATGCCGGTGATCGACAACTGCGTGCTACAAATCGCGAGCGGAGGGCGACGCTGGTCAGTCGTGGATCTCGGGCGCGACGATCACTGCGGGCGACGATACGCACTCGACCTCACGCCAGTAGGCCGCCGACGCCTGAGCGAGCAGGGCGAGAACCGCGAGCGTGGCGAGTAGCATGGTGTTGTTGGGCATGGCGGGCACGTAGTCGCTACGAGGGAGCGGGGGCAAAGCGGTGGGCCACAACGGCTCTTGTACCCGCCCGCGGGCGCCTTGGTGGCATTGCAGGACCCGCTGACCGTGCGGCGAGTGATGCACAAGGTCGGCCCATGTGGGGCACCGACGCTGGTCGCTCGAACGTGCACGCGCACGCAGGAACGAGGTGAGGCGAAGTCGCGGCGGCTATGCGGGCTGCGCCACTCACGTTTGCAACCCTCCGACCAATGACTGACTCTCGGCGACGCCACAGGCTGCGCCACAAACGCGTCGTCGCATGGTCCGACCATGGACGCGTTGCGGCGCGAACAAGGCAACGCGCATATGACGTGGCACTCTACACTCGACATGAGAGGCTGATGATGACCCGTGCCTCATCAAGAGCTTGGATTCGTGGCGCGTGTAAGGTTACCGCTTCATGGCATCAGCAACTGCCACGATGCGACAGTATCGCTGCAGCTGACAAGAGCTGCGGACGGCGCCTGCCGTGCCACGCGATGCTCATCACCCGTGTGCAACAGCTGACCGCGACTGGACGCGCTGCGCCACAATCGGGCCAGCAACGAGGCGCTTTCGAAGGCGCGAGAACGAATTCGTTCTCGCGCCTCTCCCGTCAATAACTGCGTCGTTCGCCTGGAATCACAGTCCGCGGCCTCAAGCGAAAACACTAATTTGATTTAACAACTAGGATCAATAACAAACAACTGGAGGGAGCAAACATCAACACTAGAGAAGGATCAGCGCGTGTGCATGATCGTGACAAAGGCATCGGCGTACTCGCGCGAGACAACCGTCTTCGGAGCGATGCGACGCATCTCGTCGATCAAGGCCCAGAGCGGCAATTCCTTCTGGCGCTCGTTGAAAACATGCTCCGCGATCCACTTGGGGCTCTTGACCCCATCAAGCGCTCCGTCGGGCACCGCTCGCCAAAACGAAAGCGGGATCCCCTCGGGTTTGGCGGCCTCTTCGAGGAGGTCAAGAACTGTGCCAAAGTTGGTCCGAACCAGCGACTGAACCATCTGGCGGACCGGGTGAGCCGCGCGGTTGCCGTGACAATTGGCAGCAGCAGGCTTGCTGCACATGCGAACATGATCGAGCGACCCAACAGATTTCAGAACCTCAAGGAGGAGGTTGATCGCAGGAGCGGGAAGCCGACGCAGCCCCGTCGGATCAAGGGCGAGAAGCATGTCCATGGCGTCAAACCACTCTTGCTGTTCGCGGAGGTCGCAACTGGAGCAAGTCCTGACGTGCGGCGAGCTCAAGGGAACAGCGTGCAGCTCGAGCGACGGAATCAAGGTGGTGCGGATCATGGCCGCCAAGAACCGCTGGATCGTACCCGAGCGACGCATCAGTTCGCTCGCGCGGTCGCAAAGCGTGTCGTCGCGCACCACAGCGACGGGCAGCCACGCGAGAGCTGGGCACGTGGTGACGGGAACGCGCAAAAGCGTCGCGTTGGCCAGAGAAAATAAGTCCCGCACGTCCGAGGTTTGATTGCTTGAGAAAGTTGAAGCGTACTTGGCTGGGAGGAAGCTCGGCACGATGGACGTGCGATCTTGGTGGAGATGAAGATCGAGGCGGTGAAGAGGTTCACGAGAGGGGACGGTGAAGAGGTTCACAAGAGAAGACGGTGAGGAGGTTCACAAGAGGACAACAGGCTGTATGTGGTGGCTAATACTGCTATTCTACTCAGGCACGGGGGAAGCGGGATACACGCAACGTACAGCGACAGGATGGTATTGCAGGGGAAATCAACCAGTGTATCAAACAGGAACAGCTTCATTCATCCTCGAACAGGAACCGAGCGCGAGAGTGCGCCGCGCGTTGGGCTGCGGCGGAGGCGTGGGAGGCGGCGTCGGTGGGTGGCGTGATCCACACCTGACCTCGACGCGTGCGTGTCTCGCATGTCTCGCACGCACCCCCCACTACAGCACTCCCGCATGGATCTCGGCACCCGGACTACTTGGTCTTGACCGGGACGACGTCCTCGAGCTTGACCATGCCCATGGCCTTGAGCGGCTCAATGAATTGAGCTCGACGACCTTCTCCTTGACCTGCTCGCGCAGGAAGAACACGCGCACCGAGACGTGCTTGACCGACCGGCGCATGACGCTCGTGGTGGCGAGGATGCGCGCCGCGTCGTTGTCGATGAACGTCGGCACCATGTCGATCTTCTTGTTGAGCAGGTCGGACGTGAGCGTGTTGAGCTAGGCCACGTTGCGGATTGCCTTGGTGGCGGCGTTGAGCTCGGCCTCGGTCGTCAAGAGCGCTACCCACAACTGGCGGCGCGTGCACCAGGTCGTCGCGCTGCCGTTGATCAGCGTGACAAACCCCGTG
Source organism: Blastocladiella emersonii ATCC 22665 (assembly GCA_025594325.1). NCBI lineage: Eukaryota > Fungi > Blastocladiomycota > Blastocladiomycetes > Blastocladiales > Blastocladiaceae > Blastocladiella > Blastocladiella emersonii. The sequence goes on along the minus strand of JANHCV010000009.1, from coordinate 209,027 downwards.
GTCGATCTGCGCGTCGCCTTGTCACCAGCGAAATCGGCGTCCACGTACGCGGACAGATCAACTGACCCATCGGCGGACCGGTGGTACATGATGCCAAGCGAGACGGTGCCCTTGAGGTACTCGACGATTGCAATGAGCGCGTCCATGTCCATGGTCGTTGGGTTGGCCGCGTTCCGCAACACGACGCTGGTCGCGTACGCAATGTTGACGCGCGACACGGTCGCGAGGTGCATCAGCCCGCCAAGCAGCGACAGGAACCGCTTGCGCTCGCCCGGGTTGAGCGGCACCGCCTCCTTGGCCAAGCTGGTGGCGACCATGGGCGTGCTGCGCGTTCTGGGCGAGTCGCCGCCAAACTCCTTGATCAGGTTGCGCGTGTACTGCGGCTGGCCAATCCAGATCCCGTCCTTGGTCTGGATCACCTGCATGTTGAGGTATTTCGAGGCCAGGCCCAGGTCCTTGATCTTGAGCTCTCGCGCAAGCGCGGCCTTGACAGCGGCGACCTCCTTCTTGTCGGTGCCCGCAACAGGATGTCGTCGACGTAGGCGATCAGGTACATGACAGACGTGCGCGTACGCCGAATGTACACGCAGCAGTCGGCGGCGCTGGCGATGAACCCGTTCTTGATGAGGATGGCGGCGAGGTGGTTTGACCACTTGTGGCCAGCCTGGCGCAGACTGTACAGCGACTTCTTGAGGTTCAGGACGTGGCCGTCCTTGATGTCCATGCCCTCAGGCGCGCGCATGTACACCGTCTCCTTCAACGACGCGTGGACGTACGCGCTTGTCACGTCCATTGAATGGACGGGCAGGCCCTGCGCGGCGGCGATGGCGAACAGCGTGCGCGCCGATCCGTGGGCGACGGCGGGCGCGAACGTCGCGTTGAAGTCGCGGCCCTCGATCTGCTGGTTTCCGTGCGCAACAAGACGCGCCTTGAAGCGGGTCACCTCGCCCTCGTTGTTGCGCTTGAGCGCGAACACAAACATGGACGTGATGACATGGGCCATGCGGCTGTCGCCACGCACTGGCCACTTGACAATCTTGAACGTGTCATTGTCAATGAGGGACTGGAGCTCCTCCTTGATGGCCTGGACCCACTCGGCCCACTGCACGCTGGACATGGCCTCCTTATACGTCCGAGGCGTCAGGATGTCGACAAACTCGCCGAGGAACGCGGCGGCCTTGTCGTCCAGCAGCGCCACGATGAACCCGTAGTCGAGCGTGTACTCGTCACGCGCGCTGCTGTTTCGCGCAGCGTTGTCCGTCGGATCAATGGTGGTGTCCAAGTCCTTGAACTTGGCCGGCAGCTGGCCGCGGTTCAAGCGGGCCGGGTTGGTGCGCTTCGGCTTGCGCTCCAGATCAGGCGCGGGAGATGCAACACGTTTCCGAGCCGTGACGCCGTGATCACCGATGGGCACCAGGTCCGTGGCGCCGTAATCGCGATCGGGACCGGCGACATCGCAATGCGGTGCTGTGGCGGCTTTGCCACCCGCACCCTCCCGCCACGCAGCAGTGGAGATGGCAACCAGAGCTCCCGCTGACTGCGGCGCAGCAGCTTCCGCCAGCTGCGGCGCAATAGCTCCCGCCGACCTGGGCGCGGCAGCTCCCGCCAACTTGGGCTCGGCAGCTCCCGCCAACTTGGGCTCGGCAGCTCCCGCCAACTCGGGCGCGGCAACCCCCACCAACGGCCGGCGGAACGACCGGTCCATGACGCGGGTCTCATTGAACACGGCCCAGCTGGTGGTGTGGATCTCCTGGGTCTCGAGGTCGACGACAATGTACGCGGCACCGCTGTTGGTGTAGCCGAGCAGGCGCATCAAGGAACCACGCGGGCGGATCTTGCTGATGTTGTTGCGCGGGGAACGGACAACCACGTCAGCCGACCACGCGCGGAAGATGCCGAGATCCAGCGCCTCACCTGACCACGCCTCGTGTGGCAAGATGTGGTAGCAGCCCTCGGGCTGCTTGAGCGCGGTGCTCGGGAGGCAGTTGCGGACAAAACACGCGGCCGTGAACGCGTACGGCCAGTACGTCTCAGGCAGGTCAACGGCGGCAGCGATCGACGCGCGGGCCTTGACAGTCACGTCCTGCACCAGCCGCTCGATGCGCCTGTTGGCGTGGTGGTTACCTGGTGGCAAGAAATGCCACTCAATGCCCTTGGCGGCGGCCCACTCAGTGAGCGTCTTGTTCTTGAACTCGCCGCCGTTGTCCGAGCGGAACCGCTTGACGGTGGTGTCGGTCTTGTTCTCAAGGCAGTTGACGAGCTTCATGATGAACTCGGGCGCGTCAGACTTGGCCTCAAGGGCAAACGCCCAGGCCTTGCGCGTGTAGTCATTGAGCACGAGCAGGATGCACGTCTTGTCCTCGACGGCGGCCTTGTTGACAATGGCGAGGTCAAAGCGCAGGCACTCGAGGCGCGCCTTGGTCTTCTCGCCCGCGGGGCCCGCCGACGGGCCGCGCTGGATGTTGGCCGTGACGCACAACACGCAGATGCCGCCCACGTTCTTGTCGCCGTGGTTCCCGGTGCATTGACAGGCGAGGTCGCCCAGCTTGTACGCTGGGTCCGCGAGGACTGCCTTGATGACGTGGGCGCCTGGGTGACTGAGCCGCACGTGCGCGACGTGCTGCAGCGAGTAGTTGAGCGTCGTGTTGGCAAACGTGTGGAACGCAGCGTCGCACGCGCCGGTCTCGGGGACGGTCGCGCGCGCCACCAGCGCCGTGTGCTGCGCGTCAGTCTCCTTGCTGATCATGTTGGCGAACAACTGCTTGTTGGCCTCGATGGCCACGGCGCGCTCCTTGTTGACGGCCTTCTTCATGTCCTCGTCCGACAGGCACGCCCAGAAACGGACGTCGGGGTGCGGCCCCGCATATGTGCCGAGATTGGCAACCATCATGGCCAACTCCTCCGTTGGGTGGTGGAAGTGGGCCTTCTTGGCCTCAGGCACCCGCGCCTGCGCGCAAGCAGGCAGCGCGCCAACGAGCGTCGGGAGGCGCCCATGGATTGCGCCCTTGATCTTGCGGCCGCAGGCCAGCTCCAGCGTGAAGGTGGTCTTGTTGGCGTGGAACGTCGACGTCACGCCGTCGCGCCGCAGCTGCGTCGTGCTGATCAGGCGACGCGCCAGGTCGGGCGCGTACAGGACGTCACGTAGGATGATCCGGGTGGGCCGACCCTCAGCGTCAAGGGGCTGGATCTCGACCTTGCCAATGTGGGTCCCATACACCGCCGTCTGCGACTTGCCCACGGCAATGCAGTGAGGGGTGTCAAGCTCGGTGAGCGAGGGATCTTGAGGTTGGGGACCGGGATCGGCATGTACGCCATGAAGAGCGACTCGCGCGTCTTCTTGAACTCGTCAACCAACATGCTGAGCTTGGCCGCCAGCTGCGGGTCAATGGTCGCCACAATTGGACCGCTGCTGCTGCCGCTGCCGGTGGGCATCTCGGGCGGTGGACGCAGCGGGATCTCGGGCGCCAAGTTGATTGTGTTGAAGTACTGGAACATGGCGTCACCAATCTGTAGGTTGACAATCTGCAGGCAGGCGGTCGGCTTGTCAATCTTGCCCTCGAGGAGGTCAGCGATGACCGCGTCAGCCTTGTTCTGCTTGCCCGTGTCAACGTCAGTCATCTGGTAGCGCGCGTGACGCCATGTCAGGTCAGCTTCTTGTCCATGGTCATCTCCTTGGTGCTCCAGCTCCCTTGAGGGGCAAGCAAATCTCCTTGGTGCTCCAGCTCCCTCGTGGGGCAAGCAAAGCTCCTTGGTGCTCCAGCCCCCTCGTGGGGCAAGCAAAGCTCCTTGGTGCTCCAGCCCCCTTGTGGGGCGAGCAAAGCTCCTTGGTGCTCCAACCCCCTCGTGGGGCGAGCAAAGCTCCTTGGTGCTCCAGCCCCCTTGTGGGGCGAGCAAAGCTCCTTGGTGCTCCAGCCCCCTTGTGGGGCGAGCAAAGCTCCTTGGTGCTCCAGCCCCCTTGAAGGGCGAGCTTTGGTGCTCAAGCCCCCTCGTGGGGCAAGCGACCATCATGCTCTACGCCTTCCAGCGGAGCCTTCTACCCCTGCTGTCCTCATGACAGCTCGAGGTTGCTGGTTACGTCGAAGACATCTCCTGTGTCTTCTTGAGCTGCGGCGAGAGGCTGCACCAGGGCTCATAACCTGCTATTCTACTCAGGCATGGGGGAAGCGGGATACACGCAACGTACAGCGACAGGATGGTATTGCAGGGGAAATCAACCAGTGTATCAAACAGGAACAGCTTCATTCATCCTTGAACAGGAACCGAGCGCGAGAGTGCGCCGTGCGTTGGGCTGCGGCAGAGGCGTGGGAGGCGGCGTCGGTGGGTGGCGTGATCCACACCTGACCTCAACGCGTGCGTGTCTCGCATGTCTCGCACGCACCCCCCACTACAGCAAATACTGGCAACTGGTTAAAGGAACAAGAGAGAGAGGGGATGCAGAGGCGCGTCGTCCAATGTGAGCGGGCCGACGCGTCGCTCGGTGAGGTGAGGCGGTCCGCGGCGATGACAAAGGAGATCGGCGCGGTGCGCGTGACGCGCGTGACGCGGGCGGGGTCGCACGCGTCCGGTGACTGTGGCGCAACGCGGTCACGTGTACTTGAACTGAGAACACACGGAGAAAGCGCTTGCACAACGTTGGGTGAGAGCATGGGAGAGTGTGGGTGCAGACGTTGCTCGACGAGGCAGTCCTAGCGTCACAGTAATCCGCGGCAATCTCGTGAGCGAGGTCGTCCGCCAGTTCGCCGCGGTGCAAGCGTACAAATCGCATGATTTCCAGCGGCGAGCAACGCCAGTCGTGATCAAGGCAGCATTTGAGCGCTACAGACAACATCATTGAGTCGCTATCTTGAAACTTTTCGATGTGAAAGACTAATGCGTACAAAGCCAGGCGACTGTGTCAAACTGGTCCTTTTTGAGGGTTGACGCGATAAACGAAGCACATGGCCCAGTGAAACCACTCGAATTGCCCAAGGCACGGACAAGAAAGGCTGCCCACGCGTGGTCATTGAGGAGCTCCATTTTGTCCAGGATCGCGAGCGAAGCCGGGTCTCGCGGGAGCTGTCCCCTCTCCGCTTGATGCATAATGCGTTTGCAGTGAGCTGGTAGACCTTTGTCAAGGACGCGATGGCGATTGAAACGCACCACGTGCTGAAGAATTTCGGGCACACAAGCCAATTGCACAACGAGATGATTACCTCGGAAGCGAAGCGAATGGTCGATGGGCCAAAACTCGTGCATCAAGCGCTCAATCGTCAAGACGACCGAGTTGGATTGTTTGGGGTCGGGTTTGACGTCCTTGGCGTAAAAGAGCAGGACATCAACGACAACTTCGTTGTTCAAAGTCGATGCGAGCCACTGCTCGTCCAGGCCAAGGGACCCCTTGCGAAGCACGTCCAGAGCCGGCATGTTCCAGATGAAGACGGCGAGAAGCGCCAGAAAGTCGAACAGACGCGGTTTGGGAAGCTCGTTTTGCCCCTCCTCAGACTCAACAAGCGCGTTAAAGACAGTATCGATACGGTGCACACGAGCTAGTCCGGACCACTGCTCCAAAGTAAGGCGGACGTGGAAGAGGTCAGGCAAAGCTTGCTGAATTGTGACGAGAACGCTGCTGAGTTGAGTTGGATCAAGGATGAGGATGGCCTTGATAACCAGCTGGAGAACAGGTATCAGCGGGTTGGAACGCGCCTGGTGGTAGCCATGGACGTCAAACTGCTCGGTAAGAGCTGCCGCAAGGCGCTCGGAATCGCCGCCAAAATGCTGCAACGCGGGTGCGGCACAATCGACCAAATAGTTGGCGAGGATGGCATAAAACGAGGTGACGTGATGGTAAGCGGGGTGACTTTGGGCAATAACTTGGGTCGCTCGATCGCCGTGCGGAACGGTGGTGGCGACAACCTCCATATCTTCGAGGAGCACCACCACATCGCTTTTGTAACTACCACGCGAAGAAACAGGATTTTTGCGCCATCCAGGAGCACGGTGTTCAAGGACGTGCTCGATCCAAGCGCGCGTGACATGCGTCGAGCGAACAAGGACCGAAAGCTCGCGCGAAGCAGCGACGACAGCTGCGTGTGGGCGGGTGAGGCGAAGGACGGCCGGAAAGAGCTCGACAGGAAGCGCCGCGAGTGTGCGCAAAGGTTGCACAAAGTTGGCTACTTCATTGGTTTTCATGGTGGCTGCTGGAGGTGGGTCGAGGGAGGAAGCCCGGCAGAGCCAGTCAAACAAGCTTGGGAGCAAACAAGCACCTGACTCGCGCGCGTGGCTGAGCGCGTCCCATCGTTCGCAACTGTCCGTCCGCGCGTTGAAACTTCACATTCAACGCTACCATCAATGTGATGCTGACACCTCGGGGACAGGTTTGACTGAAGCCCCCTTCAACATGGCGTTGCATCAAGTCTCAAACCTCACACGTTTCCACCAAGAGTAAAGGCATTCGACTTTCTTTCGGGAGAGAAAAAGCACTCCCAGCGGCTGCGCGCCGCGCGGCTCGGTGCAAGACACGAGACGCGCATCACCTGATGCCGACGTCATATCGCAACGCGTCCATCGAGTTGGCCGGTTTGCGTGCTCTTTGCCTTCGCGAAACGTTCTTCCCTCCGCAGAACTCATAAATCGAGGGCGTGGTTCGATGGAAAGTAGATTTATTGACGCGGAGCAAACACAATGAACTGCGCGAGCGGGCGAGCGGCTCGCGGCCGATGACGACCAACGGTACACTTACCAGTCGGAGCCGGCCTTGATAAAGCAGAAGCAATGACAAGTCTCGTCGTGGTTGCCCGAGCGGTCGTGAGAGTATTCAGCGGGGTTAAGTCTCGACACACAACGAGCTGTGTCACCCAGGGATGGGTACCAGCACGAGTAGGTCACGCCGTCGTAATTGTAGTACTTCTTGGCCTTGTTCACGTTGTTATACTTGCAAGTGACCATGCAACCGTGCTTGTCGCTTGGCGCCGTGGCACGGCACTCGCGCTCCATGTCGAACATGCCGTTCGTGTGCATCTTGCCAATCCCAAACTCCTGCTCGCGCCCGCCATGGCAGTTCCACAGCTCGAGGGGCTGGCCGTTGCGGTCGCCATTGAAGCCTAGCATCGATGCAGTGCAGTGGGTCAGTTTGGCTCCTTGGCGTCTGCATGAGCGAAGCGTGCGCACCGTGGACGGGATCCAGACACAGGTTGTAGTTGAGGTCCGAGCGGATCGAGCCGCGGCCGCCCTTGCCGGTCAGGTACCAGGCCTGCGCCTTAGAGCCGTTGCTAGCGCAGGAGCCATGTCGTTAGCGACCATGGCGGGGAGTAAGTGCCCCGAACAAACGCACCACTTCCACCAGCGCACGGGCGCGCCCGCATACGCCTTGCCCTCGGCCACGTCGAGGCAGTAGTCGACGCCGTTGTAGCTGTGCTTGATCCACGCCCACCCGCTCGCCGTCTCGAAGCCAATCTTGTGGTCGTGCGGCGACGCGGTGCCGTCCCACGTGAGCTTGCACGCCCACAGCTGCGCCGTGGCCGACATGCCGTCTAATCAAAGCGAAGCGAGCGAGATGTGAGCGGCCCGATCGAGTCGACTTGCGTGATGCCCGGCACGTACTCGCCGTAGACTCGTCAAAGTCGACGCAGCGGCCCGTCGTGACGAGGTCCGAGGCGCGCGCCATGCCGGTGACCGACAACTGGGTGCTACACATCGTGAGCGGGGAGGGAGGCTGATCGGTCCTTCATGTCGGGCGAGGTGGCGATCATTGCAGGTGCCGATACGCACTCGACCTCGCGCCAGTAGGCCGCAGCCGGACGAGCGAGTAGAGCAACAGCCGCGAGGGTGACGACGAGCAGCAAGGCGTTACGTTGCATGACGGGCGGTTTGCTCTTGTGAGGGAGCGGAAGCGCCGCCGCGGGGGCATGGCAGCTTTTGTACCGCCCGCGGGCGACGAGGTGGCGTTGCAGGAAGCGGGCACGAGGAAGCCGGCGACGTCTATTTTACAAGGTCGGCCCATATGGGCACTAACCTTGGTCGCTCGAGCGTGCACGCGCGCGCGCAGGAAAGCGGCAAGTCCAGGTCGCGCCGGCGATCCGAGCTGCGCCACTCACGCTTGCGACACACCGACCAATGAGCGGCTCCTGATAGCGCCACAGGCTGCGCCACAAACGCGTCGTCGCGAGGGCAGCTGTAGACGCGTCGCGCTTAGACAGGACGAATCCGGCCATCAGCTACTCGCGGGATGCCTCAACGAACACGTGGAGAAGGCACAGAAATACAGATTGAACAACAACAGGGGACTTCAAAACGTGTGGTGAATCGCGACCATCGCGTCCGCGTACTCGCGCGACGCGACCGTCTTGGGAGCGACACGGCAGATCTCGTCGACCATGGCCCGCCGCGGCAACTCCTTGCGGGCCTCCTCGACCACGAGTCGCGCAATCCATTTGGCATCCTTGACTCCGTTGAGCATTCCATCAGGCACGGCGCGCCAGATCGAGATGGGAATCTCGTCGGGCTTCACAACCTCGCTGAATAGGTCAAGCATCGCGCAAAAGTTGGCGCGGGTCAGCAATCGGATGAGCTGGCAAAACGGACGGTGCGCGTAGCGGCAGTAGCAGCTCCGCTTTGCAGGATTGTTGCTCATGATCTTGGAATCAAGTGAGTCGACCGGCTTAAGCACTTCAAGGAGACGGGAGATTGCAAGAAGAGGAAGGCGATAGAGTCCCGCAGGGTCAAGCGAGAGCAACATGCCGAGGGCATCAAACCACTCCTGCTGCCCGCGCAGGTCGCAAGTGTTGCACGTCGTGATTTTGGGCGATCCGATTGGGATAGCGTGCAGCATGGCTTGATTCGTGAAGGTTGTGCGGATCATGCAGCCCGCAAATCGCTGAACCGTGCCCGTGCGACGCATCAGATCGCTTGCGCGGTCGCGAAGCGACTCGTCGTGCATGACAGCGACGGGCAGCCACGCGAGAGCTGGACACATGGTGATGGGAATGTGAAGCAGCGTGAAATTGGCCAGCATGAAGAGATCCCACATATCCGCGTCAAGCTTGCTCGAAAACATGGTCACGAAACGCTTGCACAACGCCGGCTGGGAGCACGGAAGCAGATGAGAACAAACGCCGCCATCACGAGCAGTCGATGCGTCGCACAAGATTGTAGCAAAATCGTGAACAAGCTCGTCCGCAAGTTCGCCGTGGTGCAGCCGAACGAACCGCAAGACGCGCTGTGGCGAGCAATGCGCGCCGTAATTGAGAGATCGCGCGAAGGCTACAAGAAAACGTCGAGTAAGTTGCTTGTTTGCTCCAGGAGCATATCAGCGCAGGCGACCGTACCGAGCTTTGCAACTGCGACAAACTGGTCAGAATCAAGCGTAGTTGCCACGAACGAGGCGACCGGTCCGGTGGGACTGCTCCCGTAAGAATGCAATGCGTGGGTGATGATCGCTGCCCACGCTTCGTCATTGAGCAGTCCGAGTTCGTCTAGTATCCCAAAAGAAGCAGGTTCGTTGGGCAAAGTGCCGCTAGCGGCACAGTTCGCGATTTCGTCGCGGTGGTGAGCCATGTCTTTGTTGAGAATCCGATCGGGATCAATGGCCGCAATATGTTGAAGAATTGGAGGTGTTGTGCACAATTGGATGGCAAGATGGACGCCACCAAAGATAAGCGGGTGGTCAGCCGACCAGTACTCGCGCAGCAGGCGCTCGATGACCGCAGTCACGCCCTTACGCAAGGAAGCATGGGCACTGTAGGCATTTGTGAGCAGCGCGTCCACGACCTTGTTGTTGTTGAGCGTTGAAGTGAGCCATTGCTCGTCCAGACCGAGGGTCGACGCGTGAAGCAGCAGCTCGTCCAAAGTGGGCAGGTTCCACGTGAAGACGGCAAGTAACGACAAAAAGTCGATCAGACGGACGCGGGGAAGCTCGGGTTCCTCGTCATCCTCGCCGTCAGATGTTTCCCCAATCACCTCGTTGAGCGTGTCGATTGGATCCATCCGGGCCAGGGAGCCCCACTGCTCGAAGCTGAGCCGCACGTAGAAGAGGTCGATCAAACGCCGCTTCACCAAAGCGACAAGGCGAATGGAGTGTGGCGGGGTGAGTTCGCAACTGGCAATCATAAGCAGCTTTAAGATGGCGGGCAACGGGTGGAATCGAGACCGGTGGAACCGTAGAGGCTCTTGAAACTGGACAGCGAGATCCGCGGCAAGCAGGGTGGTGTCGCCACCAAACTGCTGCAGAACGGGCGCCGCGTAATCGAGCAGGTATTCGGTCAAGTAAGCGTACAGCGACACGGTGAGCTGGTACTTTGGTTCTTCCTGGTAGACTGGGCGATATCCGCCCCCCAAGGAAGAGTTGAGTTCGGCCATGTACTCGAGGAGCATCGTGGCGTCGCACAAGTAGCCGTCCCTGGCCTCGTAGATTTCACGGCGCTTGGCGGGCACACAATGCAAGAGAAGGTGTTCGATCCAAGCGCGCGTGGTGTGCGGGGTGCGGGCTACGGCATCGAGTTCGCGCGAGGCAACGGCGACCAAGGCGCGCGGGCGCGCGAGGCGAAGAACGCCCGCGAGTAGCTCGACAGGAAGATCCGCAAGCGATCCAAGAGATTGCATAGAGTCGCTTAGTTCATTGGTTTCCATGGTGGGCGTTACATGGGAATTCAAGGAGGGTGAGCTGAGAGCGAGCTGGGAGGCAGGAAACTCAGCCGCCGTTCGCACCGCAAGCATCACCTGACCCAGACGTGATATCGCGACGCGTCTCACACGTCTGCCCACGCTGCGGGAAAAGCTGGGCCGCCTGCAAATAGTAGCTGAATCTGCGTCAAGCCTGTAAGAAGCGAGTACCAGGCCTCACCTACAAAACCGTGTGCGGCGGCAAGGCAAACGACCAAGACGTGCAACGAAACCCGCGGGATTTCTTGGGAACCTGTTCATGTATTGGCGAAACTGGAAAAATTAAAAACACAGGGAAACATAAAAACCCAACCTTGAGCGGAAAAGAAAAATTCAGCACTCGTGCCGACTCTCCACCATGAAGAGCACCGCGGGGGGGGGGGGGGGGGGGAGCACGGCGCTGGTGGTGTCGAGCCCACACGATTCTCGAGACAACTGTATGATCCGGAAACGTGAGCTTTATTCGGGAGAATGATGAGGGGAGGAAACAAGAGGGAAAAGGAGGGTAAGGAGGCCGCACACACCTGTATGATCCAGAAACGTGAGCTAAAGAGAGCTCACGTCCGCGGCGGGGGTGCGGCCACCTTTTGAGGGCGACGAGGGGCGGGCGGTGGCGAGTCACCAGCTGCGGCCGGGCGCGGACGCCCACGTTCGCGGCGGTGAGAAATGCGGCGCGATCAGCGGCACGCGCGCGCGCGTGACCCGATCATCACGCGCGTCGCGCGACATCGTGCATGATCATAATCATGGAGTCGGCGTACTCGCGCGAAGCAACCGTCTTGGGCGCGACGCGGCAGATCTCGTCAATGAACGCACGTCGCGGTAACGGCTCCCGGACCTCGTAGAGGACCTGCTTCGCAATCCATTCGACGTCCATGACCCCATCAAGCTTGCCGTCGGGAACAGCTCGCCAGAACGCAATCGAGATCTCGTCGCCCAGGGCAGCTGCTTGATAAAAGTCAAGCACCGCGGCCAGATCGGTCCAGATCAGCGACCGCACGAGCTCACGAAGCGGATGGAGAATAAGGCGACAACATTCGGGGTCAGCGGAAGCGTTGCCGCTTGAGTCAAGTGAATCGAGGGCTTGGATGGTTTCGACAAGCTTGGTGGTTGCAGGCTCTGGAAGTCCGCGCAGTCCCGTTGGATCGAGCGCGAGAAGCATGTCAAAGGTGTCCAGCCACGATTGCCGGTGGCAGAGATCACAGGTAGCGCAAGTTACAATGTGCGGCAAGCCCAAGGAAACTTTGTACAGCTTGGCCGACCCAGCCAGTGAAATGCAGATCATGTTGCCAAGAAACAGTTGAACTGTGCCCGTGCGGCGCATCAACTCGCCCGCGCGGTCGCGAAGCGCGTCGTCGTGCATAACAGCAACAGGCAGCCTCGCAAGGTCGGAGCACTCGGAAATGGGGACACGTAGAAGCGTCGCGTTGGCCAGCAGAAAGAAATCCCACAAGTCCGAATCAAGCTTGCCTGCGAAAGTTTTTCAGGAAACGTTCGGGCAAGGATTGTGGTTCTGGGCGAGGCATGCCCTGAAGAAAAACAGGCACATTTTCCTACGGGCTAGTCGTTGTGTCGCAAAGAATAGTTGCGAAAGCATTTACAAGTTTGCCAACGAGGTCCTTGCGGTGCAGCTGAACAAACTTGAGGACGAGCTGGGGCGAGCAAGCCGTGTATCGCTTGAGGATTAGATCAAATGCCACGAGCAACGACAAAAGGTCAGCATTTTTTGAGATGTTTGGGGATGCCGCCGTGTGGGTTAATCCGTACCAAGCTGAGCGACTGTCAAAAACTGGTCCATTTTAGCACAAAGCGTTCAATTTCATTCGTGAGAGACGCTGTAAGCCGCGCGAAATCACCGCCAAATCGCTGCAGCACGGGCACCGCACGACCAGTCAAGTAGTTGGCGAGGACGGTATAAAGCGAGGTGGAGAGATGATACGCGGGGTGATCTTGAGCAACAATGCGGTAAAAATCGTTCTTCCAAGCGGTACGGTCGGCCGTATGCTCCAAAAGCTCCACGAGATCGCTGCGGTGGCGTCCATGTCGACGCTGGGTCCTTTTGCGTTTGGAGGGACCGCAGTTTGAAAGGATACGTTCGATCCAAGGATGTGTAACGCACGTTGAGCGAGCGAAAACCGAAAGCTCGCGCGATGCAGCGACGAGCGCGACGTGCGGGCGGGCCAGGCTCAAGACGCCCATAAGTAGTTCGGCAGGAAGCGCTGCAAGTGTGCGCGAAGGTTGCATCAAGTCTCCTAGTTCATTGGATTCCATGGTGGCTGCTGGTCGTGGGACGAGGGAGAACAGGCGCGAGCTGGCCAGGCTTGAAACTTGGCCTTGACCATCCATCCCTTCAGGTGACCCTGGCGTGATATCGCGACGCGTCTCCTCCAGCGGCTCTTTGCGTTCTGACGATGCGACCTGAACTTTCGCCCTCTCGCGCACGTTACCACCCGACGTAAGTCGTGTATCGATTCCTGAATGGATGTTTACTTGCTGCAACGATTGCACTGACGCGGACTGGGCTCACGGGTGCGCACCATTCAATAGGAAGCGGTCGCTGTGACAGCGCTGCCTGTTGAGCGGCAGTAGTCGCGAGAGGGAGAATAGTTTGCGTTCATGCCGTGGGCCGATCGTCCGACTGCATATATGCTATATGCGTCCGTCCCGCGTCCCGCGTCACGAACAAGGCTAGCGACCTCGTAGCTCCGCTGAGGAGGCTCTGGTCGAGGCTCAAGACAACGCTGCGCGAGCCTGTACACCAGCGCTGCGCTGGGGTGTTGTTCCCTCACGCGCTCCTTTCGCGACCGTGCGTACTTTGAAGCATGTATACACCATCTGCTGGTCATTCCTCGTCGTCAACCCGCGCGGCGCGACCCATGGCCATGGCCGAGCACTCAGTCATCCTCAGAAGCCCGCCTTGTCGTTGCCGGTCACGGACGCGCGCGGCGACAAGGTACGGGCGCCGAGTGCTCCATGATCAACTTTCAAAAGACGAGAGAGCAGGAGAGCGTGGACCGCTCGCGGCCGACGACCGCGGCTTGAAGGCGGGGAAGCGCACATGTGGGCGGCACCGGTGAGCGACGCGACTTCTACTCCGCCCTCTCGCTCGCAGTGTCACCCGTGCCCCTAAGCCATGAATCGATCCATGAAGAGAAGCTTACTCGCCGCAATAGCTGCGCGGACATGGACCGGGCTCGCTGCGGGCGCCCGCAGCAGGAGTGGAGCGGCCGAGAGGCTGATGTCGGCCGTGGCAAGTGCTGCTCCAAGGTCAGGCTCGCAGCCCCCCGATGAGCACCGTCGTGTCTTGTCGCTGCTCTTGTGGAACCTGAGTGCGCGCCGCACGTCGCCGTTGGCACGGACAGGTCGCCTCGTCGCGAAGTCGGCGGCGGCGGCGCCGTCCGACTGTGGCTCGCTCAACCTGTTCGCTCCTCACCCTCACCTCTGCGATCTCGGGCACGCCTTCTGCATGATGCGATCGGGTTCGCGATGGGCGTCGACGGCATCCCCACGCGCGCCGCGCGATCCACCGCCAGCCCGCGCGGCACTCGGTCAACGCCCGCAGACATCTTGCGCGATCGAGCCTTCGCCAGCTCGATCTCCTCAGCGTCGCGTCAGCCAGTAGCACTGCGGGTGATGCGCTGTCCATCGATCGTCTTCTTCACGCCGCTCGCCGCGACCCCCGTGCCGACGAACGGGGCAGCTCGCGCGCACCGGCCGCGATGGGAGCTGAGAGATCGCGTCCGCCGCCACGGCCCGTGAACGCGGGCGGTACGCGCGACACGACTGTCGCCGCCGTGCGCTATAGGTCGACGTGCGCCGCGCGCGTCGTTCTCGTCGCAGGCGGTTCGCGCGAGTTCCTTGAGAGCGTGTTCGTCGCGCAGTCAGGTCTGCTTCCGTCGCGACGCTGCCAGCTCTGCTTCCGTCGCGACGCTGCTGAGAATCCCGCGTGAGCTCGTCTCGGGCGTGCGCGCGAAGAACACACGCGCTTCGCTTCACCGCCTGGCCCAAGTCGCGACGAACAACGGCACACTTAAGGCCGCGTCCTTTGCGCCGACGGACCAAGTCGAGCAGCTCGAGTCGCTCGCTCAAAAGCTCGAGCAGCGCACACGAAGTAGACAAGAGAAGAGATCGATGGGTACTGAATGATGATGCATATTAACAGAAGATACTCCAGCTACGTGATACAAAAAGGCAGCCAAGTAGGTAAAAAGTCCACACACGCCCTACGATCCCGCGAGGAGACCAGCGGATGATGAGGAAGCTCTAACTACTTAGTCGACCTCCTCGATGGTGGGGCCGGTGGTGTCGGCAGCCGGGGGCGGGGCGCCCGAGGGGTCGAAGCCGCCGGGCATGCCGCCGGGCGCGCCACCGGCGGCCGAGTACAGCTTGGTCATGATGGGGTTGGCGACGCCCTCGAGCTCCTTCTGCTTGTGCTCGTACTCGTCCTTGGCGCCCTCCTGGTTGCCGTCGAGCCACGAGATGGTTTCGTCAATGGCCTTGTTGAGCGTCTCCTTGTCGGCCGCGTCCATCTTGCCGGCCACCTTGTCGTCGTTGAGCGTGTTGCGCAGGTTGTACGCGTACGACTCGAGGCCGTTCTTGGCCTGGATGCGCGACGCCGCCTCCTCGTCCTCCTTCTTGTACTTCTCGGCCTCGGCGACCATGCGCTCAATCTCCTCCTTGGACAGGCGGCCCTTGTCGTTGGTGATGGTGATCTTGTTGGACCGGTTCGTCGACTTGTCGACGGCCGACACGTTGAGGATACCGTCGGCACCGACGTCGAAGGAGACCTCGATCTGGGGCACGCCGCGGGGCGCGGGCGGGATGCCGGTGAGCTCGAACTTGCCGAGCAGGTTGTTGTCCTTGGTGCGGGCACGCTCGCCCTCGTACACCTGGATGAGGACGCCGGGCTGGTTGTCGGCGTACGTCGAGAAGGTCTCCGACTTCTTGGCGGGGATGGTCGTGTTGCGCTTGATGAGCGGGGTCATGACACCGCCGGCCGTCTCGATACCGAGCGACAGCGGCGCGACGTCGAGGAGGAGCAGGTCCTGCACCTTCTCCGACTGGTCCCCGGCGAGAATGGCGGCCTGGACGGCGGCACCGTAGGCGACCGCCTCGTCGGGGTTGATCGACTTGTTGGGCTCCTTGCCGTTGAAGAAGTCGGACACGAGCTTCTGGATGCGGGGGATACGGGTCGAGCCGCCGACCAGGACAATCTCGTGCACCTCGTTCTTGGCCATCTTGGCGTCGCGCAGCACCTTCTCGACGGGGTCGAGCGTCGAGCGGAACAGGTCGGCGCACAGCTCCTCGAAGCGGGCGCGGGTGATGGACGTGTAGAAGTCGATGCCCTCGAACAGCGAGTCGATCTCGATCGACGTCTGGGCCGACGACGACAGGGTGCGCTTGGCGCGCTCGCAGGCGGTGCGGAGGCGGCGCAGGGCGCGGGCGTTGCCCGACAGGTCCTTCTTGTGCTTGCGCTTGAACTCCTGGACAAAGTGGTTGACGAGGCGGTTGTCGAAGTCCTCGCCGCCGAGGTGGGTGTCGCCGGCCGTGGCCTTGACCTCGAAGATGCCGTCCTCGATGGTGAGCAGCGACACGTCGAAGGTACCGCCGCCGAGGTCGAAGATGAGCACGTTCTTCTCGCCAGCCTCGGCCTTCTTGTCGAGGCCGTAGGCGATGGCGGCGGCCGTGGGCTCGTTGATGATGCGGAGCACGTTGAGGCCGGCAATGGCGCCGGCGTCCTTGGTGGCCTGGCGCTGCGAGTCGTTGAAGTAGGCGGGCACCGTCACGACGGCGTGGTTGACCTTGGTGCCGAGGTAGGCCTCGGCCGTCTCCTTCATTTTGGTGAGGATCATGGACGAGATCTCCTCGGGGGTGAAGGTCTTGGTCTCGCCCTTGAACTCGACCTGGATGAGGGGCTTGGAGTTCTTGTTGACGACCGTGAAGGACCAGTGCTTCATGTCGGCCTGGACAACGTCGTCGTCGAAGCGGCGGCCGATGAGGCGCTTGGCGTCGAAGACCGTGTTGTGCGGGTTCATGGCGACCTGGTTCTTGGCGGCATCGCCGATCAGACGCTCCGAGTCGGTGAAGCCGACGTACGAGGGCGTGGTGCGGTTGCCCTGGTCGTTGGCGATGATCTCGACGCGGTCGTTCTGCCACACGCCGACGCACGAGTAGGTGGTGCCGAGGTCTAGACGGTGCGGGAGGGAGGGGATCGCGGGTGAGCGTCGCGCTCGAGAGGGCGGGTGCGGGTGCAGCTGTCGCCGCCGATCGGGTCCGCCGCGACAGCGACGAGCGCAGGGGACGAGGTCGGCGGCGGCAGCAGCACCGCGGGGCAGCAGCGGCGGCGGCCGTACCAATGCCCACGGCGGGCGAGTCGAGCTTGGTGGTCATGGTGGTGCGTGTGTGGGTAGCGGGCGGAAATACGAGAGATCCTTGAGGGGAGCGAGGACGGGCGGGCGGGGGCGCGGGCCGGTTATAAGGGCGCGGGCGCGGCCGGCGGGGCACGGCGGCCGGCGAGGCCTCGACGCGGGGCGCATCGGGCGTGCGCTGAAAGGCGTGACGGCGGCCGAAACGCGCGGAACCCGCGGATTCCGGAGGAGTGAAGGGCGCAGATCACCGGCGAACGGCGCGCCGCTTCCAACCGGTTCGCGCGCGATCGCTCGCCCGACCGCCGTGGCACCCAGGACACGTGACAATTTGTCTCGCGCTTTCCAGCCGTCTCGCGCCGCTTCTCTCCGCGCGTCGCCGCCGTCGCTGCTGACTGTTCCCTCCACGTAGTCGTCCTCCGCGCCGTCGTGCGCGATGACACATGCAGCTCCTACGTCACACCTGTCACCGTGTCGACTCGACGCGCCGCGACGCGACCCAACTGCTAGCGTTATGCCGTCCCCACCGCGCCCTCGTCACCGTCGCCGTGGTCGCCGTCGTGCTGCCGTCACTGTGGCGAGCCAGCGCGCCCGCGTCGTGCCTGCGGTGACGGGCGCCATCGCGTGATGTTGTCAACCCCGCCGGCCGGACCGCCTGTGCCGCCGCCGCCGCCGCCACCGCCCCGGCCGCGCGAGGCCCACCCAGTCCACCGAATTGGTCGCCTCCCTCACCCTGTGACCTGTTCGCCCTCGCAGTTTGACGCTGCCCCGCGCGTGCACATGCAGACGCTCAGGGGATCCTCCTTGAGGCGACTCTGCTGCGAGGGTTGCAGCGCTCTCGCTCCCGCTCTCCCCGCTCCTGCACGTCTCCTGTCGCCCCGCATGGCGAGGCGCCGCCACTACGCTCGCCCTCCACCATGCACCATGGATCGCATGCACCCGCGATGATCTTGCTACTCTTGGCGCTCTTCACCGCGCTTGTGCACGCTGACGCGAACGCCGCCGTGTGCCGCCCGCTCCCCGGCCACCTGTGCGCGTACCGCGCCTTCACGCAGCCGGTCCCAATGACGCGCCCGACGACGCCCGCCGACGCGAGGCGCGCGCCGATGGGTCCCGGTGCGCGCGTCGGCACGGTCCGCCCGCAGCGCGAGGACCCGCCGCCTCCCACCCAGTCCCCCTTGATCACGACCGAGTCCGCGTTCGGTTGCGGCGTCCCGTCCGTGCACGCCGTGGGCGGGACCGGGCTGCTGTACGACGCGTCGTCGGCCGAGGTGACGGGGGACTGGGTCGATGCGCGCGTCGACGCCATCGGGTCGCGCGTGCGCACCGCGCTCGCGGGGCAGCCGGGCATCGGGTTCGCCCGCGTCGATGGGGCGGCGACCTACCTGCGGTTTGTGCGCACCCTCGCGTGTATCGAGACCGCGCTCGAGATCGCGAATGCCACCGTCGAGTTTGCGTGTATCGGCGCCCGGCCGACGTCGCGCCAGCTCGTTCGACGCGACGGTGAAGTGGCCGGAAACGAGACGGCGCCCGCGGACCCACCACCACCCGTACCGCCGGCGCCCGCGTGCAAACTGCCCGTCAACTCGCGCGCCATCGACTCGCTGTGCCGCGCCTTCGCCGCGAGCGTGCTGGACACAGCCATCGCCGCGACCTCCTCCCCGTCGTCCCCCGCCCCGCTCTCGCCACGGTGGGACCACGAGATCGTGCACGCGGCGCTCCCGCGCGTGTGCCCGCCGTCGCTCGACCTCGCCTCGCGCATCTCGGCAGTGTACCTCGAGGGCCAGGCGTCAACGTCCGGCTCGCCTTCCGCGCCCGCTGCCGCCGCACCCGTGGACGATGATGACGCGGCGGCCGCGGTCCCGCGCAACGCCGTGCTCGACCTCGTCGTCCCCGACATCTTGCTCGCCGCCGCGCCCGTCTTCACCGAACACGAGGTGCTGGGGTGCGGCCTGCACGCGCCCAAGTTCCGCGTCGATGCAGCACCGAGTGTCGTTACGAGCCCAGCGGCCGCGGGCGCTGCGGCGTCAGGCGAGTCGATCGTCGTCCGCGCGCGCGGACGTGCCGCTCTCCGCCTCTCCGCGCGCGACACCTCCGCCGCTCAAACCGACCCATCGGAACCCTCGTACAACCTCGCGGCGCTGTGCAGCCACCGGTGCGGGAGCTCCGCGTGCTCCGCCTTCGCGTCCACCTCGGCGGGCCCGCCGTGGGGCGCGATCCTGGCGTCGGCGCTCGGCGCGTTCGGCGTGCTGGTCGCCGTCACCCTCGTCCTGATGCCGTGGGGCAACGCCGACGTCCGCATGCCCGCGCACGAGCGCGCTGTGTTTCGGTTCTGGTACGGGTACGCGTGGGTGCGGCAGCGCAGGTGGTGTCGCAGGAGACGGAGGGGGAGGGGGAAGGCGGCGGTGGCAGCGGGGAAGCAGGGCGTCCCGCCCATGATGGTGACGGGGCGGCCCGTGCTGCACTACGGCGCGTTCGGCGCGCAGCTCGGCGCGTACCCGCCGCCGCCGTTGGCGTTGTCGGGGCGGGCGACGGACGTGTCGTCTCCGCCGCCGACGCCCTTCTCGCCCGTGTCCCCGCCGCCGACCCCGTTCTCGCCGACCACGCCAACAACGGACCCCGGCTACGCGTCCGCCCTACGCCCGTCGCCGCCGCCGCCGCCGAGCGTGACGATCCCGATCGACCCCGCTGCGACGTCGTCGAGCCAGACGCTCTACCACCACCACCACCCCCGCACACCAACTGCTCCCTCACCCACCGCGTCCATCCCGCGCCTCTCCCTCCACCGCCTCCCTCCCCCACCACTAATCCTCGCGGACCTCGGCCCGCCGCGCCGCGTGACGTACGCGTACACGGCGGCGCACGGCGACGAGCTGGATCTGGTCGAGGGCGACTACGTGCACGTGCGGTACGTGTTCGAGGACGCGTGGGCCGACGGCGTCAACCTGACGCGCGGCGGGAAGGAGGGCGTGTTTCCGCTCGTGTGCACCGAGGAGCAGGGGGAGGTGCGGTTGTGTTCGGCGCTCGTGGCCGCAGATACCGTGAGTGCGGGACCGGTTCCACCGAAACGAAGGGCGAGGCAGATGGGCGACCGGTACCCGCGCAGCGACTCGCTTGCGGCCGCGGGGCGGGCTCCGTCGTCGGCGTCCGCAGTCTCGGTCGTGGTCGCGCTCCCGTCGCCCGCGGCAACGCTCGAGTCGGACCGCCCACCGGGACGGCGCGGTTCGGCCGCCGCAACCCCGCGGTTCATGGACGTGGACGCGTACTCGGCGGGCCTCCCGCCGGCGGCCGCCGGGTTCGGCGCCGTGTTTGGGCGCAACGGGGCGCGTGCGCCGGCGCCATTGTGATCTCCTCCATCGTGTGTACATATCAATAAAGCTAGACAGAGTTTATAGATCAATCGTCTCGACCGCTGCCTTGCCCGCGGGCACCGGCACGGCCTCCTCGATGTTGGGCTTGGACTCCCACCACACGGGCTTGGAGCGCGGGGCGTACTTGACGGGCTGGCCGAGGGCGCGCGCGGCGAGGGCCTGGATCCCGCCAACGAGGGCGCCCGTCGCGGCGCCGTACACGAGCGTGCGCTTGGCTGACGCGATCGGGAGGCGGTCTACACGAAGGTGTCAGCACACGCAGGCAGGCTCTCGAAAGACAGGGGCGAACGTACTCACAGCCGCAAACGCCGCCGCCGTAAAGATCCCCGCAACGACCGAACTCGCCGCATCCTCCGTCTCGCGCGCAAGATCGACGGCCGTCTCGACAGCTGCAAACGTGGCGACGACACTCCCGAGCCGCCCGGCCTCACGCAACCCGCGGCGGAACCCGCCCCACGCCATACGGTAGTTTTTCGTCTTGTGGTAAAAGTACCACCCCTGGACCGTGACGGGCAGCTGGTGCGCGTGCTCGGCGAGGAACTGGAGGCCCGCGCTGCGGCTGCCGATCGCGCCGCCGAGGAGGAAGCCCCAGAAGACGCCGAGACCCGCGAACGTCGCGAACCGGGCGAGTTCCGGAGGGGGCGGCGGCAGGCGGACCAGCGGGTGGTCTGCCGGAAGCTGTGGGTGCGCCCGGCGCGCTTCTTCGGCGGTCCACGAGAAGTAGGCGTCGAGGCCCGCGCGCAGCTTGGCGAGCGACGGGCCCGTGTACGGTGGCGATGATGGGTCCATGGTTGTTGCGGTGGGTTACATGCGCCGCCGGCGTCGGCGTGGTGGAGGTCGGTCAGAGGTCGGCGAAGGCGGCGTGGTCGCCACCATCAACACCGCCGTCACGGCCGCCGCTGCTCTCTCCCTCTCCTCACCAACGATGCATGACAAACGAATGAACGCCCCGCCGCCGCCCGTGCACACGCTCACGGCCCCACCACGCGCCGGCACCATCCTCCTGGACCTACGCCCCGCCGCGGCGTACGAGTCGCAGCACCTGGCCGGCGCCTTCTCGCTCCCTCTGTGCAACTACGCCTCGCGCACCGCTTTCCCGTGGTTCCTCTTACCCGAACGCGGGTCAGTCCCCGTCGCGCTGATCGTCCCGCCCGGCGAGGGCTACGCGGAAGCGGTCAAGGAACCCGCGGCGGTCTGGGAGCCCGTCGAGGGGAATCAAGTCGCGACGGCGGCGAGGTTCGCGGTGCATGTCCACGACCGCGGGTGGAGTGTCGAGGGGGTGTACGTTCCGACGCCGCAGTTCTGGGTGGCCGCGAAGGAGGATGGGTGGGATGTCCGCAGCGCCGTCGAGGACGAGGACGGCGAGCGTGACCGCGACCGGCCCGGTTCTGTCTCACCATCCCCAAGTCGCGACCGCAGCCGCAGCCCGCGCCCCGCCCCCTCCAACCCCGCCCCGTCAACCGTCCGCGCCTCGCTCGTGCGCACCATGACTCTCCCGTTCCTCCCCGCACCCGTCCTCGCCGCGACCGCGACGCAACTCTTCGGCGCACCCGGTTCCCCGACCCCGTTCCGCGTCCTCGACCTCGGGTGCGGCGCGGGCCGCGACCTGGCGTACCTTTTGCACCACTACCCGGGGTGCACCGCGGTCGCCGTCGACGCGTGGAAGGGGAGCATCGACCGGACGCGCGCGGTCTGCTCGCTGCTGCATTTCGGGGACCGCGTGACGCTCGTGCGCGCCAAGGCGGGCGAGCAAGGCGAGTTGCGCGGCGAGGGCGGGCGGGACGCGTGGGGCGAGGTGACGGGGCCGTTTGAACTGGTCCTTCTGCACCGGTTCCTCCCGCCGCGCACGTTTGTCTCGGCGATCCATGACCGGTTACTGGCGCAGAGCGGCGCGCGGATGTTGCTGTCGACGTTTGCGTTGCCGGAGGGCGGCGACTTTGCGGCATGGACCACGCGGCACGCGAGCCCGTCGTCGTTCATCAACCTCGTGCACCCGCGCGAGCTGACGCGGCCGCTCGACCGCGCGCTGCTGTCCCTCAAAGACGCCGAGGTCATGGCCGAGCCCGTCGTGTCCGAGAAATGGGGGTGGGGGTTCACAAGCGACGCCGGGTATCGGGTGCTGCGCAACGAGACGGTCGAGCTGGCCGACGGGCGGCAGCTGGTGTGGTTCGTGGTGGAGAAGATCTAAATGTATGCTAGGTTGCAAACACGAGATCGGAGCGCAGCAGGTACTTGACGCCCTTGGTGACGGCAGCGCCCTCGTGCAGGAGACACGCGTCGCCGTGGCGGTGGATCAGGGCGCGGCCGCGGACCGGCGCGACGGCCGCGACGACCTTGCGCCGGCCCTCGTAGAACACGGTCTCGCCGCCGCCCACCTCGTCGTCCTCGCCCTCCCCTCCTCCGGAAAGGTACACGAGCAGGGTAAACTCGGTCCTCCCGCCAGCGACCCGCACGCTCTCGTCGTAGTGCTGCCCAAAGCTCTGCCCGCGGCCGTACTTGTACAGCCGGATATTCGTGTTCATCCCGACGGGCGTGCCCTCGGGGAACGCCGGCAGCACGCCCGCGAGCTGCCGCCACAGGCGCGCTGCGAGGTCCGGGTGCGGGTCGAGCGCGATCCGGCCGCTGTCGCGGAACGCAAAACCCTTGCGCGGACGCAGGGATTTCTCGGCCGGCGCGAAGCCGTACGTCTCGGCGGCGGCGACCAGGGCCGCGCAGTCAGTTGGGGAGAGCGCGCCGTCCAGCGTGTACAGCTGGTCCGGCAGCACGCACGTCATGGCCGACGCTGAGGCGGCGGGGGTCCATGGCGGAAGCGAGGCGAACGGGTCGGGTTTGGGTTTCGGTGCCGCTGCTGATGCGGGTGCTGTTTTGGCGGCCGCGGACTTTTTAGGTTTAGCCATCGTTGCATTAGGTTTTCATTGGGTGGCGAGAGCGGGGATCGAACCCCCGCTCGGCGCGGCCGGAAGAACCGCCTTGGTCGTCAACGTGGAGTGGAGTGTGGCGCAGGGGCAGCGTGACCGTCGCGCGCTTCGCCGCCGCTTTCGTCTCCCGTGCGGCTGGAGGCACTCTACTTTTGCGTTCTCCTCCCCCTCCCTCTCCCTCCCCAACGACATCCTCACTTGAATGCAGCACTGCGCGTCCGACTCGATGCATCACCCCGCCGACGACTGAGCGCCGCCTACCGCGATCCGCCGCCCACTACATGACCACCGACCCGCCATCTCGACCGCCATGGACCGCGTCAGACAACAACAACACCCGCCACCACCGTCAAACCACCTGGCGCACCCGTCGCCCGCGCGATCTCCTCCGCCGCCTACGTCGCCGCCGACCAACGGGATGACGCGCCTGCAGATCAACGGCCGCCGCGCCTCGGGCGCCGCCGGCTCGCCCACATCCCCATCAGGGCGCGCGGCCGAGTACTACGTGCACGACGCGCCGTCGCACCCGCCGCCGACCGCGACCCCGCGCCGCAAGTCGGGTGCGGGGCTCCAGGCCACGTCTCCACCACCAACGACGGCAACTCGAGCTACGACGACGGGCCGCGTCGCGACGTCGCCCGGCCGGCCGTTCGGGATCCCGATCCCGCTGCGCGCCTCGTCGCGCACCCCGGCGTCGGTCGCGGTGCCTGCGAAACCGACCGCGCCGAGCTCGTCGTCCTCCTCCGCTTCGCGGTTCATGGGCTCGCGCCGCGCGTCCCTCGTGCGCGACGCGTCTGCGCCCGCTTCGTCCCCGTCGCCCGCGCCCAGCACCGCCTCCTCGACCTCCAGCGATCCCGCCGCGCGCTCACTACGGCACTCGCGCCCGTCGCTCACGCCGCTCGAAGCCGCGGTCGCCGCACACGCCATCGCCTCTTCCTCCTCCCCAGGCCCCGTCTCAGCGCCCGCGCGCACGGGCCCCGCGCCGCCCATGACGCTGCCCGAACCGATCCACGCGCCGGCGCAGCGCAGCCCGAAGCTCGCGCGCGTGAGTTTCACCAAGCGGTTCTTGACGGGCAGCATGCGGAGCATCTTGTCGTCGGGCAGCGGGAGCAGTCAGAACGGGAGCGCGCGGTCCGTCATCGCTGAACCGCAGGGCGTGTCGGGCGCCGCTGTCAAGGTGCCGCTCGCGCGCGACGTGGCCGCCGGGACGTTGCCGAGTATCTCGACGGCGGCGGCGGGGGCGAATGTCGCGCCGCCCGCGATCGCGAGCGCGCCCGCGGCGAGTTCGGGGGCGGGGGTCGGCGCCGGGATCCACATGTCGCTGTCGTACCTCATCGGCAACACTAAGCCGCACCGCGCGACCGTTGTCCTGTCGCTCGACCAGCTACGGGTGCCGCCGCGGCCGCTCGATTTGACGCCGGTACGGTTGGGCGCGTGCGGGTTGGGAAGCGCATGGGCTAACCTTGTGGGATTGGGATGGGATTGTGTAGTACGTCGGGTGCAACCAGCCCGCGCTCGTCGGGCTCGTCAACGTTGGGAACACGGTCCGTCGCCTCTCCTCCCCCTCTCGCGCTCCCGCACTAACGTGCCCCGATCCCAATAGTGCTTCATGGCAGCCGCGCTGCAGTGCCTCGTGTCCATCGACGTGCTGACCAACTACATGCTCAACGACGTGTCGCGCGACATCAACCCGTTCTCGGACAGCAAGGGGTCGATTGCCAAGGCGTACATCCTGCTGCTGCGCGAGATGATCACGTCCAAGGGCGCCGTCAACCCGCGCGCCTTCAAGCGCGAGGTCGAAAAGTACGCGCCGCAGTTTGTCGGCTACGAGTACGTTGTGCTTCCCTTCTCGTTCGCCGGACGGAGCTGACACTCCTTTTGGCGGATGTAGCCAGCAAGACGCGCAAGAATTCCTGCGGTACCTGCTCGACGCCCTCTCCTCGGACCTATGCCGCGTGCCACACGAGACCAAGTTCGCAGTGCGCGAGGCCGACGAGGACGCGCTGCCGTACCTGTCGCGCGGCGACGTGGCGTGGTCGAAATACCGGCACCTGCAGGCGAGCCTGGTCACGGACGTGTTCGCGGGGCAGCTCATGTCGTCGGTGCGGTGCTGGGTGTGCAACGGCGTGTTCCGCATGTTCGACGTGTTCTGCGACCTCAGCGTGCCGATCCCCGGACGCGGCGGGCCGGTGCACCTCGCGGACTGTCTGCGCGAGTTTGCGCGGGAAGAGGAGCTCGAGCCGAACGAGTGGTACCACTGCCCACAGTACGTGTGTGTCCGTCCCGCCCACGCCGCCATCGCCGCGACCGCTAACGCGATTCGTGGGATAGGTGCAAGAAGCGCCAGCGCACGAGCAAGCGGCTCCAGGTGCACCGCCTCCCGCCGGTCCTCGTCGTGCACCTCAAGCGGTTCGCCTCCCTGCGGCACAAGCTGACGACGCCCGTCGCGTTCCCGCTCGCGGACCTGGACCTCTCGGACATCCTGACCCCCGAAGCCTCAGCGAGAAACCCGCGACGATATCGCCTCGTCGGCGTGCTGCAGCACTCGGGCACGCTGTTCTTCGGCCACTACATAGCGTCGGTGCTGCGCCGCGACCAGTGGTACTGCATGGACGACGCGGGCGTCGCGCGGATCGCCGACCCCGCGCGCGCCGCGGCCGGCGACTGGGCGGCGTCCGCGTACGTGCTCTTCTACCAGGCGGTCGGCGCCACGGGGTGAATAGATGGTTCGGGGTCGGGCTGCCCGACCGGTTTTGGAGCTTACCGTACGCTGTGCGGGAGAGGCGGCGCCACGCACGACGCGAGACACGGACGCGGTGCGCCTCGCCGCCGCCGCCACGGTGTGAGACACTTCAGGGTGGGCGACTACGCCGTCGCCATGGCGCGAGGTGCGAGACACACCCGACCCACACCGCCATCGGCACAATCGATGCCGATGGCAGCGGAGGTCCGCCGCGGAGGTGGCGGAGCATCTCTTTGCTCCGCTTCGGCGCCGCCGCCGGCAATCTCGGAGTCGTTCGTGCGCGCGCGTTGGTCAGCCTCGCCTCATGTCGCTCCACTTTGCCCGCGCCGCCGCCTCGCTCGGCTGCCAGCGTGGCGTCGCCGCCCTCCGGGGCCTACATAACCGCGTGGGTCCCCCGCGCCCGGCTCTCGCTCTCCACCTGCAACGAAGCAACACCATGACGACCAACACTTCCCTCGGCAGCAAGCCGACGTCGCCGTCGGGCAGCAACGACAACCTGACCTCGTCGGCGACCGCGGTGACGGAGACGCCCGAGTGGCCCGCGGCGACGCTGCCCGCGGGGCACTGCAGCAAGACGACGGGCGAGCCGTGGGACGCGTCGTCGGTCGCCCTGCCGGCCTTCGTCGAGACCGAGACGGCGAGCATCGCGGGGACCGTCGCGGACGTGCGCGGCGCGTGGACCCGCACGCGCGCGCTGTACAACCTCGAGTTCCGGCGCGCCCAGCTGCGCGCGTTCGCGCGGCTCGTCGACGAGAACGAGGACGCCCTGTGCGCGGCGCTGTGCAAGGACCTGCACAAGTCGCGTGGGCAGGCGATTCTGACCGAGGTCGGGCTGCTGGCGACTGATATCGCCGGGGCCGTCAAGCACCTGGACAGCTGGGCGAAACCCGTGGCGCCGCGCCGCGCCATGATCAACCTCATCGACTCGGTCACGGTGCGCAAGGACCCGCTCGGCGTCGTGCTCGTCATTGGCGCGTGGAACTACCCGATCCTCCTGACGCTCGCGCCCGTCGTCGCGGCGATGGCAGCGGGCAACGCGGCCGTGATCAAGCCGTCCGAGGTCGCCCCCGCCGTTGCGGCGGTCATCGCGGACCTCGTCCCGCGGTACCTCGACGCGCGCTTCTTCCGCGTCGTCAACGGCGGCGTCCCGCAGACGACCGAGCTCCTGCGCCACCGGTTCGACCACATCTTCTACACGGGCAACGGCGCCGTCGGGCGGATCGTGATGACGGCCGCCGCCAAGCACCTGACGCCCGTGACGCTCGAGCTCGGCGGCAAGTCGCCCGCGATCGTGCACCCGTCGGCCGATTTGGGGGTCACGGCGCGCCGCATCGCGTGGGGCAAGTTCCTCAACGCCGGCCAGACGTGCGTCGCGCCCGACTACGTGCTGGTGCGCCGCGACATGCAGGCGCCGCTGGTGGCCGCGCTCAAGGCGGCCGTCGCCGAGTTTTTCGGCGGCGACGACGCCAAGGCCAGCGCCGACTACTCGCGCATCATCAACGAGCGCCACTTTGACCGGCTCGCCAAGTACAAGACGACGTTCGACGGGAAGGCCGGCGGGACCGTCGCGTTCGGCGATGTGGCGGGCTGGGACCGCGCGGCGCGGTTCATCCCGCCCACGGTCATCGCGGACGTGACGACGGACGCGGCGATCATGGACGACGAGATCTTTGGCCCGCTGCTGCCCATCATCCCGCTCGACGTTGACGAGTCGTCTGAGCTCTACGCCGACGACGAGTCGGGGGTCCCCGGCGGCGACGCGTTCATGCGTCACGCGGCGGCGCTCGTCGGCCGCCGCGACCACCCGCTCGCGCTGTACGTGTTCGCGCGCAACGCGAAGGCCGCCGACTGGCTGCTCGCGCACACGGCGTCGGGCGGCGTCGCCGTCAACGACTGCGTGATCCATCTCGCGACGCAGGGCCTGCCCTTTGGGGGAGTCGGCGGGTCCGGCATGGGCAAGTACCACGGGCAGTACGGGTTCGACACCTTCTCGCACGACCGCGCGGTCCTGCGCCGGCCCATGGGGCTCGAGATCGCCAATATGCCGCGGTACCCGCCCGTCACGAACCGCATGCTCGGGCTCATCAAGATGTTCATGATGAGCAAGGTTTGAATGTGGAAGTTGGGAGAGAGATATATCTAAATCAGAACTTGCGCAGCTTGCTCGCCTTCCACAGATGCCATGGCAGCCACGCGTCGCGCGTGTGCAGCGCGCCGTTGAACAGGTCAAAGTCGGCCTTCTCGAGCCGCTGCAGCCAGCGCGCGGTCGCGACCGCGGGGAGGAGCGCAGGCACCGCGCGCGCGTCGAGCCCGTCCTCCTTGACGTGCGTGCGGGCCGTGATCAGGTGGTCGTTGGCGCGCGTCGCGACCTCGAACACGGCCGCCGACAGGGCCTCGCTCGGCCCCTCGCGCATCACCTGCTCGGCGGCGACGCCGTGCTTCGCGCACACCTCGCTCGGCAGGTAGAAGAGCCGGCTGCGCAGGTGGAACGGCGTGCCGCGGAGCAGCGTCGCGATCGCCGCGGCTTTGCCGAGATGCGACGCCAGGTGGTCGACGTCGAGCGACTTGACGCCCAGCAGCTCCAGGTGCAGGTACATGAGCCCGGACGCGGTCGCCTCGCCGTACTCCTCGAGGTCCTCGATCCGCGCGTACTGCCGCGTCAGGAAATTGGACTCGCGGCCCGCGACCACGCGCTTGAGCCGGTGCACCGACAGACCGTGGTGCTTGATCCCGGCCGCCAGCACGATGGCCACCGGGTGCGATTGCGGGACCTCGCCCGCGTACGCCTTGTCGAGCGTGTCGCGCCAGAACTGGAACCGCATCCGGCCCAGCGTGTCGTCGCGCGCCTGGTCACGCACCGACGCCAGCTCGTAGTTGAACGCGCGCAGGCCCCACGAGATCGGGCGCACGTCCGCGGGCAGGAACAAAGAGGACAGGTAGTGCTCGTGGTCGTGCTGCGTCACTAGGTCGCGGCAGTACTCGACCGCCGAGGCGTACGACATGCGCGGCGGCGCGTCGGACACGGACGTAGCGAGTGTGCGCGCCGGTGTAGCGCGGCGGCACGTTGCGGCGAGTCGCAGGCCGAGGCGCGCGCGGTGATACATGGCGTGATCGGGGTCCGTGTTTGGCAAGGGGAGAAGGGATCGGCGCGAAGAGCAAAACGTGATCGCCTTGGGCGAGCGCGTCGCACGGCTCGACGACCGAGTCGCCTCGTCCCTGCTCGCTCTCTCTCCACAAAACGAAGCAAACGAACATGTCCGCCACTGCCATGAACCACGACGCCGACCTCGGCCCGCTCCGCGTCAAGAAGCTGTCGGACCGCGCGCGCCTGCCCGTGCGCGGGTCCGCGCTGGCTGCCGGCTATGACCTGTGCAGGTCAGTTGTCCTCTCCTCTCACAGGCCCTCCCACCTGTCACTCAGGCAGTATGACCGTGTAGCGCGGCCAAGATGACGCTGGCGCCGCACTCGCGCGCGCTGGTCCCGACGGACCTGGCCGTGGCCGTCCCGCCGGGGACGTACGGTCGCGTCGCGCCGCGGTCCGGGCTCGCCGTCAAGCACTTTATCGACACGGGCGCGGGCGTCGTCGACGCCGACTACCGCGGACACCTGCAGGTTGTGCTGTTCAACTTTGGCGACGCGCCGTTCGAGAGTACGTTTGCTGGCGCGTTTGGACGGGACGTGATGGCTGATGACGGGGGAGTGTAGTCAACGAGGGCGACCGCATCGCGCAGTTTGTGCTGGAGCGGATTCACACGCCCGACGTGGTCGAGGTCGCGAGTCTCGAGGACACGGAGCGCGGCGCGGGCGGGTTCGGGTCGACGGGCGGGTTCACCAAGCAGTAATTGATCGAGATATATCGCTGGTTCTGCGCGCCTGCCTGACGCGTGTGGGAGTGTGTACAGGAAGTAAAACGAACGGGTTCTTTCGGGACGAGCAGGGGGTGCGCGCGTCACCTCGACTTGTCCGTGAAGCCCAGGTTCTCCATGTTGTCCTTGGCCATGAGCCCGCTACGCGAATGACGAGTCAGCGATCGGACGGGCGAGGAACACGACAGCGACCAAGCGTACCGCTGCATCCGGCACTCGAGGTACCGCTTGGACAGGTCCTTGCACGTGGCGTTGTTGCCCTTGTTGCCCTTGAGGCACTTGAGGTACTCGGTCACCAGCTGCTTGCACTCGCCGTCGTGGTCGAGCGGGAACGCCCCGCGCTCGGGCGGCAGCACCGTCGCGTTGGTCAGCGCTAGACGGTTCGATCGGGTGAGCGACGGCGTGGTGGTGGTTCATCGTGATTCATGACTGCCCACCTTGTGGGGCTCCGAAACTCATGGTCGGTTCGTTGAGGGAGAAGAAGAGAGGGGAGGAGAAGACCAACGCGAAAGAAGCTTTGGCGCGCGCGGCGGCCAGTCAGCTGACGCCACATGCGCTACGCTTTCTCTCTGCCCGACCTCCGTTTGCGGCTTTGCTGCCCTCGAAAGCGCTCCGTTGCCGATCGCTAGCAAGGATCCCGCTCGCCAGCGATCCCACCACCACCTCCTGCAACGCAACGACGCCATGGTGAAGCAGAATTTCGTGGGCACCGTGCTGCGGACGGCGCTCGGCGAGTGCAAGGTCCGCGTCGAGCGGCATGTCGAGCACGCGCGGGTCCACAAGCTGGTCCCGTTCCACAAGTCGTTCATCGTGCACGACCCCAAGCAGGCCGCCAAGCCCGGCGACGTGGTCCGGATACAGTCCAT
This sequence comes from Blastocladiella emersonii ATCC 22665, assembly GCA_025594325.1. Classification (NCBI taxonomy): domain Eukaryota; kingdom Fungi; phylum Blastocladiomycota; class Blastocladiomycetes; order Blastocladiales; family Blastocladiaceae; genus Blastocladiella; species Blastocladiella emersonii. The sequence continues at coordinate 178,263 of JANHCV010000009.1, read as the reverse complement.
CAAGCCCATCACGCCCATCAAGTACTTTGCCGTGGCCGAGATCATCCAGCACGGCATGCGCGCCTTCAACCCCGCCACGGGCCGCGAGGAGGCCTACATCCCCGACGGATTCGTCAAGGACTACTCCAAGTTCCCCGCCCAGAAGCCCAAGAAGGGCCGCCGGTAATCGTTGCAGTTGTCTATTTTCCTGTCTTGTGTTGCCCCTCCTCCTATGATTACAATGCCGTTTTGTTAGCGCCTGATCTCGCCTCTTCGTGTGTCTGGTGTCCCTGTGAGTGAGCGGTCAGCTCGGCACGAGCAACGCGACTCGACCGACCGCAGCCACTTTGACGCGCCGACCCGCTCGCGCACCTCGCTCCCTTCCACCAACGACTCCACTCTCCATGCAACTTGCCCCCGCGCGCTAAATAACTCTACGCATCATCAACCCAACACCATGGCGAGACGGCTCCCCTCGTGCTTCTACAAGGACTGCTTCTGCTTCAACTCGTCCGACTTTGCCCCCTACTGGGCCGAGATCATCGGATACTCGTGCGGCGGCATCGTACGCTCTTCGGTCGGTGTGGATGGGAGATGGTGCGATGCTTAACGTTGCGTCGTGTGTCCGTAGTTTGCTATCGGGTGGTGGCTCTTCATCGGTACGGCCGCTCACGGTGCGATGCGCTAGGCGGCAGACTGACCTGCACGAACGTCGCGAACAGACGCCGTCATGTACGCCGGCAGCCACTCGCTCCCCGTCGCCATCAAGTTCGACGACTGGGTCCCCGGCATCCTGTCGACCCTCGCCCTCATCATGTACGAGCGCCCGCTGCCGCGTGCAAACGAACCCGCACCCTTCTCACCCGCTCGCGCGGCGCACGCGTGTAGGATCAACTCGGTCGACAAGAACCTGCTCAACGGCAACGAGTCCATCTACGGCGAGGGCGTCGCGTGGAAGGCGCGCCTGTTCGCCTTCCTCGGCGTCGCGCTGGGCGTCGGGTCGCTCGGCGGGGCCATCGTACGTCGCGATCACTTGGAGCTGCTCAATGGCTCGAACTCACCGCACTTGCGTGGTGCAGACAATCATGGCACTCAAGTACATCAACCCCGGGTACATTGGCGAGGCCGCGTGGGCCGGGTTCGCCATCGTCGCGCAAAACTTTTTGATCTTTGTCAGGTACGCGCTTCCCTCCCTCACGACATGTCGCGGCCGGAATGGAGCTAACGCCGTGGGTCCTTGGTGTAGCGGCATGTGCCTGTGGCTGTTCCGCAGCCTCGAACGCGGCGAGGAGTACAGCATCGTGCTCGAGGGCTAGGCCGGCCTGTTGGTCGGTGAGCTGGCGGTCGAATACAGTCACTTTTCTCCGATCGCGCTCTCGATAAGAGGTCAGGGTCACCGTGAGAGCCCGGCGAGCGCCTTTCGAGGGTCGCGAGCAAGCGTAGTGGCGCACTGCATGTGCGAACGTGGCGCTCGGCCAAGGGACACGATCGACGCGCTCGCCACGTGCGTGAGCGCCACACAGTTCAGCCACACCGTCGCTGCCGGCCACGCTCTGCGCCCCGCCCCGCCGCCGCTCCCCGACCCTGGCCACTTCAGCCGCGCACCAGGAAAGCTTGGAAGTCCTCTCCCCTGCGTATCACCATGGTGACGTTTCGCCTTGCTGCTGCACCCGCGCGGCCCACATGCATCTTCGTCTCGACTGCGCGCACACGCGCACACACGAACTCGCGCGCACACGACGCGGACCACGGAAAACCACACTCGCCGCCGCCGTAACGGCACCATGCATCGACAAAACGCTCGCCCAACGGCTGCGGGATGGACTTTCGTGCCGTCCCCGACCGCCGACGGAGGGTTGGAGGTGGGCCTAACGGTCGCGCGGCGCAGGTCGGCACGCCCGTCCATCCGGCGTTCCCGCGCGGCTGCTGCTCGCCGTCGCCCGCGCACGCCGTTTTGCAGGGCGAAACTATCGCCGACCGCCTGACCGGTCGCTGTTCGGGCGTGTGACGGCGTCGCTGCAACGGACCTGTGCCGTCCGCACGATCGCCTGCCGACTCGCCCGAGGCGCTGCCCGGCGTCATGCCGAAATTTCGACCGTCCGGCGAGTGTGAAATCTGTGGTCCCTGAATGCGTTTGCGCGCGCGCTGTTCGAGACGACGATGCTGCTGTGGCACCCGCGCGAACGAATCGCTGCCCGGCAGAATCAGCCAAACTGACGAACCTCCGTCCTCCCCGTGTGCAGGCTGACGCTGATCTCAAGAAGAAGCGCACTTTCCGCAAGTTCTCGTACCGCGGTGTCGACCTCGAGGACCTCATGGACCTGACGTCGGACCAGCTGGTCGAGCTCGTCCACTGCCGTGCCCGCCGTCGCTTCCAGCGCGGTCTCAAGCGCAAGCCCCTTGCCCTGATCAAGAAGCTGCGCAAGGCCCGCAAGGAGGCCGTCGACAACGAGAAGCCCGCGACCGTCAAGACCCACCTCCGCAACATGATCATCGTCCCCGAGATGATCGGCTCGGTCGTCGGTGTCTACAACGGCAAGACGTTCAACCAGGTTGAGGTGCGCCCCGAGATGGTCGGCCACTACCTCGGCGAGTTCTCCATCACCTACAAGCCCGTCAAGCACGGTCGCCCCGGTATCGGTGCCACCAACTCGTCGCGCTTCGTGCCCCTCAAGTAAAGCCGCCGCTCGTTGCCGGTGTCGTTGCCATGCGGCGCGGTTGCCACGGAGGAGAATACGAGACGAGTTTTATTTGATCTGACTGCTTCATCGAGTGTGTAATGAGCGAGTTTTGTATTGAGTGTGCGAGCATCAAAGAACCATGGAATCAGCGTCCGCCCTGGACACTGGAGACGCAGCACCAGCAGCCTCGGCGGCCTTACGCTGCTTGAAGGCGAGGTACTCGAGCGACGGCGTGGCCACGGGCCGGTACACGACGGGCGCGGGCGGCGTCGAGAACCACCGCAGGTGGCCCGCGCTGTTGAGCGCGAAGCCCTCGGGCGGCGGCGGCGGCGGGACGTGCTGCTGCTGGACCTGCTGCTGTGGCATCTGCTGCTGTTGAGGTGGGATCGGCTGGCCGCCCGCGACGGGTGGACGTTGCATCTGCGCCGGTTGCTGCTGCATGCGCAGCTGGTGCTGCTGGATCTGCAGGAGCTGCTGCTGCGTCAACGGCGGCTGCTGCGTCTGCTGTTGAGGTTGAGGTTGAGGTTGGACGGCGTGCTGTGGTGGTGGACCGCCCGCGCCGGCGACGAAGGCGCCAGGAACAGGCATCGTCCCCGCGGGCTGCTGCAGCGGCTGCTGCGACGTGTACATGGGCGCTGACATGTTGCGGTGAGTTGTTGGGTTCGAGGGCGGGAAGGGGGTTGTGAGGGAGGAGAACGACGCGCTGGGTCGGCCAACCGACCGTGCGGTGTGGCGAGGCGCGCGTGGTGGCGGTCGCTGAGAGACGCGACGTGTTTCCTCTCCGCTTCCACACCATCTCTGCCGCGAGGCATCCATGAATCTAGCCGCGAATCGAGTCAGTGCACCAGTATCCATGTAAGCTTGATGACCGACGTGAGAACCGAGCGGGCGTTGACGCGATCTTTGCGGGGGAGTAGACGATGAACGTCATCCAGGCCGCGCAGGCGTACGTGACCAAGATGATCGCCGACCCGGCGGGCATGAAGGTGCTCCTGCTCGACGCGGACACGGTACGATGTCCACTGCGGAGTTTGCACGCCACAGCACGCTGACCCGTCCGCCACCAGACGGCCGTCGTGTCGAGCGTGTACACGCAGAGCGTGCTGCTGAGCAAGGAAGTGTACCTGGTCGAGCGCGTCGAGAACAAGAAGCGCGACAAGATGTCGCACCTCAAGTGCATTGTGTTCGTGCGCCCGACCGTCGAGTCGCTCAACCACGTCATGGACGAGCTGCGCGCCCCAAAGTACGGCGACTACTACCTGTGTACGTTTTGGTGGTTGCTCAACCGCGACGACTGCTCACGCGCCGCCCGTAGACTTCTCGAATGTGCTCAAGAAGCTGCAGGTCGAGAAACTCGCCGAGGCCGACGAGTTCGAGGTGGTGCGCGAGGTGCAAGAGTATTTCGCCGACTACCTGGCCGTGAACCAGGACCTGTTCTCGCTCGACATGGAGCCGCCCGCGTGGCCGCTTTACGCGGGCACGCTCAACGACTGGGACCCGCGCGCGCTGCAGCGGACCGTCGAGGGCCTCGCGTCCGTGGCGCTGGCGCTCAAGCGGCGGCCGGTTGTCCGGTACACGGGGGCCAGCGCGCACGCGAAACGGCTCGCGCACGAGCTCGCGTTCCACGTGTCGAGCGAGCCCGCGCTGTTCGACGCGCGCGGCATGACGCCCGCCGTGTTCCTGCTGGTGGACCGCCGCGCCGACCCCGTCACCCCGCTCCTCACGCAGTGGACGTACCAGGCCATGGTGCACGAGCTGATCGGGATCCACCGCGGCCTTGTCGACCTGTCGCACGTCGACGACGTGCGCGAGGACCTGCGCCAGGTCGTCCTGTCGGCGCACGACGACGCTTTTTTCGCCGCCAACATGTCCGCCAACTTTGGCGATCTCGGGTTCGCCATCAAGCACTACCTCGACGAGTACCAGCAGCGCACCGCCTCGCACGCGACGCTCGAGTCGATTGCGGACATGAAGAAGTTCGTCGACGCGTACCCCGAGGTCCGCAAGCTCGCGGGCAACGTGTCCAAGCACGTCGCCCTGACGAGCGAGCTCTCGCGCGTCGTCGACGCGTACCGCCTCCTCGCCGTCAGCGAGGTCGAGCAGAATATCGCGTGCGACCCGCGCGACCAGACCGACGCCGTCTGGGCGTGCCTGCGCGACCCGCTGGTGCCCGACGAGTGCAAGCTCAAGCTCGTGCTCCTGTTCACCCTGAAAAACCCGCGCGCGCCCGCCGTGCAGGGCATGGCCGCGCACCTCGCCGCCGAGTGCGCGTCGCTGTCGCCCGGCCAGTGCAAGCTCGTCGAGTACGTGACCAAGTACGCGCTCAACGACACCCCCGCCGCGGGGCACCACCACGGGTCCTCCTCAACCTCTTCCGCCGCCTCCGCGGGAAACCCCGCCGAGTTCCTCGACCGCACGCGGCAGCTCGGCAAGTCCGTGTTCCGCGGGCTCAAGGGCGTCGAGAACGTGTACACGCAGCACACGCCGAAACTCCACACGACGCTCGAGCAGCTGGTGCGCGGGAAACTGCGCGAGGCCGGGTTCCCGTACCCGGACGGGACGTCGGGGGCGCAGTTCGGGTTCCACGACGGCGCGCGCGTCAGCGACGTGGTCGTGTTTGTGATTGGCGGGGCCACGTTCGAGGAGGCGCGGTTCGTCAGCCAGCTCGCGGCGGCTACGCCGGGGCTCCGGATTGTCCTGGGCGGGCACAGCGTGCTCAACAGCCAGGGGTTCCTCAAGCAGGTCCACGACACGTTCACGTCGCGCGTCGCGGGCTAAGGCTGCGCGCATGTGATTGAAGGAGGATATATACAAGACTTTCTCTCTCGGGTTCAGAGGTAGACGCGGAGACACTGCGCCGCCATCGCATCGCACGGGCAGTACGGGCACTTGAACCGGGCCGTGAAATTGCGCGACAGCTTGCGCAGCGACTCGTTACAGATGGTGTGCCCGCACGGCAACATCTTGGGCGGGTTGTCCTCGGTCCCCTGCTCGCGCGACACGGGGCACGTGAAGATGGAGTGGAACTGGTGCCGCGGCAGCAGCGGCACCTCGACCGGCAGCTCGTGCACGGACGTCCACTCGTTCTTGGTGTCCTTCATGATCGACGCCATCTTGGCGATCGTCGGCAGCGCCGTGGTCCCGACCATGGCCGCCGTGAACAGCGGCGAGTCCGGGCTCAAGCCGAGTAGGGCGCAGAAGTCGCGCGCGAATTGGCGCTCCGCGTCGGACCACAGCACGTCCGGCGACTCGAGCGCACGGTACGCGGCGGGCAGCGTCGGGCTCGCGCGCGCGGTCGGGGAGAGGACGAGCGAGCATAGCAGCGCTTGGATGTCTGGGTACGCGCGAAGAGAGGTGAGTGGGCGAGGGCGGGCAGCCGGTACGCGCGGGTGACGCACCCTGGGCCTGCTCAGGGAACTGGGCGAGGTTCTCGCGGGCGTACGCGACGGCGTCGAGCACGCGCGCGTTCTTGGCGACCGACCCAGCGCCAGCACCGGCGTCGCCGACGAGCTGGAGGAAGCGCAGCTTGTGCAGCACAAACTCGAGGTCCGAGTCGATACGGTTGAGGTCGAACCGCTTGTCGACGGCCCAGGCCAGCGCCGGCCCGAGGTCGCGGGCGCGCAGCGACGAGACGAGGCGGTTGAGCTCCTGGAAGTGCACGTCGGACGTCTCGAGCGACTCGAGGCCGGCCTCGCGCTGGAACGTGTGGGCGAGCGCGACGTGGCCCTCGCGGATAAAGTGCTCGCCGACGAGCTGGTGGATGATGGGCGCCTTGCCTTCGAAGGCGCGCGGGTGCCAGTCGAGGTCGTTGCCGGAAAACTTCTTGTCGATGGCCTTGCCGCACTTGCCGAGCGACCCCGCCACGTCCTTGGCCGAGTCCGTCAGCCGCGCGGCTTTCGACTTGACCTGCGCGGCGAGCAGCACGAGCGACTTTTTGCGCGCGGCCCCGTCCTGCTCGGCGGACATGTCGGCGCGCGCTGAACGAAGCGTCTCGATCAGGTCGTCGAGGTCCGCGCCCGCCTCGCCCGCGTACTCGCGGTGCCGCGCCGCGAACTTGTTGAACTCGCCGACGATCACGTCCATGGTGTTGCGGTTACGTTGCAGGTGGTGCCGGGGTGCGAATACAAGTCTCTGGAGGGGTATGTCGTCGAGAAGAGTCGCGTCACCGGCACGTGCGCATGTCGCACACGCGCGGATCCCGTGCGGCTGGTCGCGTGCCGCTCGCGTGAGCAACGCGTCCCACGGTGCGCCCGGTGCGAGACGCGGCGGCGGGACGCGTCGCGTGGGAATTGCGCGCGTCGCGAAAGGTGGGGGACACTCGCCGCACTCGTCAGCACCGCGCTCTCAGCGTCCGCGCACTTCGGGGCGGAGGGCGGGCCGCGAAGCCGAGCGAGCGATGCGGGGACGTCAAGTACCGCCGCGCCCGCCGCCCGACCCGCGCTCTCTCCTCTCCGACTGACTGCGTCTGCGAGCTTTCGGATCGGCTTCTAGTCCACCCCACCCCTCCCCACCTTCAAGAGGTTCGTTCGTGCGCGCGTGCGCTGCCCGTCCGCGCACCACTCACACGCCCCACTCGCCCGCTCTCGTCTAGCATCGACACGCGCTGGCGCGACGACCGTCTCCTTCCCCCACCCATCCCCATCCCACCACCACACCACCATGAAGGTCGCCACCCTCCTCACGCTCGCCGCCGTGGCCACGCTGGCGCTGGCCGAGCCGTCGCCCATCATCAAGCCGCAGGCGTCGTCGGAGCAGAACCTGGTCGAGTCGGTCGAGGGCGCCGACTACCACGCCGACTACTCTGCGGCCGCGGCCGCGATGCCGCGCGACTTCGCCAAGCAGGAGGAGGCGGCCGACTACCACGCCGAGGACGGCGCCGACTGGGCCGACTACTCGACGCAGGACGCGGCCGACTGGGCCGACTACGCCGAGGACGGCGCCGACTACTCGGTCGAGGACGCGCTCGAGGAGGCCGACTACCACGCCGACTACGCGACCGAGGACGCGGCCGATTACCACGCCGAGGACGGCGCGGATTACGCCGATTACTCGGCCGAGGATGCCGCCGACTACGCCGAGGACGGTGCCGACTACGCCGACTACTCGGCCGAGGACGCGGCCGACTACGCCGAGGACGGTGCTGACTACGCCGACTACTCGCTGGACGAGGCCGCCGACTACGCCGAGGACGGCGCCGACTACGCCGACTACTCGGCCGAGGACGCTGCCGACTACGCCGAGGACGGTGCCGACTACGCGGACTACTCGACCGAGGATGCGGCCGACTACGCCGAGGACGGTGCCGACTACGCCGACTACGCTGCCGAGGACTCGCTCGAGGAGGCCGAGGACGCGGGTGACTACGCCGACTACTCGGCCGAGGATGCCGCGGACTACCACGCCGACTACTCGACCGAGGACGCGGCCGACTACGCCGAGGACGGCGCCGATTACCACGCCGACTACTCGACCGAGGACGCGGCCGACTACGCCGAGGACGGCGCCGACTACCACGCCGACTACTCGACCGAGGATGCCGCCGACTACGCCGAGGACGGCGCCGACTACCACGCCGACTACTCGGTCGCGCCCCAGGCCCAGTCCGGCTACAACTACTACGTGGTCGGCGCCGACGGCGCCAAGCAGGCCCAGTACGGCTACGGCGCCTCGGCCGTGCCCACCGCCCCCGCCCCGCCCGGCGCCCGCACCATCATCGTCATGACCGCCGGCAAGTAAGCTGTGTGATCTGTCGCCGTCGCTTCTCCCTCCCTCCCCCGCCCTACCTGTCCGCTCGCTCGCTCGCCATTTTTCCTCCCCTCCTCCCCTCATCTGCCGTCCTTGAATACAAAACACAAAAATATGAAATCCAACGCTAGACTCTTTTGCTCGAGCGCTTCAGTGAGTTAGTCCAGTGAGGGCAAGAGGAATCGCGGAATTCGTTCGCGAACATGGCCGCGGTCACGGCCATGACCGCCCTGTGTTGCGCGATCTCTCTGTACTCGAGCGTCTTTCGCCGGAGTCCTTGGTCTCCGCGTTCAAGAAATACCCTCAACGGGTGCTTCGACCTGGATTGCTTGCTCGAGGCGTGCAAGGTGCGGACGAGTGCGAACGCCCCAAAGCTCAAAGCGCGGCGGCCGCTGCACGGCCATGGCCATGGCCATGGTCACCGACCGCCGTCAACTCGCGGCGCGACTCGCTTGCTTCCCCGATTCCTGAATCCACTGGACATCTCATACCACGGCCGACTTATGATCCACGAAGCGTTGTCTATGTACATCTGCCCTCCACACTCACTCAAAAATGAATCTCCATCCCCGCCGCCTGCTGCGCGTCGACATACGCCGCGATATTCATTCCAGCCGGGATCACGACGTGGTCGGTGCCCGCCGTGTAGTTGCTGTCGACGAGCCCGTCGTGGTTGTTGTCGGCCATCTGCAGCCGGTCGCCCTCGAGCACGTTGAGCCGCGAGATGCCCGTGTTGTGGTCGGTCCACGCCACCACGTCGATCCGACCGTCGCCGTTCGTGTCCACGCCCACGATCGTCCGCGTCGGGTCGATCTCGCGGGCCTCAAAGTCGTTGTCGCCCTGCAGGTCGTCGGCGGCCGTGACGGAACCGCGCGAGTAGTCGTCGTTGGCGGAGTAGTCGTTGTACGGGTCCTCGCTCGCCTCGGCGCCGCGCGAAATGTCGACATCGCCCTGGAGGTCGTCAGCGGCCGTCGCGCCGCGCTCCATGGCCTCGTCCGCCGGGTCCGACACGTTCGGGTCGTCGTGCTCGGACGCAACGTCGCGAGCGAGTGCGCGGCCATGGCCGTCGTGCTCTCCGCCGTTGCCGAGGTCAGCGCCGCCGAACACGGGCTCGAAGAGAACTATCGTTCGAAATGAGCGTCAGTTGCCGGATCCGCGTGGAAGTGATGAGAGTGGAGAAACGTACGCTCGGTGCGGTTAGCCGACGCGACCACTGTGGGCTCCTCGTTGCCAAGCTCCGCGTCGATGAGCGCCGCGGCGTCAGCCCACGACACGCCCGAGTTGGCGCTGTCCGTCATGACGTTGACGACGGCGTTGGTGAACGGGCTGCCCATCGCGTCGGCGAGCGACGCCGTGCCCGCGTCGTTCGTGGACGAGAGACACACGACGTTGCCGGCAATCTCGGCACCCGAGAGGTCGAGGTCGCCGATCGTGCCCGTGTGCCCCGCGTCCATGACCATGGTGCAGTTGACGTCCGCCGGCAGGTCGGCGAGGATCGCGCGGATCTCGTCGTCGGTGATCACGCCGTCGGAGACCGCCAGGAACTCGTTCTGCCCGTCGGCCTCGGCGCCCGTGGCGTCGGGCGACTGCCCGCCCATGCCCGAGAAGGAGAAGAGCAGGGTGTCGCCGGGCTGCGCGTTGTCGACCATGGACCGCAGCGAGTTGAGCACGTCGTCGGGCGTCACGACCGACGTGTGCGTGTCCGTCAGCGTCTCGACGTTCTCGATGCCGAGCTGCCCCGCGAGACCCGCCATGTTGTACGCGTCCACGTCCGAGCCGGCGAGCTCGCTTCCGTAGGTCATTCCGACGCAGAGTGCATTGTTCGGCATGGTTGTTGATGATGATGTTACGTTGCGAGGATGTGTGGGGTGTTGAGCAGGCCAAGGGCGCGGGGGCTCGAGGGCTTTGTAGGCGGCGTGGGGGAACGGCCGCTGATCGCCCAGGCAAAGCCCGATAATTTTAGCCCCAGGCTGGTGTGGCGCAGCACGTCGCTCACCGCAAAGCGTTCGCGCTGCGGCTCGCTCATGCAGCAGCGGCCAGCGGTCGAACAACCGACTGTTTCTATTAACACGTCTCGCCTGCATGTCTATGCCTCAACCCTCGAGATCGGCACGATACGAGTAGTGCAAGGACTGGACCCGGCGCGAGTACCGTTGATGGTACTCGATTCCCGGCTCGCCATCAAAGACGTTGTCTTTGTCGTACGGGTCGTCGGCGAACAGGGTCGCATCAGGGTCTGCGGCGGCGGCGCCGTGCTCGCGGCGGCCACGACGCTCGCCTACTCCTGGCTGAATCAGCGCGACGCCCTGGGGCTCAGCGCCAAAGCGTTCATGAAACCTCGGTTCATGCGCGTGTCGACTGTAATTGCTCTGAGCGTCACAGGAAGCGCGGTCATCGCGAGCGTCCACCACGGGCGGCGGCTGACAAACCAGCCGGTGAGGTCGAGCGACTCGAGAGCGGATGGGAGGTGCTGGACGAAGTAAACGAAGCTACGGTGGTACCGCATGCGAAGCCGATTGAAGGCGAGGTGCTTGAGCGTCCGCGGGAGCGCGTTGATGAGCTTCTTCGAGGCTTGGTCTCGCTGATTGTGCACCGCAGACCATAGCAAGCGGGTTTCTTCAACCTCAACGTCGTTGTCCATGAAACTATTGCGGTTCTCGGCGAGCTCGAGGTGCGTCAAGTTCGGCGGCATGTGGCGCACGAGCGGAGAGTAGTCGCTGATGCCGTTGCTTGAGAGGACCAGCGTGGTGAGCGACGTGAGCAAGTGGCAAGCGATCGACGCGAGGCCACGGTCGTCAATTCAAGAACATAGCCCATCACGACCAAGTCAACATGTTGAGATCAGTATCACTTGCGCACAAGCTTACATATCAATGTGGAACATGTATTTGCAGAGTCAAATCAAGAAACGTTCGCCTACCTCTCTTAGCTTACACCTCGAGGTCAGCACGATACGTGCTGTTCAAGTCGTCGACCTGGTTCGCGTACCACTCATGGTACTCGAGTTCAGGCTCGCCGTCAAGCTCTTCGTCATTCTCGTACGGATCGTCTGCAAACAGGGTCGTGTCAGCCTCGGCAGCAGCAACGCCCTGCTCGCGGCGGCCATCGCGCTCGCCAACCCATGGCTGGATCAGCGCGACGCCCTGGGGCAGCTGCGGAGTCAGGACATCCATGAATTCGTGGTTGACGCGCGAGTCCACCTTGATCGCCTTGAGCGTCGATGGAAGCGCGGCCGTCACGAGCGTCCACCACGCGCGGCGGCTGACAAACCAGCCCGTGAGGTCAAGCGACTGGAGCGCGGGCGGGAGGTGCTTGATAAGGTACACGAAGGTGCGGTGGTACCGCGTGCGCAGCCGGTTGAAGGCGAGGTGCTTGAGCGTCGGCGGGAGCGCGTCGATGAGCACCTTGGACGCGTCGTCGCGTTGATTGTACAGCGCCGTCCACAAGTAGCGCGTGTCTCCATATTCGTCCTCAAAGCTGTCGTGGTCCTCGGCGAGCTCAAGGTGCGTCAAGCTCGGTGGCATGCGGTGCACGAGCGGAGAGTAGTCGCTGATGCTGTTGCTTGAGAGGATGAGCTTAGTGAGCGACGCGGGCAAGTGCTGTGCAACTGAAGCGAATCCGCGATCGCCGATCCAGGAACCGCGCAAGTCAAGCGTCATGAGCGTGAGCGGAAAGTGCGAATCCATGAGCCCAAGGCTATCCAATACTTCATCGTCCAGTGTTCCGCCTGGCACCCGCTGAGATAGATCCATGGCGGCGAGACGTAGCTCTGCGAGCTTTGGCGGGAGCGCGCGACCAAGGGTTTCAAGGTCCTCGTGTGTGAACGAGTTGCCGCTCAAATCGAGCCGCTCGAGAGAGATTGGAAGCGCGTCGATGAACAGATCCAGGAGGCCGCTGCTATCGTGACAGTTGCTGATGTTGAGCGACTTGAGCGAGGGCGGTAAGCGGAATGGCCGAGCGCAGCGGACCTTGTTGGTCAATTCAAACTGCTGCGAGCCACCAAGCCGGTTGAATGAGAGATCCAGGTGCAAGATAGTGGGCGGGAGAGCAAGCTCATTGAGTGAGTCGGGAGTCAGGTTGCAGGTCGTGAGGATGATACTCGAAACTTGCTGGTAGTTACTCGCAAATGCTGCCGAGAGCCGCCGAATGCCAGTCGCGGTGACCCGCTTCATCGAGATGTCAACGGTCTCAACACGGCCGGCCGCGATCGCGTCGGCCAACCCAGCGATAGCAACGTCTCCCGAAGGAACGGCTTTCGGATCCACCTAGTCATCGCCAGGCGAACGTAAGAAACTGAGCAGGCGAGGCGATTACAACCGCCCATCAGGTGTTTCAGGGAGTGCGTGCCTGGAGAGTAGCTTTGGACACGCCAGCCAGCTGGGCCATGTCAAAGACGACAAGCAAGTGCGGGCTCGGCGCCATAACATCAACAAGTGGGAGACCCGCGTCGCGAGCCGCTTCAATCTTATTGAGCTGATGCATGATTGCAAGCCGCACCTGGCGCATCGAGCCATCCAAGACTGAGCCAAGCTCGGCCAAAACTCGCAGGGCAGGCAACCAAGAGTGCTCAAAAGCGTCATACAGGGGGATACGTTTCCGGATAACACGCTGCACATGAATCATCACGCTCGGGATGTACTCCCGGCGCGTGACGCGGGCGTAGTTGGCCAGGGTCTGCACAAGCTCGGCGCGCGCCGTGTCCGTGTTGGCCAGCGGCACATCGTGAAGTAGCACTGCCGCCACAAGAATGTTGTTGATGACGTCGGGTACGAGCATAGGTTTGCAAGAGTTCATTGCATCAAGTTACGTAGTCGATATGAGCGTTCATGGGGAGAGTTGACATCTGGGAGAGAGGAAGGGGGAGCTGGAGGGCGAGGGCCCGAGTGGGGGGCTGGGGCTTGTTCCGCAATGTCTCGCCAGCCCCCCTGGTCTCGCAGCCACCACACGTGTTGCACGCGCCACTGAATCCTCACGGTCTTAATGGTTTGCTTTCATATCATTCCAACGTGATCAAATTTTTATGCCACGCGAGCAATTAATTCATTCGCCCTCCTCAATCTCGTCGTCCGCGCCGTCATCGTCTGAGCCATCAATGTCAGTGCCATCATCATCACTCTCCTCCTCGTCTTCCTCCTCGTCTTCCTCCTCGTCTTCCTCTTCGTCCGAGAGGTACCCGCCGATGTAGGTGTTGTGCACGAGAAAGGGTTCACCCTCGTACAACTGCCAATACTCTTGCCCGGGCTCGCCTTCTTCGACATTTTCCTCGTACGGGTCGCGCGCGAACAGCGATGGCTCGAACCCAGGAGCCTCGGTGCCCGGCTCGCGTTGACCGTGCCGTTCGCAAACACCTGGCTGGACTAGGGCGACGCCGACAGGGAGGTTCGGAGCCAGGGCGTCCGAGAACCGCGGGTTGACGCGCCGGTCAAGTACAACCCGCGCGAGCTTTGATGGAAGCGGCGCGGTCGAGAGCGTCCACCATGCGCGGCGACTGACGAACCAGTTTGTGAGGTCGAGCGTTTCGAGCGCGGGCGGAAGGTGATGAACAAAGTACAGGAAGCTCTGGTGGTACCGCGTGCGCAAACGGTTTAATGCGAGGTGCTTGAGAGTTACAGGGAGCGCGTCGACAAGCGCGGCCGACGCTTCATCGCGCTGGTTGTACAGCGCCGTCAACAAAAACTTGGTCTCGTCCGCAAAGCCGTCGCAGTCCCAGAAGCTGCACGCGGTTTCTGCAAGCTCAAGTCGCTCGAGACGCGGTGGCATGTGCGAAACGAGTGGAGTGTAGTCGCTAATGCTGTTATTGGAGAGGATGAGCGTAGTAAGCGACGCGGGCAGGTACGGAGCGATTGCAGCCAGACCTCGGTCGCTGATCCACGAGTCGCGAAGATCAAGCAGTGTCAGAGTCTGTGCAAACTTCGAGGCAAGCACGCCCAGATTACGAGCCATACACGAGGGCAGGGTCTCTCCCGGATGGCGGGAGAAGAGTACGAGGTTGTCAAGTCGTAGCTCAACGAGGCTTGGCGGGAGTGCGCGGCAAAGCTCCTCAAGGTCGCGGCTGTTTACGACGTTGCCACCCATGTCCAGTTGTTCGATTGAATCAGGCAGTGGGTTGCGAAGAAGTTGCGTAAGGCCGAAGTGCTGGTTGCAGTTATTGAGGTTGAGAGACACGAGTGAAGGTGGTAGACAGACTGTTGGGATGGCTAGTCGATCCGAACACCGATGGAGGTCCCAAGAACAACCAATTCGATTGAATGAGAGATCGAGATGCGTTAGAGTCGTCGGGAACGTGATCTCGGCCAGCAATGCGAGAGTCAAATCGCAGGTCGAGAGCCGCAAGTGTGTGACCCGCTGGCGCTCGTCCGCAAGCGCGTCCGAGAGCCGGCGTGCAACCGCCGCGGTGATGCGTTTGACAGATATGTCGACCGCGGTTACGCGACCAGAAGCAATCCCGTCAGCAAGTTCGTCAACGGCAACATCGCCGGACGGGGGAACGCTTGGATCAACCTACATACGAGTGGAAATCAGTTTGTGGGAACATTTGAACCCGGTCACGCGCAAATCGAACCGTCAAGTTTACCACGCGAATACCCACGAGATGACCGAGGTCGAACATCACCAAGAGCCGTGGCTGTGGCGCCCAAACACCGTAGATCGGAAGGCCGGCGTCTCGAAACGCCTCGATTCAGTGCAAGTGATACATTGTGTCACGCATTACTTCAAGGCTCAAGCCAATGCTTCGATGATTGACTGCAGCCCAAGCGCGCAGAATCGGCATGTTCAAGCCTATCCCAGCTGTATCCAGAGTGAAGCGACGCCGGAGCAGAGCAAGTGCGTAAGGCAAGACTCGGGGAATGTTGGCGCGGTAGGAAACGCGGGTGTAGTTTGCGAGAAGGCGCACTAAGGCGACACCGTCCTTGAACGTCGGCGGCAGCTCGAGATCGTGCAGCGCGATCGTGTTCACAAGAATGCGGTCAATCACGTCAGGCACGAGCAGGGGCCAACGAGGTCTAGTTGCATCAAGTTTCATGGTGCAAGAGTGCAAAGTTCATCAGTTACATTGAGCGTCCGCGGAGCCCGGGTCAGTTCCGGGGTCGGTTCATTTCTACAAAAGCAGCGAGTGGCGGCGCCACCACGTGCCGCGGCGCGTTGCGAGACACTCCTGTCTCGCTCGCCGATACACGCTGACAGCTTTCCGCCACGAAACGCGCTGTCTCACACGTCTCGCATCACATCATCTCGGAGGTTCACTGTCAATTCGAGGCCGAACCAGACGAGTCATCCCGCTCAATCACGCTCCAAACAACTTTCCTCGAACTCTCCGCAAATCGCGTCCCCTGTCACCATGATCATGAACATTAAGAAGCTCTTGCATCATTCTTCGATCGTCGTCGTTGTGATAGCGCTCCTTGCGTCGGCAAGCACTACTTTCACGTCGACCGGCCCAGCGTCCCTCGCGATGGGCGCTCCGCGCTGGCTACGACGATCAAGGCGACGAGCAAGGCGGGCGTGCGGGTCGCTTCGACTGGCACAACTTGGTCGAAGATGGCGGTGACATGTACGCGCAGCACATGTGATTCTCGCCCACGATGATCGTTCAGGCGATCAACACGATCCCCATTGACATCAACAAGCTCAAGAACCCAGAGCCGCCCAAGAGCGTCTGGGGCTACGATGGCCGCCCGAGAAACGTGGTCTATGTTGTCGCCCGGTAGTGCTGTCGGATTTTTCTGCTTAGATGTGCATAATAAATGATGTTCGTGCTTGACGCTATGTCTCACTGATCGCGAAGGTGTGCGAGCAGAATCATGTTCCGCAGCGCGTTCGTACAAGGACTCGCACAAAATGAACCGTTGACAATAAATCGACCCACATGGATCAAGGCCGGACCACATACGTTCCGCACGGACTAACGTGTCTCGCACCAGACGCGAGACACGTCCTTCGGAACGAGTGTCAGCGGTCACGCGAGCACGCGTCGATTATTTCGGCATGTTGCCGCAGTTCTTCTCGCGCAGAGAAGCAAGCAGACAGACTCGAGGCTCAAGTTAAAAACTTTATATATAATTTGGAACACTTCGATGGTGGACACGTCCGGTTGTCCGCCGCCAACATGTTCACTTGCCCTCTTCGTCATCTTCGTCGCTGTATTCGCTCTCAGAGAGAGACCCGGGTCTGTAATCGTCGAAATCAATGTACTGGCAATCTGCGTAGAGCTGTCAGTACTCGAGCCCAGGTTCGCCCTCGGCCAAATTCTCCTCGTACGGGTCCCCTGCGAGCAGCGCTGCATCTGGCTCGCTGGGCGCAGCATCACCTGGCTCGCGCCGACCGTGGCGAATGCGACCGCGAGACTGGACTAGCGTGATGCCGATGGGGAGCCATTCGGCAGCGACATCCATGAATCGGTTGTTAACGCACAAGTCGACCGTGATCGTCTTGAGCGTCGCTGGAAGCGTGGCCGTGGCCAAGGCCCACCATGCCCAGCGGCTGACATACCAGCTGAGAGATCAAGCGACTCGAGCAGGGGTGGAAGGTGCTCGATTAAGTACACGAAGGTGCGGTGGTATCGCGTGCGAAGCCGATTGTTTCCGTGAAAGCCGCACCAGCTCGAGGCGAGCTCAAGCGACTCAAGTCACGGCGGCATATTTTCAGAGAGCGGGGTATAGTCGCCAATGATGTTGCCGGAAAGAACAAGTGTCGTGAGGGACGCGGGCAAATGGGGAGCAATGGCGGCCAGGCCTCGGTCTCCGAACTGGGCTCCTCGCAGGTTGAGGAGTGTCAGAGTTGGCGCAAGGCGCGAGGCGAAGAGGCTTAGCTTAGTGAACGTGGATGGAGTCGGGCCCTGGTCCGTGTAGTAGGTAAACAACCTGAGATCTGCGAGTCGCAGCTCGACGAGGCTAGGCGGAAGTGCGCGACCAATAGTCTCAATGTCGTCGTCGTTGAATATGTTGCCGCTCAGATCAAGCCGCTCGAGCGAAGCCGGCAAAACGTCCAGGAAGAGTTGCGTGGGGCCAAATCGCTGGTTGCAGCGACTGACATTGAGCGACACTAGCGACGACGGTAAGCGGACAGTCGGCAGCGTAGCCTTGCCGGTTTGGCGATTGAAATGTCGGGAAGTACCGATCCTGTTGAAAGAAAGGTCGAGGTGTTTTACGGTCACAGGAAATTTGATCTCGGAGAGCGACGCCAAAGTCAGGTCGCAGGTCGACAGGTTAAGGTCCGAAACCTGCTGGCGCGCACTACCGAGCGCGAGCGAAAGCCGTCGCGCACCAGGCGCAGTGATTTGTTTGACCGAAATATCGACGCAAGAAACGGAGCCAGAAGCAATATCCTGGGCCAGCTCCGCGATAGCAACATCACCCGCTGGCGGAACGTTTGGATCGACCTGTTCACGGACAAGGAGTTTGCGTAAGCGCGCACATCATGACGATGTTTGATACATAAAGACCGCACCGCCAAATTGACTTGGCTTGCTCCAACAAGATGACCAAGATTAAACATGACCAAGATCTGCGGGCGCGGCATCCAAACGTGGTCGATTGGGATGCCAGCGTCGCGAAAGGCCTCAATTCGATCGTAGTGATGGACAAAGATGGGCGATAGCCAGAAGGAATCGCCAGTAATCCGCCGATCAGACGCAGCCCAAACACGCAAGGCAGGCATGTTGAGGTTCACTCCCGCGCTGCGCAGGCAAGAAGAAAGGAGGATCGTGTCAAACACCAGGGGAAGCACCATTGGAATATTGGCGCGGCACGAGACGCGAGTGTAGTTGGACAGTTGGCGCACTAAGGCGACCCCGTCGACTGAGCGGCTGAAAGGTAGGTCGGTATTGTGCAACAAAATAGTGAACACCAGGATGCGCTCAATGACATCAGGAACGAGCCTGGGCCGGCGCAATAACGTTGCAGCAAGTTCCATGGTGTTGGGTACAAAATTCATCGGCTTACATGACATGCTGGAGAGCGAGGCGTCGAGGGCGCAGAGTTGCCTAGCGAACAGGCGCCGTGTGGCGCCGCCGCCATCACCTGAGCCGTCACCTGTTCCGACCAACGCGTCGCGCTTCGCGGTTGCCGACAGCGGTCCAGGCGAGGTGTCAACTGAGCCATGTTTTCGAGAGCACATCAACACAGGGAACTATGGGGCCATAGCGTTAAGAATCACGCGGTTGGCGCGTGATCCGCACAAGCGTTGAGGGTACTACCCCTCGTGGGGGTGCTGCGGTATGCCTTCTCCCAGCAAAGTTTTATATTGCATGGTCAGTTAGAGACGGTCAACCAGCCGCGCGCGCGTGCGTGGTGAGTGGCGGCCTGACTGCCCTTCTTCGCCGTTCTCAGGAAAGTGGTCGATGTAGCAAAGGTGCACCTTCAAGGCCTGTCCCGAGTACTTGTCGCACAGCTCGACGCCTTGCTGAAGCGATTCGTCGTATGTGCAGTAAGGATCATTCTCGAAAAGGGCTGAACTAGGCTCGACGACTGCAGTGTCCGGCTCACGCTGGCCGTACCACTCGCGGATGCCGGGTTGAACGAGTGCGAGACCGCTCGGGAGCTGTGGAGCCATGGCGTTCAGTACCTCACGGTAGACGCGTCGGTCGATCGTAATCCGCTCAAGCGTCGGCGGCAGGGCTGCGATGGCGAGCTCCCACCACACACGCCGACTCACGAACCAGTCTCTGAGATCAAGCGTCTTGAGCGCGGGCGGGAGGTACCGGATGAAGTAGAAGAAGCTCCGGTGATACCGCGTGCGGAGCCGGTTGAAAGCGAGATGCTTGAGCGTCGGCGGAAACGCGTCAACGAGTTTGGCGGAGACCTCGTCGCGCTGGTTTTTGAGCGCGGTCTCGAGGAACTTGGTTCGGTCAGCATCGAGATCAAAGTCCTGGAAGCTGCTCCGCTCTTCGGTCATCTCAAGACGCTCGAGCTGCGGCGGCATATGCCGCACAAGCTGCGAGTAGTCGCTGATGCCGTTGTTCGAGAGGATCAGCGTGGTCAGCGACGCGGGCAGGTGCTGGGCAAGCGCAGCAATACCCTTGTTCCCGATCCGGGAACCGCGAAGGTCAAGGGTCGCGAGCGTCGGTGGAAAGTGCGAGGCCAGCGCGCCGAGCTGCTGAGACAGGACGCTATCAAGCGTCATGCCAAGCGACCGTCGAAAAAGCTTGACATTGGCCAGTTGCAGCTCGATGAGCCGAGGTGGAAGCGCGCGGCCGAGTGTCGCGAGGTCCGGGCCGCGGATGACGTTGTTGCTCAAGTCGAGCCGTGCGAGAGATTCCGGCAGCGGGACCTGGAGAAGCTGGAAGAGGCCAAAGCTCTGGTTGCAGTTGCTGAGGTTGAGCGACACGAGCGAGGGTGGTAAATGTGCGATCGGGGGAGCCACGTTGCCGGCCATCGATTCGTCGAGATGCCGAGAAGAGCCGATGCGGTTGGATGAGAGATCAAGATGCTCGATGGTTGGCGGGAACGCGATCTCGGCTAGCGTCGTCAAGGTCAAATCGTAAGTTTTGAGGGAGACCCTCGACACCTGCTGCTGCTCGCTCGCAAGTGCGTTCGAAAGTCGTGCGGTGCCAGCCGAAGTGATCCGCTTTCTGGAGAAGTTAATGGTAGTGATGCGGCCAGCTGCAATATCGTTCGCTAACTCGTCGATGGCGACGTCTCCCGCCGGTGGCACGCGGGGCTCGAGCTAGACGCGAGCGTGAGTCAGCCAAGACGGGACACCAGTCGACGGGACTGCACACGAGAAGCATGCACCGACAAGTCAGCCTTCAAGGTCCCAACGAGGTGGCCCAAGTCGAACATGACCAAGACCTGCGGGAGCGGCGACTTAATGCCGCTGATCCCGATACCAGCGTCGCGGTACGCCTCCATCCTGAACAGCGAGTGCAGAACATCGAGCTTCACCATGGGGTGCGAGGCTGCGAGTACAAGTCCGCTCGCGCCCCAAGCACGCAAGGCAGGCATGCTAAGATGGCTCCTCGCGACCATCACGTCGATCAGGTGCCGGATGACTGCAAACGCACGCGGAAGCACATTGGAAATGACGGCACGGCAAGCTACGCGAGTGTAGTTGGAAAGAGCTTGCACAAGTTCGCTGCAGGCCTCGGACGAACGCAGACACGCGCGTGGCCGCCCGGCAGCGTGCAGCGATACCGTCTTCACAAGAATGCGGTCGATCACGTCGGGTACGAGAATAAGTCTGCAAGAATGTGTTGCGTCAAGTTCCATTGCAATTAGGAGGTGTTTGGGCTTGTTGGCGTTTGACGCCCGGAAAGCTGGCCGCGCGTTGGCGAGCTCGTGCTGCCCGTCGCGTCGCGTTTCAACTTCGATGTCCCGCATCGCGCCGCACACCGGCCAGGAATCCACGCCTCCTTGGCCGGGCAAAGTGCCGCTCTCAGCCACACTCCCTCAAGCCCCGCGCGGACAGGGCTAACGCGTAAAGTTGGTCGGGGAGCGATTTGAGTGTAGCTGGCTAGGGTGCGAACAAGGTTGACCCCAGGCTCACGCAGTCGAATCTTCTCGCTGTCGTAGTGAAGCGAGACGGTCCTCGCCAGGATTCGGTCCATGACGTCGGGGACCAGTCGTGGCCGTTGCGGGTTCATTGCATCGAGTTGCATGGTTTCAAGTTACATGGAAGCTTGCTTTGATGGGAGGTGCGAGGTCAAGACGCAAGGCGCGAGACGGGAGACGCGTTCGGATATCACGTTCCGGGGCACGTGGGGCGCGTCGGACGTCGGTTCCCACGCGTGGCTTCCGCGACGCGTCTCGCGGCGGGTGCGGGACTCGGTGCCCCCGTCATGCGCCCCGTCATTCGCTCGGCGCGTCTCCCGCCGCGCACGCGTCCGCGCCGCGTGGGAATGCGCGGCACGCGCGGCGGGGCTTCCCAGGCGGAGCGGACGCGTCGCCCTCGCCCTCGCCCTCGTTGCCCTCGAAGAACGTGCCCGTCCGCCCGCGTCCGCGCGCCATATCAGGCCGCCGCTCCCCCCGCCGCCCGCCCTCTCTCTGCCCGCTGGCTCGCTGGATCGACCTCGTGCTGCCGCCGGATCGTGCACGCAACCCCGCCGACCCACCCTCATCCCCACCCACCACCACCACCACCACCACCCACCGGTACCATGAAGTTCGCCACCCTCCTGACCGTCGCGGCGGTGGCCTCGCTGGCCGTGGCCGAGCCGCAGCCCATCAAGCCGCAGGCGTCGACCGACACGGCCGTGCCCATCTCGAACCGCTTCTTCGACATGCCGCCCGCCAAGCGCACGCCCGGCGGCAACTCGGGCTTCGGCCTCGGCAACCCGATCGACGGCGCCGCCTCGGTCCCGTCGGCCTCGGGCAACGGCGCGCGCGGCCGTGGTCTCGGTCGCCGCGGCGCTGACGACCTCGACATCGACGAGTTCGTGCCGCGCCGCCTGCGCCGCCAGATCCGCCGCCGCGTGCGCTCGATTGCGCGCGGCGACGGGCTCGAGGACGAGGACGTGGACGAGGACGAGCTCGCTGCGCGCCGCCGCCGCCGCATCGCGCGCATCCGCGCCCTGCGCCGCCGCGCGCGCCGCCGCATCCGCGAGGTGGCCAAGTCGGCCGACGACGAGGAGCTCGACGCCGGCGCCCGCCGCCGCATCCGCCGCCGCCTCGTGCAGCAGCTCAAGCGCCGCCCGCGCGGCCGCAAGTTCCGCGTGCGCACCGGCGAGGGCAAGGCGCTCGACTGCTTCTGCCGCCGTGCCGGCCGTGTCGCGGGCCGCCGCGTCCGTGGCCGTGGCCTCCGTGGCGCTAACCGCCGCCGTGGGATCCCGTCCAAGCTCCGCGCCTTCTGCAACAAGCGTACGTGTCTCTTCTACGGCCTACTCCCGCTCGAACCAGGCACTGACCCGTCCCCTCCCGCTCGCCCATGCGTAGTCGTGTACGTGAACGGCAAGCCGTCGTTCAACAAGTCGCCGCGCACGCGCCTGCTGCCGTACACCAAGCCCAAGTTCCCCGCCACGGCGCGCGCGACGCGCAACGGCGGCCTGGTGATCCAGCGCGACGGGGCCGCGCGCAACCTCGAGTCGGGCGCGCTGCACAAGTACGGGTTCCAGACGGCGTCGGCGGTCAAGATCCCCAAGAAGGCCAAGCTCGTGCGCTTCTACGCGCAGGTGCGGTTCCGCGAGGGCAAGGAGGCGGCGGCGGCCTCGGGCACGACCCCCGCCAAGAAGTGCGCCGTCAAGCACGCGGCCGTGTCGTTCTACTACGGGTCGCGCCGCGTCGGCGGCCGCGTGTTCCGCGACGCGTCGCTGCCCGTCGGCAAGTGGCTGCCCATCAGCGTCACGGCGCGCGCCGGCGCGCTCCCCTCGGGCCCGCAGCGCATCACGCTCCAGGGCGCCCACAACTTTGCCGACAACGACGAGTGCCGCGACAACCTCGAGTTCGAGGTGCGCCGCATCATGACGTGCGCCAACACCAAGCGCACGCTGTTCCAGACGGCCGCCAAGCCCCAGTTCGCCACGTCGTCGGCCGCGTTTGCCGTGTCCGAGGACGCAGTCGCCCAGGACCCCGCCGACTACCACGCCGACTACTCGGCGTCCAAGGACGCGGCGGACTACCACGCCGAGGACGGCGCCGACTACGCCGACTACTCGGCCACCGAGGACGCGGCCGACTGGGCCGACTACTCGACCGAGGACGCTGCCGACTACGCCGAGGACGGTGCCGACTACGCTGACTACTCGGCTGAGGACGCGGCTGACTACGCCGAGGACGGTGCCGACTACGCCGACTACGCTGCCGAGGACTCGCTCGAGGAGGCCGAGGACGCGGGCGACTACGCCGACTACTCGACTGAGGACGCGGCCGACTACGCCGAGGATGGTGCGGACTACGCCGACTACTCGGCCGAGGATGCCGCCGACTACCACGCCGACTACTCGACCGAGGATGCGGCCGACTACGCCGAGGACGGTGCCGACTACGCCGACTACGCGGCCGAGGACTCGCTCGAGGAGGCCGAGGACGCCGGCGACTACGCCGACTACTCGACCGAGGACGCGGCCGACTACGCCGAGGACGGCGCCGACTACCACGCCGACTACTCGACCGAGGACGCTGCCGACTACGCCGAGGACGGTGCCGACTACGCCGACTACTCGGTCGAGGACGGCGCCGACTACGCCGAGGACGCGGCCGACTACGCCGACTACTCGACGGGCGCCCAGGCGCAGTCGGGCTACAACTACTACGTGGTCGGGTCCGAGGACGCGGCCGACAGCACGCGCCAGGCCGCCGTGCCCGCCACCTTCTACGGCCCCGCGCTCCCGCCCGGCTGGAACGGCGGCGGCGCTACCAGCCCCAACACCATCATCGTCGTCCGCCCCGGCAAATAAGCGACTCGCCCAAGTGCGCGATCGGCGGCGGCTGGCGCTGGCGTCGGCTGTCTCCCTCTCCTCTCGATATCTCTCCCCTCATCTCCCCATTGACGCCGTTGAACGAATGAACGTTGTTTTGGTTTCCACATCACGTCTGCTCCCGCGTCGGATCAGGTCCTGTCGTCTCCGCGTTCGGGTCCGTGACGAGCTTGACCAGCGACCGTGTTGCCGTCAGGTACACGGCAGACATGCTCATGGCTGCGTGCGCTGACGGTTCGGTGGCCGCAGCTCCGCGGTCGTCCCGATGGCCCCGGCCTTGACGGCGACCAGCACCTTTCCCTCCGCATTGCTCGCTGCCGCCACAGCCATCGCCTCGCGTTCCTTGTCGCCCACGACCGAGTTCCCGCCGACCGTCATCGTGAATGAATAAAAGTTGTTTTGCTTCCCACATCTTGCCTCAAGCCGCTTCACGTCACCGCGGAACTCGTCGTCTCAGCACTTGTGTCCGCGACGAGCTCGCCCGGCGACCATGTGGCGGTCAGGTCCACGACCGACGTGTCATGGTCGCGAGCTCGGACGGTCAGAGACCGCAGCCAGCTTCGCGGTCGTCTCGATGGCCGTGACCTCGACCACGACCAGCACCCTCTCCTCCGCCTTGACCACCGAAGCAAGCGATCACGGCCGCGTTCTCCTTGTTGCCCGCGGCCGCGTTCTCCGCTTCCACGCCGACCGTCATCGTGAATGAATGAAGGTCGTTTTTGGTTCACGCATCACGCCTCGCGTCCGATCAGGTCACCACGGAACTCGTCACCTCCGCGTTCGCGTCCGCGACGAGCTCGCCCGGCGATCGCATGGCCGTGAGGTACACGGCCGACGTGCTCATCATGGCCGACGTGTTCATGGCCGCGAGCGCGGACGATGCCGCTGAAGCCGCTTCCGCCGCCGTCGTCGTAGTTGTCTCGATGGCCGTGGCCTCGATGGTCGCCGCCTCTACCATGACCAGCACCTGCTGCTCTGTCTTGACAATCGCCGCGGGCATCGCGTCGTCGCGCACCTCCTTCTCACCCGCGCCCGCAACCTCCGCTTCCACACCAACCGTCGTCATCCCAAAATGCCTCTCCGCGGCAGCCCCACCGGCACTCGACTCGCGCCGCCGGCGGCGGCGGTTGTTGTACTGCATGAGCCGCTCGAACGACGCCTCGGTCAGGCACCCGAGCCCCGACAGCAGCTCGAGCAGCGGCGTGTTGCGGACGACGCCCCACGGGGTCGGGACGCCGGCCAGCAGCACGAACGCGGTCCATTCGACGACCAGGACCGCGGTCAGCATCGCGAAGGTCAGGGAGAGGGGGTACTTGACGGATGAAGACGAGGAGCTGCGCGACTTGTGCTTCTTGCGCTTGCGCCGCTTCGACGCGTGGCCGCCGCCGCCGTGGCTGCTGCTCCCGCCGTACCCGCCGTGGTGCGGCAGCGCGTGCGCGTGCGAGCTGCGGCGGCGGTGCGACGGGTCGGGGAACGCGTTGGCGCCGATAGCTCCCGCGGCGGCAGCAGCGGGCGCGGACGGGCGGGTGAGTGCCGTGGTCGTCGTGTCGTGCGAGGTGCTCGCAGTGCCCGTCGCGGCCGACGAGGTCGAGGCACCACCGCCGCTCGTTGCGGTACCCGTGCTGCTCGGGCTACTCGTCGCGGACCCGGCCCCGCCCTCGCTGCCGGACACGAGCGACGCGGACGCGCCGAGCGTCTGCCGCGTGTCGCTGGTGCGGAACGCCGCGACCACGTCGCCAACGAGCTCGCGCACACGGCTTGCGAGGTCAGCTTTACACTCGGCCGCGGCCTCGGCCGCCGCGCTGGGCATCCTCGCGACGGCGCTCCTGCGCTCGCGGCGGCCCTGGATCTTGGCGATCCGGCGGCTGGTGCCCGCCCACAGCGCCCACAGCGACCCGGCGATGGTGATAGCGGGGAGCGCGAAGACGGGGATGATACCCCAGCTGGCGACCATGGCGGCGTTGACCCAGACGCCCGCGGGCGCGCCGGGCAGCGGGGTCGCGAGGTCGACGGTGCGCGCGGCGGCGCCGCCCGTGACGGCGACGTAGATGGCGGCGCACAGGGCGAACACGACGCGCAGGAACGTCTGGCGCGCGTCGCGGTCCTGGATCACGACCACCGCGCACCGCTGCGCGACCGCCCACGTGAACAGCGGGCCGAACGACGGGAACGTCGCCGTGAACGCGACGCGGTACTCGAGGAGCCACGGCGGCCGCGGGCTGA
Source organism: Blastocladiella emersonii ATCC 22665 (assembly GCA_025594325.1). Classification (NCBI taxonomy): domain Eukaryota; kingdom Fungi; phylum Blastocladiomycota; class Blastocladiomycetes; order Blastocladiales; family Blastocladiaceae; genus Blastocladiella; species Blastocladiella emersonii. The sequence goes on along the minus strand of JANHCV010000009.1, from coordinate 152,286 downwards.
GGTCCGCGTCCCCCGCGCCCGCGAGGCGAAAGAAGTAGACGGCGCCGTTGATCCCGCACACGACGAGGATCACGCCGCACGCGAGCAGCAGCCGGCACCGCACGGACATGAACCGGATCGCCGACTCGGACGGCAGGTACTGCTGCCCGCCGCGCTGCGGGAACGCGCGCGGGAACATGACAGCCACGACGAGCAGGCCCAGTGCGCCTGACACGCACGACGCGATGGCGCTGGCACGTAGGATCGCGGCGTCCGGCGGGACGGGCGAGCCGAGGCTCGGGTACGACACGGCGAAGGCCGCGGCCGTGTCATTCGCGGCAAGCCTGGTCACGGTGGCCATGGCCGCGGCGGCGGTGGACGGCAGGCTTGCATTGTGTGCCAGCAGCAGTGCTGGATGCTCCATGGAACGCGGATCGTTGATGGCATGGATATCACGGCAGGGAGCGGGCGCGAGCGGCAAGCACGGGGCGCGATTTGTCGTTGAGCAGGTGGGGGTGGGAGACGCGCGACGCGGCGGTCATGCTCATCGTACAGGCGTCTCCCGACATCGCGATACGGCTCGTCGAGTGCCGGACAGACATGATCCAGCTCATCAACGGTAAGGCAGACACACAAAGAAACAAAACTGTTTGGGAAACACGAGTATATCCAGGCAGCAACACACACGCGCGCACACGAGATCCCGAAGCCGGAGGAGACCCACGGCGCCTGGAACCCCGAGCTCGCGCAGACCGAGGGTGAATGAGGTTGAGCGGATTTACTTCTTGGCGTCGGCCTCGGCGGCGGCCTTGGCAGCGGCGCGCTTGGCGCGGATGCCGTGGTACCGGGCGAGGGTGCGGGCCTTGCGGAGGGCAACGTAGGCGTTGAACTCCTTCTCCTCGGCCGTGATGGCGCGAGCGGCCTCGGTCTCGTACGAGTGGACGATGGGGTGGACGGCGCCGCGGAGCTGGACAGCCTCGGCAACGGCCTCGGCCTTGGCGCCCTTCTTGGGGAAGAGCACGAGCTTCGACTTGTAGGTCTTGAGGCGCTGCACGTTGAGGGCGAGGGCCTCCTCCGAGCGCGACTTGCGGCGGAAGTCAACGGCGATGCCGATGGTCGCGGCCTTCTTGCGGTGGATGCCGGCGGCCTTGAGCTCGTCGAGGGTGAAACCCTTGCCGGCGCGGATGCGGCGGTTGTACTTGACCGTGGGGCAGCGGACGGCGGGGCGGAGCAGACCGTCAACGGGGCGGGGCGCGATCTGGGCGGCCTTGGCGGCGCGCGCGACGCGACGGGCCTTCTTCTGGCCGGGCTGGTTGAACCAGGTCTTGACGCGCAGCTTCCACTGCTTGCGGAAGTGCTGGTTGGGCAGCAGGTTGTTGTGAGCGACCATCTTGACTCGCTGGAGGTGACGAGGGCGCGCAAGTCAGCAAACGTTGTTTCGAACGGGACGCAAACAACGCAACGCAATCAGGAGCACAGCGCCGTCGCCATAACGCGGTCGTAACGCCGTCCAGCACACAGCCAGCCGTATGCGGTTTCGCCAGAGTGCTGGTAGCGCCGCAGCACCACCGAACGCCGTCCCGTCACGAAATCCAGCGCAATGCAAAAATCGACGGGTCAGCCGGACGGCCGCAGTGGAACCACCCAGCGCGCGCGACCGTCCGTCAAACGAGCGAGCAATTTCGCGGCACGACGAAAATGCAGCCAGACCGCCAGCATGCCAGAACTCGGTCTAGGAGATCGGCGAGCGTTTCCGCATAGCTTCGCTGGGACGGCGGCGGTCGGTCGTTCGTGCGGCGTGCGTGCGGATGGTTTCGGCGTGCCACTGGTGTGGTTGAGCGAACAGACAGCGTTTCACCCCTCCACGCGGCGGATGGATGGCTGGACGTGACAACCTGGCCCACACGCCTTACGGCAGCAGGGCCAGAGGTCCGCCGGGGGACGCATGGCGAGTGACGGCGGCACGGCGAGTGTGCGGCGGCGTTGGGCGCGGCGACGTTGATGGCGGCGACGGGCGACGGGCGCGGTGCTCGCGAGTTGCATGTGCGTGTGCGCGGTGCGTTTTTTCGTGATGCATACAGGTAAATCCACTCGTGAAGACTGAGCAGAACAAGCTCGTTGGCGGGGTCCTGACCGCTGCACGCGGCCAGCGGGGCCGGTGGGCTGCGCCTCAGCGCGAAAAGTGGCTGAACCGCCGCACGTGAGTCGGGCTGACTGCTTTTTTGAACGCCTCAAAAGTCGGGACTTGGCGCTCGTGGCTTCCTTCTCCTTGGTCGCTCGCTCGCCCTGCTGGATGTTCCTCTGCCTGTGTGTCTGTTCCTCGCCCTCAACCTCACTCGCCACGACCACCTCGTCCCTCAACACGCCCCCGACGCGCGCGACCGTTCCCGTGCCCTCGCACCGCGTCCCGCCCTCTGCTCATTTATATGCCCCACTCGCGCGCCGCCGTCGCTGCCAAGGATGATTAGAATTTTCAACCGAGCTTGGAACCCTGTTGAACAACCTCTAGATTCACCTCTGACAATCTGATGGCATCCGACGGCGCCGCGCGCTTCCGTACGAGCACGCTCCTCGAACGTGTCTCTGCGTTGCTACTTTATTCCTGTGTTGGGTCTTCAATCCGCTGTCAGGCCGCCTTGTCCGCCGTCGTTCGCGGACGGTGGAACGTCGGAGGGGTCCCGTTCTGGAATCCTGCTTGGGCTTGCGTCTGTCGCGAGAAGCACGCCTTCCGCTCGTCTCGCATCGCCGCCTTGGCATCTGTTGGCGAGCGGCCACCGTGGGTCGGCCGAGCGCGGTCTGCTGATGCGTCTGGTCCGCGTTGGCCTTCCCGCCGCGTATAAAGCGTGCTCCGCCCCCCTCTCCTCTCTCTCACGAGCCCGCCGTACTCGCAACGAACGAAACTCAAACCTCACACCACACCATGAAGAATCCGCTGCCGCAAGACCTCGCGTCCGAGTGCCGCAAGTGCGCCAAGATCCTGCGCAAGTTCATCGTCGCCGGCGTGCCCGGTACGCATCGCGCTGCGCACGACGCGCCACCATCATCCTCGCGCTGACCACGCAACTGCACAGGCAAGGGCCTCCCGACCGACCAGTTCATCCCGTCCGACATCCTGCAGCGCGCCAAGGGGATCGCGGTGCTGACGGTGGTCAAGGCCGGGTTCATGTGGGCGGGCAAGACGGGGTCGGGGCTCGTCGTGGCGCGGCTCGCCGACGGGTCGTGGTCGGCGCCGTCGGCCATTGCGACCGCCGGCGTGTCGTTTGGCGGCCAGATCGGCGCCGAGATGACCGACTTTGTCATTGTGCTCAACACGGACGCCGCCGTCAAGGCGTTTGGCCACGGCGGGAACGTCACGCTCGGTGGCGGGCTCAGTGGTACGTCGCGCGGGCAGCGGAAACGCGAGGAGGATGAGAACGACGCGTTGCTTACTGTTTGTCGCGTCTGTCTCTCTAGTCGCCGCGGGCCCGTACGGCCGCACCGCCGAGGCGTCGGGCACGATGCGCAACCTCGCCGCCGTCTACTCGTACAGCAAGTCCAAGGGCCTGTTTGCCGGCAGTACGTCCGCTCGCGTCTCACTCGCATCATCCTCCCACCAAACTCACCCCCATCCGCACCCACCTAGTCTCGATCGAGGGCTCAGTCATCGTCGAGCGCAAGGACGCCAACGAGGCCTTCTACGGGCAGCGCGTGTCGGCCAAGGACCTGCTGAGCGGCATGGTCGCGTCGCCGCCCGCCGTGCGCGAGCTGCACGCTGCGCTGCCCGGCGCCTACATCACCGACGACGCCGGCGCCGCCGTGCCCACGCCCGCCGCGACGCCCGCGGGCTCGCCGTACGTGGCGGCCGTGGCGCCTCCCGCGAGCGCAGGCGCGCACCGCCCGTCCTTCTCGGGCCGCCAGACGTCGACCGCCGCTGTCCCCGCGACCACGAGCGCCGCGTCCACCGTCCCGTCGTACGCGAACGGCACGCTGTCGCCCAAGCAGAAGCCCACGCCGCCGCCGCTCCCGCCCGCGCCCTCGGCGGCGGCCGTTTCTGCTGCGACCGCCGCTGCGGCTGCGGGGACGTCGGGGTTCGCGCAGGCGCCCGAGAAGACGGGCAGTTACCCGCCCATCACCACGCCGTGGGTCTCGTCCGCGTCGTCCTCCTCGTCGTCCGCTGCCCCCGCGCCCGCGCCTGCGCCGAGCGCGGCATACGCGCAGGCGCAGAAGCCCGAGAAGGCGAGCTACATGACGTCTCCCGCGTCGATGCCGGCGCCCGCACCCGTCGCGCCCGTCCCGGTCCCCGCACCCGTGGTCGCGAGCAGCATGCCGGCTCCCCCGCCCGTCGTCGTCAAGCCGCGCCCGCCTCCGCCGCCGCCCGCGGGCGCGCGGCCGGTGACGGCTGTGGCGCTGTTCAACTTTGACGCGCAGCAGGACGGCGACCTGTCGTTCCACCGCGGCGACGTGATCACGGTGGTCAAGCAGGGCGAGGGCGCCGACCAGTGGTGGACGGGCCGGTGCAACGGGCGCGAGGGCGTGTTTCCCGCCAACTATGTGGAGCTGAGTAGTGGGTCGCACTGATGATCGGGTTGGTGGGCCGTTTTTGTGTATTATAAGCAAATATCCTTTCATTCGATTTCGGGTTACGCGTGCTTTTCTCGTGGGCGTGGGTGCGTAGGAGGGAGGTCGAGAGGTCGCGCTGCGACGCGAGGAGGGTGCAGGACGAGCATGGCCACCGACGCGCGCGTGCGACCCTCGACCGCTGTCCGCCGTTCACGCCCGGCAGTTTCCTGTTTTCAAGCTTCTTGGGATGACGGGTTGGTTGAGAGAGAGTGGGCAGGGCGGGTGGATACAGAATCACATATTCATGACGTAGGGTAGGGGAAGGAGCGGGGGGAGGGACAACAGACACACACTCGGCGAGCTTACCACAGGAGCAGGCCAATGGTCGACACGACGGTCGCGCCAACAACCGCGTAGCCGGTCTGGTACACGCCCTTGAGCGAGAGGGCGCGGCCCGAGTCCCAGTACAGGTGGCGGATGCCGTTGAACGAGTGGAACATGGTGGGCGCGATGACAGCGGCCTTGCCGAGGACGAAGACGGCCGAGGGGAGCGACGCGGCCGCGGCCACGAGGTCCGAGGAGCCCGCACCGGCCGCGGCCGCCCACGCGGCGAGGTACACGAGCGCGCCCGTCGCCGCACCCGTCACGCGGTGCGCCGCCGAAAGCGTGTTGGTGATGTTCCAGTTGTAGATGGTCAGGTGCGGCGACAGCGGGCGCTGCTTCTTGGCGGACGCGTCGGGCAGCGTCGAGTGCGCGCGCAGACCCATGGCGGCGGCCGCGGGGAACGAGCGCTGCACGAGCAGGGCGCGGGCGGTGGCCGGGGCGGCGGCGGTGCGGAGCGAGGACAGCATGGTGGTGGTGGTGGTGGTGGTGAGGGGACTGTAGATGGGCGCGAGTGTCCGGAGGTTAGTGGGTTCCGGGACGTCAGGGCGACACGACGCGCGGGGTCGACGAGGACCGCGACGAGGCGCTCGGCGGACCAAGTACGGGCGAACTAGCAGAGAATGACAGTGGCTAGGCCACGGGTACGAGCTGCTCCGCACAGCAAGCGGGTCCTCGTCGCGATCGTCAGAGCAGCTGCATCAAGATCCCCCACCGCGATTCCCTCGGCGTCCCCGCGCGTGCATGGCTCGATACATGGTGTTGCGGCAAGTCACGCACCTCGTTCGGCGAGGGTGTGTGCGCGCGACTGCTGGAGCGAGGAGAGCTGGGTGGTGGCGGGGTGCCGATCGGCCATTACCATCGGCGGGGTCGCCAGTCAACACGCGCGTGCGACGTCGGCGCCGCCCGGAAACGACATCAGCTGCCGGTCACCTGCCCCGCCATTTCATCATTCCCTGCCGCTGTCTCGCGCTTCGTCTCCCCGCTCCCCCGCTCGCGTTTGGCCAAGTGCGACCCGCTGCAACGCAACACCAATGGAATCTCATGGACCTCCTCCCTATGCGCGCGGCCGGGGCCGCGGTCGCGGTGGTGGTCGCGGCGGCCGCGGCAGCTCGCGAGGGGGCAGCCGGGGCGGGTACCGCGGAGGAAGCAGCGGCGGCCGCGGCGGCGGCGGGTTCCGCAGCGGATATGGCCGCGGCGGCGTCATTGGCGCGGCACCAGCACCCGTGCCCGCGGCCAAGAACGTGTTCTCCAAGAACTGCGCCGTGTGCAAGGAGCAGACGTCCAAGTACAAGTGCACTACCTGCCTGATTCCCTAGTACGACTCTTCTCTGTGCGTGGAGGTGCACCCCAGTGCTAACCGCGTGCTCCCGGTGTAGCTGCTCGCTCGCCTGCCTCAAGGTGCACAAGGAGACGCCGTGCACCAAGCCCGAGTCGGCCGCGGCGCCCGAACCCACCGCCGCCTCCACCTCCTCTGCCCCGCCTGCCGACCAGCCGCGGCCCATGCGCGCGTTCCTGGGCGCCGAGCGGTACATCAAGTCGATCCCGGGCATCCCGGCGTCGCAGTTGGTCGCCGAGGAGGAAGCCATGGCGCGCATCCCGCTCGCGCGCCTCGCGCGGCTCAACGATACCGAGGACGTGCACGCCATGCTGTCCAAGTCGACGGCCCTGCGCGAGCTCATCACCGCCATCGACGCCGCCCCCGACGATGACGTGGATGGCCGCGAGACCATGCTCATGCGCGCGCTCCACACCAACCCCGAGTTTGCCGCCTTCGCCGACCTGTGTCTCGGCGTCGTCCGCGCACCGGACCTCGCGCGCGCGCCCGAGGCCAGCGCGGACGCGCCGGGCGTCAAGGTCGAGGTCGCCGAGCCCGAGCCGCCGGTGTTTGCCGCGCCGGTCGACGCTGCTCGTGCGACGGTCGACGAGGACGCCATCATGGCTGAACGAGGCGCCGACGACGGTGGCGACGGCGAGGACTTTGAAGAGGGCGAGCTGATGGACTAGTGATGGGCGATACGTGGTGTACCTTAATTTATTTCGATCCTCGGGCGTGTTTCTACTCTACTCTTCTCGCCTCGAATCCCAACGCGAAGCTTGCCGTTCGCGAGCGAGTTTGGTCGCGTGGCGCACCCCGCGTCCGCCATGCATGCGCGCGTTGCCGCGGCCCCGACGCCTCCCCGAACCACTTCGCTCCGCCGCCGACTCGGCCCGATCCGCTGCATCTCGCCGCTTCGCACCCTCCCGCACGCACCCCGTTCATCTCCGACCCCGATCATCGCCGGGAACGGACGAGCCCCACGCGGTCCCGCCGCGCAGACTATAAAGCCCGCTCGCTCCCCCCGCTCGCCAGCGGCTCCCTCTCAAACTCGCAACGCAACGTAACTCTCTCCACGAATCAACACCATGTCCTCGCACTCGCACTCGCAACCCGACTCGGCCGCGGCCGCGCTCGCCCGCGGCGACCACGCCCATGACGACCACGAGCACTGCCACCCGCCGCACCTCGTGCACCCGGCGCTCGAGCTGCTGCACGGCGCCGAGCACTTTGCCGAGACCCGTCCGGGCTGGGGCTCGTTCGCCAAGTCGTCGCCCGCGACCCGCCCCGCCGTCCCGAGCATCGTCACCTCCAACCCAACCGCCGCCGATCTGGAAGCTGCGCCGTCGGCCGAAGCCGTGCTCCGCCCGCTCGCCCGCGCCGCGCGCATGCCCATCTCGCTCGCCTCGCCGACCGCGCACGCGCACGCGTCGCCCTCGTCGGCGCTCCTGCCCACGTCCCCGCTGCTGTCGCCCGCTGCCGCCGCTGCGATCGGGAACATTGACCGGGTCCCGTCGCCGCTCGTCCTGCCCGCAGGCTCGCCGCTCGACCGCGCCGTGTCCCCGCGCCCCGCGGCCGCGGGCGAGGTGTCGCTCTCGTCGCCCAACTCGCGCACCCCGCCGCACATCCACACGGGGCTCACGTGCGCGCAGTGTTCCGCGTCGGGTATGGCGATGCAACTCGCCGCCGCCAAGGGCAGTGTGCGCGAGGCAGCAGCGTCGCCCGTGCTCACCATGACCGCGGTCGGTCCCGTCGTCCACGCGCCGCCCATCACGGCCAAGCCCGCGTCGCCGCTCTCGGCCGCCTACGACACGTGTGTCCACTGCATGCAGAGCGTGGTCGGCGCCGTCAAGCAGGGCGTGACCCGCGAGTTTGGCGCGCCTGCGAGCACGCCGTACGTCAACTTCCGGCAGTAGGAAGTGGGGGGTCGTGGGATGGGAGTGTATATACTTGATTACCTTGCTCAACTGTAGTTCCTTTGAGAGATCCGGTACGATGGACGCACTGCGCTCCCTGGCGAAGCTTGATTCTTGGTGAGGGCGGCGGTCGCGGAATAGTGCCATGTCGCTGATGATCCGTTCAGCCCGTCTCTCTCGATCGCCACTATCAGCGCCGTCGACCAAGCTCTGTTGTTTCCCTGACAGACTGGTCGGGCGCGTTGTATCATAGCGGTCAACGAGATGATGATCTGGTCGCTTCTCCCGCGCACGCCAAGACACGGCTTCGCGAGCTTCGTGTTCGCGATGCGTTCTGCTCCCTCGATAGCGATGTACGAGGTCAAAGTTGACGGTTTCTCCCCGTGTGAGGCGGCCACGCAATGCATTGTCGCAATGGCATCGACGGGACGCTTGATCGACGCGTCCATGACCATGGCCACGGCCACGGTCGCACATGCTTCACCGACCCTCAACGCCTCACTCAAACGCGTGTGGGCTTCATGGAGAGTCCAGTAGTCCACCAGTTCGGCACATTAGATACCGAGTTATACTGCAGAACGCGTGTTCAGTGCACAACTTGCTTGCGCGAGACGCCAGCGCGAACGATCACATCAGCGTCTGAGAGATCAACGGGCGCCACTCTCAGCACTCTCCGTGAACATTTGTTCACGCGCGTCTCTTCGCTATCATTCCCGAGGTGGCGGAGACAGCGCCACTCCATATCTTACGCTCATTCGCGTCACATCGCGTCGCAGGAGGCGTGGAGGAGGCGCGCTTCGAGTCAGTCGAGTCAGTTGCGCCACTTTGCTGCGCCACTGCATACCCTGCCCTTCTCAGGCCCAGTCAACGCCTCCGGCTGGCTTGATGAACAACGGAGCGCTACGCTCACCTTGAATTCATGGCGCTAGAAGAAGGGGCCGGGCCCCCATTCGTTCGAGTGGCCCGTGTCAAACCAAACCTTGAGCTCCGAGTCCTGGGGTCCATCACCAACCGCATCAACCTCAAGTCTCAACCCCACCCTCGAGCTCATCATGTCGTCGACCTCGCGCTCCAACACCCCGGCCTCAACGATCCCGCCCCCGCCGCCGTACACGCCCAACACGAACATCCCCGCCACCAACGAGACCGGCATCGAGCCGCCGGCCTACACCCCCGCCGTCGTTCCCCGCACCAGCAGCCGCACCCGCAGTGGCTCGGTCAGCAGCGCCTCGTCCTCAACGTCTTCGTCGTCCGGCAAGGGCAAGGCCAAGCCGTTCCGTGCTCACCCCGGCGAGACGTCGCTCGCCGACGTGCTTGAGCGCGTCGCCGCGTGGGTCACTCCGACGCACGTTGCGCCGCCCCAACACGTAGTCCTTCTAGGTGACGACGGCGTGCCGCTCGCGGCCGTCGAGCAGCTCCTGGCGCCGCACGTCGGCGCGTTCGCCGACGTCAAGCTCACGCGCGACGTCACGTACCGCTCGGCGGCGTCGCAGACGCACGCCGTCAAGGTGTTCCCGCACACGTCCGGCAAGCACGCCGCCATGCTCGCGCGCGTCTGGGACTCGGCCAGCCTGATCCTGTACGTACTGGACCCGCACCGCGCCATGGCCACGGCCGCCGCGCACGATGCTGGCCAGCAGTTGCCGGCGGGACCGCAGCTCCCGAAGGCCGTGTGCGACCTGCTCGGCCGCGCGCGCGGCCCGAGCGTCACGTTCATCTGCCTCGGCTCGCCGGCCGAGCAGGCCATGTCGCAGCGCGACTTTGTAGGCCTCGAGCTCCCGCGCCCTGTAGTCCTGCTTGACGAGGCGGGGGTCGCTGCCGGCGGCGACCAGACGCTGCAGGCCGCTTTTGACCGGCTCTGGGTGACTGCGCAGGAGACGGCCCGCGAGGAGCGCCAGCTTGCTGCCGCGTCGGCCGCCGCGTCGTCCTCTGCAACGGCTTCGCGCACCGTTCCGCGTGCCGTGATCCGCGGCAAGACCAAGGGCAAGGTCGCGCCCATGTAAGCGAGTCGCACCCATCAACACGAAGGCAACTGAGGGCCGGACTATATCCTCAAACGTAGGCGAAAGCGCGTAGTACCCTCCTCAACTCTGTTGCTGTTCACCGTTTCTGTATTCATATGAAAATTGTTTTGGTAACTTTTTTTCGGACTTGATCATGACTCGATGGCGTGAAAGCAGCCGCGAGACACGCCTGCGAGACGCGTTTCGATATCACGTGATGTGGCGCAACGCGTCTCGCACCGCCCAGCAAGCCTCCCAAGCCGCTCTCATATCCGCCACATCGATCCCGTGTTTTTTTTTGGGAGAACCGGTGAGCGGAACATTATCAGTCATACTACGAACCCATCGCCCTCGACCCCGTTCTCCATCAATGAAAACCGAATGAAATGGACCTGGACTTGCCGCAACACAGTTTGAGCGACCGGAAATCACCGTATCCGGCGGTTTCTTGCTCTTTTACGCAACTCCCGGATGTGGTCCTATGCATGGTGCTCCAGCAAGCTCGCCCGCGCTCGATACTTTGCACCTCAACGCGGACCTTGGCGTCCACTGCGCGTGCTCGTTGCGTAAAGCGCGCATGGGCGCCTGTCGTCGTCAGTCGCCACACTCATTATGGCTTGTTGATCAAGTATATCCGCGCTCGTTCGCCGCGGGTCGTTGACGAGCTGGGATGGATACTCGACCAGTCGCACCTAGCTAGAGACATGGCCGTAGCCGTACCCGCAGGGTTAAATCTGAGCCCTGAGCTCATGCTTGTCGTCTTGGAGCTTCTCCTCTTTGACGCCCGTCGCCGCTACAACGACAAATACGACCTGGCGACGTTCAACACGTTTGCCGGGATGGAGGTCGAACGGATGTCGTCCTCCCCCGCACCGGCGTCTCGTAAGGCGAACGTTTACCGTTGCTTTGCTGCTCCAGGTGTTTCTGCACTCCGTATCGCCGTAGCAGCTGTTCGGCTCGGCGGACCCAAGCTCCTTGCGAACGTTCTCGACCTATTTGTGGCCCAAGCCCCAAAACTCCTTGAATTGAAAACCTTCGCCTTTTTCTGGTTCAACCTCTCCCTCAAGACTCAGAGCCTCCTCGACGCTGAAAATCTTGTCGACTTGGTTGATTTGCACCAGCTCCAAGATCTCACCGACTCCATGCTCCTATCGTTCTTCGACCACTTGTTTGTCCTTGCCATCGTGACGTGGAATCTCTCCCTCTTCAACTACCTTGGCAGCTACGGCTTTGTTTTGGACCCGCAAAAGCTCGCGCATGCGCTAGGCCCAAACCTGCTCGCCTCTTTAGCCCTGATTCACTTTCCCAATGTCGATAGCAAGCCTTCTTCAGAGCTGCTCCCAATCCTCGATTACCTCCTCAGCTCTTGCCGACCAGGTCCGCTCCGCACTCCGCGGGGTCACCACTTTATCGTTTGCTTGGCCGAGTACGGAACTCCCGACGTTCTTATTCACGCTCTTCAGAGGTTTCCTGGGCTCTTCTCTGATGGGATAACACACGACGACCGGGAGACGATATTCTATGAACTCAAATACTGATGTTTGGAGGGCATGTTGACGGATCACCTGGCCATCAAACTTCTGGACGACCACCAGATTCTGGACATCACCGTGTGGGGATGTATTGTTCTCATGTCACTTGACCAGCGCAGGGGCACAGGAACAGTCCAGCTCTCCACGTTTGTTGCGGATCAGCTTGGTTCACGGCTCTCTGCCGCTTGTCTCGAGGGTGCGCACGCTGTACCGTAAGTTTGCTGCTTGATAACACTGACGAGCAATGGACATCGTGTAGCGCTTTCCACTGCATTATTGGACGGAGGTGAGCGCGAGCACAGCGTGGACAACCTTCTTTGCTTCATTTACCAACACTTTGCTGAAAAACTGACCGAGGAGTTTCGCCTCGACATGATGGAGCAGGTGCGTTCCGCCATCGAGTTGCTTCGCCCCGAGGGCAATTTGCGCGATGTGACTTGCACCGTCGTTGCCCGACTATTCTCGCCTCGCTCAAAGGTCGACCGCCTGTTTCTGCTCTACCTGGCAAACGCGTATCTCGATTTCACGGCTTCGGAAGACCGTCCCGAGGTCGTGCACTTGGCCTGGATTCCTGTATCCCTACTTGACGACTCGAGCAAGCGCGACTCGGCACTCGCATACATTCGCCACAGCAACAACGCGATCGGCTTTCTATCAGCCATGCTCATGGCCCAGCTTGGGAGTGGTTCTGTGCCTTCTGATCAAGCGCCTGATCTCGACAAACCTGGGTCGTGCGCGCTGCAGACCCACGACTCGTGGTTTCACGCGATGGAGACCCTGCGCACGCTCAAGTCCAAGGCGGTCGCAGAAAACTGGTTCCCCAATGATCTCGCCTCGGCCATCCGTCTGGCGGCTTTCGATGAACCGCAACGCACACTTCCGTGCCGACTTTCGCTCGAGGCGAGGTCGTGGCAGCACGACCCCAGCAACTGCGCTCATTGTGGGTCTCGCCTCGTGTTTCCGCTGCGCGAGACCTTCCGATTCCTTGCGCGCTTCGAGCTCTCGAGCACGCTTGCCCTGTGCGGCGAGAACGACTTGGTCTCGCTTGCGTTCTGGAAGCTGGTGCCCGACGGCGCGCTGGATGGCGTCAAGGACGCGAGCTGGATTGCGGATCAGCTTGCCAAGCATCATGATCGGCACGAGTCGGGCGAGGCGGTCGTCGCTCGTGACGTGGAAAAGGAGCTGCGTCGCGTCGCGCCGGTGGCCGTGCAGTCGCCCGAGTTCCTCGCCGTGACCGCGCGAAAGAGTGAGTGATGGCTGAGAATGATGGCTGCGAGTGATGGTTGCGCGTTCAACCCTGTGTCCTCTCCCATTGATTTGCAATAAATATAGCTGGATGTGATAAAGATGGTGAGATAACTGACGCTTATCCATAGCATTATAATTCTCGGGGCGGATCCGCTGCCTGCAGCTCAAGAAAAGGCGAACGTTGAGCTGCAACGCAAAGCACAGGACACGTGTTGTGACGAACGCGTAACGTAGGCTGTCTCACGGCTGCCCCGTCAGCTGTTCGACCCTGTGTGAAGGAGAGTGGTGGGTTGGCATTGACGCGGCCAAGGCCGCGTCAATGCCACACATCGAAGGACTTGAGGTCTCTCCCAATCCTAAAAATTCAGGTTTGTCGCGTCGCGACGATCCATGTTGTTACAAGAAATGTTCTCGTCAGCTTCGATTCGCAACTTCATTTTTCGTGTTTATGTATCTGTATCAAACTTCAAACTACAAGGAATAGCTCGTCATCATCACCTCAACTCCAGACCGCGACGCGACAAACCTGCACAGGGCAAGCGTGCTCGAGAGCTCAAAGCGGGCAAGGACGAAGAGATCAAGGAGATAGAAAAAAAAAGAGACTGCGTGTTGGTACAAACTCGCGATGATGCAAAACTGCGTGCACACGCCTTACTCGGCGTTGGCGGCGACCTCGTGCAGGTACGTGGCGAGGAGCTTGATGCCGTTAATGTAGTTGGACTTGTCGAGCTTCTCGTTGACCGAGTGGGCGCCGTCGTCGCCGCGGCCGAGCGGGATAAGGGCAACCGACTTCTCGAGCGCGTCGGCAAAGGTGAGCACGACCGGAATCGAGCCACCCTCGCGGGTGAGGTCGGGGGTCACGCCGTGAACCTTCTCGGTGGCCTTGATGGCGGCGACGAAGTTCCAGTGGTTGATGTCGCCGACCCACGCCTTACCGCCGTGCAGGGCCTCGACCTTGAGCGTGTTCTTGGAGCCGAGCTTGGCGAACTCGGCCTCGAGGTGGGCCGTCACCTTGGCGGCGACCTCGTCGGGCGTCATGTTGGGGACGGTGCGGAGCGAGAACTTGCCCGTGACCTTGGCGGGGATGACGGTCTTGGAGCCGGGGGCGTAGAAGGCACCCTCGATGCCGTGCAGCGACAGCGACGGGAAGCGCCAGCGGTGCATGAGGGTCTTGGTCTTGTCGTCGTGGATCAGGGCCTTGGCACCAATCGACTTCTCGAGGTCAGCGAGCTCAAAGTCGATCTTGTCGTAGATCTCAAACTCGGCGTCAGTGACGGGCGCGACGTTGTCCATGATGCCGGGGATCAGGATGGTGCCATCGGGCTTGACGAGCGAGTGCATGAGGTGGATCAGGTCGGTCATGGGCTCGTGGGTGGTGCCGCCGAAGACGCCCGAGTGCAGATCCCACGCGGGACCCTGGACGGTGGCCGTGAAGTACGAGATACCGCGCAGGCCGTACGTGATGCACGGCTTGGTCGTACCGATGTAATAGTTGTCGGACACGGAACAGGCGTCGACGTCGGCAAAGTAACCCTTGGCCTCGGCGACAATCAGCTCGTCGAGACCCTCGGAGCCGTTCTCCTCCATGCCCTCAAAGCAGAACCGGAGGTTGACCGGCAGGTCGAGGCCGAGCTTCTGGTGCGCCTCGATGGCCCACAGCCAGGCAATGACGGGGCCCTTGTCGTCAGTGGAGCCGCGACCAACGAGGCGGCCGTCGTCGCACTCGGTCAGGGTCCAGGGGTCCGACTCCCAGCCGTCGGACAGGAGGGCGGGCTGCACGTCGTAGTGGCCATAGATCAGGATGGTCTTCTTGGCGGGGTCCTCGCCGAGCTTGCCGAGGACGATGGGCGGGAGCTCGAGCTCCTGGCCGTCCATGACGTGCTTGCCGGGGTGGTGCAGCTTGGTCGAGATGCCAAGGCGCTGCATCTCCTTGTTGAGCCAGGCGCCCATCTCGAAGACCTTGGGGCGGTAGGCGGCATCGGAGGAGACACTACCCGTCCGACAAACGAGGTTAGGTCGGCGAGCTTGACCACGGCGGGGCGCGAGAGCGTGCGGACCTCGGGATGGCGACAACCTCGCGCAGCTTCTCGATGTAGAGCGCCTCGTTCTGCTCGACGTGGACGTAGAGGTCCTCAAGGGTAGCGGTCGTCATTGCAAGTTTCGTGGGGCAGATGCTTCGTGCGGGGGAGCGCGGACTCGGTGCGGGGGCCGCAGCGGGTTTTGACGATCGGGCAAGGCTCGAGCGAAGCGCGAAACCGCACGCCCTGTTCCGTGTTGGGGTCTTCGTCCTGCACGTCCCGCGCCGAAGATCAACCGTCCCGAAGGCGGAACGCGTTTCGTCGGCGTCATGTGAGGCGCGAAACCTCGGCCGACCTTCAAGCTGGGCACCACTCGGCTCGTCCCTCCCGCTCTCTCCAACGACAACCCATGTAGCCAACGCCATCGACTGCCACCGACTGCAACGTAACCGAATCACCCGACCCCGCCATGCCGCCCATGACCGACGCGGAGCTGCTCAAGACGTCGCGGACGATGCTCTTCCTGGGCATCCCGGCGCTTCCGCTCATGTGGCTCCTGCAAATTGCCTACGTGCTGCCGCACGCGCGTGACCCGGAGCGGACGGCGGTTGCGCCAGCGCTACGTCAACGTATGAGCATCGCGTCCCTCTTTGCTCGCGCTGAGTTCCGTCGAGGAGCCCGCACGCTCCATCCCGCGTTCCTTGCCTGCGCTAGCGTCCCGCTATCCTCTTATGAGCCGTTCATCTCGCGACCGCTTGCACCATCATCCTGCTCCGCTTTCTTGCGTCCATCACTCGCCTTTCTCTCCCGCACCTTCATTGCGCTCGCTCTCCGTCGCACTCGTCTCCATTCGCACTCGTCTTTCATCGCCTCGCCGTTTGTTGCACTCGCTGAACTCGCGTGCTTCACGGCTGTCCTCCTCTGCGCGATGTTCACCGACTTGCATCATTCATTTTTCTTTCCCGCCCCTCGTTCGCGCTCCTCTAGCTCCTCACTCCGTCGCGCTCGCCGAACCCCTCCTTTCGCGCTCGCCAAACAGCACCTTACATCGCGTTCGCCAAACCCGGCCTTCTATCACGCTCGTCCATCGTCTCCCCCCCATTGCGCTCGTCGATCCTCCCCGCCCTCGTCCACCTGCCACACGCTCCAAACCTTTCGGCGCGAGTCGACGCTTGTCGCGCTCACGAAACTCCCCCACTCACGCAATCCCTCTCGCACACCCGCTCGTAGACATCAAATACGCAACCGTCGGCGTCGCCTTCTGGACCATCCTGTTCGTGACGTGGTGGGCGCTGTTCGCGACACACCGGCGCGCGTGGGGCGCGTTCGGCGATGCGCTGGTCGTGGTCGACGTCAAGGGGCGGTGATCCCGTTGCCGTCGCCGTCGCCGTCGCCGTCGCCGTCGCCGTCGTCCTCGCTGCTTGTACATAGAGTTAAACCCTGATTTAGCGACTGCGGTTGAGGTGAGGCGCGGCGCGGGGCGCGAGTGCGCCATGGAGAGGCTTGCGGCAAGTGTTCCTAGATGCGCGCGCAGCACCCGGGAACGCCCGAGCGCGTGTTCCGAGGCGCGAGCGTGATTGGTCACTGGCCACGTGGCGATAGTGGAACCCGAGTCCGAGGTTTTTGTTAGCCAGCCGCGCCGCGTTTTTTCGCTGTGTGCGTTCGTTCGCGCGCCTCTGGCCACTATAAAGCCTCCCTGCTCCCCCGTCCCTCCCTCTCCCGACCTCTCTTGACGACCTGTCATCCACTACCCCACCCTCAACCCAACGAAGATGCTCCGCTACGCCACCTCGCGCGCAGCGACGGCCACGGGCCGCCGCGGGCTGCACATCAACGTGCCCAAGACGCAGAACACGGCCGTGGTGTCGTCGATTCTCAAGGACCTCGGCATCGACGCCAAGCAGCCCAACGCCGGTGTCTACGACGGCGAGTGGCACCACGGGTCGGGCGCCGTCCGCGAGGCCATCAACCCGGCCACCAACGAGGTGATCGCGTCGGTTGCCGAGGGCTCGGCCGCCGACTACGAGGCGGTCATGAAGAAGGTCGAGGAGGCCAAGCTCGAGTGGCGCGAGGTGCGTTCTCCCACTGTCGCGGATACGCGCACGCGGTCGACTAACAACGAGCAAACGTGTGCGAACAGATCCCGGCGCCCAAGCGCGGCGAGATTGTGCGCCAGATGCGCGAGGCGCTGGCGGCCAAGATCGAGCCGCTCGGCAAGCTCGTGTCGCTGGAGATGGGCAAGATCACGGCCGAGGGCATTGGCGAGGTGCAGGAGTACGTGGACATCTGCGACTACGCGGTCGGTCTGTCGCGCATGATGAACGGCAAGGTGATCCCGTCGGAGCGGCCCGGCCACTTCATGATGGAGCAGGTGAACCCGCTCGGCAACGTCGGCGTCATCTCGGCGTTCAACTTCCCCGTGGCCGTGTACGGGTGGAACTCGGCGCTCGCGCTCGTCGCGGGCAACACGGCCGTGTGGAAGGGCGCGCCGTCGACCAACTTGTCGTCGATTGCCACCACCAAGATCGTCGCCGACGTGCTCGAGAAGAACGGGCTCCCCGGCGCCATCACGGCGCTGTGCACGGGCGCCGCGGATGTCGGCGAGGCCATGGCCAAGGACAAGCGCATCAACCTGCTGTCGTTCACGGGCTCGACCGAGGTCGGCCGCAAGGTCGGCGTGACGGTGCAGCAGCGGTTCGGCCGCCCGCTGCTCGAGCTCGGCGGCAACAACGCGCTGATCGTCATGGACGACGCGGACATCAAGCTCGCGGTGCGCGCGACGCTGTTCGCGGCGGTCGGGACCGCGGGCCAGCGGTGCACGACGGTCCGCCGCCTGTTCCTGCACGAGGCGATCGAGAAGGAGTTCATGGCGGCGCTGACGGCGGCGTACGCGCAGGTGCGCATCGGCGACCCGCTCGACGCGGCCACGCTGTGCGGCCCGCTGCACACCAAGGCGGCGGTCGCCGCGTACGAGCAGGGGCTCGAGCAGGTGGTCGCGCAGGGCGGCCAGATCCTGTTCGGCGGCAAGCGCGTCGCTGGGGCTTCGGGCAACTACGTCGAGCCGACCATCACGCGCATTGCCGCGTCGGCGCCGGTGGTCCAGCACGAGATCTTTGTCCCGATCCTGCACACGCACACGTTCAAGACGCTCGAGGAGGCGATCGCGGCCAACAACGCCGTGGGCCAGGGCCTGTCGTCGTCGCTGTTCACGTCGTCGCCGAGCAACATCTTCAAGTGGACGGGCCCCGCGGGCTCGGACTGCGGCATCGTCAACGTCAACATCCCGACGAACGGGGCCGAGATCGGCGGCGCGTTCGGCGGCGAGAAGGAGACGGGCGGCGGCCGCGAGTCCGGGTCGGACGCGTGGAAGCAGTACGTGCGCCTGTCGACGTGCACCATCAACTACTCTGGCGCGCTCCCGCTCGCCCAGGGCATCAAGTTCGAGTAGGGGGCCCGTCGGTGGCCATGGACTAGGAGGTTTCGCAGATTAGCTCAGTCGGTAATACACACACCTGATTCTACTTGATTGTTCACTCATGCTGTCCCTGAGCGCCTGCGCCACCATGGAGAGGGAGGGAGAGTTAGTCCGCGGGGAGATGGCCATGGTGGTCGCCCGGGGCCAGCGAGGGGTCGGGTCGAGCTGGCTGGTTCAGTTGGCCGGCCGGCGCCCCCTTGCACGCTGAGCCGCGCGCCCGCCCTGCCCCGCCCGCCGCCGCCGTCAACAACCACGCCGGGCGGCACTGCGCGCAACCCGCTTCTTCTTCCTCGCTCTCCTCGGCCGCGTCCACCCACACCGGCACTCCCGACCGCCGAGGGCCGCTGCCGCTGCCATGTCGCCAACAACCACTGCCACCCGCGCGGCCCCGCCACCCTCCTCCTCCTCAACTGCCTCCTCGTCGTCTGCCACCAAGCGCTCCGCCTCGCCACCACCGCCGCCATCTGCCCGCAGCATGCCGCGCGCGCCGCCCGCGCACCACCCGGCGCGCCGCCCGTCGCCGCTGACCGTCGTCGTCGTTGCGCGGGCCGGGAACCCTGCGGTTGCGGGTTCCGCCTCCGCCGCCTCGTCCGATCCCGCCGGCGCCGCGATCGTCGTCCTCCCGCCGACCCCGACGGCGCTGTCCGCGTCGTCGCTGTCGCCGACCGGGAGTAGCGCGGGCGGTGGGGTGCTGAGCCGCGGCGCGACCCCGCCCACATCGACCTCCTCGTCCGCCTCCGCCGCCTCCGCCTTCGCCTCGGCCTCGGTCAGCGCGACCGCCGCGCCGGCGTACCGCCACGTCCGCCGGATCCGCCGCGTCTCGGCGTACACGCCCGCGCTGGCGCTGGTATCGCCGACGACAGCGGCCGAGTTCCCCGTGGCCCGGAGCAGCGCCGCGGGGAGCAGTGTGGCACGGCGCCGCGACTCGCCGTTCCCGCTCCCGCTCCCGCCGCTGCTCACGACCAACGGCTCGTCGTCCTCCCTCTCGTCGCTCGCGCCCACCCGCCTCACCAGCGACGAAGGAGAGGTGGATGATGCCGCCAGTGATGTCTCGTCGTCCCTGTCGTCGGCGGCCGCGGCGGCGGCGTGGAACCCGCCCCACTCGGCACCGCCGACCGTGACGGCGCGCGCGCCGTGGTCTCCGCCCGCTGCCGCTCTCGTCACCCCGCCGACCACGGCGGCGGCGGCGGGGACCGTGTGGCCGCCGCGGCCGCGCTGGGTCGCTGATGACCAAGAACCCGCTGCTCCCGCCAAGGTGTCGTCGTCGGCGATCGCCCTCCCGCTCGTCGCCACTGTGGCTCCTTCACCTGCTGCTGCCACGTCAGCCCCAACCCAGCAACATCAGCAACCTCCACCCGCCTCGGCAACGGCCAACGGCCATGGCCCGGCCGTCGCGTCGCCGCCCGCCGTCACGCTCCCGCCACCGCCCGCCGCCGTCGCAAGGACCACGACCGGCCGCCCCGACCCTGCCGCGACGCCCGCGGCCCCGGCTTCGGCGCTGATGCACCTGCACCCGCCGACCCCGCCATCCGCTTCGACGGCCCCCGCGAGGGCACCAGCAGCAGCATCGGGCGCTGGGTCCGACCAGGTCGTCGCCGGATCCCCGCCGACCCCGACGAGCCCGCCCCCGCCGCCTCCGCCCATCCCGCCAGCGACCTCGGGTACGGCCACGGCAACGTCGCGCCGCGCGGCCAAGGAACCCGCCGCCACGTTCAGGACCACCGCCGCGGGCGTCACGTCGCCCTCGCCCGCGCTCGCGCCCGCCCTGCCCCTCCCGCAGCAGCCGCCACGAGCCCCCGCCCCCGTCAAGAAGACGACCGCCAGCAAGGCCGGCAAGAAGACCAAAAAGTCCAAGAAGAAGAACGGCAAGGCGGGCGCGGGCGCCGCCAAGTCGCGCCGCCCGCCACCACCACCACCCGCCGCCGTCAAGCTCGAGCCCGCACCCGCACCACCCGCGCCCGCGCCCGCGGCCTCGGACTCGGCGACCGAGCCTGAGCCCGAGCTCGACGAGGACGAGGACGTGGAGCTGGACATCCTGACCCCGATCCCCGAATCCTCCTCTGCCCTCGACACCATGGCCATCGACGGCGACGGCGACGACGACGACCCGCCGCCCGCGGCGCCCGCGGAAGCCTGCACCGTGTGCCACCGCGCCGAGGCCGACAGCAACGGCGATCCGGCGCTCGACCAGTGGGCCGCGTGCGACGCGTGCGGCCAGTGGGCGCATGCCCTGTGCCTGCACACGCCGCTCGCCGAGCTCACGCGGCTCGCGACCTTCGCGTGCCCGTGGTGCGCCGGCGGCGAGCGGCCGCGCGCGGCGTGTGTCGACGCCGCCGCGCCCGCGGCGGGCAGCAACGGGTCGTCGACGGCCGACGCGGCGGCGGGCGGTGCTGCAGGGGAAGGGTCCAAGGCCGACGCCATCAACCGCCGCATGCGCCTGATCCACGACGTGTACGCGGCGCTGCGCCCGTGCGCCGCGGGCAGTGCCGAGTACGCCGAGCTCGTCGACGCGCTTCTCCGCGCTGCCATCACCGCACCCGCCGCCTCGCTCCCGCTCCCGCCGTCCGCCAACGAAAACTGGGCGCCCGACGTCCCCGCGTGCCCCGCGTCTGCGCTCTTCGCCGCCGAGTGCGCGCGCGACCAGCAGCACGCCGCGCACCCGTTCCGCCGCCGCCGACTCGCCCGGCACCACCACCGCGCCGCCGCGGCCGCCGTGCCGTGGACCCGCCACGCGGTTCCCGAGGCCGACGACGTCGAGGAACCCGGCCTCCTGTACGCGACACACACGGCGCGCGAGGTCCTGTTCGACCCGGGCACGCCGAACCGCACGCGCCCGCGGCCGAGACCCAGGACCACGGTCGCAGCTGCGAAATGGACGTCGGCCTCGTCGTGCGTCCTCGCGCCCATCACGCGCGCCGTCGGGACCCCGCCCCCGCTCCCGCCGCTGAACAGCGTCGTCGACCCGCTCCCGCAGCTCGCGCCCGTCGTGTCGCTGATCCCGCGCCGCAACGCCGCCGCCGCCGAGTACGACGGTAGCGATGAGGGCGAGGGGAGCCGGCTCGGCGACGCGCTCATGGCCGCCGTCGTCGCCGCGGCTGCCGATGCCGGGTGCTCACCGCCGCCGCACCGCCCGCCCAAGCGGCTGTGGGAGGCGGGCGACGAGCTCGGCGGGTGCCCGAAGCGCGCACGCGTCGTTGAGCGCGGTGGTGGCGAGGAGGATGACGCGTGGCTCGCCGAGTCAATGCTCACGCTCGCGGCACCCGTTCTCCCGTCGTCGCCAAGCGTGTCGAGGGCGACGACGGCGTGTGGCAACAGGGGCGGCGAGTGTTCGGCGCTCGAGTAGTATCAAGACTCTCTCTTTTTCGTGTATCTCTTCCTTCTCCCTCATGTACCAGCCCCCGATGTACCTCTTCCCCTCTTGCCCACTCCGCATGCATTGCTCCCTCTCGACTCGGTGTCCACAATCAAAGCCATTTCTTACTTCCTCCACATCTCTTTGTGCGCACAATCACTCGGCTGGCGCGTCCTCGGCCACTACGGGCTCCTCGATCCCGGGAACTTGGTCGCCCGCGGCCCCGCCGTCGCCGCTGCCGTCCTCGGGCGCTGCCGTGTCGGGGTTCGCCGCGTCGCCGCCTTCGCCGTCGCCGCCAGCAGGTGCCGCCGCGTCATCCGTCGCCCCCTCGGGTCCCGCGAGCGCGCTGTCGCCCTCGCCGCCCTCCTCGCCTGCGTTCGGCGCGGTCCCCGGCACACTGCTCCCGCCCGCAGCCGCCGCCGCGGCGTCGGACGCCTGGACCTTGGCCCGCGCGGCTTCCGCGGCCTCGGCGCGCGCCGCGTCGTCGGCCGACTTCTGCGCGCGCAGCCGGTCGTCCATGGCGCGCAGCAGGACCGCGTCGCGGGCGGCGGCGCGGCGGTCGTCGGCGGGGTCCGTCAGCGGCGTCGAGGCCAGGTTGCGCAGGAGGTACTTGGCGATGAAGTCGACGGGGTCGAGCGTCGGGTGCGACCGGTGGCCCGCGGAGAAGGTGGGCGCGAGGGTGGTGGTCAGCGCGGTCAGCGCGTCGGTGAGGGCCGGAGCGACGGTGGATTCCAGGTAGGCGTGGTCCATTGCTTTGGTTTGGGTGGGTGGGTAAGGAGGGAGAGAGGGTGAGGGGAGCGCGTCGTTCAGAGGGGTGAGGGGGTGGGTGGGTGAGAGACGCGTCGTGCCACATCACGCCGGTTCCACGTGCAGATAACCCCTAATTGTATACATTACTTAAGCTGCGCCAGCACCTTATCCGCGAGCTCGCGGTACGCGCGGGCCTCGGCCGAGTCGGGCGCCGCGACCACGGGCGGTTTCCCCGCGTCGCTCAGCGTGCACACGGCCTCGGTCAGCGGGATCCGCCCGATCACGTCCATGCCGAGCTTGGCCGCCTTGGCCGCGAGGTTCGCCGGGTCGCCGAAAATGTGGCTCTCGTGGTGGCACTTTGGGCACGCAAAGTGCGACATGTTCTCGACCAGGCCCAGGAGCTACACGTGTGGGTCAGGGTGAGAGTGCGTCGCGGGGAGGGAGGGGGTGATGTAGCGAGCGTACCGGAACCTCGACCTTTTTGAACATGTTCACGCCCTTGATCACGTCGAGCAGAGCAATGTCCTGCGGCGTCGACACAATGACCGCGCCTACACGTTCCCCCACCCAATCAGCTCCGCGCGACCCACACCGCAGCACCCAACGACGTACCAGCGAGCGGAATCTGCTGCGTGAGCGTGAGCTGTGTGTCACCAGTCCCCGGCGGCATGTCGACGACCAGCACGTCGAGGCTGCCCCAGTTGACCTGGCGCAGCAGCTGCTCGAGCGCCTTCATAATCATCATGCCGCGCCACACGACCGGGTCCTCCTCGCGCACCAGGAACCCCATCGACATGCACTGCACGCCGTAGTTGGACAGCGGGAGCAGGCGGTTGTCTATACCCGTGATCGTGTGAGTGCCCAGGTGTGGGGGATCGAGAAGGAACCGCGCGTACGCTCGTCCATGGCCGGCTCCGTGTTGCGCAGATTCATGAGCCGCGGGATCGACGGGCCGTACAGGTCGGCGTCCAGGATCCCGACCGCCTTTTGCCGCTGCGCCATGGCGACCGCGAGGTTCACTACACTTACCGTCAGCCTCGCCCACTTCCCAATCATCCAGGCGGGACGTACCGGCCGTTGTCGACTTCCCCACGCCGCCCTTACCAGACGACACGGCCACGACGTGCTTGACGCCCGCGATCGGCCGCTTCGCCGGCAGCCCCTGCCGCATCCGGTCCGCGTTCGGCTTGAACTTGTGGTCCGTGTTGGTCGGGAGACCCTGAGCACGGCATAGTTACGTGTGAGCAGGCTGGCCCGAGCCCAACAAAAGTGCGGGAGGCCTACCAGCGGGTTTTCGTGCGCCAGGACCCGCGCGGCGTGCAGGGCACGCGTAGGGCCCGTCCGGCTCGCCGCGAGGGACGGGATGCATCGAGTAGCGAGCGAATTCATGGCTGGGTGGGGTTTCTTGCGAAGCAAAAGGGTGGGTGACCCGTGCGAGAAGGGGACGAGAGATCAACGAGCGGGGTCAGCTGATATCGCCTCGCGTCTCACACCCTGTCTCGCGCGCGCGCCACACCACACCGCGTCGTCGCGTCGCTAATGAGCGCGAGCGGGGGACAATCAAACGCCCCGGTACACCCGAACCGCGTCCCTGCCCTCTCCCTCACGGCGTTCGGATACGACGACCATGGCGCCGATCGACGCTCCACTCGACTGACAGCAACCATGGATCCTGCATTCAACCTCGACGCACTCATGCAGCTGTGCGACGCCGTAGACGCGTCGTGCGCGCTCGCCGAGTTTGAGCACCCAGAACACGCGCAGCTCGTGGCCGCTACCGCTCTGAAGCTGCCGTCGACGCCGCCGCAACAACGTCCCGCTTCCGCCATAACCGATCCGCCACCGGCGCCCAAGAAGCCCACCAATACACCCCGCCCACTCGCTGTCCCACCGATCCCGCGCGCGCGCCTCGCGTCGTCGGGCGACCCGGACACGGCGGTGCGGTGGGTCCAGCGCCAGCTCGACGCGCTGGGGTACAACCACCTGCCAGGACCCATCTTCTTCCCGATCAACAAGCGCGCGTCGGGCCGGTCGCTCGCGGCCGTTGCGAAACGGATCCTCGCAGCCGGGCTGCCGATCAAGTGTCTCGAGGCCGTCGTCGCCGCCATGTGGCTGCTCTCGGCCGCGGAAGCGAGACGGCTCGACTGGTTGCCCGTCGCATTCAAGACGCGGATCGCTGGGTTGCCGGGAGTCGAAGAGGGTGGGCATGAGCAGGTGTACCGCCACATTGTCCTCGCGGTCGTCGCGCCGCCGTCGCCCGCGGGCGGGACAGAGGAGCGGTGGGGCGCTGTCGGGCTGAGCCGCCGGCGCGAACTCATGGATAAACCGCTCGGGTTCGCGGTACGTCGCGCGAGTGGGTTAGAGGAGGCGAGGGCTGACGCGCGCGCGGGTTGTAGTCGCTGGCGGATCTCATTGTAGAGTACATCGCATCGTACAAGAAGAGTACGCTGTCGCGAGACTCGATCGGCTTTCGCGGCCGCTAACCTCGCGTCACCGCACGTAGACTTTCACCAAGTCCTCAATGTCAAGATCGGCCTCCCCGTCCCACACAACCTCGAGATGGTGACGGGTCCGATCCACTGGAAGGCACGTCGCCGCCCCGCCCACACCCTACTGCCTCTTTCCCCTCAACTAACCCCTCCATCATCGCCGCGTAGTACCTCTCGCTCAAACTCCCGCCGCCACCACCTCCACCACCCGACCTATCCACCACCAAACCCACTCACCCGCCGCCGTGCCCGCTCGGCCCCATCAACCGCCAGGCCATCACGCTCATGTGGCGCGAACTGCGCCGCCGCGGGCTCCCGCCTATCGCGCTCGGCCACGGCGGCGGCGGGTCCGTGGATCTCGGGTCGGCGCAGGACCTCGGCACGCCGCTGCCCGTGGTGGCCACTGCACGCCGGCGGTCGCGGCCAGCAGCAGCAGAGGGTACGATGCCGAAGCTCGCGGCGGTTCCGAGTTCGGCAGCGGGGAAGCGGCCGCGGACGGGGCTCGTCAAGGCGACGTCGGGGTCGGCCAAGGCGGCCGAGGGAGCCGCCGAAGGTGGCGGCGGTACTGGGTCGCGGCGTGGGCTGAACCTTGGTGTGTGAAGCTGTCAGTGTATTATAGAGTGTTGTCGTATCAGCAAGTCGATAGTCATGGCCGTGGTCCGTCCACGATGACCGCACACGAAGGCCACGAGGAGCGAGTCATCAAAAAAGGACCGACGTAGATTAGGAATAGTAGCGACGACGACGAGGAATGAAGGGTTGTGGGTAGGGAAGTTCATGACAGGGGGCGACAAAACTAGTGCACAATGGGCACAATGTCGAACAGGAACGAGACACTCTCGCCGTTGTGGATGCGGCGAATCGACTCGGCAAAGATGGGTGCGACATCAAACACCTTGATCTTGTCCGCGACGCCCGAGGCCTCGGCGGCCTTCTTGACGTGCTCGGCCTGCGGGACCGAGTTGCTGACAATGAGCGTGTCGATGGGCGAGCGGGCGAGGCGCGCGATGGCCTCGCCGGACATGATGCCGTGGGTGACGAGGGCGTAGATCTTGGCGGCGCCGTTCTGGGTCAGGACGTGCGCGGCGCGCGCGATCGTGTGGCACGTGTCGGCAATGTCGTCGATCATGATCACTACCTTGTCGGTGACGTTGCCGACCAGCGTCAGCGTCGACGTCGAGTGGCGGCGGTCCTTGTGGATCAGCGCGAAATTCATGTTGAGGGCGTCGGCGATGGCGGTCGCGCGCTTGGCACCGCCCGCGTCGGGCGACACGACCACGGCGTTGCGCCACTCGGGGATCTTCTCGATAATGTACTTGTACATGAGCGGGTACGACAGCAGGTTGTCGACGGGGATGTCGAAGAAGCCCTGGAACTGCGGGTGGTGCATGTCGAGCGTGATGATGTGCTGCGCGCCCGCCGCCACCAGCATGTCGGCAATCAGCGTGCCGGGCTTGGCCGTCCACACCTTGTACCCGCCGCCCGCCGCGTTGCCGCCGGCGCCGTTGGACGTGGTGCTGCCGGTGCGCGAGGGCCCCGCCGCGCCCGCATAGTACCCGTGCGGGCTGCCGGCGCGCGACGCGCGCGCGTCGGGGCCGCCGGTGCGCGTGACGATCGAGTCGGGGCTCGCGGCGCGGTCCTTGGTCGGCGACGGGCTGCGCGAGCTCGGGCTCGAGCTGGGCACGACGTGCGGGAACGGCATGCCCTGCATCTCGGCGAGCTTGGCGCACGCCTCGGGCGACAGGCGGTTGAGCGGCATGCCGTTGCGCTTGTAGGGGGCGTCGGGCTGGCGCGAGTACGGGAACAGCGGCATGACCACGGTGATCTTGCGGGCCGACGCGATCTTGCACGCCGACACCATGACCAGCAGCTCCATGAGCTTGTCGTTGACGTTGCCGCACGCGCTCTGCACAATGAACACGTCCATGCCGCGCACCGACTGGAAGATCTCGACGTTGGTCTCGTTGTTGCTGAACTTGGACAGCTTCACCTCGCCCGGCTTGATGGCCAGCCGGTCGCAGATGGCCTCGGTCAGCTCCGGGTGCGACGACCCGCCCAGGACAATGAGGTCGCGCATGGTTTGGTTCGGTGCGGGTGGTTGATGCGTTGCAGAGAGTGTGGAGGGGTGCGCTCCGTGCACTTTGCGCGAAGGCAAGGAGGAGGAGGGGGAGTCGTTCGCGAACAGCAGCCGCGTGGGGAACGGCGCGCGACTCTTCAACCGCGAGTCATGCAAGCCATCCCGGCCCGCCCCGACCTCATCCCGAAACCACGATTGTAATTTTGGACGGCGCCCCTGCCAACGGTCGCGCCTCCGCGAGCGATGATCGGTTGACGAGAGAGAGCATTGTCATCATCTATTGCGTGTCCGGGAGCAGCACGCGCCGCCACTTCTCCCACCGCGCCGCGTCGGCGAGATCCTCGTCGCGCTGCCGCTTGCCGCCCGCCGTCGACGCGTGGATCAGCGCGCGGATCGACGACACGAGCTTGCGTGTCGACCGCCGCGCGTCGAGCGCCGCGTCGACCGTGGTCTCGGGCTGGTCGGACGGGACGCTTGAGGTTGATGGCCGCGGAGGCGCGAGGCGGCGCAGCGTCGTCGACCACGCGTCGCCCGTCGACGACCACGGGCAGTACCACTTGTGCGCGGCGATCGGGTCCAGCTTGGTCTCTACTCGTGAATGTGCGAGGTCAGCTCGCGCGGGCTCGGTGGAGCGGTGCAAGAGAGCGTACCCTTGGCGAACGTCCACAGTCCAACGCGGCGGCAGCAATACGAGCACGACAGAGCAACGTGATCGCTCGAGTCCTCCTCCCTTGGCGCGTCCCCGGAAAGGCACGCGGGCGACCAGTTGGCAAGGGCGAGCCGCAGCGATGTCGGTGACGCGTCCGAGAACCGCGCAGCGACAGCGTCGGGCTACGTGTGCACGGACGCGTGAGATACGGCAAAAGCCAGCCGAGCGCCAAGACACGTACAATCTCGGGCTCGCTCGACACGAGCGCGGAAACCGACTCGGTCAGGATGCGCTCGAGGTCAGCGACTCGCGCCTGCATCTCGCGCAGCAACCGCGACGGCGGAATCGCGGGCAGCCCGGACGTGGTGCTCTCGGGGCACGGCCCTTGCCGCCACGCGCACGTCGCGGCGTGGTTGGACTCGGTGAGCGCGCGGTAGCGCTTGACGATGGTCGAGTCTACGGTGGAGGGTGAGCACGCCGGAAGTCGTGGGGTACGGAGCCCAGTGGGCGTACCTGGCGAAGCGGCCGACTCGAGCAGAGGGCTCAGGAGGATGCTCGCGTTGCACTGGCGGCACACGAGCTGCGACTCGTTCGACTCGGCGGAGTACTCCCAGCCATGCGCAGCGAGGTGGACGGGCGAAAGGTTGCTCGGCGAGAACGCGAACGTCGAATGCTACTCGCGAGCCGCACGGTCAGCACGGGAAGATGCACGCTGAACGTGGCAGTCGTACCAGATAGGACCGAAGCCTCGCGAGGAAGTCGGACCGCGAGAAGCGGTCGGCGAGCGCGAGGGTCTCGACCGCTGGGTTCGATGCAGGGGTGCTTCCGCTGCTACACGCACGAGACGAGCATGAGACGGGTGTAACGAGACACCATCCAACATGTCGAGAGAAGGCTACCGTGTGCTCTCGCCGTCTGCCACAGCGAGGATGCGGCGGATCTTCTGCGCCGTGTCGTCGGTGAGGGCCGCGGCACTCGGTCCGGGCGCCGTCAAGGTAGTCGCGGATGTTGATTCCATGGTATTTGCGGCCATTGCAGCCAGTAAAGATGCATTCACGGTCGGTTGCATGGACGGGGGGAGGACAGGGAGGAGCGGCGCGGTCGCGTGAGCGTGTCAAAGCGCCGTCGACTGCTCGCGCGCGGTCCCCTCTCCCCTGCACAGACTACCATGAATCACCTTGGCACCAATGAATCGAATGAAAGTGGCACCAAACGGTCAGCATCCTCGACGGCGCAGCGGCTCGGCCTGCTCGAGCTGCCTAGCGACGTGCTCCGCGGGATCGCGCGCTACTTTGACGTCAAGGACTCGCTCTGCGTGCGCATGCTCTCACGGGCGGCTGCCGACTCGACCTTATGGCACGCTCCGTCTTGGCTACCAGCTCTCATGGCGCTCGCACGCGGCGACGCCGCACGCTTCACCGAATTCGCGCCCACGTACGCTGGCTCAATCAAGAGCGCCAAGCTGAAGCAGCCGCTGCGCTACGGCCACGTCAAGTCGCTGTTTGTCCGGTTCGCGCGGCTCTTGATCGCCCAGAACGCGGGACCCCGCGACGCGCGGTGGAAGGCCGTGCGGAACTGGGCCCGCGGCGAGCCGCCCATCGACCCGGCCGTGTTCGTCCAGCTCGTCAAGCATGCCATGACGTGTCGCGCCGGCGCAGCCATGCTCGTCCTCCTCCAGTGGAAGAACCGCCGCGGCCGGCTTATCTTCCAGACGGTCCTCGAAAACGGCGGGTACCGCCGCTACGTAAACCCCTTGGTCGAGCTCAACCTCGCTGACGACACCTGGTGCGACCCTGATCAGCTCGACGAGCTGATCCGGGTTGTCGCGCCCGACGCGTTTGACACCGCTTGGTGGCCGCCCATGGTGCGCCATTTCGCGAGGAAGGGCGCTGCGGAATGCGTCCGGTTTTTGCGCAAGTTTTTGGACCGCACAGCGACGCGTACCAAGGGCAGCATCCCCAAGAACTTTGTCCAAAAGCTCTTTACCAACGTCATGGAGAACGTGTTTGGGATCGCCGACTTCGATGACCAGCCGAGCCCCGCGGCGCTGCTCGTGCAATGGGTGCACCGCGCCCATTCGATTCACATCGCTGATCGGCTCGCGTCCATGTCCTTGCACTTGGCCAAGATCGCGCGTATCACGCCTCAACCGTTGCTTGCTCATTACGCGGACGATTTTGACGCGCTGTACCCACACCTCGTACACGTCGAGCTCTCTGAATCCGTGCTTGCATCGGTCGTGCAGCACGCCTTCAGGTCGAGACCGATTATCTCGATCGCAGAGCTGGAAGGCTACGCCGCCGAAATGCGCAACTGGGCGCCCTCGTCGCCGCTCTTTGCTGCTGCATCGTCGTCCGTCTGCAACGCGACCGACGCAAGCGTGCTTCCCCGCGCCATGTCGCTGTTCCCGCTTTCGCTCGCAAGCACCGCTTACAACAACATTCTCCCAGGCAAACTCGAGGTTTTCGACACGCCCATGTCCGGCGCTGAGTGGAGGCTCTTTCACATCGAGACCTTGAATTCGCTTCAGGCTCAAGTGGTTCGGGACCCTGATATGCTCAAGGACATTCACCGCCAATGGAAGAGGTGGATCCGCTTCGCCTCGGCCAGCGACCTCAACCTCGCTCTCAATCACTCGACCGTCTCCGCTGGACCACGCCCGCCCCCGTGCTCTGCCAGGTGCATGCTGCAGATCGACGCGACCGCGGGCTTGGGCGTCAATGGCCACGGGCTTTGCTTGCGGGACGTCTTCAAGGTTCTCTTTGCCGCGGCGACCGAGTCGCTGGACCGCTCCTTCCCGTCTGCGCCGACGGCTCTCGTCCGCTCGCTGGAGCCGCTTCGGACCCTCGCCGACTTTGCTGCCCAGGTGACCACGATCAACGGGCAGCCTTGGGTCATGTCGCTGACCCTCGCCGAGCAGCTCCAGACCCTGGTCACCCAGTGTCCGTGGAAGTACGAGCGTGGCATGGCGCTCTACCTCCGCACTGCGTGGTTCCGCCCAGTTCTGGCCGACTCGCCCGCGCTGGCCTCGATGGTCGACTGGGCGGAGCGGCAGGGTTCGGGTGGGCCAACGCTTCACGCGTGGGTGCGGGAGATGCGCGCAACGTGTCCTACCGTTGTTGGAGCTGCCCGCCAGCGCTACACACCGCCGCCACCCAGGATGTATCCGTGGTGTGAGTATTGAATAAATTCGTATTCACGCAAACTGTTGCGTCTCGCCGCACGGGCCAAGCTCGAATCCATCTCTCTCAGGGCTATAGCGCACTGCTGCCGCCCGCACTCGCGCCGTGGCATCATGCGTGATTGAATACATCTGTATTACGCAAACTGTTGCAACCTCGTAGCCTTCAGCTGAGCTCAAATCCGATGCCCGAGCGGATCGAGTACAGGAGCTTCCTACACGCGCGCGAAGAGTCCGTCAGTATGCTGTCCTCGCGCTCGCAGGTCAAGCGAAACGTACTCTCGCAGCGTGGCCTTGTCCTGGTACTTGGGCAGCTTGAGCAGGTTGACGCACGTCGAGCTCGTTGGCAGCCACTCCTGGTCGCTGCCGCCCGGCCGGATGCACAGCTTCGGGACAAGCTCCTTGAACCCGAGCAGCGGCGCGCTACACACGAAACAGTCAGATGGCGCGCTCGCAAACCGTCGCGTACCGAAACGCGTACCGGTTGCAGCTCGTAATGAACCGCACGAGATGCCGGCGATCCTCTTCTTCGAACCCGCGCACGACCTCCCAGAAGACGCGGATGACGGGGTGCTGGCGCGAGTACTCGCCGCCGTAGACCGTGTGCTCGTACATGTCGTCGAGGTCGATGGCGACGGCGGCGCCCGACATGAGGTTGCCGAGCTCGACCTGGCTGAACAGCCGCAGCCACTCGGGCCGCACCAGCTCGCTGAGCCCGTGCAGGAACGCGGCGCACTGCCGGTGGATCGACGTGTTGAGCTTGAAGTTGGCCACCTGGTACACGTACTTGATCCGGTTCGCAGCCGTCACGGGTACCTGTGCGCCGCCCCGGATCAGCTCGATGGTGCGCGAACGGCCGCCGTCTGCACGGACGTGTCAGCTTCAGTCGAGCGATGAACGACGCGACGAACCGTACCGTCAACGGTCGCCGTAAAGTTGAGCGCGAGATCCTCCTCGACGTTGCCCGTGTACGTCTTGAGGAACACGAGCGAGCTGTACAGCTGCGGGTCGAGCGAGGGCAGGTCGTCGAACAGGTTGCGCCGCTGCAGCCAGTGGTTGAGGAAGAAGGGCGCAAACGCGACGTCAACGAGCAGGCCGTCGTACAGCGCCTTGCCGACGATCCGCCCGAGGAACTCGAACCGGCGCAGGTCGTCGGCGCGCGTCGCGTCGGGCCGCGGGTACTGCGCGCGGTCGGCGGTCGCGGCCGACGCGAACAGCCGCGCGTCGTCGCTGAACGCCTCCTTGGACAGCAGCGTGAAAAACTCCTTGAACACGCCGCCGCCGTCGATACCGGCCTCCTGCATCCCGAGCTCGCTGACGAACGTGATCCCGAGACGGCCCTTGAGCATGCTCCCTGTACGCGCGCCCGTGTCGGTCAGTCGAGACGCCGCGGAGTTGTAGCAGCCAGGGTATCGTACCGAGTCCGTTGAGCATCGCGTACCCGTCCTCGAAGATGTGATCGCGGCGGATCGTGAGCTTCTGACGCTCCGAGAGCAGCACGTCGCTCGCGTTGCCCGTCGCCTCGCGGTCGAGGGCGACGAACGTGCGGAACAAGTTGACGCGGTCGTCAAACGGCAGCACGAACGGGAGGTCGCGCAGGATCCGGTGGCGCGGCGACAGCGCTGCCTCGCGCGCCGCGAGTGCCGCGGCCCGGGCAGCCGATGCGGCCGCATCCGTCGCCGCGACCGCATCGAGCTCTTCGTCGTCATCGTCATCCGAGCTATCCCCGTCGCGCGCGACCAGCAGCCCGTAGTCGCCCGCGGGCGGCATCTCGGCGATCGCCTGCTGCACGAACACGGCGGTGCTCGCGGCGGGCAGCCACCAGAAGTCGGCGGCGGGCGTGAACCGGCGGCGCGAGTCGCGGTCGAACAGGTGCTGCAGCAGGCGCAGGAACGTGGTGAGGACGGCGGGGTCGATGGCGGGCGCGTGCGGGTTGTTGCTGCCGCTGTTGTTCATAACGGCGAACGTGAGCCACAGCAAGTACTGCACGGCGTCGAGCAGCGCGAGCCGCGGGATCCACGCGAACGCGTAGAACTCGTCGTCGCCCGCCGCCGAGCACACGCGGTACAGCGAGTCGGCGAAGACGAACGCCGCGGCCATGTGCGCCGGGTTGCGCGCCGCGGTCTCGGCGGCGGCGGTCGTGCGCGAGACGCCGACGTCGCCCGGGATCGTGTCCATGGCGTACGCGTGCAGCCGCGCGAGCAGGCCGGGCCGCGTCAGCGCAGCGAACGGCGAGCGCGTCAGGGAGAGGTGCGGCAGCGCGGGCGCGATGACCGCGCAGAAGGCGGCGAGCGTGTCGCGCGGGATCGCGTCGTGCGTGATGACCTCGAACAGCGCCTGCAGCGTCCGCGGCTCGAGGAGCACATGGCGCACCGCATCGGTCCCGAGCACCCGGCGCAGGACCTCGCTCCCGGCGGACTGGTTGCCGAGCGCGAGCAGGGTCGGGGCGGCGACGCGCGGGTTGGCGAGGAACGGCGAAGCGAGCTGTAGGTAGTTGAGGATCAGGTGCCCGAGCCGTTCGGGGGTCCCTGACTGCGCGCTGATGTGCGGGAGCAGCGCGACAACGTGCTCGGCAGGCAGGTGGCCCGCGAGCGGCACGCGCTTCACGAGGTCGGGGACGGGAAGGAGGTGCTGGGTCCAGCGCTGCGCATCGAGACGTGCCGCGAGCGCAAGGTACTCGACGAGCGCCGGTGCGGGACTGGAAGCCTGTATCACGACTCGTGCGGCGGTGCGAGCGTGGCGCTCCGAGAAAACGGTCCAGATCGGCGACTGTGGTGAAGTCCAATGCAGGACGGCGCGTAGAGGCGTATCCCACGCCGGAACGTCGCGTGCGAGTCCACTAGAGGGAGGATCGAGGGTGAGCTATCATGCTTTCGGCGAGCAAACGGTTGGCGCGCGTACCATGACAGAGCAGAAGTCGTAAGCCTCGTTGCGAGACCGGGATGCGCGTGCAGAGCCGCACCGACGTTTGCTGGCGCGTTGGAGACGAGCGTGGCGAGACGCTGAACGTCGCCAGGGACCGTGTGGTCGAAGAAGAAGGCGAGAACGCGGAGCAGCGCGACCCAGTCGGCCGGTGGGCCCGAGTTGACGGCAGCATCCCATGCAGCACGCTGCCCGGCGCGCCAGCGCATCCTCGCGGCATGCGACCGGAAGAGGGCCTAGCAGTAACGAAGGCTTACGTCAGCCCGCGTCGTAAGCTCCGCGACAGAGCGTTGAACGCACCTGGATCCGGCGCGCGGAAGACTGCCTCGCGCGCTCCTCCTCGCGAGCGCGGCGTTCCTCCTGGGCCTGGCGGAGCAGGGCGGCGCGGTCCTTGTTGGCGGCGGCGGCGGTACTGCGGCCGCCGAGGTTGATGGTGCGCTTGGAGCGGAATGAGCCGTCGAACATGGTTCAATCAATGATGCATGGGTTTCACGTCGGTGGTCAAGTGGCGAGGGGAGAGAGCGAGCGGGAGGGCAAGGGGGTCAGCAAAGCGACGCGTCATTCCTCGCATCACCTGACGAACGGTCCGTGGCTTGGTCTTCTCGTCCGCCGTGCGCCTTCTGCCAGACTGCTCTCGCCGACCAACCCGCAATGCATCGCCATGGATGAATACGCTGCTCCAACTTTATGCAATCTGCCCGGGGAGGTCCTGCACACCATAGCCTGCCACCTCCGCGACCTCGGCTGTAAGACGAGTTATTACGATAACACATTTGGGGTTAACCGGGAAGCCCGCGTGTGCGGCCCGAGTACCGACTCCGACTCTCTGATTACGCTGGGCCTCGCATCTCGCGAGCTGTACGACATTGCCATGATCGAGCTCGCCCGTACCGTTCGTTTTGACGAGTGCACTCTCACCGATGACGGCGTACTGACCTCGGACGCTTACACTCTCACTCACAACGGCTTTTACATCAAGAGAAAGAGTTGTTCCTCGCCAAACACACTCGGGTTCCCCATCAATGCCGCGCTCGTGCGGACCGTCTCGCTTTTCAACTACCCCGCGTCGGAATCGCTCAAGACATTGTTCTCCGCGGTTCCCGCCAAGCCGTTGTGCCCCGCGGTTCCCGCTCTGTGCTCGTTTTTGCGATGCGCGACCGGCCTCCGTCGTCTGGTGCTTCAAAACTACGATTCGGCGGTAACGTTGCGTGTATTGCTGGACCTCGTCTCGGATCGCATTGTCGACTTGTACGTGCTGCTAAACTCGTCGGTGGACCTGGCGCATCTTGCAGTCACGCTTTCCCGGGCGGCCAACGTCCACATTTTTGGGTCCTCGGGGAGGTCCGGTCTTCTGCCCTCCTCGCAAGGCCCTCAATCTGTGCTTCGGTTCCTGTCACTCTCGCTTCCGGCGGTCAAGTCGCTTAGCTTGCACGTCGACGACTTGGACGCGGAAGCGATGCGAACGCTCCTCACGGCCTATCCGACCCTCCGCCACGTGTGGCTTTCAACGAAAAAGGCGCCCTCACTTACTCACGGCCTTGATTTCGGAATTGCCGCAGGCCTCACGTCACAACAACTTGAGATCTTGCCGCGGACCCTACCACCACGGCTTTCATCACTTTCGCTCGCAACGGATTCGGCCACCACCATCCTAGAGCACTTGTCATCGGATCCAGCGTGTAACCTCCGCAAGCTGACCGGTGGCCAGTTCCACGTTGCGCTGGACGCCAAACGGTTCCCGCGCCTGGAAATCTTCGAGGTTCCCACCGCGACTTCTGCAAGCATTCCCGCTCCTCTCCGCGATCTTCCTGGCCTCAACCAGCTCACCGAACTTTCCATTACCCGACATTGTGCCGATTTCGCCCAAGGGATTGCCAATGCTGCTTCTTCTATCTCGCCAAATCACGCACACCTGCCGTCTTCTCCGTGGCGCACGCTAGGTCGCCTCAAGTCGCTTGCAGTTTAGCGGGAATTTGGGGCGGCCATGCTTCGTATCTTTTCTATGCCGAACCTCGAGAAGCTTCACGTTACGACGTCATTAACGCCTAAGCAGCCTAAAAAAACGTGGCCATCGTGGCTCAGCGGAGATATCGTGCGTGTCCTGCTCCTCCACGCGTCGTGCAGCCCCGCTCCAGTGTGGGTGCGCCAAACGATGGGTGATTGACCTTGCTTGCCCGCTTCCAGCGCTCAAGCTGCTCTTTGCGTCCTGGATGGGTAGCGGGGAGCTTGATCCGGCGGATCAGTGGATCACTCTCACGCCACAGTCACTTCAAATGCTCACCAGGTCGCGGCAGTTGAAAACAGTGTTCATGAACAAAGCACTTCAGATTGGGCCGCTCACCGCCGATTTCTCCACGGCGGTCGTGCCATGGACGCTTCATTTCCCGCTCCCGCTGCCCAAGGGCTGGACCAAACTTCTCAAGTGCAAATTCGCCACTATGCCGTCGCTCGTTGTCGGCCACGTTGCGGACGACGTGGACCGCGAGTCTCGCGCTGTTGCGTTAAACGTGGCTCGGATTCGCGTCTGGGTCAGCGACTCCGTGACCGAGACGCACCCAGCAGTTGAGCTCGTCGGCGCGGAGGAGGGGTGGGACCTGTAAGGCCGCTACTCGTTGACGCGCCGCACCTGCTCCCTTCGTTTGTCCGATGCGATGCTGCTTGTCATTTGTTTTGATCTAGTTCTATCGCAAACTAATTTTTTTTTTCAACGTTCGATGCGAACCTGCGAGTGTGGTCGGTTGCCAGGTCCTCGAACGCGTCCGTGTCTCGCGCGTGGTACAGCCACGCGTGTTCCACGTGGCCTTCGCCGCGCGAGTTTCCGGCCTTCCTCCTCGTCCACACCAACTCGTGAGGCAGCTCCGGAGAGCGATGCTAACAAGTGAGTCTCGCGCAGAAAGTTTAGCTTTTGAGGCAGTACGGCGTTGTCGTGCGGTCTCCTCGCACGCTAACGTGGCGGACTCGCGAGTCCACCGAAGCGTCGCTCCCTCGCGTGTACCGCGACTGACCGGCCGGTCCACTGAGACCAGAGTCGAGTGCGAGACAAAAGCGGGTATAGTCGTATTTACAAACTGACAGACATCTGGTACTTCTTCTTCCCCACGGCTCAACGGCCAAACCGTGCACCGGGCGGCGTACTCACGCGCCGTACTTGGGCATGGTGCCGAGCTTGAAGGCGAGCTCGCGGAGGAAGCTCCACGCGCCGATACTCTTATTCCCGCCGTGGAGGTACATGTCGAGGACGTCAGGGGTACTCACGTCGTCGACGCGCGTGGACCCGGGGTGATAGTAGGTGACGGCGAGCGGGAGGCTGCGGAGCGGGGCGGCGCGGCGCATGGCCTTGGCCTCGCGCACCTCGTCCGACTGGATGGGCCGCGGGACCGTAGAAGCGGCGCGCGTGGCCTCGAGCGTCTCGTACTGGGCCTTGATGTGCTCGGCGTAGTCCATGGGCAGGTGGGCCTGGTCCCACGACTGCACGACGACGACCATCCAGTCCGGGTGCGCGGCGTCGAGGTCGAGCGCGCGCAGGTAGCCGTCGACGAGGTGGACGTAGTGGTCGGGGACCGTTGTGGCGGGCGGCGGCGGGTCGATCTCGCTGGGCCGGCGGCCGCCCAGCATCACCTCCTCGAGCGGGCTGATGGGCGGGTGGATCCACCCGGCGTGCGCCGTGGAGTGCGGCGCAAAGTACGGCAGGTGCACGAGCGCCGCGTGGTGCACGTTGAGCGCGCGCGTCGTCAGCGCGGCGAGGTGCGCCGGCGTCAAGGTAGACGCGCTCAGCAGCGTCGACGTCAGCGACACGTCCGACGCCAGCACGTGGTGGTCGGGCGACGCCGTCAGGACGACGAGGTCGAGGTTCGGGTAGCTACGGGCGGGCGAGCGATCGATCGGTCAGACGAGATCGGCCCACCGACGCGCAACGCGAAGAACGCGCGTACATGGAGCGAAAGGCCTTGGCAAACTCGCGGCGCGGGGTCACGTCGAGGCCGAGCAGGTGGGCGAGCTCGTTGTTGGAGTTGCACGCGGCGCGCGGCGGGTCCGAGAGGGCGAGCGAGCCCGACACGCCGCGCGCGACGAGCCCCGTCAGCGTCGGGGCGACTGGCGCCCACCGCGCCGCGTTCTCGGCGCCGGCAAACAGCTCCGAGGCGCCCGGCATGTACAGCACGAGGAGCTTGGACGGGGTGCCGCTGTTGACGACCATGGCGGGTGCGGGTTGATGCGTGGGGATGGGTGCGTGGTGCGTGGCAAGGTGGGCCGGATCCATTGGTGCAGAGCGAGAGCGAGAGCGGGGCGGTGTGCGGGGGCGCGGCCGAGCTTTATAGGTTGCGGGGAGCGTTGAGGATCGCGGGTCCGCGTTGATGAGCGGAGGGAAGAGCGAACGAGCGAATCCCGGAGCCGCGAGGCCGCGTGAAAGCGGGCCGGCGGGAGAAGCGGCGGGAAGCGCGTGCGGATCGCAGTCACCGGCTGCTCAGCTGATAGCCGCAATCAACTTTATCTTTCCCACGGCGGGTGGCGCTGGTGGGTGCGCGCGTCATCGCTATCTCGCGCCGACCTGCCTCGGATGCGCGCCCCCTCGCCGCTGATGTGCTGCGAACACGGCCCTCGCGATCGCATCTGAAGAAAGTCAACTCTGTTGCGACCGGCCTACCCACCGCTGCCGCCCCCTCCGACCCCGCTCCCGCCGCCGCCGCTGTTGCCCGACGGGCCGAGCTGGTAGCCAAACTTTTCCATGTCCTTGATGGCCACGTTGAGGACGAGCTTGACGGTGCCGTCAGACCGGACGCGCGTCGCTACACTCACTCGCGGCGTCAGCGCGAGTCACCCTGCGGGGTGAGTGAGAGCGACGCACCTTGTCGCCCCTCGCACTGCGCGAGAATCAGCGGGTCAAGAAACTCGGGCGGGCGGCCGACGAGCCACGACAGGAACCCGTTGAGCGGGCTGGACGCGACGGGCGCGAACAGCGGCGCGTACACGGTGTGCCGCCCGGCGTGCCTTGGCAGCCGCACCACGGCGTACCCGACGAGCACGTCGCGGCCCAGCGCGTCGAGCCCGTACACGGCCGCCACCGCCTGCGGCCACCCGTACACGTTGGTCGCCCGCCACACGGCGTGCACCGGGCACGCCCACACGGCCACGTCCGCGTCGCGCGCCGAGATCGAGGGGTTCGAGGAGAGGAAGCCGAACACGAACTGCAGCCCGGTCCACAGCCACCCGCCGCTCACGCCGACGCCGGGACCCGGCCCGATCGCGGCCCCGCGGTGCCGGTGCGCCAGCTGCGTCATGAGCTCCTCGGCGCCGTCGACCAGCGCCCAGTCCGCACCCGCTGTCAGCGTCAGCTTGGCGTACAGCGCGTCGCACGAATCGATCTACCCTCACACCACAGGGTCAGCTTTACTCACAGCTGGAGCGGGGAGGTTGCTCACCTGGATCGACTCCAGCTCGCCAGTGACATGGACAGTGAACGAGTTCATGGTGTTGGTTCATTGCATTGTCTCATCTCGTTTTATCGAGAGGGAAACGAGCGGGAGTGAGAGACAGGGGCGAGACGCGTCGGCCGGGCGATCCGCGACGCGGTCAGCCGGCGCACGTGACGCGTTTCGCCCCGCTCGTCATCACGGCGCGTTGCTCTTTTCGCGTGCGGGTCGGCAGTGCTGCCCGCCGCCCGCCGGCGCGTCGCCCCCTCCTCTACTGCCCGCTGCTATCAGAGGAACCAGCACCCGACCACTTTCTGCAACGGATCTCTACCCGACACACGCACCAACACCATGAGCCGCGGAAACAGCGCCGGCTACGACCGCCACATCACCATCTTCTCGCCCGAGGGCCGCCTGTACCAGGTCGAATACGCCTTCAAGGCCATCACGTCGCAGTCCATCACCTCGCTGGCCATCCGCGGCAAGGACTCGGCCGTCGTCATCACCCAGAAGAAGATCCCGGACGTGCTGCTCGACGCCAACTCCATCACCCACCTGTTCCAGATCACCAACGACATTGGCTGCGTCATGACGGGCCTGCTGCCCGACGCCCGCGCCCAGGTCGCGCGCGCGCGCGCCGAGGCCGGCGAGTTCCGCTACAAGTACGGCTACAACATCCCCGTCGACATGCTCGCCAAGCGCATGGCCTCCATCAACCAGGTCTACACCCAGCAGGCCGCCATGCGCCCGCTCGGCGTCGCCATGATGCTCATCGCCGTCGACGACGAGCTCGGCCCACAAGTCTTCAAGGTCGACCCCGCCGGCTACTTTGTCGGCTACAAGGCCGCCTGCGCCGGCACCAAGCACCAGGAGGCCTTCAACCTGCTCGAGAAGAAGTTCAAGCGCGAGGGGCTCGTCGAGTCGCTCGACTTTGACGCCACCGTCGAGCTCGCCATCACCACTCTCTCCGCCACCCTCTCGGCCGACTTTAAGTCCCGCGACATCGAGATCGGCGTCGTGCGCGCCGGCCAGCGCTTCCGCGTCCTGTTCGAGGACGAGATCGACACCTACTTGACGCGCATCGCCGAGCGCGACTGAGCGCCGCGCGCGCACGCGGGGTGGGCGCCGAGTCTGGGTTGTGGTCTGAATACACGTCATGCAGAAACGCTCCGCTCGTGTGTACATCGACCAGCTTTGGTAGGAACGCTGTCGGGCCTGATGTGAGCGCGTCAGGTCGCGAGGTGCCATGACGTGGTCGCTCGAGCGACTCGGGCCGCAACGCGAGAGCTCCTCGCTCTTCGTGCGCTCGCGTTGCTCCGCACGGTCACATGAAGCGAGGAGATGGCCACGCGCGGACTTTCGCTAACAGTCAAGCGCGTAGATCGCACAAGAACCCTGAGCACGAATAAAGTAGCAACGTAGACGATCGGATAGCACTCTCAGGTCTTCATGTGGGTGTGCTTCAGGGCGCCGAGTGCTGGACCGTGGCCGCCTGAGCGACCCCGGGGCCGAGCTGCGAGGCACGCTCGCGCATCAGGCTCCCGAGTCGCTTAGACCAAACCAGTTGCCGACGGGCGCAGTCAGAAGTATCTGTTCGAGCATCATCGAGTGTGGGGATCGCGAAACCAGCAAGCGGGTGCGCCGAGCGTTAAGGCAAGGCGACGAGTAGCATGGTAAGGTAACGGGACCGGTAACGATTGATACGATGCGGACCGGTCGTGTTGCATGCAGTCGTGCGAGCTTTCATGGAGAGTGAGACTTCTCAGGGTAGTGTGAAAGGGGTTGGGGAGGAGCGAGGCCGAAGCCTACGAATCCGTGGGTCAGAGCGGCATCAGCTGGTCGCTCGTGATGTGGCGCAACGCGTGGTCGAGACGAGGCAGCGTAGCCATGCGAGGAAACAACATATATGTAGCTAGGGCTTAGTAAATTTAGCAACAGGTTTACTTGTTCTACACGCTCGATAGTCAGCGGTGGATCGGCGCACGTAGCGACAACTTCGCGTACCTGATTGTCCATCTTCTGCTGCTCGTACACGAGGTTCTCGAGCGCCGGAAGCCCGGTCGACTGGTCGCGCATGCCCATCTCCTGCTCGACGAGCGCCGCGCGCTCGGCCTCCTCCTTGACGGCACGGAGGCGGCGGCGGATCACCACAGCCGCGTACACCGCGGCCACCGTACCGATCGCGAGGACCACGATGACGACAATGAGCCAGACCGGAATCCCGCCCTGCGGCTTCACGGCGTTGGCTTCCTCGGGGGCGTCGGGCCCGAGCGCCGCGGGCTTGTTCGGGATCCCGGAGAACTTTGGCACCCATGTGACCAAGATCGTGTCGGGCTTGATGTCGAGCTTGCCGACGTACAGCCGCGTGTTGTGCGTGATGTTCTTGGACCGCGTGTCGTAGTCGATGTACCCGCCGAGGAGCAGCAGCTGGTCGCGGCCAGCGAGCGCCGACGAGTGCCACATGAGCTGTTTGGGCGGCAT
The DNA here is from genome assembly GCA_025594325.1 of Blastocladiella emersonii ATCC 22665. Taxonomy (NCBI): domain Eukaryota; kingdom Fungi; phylum Blastocladiomycota; class Blastocladiomycetes; order Blastocladiales; family Blastocladiaceae; genus Blastocladiella; species Blastocladiella emersonii. Next base: position 110,568 of record JANHCV010000009.1, on the reverse strand, counting down.
CGTGGAGGGCGTGCCGGATTCAGTCGCGGCCAGCGTGGACTGAACCGCGGACACGCGGCCGGTGTGCAGGTCGATGCACTCGAGGAGGATCGCCTCGCCGCCCGCCTTCTGGCCACCCGAAATGAGGACGAAACGGTTGTCGACTAGAAACACGACGTGCAAGGAGGTCAGCGATTGCGGCAGCACAACGACGAGCGAGTCGTGCTACCGTAGACACCGCTGTGCGCGTAGCGACCGAGCTTCATCTTGCCCTGACCCTGGACCCACTTGTTCGTCTTCAAGTCCTTGGTCCACCAGTCGTTGAGCCGGTTGTCCTCGCCAATGTACCCGCCCGAGTAGAAGAGGTGCGTCGAGTTGAGGCGGAGGAGCAGGCCCGCCAGTCGCGCCGACGGCATCGGATCGGTCGGTATCTCGGTGAACCGCTCGGCGCCGGCACCCTACAAGCAAGGGAATGCGCATGTGTAGCTGTCAGTACGAGTCACCGTCGAGCGATACACGCTGCGCGGCGGGGCAGTACCTTAAACTGGATCTGGCGCACGTCGCCGAGCTCGGTCTTGGTCGAGTTGCTCCCGCCGATCAGGAACACGCGCTGCGCGCGGTTCGCCGGCAGCGCGGCCATGTCGACGACGCCCTCGATGCTCCCCCACTTTAAGTCGCTGTCGGGGACCTGGTTACCTGTGAAATCGGTCGCGGCAACCCACGAGTTCTCGGCGACCGAGTACTCGAAGACGCCGCGCACGTTGTGCGCGTACTGGCCGGACTGGGCGTCCCGGTACGTCTGGCCGGCCGTGACCAGGATCTTCTTGCCGCCGTCGGCCGAGAAGCCCGCGAGACCCATGGCGAGCGGGGTCGGCATCTTGGCCAACTTCTCCATCTTGGCGGACGCGACGTCAAACGACTGCGTCAGGTCGAGCTTGAACGTCGTGTCGAGCGGTCCCACATCTGCAGAGTAGCCGTGGCGAAGTAAGTTCAAGGTCTCGTTCGTAGTTTCGCCAACGTGCGAAACGCACCGTTGTTGGAACCGCCGATCAGGTACAGGCTCGAGCCGTACAGGACGGTCGTTGCCTGCGTCACATTCGTTGGCAAGAAGACTGCTCGGGTGTTGTTTGACATGGTTTCGAGATGAAGAAGTTGAGCAGCGGGGGGAAAGGGGGTGCGGGAAGCCTTTATGCGAGCTGCGAGCGCCCAACTGCCGGCTATCCAAGCACCGCGAGGCAGGAAGGCCGCTTGACTTGCCACCGCAGCACGCACCACCGCAACTGCAGGCCCCGCTCGTCACCGCCACCGCACCATCCAAGTGCGACCGCAGCGGCAACACGAGCTACCATAGTCTCGTCTCGGTGCCAGCACTCAAGGAGTGTCACAGGTGGCGAATGAATCAGGTTGTCTCACGCGTTGCGATATCATGTGATTGAGGCGATCAAGTCGGAGACGCGTTCGGTTTCGCAAGCCATCGTACGTTACGCGCCAATAATGACCCTGCGGCACCGTTCGGCTACGGCCAGGAAGTAGGATCTTCTCGTAGTCATCGATGGCGGTGGTCGTGCTAGCCCACGACTGTCCGAGGACCGAGTTCAGGGACAAGGGGTTCGGGCGCGCAACAGCAGTACGAAGTTCGCAGCCGTCGAGCTCCGCCGCGACTGCTGCGCGAGAGGAACGAATGCTTCTGACGAGTTGATGCGAGTTGGCTTGGGAGCACAGCTGTGTGAGCATGAGGACCGCTGCGATCGGGCCGGTTCACGGCTGCCGCTCGCTGGTCAGTCGCGCGGCCTTGGCGTCGCGCTACTCGCGACTCGCGATGGCGCGGTTGATGGCGTCGCTGACAGCCGAAAGTCACCATCGCGTCGCTGGCAAGCCTGCCGCAGCGGCCACTGAAGGCAATCATTCAACGACAATCTTCAAGCGCCATTGCTTGCGGGTGCCGCGTTTCATCGACGCGTCTCGCGTTGCTTACATCACGTGCGTCATACCAGCCGATCTGCGATGCAATTGAGCCATGTATTGTGTCAAAAATCACGGGCGAGGGGGCACAACCATGCGCACGCCGCCAGGCAGCAGCAGATCCTCCTCTTCCTCTTGGATCGTCTTGGGCATGGACTTGGCCGCGGCGGGATCGGCCTTGAACTCGCCCTCCAGGTCAAACTCGGGGTCGTGCGCCGTGGTGACGCTGGCCCATGACTGGCCGCGGCTGGCAGCGAGCCCTTGACGAGCGGGAACGGGACGAGGCGCCGCGACAATGTCGTCGTCGACCTGACGCGTACCGGCGGTGGTGTGCTGCGAAACTCGCGGCGTGCGGAGCTCGGCGGGGACCGGAGCGTGCTGCTGCATGACAGTCGCCCGCTGCGCGGGGTACACCTGCGAGTCGAACTGCTGCTGGTCGGGGGTCGGCAGGACCGAATGCGCGAGCGCCGGCATGGGGTACGCCGGATGCAACGCGAACTGCTGCGGCTGCACTGGCGCGCCCGGGAACTGCTGCTGCTGCTGCTGCTGCATGGGCGGCGGCGGCGAAGCCGGGTACGCGTAGGGCGGGAGCTGCTGGGGCGCAAACTGCGGCGCGGCGTGCTGCTGCTGCTGGTTCGGCGGCGGGAACTGCGCGAACTGCGGGGTCAGATCGCGACGCGCGTCGACGAGCTGGGCCAGTTCCGCCTCACTCTGCTTGCGCTGCTGCTTCGCGCGACGACGGCGGCGAGTGAGCACGACCAGCGCACCGGCGACGAGGAGGGTAGTGACGACCACACCGGCGACAATGGCGCCGATCGCCCAGCCCTGCAGGCCGGAATTGTCGACGATGACCGCAGCGGCCACGTCGCCGCCAGAACCCGTCGGGGCCGCGCCCGGCACGAGCACGGGAGGTTCAGCAGCGAACGAGGCGGCGGTCGTGTTGGTCTTGATCCCGTCGAACTGCGAGGCCCACGTCACCGAGATCGGCGCGTCCGCGGACGCGGCGTCCATGCGGAGCTTGGCGACGTACATGCGGCGGTTGTGGCGCGGCTCGTTGTTGTTGACGTCCCACTCGAGGAACCCGCCGAACAGGAGCAGCTGGTCGCGGCCGGCGAGGACCGCCGAGTGCCACGCGAGGTACGCGGGCGGGGTGTTGGGCGATGCGATCGTCGTGACGGCCGTGACGCGGCCCGTGTGCAGGTCGATGCACTCGAGCAGCGAGCTTGGCGCCGTCGACGAGAAGCCGCCCGAAAGAATGACGAAGCGGTTATCGACTATACATAGAGCAGGTTAGTCATGGACTCGACAGTACATCACTGGGATACGAACCAAATACGCCGCGATGGCCAAACCGCGCGACACGCATCTTCTCCTTGCCCTGGACCCACTTGACGGGCCGCGCGCGCGTGTCGCGGGTCCACCAGTCGTCAAGCGCGCTGTTCTCGCCCGTGAAGCCGCCCGAGTAGAAGACGTGCGTCGAGTTGAGGCGGAGGACGAGGCCCATTTTGCGCGGGCTCGGCCACGGGGCGTTGGGCGGCTCCGTCACACGCTCGCCGGACGTCTACATGCGAGTGAAACTGTTAGAGTACTGTACTAGTGAGCCAGACTGTGCACAGTTGTAAGCGTACTCCGACCGTGATCTGGCGCACGTCACCGAGCTCGTTGCCCTCGGCCGACACGCCGCCGATGAGCGTCGCGCGCTGCGCCGCGCTGGCCGGGATCGACGCCATGTTGACGGTGCCCTCGGAGCTCGTCCAGAACAGCTTGCTGTCGGGGAGCGCCTTGTCAAAGTTGGTCTGCGCGAGGGCGCGCCAGGCGCGGTCGGCGACAACGTATTCGAAGACACCATCAATGTTGTGGGTCCAGACCTTTTCGCTGTTGTGGCCCTGTCCCGCGGTGATCCGGATCTTCTTCCCGTCGGGCGCGAAGCCGGCGAGCGCGAGCGAGAGGCGCGCGGGCATGTCCGGCAGCCGCTTCATAGCGAGCGCAGCGCCGGTGGCCGTGTCGAACGAGGTCGTGAGGTCGAGGGCATATGTCGAGTTCTGGGGACCAAAGACGGGCGCGGCGGGGTCTATACGGTCGTGAGATACCGCGTGAGCGGTGCGTGGGAAGGAGCCATGGGCGGAGGCAGCAACTCACCTGCGCAAGTCCCGCCAATGACGTAGACGGTGGACCCGTAGACCACGGTGCTCGCCAGTGCGACAGGTGGGAGATCTGCGCTAGTTGACATGTGCTACGTGGAATGGGATGCGTGGGAGAGAGAGCGTGGGGACGCGGCGAGCGAAACGAATCGAGGGCACCACCAGCTTCCCTCGGCCCTCGATGTTTCAGGCAAGCTTGCCGGCGCTCCGATTGGCTTGTCGTCAGGCGACCGCGCGTCGATCTGATCTTGCGCTTTCGGGTCACCTCCACCGCGGCAAGTACCATCCTGGGCAATGGCTGAGTCGAAAAGGCGCATACGCTTGCTCCAGCACCTTCAGCGTCCGCTCGACTCGCCCAGAAAGAGCTGATCACCGCCGCTCATCAGCACGTGATATCCACATGATATCCCGACGCGTCGCTGGAATCGCTCGGGCGGTTCAGGTCGAGCAACCAAGGCTGATCGTGCCCTGGGTTACGGCGGAAGCAACGATGGAAGCAATGGTCCAGGTCTGCGGCCCGCCGACGTTCGAGATAACGGCGGCAGCACCGCCGTTGCTGTCACTGCTGCTCTCATCACCCGCAGTAGCACTAAGCGGGTTGCCCGTCGGTCCCAACGCAAACCCCACGCGAGCCGCGTTCGTCACTATCTACACGAACCACGTCGCCCACGTCAGCGACAGCGGTGCGATGGTGGAGGCTGCTGAACTGTGGCCTTCGTGCGCGTCTGGCCATGGCGCCGACGGCGGCTCAACGATCCGCTTACCCAACGGCTACCCCGCACAAGCGCCGTGTCGAGCTGCCCCAAAGCCAGCATATGCGAGCCAGCATACTCCGACCGCAATCCTGCGAACGGCCGCGATCCCGTTCTCCCGCACCGTCGCCCCGCCCGCGAGCGGAGCGCGCTGCGCGGCCGCCGTCACGGCGGTGGCCATGTTGACGGTCGCCTCAGTATTGAGCCAAGTATGCGCTCGTTGGTCGGCTTGTCGAGCTCGGCCTTGGACAGCACGCGCCAGATCCGGCGGAGACGTACGCAAAGAATTGCTGCTCGAGTTCCACGCGTTGCCCGCCGCGAGACGCACCGCGGCGCCGGCAGGCGAGAAACCCACCATCGCGTCGGCCAGCGCGGCCGGTATGTCCGGCAGCCGGTGCCGCGCGGGCGCGCCGCTGCACGCCATATCGAAGCGCTGCGTCAGGTCGAGCCCGTTTGCTGTCTTTAACAGGCCTACGTGGACGCGATCGCGTCGGTATTCATGCGCACTGACCATGAAACCCGCTCTTGGACCCGCCGAACAGCGCCAGCGCCTACGCATCACGCTACACGCGTCTGCGAGCCCGGACAATCCGCCCGTCTTCGTGCGTGCAGCGGAAACAGTTGAGATCGTAGTCGCGGATGGCCACGACCTTGGCCGCCGCGACCACCGCCTTCGCTTCACCGCCGCTGTCGCGTATCTCCTCTCCACTATACCGTAGATCCACTGTTAGCGCGCCGCGGACTCGGCACTTAAGCGACCCATATGCGAGTTCTCAGGGTCGTGCGTGCGTGTCGCGTCGGCGATGACCGCCCTGACTCACGCTCAGCGGCCGCTCGACTTTCGCCGCGCAAGGAACACGAGGTTCGCGATGGCCCGCGAGCGCTTATGCAACAACGAGGCTTTTCGTCGCTCGCCGTCACGTCAGCGGGCAGGAGAGACGATGATTCGACGCTCCTCACGAGCCGACGCCGCGACGCGTCGGCTCATATGGTCACTGAAGAGCAGAGCACAAGAGAGACACGAAAGCAGAGGAGATGAATAACAAAAGTCAAATGTACTGCGAGACAATCGAATCAGTCAACTGGGGGAGCGGCCGGCCACCCGCGCACCGCGCGGACGCGAACGACGACGGCGACGGCGACGACGACGGTCGGGCTCAGTAGAACCCGGGCGCGCCCGTCTGCTGCATCCCCATGTACCCGGTGGGCTGCATGCCCATGGGCGGCATACCGGCGGGCATGCCCGTGGGCTGGACGCCGACCATGGGGCCGGCCGTGATCATGAGGGGCATGTGCCCACCGCCGACGCCGCCGGGCCCGAGAATCGGGACCGCCATCTCCTGCTTCTCCTTCTCCTCCTCCTTCTGCGTGCGCTGCGCGTTGGCCTTGTCGAGCACGTCGACCTTGCCCGTGTACTCGCGGAACGCCTGGATCAGGTACGGCATGGCCGCGTCGATCCACCCGTTGCGCCACGCGAGCTCGAGCACCACGTCGGGCCGCACCAGGTCGTAGCACGTGAACAGGAGCGCCGCGAAACACTCCTTCTTGCGCTGCACGATGAAGTAGTCGAGCAGCTCCTCGGCGACCGTCGGGTCGCGCGACTCGGCCGCCGTCTCCATGGCGTCCTTGTACAGGCCGTCCTGCTTGGACAGCGCAATGGCCTGCTTCCACCGCTTGTTCTTCATGTACAGGTGCGACGCGATGCGGCGGAACTCGAGCAGCTCGTGCTTGGCGAGCCGCTGCGCGAGGGCGAGCACGTCGAAATTGTCGTGCGCGTTGACCGCGTCGCGGAGCGCGACAAAGTCCTCCTCCTCGATGAGCAGGTCGTGGTACGCCTGGTTGACGGCCGCGTTGTTGGTCGACAGCACCGAGACGAGGTACGGCTTGATGAGCGGCACGTTGTCCGACTTGAGCATCATCTGGACGACGCGCGTGTGGTCGATGCGCGGCGTGAGCGCGGCCAGCAAGTCGTTGATCTGCATCGGGTGCTCGTCGAGGTAGAACCGGAGCGCCTTGTAATAGATCTCGAGGTTCGACACCTTGGCGACCACCTCCTTGAACTGGGCGTGCTCCCACGCGGCGGCCGAGTGCGCCATCATGGTGAGCGCGGCATTGTCGTGCTCGTCGTAGTGCGTGTACAGGAACACGAGCGACGACCACAGGTGGGCCGTCTCGCACGCGCGGATCGCCTTGGGGATGTTGATGCGCTGCCAGTACAGCTTGAGGTGCTCGCCGAGCTTGTCGGGGCGGTGCTTGGTGTACAGCACCGCGAGCTCCGTGAACATGCCCATGTGCGCGCGCTCCAGGTTGAGCGACGCCTCGAGCAGCGCCATCACCTGGTCAAAGAACCCGAGCCGCTCGTACAGCTTGACCACGTCGTCGAGCTCCTCGGCGTGCACCACCAGGTTGAGCCCGCAGATCTGCGCCAGCTTGAACTCCTCCTGCTCGACGCACACCCCGTGCACCTCGCGCCACACCTTGGTGCTGTTGGCCTTGCGCGCGCACTCGACCGCGTTCTGGTACTCGCGCAGGTGCACGAGCGTCGACGCGAGCCGCGCCCAGTTGGAGACCGACGTGAACAGGATCTTGGCCGCCTCGTGCAGCTGGTCGTTGTAGCACCGCTCGCCGACCACCGACACCTGGGCAATGGTGTTGGGCTGGTGGATGAACTCCTCGAGCTCGGGGAGGCGGTTGGTCTTGGCGTAGCAGTACAGGAGCTCCGACTCGACCATGGCCTCGCGCACCTTCTTGCGCGCCATGTTGAGGTACGCGATCAGGTCGTCGAACTTGCCGGCGCGCGACGCGATCGAGATGACCTGCACCCAGTTGGCGTGGTCGTCGGCGCGGATGTACGACTGGATCGCCTCCTTGACGCGCAGGTCGTTGAGCTGCGCGCCCGCGACAATCGACCACACGTCGGCCTGGTCGACGCGCTCCGCGTACTCCTCGGCGCGGTCGAGCGCCTGCATGTGCTCGACGAGCACCGCCACGGCCTTGTCGTGGACCGCGTACTTCTTGTAGATGACGAAGGCCTCCTCGTACAGCTCGCCCGTGAGCGCGATCTCGGCAATCTGCGGCGCGTCGTAGTTGTTGAGGCGGTCAATGTACTCCATGACCTTGGACTTGTTGGCCTGGACCGCCGTCAGGATGAGCAGGTTCTGGAGGTTGCGGTTGTCGTTGAAGGCCGAGTTCTCGAGCACGATCTTCTCGAGCAACTCCATGAGCTCGTTGGGCAGCTGCGCCTCCATGAACGCCTTGACCGTCGACGACACGTCCTCGGGGTCCTGGGTCTCGGGCAGCGCCGTGGCCACGACCTGGTCAATGACGGCGCGGCGGAACTGGTTCTGCTCCGTGAGCACCATGGCCCACAGCGCCTTGTCGCGGCGCTTGACGAGGTACCGCGCCTGGTGCTTGAACATGGACTCCTGGTTGGTGATGTTGATGAGCTCCACGTCGCACTGGCCCTGCTGGTACGCGACAAAGGCGAGGTGCGGGTCGCGCTTCTCGCAGTACTTGCCGACGATGCGCGGGTCGTACTGCTTGTTCTCGCGCAGGAACGCCTCGGCGTTGTTGTTGGTGTCAATGTAGATCTTGGCCAGCGCGTTGAACACGGCCGTGTCGGCGGTGCCCTCCTTGACCTTGAGCTCGAGCCACGGGAGGAGGAGCTTGAGCCGGTTGCGCTTCTCGACCTCGGCCACGAGCGCGTCGACGCCGATCGCGGGCGACCGCTGCACCGACGCGAGCAGCGACTTGATGGTGGCCTCCTCGCAGTCGACATCGAGCAGGGCGCCGAGGACCGCGGGCGTGCGCGACGGGTTGACCTTCTGCACGTAGATCTCAATGTACTTGAACTGGTTGTTCTTGTACAGGTAGAGCACGAGGTCGTGCACGAAGTCGAACCGGTCGCACACGATGATGAGCGGGAGCTGGTCGGCGAGCTTGGCCTCCTTGAGGAAGTTCTTGACCTTCTCGGCGTCGTAGTAGTTGGACTCGCGGCAGATGGCCTCGACCGCTTTCATCTGGCCGGCGCGGCACGCCGCCTGGATGTACTTGAAGTGCACCTCGGGGTCGGTCGAGAAGGTGACGGTCGCGCCGAGGTAGTAGTAGAGTCCCTCGTTGGTCTTGAACTGCTCGAAGATGCCGATGAGGTTGGCGGGGCCGAGCTGCTCAGAGTACTTGATGGCGATCTGGACGCAGATCTGCAGGTTCTGGCGCAGGTTGGTCGACAGCATCTCGCGCAGGCACTCGAGCGACTGCTCGACCGAGAGCCGGCCGAAGAAGGTCACGACCCACTCGGGGTTGAGCAGGTGCGTGTGCACGATGGTGCGCTTGATGTCGTAGATGTCCGTGTAGTGCTCGAGCGCGCGCTGGAACAGGCCCGCCTTCTCGCACAGCTGGGCAATGTGCGCCTTGTCGTAGTGGTGGAACATGGCCGACCCGAGGATCGCGTCGGCGACCTGCGGCGCGTGCATCAGGTTCATCTCGAGCACGCGGGTCTGGAGGTGGCCCTGGTCCTGGCGGTCGCCCTTGAGCACGTCGAGGAGGAAGGCCGTAGCCTGCTGGATCATGTTGACCGAGAGGAACACGTCCGTGATCTGCTCGATGGAGAGGAGCGGCGGGTCCGACTGCACTAGGCGCGTCGCAAACTCGGCGCCCTTGTCGGGGCTGAGGCGCATGATCGACTGGAGCAGGAACAGGTAGTCGGGGGTGTGGCCGACCTTCTCGGCGTACAGCACGATCTTGTCGAACTGGCCCGTCTCGGCAAAGCACTGGATGACCTTGTGCGGCACGTTGGCGCGCAGGTACACGGACAGGGCGAGCTGCACGTCGTACTGCTTGACCACGTCGCCGAGCTCCTCGGAGCACGCGAGCTTGTCCTCCTTGAGCCACTTTTCCAGCAGCTGCTTGCGGCCCTGGAGCAGGATCGGGCGCGCGAGCTCGAGCGTCTCCATCTTGTTGAGGTCGCCCTTCTCGAGGAGCACGCCGAAATACTGGAGCATGGGCGAGACCTGGCCGGGGGCGCCGGGCGCCTGGCGGAGCTGCTCGAGGACCTGGGGCGTGCGCAGGATGCCGCGGGGCGAGTTGGCGGCGACCTTGGCGGCCTCGAGGTAGTTGCCCATGGCGAAGAGCTGCTGGAACTTGGTGAGGTAGAGGTCGTCGGCGCCGGGGAGGTTGCCGCGCGAGGCGAGGCGCAGGGCGAGGTCCGGGTTGTTGAGGTTGGTGAGGACAAAGGGGACGAGGTTGTTCTCGTCGACCGACACGGACAGGACCTGGCCCTTGCGGTTGACGCCGATGATGCCGGCGGTCGCCTCGTACTCGGCGGTGACGAAGACGGTCTCGCCCGAGATGCGGTTCATGTAGATGCAGGCGCCCGACTCGAGGTCGTAGAGGTGGATGAAGCCGAACTTGGTGACGAGGAAGACGACGCCGTAGCGGGGCGAGACCTGCATGGCGACGGGGAAGTCGGACACGGCCTCGGGCGGGAAGAAGACGTCGACGGCCTTCTTGGCGTAGGCGGGGTTGGCGTCCTTTTTGTCTATCTCGATGATGTGCAGCTTGGCGAGGCCGGCGGGGTTGCGCACGGCGAAGGAGAAGAGCTGGGTCGGGTTGGGCGCGCCGTCGATGCGGATCTCGGCAAAGGCGGCGGCGTGGCCCTCGATGGCCTGCGAGACGCCGCGGTCGGCATTGTGGAGCTGGATGTTGCCGACGACGCGGCCCTGCTGGGCCGAGATGCCGGCGAGGAACATCCAGTTTCCGGCGGCGTTGGTCTTGTAGTTGATGATCTGGGCGCCGGCGAGCGAGGGGTGGCGGTCAAAGATCTTGACGGGGGCCTGGTCGGCCACGTCGACGGCCCAGTGGTAGACGGCCGTGTCGGTGACGAGGCCGAGCTTGGTGGGCGAGATCCACTTCCAGAAGACGACGTCGTCGGCGGTGGTGGTGGCCGAGACCTTGGCCTTGGCCTCGAGGTTGAAGACCTGGAGCTGGCGGCCGGCTAGATTGGGGGAGAAGTGAGTGGGGGACGAGGCACGCTCGAGCAGAAACAAGTAGCAGTACCCTTGAGGGCAATCACCTTGGTCGACGGGTGCATGATGGCCGAGTCGGCCGTGATGGGGCGGCGCATCACGTTGCCCGTGTCCGAGAGGTCGACAATGACGACCTGGTTGACGTCGGCGACCGACTCGCGGACGCAGATGAACTTGTCCGACTCCATGGTCAGGGTGTTGAAGCCGATGGAGGCCGGGTTGATGCCCAGGGCGGGGAGCTACATTCCGCAAGATATGAGCGGATCGGATCATGGACGCGGCACGCGCGACGCGTCGTACCTGGACATGCTCCTGGAAGGAGATGGGCAGCCGCTCAGCCATGGTGGAGGTCGATCCTGGTGGTGGCGGTCAGGAGGGCGGGCGAGTCGAGGGTGCGTGAAGCAGCGAAGAGGCAGAGGGCGCGGCGCGCGCAACGAGGTCGGGTCGCGGTGGTGCGCGGCGCAGGGATGGGCGGGCGACACGCGCGTGGCGGTGGCGGCGGCGGCGACGGGCAGAGCGTGCGGGGCGACTGCAGCGAGCGGGGCGGTGCTGCGGGCAGTTAGGCGCGTCGGCGGCGGATGAGCGTCGCGTGGGCGAGGAGAGGGCGGGCGGGCGGGCGGGGCAGCAGCACGGGCAGCACGGCGGCGTGGCGACTCGATCGTGGCGCCGTGTGCCGCACGCGCGTCGAACACACACGCCTCGCACCGAAAAGAGTTTCGCCCGCCCAAAACCTCTCCCGCGCCAACCACGTGCGCTGAAACCCGCGTCGTCGTCACGGCCGCGTGCCACGCCAATCACCCCCATCACCGCTCCCGGGCCCACGTGCCTGGCGCAACGCGATCGCCGTTCTTTTTCGCCCGCTTCGCCCCTTCCCCCCGCTCGCGCTCCCCCAACCGCCAACATTGCAACGTATCAACACACCTGCCCGCATACTGGCACGACCATGCTGGGCGCCGCCGCTGCTGCTCCAAACGGGCCCAGCGCCGCAGCGCCACCGCACCCGCCAGCGGCGTCGGCAACGATGCGACCGGCCTCGGCACCCACGCCCCGTACCGCTGGCACTGCTGCGGCCGCACCCGCACCTTCGGCCAAGCACCCTGCTGCCGCTGCCACGACGCCCACGAAGCCACCGCTCCCGTCGTCGCGCTCGGGCCCGTCATGGCTCGACCTCGCCGCCCACCTGCGCAAGCTGCGCTCCACCGTCTACGCCGAGCTCGCCGCGCTGCCCGCCGTCCACTCGGTCCACTTTGCCTCGTCCGCCGCCACTAGTGGAACCTCCAACCCGCCACCGCTCGTCTACGTCTCCCCGCGCCGCCCGCTCGCCGACTCGGGCGTCGACCAGCAGCTGTGGCTCGCGCGCACCGACGATACGATTGCCGAGCCGCGCCCTTTGCTGCTCGGCCACGAGTGGGCCGCGCGCCTGCGCCGCGCCCGGTTCGCCCCCGTCTCGCCGCTCGCCGCCGCCTGGCGCCGCTCGGGCCTCGAGCGCCAGCGCCGCAGCCTGCACCAGTGCACCATCGATCTGCTGCACGTCTCGGCCCACGACGCAGCAGCCCTGCTCGTCGTGTTCGTCGTGCGCTCCACGCTGTTCGTCGCCCACGTCGACCCCGCCGATCCGACCGCGCACGCCCACTGCCTTGCCCAGGTCCACCTCATGGGCATCTACGACCCGCAGATCGTGCGCGCCGTCGACCCCGCCACTGGCCGCCCGCGTCTTGCGTGTTTCTACCTCGACGCGTGCTCGCACGGCCAGCTGCACCTGCTCGAGCTCGACGTCACGCCGCCCTCGCCGGCCACGCGGGCCTCGGCGGACGCTGACCCCGCGCCCTCGGGATGGACGTCCTGGCTCCGCTTGCCCTCGAGTCTCACCTCCTCGGCGCCCTCCGACCCGCTGCCCTCCCCGACCTCGGACTCGAGTTCCCCCTCTCCGCAACCACCGTCCCCACCACCCCCGCGCTTACCCGTCCCCGAACCCGCGCAGCTGACCTTCGCGTCGCGCCCCGTCGCGCTGCCCGACTACAACGCGCAGGAGGAGTTCGCGCGCCATACCGGCTACTGGCCGTCGCTGACCGCGCGCCGCGTGCTCTTCACTGCCGTCGACGACACACACGTCCCGCTCTTTGCCATTGCCAACGACGTGCACGTGCGGTACCCGCGCGCCGGGCTGCCGAACCCGACAACCTCGCTGCACCTGTGCCACGTCCCCTCGCGCACCGCGACCGCGCTGGCGGACGTCGACGCGATGCTCGACCAGGTCGCGCCGTGGCGCGAGTACCTCACCCGCGCCGGGTGGATCGACGACGATACCGCGTGGGTCCAGGTCCTGTCACGCAACCAGCGACGTATGGCTGTCGTCGCCCTGCACCTCGCGGGGACGAATGCTGCGCTCACTGTCGTGTGGGAGGAAGAGTCGGCCACGAAATGGATTCCCGTACGTCTCTACATTGCTCGCACACGGCGACCGCCCCCACTGACGCGACTCAGAACAGATCCACTCGCTCATCGCCTTCGTCCCGACGCCCGACGCCTCGCTCGCGCTCGTCATCGCGTCTGAGCGTGCCGGCTTCATGGAGCTGTACCACGCGACCGCGGTCCCGGGCTCGCCCGCGCCACGCCCTCCGCCGACGCGCCTGACGCACGGCCCATCTTTCGCCGTGTCGCGATGGGACCCGCTCGCCGTCCACCACGAAACCGGGACCGTCTTCTTCCACGCACGGCGGCGCGTCGGCCCGGCGTCACCGCTCTTCGAGACGTGCCTTTGCTCCGTCGATCTCACCTCCCCGGGCACGGTGCACGCGTGGACGCCCGACGGCTGGGACGCGCGCGCGGTGCTTTCGGGGTGCGGGACCGCGGCCGTGGTGACGCTGAGCCACCTGCGCCACCCGCCCGTCGTCGTCGGCACCTCGCTCCTCCCGACGCGCGACGCGGCGGCCGGCCGGATCGCCGCCGCGCTCGTGGGCGCTGCCGACGACCCGCCGCGCGGCCTCCTCGACCATTGTTCGGGATCCGTCCCCGCGACGCTCTCGCTCGTCCGCCCGCAGCACTTCCACCTGACGTCGCCCGCGTCGGGGCTCCCCGTGCAGGGGTTCCTGTGGCTGCCGACGACCACGACGTCGTCCGAAACACCGCTCCCGACGGTCGTCATCGCGTACGCGGGACCCGACGTCGCATCGGTCCACGCCGACTGGTACGCCGGCCGCGCGGGCGGCGCTGTCGTCCGCGCACTCGCGCTGCTCGAGCTCGGGTTCGCTGTCGTCATGGTCGACGGGCGCGGCGCGGCGCATCCGCAGCTCGGCGCCGAGTTCGAGGCGGCGATTGCTAGGCCCGACGCGCCTATGGTCGTTGCCGCCACGGTGTCCGGCACGAGTGCGGGCGAAGACGGCGCCGCGGCGGCCGCTGTGGTCTCGGACACAAGTAGCTCCGGCGCGGCCGGCCCGCGCGCGCTTCAAACCGTTCCCGCCGCCACCGAGGAGCGGGTGGGCGGCCGCCACACGGCGCTCCGCGCGCGCACGCGGTCGCAGTCGCGCGGCCGCGGCACTCGTTCCAACGACCCCGCCCCATTGCCCGCCGCCAACACGACGACGGTGACCACGGCGCTAGGCGACGGCGAGCTCGCGGACCAGGTGGCTGCGCTGCGGTACCTGTTCGCGCAGGGCGTGCCGCTGGACCCGGCGCGCGTGGCCATCACCGGGTGGAGTTTCGGCGGGTTCGTCGCGCTCATGGCGCTCGCCAAGTACCCGGACGTGTTCCGCGTCGCGGTCGCGGGGGCGCCGGTCACGGTACGTCTTTCGGGGTCGACGGCGGGTGAAGGGTGTTGAGAAGCTGACGTCGCGCGCGCATGGGAGTAGTGCTGGACGCAGTACGACTCGGCGTACGCGGAACGGTTCCTGGGCGACCCGCACGCCAACGCGGCCGCGTACACGGCGAGCAGCGTGTTGACGTACGTGCCGCGGCTGCCGAAAGAGTACGTCTTCGCCCTCCTCCTCGCAGCCTCGTACTTCGACTGACTGACCGTGTAGACCCAACCGGCTGTTCCTGGTACACGGTCAGCTCGACGACAACGTGCACCTGGCGCGGCACACACAGCCGCTGGTCGATGCGCTGGTCCGGCACGGGGTCCCGCACGCGCTGCAGGTGTACCCGAGCGAGCGGCACGGGCTGCGCCAGGCGCCGTCGATTGGTACGCGTTCTTCTCCGCCGTGATGGATGTGGAGCTAACGAGCAGCGTGTAGAACACTTTGAGACGCAGTACTTGTGGTGGCTCACGCAGCACCTGTAGAAGCCGACGACAGTTGTACATATTTTCCTCTCCCTCTCCACATACACTTTTTGCCCACTGAATGGTGTTAAACAAGTATATACAGACATGATGAGTGACGCGGCGCCAGTTAGGCCTTCTTGTACTCGTTGAGCACCGGGTAGATGCGCTCAAAGGCCGTGTAGATCTCCTCGCGGACCTTGGCGCCCGTCAGCACGATCTTGCCCGAGACGAAGATGAGGAGCACGATCTTGGGCGAGACCATGCGGTAGATGAGGCCGGGGAACAGCTCGGGCTCGTACTACAGGTGCGAGTCAGCGACCTGCCAACACAAGCGACATCCCCCCCAGACGTACACTGCAGAACTGTCCGTGAGCGAGCGCGAGGCCCTCGAGGCGGATCGGGAACTTGACGTCGCACGACCCGACAATGTTCTGGATCTTGAACTCGGAGAACTTGGCGCGGAACCCGAGCTTCTGGATGATGCGCGCGTACTTGCGCGCGGCGAGCCGCGACAGGTCCTCGGACTTGGCGCCCGTCACGACCATCTTACCCGACGCGAAGATGAGCGCCGTGGTCTTGGGCTCGCGGATGCGCATGATGACGGCGGCGAAGCGCTAGACGATGGGGGGGGGGGGATGTCAGCGTGGCCGGGATGCAGCGTGGAAGTGCGAGGAGCGGCACCTTGGGGTTGTACTCGGCGTTGCGCGCGTGTAGGGCAATGTTCTTGAGGTCGAGCTTGCAGTCGAGGTTGACGGTCGCGACAATGTTCCTTTCGACGACGACGGGAACGCATCAGCATCCGCCAAAACCCCTCCCGCCTCGACAGTAAACGTACTGCAAAATCGGCACGATTCCGGACGGGTGAATCGTGCGGTCGACCTCATCCTCGGCGGCCGTCTCGGCCTCGCCCGCAGCCGCGCCCGCGCTCGAGCTGCCCTCGGCGGCCTCGTCGCCAGCGGCGCCACCAATCAGGGCAGACACGTTCTCGAGGCCGGGCATGCCCGAGAGCCCGGGGATATTGATGCCGGCGAGGGCGGCGTTGGCCGGGTTGGCGGCGGCCGTGGACATGGGCGCCTTGGCCGCGCGCGCGCCGCCGGCGGCCAGCGACGGCGCCGACTGCTGCAGGAACGACGTGTCGAGGCCGCTGCCGAACGGGTTCGCCATGGTGATGGGATTACGTTGCAGGGACTGGGGCGGGGCGGCGTCCGTGGTCGCGCGCTGCAGTGGAGGCGCAGCAGCGGGGCGGTGGACGAGGGCCGGCCTTTATACCCTCTCCCGAACCATCACGTGGGCCGCGGCCGCGAGGGAGTCGGTGGCCGTGCGCGGTCCGCGCTCCCCGCCGCGCGCCCCCGCCGTGCCGCGCCGACCGTGAAGCGACCGCGGGACTCGGTGCATCGCGGTCACCGGACACCGTAGTACATTGCAATGCAGGCACAACTGACGCGCGAGGAGGAAGAGGCGCTCGCCGAGCTCAACGGCCACGGGACCCAGCTGACGCAGGAGGGCTCGCAGCGCCCGCTCGAGCTGCTCATGACCCAGTCGCAGGCCATGGGGTCGCAGGAGGAGAACGCGCGCCGCCGCTCGACGCGCCGGAGGTACCGCGAGCTCGCCCAGAACCTCGAGGGTGCGTGTGAGTCGTGCGACCCGCGCGATCGCGCTGAGACTCACGCGCGCCAGCGCGAATAGAGCGCCGCTCCGACTACCTGCGCGACCCCGGACTCTTGCTCGACAGCATCAACGAGATGAACGAGCTGCAGCAGACCAGTACGTTGTCGTTGGCTTGGCTCCACCCTCGCACCGCACGCGTCTCACCGATCCCGCACACGCAAACTAGTCACGACCACCACCGAGTCGTCCATGGACACCAAGCTGCTGCTCGCCGCGACGCAGATCGCGCAGGAGCGCATCCAGTCGCTCAAGATCGGCCGCGCGCTGTTCGACGTGAACGCCTTCATCACGCGGCTGACGGGCGCCGCCAACGCGCGCCCGGGCTCGACCCTGACCGAGATCGGCAACTTGTTCGGCGGGTACCTCGACCACGCGCCGGCGCTCGAGTTCATGCTCGGCCCCATGGACGTGACCGTGACCAAGCGCGAGCGCGCGCAGCGTGCCGCCAAGGAGGTGGCCGAGAAGCAGGTGGTCAAGTCGCGCGGGCTCGAGGAGCACGCGCAAGTCGCCTCGCAGAGCGACTCGTCGCAGACGCCCAAGTTCGTGTCCGAGGTGTTCACCGTGCTGCGCGACCTCGAGGAGCCGGTCCCGCTGTTCGAGTTTGTCCTCAACCCGCGCTCGTTTGCCCAGACGGTCGAGAACCTCTTCTACGTGTCGTTCCTCGTCAAGGACTCGATCGCCGCCGTCATGTTCGAGAACGACGACTCGCAGGACGCCATGCTCTACGTCATCGAGGGCGCCCAGGAACCCAACACGGGGCCCGGCAGCAACGTGCAAAAGGACGACGAGGACACGTCCCAGCGCAACCAGTGGATCCCCTCGCTCACCACCGACGAGTGGCAGGGGCTCTGCGAGTACTACCAGCTCACCGAGCCAAAGTACATTGCCCACCGCGACTACTCGCACATCCCCGCCTAGTCGCCGTCACCGCCGTCGTTGTCGTGGCTGGCAAGCGATTGTATCATGTATTTATTCCTACCCTACTACTGCGATCTGCTCGGTACCTGAACACGGGCGCATCATGGCTGGCCCAGGAGCGTGAGCACGTTCGCGTACGACGCGGGGATCAGCCCGACGCGGTCGTCGGCCGTGACTTGCACTACAGTCCCTCGTTCTCGTTAGCCGCGGTCAGAATGGTTAGCAAGAAGGAGCACACACCCTGGATCCACCCGTCGCCCTCGTCCGCGAGCACCCGCACCACCTCGCCCTCGCCCACGTCCACCTCGCCCTCGCCCTGCGCCGTGTACGGGTACACGACTTGCGCGTGCGCTACACGGCTCGCGGTCAGTGCCCGCCGAGGAAAAGTATCGCAAGAGTAGACGTACGCAGATGCACCTCGTCGTCGCGCACGACGTGCACATACGACGCCGGGACCAGGCCGTGCTCGCCGCGATACCGGACCTACACTCGCACGGGACCCGTCAGCACCCCGCCCTCAACCACGGCGCGCGCACACACGCGTACCGAGATCCACCCGCTCCCGTCCTCGCCCGCATCGCTCGCGACCGCGACCACCTGGCCCTTGACGAGCGCGAGCTCGCCGTCGCCCGCCGGCGCGTAGTCGTACAGCGCCACGGCCACGGCCTGGCCCGCGCTCCCCTGCTTCGGCGTCGTGTCGTCGCTCGTGGCGACTGGAGCCGGCGCTGATGCGGCAGCGGCCGACGACGAGGACAGGCACGGGATGCTGGTCGCGGACGCTGAGCGGGACAGGTCGCTCGCTGGCGCGGCCGCGGGCGCGGGGGTTGGGTCGGCTGCGTCTTCATCGTGTTTGGCTGACGTGACCGGCCCGCTGGAATTGTCGCCCGCGTCGCTCAAGTCGGGGTTGCTGGCCGCCACGGCCGCGGGCGACGGCGCCGTGAGTGGCGGTCCGCGCACCGCTGCCGCGTCGCCGCTCGTGGCCGCGACCGTGGACGACGACCTGCTCGGCGCGTTCTCAACGGTGCTGCTACGCGAGTGCACAAACGAGTTTCCGCGGATGGGCGATGCCGACGCCGAGTACTGGCCGAGGTTGACGCTGATATCCAGCGCGGGGACGTCGAGGGCGGGGAGTGCGGGGGTGCCCGCGATCGCGGTGGGCCATCCTCCATCGCCCCCGCTACTGGCTCCGCCGATCCCCGCCGCAAGGATGCTGAGCGACGGCGACGTGGCCGAGTTAGCGGCCGACTCGGCCGTCGAGTAGACGGATCCGTTGCGCTCGAGCGTCGAGATGGGCGCGATGGCCGTGGCGCTGGACGGGAGCACCACTGACGACGCGATCGACGCCGTGTCCGACTTGTCCTTGTCCTTGGCGTTGCCCGTGCACGCGCCGGGCACCTTGAGCTCGCACTTGGTGTGGCACACGAACCCGCAGTCGCGGCACACCAGGCCTTGCCGCGCTAAGCCCCAGATCGAGTTCTGGCAGCACCCGCACGGCGTCGGCAGCGTGAACGAGGTCGGCTTGAACGCGTGCGGTTTGCCGCTCAGGTCCTCCGAGGCTACACATGAGCGCACGAGTTGTCAGTCGCACGACTCGTCGGCGATAAAACAGTGTACACGGACATCCGAGCGCGCTCTGGATGAGCAAGAGCTCGGCCTCGTGGCGCTTGTGGCTGGCGGTCGCGAGGTGCAGCCTGCGGCGGTGCTCGAGCAGCTCGTCGCGGGCGTAGATGGGGTCGCCGAGCGACGGCGACTCGGTGTAGACGTCGACCATCTTCTGGATGCCGTAGATGCGCGACTGGTCCTGGGAAATGGCCGCGGCGAGCTCGGCCTGGCGCGCCTTGACCTTGGCGCGATGGTTGGCCAGGACCACGCGGCACGCGTCGTCGGCCACGGCCAGGTCGGCCGTGTCGCGCCACAGCGGCGTCGGCTCAAAGTGGATCTCGGGCACCTCGTGCCACGCCGACTGGTTGGCCGACAGGAACAGCGCCGTGTCCGCGCGCGCGTCGACGCTGGTGATCGAGCCCGACAGCGCGGCAAACTGCTCGGTGCACGCCTTGAGCGCCTCGGTCTCGCACACGGTCAGCTGCTGCATGATCTGCTTGAACGCGTTGATGCGCATCACCTCGAGTTCTTCGAGTTCCTACGAGTGAGTTGAGCGTGGTCAGTTGCCTGCGATGGCGTACGGTTGGGGAGACGTACGTCGAGGATCCACGGCACCTGCTCCTTTTGATGGTGCTTGCGGCCAACGTTGCACATGGCGATCGACAGGAGGTACGCGTTCTACAGTCGAGCGGTGAGAATGTACGCTCATCACGACGCGGGGTGGCGAATGTACCTTGGCGTTGTTCATCTCCACGATGCTCTGGTGCCAGACCTTCTTGAGCTGTTGCGGGCGACCATGGTCAGCGTGGCCACGCTCGAGAAGACACGGGTAGGGGTACCTTTTCCTGGTTCTTCTCGTCGGCGCGCTCGAAGCGCAGCTTGGCCGACTCGACGTCCTCGCAGGCCTGCAGGTACTTGAGCTTGGCCTACGCGATACGAGGGTGAGCCAGTGGATCAGACAATGGTCACGGCCGTGGCCGCGGTCGCACCTTGTCCTTTTCCTGGACCATCTTCTCCTGCTCGGCGGCGAGCTTGTTGTGGAAGGCAATGTGCTTCTTGCGCGTGTCGTCGAACTGGCCGGCGGCCAGCTTCAGCTTGTCTACGCGGGCAGGGGCGTTACCGCCGCGTCGACAGCGATGAGCAAGTCAGGACCGTACCAGCAACCTCGACCACGAGCCGTTCCGCGAGCATAGCGCGCTCCTTGGCGACGGCGTCGAGGTTGTTGAGCACGTCGTTCCACATGGTCATGGCGGAGCTGACGTTCCCCGCGGACGCGGCGGCGGCGGCCGGGGACGGCGAGGGCCCGAGGCTCAGGTCGCGCAGCTTCTTGTCGAGCTTGGCGGCGTGCTTGCGGTAGAGGGCGTCGAGGTTCTTGGCGTGCTCGCGCTCCATGATGGCGCGCTCCTTGGCGAGCTCGCGCGCCTCGAGCAGCAGCGCGAGCCCGTGCGACACATGCGCCGTGACGAGCGGCACGCCGTCGGGCAGCGCCTGGCCGAAGGTCATGGTGGCGGCGCAGCGGTGGTGGGTGATGGATCCGGGGCGGGCGGGTGGGTTGATCACGGCCGGACTCGGTGCGGATACATTTCACGGGGTCGAAGATGACATTCGATGGGGAGGAGGAGAGGATGGGGCTCGAGCGAGGTGAACGAGCAGAGACGCGTCGCGCTGTTCTGCGGCGGGAGACACGCGTGTCTCCCTCCTTCTCCCTCCCGGCCAACGCGTCGGTTATTGATAGGATCTGCGCGCTCCCGATGCGATGGTACTCCAACCAGCTGTTGCGGTGACGACGAGGAACCATCTTAGCTGGCACCAGCTTCTCGCGGGCCATTCACTGACGGTGACGAGGCAACGGGTATGCAACAGAGTCGGGGGAAGCTATATGGTTCGAGGAGACACGCGGAGGAGGTGGGTAGGGTAGGGGCGGAACAAGTACATGGCGAGGGAGCGACGACAGGCTTACGAGAAGTGCTTGTACGCGAAGGCGACGGCCGCGAGGATGACCGGGATGAGGACGAAGATGCTGTACGCGTGTACGTGGTCGAGCAGATAGATACAAACGCGTGCAAGGTTGCAGTATAGGAGGAAGGCGTGCGGGTTGGTCGTCAGATACGGGTCGTGCAATCGAGGTTACATGATCAGGCAGTTGCTGTCGCTGAAGGATCGCGCGAGCGGCAGTGGAAGGAGAGATGGAGGGGAACACGCGTGAGCATCGAGGAGGAGCGCACGGGGACCGCCACCAGCGGAGCAGGACCGAGGTCGGAGGGAGCGGGAAGTAGAGCGAGGTCACACGAACAGGAGACACGTACGAGGCGTTGCTGCCCTCGGCCGCCTTGGCGACAGGCTTGGTCTCGGCCTTCTTGGTCGGCTACGCGTGCGTAGGTGGAGGGATCACGTCAGCGAGCCGCCTATCATGAGAGCGAGCGGAATCACATACGGGAGCGCCCTTGAGCTCGCCGACGTAGTACTTCTCGAGGAGCTCGCGCGCGTCCTCGGAGTGGCCAACGTCCTCGAAGCCCTCGGTCGAGTCGGCGCCTAGACGCGGGAGCACGCGGGGGCGTGAGAACTCGCGCCGCACAGGGGCACAAACGCCACACGACGCGCGGCGGCAGCAGCGACGCACCGGCCGTCTCGAGCAGGACCTCCTCGCCGCCGGGGTGCTCCTCGAGGAACTTGGTGATGTCGTAGACCTTGCCGTGGATCACGGTCCAGCAGTCGTTGCGCGACGCGTGCGCGGCAACCTCGGCGGCCTCGATCTGCTTGGACATGGTGTTGATGCGTTGCGTGGAGAGTGTTACGTTGCGAACGAGTCAGGTGCGGGTGATGTGCCAGCCGCTGAGTAGGTGGGAGGGGGGAGAGAGAGAGGACCGTGGGGCGCCCCGGCCGTCGCGCTGGTCGCACGCCTGGTCGCACGATTCAAAGCGGCGGCGGCCCGCTCGGAGAAACGCGGCTCGCGTGATTTTAGCGCGACCTCGCGCCACGTGCCCTCCGCGCTCTCTCCTCGCCCATAAATTCCGCGGCCATGAATGCTTTTCTTGCCTTATGACTTGCAGCAACGTGTTGAGACGCTACAATTTTGATGATTCCCGACGAGAGTGGGTCACCTGAGGCTGATTGAGGGCACGCTTCGACGGTATACGCACTCTAGCTCCAGCGCTCGGTCTCCTCCTTTCTCTCCCGGCCTCCTCCCCCTTCGCACACGTCAAGCGTCATGAGCCAGCAGTTCTACCACGTCCCCGTCGACCTTGCTAACAGCAACATAACGATTCGCGCCACAAACACGCCCGTAACGACGATTCCGATTGGAACTCGGGCTCCAGCTCTGGCCCCGGTCCCGGCCCCGGCTCCGCTACAGCCGGAACTTGGACGGACGCGATAAGCGCGATGAGAAACCGCCGCAGAAGCCCGTGGCTTCGGCAGCCGACGTGCGCGCGCGCGGCCTCCTTGCGACACTTGATGACCCGGCGTTGTGCGACGTCAGCTTCCTCCCCGCCGGCGCGACCAAACCTATCCACGCCTCGCGCGCTACGCTTGCATCCGTCTCGCCCTACTTCCGCTCCATGCTCGGCGGCGATTGGTTCTAGGCCAGCCAACGTACGCTGATTCCCATGCCGACGTGGCTTCCCGCTCCGTTCGTGCTCACTTTGATCCATCTCTACGCGGACTGGGTGCCTGGCATGCGCGTGGACAGAAACGCGCGGGCGCTGCTCGCCTCGGTCGGCATTACCGTCTCCGCCAACAAGCGCGAGCTCATCGGCATGGACCTTGACCTGTGGCAAAATCTGGTCGAGCTCGCTGGAATGCTCGACCAACGCTCGTTAAGGCGGCGCGGGACGCCATGATGCTTGCCGAGAACGCGGGACGCTAAACCGTCAGTTGGAGTTCGTTACATGGCGGGCAAGAAACCCACCAGTACATGTGCGCAAACTGTTCAATGTATCTCACTTTGTCTGATCTCCGTTGATTACATGAGTAGTCGCATCAACTCTCTCCGTGGCGGTCGGCGCGAAAGCCTATGGCAACAGCCGGCGCGCCGCTTGAGAATTCGGTCGGGCGAGATCTCCTGACACCCACGCTTGCTTGGTGTATGCACTTATCGATCGTCTGTTCGGATCGAGCGTTGGCAACTTGAACTCCCTCGCTCTCTCTCTCGGTTAGTTTCACCAGCCGAACACCATCATGGGGGACCATTTTGACTCCTTCCTTGATTTTGCCGCGCTCCTAGCGGACTCCAATAACGAAGCCGTACAGGACGAAAACAACAACAGGACACGACGTGTTCTCATGTCAGACGTAACCCTGGCTCCAACTCCTCCAGGCGTTCTGGTCAATAAGGTCGGCGACTACACTCAGAAACTCGACTCCTCCAGCGCCAATCCGCTCATTGGCGGCCTGCTTGCGACCATCAACGATCCGGCCCTCTGCGATGTTACCTTCCTGCTCGCCGATTCGGCTGAGCCAATCCACGCCTCGCGCATCGTACTCGTCGCCGCCTCGTCCTACTTTCGTGCCATGTTCGGCGGCAACTGGTGCGAAAAGGAAAATGCGCCCATTCGAATGCCGACGTGGTTTCGCGCTTCATTCATGCTCGCCCTCATCCACCTCTACTCAAACTGGGTGCCGGGACATCAAGTCCCCGCCAAGGCGCAGCCACTGCTCAACTCGGTCGGCATCACCGTTTCCTTCAATGGCCGCACTTTCGATGGGATGGACCACGAGCTCTGGAATAACACGTTCCAAATCGCCCGCATGCTGCAGTTGCCGGCGCTTGCGAAAGCCGCGCGCGACGGGTTGATGCGCGAGTACACCGCGCAGCTCGAGGAAATACAGCTCGACGACCAACGCGTTGTCGAGTGTTAGTTCATGATTGTTCTTGTGCAGCAGATCACACATAGTTTTGATATACTGGACACCATTTTCTCGAAACTGAGCATGGCATGCAGCATGATCGTTTCACGTTTCTCCCGCCCGTATGCAGCGCTTGCGGACTATGCATTCACAGATGCCACGCCTAGGCGCTCGTCATGGATTGAGCGCATTCAGCGGGCCGCGTCACGTTCGGTACATGTATGCGAGTTAAGCCAACGCTTTGCGAAGCACCTTCCCGCCTCCCTCCATCTCGCTCTCGCCCTCTCCTTGCCCCAACGCCAACGAAACCATCCTGATTTCCGTCCCGACCAGCTGAGCCAATCCTTTCCAATGACCAAGCGTACTGGACTCGAATCCTTCCTGGAGGGCATGGAGCAGCTCAACGATTTAGTCGAGGATCTGTATACTGCCGAGGGTGTGCCCACCACCGAGTGTACCACTCACGGCTCTCGCGCGATGCAGTCTGCAGGAGGGTTGCGGGCAGAGCGGCCCCGATCAGAGCCTCGTACTCGCACGCTTCCCAGTGCTGGGTGCGACTGCCAGTTGCGCTACAACAACCTGCTTGACATGCTCACGTCCCTGCGTACTGCAACGTTTCGTTCCTGCCCGCAGAAACGACGGAACCGATTCACGCCTCGCGCACCGTGCTCGCTGCCGCCTCGTCGTACTTCCGGGCCATGTTTAGCGGCAACTGGTTCGAGAGTACTACAGTCGTAGCGACCAGAAGCACATTCCAATGCCAAGCTGGCTTCTCGGCCCCCTCATGATTGCGCTTGTCCACATGTACTCGGGGTGGCTACCGTGCGACCGTATTCCGACGAACGCGCGGCCCTTGCTCGGGTCGTTTGGCATGATACTCGCGGACGACCCCGGCGCGGTCCACTTGGGACTCGAGCGATGGGCCAACCTGCTTGAGATCGCGAGTACACTGGAACTGAATAAGCTCGCCCAAGCGGTCCAAAGGGAGATGAATTCTGCAATGACCGTGAAGCCTCGGGAGCTGAATCGTGGGACGAGCATCGCCTCCCAAACGGACTCCAGCACACGAAATCACTAGTGATCTGTCTATTTTCACACACCTCAACTCAGTATTGGGTAATAAATATCATACTTTGGACTAAGGTAATTACTGTGAGAAGTTGAAGTGAGGCCAAAGTCGATGCGGCGCTTGCATGAGCGGGTCTACTGACTGCGACCCTGGCGTCAAAAAGTGGAGCGCATTTAGCACTGCGTAGCATCCGCCGCAATAAGGGGCAAGGCTACTACACGCGCAAACTATTGCGGAGGTTCGCCCGACGCTCGAAGCGACGCGTCGATGGACGCGTCTCGATATCACGTGAGGGTCGCGTGTGTGGCTGATCGGCGGTGCGAGACATCCGTTGCGAGACAAGTTTGGGTTTGTGTAGAAAAAGGTACTGCTGCGTCTTTGTATGTGTATGAATGTGGGGTGGTACTGCTTGCGTGTAGGGAGGGGGGAAAATGTTGTACAACTTGGGCCATGCGCGAGGTGTGCGAGGTGTGCTTAGTACTTGTAAGCGTCGTAGCCCTCGGCGGTCGGCTTCGGGGTCGTGGTGGGAGCGACCGGAGCCGCCGTCGCGACGGCCGTCTTGGTCTTGCGGGTGCGGCACTTGCGCTTGGGCTTGGTCACGACCAGGATGGGCGACGCGGTGGGAGCGGGCGAGGGAGCGGGGGTCGCGACGACGGGCGGGTAGGCCGCGGGCTTCTTCGCCTAAGATGCGAGAGAATGCGCGTGGAGGAGGGAGTAGGAGGGTCGTGGTGCAGATCGGAGGGGGAAAGGGGGAGAGGACGAGTATGTGCAGAGGGAGGGAGGGAGGCGACGCAGCAGTGAAAGGAGCAGGACAGGTGAGAAAGCAGCAGGGAGGAGAAGGGGGGCAAGCAGGACCCATGGAGGCACCACGACCGAGTGCGGTAGGAAGAGATCGGGGAGGGAGGGGAGAGGAGCGCAGTCGATTAGAACCCAGCAGCAAGCACCGCGGCCGCCACCACCGCGGACACGGCCGTCGCGAGAAGCGACTGCGCCGGTGCCGCGGCGGAGACGGTGAAACCCTCGATCAACTCTACCTTATCATCGGCCTTGGGCGTCGGCTTCGCGCCCGAGGCGGCCGAGGCGGCGCCCGTGGGCTCGAGCTTGGCGGGGAGCGGGTTGTTGGCGACGGGGCGGCCCGAGGACGCCGGGGTGTCGGTGGTGGGCGTCGCGGGAGCGGGCGCGGGGGTCGTCGGCTTGACCTTGAGGTCGTTGTTGCCGAACTCGACGCGCTCCTCGGCCTTGGGCGGCTCGGGCTTCGGGGCGACGACGACAGCGGGCGGCGCAGGCGCAGGCGCAGGCTTAGCGGGAGCCGGGGCCGGGGCAGGAGCAGGAGCGGGGGCAGGCGCCGGGGCCGGCTTGGGCGCGGGGGCAGGAGCAGCGTCGCCGCCGCCGCAGGCGACACGGGTCCACTGGATCTTGAAGCGGCCCTTGCCCTCGGGGAAGAAGTGGTTGAAGACGGCGGGGGACCCGTCGAGGTCGCCCGACTTGCACCCGGGACACTTGTCGACGATGCGGGCGACGACGGGCGCGGCCGAGGGGTTCTCCGGCGATGAGATGCGCACGCACGACGAGCACGCGGGCGAGTTCTTGGCGGGCCACGCCGGACCGAAGTCGGGGGCGTTGAGAGCCACGACGTACTCGGAGTTGGAGTTGACGGACTCGCAGGCGCCGAGGCCGACCTACAAGTGCAAGAAGGGAGGGCGTTAACGGTTTGCTCTCGTTCGAGCAGAACGACGGCGGGAGCAAACGAACCTCGTAGTAGGTCGCTTCGCCGCTGCCCGAGTCGAGGCCACGGCGGAGGAGGGGCGACGACGACGTCGAGAAGTAGGCCAGGTTGACGTGGCCAGCCGAGACGGGCGTCGTCGACGGGGCCGCGGCCGCGAGGGGCGCGAGGGCGACGGCCAGCGTCGCCACGGTGACAGCAACGGAGGAGAGCGACGGCGACATGGTGCGGTGTATGGTGATGTACAGGTGTAAGTCGAAGGGGCACCGATGTCGTCGATTCGCTGCGGGCTCGAAGGAGAGAGAGCGCGGAGTGCGAGGTCGAAGTTGAAGTTGGCCAGGGCGGCCGGTGGCGTCAGTGTGGCGCCGTTGCGCTCGCAGGACAGCCGCTCGGGCCAATCATCGTTGTCGCCTTCAGCCGTGACTGCTTGGGCGTCGCGTTGCTCAAACATCGAGCCGCTGTGAGCCCCGTCGTTGATTTCGGCAAGAGGACCCTCATCGAGGACTTTGTCGACACACACCCGTCTTGGCAGTGTCTCGGCCGGGTCTCCCAAGGGACCCCACCTCGATCGTGATGGCCGTCGTGATGGCCATCGGGCCGCGGAGGGGTCCGCGAAGCTCAATCCAAGACGAGACGTGACCAACGTGACCACGCGCTGCGCCACACGAACACCTAACGAAGGGCTCGAAGCGCGAGTCGCTTCACGCGTCTTGGCGGGTGGTCCGGCCCATGGAGCCTTCTTCCGAGTCGGGTGATGGACCGGCCATCGTCTCCGAGTCGAACAACGCGTGCTCGTAGTGCTGCTCGTGGGAGTTGGTCGCCTTCGGCTTGGGCTTTGGCGGCTCCGGCTTGGGCTCGGGCGCCGGCTTGGGGTCGTTGTCGGCCTGCGAGCTGCACGGGTAGCCCTTGTTGTTGGACGCGAACACCTGGGCCCAGAAACCGCACTGGTTGGCGCGGTTGTTGGGGCACGCGCCGACAGCGTAGGCAAGGCCCATCTGCGAGACCGCGGTCGAGCGCATGTTCTTGGCATGTCCAGCCGACTTCTTCCAGGCGTTGATGGCCGGCGTCGGACCGCCGTACCCGGCCGAGATGTAGCCGTACGCAATGTTCTCTACACACCGGTTAGGTTAGGCTCCACGATCGGCAGCAGCTAGCGATAGCAGTGCGTACCAGAGGCGGCGCCGTGTTCGTAGCCCGCGGCGCGGATGCGCTGGAAGGGGTCGCGGCCGTCGGTGCCCGTATGCTCGAGGCGGCTGTGGCGCGCCATGTCGTCGGCCTGCACCTGCGCGGCCTCGTTGAGCATGGCGTTGAGGCACACGGCGCCGGAGCCCTGCGTCGCGCGCCCTAGAAGCGGATCGGGATTGACGACGGGATCAGCGCATGATCACGGCGGCGGGATCACGGTGGCGGATCGCGGTCGCGGCAAGCGAGAGCATGACGTACAGGCGTTGACCTGGTTGAGCGCCTCGACCTGGTAGCCCTCGAGGTTGTCGCGCACATACTTGGCGTAGTTGGACGTGCGACAGGGGGCGACCTCGGACCGCGCGGCCGGTACGACGCGTTGCGCCACACGGCCACCGGAGGAAAGTGATCAACGCGTCTCCCACCCGGCCGGGCGACTGCGTTCCCAGCGGCGTGACCCGCGCCGCGTCAGAGTCGCTCACCTCACCGCTCACCATGCCCGCCAGCAAGGAGGCAGGCAGGCCCTCGCGGTATAAATGGGCGGACCGGGTCGCTCGAGCCCCCCGCTCTCTCACTTTACCAAACGCATCAACACACACACGCATCACCTTGCTCCCTCCCTCGTCGCCATCTCCCTGCAGCGACTAGATAACCCTTCTTCCCTCTCACACACACATTCCACAATGCGCTCCATCACCGCCGTCCTCTCCCTCGCCCTCATCGCGGCTGCCCTCCTCGTCACGTCGACGTCGGCGCTCCCCAAGGCCAACGTGTACACGACGGCGACGGTGCGCCCCGGCTTCGGCTACACGCCCGCGGCCGAGGTTGCCCACCGCGCGGCCGAGTCCGCATCCAAGCTGGCCGCGCGCGGCGCGCGTGCGACCTACTACGACGTACGTCTTCCTTCGCGCTCGTGCACCGACGCCCGCGACGCGTCGCCCTGCGTCATCACGCGGGCGATCACTCGCCGCCGCCGTCCGCCCGCTCTCCTTGAACGCCGTCTCACCCGCCCATCCCGCTCACGCGTGTGTAGACCGAAGTCGGTCTCGGCTCATGCGGGCTGCAGTCCAAGAACACGCAGGCGGTTGTGGCCATGAACTCGGCGCAGTACAAGCAGTCGGACTGCGGGCGGTGCATCGTGCTGACGACGGACGACAACTGCGTGCGGCACGAGGCGACGATCGTGGACCGGTGCCCCGGTTGCCCGTCGGGCGGCGTCGACGTGGTGCCCGGCCTGTTCCAGCAGTTTGCGTCGCTTGACGTCGGCGTCATCTCGCTCAAGTGGGCGTACTGCGACTCGGCGCCGCCCGCGCCCAAGGACCTCTCGCACTGCGCCAAGTAAGCAGTTCAAGACGACGGCGCCCGCGTCGCCCGTGGCTGGCCATGGTCCGACGGCGGTTTCGCTCATCAAGAAGTGCATCGGCGCTGGCGCCGTGTACCTCCTCACTCGCACACCTCGCGCATCCACTCGCTCGCCCAATGCGGTCTCGAGGACTCGGTCGCTACGACGGCGTGTACCTCGGCCGCGCGGCGCGGGCGAGATCTCGCACATCATCGCATGACGCGCGTGTCGCGACTCGACGGCCGGCCGGCCCAGTTGGCGCCTCGGGCGTCTTCGGGTTGGCCGAGCGGCTCGAGCCGCGACGGTCGGAATGTGTTCTCATTGCATAGTTTGTCCTACCATTCATTCAATCACATCATTCATTTGTCACGTTGGATCGGTCTTCGTCGTGTGCGTGGCATGTGCAATGCGTCGCGCGACGCGTCACCCACTCATCGCGGTGCTCGCTCACGTTCTCTCGCTCCAACTCAGACTTAAGTTTCGATGCAGTACACATGAAACCACATGCATTGAGCAAAATTATGCAACACAACAACGCGCAAAATGTAACACAACGGACATGCACTCAGTCCGTGGGCTGACGTGCGAGGATCCATGCCCTCGTCACGACGCGACCGCCCGAGGACCGTGAGGGCGCCGGCGTCGCGGCCGTGGCCGACTTGACCTCATCGCGGGCCCAAGCGACAGGCCGTAGCGTGGGAGTCGGTGGCCTCGGCGACTGCACCACATGGGATCGGCGGGACGGGCTTACTTCTCCCACTCGCCCTCCCACTCGTTGCCCGAGCTGCCGCCGCCGTTGCAGTGCGACAGGTCAGCGGGCGGGGCGGGCGCGTCCTCGCAGAAGGCCCACTTGAGCGACAGCACGCCCTTGTCGAGCGGCGCAAACTGCTGGAACAGGCCGGGGGTGGTGTCGAGGCCGCCCATCGGGCAGCCCGGGCACAGGTCGACGATCTCGGCGTTGACGCGGACGCAGTCGTCGTCCGACGACACGACGATGCACCGGCCGCACAGCTCGGGCGAGTACTGCGCCGCGTTCATGGCCACCACGTGCTGGTCGTTCATGTTGAACCACCCGCACGACCCGCGCCCGACCTGCGTCTACACGCGCGCGCCGATCGGTGTCGTGTGTGAGCGACGTGGTTGAAGCGGCGGAGTGTGTGTGCGACGTACGTCATAGAAGGTGGCCCGCGAACCACGCGCCGTGAGCTTGGCCGCCGGCGTGAACCCGGGCGTGAGCGACATGGGGCTGAAGGCGGTCTGCTTGGGCAGCGCGGCCGCCACGGCGACGAGCGCTGCGATGACGAGGGCGAGAGCGGCAATCGAGCGCATCGTGTCGTGGGTGGGTATGCGATCTACAGTTGTCGGTGTTCGATGATCGAGAGAGAGAAGCGACTCTGCCCGCCACCTCCCGCGCGCTTTATGGGTCGGCACGGTGCACAAGCTTCCTGTTCCTTTCCCGAAGCGGCCCTCCAAAGACAAAGGAATCGCGCCCAGGATCCGACCCGACAACCTTCCTCCTCGCGCGCGAGCTGTCGGACAACGCTGCCGACCGTTCTCGTGTGCGCAACATGACGCGTCCGCCGTCATCGGTCTTGGCGCTGGCCAATCATCCGTCATCATCATCGCCGTGGGAGGAGGAGGGTCCCTTCGGTGGACGGATCATCGATCGTCGGCTCTGACGAGCGCGTCGCTCATCGGGACGTGGAGGTTCACACAGCAAACGCGGTATATTCGGGAAATCAAACCGGCCTCGACTCGAAACTCATCACGGCCACGCGTGGCCTTGGACGCGGTGGCCTGGCCATCGACCACGGCCACGGCGAGCAGCGGCACCGCGACACGGCGGCCACCGGGAGCCGGCCGCCATAGCCCAGCCCACCGAGTGCACCGATCCGAGCCGAGAAGAGAAAGGAACGCGAGAATGAGGGCGTGGGAGACATGCAAACGTGCAATTGAAGAAGTGGACGAGTGGGTGTGGGTGGCGGGGTGGGGGTGGTGGGACAAATGAACGTGGTGCGCGTGCACGTTTACTGCTTCTTGCCCGTCGCGAGCTCGTCGACGATCGAGTCCATGAGGCCGCCGAGGTAGTTGATGGACGAGGCGCCGCTGGTCGCGTCGCCGGTCGTGGTGGCGGCGGACACGCCGTCGACCTGCGAGCGGTTGCGGTTGCGGTTGCGCCAGCGGCGCGTGCCCGTGGGCGTGGCGGCGGCAGCGGCGCGCGTCGTGGTGGTCGAGGCCGGGGCTGCAGCGGCGGGAGCAGCGGGGACCGGAACGGCCGCGGCGGCGGCCGAGCGCGAAGCGGCGCTCTCGGCGGCGCTGTTGGCCGTGGGCGTGACGCCGGCCGAGCGGGCGGCCTCGGTCTCGTCGCAGAACTTCTAGGAGATCTGGAACTTGCCGGTCGAGAGGTCTTCGAACTTGGCGTAGAGCGAGGGCGACAGGTCGAGCATGTCGTCGGGGCAGTACGGCTCGCCATCGGGATGGAAACGATTAAAGTCGCCGCACCAGTCAACCACAGTAGCCGTATGCGTAACCTTGCCGTTCGTCATGATAACGCCTTAATTTTGGGAGTGGGGAAGGGGTGGGAGGTGGTCGGAGGCGTCGGCGCGGTCAGATCAGCGACCAATTCACCCCAATTCGTGCAAAGAGGGCCACACGTACACTTCCCGCACTTGTCCTTGGAGTAGTGGTTGGGCGCGAGCGCGACCACGTCCTCCTCGTTGGTGTTGTACCACAGGCACGAGCCGAGGCCGACGCCGACCTGCGCGCGATCGAGCGCGTGTGAGCGCCACTCCTGGCGGATCGAGCGGCACACCGTCGACTACGTACGTCGTACCAGGTCGCGCGGCCCGTGATATCGCGGCGGACCATGCCCTTGGCCTCGGTGACGCGCGGGGTGAAGCCGCCGCGCGCGTAGCCGTGGAAGAACTCGGTGGAGCGCGGCAGCGCCTCGACCGAGGTGGAGGCGAGCAGCGCGATCGCGGCCGCGAGGAGCGCTAGGGGCGAGAGCAGCATCGTCGAGTGCATCATTGCGAGTCTAGTATCATGTGTTGACGCGGAGAAAGAGAAGAGAAGAGTGCTAGAAGGCCGCGATCAGCTTTATAGGTCGGTCCTCCAGCCCGCGAGGCGCGCCTTCTCCTTGTTCTGCTCTTGCAACGCCGCGGCTGGGAAACGGCGACCGCACGGATTCCGCCACTCTGCCCAAGTCGGGTAGGTCGGGCAGGTCGGCCGGCCACAGTGCTTGATTGGTGCCACGCGGGGCCATCGAATCTCGGATCTGAAACGACTGCATCGCAAGGGGAAGGTGGAGGGTGCTTGCGCCGCTGACCCTGACATGAACACCGCGTCGGCTTTTCCGCCCGCTCGTGGTCGCAAGGGTGACGCGCTGTGACCACCCTTGCTTCACCACGATCCTCGTGTGCTCTGTCGCGTGAGAAGGGCCGCGAGGAGGCCTGGCATGAGAATCGCGTCGCGGTCACAAGGACGCGAGCTGCACTCAAGTGCGCGGTGCTGGGACAAGCCCTTTGCGTCACGTCGCGACTGTCCTCCGAGCATGCTCGGCTGCGCAGCCGTGCAAGTCGGCCTCATGGGTGAGCTT
This sequence comes from Blastocladiella emersonii ATCC 22665, assembly GCA_025594325.1. Taxonomy (NCBI): domain Eukaryota; kingdom Fungi; phylum Blastocladiomycota; class Blastocladiomycetes; order Blastocladiales; family Blastocladiaceae; genus Blastocladiella; species Blastocladiella emersonii. Next base: position 77,506 of record JANHCV010000009.1, on the reverse strand, counting down.
AAGCGCGGCAGCAGTGATGCCTCTCTCGGTTGCGTGCAGTCCACTGTCCTCAACCAAGGCGGGATGAGCCAGCAAGAAGCGTGCGGTGAAGAACGCGCCATGGCCGCGACGCGGTACTTGACTGCGCGCCAGTCTCGACGTGCGCGGCTCCTCAAGCATCGCGTGTTGCTGAAGATGAGCCCTCGCCGCCCGCGCCTAACGCTGGCCGCCGCACCGCGTCCATCAACGGGTCATACTCACGAGGGCCGGCGGCCCGGAGCACGAACGGACGCTTCTCGTCGCGACGCGACGCGGACAAATATCAACGTAATCGTGGGCGTCGACGAAGGGCAAGCGTCACCTGGGCCAATTCGTCGCGTGGTCAAGAGGGCAGCGCGGGTGAGCCGTCGCTGCACGGATGGCCGCGCACGGACGGTCGCACACGGACAGCTGTGTGCTCCCGTTTATCTGTCAAGGTCTTTAAGTGACATCACGTATTCCCTGAGCATCAATGGCGATAGTCTGGGGGAGAGAGAACTGCTTAGGAGCGAGCCATCGCGAAAAGCTCAGCTCAAAGCCACCCAGCAACGGATCACGTGCGTGTGATCGGCTTACTGATCCCGCTGCGCCACTACGCTCGCTCACCGATCGACGACGCACAAGGGACAAAGATGGCACAGAAACGATTTCAAAATGTATGGGGAGCACGACAGGACAGACAGAGTGGGGGGTAAAAAGACGGACAGACAGCACACGAGGGAGAGGAGAGGAGAGAAGTGGAGGAAGGACCCCGCCCAAGCAACGACGACTACGAAAGTCGCCGAGGTTTGGTGCACAGCGCCACGGTTGAGTCCACGAGAGACACGCGAGTGTGACGAGATGCTGCGAGGCGCCACCAGCACGTCCATACCAGAGCGGCCATGGAACAGGCGCGTCGGTCGAAAGCGCCGACGCACCCGCTGGTGAACGGGCCCGGATCAAGGGGAGGGAGAGAGGGCGAGCAAACAAAAAGGTGGGACAGAAAAAACAGCGAAAAAGTCTTGATCCGGGAGGGGGGTGGGAGGGAGAGGCGAGCTTGGGGGGCCCGCCGCACCGCACCGCGTCGCCGTAGACCCGGGTGAGCCTGCGACGGACGGGCGCCACTGGAACAGCGGCAGCACGCCCGCGCGGGTCGACCGAGACCAGATCGATGGGCGAGGAGCAGCGCGTACCCGAGGGAAGAAGCCGACGAGCACGCGCGCGGACACGGTGGTGGTGGTGGTGGAGGTGGTGGGGTGGCGGATGACCGAGCTCGAGGACCTTACTCGGACTTGCCGGCGAGGCGCTGGAAGATCATCCGGAACAGGGCCTCCATGTACTTGACGCGCTCGTTGTAGGCGGCCTTGTGCTCGGCGGCGGCCTTCTCGACGTCGTCGTTGGACGCGGTGGTGATGGTCTCGTCGTCGGCCTTGGCGGGGAGGCTCATGTCCTCGGCGACGCGGTGGCGGTACCAGCCCTCGGCGCCGTGCGAGCGCCAGTTGTCGATCGAGGGGATGGCCGTCGAGGTAGCGGTCGCGGTCGCGGCCGTGGTGGCGGTGGCAACGACACCGTTGTCGAAGACGGGGGTACCGAGCACGGTCACGTCGTCGACGGGCGAGGGCGTGGGCGAGGGCGTCGACACGGGCTCGTTGGAGCGGGCAGCAGCGGCGCGGGCGGCAGCCTCCTCGGCCTCCTTGCGGGCCTGGTTCTCGGCGTCGGCCTTGGCCTGCGCGTTGCGCTCCTCGTCGGCCTTGGCGGCGGCGGCACGCTCCTGGGCTGCACGCTCCTCGTCGGACTTGGCCTGGGCAGCACGCTCCTCGTCGGCCTTGGCCTGAGCAGCGCGCTCGGCGGCAGCCTTCTCCTGGGCCGCACGCTCCTCGTCGGACTTGGCTTGAGCAGCACGCTCAGCGGCAGCCTTCTCCTGGGCCGCACGCTCCTCGTCGGCCTTGGCCTTGGCGGCACGGTCAGCGGCAGCCTTGGCCTGGGCAGCGGCCTCGGCCTGGGCGTTGGTGTCGACAGCGGGGGCAGCAGCAGCGACGGTCACGGCAGCCGTCTCAGCGACAGCGGCACCGCCGCAGGGGGCGAAGCGCCACTGCAGGTCGAGGACGCCGACGCCGAGGTCGGCAAAGACCTGGAAGAGCGAGGGCGAGACGTCGAGGCCGCCCGAGGGGCAGCCGGGGCACGAGTCGACGATCTGGGCCATGGCCGTCTTGGCGCCGTTGGACAGCTGCACGCACGAGTTGCAGTAGGCGTTCTTGTTGGGGTTGCCGTTGGGCGTCATGGTGTCGAACTGGGCGCGGTTGAGGGCAACGACCATCTCCGAGTCCGAGTTCTGCTTGCCGCAGGCGCCGAGGCCGACTCCGGGCTATGTGGGACAAAGAGAGTGTGAGCGATCGGACCGGATCGGATCGGATCACCGACGGTAGGCGAGGGGAGGCGTACCGAGTAGTGGGTGGTGCGGTCGCGGCGGACGAGCGTCGAGGGGGCGAGGACCGACGAGTGCGACACGCGGCCCGAGAAGGCGGGCTGGGCGGCGGCGTCGACCGAGGCGACGGCGGTCGAGGCAACGGCGATGGCGGCGATCAGGGCGGTGGTCTTCATGGTGGCGGATCGGAGTCGAGCAAGGTCGGGTGGCGGCGGATCAGGAGGAGAGTGCGCAAGGCAGCAGGCGAGCAACGAGTGCAAGGGAGCAAGTGGGCGAGCGAAGGGCAGAGGACTTCGTTGAACCTGATCAGAGAGAGGGGAGGCGGGGCGGCCGGCGTTTAAGTAGCGCTGTGCGGTGGCGACGGCCGCAACGGTGGCGAGGCGAACGCTGAGGCGAACGATAAGCTCGCGCGGGTTCGCAACAGGGTTCGCGACGCCAGAACGCAGCGGAGGGTCACGTGCACGGTGATCGGAGCGACCCCCCGAGCGACACCCACGCCGCGCGCGCTCATTGGCCAGCGCTTCACGCTTCCCCGACCTGCCAATCGCTTGCTTCGTCAGCGCGAGACATGGGAGACATTGTGGGCGGAACGTGTTCGGGAGGGGATCCCTGCCATTTGCGCGCGTGCATCATGACGCAGCCGCTCCTGCGCCTCCTGCGTGCGCCGCCCGTGGTGGCTCCTGTGAGGGACGCGTCGCGCGTCTCATGCATCATTTATTAATCAGAAGCGCCGGTACGACGGCTGCGGCGGGGACGGCACCGTCGGCGATGGCGAGGGCAGCGCGCCGGCGCTCGCCCACGGGTTGGCCTCGTCGCCCGCGTCGAACACGGGTGCTGGTTCCTTGGGCGGTGGGGTGGGCGGTGCTGGTGGCGAGGGCGGCGCAGCAGCAGCGTTGGACTCGCTCCACGGTGATGGCGGGATGGGTGGTGGGACCACCGACTCGTCCTCGTCGAGCCGATCGTGGCCTGGCTCAGGTGCTGGGAAAGCGGCGACCGACGACGACGATGGCGGGAGCGACTCGGTGCTGCCGCCCAGCAGGTCCGCCGTCTCGTGCTTGACGCGCGACATGACCGACAGCGAGTCGGACGTGGCGCCCTGCTCCGTATCGCGCAGGTGCGACAGCACGTCGCGCTTGCCCGTGCGCCGGCGCGCGTCGCGCTCGGCCGCGTCGCGCTCCTTGGCGATGCGCGCCTGCTCGTCGATGCGGTGCTCGGCCTCGCGGTCGCGGTTCACCAGGAACTCGGGGTCGTCCGTCGACACGCTCAGCCCGACCTGCTTGAGAATCCGCGGCATCGTGACGCGGTACGACAGGTGTCCATTGACTAAACCCGTCAGGTCCACGTCCTCGATGCGCGGTGCGCGCGCGGGTGCCAGGCCGGCGACCGACCACGCCACCGACGACGCGCGGAACAGGAACCCGAGGATCCAGTCGTTGCTCACGTACCCGTTGACGAACCGGCCCGCCACCACGCTGCGCGCGAGCCGCCACTGCTCGGCCGACGGCGTCGCGGGGCACCCGAACATGAACACGTCCTCGACCAGCCCGTACGCCTTGTTCTCGGCCAGCTCGAGCAGGCAGTACAGCAGCACGCGCGCACCGAGCGAGTACGCGACCAGCGTCACGGGCCGGCCCTCCTGGACGTGCTGGATCAGCAGGTCCGCCAGCAGCTGGCCCGCGCGCTTCGCCCGCGCCAGGGCGTTCTGCCACGGGTTGTCGATCAGGTACCCGATCTTGAGCAGCGCCAGCGGCCACGCCAGCGCCGCCAGCAGCGAGTGCAGCATCGTCACCATGAGCGCCTGCTGCACCGCCGTGCTGATCACCTCGCCCGCGATCATCTTGAGCGCCGACCCGAGCTCGCGCAGCATCTCGGGCTCCCAGATCACCGAAAAGTGGTCGCCTTCGACCGCCTCGAGCACCGAGAACGGCAGACTCAGATCCGACGCCTGCTCGTCCGTCTTGGCCAGCCACCCGCCAATCGAGACCACCACGTTCATGCGCTGCGTCACGGCGACCGGGTAGAAGCCGAACTCGTTGACGCCGCCCATGCGCTTGCCCATCTTGGTCCGTGCGACGTCTACGTGTGCGCGGGATGGAGGTGAGTTCAAGTTCACATCGCGCGCCGCGGTCAAACGTACTCGATCCAGTCAGAGCTGCCCCCGTCGTGATGAGCGTCATGCCGCCGGTCCCGCTAAGGAACGCCGTGGTACCCGTGAGCCCGACGCCCGTGAACGCGGCACCGAGCCCCGCGCCAATGAGCGGCGCCGCGAGCCCCGCCGACAACCCGAGCACGAGCCCGCCACCAACGGCCGCCGCCGCCATAGCGACCATGCGCTTCCCGCGGTCGCGCCGGCTGCGCGCCGTCTTGTCGCGCGAAAAGTCGCGGTCGGCGGCGGACGGCAGCGCGCGGAAGAAGCCCGTGTGCGGGATCATGGCAAACTCGACGGCCGCGACGTGCGCGTCCGTATCGGGCTGCAGCAGAAGCCACGCGGCGACGCGCTTGAGGACGACGCGCGACCGCGCATCGTACCGCCCGTCGTGCACCGCGGCGAGGAACAGGTCGGCGAGCACGGCGTGCCGCACGTCGTCGCGGTTGAAGACGAGCGGCGGGCCCACGAAGGCGGGCTCAGCGGCGGCCGAGGTCGGGATCTCGGAGGTGCTATGCGACCGGCCGCGCGCGGGCGATTTGGAGGTGGAAGGCGACGAAGACGAGGTGGTGGTGGTGCCGGATTTCTGCGACACGTTGGACGCGGACATGGCGCGGCCGCGCATCGGCGACTGGCCGCGCTGGACGCGCGCGAGCGAGGGCGACGGCGATTGCGCGGCTCGGCCGGGTCGGGGGACGGGGGAGCCGGTCCACGGGTTGGGCGAGGCCGACTGCGACGACCGCGCGGCGGCCGAGGCAGTGTCGTCCTCGGTGCTCGGCCGGCCACTCGCGTCGCGCACGTCTACCTCGTCGTCATCGTCTTCTCCGGGCGCCTCGAGCTCGAGGTTGGGCAGCGCTTCCTGGTCGGGGAAGTAGGCGTCGCCGGGCAGCGCGGCGTAGTCGGGGAGCGGCACGTCGCCGTCGTCGTCGCTATCGAGCGCGTCGCCGGCGCCCGCACCCGTCGCGGTCTCGGACGCGTCGCCCGCGGCGCGTTTCACGCGCTTCTTGGACTTTGCGGCCGCGCGCTTCTTGGCGGCAGCCGCCGCAGCCGCCGCCTCGCGCACCCGGCGTCGCTCCTCCTCCTCGACGCGGCGCAGCGCCTCCTCCTGCTCGCGCTTGCGGTCGAGCCGCCACCGGTCGAGGACGGGCGGCGGTACGAGCCCCGCCGCGAGATCCATGGGCGTGATGCCGTGGCGTGCGAGGCGCGACAGCGTGGTTCGCTCGTCGGGCGAGACGCCGAGGCGCGCGTCGATGCGCGTCGCGAGCTTGTGGGCCCAGCCGCCGTACGCCTGCAGCGCGACGTGCACCGACTTGTACCCGGCGGCGTCGAACACGTCGTAGCCGTCCTGCACGGCGGCGTGCACCAGGCCCGCGACCGGGTACCGCTGCGACGGCGCCAGGTACGCGCCCGGGTCCGCCGGCGCCTCGCCGGGACCGAGCGGCGGGTGCAGCGCGGACCGGTCGCCGAGGTCGCCGGCAAGGGCGTCGGCGGTGGCGGGGGTCGCTGACGACAGCATGGACAGCGAGCGGGTGCGCGGCGTCGTGGCGGGCGAGCCGAGGTCCGCGAGGTCCGTTGGCGCATCGTCGTCGTCGTCGCTCTCGCCGCTGGACGGCGCGAAGCCCGAGGGCGTGGTGGGCAAGGGTGATGGCGAGGCCGATGATGAGGCCCACACGGCGGCGGCGGGCGGGAAGGCCTCGAGCGCGGCGCCGTCGTCGGCGGGCAGGCCGAGTGCAGTTGAATCCATGGTGTGTGTGTGCAGAGTGCGCCCACGCTCAGCGCGAGCGAGCAGTTGCTGCAAGTGCGTGTTGGTGTGCAAGGGGAAGCTACGTTGCGGAGGCGAGGTTGATGACGGTCGCCGCGGAGTTTGGCGCGTCGCCTTCGCCACACCCGCGCTCGCCGACCTCAAACGACACGCGCCTCGCACTGCGTCGCCAACCCAACACACCACGAGGTGATCTGCCGCGAATCCACGTCGGCCCCCGCACCCGCGCGCGGCCGTGTCCCGCGCGTGTGGCGGAGATCCTGCACGACGGCGGCGGAAAAGGGCAACGCGCCGCAGCGGCGGCCGGCCCGCGTGGGGCAAAGTCCCGCACCGGCCGCGGTCACGCTGGGGCGCAGCGCGTCGCGATCATCCCCGCATCACGCACGCTTCTTCGTCGCATGCGATCGCTGTCGCTGCTGCCATGACTACCACTGAAGTTGATCGACATGCTGTGACAAGGGGCGGAGCCCGTGATGCGACGCGGCAGGTCACCCGGATAGTCGCCGCGTGCATTCCAACTGGTGCTCCCGCTCAAGTCAAGGCTCGCTGCCTTGCAAGGAGAACCACTGAAATGCATTGCTCGTCAGCCACGGGCTTCAGCGCAACGCGCCACCTCGAGCCGCGGCTCTCTGTTTACCATCAGCCACGGCGCGCATGACGTCGAGGTCCTCGCTGCCGCTATAAGACTGCCGTCGCCCCCGCTGCGCTGGTGCACCTAACGAACAAACTCGACTTTTGTCTCCTGGCGAGCAAGTCCCAACCACCACAACCACCGTCAACCACCATCATCACCACCATGTCGCGCAAGCTCTCCCTCCTCACGCTGGCGCTGGTCGCCATGTTCCTCTCGCTGCAGCTGACCGCCGCCGCCCCGACGCCGCAGCGCGGCTCCATCGGCACCAACGTGGGCGCGTGCGCGGGCAGCGCCGACCCCGAGGCCGGCGAGTGCTCGACGGCCGGCGGCTTCACCCCGCCGCTCGTCGCTGGCGACGACGAGATCGGCGCGGGTGCTGGTGCTGGCGCGGGCGCCGGTGCCAACGTCGACGAGGCCGACGGCGACGTGTTCGACGCCAACTTTTCGCTGCGCAAGCGCCAGTTCACCGACGACGAGATCGCCCAGTTCGAGGCCGACGAGCAGGCCGAGGAGGCCGCCGGCACCCTGCGCAAGCGCGAAGCCACGCCCGAGGAGATTGCCGCCGCCGAGGCCGCCGAGCTCGCCGACGACGATACCCTGCAGAAGCGCCAGGCCCCGCCCGCGGCCGACGACGACGATGATGATGATGACGATGAGGAGGACGCTCCGGCCGCCGCCCTCGCCAAGCGCCAGTTCACCGAGGAGGAGATCGCTGCGGCTGAAGCGGCCGAGGCCGCCGAGGACGACACCTTCACCAAGCGCGAGGTCTCGGAGGAGGACATTGTCGCCGCGGAGGCCGCCGAGGCCGCCGAGGACGATACCCTGGCCAAGCGCGAGGTCACCGACGAGGAGATCGCCGCGGCCGAGGCGGCGGAGGCGGCCGAGGACGAGACCTTCACCAAGCGCCAGGCGCCGCCGGCCGCCGACGAGGACGATGATGATGATGATGACGAGGAGGAGACCCCGGCCGCCGCCCTCGCCAAGCGCCAGTTCACCGAGGAGGAGATCGCCGCCGCGGAGGCCGCCGAGGCCGCCGAGGACGAGTCGTTTGCCAAGCGCGAGATTTCGGACGACGAGATCGCCGCCGCGGAGGCCGCCGAGGCCGCCGAGGACGACACGCTGGCCAAGCGCGAGGTCTCGGAGGAGGACATTGCTGCCGCCGAGGCGGCGGAGGCGGCCGAGGACGACACGCTCACCAAACGCCAGGCGCCGCCCGCGGCCGAGGATGATGATGAGGACGATGACGAGTAAACTGTCTGTCGCTTTGTAAATTTTAAATGTACACGAACTTTTCTCCCAACCTTGACCTCTCGTCTGCTCGAGAACTAGCCGATAGTTCACCTTCAAACATCGAAGCGTACAGCATAAACTCGGAGTCGCACTCGCGCGTGCGATCATGGCGCTGAATCCTGCGGCGGGCCTTCATTCGTGCGCTTGCAAGCCTTCCAGTGCCTATGAGGGCGGTGGCTCAGTCGAAACACCAGCGCTCTTCGTAAAACGAGCGTCATCGTGGCGTGAGGCGCAGATGGCGATGAACAACTAAACCTTCAAAAGGTCGCGCGGCCCGCTCCTCTCGCTCTCTCTGAGGTTCTCCGGAAGAACCACCCACCATCAACCTCATTCGCGTCGGGCTGGCTCCCTCGCATTCATCTTCATCGAAAGCCCATCACGCAATGCGCTCGTTCGCGACTCTGCTCCTCACGCTGGCGCTGGCCGGTACGTTCACCACTGCATACTCGCATCTAGCCAGCAGGTCCCTGACACTTCTCTCCCTCGTAGCCTTCGTCTCGGCCGACCATCCAGGAGAGATGGGCGCGCACGCCGAGGCCCCCGGCTCGGGCTCGGGCTCGGGCTCGACGACGAGCACGCCCGCCGTCGGCAACGGCGGCTCCCGCACCACCACGTCGCTCAGCGGCGCTCGCGCCACGGCGACCACGGGCACCGCGAACCGCGCGTCGGCCACGGGCACGCCGAGTCTCGGCAACATGGTCAAGCTGCGCATGCCCAAGTTCACGCTGGTGCCGCCCGTCAAGGACGCGCCCAAGGCCAAGAACTGCGTCGCCGACAAGTCGGTGTGCATCACGGTGGCCGACTACGGCGACGTGGTCGACATCATGGCCGAGGGTCCCGAGACGGCTAAGTGGATCGGCGTCGGGTTCGGCACGCAGATGGCGGGTTCGGACATTGTGCTCGGCTACGTCAAGGACGGCACCTTCATTGTGTCGGACCGCAAGGCGACCAACGGTAAGGGCGCGCCGAGCGTGGACGAGAACCAAGACGCTCTCCCGGTCGGGGGCGGGAAGAACGCAACCACCAAAAAGTGGGTGTCCCACTTCCAGCGTCCCAAGAAGACCGGAGATGCCAACGACGTCGATATCGACCTCAACCAGCCCCTCAACCTGGTCTGGGCGTACCACGACTCGGTTGCCGTCGACTTTGCGGCCAACGCGGCGGCGCCCAACCCCGAGTTCCGCGGCAAGGTGGTGCAGCACTCGCAGCGCGGCAAGCTCATCGTCGACCTCAAGAACAAGGAGCAGACGGACATGGCCAAGAGCGTGACCAACTCGGTCAACGGCGCGACGGCCGACCCGGCCAAGGCGGCCGCGGGCGTCGGCGCGGCCATCCACGTCGCGACGACCCTGGCTGCCGCGCTGGTCGCGGTCGCTGGCCTCGTCCTGTAAGCGAGCGGATCCTGCTCCTGCTCCATGTACATGTCTGTTCCCGCTCAACCCATGTCGCGGTACCTCGATCTCATCTCCTGTACCTGAATACTCCATTGCATATTGTTAAAACTATGCTCCATGGCTTGTGCCTCTGCGTCGTTGCGATGAAGTTTGGGGAGATTGCGTCAGGTGACGCCTCGTCGCGCCGGCCGCCGCGCTCGCTGCCGGCCGCGCCGCCGTGGCCGACTTCCTCTCCCTCACTCCCTTCCCGCCGTGATCCGCCGTAATATGATATCAGCCCAAGCGCGGCGCTCCATGTAACGATCCTCGAGCTGGCCTCGGACCTCCCTGTGAACCCCCCAGCTCCATCGACCAAGTCCCACGCAGCCGCAACCACTTCTTGCTTGTTACCTCTCTTCACGATGCCCGGTGGACCTCACTCGGCATCCGCGGCAGCCGCCGCGAACGTGGCGCGCGCCGTGGCCAACGACATGGTCGAGGATCTCGTCCTGGAGCTCGTGTTCGAGATGCACCGCAGCGCCAAGCTCGCCAACCGCGTGTGCACGCACTGTGGCCAGCGGTACGTCTTGATCGTCTCGAGATGCTGCTGGGATTTGAGCTGACGTTTCTTCCCGCGACGCGTGGGTTAGCTGTCGGCACTTTGGTACGCTCGCGCGCGCGGCGTGGCAACACCGGCAACCGTACTCACCGACCCTGTAGCCGCACCCCACACGGACCTGTTCACGCACGAACCCTCCGCGGTCGCGGCCACGGAGACGATCCGGTGCGAGGTGTGCAAGAAGCCCGTGGGCGCCAGCATCTTTGCCCGCCACCTCGAAAAGTGCATGGGCCTGCAGGGCGCGCGCGGCGCGAACCGACGATCGTGCGTTCATCTTTCGCGACCAGACCGCGTCGAACCGAGCTGATGGGGCCCGGCTGTGCGTGTAGCGCCAACAAGTCGTCGTACATTGAAGAGGAGAGCTCGCCTGACAAGAAGCGCAAGAAGGGGTCGCACAAGGTCCGTTCAGTTCTCACCCCCACGCAGCCGTGCGACTCTAACGCCATGTACTCGCCCGTGTGTAGAAGAAACCGGGCACCGCCGACTCGACGGGCGCCACCTCGTCGCCGCTGCTCAACGACACGGGGTCCAACTCGTCGGCCGCGCCGTCGCTCGCCTCGTCCATCAACGCCGGCCTCGACATTCTCGACGCCGCCATTCCACCACCACCCACGCCCCTGCCGGCGCTCCCGCTGGCTGCTCCCGCGGCCAAGCCCAAGAAGCCGCAGGCCAAGCGCCGCAAGAAGAACGACGGCATCGCGGCACCGGTTCCTGCAGTCCCCGGCGGCGTCGCGGGCAAGACGCTCCCGCCCAGTATGGCCGGCAAGTCGGTCCCGCCTGCCGTCGCCGCGGCCGCAGCCGCAGCAGCTGCAGCAGCAGCGGCGGCAGCGGCGGCAGCGGCGGGAGGGGTCGCCGGCAAGACTCTGCCCGGGATCCCGATGCGGCCAAACGCGGCACCCGCCAGCGTGCCCAAGAAGAAGGGCGCGGCCGCCGCCGCCCGAGCCGCTGCTGCCGCGCGCGCGGGCCCGCCGGGTACGGGCGGCAAGACGCTCCCGCCGGGCGCCCTCGCTGCCGCGGCCGCGGGAGGGTACACTGGCTGACGGGACCTGTCCGACTCTGCACCTCACCAATCCGTTCAATACACGCGCGCGCGTCTATTCACTACCTCCCTCCTCGCTGACGGCTAGAGCTCCACACTCTGTCGCATGTACTCGTAGCTGGGCACAAACACGACGCACGCGACCGAGACCGTGAGCGCGAACACGAGCGCGCCGTACACCATCTGGTACGCGACGCGCGCGCGGACCGTGGCGATGCGGTCGCGGAGCGCGTCCGACTTGACGTCGCGGCCCTTGACCGCGAGCGGCCTCCCCCGGTGCCCGTCGTCCCACGCGCGCCACACGCGCACCCCGCGCGTCGCGCACCCCCACGCGACGCCCGCCGCGAACGCGCACGGCGCGGTGCCTACCACGCGCCACTCGCGGTCCAGGTCGAGCGCGAGCGTCAGCGCGACCCACCCCGCGGCGCCGACCGCGAGCAGCGCGACGGCGAGCGCGGCCGCGAGCCACGGCGACTCTACGTCCTGCGCGGCCCACACGTCGAACTGGGGTAGCACGGTGTGCCGCAGATACGACGTGGTGCACGTCGCGAGCGCGCGGAACAGCGACGGGTCGAGGTCCGCGAGCGACATTGCGGGCGTCGCCAGCAGGTGCGCCACGATCGCGTCGCGCGCCGCGTGCGCCGTCAGGTGCCGCGCGTGGCTCGAGGTCACGGTCAGCACGATGAACGTGTCCTGCGGCGGCGCGGGGATCCGGAGCAGCGTGAGCATGCCCGGCGGCGGGCCGGGGTCGGTTCCATCAGGGTCGCTGGGATGCGGCGTCTTGAGGGCAATGTCGGACCACTGCGCAGCTGCGGCCGCAGCGGGCGGGAGGACGAGACTCGACTGGTCGCTGTGCACGGAGGCGGTGCCGCTGCCCGTGCTCTGGCGCTGGTCCTTGGACCGCGTCCCGGCCGCGAGGACAGAGGACGACGGCGTCGCGGCGACCTGGTCGTGGACGGCCTGGTACACGGGCTACCGCGTTACGTTACGGTGTTAGCGCGGTGCCTCGGCCCGCAGTACTCGAGCAGCGACGTACGTGTTCAGCGAGCGCGCGCTGCTCGTCGCGCCCGAGCAGGTGGTGGTGGACGAGAGCGAGGCACCGCGCGTGCAACGCCGCGGCGAGGGCCACGGACTCGTCATCCGCCTGCTTCTTCTCGTCGAGCTGCGCCGGGGCCACTGACGGTGATCCGGGTATTGGAACGCCGCCGGCATCGTCCACGGCCGTGACGACGCGGCGGTAGTAGTCGGCGTACTCGCGCACGCGGTGCAGGAACGCGAGGTCGGCAACGAGGCCCGGGTCGCGCACGTACTGCACGTACGCGAGGAACTCGGGCGTCGCCGTGATTTCATGGAGACTCATCTTGCTGTGTTCATTTCAATTTGAGACATGGTGATTGGTTCGAGAAGAGCGCGGCTGACGTCGGACACGGCGCTCACGGCGATGCGCACGCGCGATGCCGCGGGAGACAGTCGTTCGCGGGAGACAGCCATAAGCGGGAGGCAGGATGAACATCGCGTCGTGCGTTGGTACAAACGAAAAATCTCGCCGGCCACAACTCCGGCCGGCTAGCGTGGGGGATATAGGATATGGTACAACTCACCTACCACCGCCTTACTGGACGCGGCACGACCCGGCCTCCTGCGACTCGACCTGTCCATCGCCGCCCGCGTTAGCCGCAGCTGCCACTGCGGCCTCAGCCGCCTCGTCGAGCCCCGTGTCCGTAAACACCTTGGACACAAACGACCACGTCCCCGTCCGCTCGCGCGGCGCCTTGACCTGCGACGCCTCGTCGACGGCCGTGATGGTCGGCGTGTCCGAGTCCGACGACGACGCGTCCGTGACCTGCACGTCCGCGATCACGTAGTCGGCCATGGTCTTGTCGCGCGTGTCGTCGAGCACGTGCTGCGCCATGGTCTTGGGCGTGTTGCGCGCGTCGTCAAGCACCATGGCCGCCATGGACTTGGTCGGCGGCTCGCGCGTGTCCGCGAGGACGCACGCGGCCACCGTCGTCGTGATGCTGGCCGGCGTCGACCAGTCCTCGCCCGTCTTGGTGTCGAGCAGGACGTGCTCGGCCATGGGGTTGGTCGCCGACTTGGTGTCAGCCATGACGTGCGACACCATCGGGCACGCCGCGGCGCGCGTGTCGGCGACGACGCGAGCGGCCATCGGGCATGCCGTTGTACGCGTGTCCGCGAGGACGTGGGTGGCCATCGGGCTGCTCGAGGAACGCGTGTCAGCGAGGACCCGCGCGGCCATGGGGCACGTCGAGGTGCGCGTGTCGGCGAGGACGTGTGGCACCAGGTTGCTGGTGGAGGCGCCCGCGTCGGCAAAGACATGGGCCGCCATCGGGCACGGCACCGTCGCGCTCGCGTCGAGGAGGGCGCGCTCGGTCATGGACGTGGCTGCGGCCGGCGCGGGTGCAGGCGCGGGGGTCGAGGCAGCGCACACATCGGCCAGGACGAGCGGCGCCAGCGGCGTTGTCGAGCTGCGCCGTGACTCGGCGAGGACGTGGGCAGCCATCTCGCCCGAGGAACGGGCGCGCGAGTCGGCGACCACTTGGGCGTGCATGGTCGCGCCCGATGCCCGCGTGTCGGCGAGGACATGCGGCGCCATATTGCGCTGCTCGGTCTGCACGTCGGCGAGGACGAGCGGCGCGATCTTGGACTCGGAGACGCGGGTGTCGGCAATGACGTGGGGCGCCAGCTTGGCCTGCGCGGCCTGCGCGTCGGCGAGCACGTACAGGGCGAGCTTCGAGTCCGAGGCGCGGGCGTCGGCGAGGACGTGCGGCGACATGGGCGAGGTCGCCGCGCGCACGTCGGCCATGACGCGCGGCGCGATCGACGACTCGGAGGCGCGGGCGTCGGCGAGCACGGATGGCGCCATTTTCGAGGCCGACGCCTGGGTGTCGGCGAGGACGTGAGGCGCAATCTTGGACTCGGACGCGCGCGTGTCAGCGAGGACATGCGGGGCGAGCTTGGACTCGGTCGCGCGCGTGTCGGCGAGGACGTGCGGCGCCAGCTTCGAGTCTGAGGCGCGAGCGTCGGCGAGGACGTGGGGCGCGACCTTGGACTCGGAGGCACGGGTGTCGGCGAGGACACAACGCGCCGTACCCGCGTCGGCATCGGCGACCACCCTGGCAGCCGTGCTCGACGGCGAGGAGAAGGAGGGCTGCGACGACATGATCGACCCGACGCTCGGCAGCTGGGCCATACCAGCCGAGGGCGGGCGGCACGCGTCGGCGATGACCATGCGGTGCAGCGGCGATGCCGCAGCGGAACGGGTCGGCGCCACGGATGCCGTCGATGGCGCGAGCTCGGCGACCTCGTCCATCTCGTCGGTCCCGCCGCCCATCCCCGCAGCGACGAGCGCGGGCGAGGGCTGCGGCATGAAGCGGTCGGCGTGGTTCTCGAAAAAGGTGCCGACGGCCGTGACCTTGTCGTCGCCGCCGAGGAGGTCGGCGAGCTCGGGGGCGACCGTCTCGAGCTTGGCGTCGGCGAAGAGGCGCCACCACGCGATGGCGAGCGACAGGACAAAGTGCGGGACGCGGGTCTGGGCGAGAAACGCGCGGATGTCACTGAGATCGACCTGGGCGAAGGCGAGCGGGTGCGGGAGGCCCTCGTTGGCGTGGGTCACGAGCATGGGGCCCGAGAACGCCTCGGTGCCCGTGAGGGTGCGCACGGTGCCGCGCCACTCGTCGGGGATGCCGTCGGCGGCGTGGTCGCCGCCCGAGCGCAGCAACGCGACCGTGGCGCGGGCCGCGTCGGCGTAGGTGATGGGCGCCATCTTGGCCGAGGCCGACGTGAAGGGGACCACGCCGCGGTTCTGGATCAGGTTCTGCAGCAGGAAAAAGTGCTGAAGCGGGAAGCCGAGGCGCAGTACGACGCGCTCCATGGCCTTGTCGTCGTCGCCGCCGCCGGCGTGCAGGACGAGCTCCTCGGCCTCCTTGAGCATGAGCAGGGCGTTGGGCGAGCGCACGATAGTCGACGAGATGGACGAGGCGACGTCGCCGCCGCCGTCGTCCTCGTCGTCGGGCAGCGAGGCCGCGTCGTCGGTGCCGATCGAGGACCACATGACCACGTTCTTGATGGAGAAGGCAGCCTGGGTGAGCAGCGTGTTGGTGCGCAGCACGAGGTCCTTGGTCTGGGGCGGGAGGAGGATGAGCGAGGGGGCGCCCGTGGAGCTGATGGCGCGGCGCACGTCGTCGGCGTTGAGCGGGTCGTAGGTGACGAGCTTGGCACCTGTTGCGCAGGGAGAGTGGGAGTGTGAGTGATACGACGCGTGATGAGGGGCAGTGGTAGTGGCGGCGGTAGCGTACCCTCGTTCTCAATGAGCTTCGCCGTGGCCGTGGACGCGTCGGTGACGAGGGCGTGGACGAGGTAGTCCTTGGACTCGTGGCGCATGAAGGCGCGCGTGGCGTAAAGACCGAGGTTGGAGCCAGCGTCGGCAATGACGACGCGGCGGCGCTTGTCCTTGTCCTTGTCGCCGCCGCCGGTGGTCGTGGCGGGGGCGGGGGCCACGGCGGGGGCCGCGCGGCTCGACGAGGGAGCCGAGGAGGGCGCGGCCGTGGCCGAGATGGCGGGGCGCGCACTGGTCGTCGCCGGCGTCGCCGCAGTGGTGGTAGGCGCGGTGGGCGGCGGGACGAGCACCTCCTTGACGAGCTGGCTGGCGCACACGACCGTGATGGAGCTGCCGCCGGGCGCGACCTGGGACACGACGTAGTCGCCGGCCGCGTTGCGCGAGGTCGTGGCGGTGCCGGCGCCGAGCGACTGGACCGTGATGACGGCGGGCGACCCGAGCGCGGCCGTCGGGCACGTGGCGGCGAAGACGGTCTTGGGCTGCGACAGCTCGTTGAGCACGGCGGGCGGCAAGTTGGCCATGGCGACCGAGGGGAAGTGGCGCGGGTCGGACGCCATGGTGGGTGCTGGCGGGTGGTGGCGGTGGTGGTCGGGGCGGTCTCGGGCGGGTATCGAGGCGGATCAGGGACGCGGCGGGAGGGAGCGAGGGCAGAGACCGGGGCGAGCAAGAGGGAGCGCGGGGCGGCCGGCGGCGGTCTCGCGCTTATGTAGGGTCGAGCCGTGCGCAGCGTCGCTCCTGCTCCCGCCGGTCCCGTGCGTGTGTCTCGGCCACGCGGCGCCGCGCTCCCCACGGCAAGCCGACCGGCCGGCCAGCGGGCGGGCGCGACAGCGGCGCGCGGCTCCCAAGCGATGCATGGTGGTCGTCCTGCCTGAACTGGCGGTCATTCCAAGCGGGTGCGTGCGCTCGGTGGGTCCAAAAAGCGCACCGGCCGACCAACGACCAACGACCAACGCGGACGGCCGAGCGCGCGTGCGCCAACGCGAACGCGTGGGCCTCAGGCGCACGTGGATCGCAGCTGACGCGCGCGCGCGGCGGCGATCTCGTTTCTCCTCGCGGGTGCGCCACTCTGCCCACCCACGCGTCGCTCTCCTCCTCCGCTCCCTCTCCCGCCCCAGCGATCGCCCGCAACCCACTCGCTGCAATCGCTACTGCTACGCATCAACACCATGTCGCACCGCAAGCTTGACGTCGACTCGCTCGGCCTCGACGACGAGGACTTTGACGAGCTCGCCTCGGCCACCGCCGGCGTCGACGCCGCCGCCATCCAGGCCGACGCCGAGGCCCGCGCCGCCGACGTGGCTGGCCTCCTCGCGCGGTATGCGCCTGCTTTCAACGCGTAACCGACGGACCCCCGCCCTCTGACCCCCTGCTGGACTACCGTAGCGGCGACCTCGCGGGCGCGCTGCGCCGCGGCCTCGACGGCGTGCAGCCGTACGGCGCGCCGTCGCATGCCGAGCTCGCGCACGCCAAGGACCTGAGCACCAAGACCGTGGCCAACGTGCTGGCCTCGGCGCGGTCCACGGACATTGCCGCGCTCGTCGCGGGCCTGTCGCCGGCCGACCACGATCTGCTGCTCAAGTACGTGTTTCGCGGCATGGCCTCGCCCGCCGACTACAACTGCACCTCGCTGCTCGCCTGGCACGAGAAGCTCGTCGAGGTGGCCGGCGTCGGCAGCATCGTGCGAGTGCTCGCCGACCGCCGCGTCATCTAAGCGCTCGCTCGCGGCAAGATTGGTTCAAGTGGTTATATATACAAGTACATTCTCTCTTCTGTCCTGCGCTCACGCGCCGACCAGCCCGACCTCCTCGCGCTTGTCGCCGTGGCCGCCGTCGCCCGCATGGCCGAGCGCCGCGCGCTGCTGCCGCTTGAGCCGATCGTAGTGGTACTTGAGCGCCATGAGCACGAGCAGCAGCGCAATCTCGAGCGCCACCGACACGTAGCCCGCCACGGCGCCGACCAACACCATGTACGCGAGCGTGACGGCCAGCCCGATCAGGTACAGGACCGTCCACGAGTACGAAATGTCCTCGGCCGACTTGGTCACCACCACCTGCTTGATCTGCGGCACCAGGCAGAAGGCGAGCACGATGCCGCCCGCGTAGCCGACTGCCTCGATGGCCGCGGGCGACAGGCCCGAGTCGGATTCGTTGGTTGCTGCGGCGCCCGCCATGTTCGTTGATGCGTAGGAGTAGTGTGTGTGTGTGTTGTTCGTTGCAGCGAGTCCTTGAGGGAGGGAGTGAGGGTCCCTTTTGTACGCGCGGAGTCACGGCGGTGCGAGACAGCGACAAACTGCCGGCCTGATTTCTCTGCAAGTTCAGCCGGGTCTCGTTCTTCCTCCCCTCGGACAAGGCGCTCGCGCACGCAATGAATACACACATTTATGACTCTGGCTCGGACTCTGCGACCCACTCCTCGGCAACGACCATGGCGACGAGCATGGGCCCGTCGTGTGACACGGACAGGTGCACGCTCGCGAGCGCCTCGGCCAGTGATGCTGGCCGCAGCACACGCACGACGGGCTTCCGCGTCCCGCCCAGCTTGAGCACCTCGACGTCCTGCCACGTCAGCGTCGCGGCCGGGTAGCACGCCTTGTACACGGCCTCCTTGGCGGCCCACCTATGTCCGCAGGTCAGGCTCAGGGACGGCGTTCTCTCGCTCTCACAAGCGCACGCACCTCAGGGCGAGGAAGGCCACGTCGTTGGGCCCGACGGACCGGTCGGTCGGGCCAAGCTCGGCGCGCTCGCGCGGGGTCAGGATGCGGCGGGCGAAGCGGTCCCTGCGCGCGGGCGAGGCGTCGGCGAGCAGGCGCGCGATGCGGCGCGTGTCGAGCAGGTCGACGCCGATGCCGAGGATGCGGCGGGACGCGGGCGGCATGCGTGAGGTGAATGTTGCACCGAGTCGCACGCTGGCGCCGGCGAAGGGACGGCTTGGACCGCAGCGTCGCAATCGAAAGGCCGCGCGGGTATCGAGGGCATCCCACTCGGATGAGCGCGCGCGACCAAGGTTACGTCACCGGCACGGCGCGCGGCGTTGGCCCGCCCCATCCCGAGGCGAATCACGATATAATACCGACGGAGCGTAGCGCGGCGTCCCTGGCGATGCATCGCGCCCACGCGCAAGAGTAACATGGTCGCGGCGCGGTCGGGTCACCCTGCTGCTGCACACACTCTCACAAAGCTTCGAACAGCGATGTCCACGTCTCGCACTCGCTCGTACATATCCATCGGCTTGTCCTCGAGCGCTCGCACGCGTGAGAGACGTCCACAACCGAGGCCTGGCTTATCAGATCGGGAAGTCGGGACGAGGAGCGCGCGGTTGCTCTTGCACGCGGCCGCAGTTCGCAGCAGGCGGGAGACGCTGGCGGGAGACGCTGGCGGGAGGGTGGGAGCGGCGAGGCAAGGCATGCGGCATGTGCCATGGCGGGCGGGCGGGCGGCTCCTCTGGGGGGCGGCAGGACAGATTCATGTGCAAGTGCGCGTTGCGGCTGAATGGGGTTGGTGCAGCGGGAGAGACAGAGAGGAGGGGAGAGGAGAGGAGGGAGTGCATGCGTGCCCGCTGGCTGGCCGCAGCCGCGGAATGCGGCTTGGACGCCGCTTTCTCTTCTCTCCCCTCGCTCAGCTAACTTGCGACGTCGCGGGCCGCCGACCACTCGCGGCATCTCTGCTGTTCGCCGCGCTCACCGTGCTGGCCGTTTGCCGCCCGAGCGACCCGGCCAGGCATCCCGGCCTTCGACGCTTCGCGCTTCGACGCTTCGCGCTTCCACCACCACGCACGGACGCGCTCCTCCCGCTCGCCGCCCACCACGCTCCCCGACCACCGCGCTCGTCGTCCCGCCCGTCGGACGGCCTCCTCCAACACCACGGTCCGCCGGGGCCGCGCGCTCACGCCATAGACACTCTGGCGTCCGCGCAGCCCGGTAACCCTATCCGCCCTCGTCTACACGGCTGTCGACCTCATCTCGCTCGCACGGGACACGACGGCCGCCCTCCATCCCGCTGCGACCACGAGCGCGATCACGACTACCACCACGGTCGTGCATCCGCCGGGCCTCACGCCCTCCTCCCGGCCGGCGTGCACACCCCACCCCCTCCCGGCGCGGACTCGATTGGCCCTGCCGCCCATCTGCCCGTCCCGCCGTCATCGCTCGCCGTGTCGCCGGCAATCGGTCGGCCCAACCTCGCCCGACGCCGCGCGTGTCTGCACCCTCCCCGGCGAGGCGCCCAGGACGACGAGGTACGCCCCTCTCGTCTCGCCCCGCTCGCCCCGCTCGCCCCTCCTCCCTCCCATTCCCTCTCTGCCGTGCGAGCACACGCGCGTGCGCGACCCACATCAACAAGGATGCCGCCGACACGCGGGCCGGCCGGCCGGGCCGTTTGAGTTGCGGGAAAGTGGACCTGCGACCCGACGGCGGCGACGCACGAGCCGCGCCGCGACGGTCGGCCGGTCCGCCCCGCTCCATGTGTCCGAGGCGCCGACGCCTGCGCCACGGGGGGTCTCGCCCTGACCCGGCCCGCCGCCATGCCGCCCTTCTCTGCCACGCTCCTCCGCCGCTCGACTTGCACGCAGCGTTGCGCTGCGTCGCGTCTCGCCGCTGCGTCCGCGTTGCATTCGCCCGCTCGGCCGGAAGTCGGAAGTGGTTGCTGGCAGGGACGGGCGGCGCAAGGCGGCGCCAGGCGCGAGGCGTGCGACGCGACGGGCGACCTTCGCGCGCGGCCACCGATGGGCGCCGCGCATCGGCCGTGGCCATCGGGCGGACCACACGACCCGCACGCGCGCGTGCCGCGTGCCGCGTGCCGCGTGCTGCTGCGCCTCCGCCGCCCGCGCCGACCTCCGCACACCCCACATCCCACATCCCACATCCCACATCCCACACCCCATCGCGTTGCCGATTTGCTGGGCGTACGCAGCAGGGCGGCCGCGGCTGCTGCGCCGGGATCTCGCCGCGCGCTGGCCCGGTCGCCTCGGGTCGGTCGGTCGCGGTCCCTGCCGCCCGCCCGCCCGCTCTCGCTCCCCTTCCCACCCTCGTCCCCTCTCTCTCTCCCTCTCCCTGCATGGACCTTGCACCGACCGCCTGTCTCGACCCGCGGCCCTGGATCGCGTCGCCGGCCGCCGACCCGCGCGCCAGTCCCGCCCGACTTGCTTGCACTCACTGCCTCGCCCCCCGCCCCGCCCTGCTCGCGCCCCGCCCGCCGCGGCCCGGAATAGCCCGCGACGTTTGACTCGCGGCACGATTCTGAAACGCGACGCGTTCACTCTCCGCCGGATCCTGCCGAGCCGCGAGGTACGCTTGCCTCGATTCGCGCCCCGCCTGCCCTCGATTTGCGACGCGGCGATTTCCGCCGCGTGGCGCATTCCACTCACCGCTTCCCCACGCACCCCTGGATCATCCTGCCCATCGCCCTTGACAGAAAACCATGTGCTGCCACAACCGCTCGCAGGCCAGCCCGCTGCCGCGCCTGCCGCCCGAGCTGCTCACGGCCGTCTTCGCCGCCCTCGTCCGCACCACCAGCACCCCCGAGGACGCCCTCGCCACCGTCCTCACCTCCATGCGCACCTGCCGCGCCCTCTTCGCCGCTGGCTACCCGTTCCTGTGGCAGGCCGCCGCCACCACCATGTGGGCCTGCTGCGAGTCGGGCAAGTGGACCTGCGCCGACGCGCCCTCGCGCACCCTCCTGCGCGCCCTCGACCCAGAGTACGCCGCCCTCGCCCACGCGCCCGCCCTCGGCCTCGCCCATCTCGTCGGGCCCGACCACCACCACTCGGCCGACGGCCACGCCGCCGCCGCCACCGCCTCGGCCGTCGCCCTGCACCGTCAGCGCAGCACCCGCTCACTCCCCGTTGCTGCTGCTCCCGCTGCCCTCGATCGTCACCACCAACCCGGCCCGCACCCCTACGACCCGCCGCCACCACCGCCCTCCTCGGCCCCCGCCAACCGCCACTTCGTGTCGCCGCTCCTCTCCAGCGTCTCGCACCTGCAGGTCATCCGCTCCTTCACCTTCTGCTTCGACCTCCAGTGCGAGGCCCTCAACCAGCACGACCACCGCGCGCCCGACGACCTGTCCGACGAGGACGAGTCGGACACGGACACGGACTCGATGACCGACTCGGACGACTCGGACAGCGACGATTCCGACTCGGACTCGGACGCGGGCCCGGGACCCGCCGTCTCGCACCCGCACCCGCCGCCGCCGCCGCCACCACCACTCCCGCCTTCCGCGGACCCGTCGCACGTCCCGAGCACCTTCTACACTATACCCGCCGACGCCATCTCCTCGATCGGCGCCGGCTCCGACGCCGGCACCACGCGCGCGCTGTCCGACTATACCAAATTTGTCCTCGTCACCACCCCGCAGCACGGCCCAGTTCCCCACCTCGCTTCCGACGCGCTCGCTGGCGACGCGTCGAGCGTGGCGTCCTCGTCCGTCGTGTCGGTCGCCTCGTCGCCCTCGAGCTCGCCGCTCCCCGAGCCGATCCGCGAGCGCACCCCTGAGCTCGTCCCGCGCGTTCGTCGCCGCGCTGATCGCCGTCGCGCCGCTGTCGTATGCGGTGCTGGTGGCGGTGGTGATCCTGGTGATCTCGGCGGCGGCGACGACCACGGCGACGAGTCGGACTCGAACGACTCGCCGTCGCACTGGGCGTCAAGCGGGCTCCCGCACGGCCAGCCGGTTCCCCCGCCCGCACCCGGCGGCGCGCTGCCTACCTCGGCCGGTCCCGCCAGCCGGGCTCCTCCTCATCCCGACCCAACCGCCGCAGGACCCTCCTCGTCGTCATCCGCGACACCTCCACAACTGCCTGCCCCACGACCCGGTCCACCTACCCTCCTCTCCCCGCGCTACGGCCGCGCCGCCTCCGCCACGTCTCGACCCGAAGCCGTCCCGCCGCCGCCCGCCCCGGGCCCCCTGAGCGCTGGCGCCATGCTGTACGCGCAGCCGACGCTCCCGACCTCGGCCAACCCCATGGGCGGGTCCGCGGTGCTCGCAGCTGACGCGGCGACGGGACCCTCGTCGTCGGTGTCTTCCTCGACGCACCCGACCACGACGCCTTCCTCGGTTCCGTCGAACTCGGCGTTCATGTTCCCGCACCCACCACCCGGCCCCGGCTCAGCAGCCGTGCTGCCGCCGGTGCAGACCGAGACGGGCGAGATCGACGTGCAGCCGCTGCCGCACTCGCTGGCGTCGGTGCTGGCGCACCTGCGGCAGCTCAAGAAGCTGACGCTGCGCAGCGCATCGACGCGGTTCACGGCGTCGTCCATGGCGCACCTCGGCGTGGTCCTGACGCGCGTCCTGTGCAACCGCGCGCTGACGCATCTGACCATCGACGTGGCCTCGCACCCGTCGGCGTTCTTGCCGCAGGTCGTGTACCTCGTGTCGGCCAGCGTCACGCACCTCGTGGTCCGGTTCCGCGAGCCCGTGGCGTGCCAGTGCGCAGCTAACCGCGCCGTCGCCGCCATGCTCGCGCGCGCGCCAAGGCTCAAGGCGCTCCATGTCGCGGCGCGCGAGATCGGGATCGGCCTCCTCGCGGCGATCCAGCGGTGCAACGCGCTCACGGACCTCGAGCTGCACGGCGAGGTGGTCGAGTACCCCGACGAGGCCGCGCTGCTGTCGACTGGAACCAGCACCGCCGCGAACGAGACCGAGGAGCCGCCGCCGCAGACGATCCGCACGCTGCGTCTGTTCCTGACGTCGGGCCACGCGGCGCTGCGGCAGTACCTGTACCCGAAGCTAGCGCGACCGCTGTCGTCGTTCGAGTTCCTCGTGCAGGGCCGCGACGGCGACGGCGACGAGTACCGCGAGGTGATTGGCGCTACGCGGTCGCTGACGCTGCTGTGCCCGCAGCCCCTGTCGCGCACGTCGTGGACGTCGCTGCTGTCGGCGCTGGCGGCGTCGCCGTCGCTCGCCGACATGCACCTCGGCGGGTTCCCCGGCAAGACGGTCCCCGTGGTCGCGCTCCCGCGCGTCACCACGCTCACCGTGTTCGAGGTGGTCCCCGAGGAGGCCGTCGGGCTCGTCCGCGCCGGCGCGTTCCCCGGGCTCAACACGCTGGTCGTCCGCGGCCGACCGCGCGACGGGCCGCGCGCCGCCGCCGTCCTGACGCTGCTTGCGTCGGTCCCGCAGGGCACCGTTGCCCCGATGCCCATCCTCGCTGCCCCTGCCGCTGCCGCCGCCGACTCCGCGCCGCTCCTCCCGCACTACGACCACGTCCGCCACGTATCGGTCACCTTCTCGGCGGCGCGCACTGCGGCCGAGGTGGCGCGGCTCCGCGCGCTGATCGGGTACGTGGCGCACCCGCACCGCGTGCCGTACGTGCGGCGCGCGTGTGGGATCGACCTCGCCGACCTGCTCGACGCGGCGGGCCACGGGCGCGGGACGGGCGCCGGCGGCGCCGAGGCGCGCGGGGTCGCCGTCGACGTCAAGTACCAGGAGCGCCCGCACTGGACGACCGCCGGGCAGCTGGCCGTCGTCCTCGACGTCGCCCACGCAGCACCCACGGAGGCGGCAACGAGCTTGGTGGCGTGAGAGATTCCCGCTGTACATTTTCCATCACAACAGATATCATTCACTAGCATTTGCGCGCTCATCGCGTCCATCGCGATCATCCATGTTCGGAACACGTCGAGAAGCCGCGGTCATGAGCTGCTCATGCAGGCGATGCTCAGCCGCAGCAGCCGTCGCGGCCGGCGGAGCGGCTTGCCCCTCTGGCCTCGCCCATCGTCCCGTCCTCGCTCTCGGTGCACTTCATCTTCATCATTATCAGCGCCAAGCGCTCCTGCTACGCATCGACCTCTGACCGGCGACGACGAGTCTGCGCAACGCGCCGCCCTCGCCCCGCCGAATTCGACGATCCGCGACCCGACCCGCGCGGCCTCCGTCGACCCTTCCTCCTCGTCCCTTGGAAGGCCATCATCGACGACGCTCGCTCATCATTGGGGATCGTCGCTCTTCCGCCGGCATCTCGTCCTCGCCAGCTGGCGACTGCTGCGGCCTGCACGGAACCCGCAGAGCCTGCATCGCTCGCACCCGCGCCACCTCATAGGAAACTTTGTCCCTCCCCGCCCCCTCTCGCTATCGCCACCACACTCCGCCCGCGGCCATGATCGTGCCGCCACCATTACGCCCGGACGGCGTCCCGCCAGAACCGGCGTCGTCGTCCTCGTCGTACCGCTCGCCCATCCTCGTCGTCGCGTCCATTGCCACGAACCACGACCGGACAACCCTGCACGGCCGCGCCACCATGGACGCGCCCGCCGCACCACCATCGCGCGCGAGCGAGGGCCTCGACCCGGCGACCATCGCGTACATCACGCTGGGCGTGGTGCTCGCCATCTCGCTGGTCGCC
The DNA here is from genome assembly GCA_025594325.1 of Blastocladiella emersonii ATCC 22665. NCBI lineage: Eukaryota > Fungi > Blastocladiomycota > Blastocladiomycetes > Blastocladiales > Blastocladiaceae > Blastocladiella > Blastocladiella emersonii. The sequence continues at coordinate 52,528 of JANHCV010000009.1, read as the reverse complement.
GTGTGCATCGACCTCGGCCGCCGCGGCTGCTTCATGTTCACGGGCGACCGCCGCCGCGCGTCCAGCGAGGACGACGACGACCACCCGCACTTCCAGTACGAGCGCCACATGGCGCAGCGCCGCGCACGCGGCGACTTTGACGAGCCGTCGCTGCCAAGACAGCAGCGCGCGCTGTCCGCGTACGGCGCCGAGCGCACCCTGGGCTTCGCCGGCGGCTACCCAAAACCCGACGCCGAGGGGCCCGACGACGCGCCGCCGCCGCCGTACGGCGCGGGCGCCGACGACGTGACGGTCGTCGTCGACGGCGTCGTGGTCACGGACCCCGACACGCTCGCCGCCGTCGCTGTCGCGCTCGAGGCCGAGCACCGCGAGACGCTCCGCCGGAGTATGGCCGCTGCCGCCGCGCAGCAGGAGGAGGACCTCGTCCCGCTCGGGCTCGCGCGCGGGTCGCTCGGGCGCACGCTGCACGGGCCGGACGGCGGCGAGGGCACCTCGTCGAGCACCGCGCTCATGGCCATGGCGCCTGGGCCAAGCTCACGGCCCGTCGCGGTCCCCGAGTTGCCTGCGCCGGCGCCGGCTTACTCGCCCGTCCCGCGCCGCACCGAGTGATACTCGAAGTCAAGACAAGACGACGAAGATGTTGTGTGATATCCCATTTTGAGCCAGCAATGTACTTTTTATCCATGCACACTCCGCTGTTCGGTCTCGAACGCTTCGTTGGCGACGATGGCCATCGCGGCCATTGTCAGTCTCGGACGAGACCGACAGCGGCCATTGTCAGTCTCGGACGAGACCGACAGCGGCCATTGTCAGTCTCGGACGAGACCGACAACGCTAACTCTTGAGTTGTTGACGCTTCAAGTCCCTTGTCAATCAAACTCTCAGTTGACGTTCTCGGCTGCCAAGACCTTGCGAACGCTTGAGCAAAAGTCAAACTTGAAGGCCGGCCTTCACCGCGGCCAACGAGTTGTGTCACGGCCATGGCCATCACTCGACCGATCATGGCCATGAACACATCATCTCCGTTCAACTTCATGAGCTCACCAAGAGTAGTTACAAGTAAATGGTTGGTTATATAGTTTACAGGTTATCATGCATCACCCACGCGCGGCCAGCGCGCGCGTACACCAACATCTTCCTACTGGTTGCCCGCGGCGCGGTTGCGACGCTGAGCGCCGCCAGCCTGCTGCGTCGCGCGGTTCTGGCCCGCGGCCGCGCCGTTGTTGCGAGCCTGGGCGGCACCACGGTTCTGCGCGGCGCCGCGGTTCGCAGCCGCACCACGGTTCGCAGCCGCACCACGGTTCGCGGCAGCGCCACGGTTCGCGGCGTTGGCGTTCTTCTTGGCCACCGCGTTTGCGTTCTGCTTGGCGCCCGCACGGTTCTGGCCGCGCTGGCGGTTCTGGCCCGCCTGCTTCTTGGCCGCACCCGCACCGGCACCAGCGCCCGCGTCAAGGTTGTTGCGAGCGCCGTTACCCGCGCCCGCACCGGCCCCAGCATCGTCACCCGCGCCCGCATCGCCGCCCGCGCCGCCGGCGCCCGTGGTGATCATGCCGCACGACCCGAAGCCGGCGGGCTGGGTGACCTGCATCATGCACGCGCCGCCGGGGCCCGAGCACTGGAGGTCGGCGGGGATCTGCACGGTGAACGGGAAGGCCTGGTTGCGGACGCCCGAGATGCGGCCGCGCTGGCCGGGCACCTGCTTGGCGACCTGCAGCGTCACGGGGAACGAGGTGCCCTTGCCCGTCGGGTCGACCTTGACCGTCACGGGCCCGGCGCCGTCGCCGTTGGTCACGGTCCACGTGAAGGTCGCCGTGCTGCCCGCCGTCACCGACTTGGCCGACGCGCCCGCGGCCGCGGACGCCGTCTTGGCGCCGCCCACACCGCACGGGTTGTTGTTGGACACGCGCTTGTCGCCGCGGGCCAGCGCAGCGGGGTTGGTCAGGCGGCCGTGCGCCTCGACGGACGGCGTCGACGCTGCGAGGAGGAGGGTGGTGGCGAGGAGCGCGAGGATGGTGGTGTACGAGGCAAACATCTTGGTGGTTGATTGGGTGGTGGTGGTGGTGGTGGTGGTGGGCACGATCAACGTGTATCAGAGAGTCTTGAAGAGATGTAGTGTAGAGTGGCTCCAGGCGATCTACGCTAGATTGGTTGGGTTGGTTGGTTGGTTGGTGAGGATCAAAGGAAAGGAGCGGGGTGTCCGCGCCTTTTATCGTCGCCGCGCTCGACCGTCCCTGCCGGCTCGCAGCAACGGCAGCGGTGCGGTCGCGAGGCGTCGGGAGCAAGCACTGAAGACCCGCGACGCGTCGCTGGCGCTGATCGTGGCGCTGATCTGACGCTGAAACGCGCTCAGCCACGACGCCCGAGCTAAGCCGCACCTTCAGACGAACGGGTGGCGCCGAGGCTCAGTGGCAACGCGAGCCGGTGAGTCTCATGTTCGCCCCGCTTAAGCCGACCAAAATGACGCGTCCTCCGGCTTGGAACAGCTAACGGGCACGGCTCCGCGCATGACCCCAACCGCCGCGGCCAACGACCAACACGGGCGACCTCGACGGCGGTCTCGTTGGTCGGCCGAACATGGTTGCACTGCCATCGTGCGTCCCCAGCTACCAGAACCGTCCATGGAGAGCCTGTGTAGTGGACCATGAACATCGCCTCGCTGTACGTTGCACGAAGAACTGCGGGATCAAAGGGAACCGGCGGGATGCGAGACACACCGCGGGGGATGTGAGACGCGCTGCGCCACACTTGGCCAGCAGACCGGCAGTCTCCACCAACTCACATGAAGCAGAACAACAGTATGCTAGGGGCACATATACATTACAAATGGGACAAATGGTGTGTAGGACAAAACGGCGAGCTTCTCGCGGGGGCGCTACTCGCGACGATGGCGGCGGGCGAGGTCTACCCGCGGTCATGATCTCAAGGCGCACCGGCGATACAGATGCAATGGATGCAAATGCGCGAGGATGATGTGGATGCGAGCCCGTTCAACGGGTCGACTGGGCTGGCCCGTGAGGGACTGACCAGCTTACTTGCGGGCGACGACGGTGGCGTTCTTCTCGACGATGCACGACTCGACGGTCGAGTGCGCGAACACGGCCGACCAGTACGTGCAGTTGCGGGTGACGGGGACGACGGCGTCGCACGCGGCCTGGACCTTGGCCACGCCGACCTGGTTGAATTCGGGCGTCTCGAGGACGTGTGCGTGCTTGGCCGAGTCGATCCAGAGCAGCAGCGCGTGCGCGGCCGACTCGAACTTCTTGGACGCGCCCGCCGCGACGATCTCGGCGGCGAACGTGCGCTGGTACCCGGCGGCGTGGATGCGGTCAAAGGCCGTCGAGTTGTCGCTGCCAATGTGCTGCACCTTGCGGAGCTTGGTGGCCATGTCGGTCGCGTGGCGAACGGCGGCCGCGGTCAGCTTGTCGTTGAGGCACACGGTCGACAGGTTGCGGTACTGGCGGTGCGCGTTGACGAGCGACAGCAGGCGGTGCTGGTAGCCGGGAACGTGCGACGGCGGGGCGACCACGTTCGGGCGGCCGACGACACCGCCGTCGAGGACGTCCATGTTGGCTGCGGTGGTAGGGGTCGCGCGCGGAGCAGCGCCCGTCAGCGTCTCCGAGTCGGAAGACGCGTGCTCGTGGTGCTCGTGGGTCTTGGTCGGCTCGGGCGCGGGAACGACGGGCGCGGGCGCGGGAGTGACGGGGGCGACGGGGGCGGGGGTCTCGGTCGGCTGCAGCGGGGCGGGGACGACGGGCTTGGGCTCCTCGACCGGCTTTGGCTGCTCAATCGGCTTGGGCTCCTCGACGATGGGCTTCGGGGCCTCGGTCGCGGTCGGCTCCGGCTTGGGCTCCTCGATCGGCTTGGGCTCCTCGATGGGCGACGGCTTCACGGGGACGGGCGAGGGCGCGGGCGCCTGCGTCGGCTCGGGGGCAGGGGCGGGGGCCTGCGTCGGCTCCGGCTTCGGCTCAGGCTTAGGCTCGGGCTTCGGGGGCTCCGGCTTCGGCTCAGGCTTCGGCGGCTCCGGCTTGGGCTCGGGCGCCGGCTTGGGGTCGTTGTCGGCCTGCGAGCTGCACGGGTAGCCCTTGTTGTTGGACGCGAACACCTGGGCCCAGAAACCGCACTGGTTGGCGCGGTTGTCGGGGCACGCGCCGACAGCGTAGGCAAGGCCCATCTGCGAGACAGCGGTCGAGCGCATGTTCTTGGCATGACCGGCCGACTTCTTCCAGGCGTTGACGGCCGGCGTCGGACCGCCGTACCCGGCCGAGATGTAGCCGTACGCAATGTTCTCTACACACCGGTTAGGTTAGGCTCCACGATCGGCAGCAGCTAGCGATAGCAGTGCGTACCAGAGGCGGCGCCGTGTTCGTAGCCCGCGGCGCGGATGCGCTGGAAGGGGTCGCGGCCGTCGGTGCCCGTATGCTCGAGGCGGCTGTGGCGGGCCATGTCGTCGGCCTGCACCTGCGCAGCCTCGTTGAGCATGGCGTTGAGGCACACGGCGCCGGCGCCCTGCGTCGCGCGCCCTAGAAGCGGATCAGGGTCGACGACGGGATCAGCGCATGATCACGGCGGCGGGATCACGGTGGCGGATCGCGGTCGCGGCAAGCGAGAGCATGACGTACAGGCGTTGACCTGGTTGAGTGCCTCGACCTGGTAGCCCTCGAGGTTGTCGCGCACATACTTGGCGTAGTTGGACGTGCGGCCGGGGGCGACCTCGGACGTCACGAGCGGTGACGCCGAGGCGGAGACGCTCAGGTACGCGAGGACGACGAGCGCGAGGACCTTCATGGTGGATGATCTAGCAGCGATCCTTGCTGGGCAGGAGAAGCAGGCGTTGGCGGGTCGGTCCTTGAGGTCAAAACGTTGCTCGATGGTCGGTCGCGACGCCGACGTCACGAAGGTCGGGTGGCGTAGCACCCCACCTTGAACACCCATGTGCTGAAACCAGGCAAAACCAGCTTGTGCCGTATGGTTTCTCGCCTCTGCCCAATCACCGGCGTGCACCGCATTGCGTGATGGCCGGTGTGATGCTCCACCGGACGGCGCGTCGCGTCCTTTGCGGCCTGCATCGCGCTCAAGGGTCTCCTTCAAGCGTCCCTCAGCGAGTGAGCAGCTTGGGTGGCTAAGTGAGAAACGTGGTTATTACAAATGGTACAGCAATGGTAGTGCGAGGGGTGCGAGGGTGCGATGAACGACAATCAACAAAAATGGGCGAGTGAGGGTAGTGAGGGACGGACGACGGCGACGAGCTTAGGCGTCGGTCTTCTCGATCGGGGCGCACGGCGCGTCCTTGTTGACGCCGAAGGTGGCGATCCAGAAGGTGCACGACTTGGCGGCGTCATTGGGGCAGGCGCCGACCTGCTTGGCGACGCCGACGTGGGTCCACTCCTTGGTCTCGAGCACCTCGTTGTGGCCCTTGGTCGAGTCGCGCCACACGAGGAAGGCCTGGGCGGGGTCGACGAACGTCTTCTCGTCGCCGGCGGCGATGATCTCGGCCGTCTCGATGGCGGTGAAGCCCGACTGGCGGATGCGGTCGGCGGGCGCCGAGCCGTCCGAGCCGAGATGGGTCATCTCGTGGCGCGTGGTGGCCACGTCGTCGACCTGGCGCTGCGCGGCGACCTGCAGCGGCACGCTGATGCACACGGGCGACAGCTCGCGGTGGTGGCGGTGCGCGTTGAGCAGGCTCAGGAACTCGGCCTGGTACAGCGCCACCGTCTTGGCCGGGTCATTGCCGATCGACGGCGTGCCGAGGAGACCGTCGTCGTAGCTCACCTCCTTGGCCGGCTCGGCCGCGGGCGTCACGGTCGCGGGGGCAGCAGCGGGGGCCGGGGCAGCGGGCGTCTCAACGTCGACCTGGCCGCGGCCGCGGCGACTGCCGGAGCCGCCCACGTTGACGTTGAGGCACGGCGCCGAGCTCGCGCCGAACGTCTCGGTCCAGTAGCAGCACTTGATGTTGATGCCGGGGCAGGTGCCCTCGACCATAGCCACGCCAGTTTGCGTGTAGGCGCGATTGATCATGTTCTTGAAATGACCGGAGGAGGCCTTCCATTGCGCGATGGCGGCCTCGGAGTCGCAGGTCGCGGAGCCGTACAGGATGTTTTCTACGACAAGGTTAGCCTCGGCCGGCGATCAGTGCGATCTGCATCGTGGGAACGCACCAGCAGCGGCCGTGTAGCTGTAGCCGAGCGCCGACATGCGCTGGAAGGGGCTGCGGCCGTCGCCGCCCGTGTGCGAGAGGGTGCGGCGGTTGGCCATGTCGCGCGAGTGGTTCTCGGCGGCCTTGATCAGGTGCGCCTCGAGGCACAGCGGCGCAGCACCGTTCTGGGCACGCACGGCGTTGGCGGCGTTGAGGGCACTGACCATGTACGACGCCACGCCGACGGTCGGCGCGGCCGACGAGGCGCCACCGCGGCCCGTCGAGCCGGTCGAGGCCTCGGCCGCGTAGGGGGCGACCAGCGCGAGGAGGGCGACGAGCGTGAGGAGCGTGATCTGCATGGTAATCGCTGCTGCAACGGCGCGAGAGTGTGGGTGGAGGAGAAGAGAGGAATGCAGCGCGGTGGCGGCGATCACCCCTTCGCCCCTGCCTGAGAACTCTGGTTCATTTTCGGCACTGCTGTGCGGTGTTGGCAGCGGTGCAGCCAGCCCTGGCCAATAGCTGGACGAGAAGTTTGCGCCACATTCACATGACGATAGCCGTTTCAGATCAGACCGTGACAGGGGGACCGACCGTGATCAGGGCGACGCCACGGCGGCCAAGGTCGTGGCCACGGCCATGGCCATGGACGCGTCGCGGGCACGCACGAAAACGACAAATGATTTAGATTGTAGCAACAAAATGGGGACGGGTGGTTATTGCGCAATGTGCTCCGTGATGAACGACCCGGAGAGCTCCTTCGGGTACGGGCCCGCTGTACCGGCGCCGAGGAGGGGCGCTCCTGGCTCTTGCGCTGCGATCGGCTGGCTCTCGGACTTGGGGAGCACCGGTGCTGGTGGCTCGACCTTGGGCGTCGTCTGCGCGTCGTGCTTGGGGAGGAGCGACCCGCTGGATGCCGCTCGCGACGAGGTCACCGCCGCCGCGATGGCCGCGTTGATCGCCTTGTTGCGGATCCCCGCAGCTGTTGCAGTGGACCCCGAGGCGGCGACGTAATTGCCGCCGCCGCTGATGGACCCGCCGCCGCTCTTCTTGAGCTGGGACTGGCTCGCCGCGCGCTGCTGGAGCAGGTTGGACCGCGACCCGCGCTGCTCGGTGCTAGAGGGAGCCGCTGCGGGAGGCGTGGGTGCGGAAACGGGAGCAGGTCCCGTCGCTGAGAGCTCCGGCTGCGAGCCGTGGTGGGCCAGGGAATGGACGGACGCGGCGCGGGACGGCTCCGTCGACTGGCGTGACGCCGTATCGTCGAGCGTCGCCAGGTGCGTGATCGACGGGCCGAGCTCGATGCCCCACTGGTCAAGCGTCTCCTTGAGGAACGGCACCGCCGCGGCGGGAGCCACCGACCGTGCCGAACCGCGCGACTTGCTCGAAGCCGGCCGCGACGCACGCTGCGGCGAGCTGCCGCTCGCGGACGCCGAGTGCCGACGTTCCGTCGTTGGTGGCGTCGGTTTGACCTCCTCGCCGCTCGAGGCACGCGGCGCGAGCGCGCTCGAGTCCTCGGTCGTGGTTGCGGGAGCCGCCGTCAGGTTCGGGAGCGAGGCGTGCACGTCGTGTGGTGCCGGCGCGGCAGGAGGAGCAATCGCACTGCTCTTTTCCGTGGTGAGCAGCATACGGGAAGCCGAGCGCGACGTGAGCACCTGCGACGCTGCGACCGACGCGGGAAGCGGGAACGACGCCGCGTCGAGCGACGGTTCGCTCCGCGACACGGCCGCGCCATGGTTAAGGCTCATGATGGATGACGGAAGCATCGCCAGAACGCGGCCCGTATCCGCGCTGGTGATCAGCGCGTCACCCGACGACTGCGAGCCGGCCGAGTCGGGACGGCGCGCAACAAAGTACTCGGAATCGGGGCCCAGCGCGTCGAGCGAGGCCGCGTTGGACGCGGGGAGCGGAAGCGACGCGGGATCCACGGGCCCGTGCGACTTGAGCGACATCCGTGAGCCAGCCACGGACGGGAGCTGGTCGAGCAAGCTGCGCATGTCGGTACTGTTGATGGACGCGTCGGGGTCGGCCCCCGCGCTCGTCGGGGCGGCCTCGGGTGCGACCGAGGTGCGCGAGCTGGCGACCGACTCGGGGAGGGCAATCGACGCAGGATCGGGCTGATGCTACAAACGAGGCGGAGGGCGGGTTCAGCGAGATCTTGTAACGTGGGCAAGCGTAAGAGTGCGCACCACGAGATTGGTAGACGATTCGGACACGCGTTGCTGCGACGGCTCGGCGAGCTGGGGCTCGGAGCCGGCGAGAAGAGCTCTCGAGCCGGCGACGGACGCGGGGAGGGCAACAGGCTGCGGGTCGAGGGCGAGGTTGATCTCGGACAGGAGCGTCGGTTCGGGAAGCGTAGGCGCGTCGGTGGCGTGGGCTACTGACGGCGGTGCCGTTGCACTGGTGCTCTCGCGCAGCAGACTCGCGGAACCAGGAACTGAGAGCGGGAGCGCAATCGTCGCTGGGTCAAACTCGACGGACGCGCTTCTTCCGCTGGTAGCCGACTCGGTTGGTGGGGCGGGCGTGGTCTCCGACGACGAGGCGGTCGATTCCTCGTGTGGTTGAGCGGGCAGCGCGTCGTCATCTGCGAGAAGGAGCGCCGAGGCCGCGACCGATCCAGGCAAAGGAGCTGCCACGGCGGCAGCGAGCGAAGCATCGTGACTGGCCGCGCGCTGGTTCGCCACGGCCGCACCCGAAACCGTGAGATTGGGCTGGCTCAGCAGCATGGCCGAACCAGCGACCGACTCGGGAAGGTCGAACTGCGCCGCGCCGAGCGTGTCCATGCTCTTCGCGAGCCCAGCGGGCGCACGGCTGGAAGCCGGTTCAGCGAGAGCTGGAACGGAAGCAGACCGCGACTCGAGCGTTTTGCCCGCGAGTTCCTGCGATGCTGCACCCGAGAGCGGGAGCGCAATCGAAGCAGGGTCCACGGCTGCGAGGGCCGAGTTCGACGCGCGGACCTGGGACGTCGAGTTCGAGCGCGAGCTGCGGAGCGAGCGGGCTGACCCGGACAGCTTGCGCGAGAGGGTCGACGTTGCGAGGTTGGCTGCGGATGCCAGTCGAGACATGGAGCTGGCGACCGAGTCGGGCAACCGCGTCGAGAGGGCCAGCCGAAGCGTCGAGTTGGAGCGGGATGACGCCGCGGAAGCAGGACGCGGGTCGTGCGCGGCCGTTGGCGAGTCCGCCGTCGGAGCGGTCGCGGGCGTCTCGGGCGTCTCGGGCTGCTCGAGGTGCTCGCGCTGCGCGACCGTCCGCACGAGAGCGCTCGAGTCCAGCTCGGTGGATGAACTCAGCAGCGCAGCCGAGGCCGCAACGGAGCGAGGGAGGGCAATCGACGACGGGTCGAGCTCCGGTTCCTGCAGCGGCTCGGGCTCGGCAGCAAGTTGCTGCGGCCGAAGCATCTGGCTCGCCGCGAGGTTAGTTCGCGACGCGAGAAGGACCTGGGAGCTCGCGACAGAGGCGGGAAGCGGAACGAGCGACGGGTACACGTTCCCGCTCGCCGCACGGTGCACTGTTGCGGGCTCAGCGTCGAGATCAGCAGAGGCATCGGCGAGCTGCGGTGCGTCGACAGGAGCTTGAGGCGATTCCGAAAGGAGGAAGGCGGACGCGGCCACGGACGCCGGGAGCGCGATGGCGGCTGCGTCGAGCGCATCCGTGCTAGCACGAGCGGAACCCGTCTCGAGGTGCTCGTGCGGCCGCACATCGAGTTGCTGTTCCGACGAAAGAAGCGCTCGAGAGCCGGCGACCGAGTGCGGAAGCGGGACCATCGCCGGATCGGCAGTAAACTGCTCCTCGCGGAACTCGGCCGGCTCGACTTCGGGCGCAGATGTGTGCTCCTGCTGCGCCGCCGCGTCGAGTACTCGGGTCGAGGCCGGCAAGTCCTGCGACATGGCGGTCGAGGCCGGAAGCGGGACGAGGGCGGGGTGCGCTGCGTCGACCGCGGACGACGAGTCGAGTGCGTCCATGGAGGCGAGCAAGTGGCGCGACGCGGCAACCGATGGCGGAAGTGGGACGAGCGACGGGTAGACGGGGTTCACCGCGGCAGTAGAGACAGCGGGATCGTCCGTCTTAAGCGCACGCGGTTCAGGCTGCACGTTGAGCGCGGTTACCGACGCGAGCAGGTTTTGCGATGCCGCGACCGAGGCCGGAAGCGGTATACGCGAGGCGGCGTTGTCTTCGTCCTGCGCATGAGCATCGAGCGCCGTTGTCGACGAGAGCAGGTTGCGCGACGCGGCGACTGATGCAGGGAGGGGAAGCTGAGCCGCATCGATTCCGACGGTCGACGCCGAGACTCGCTCGCCGAGGTTCGAGTTCGAGGCGAGGAGAAGCCGCGAGGCGGCAACTGACTCGGGTAGCGGAACCTGCGACGGGTCCTCGTTGGTCGCATTGATGACCTGAACCGTCGCGAGCGGCTCCTCGAGTGCTGCCGTGGATGCCAGCAGGTTGCGCGACGCGGCGACCGAGGCAGAAAGCGGGACGAGCGACGGGTACACTGGATCGAAAACGGGCGTCGTAGCTTCTGGCCGCTGGTGCTGCTCGACCGGCAAGCGCTTCGGACGCAATGGAACAGGCTCGGGCGCAAACATGTCTGCGGAATCGGCCGGCTCCGTGAAGAGGTTCTGGGACGCGGCGACGGACGCGGGGAGCGGGACCGAGGTTGGGTCGGCGTCCATGGCCTGCTGCGTAGGAAATTGATCGAGAGCCGGCGTGGAAGCCAGGAGGTTGCGCGACGCCGCCACGGATGCAGGGAGCGGTACGAGCGCGGCGTCGAGACGGCCAAATTCGGCGACTGGCTCTGCTTCGCGGGTGGCGCCGGCGGTCGTCGACTCGGTCGCGTCGTGATGGGCGAGCGGCTCGCTCAGCGAGGCGGTAGACGTGAGCAGGTTCTGCGACGCAGCGACCGAGGCAGGGAGCGGGACCGATGTCGGTTCGAGAGCATCACTTGCGGTTCTCGCAGACGTGCCGTGGTTGACAGCGGTCGACGACCCCGCGAGGGCAGGGCTGGACGAGAAGAGCATCTGCGACGCCGCAGCGGACGGCGGAAGCGCAATACTGGCGGGGTCAGCGACCCGCTCGTTGCTCGCGCGTCCGTCGCGGAGGCTCGCCTGCGATCCAGCGAGAAGCATGTGCGACGCGACAACCGATGCGGGCAGCGGGAACTCGGACGGATCCGGCTGGTCGGACTCACCCTGGCTTCCAGTCGACTCGCTCGTCTCGCTGACCGGTGCGAGAACGTGGTGCGAACCGGCGAGGAGCAGCGCCGAGCCGCCGAGCGACGCCGGGAGCTCGTACATGGCGGGGTCGACCTCAAAGTGGGCCAGCGCGCGGCTCGAACTCGTGGCGCTAGTCGGCCGCGAATGGCGAGCGGACGCGAGGTTCTGCTGCGAGGAGAACAGGACGCGCGAGCCCGTTACGGACTCGGTTTGCGCAAACGAGGTCGGGTCGGGTTCGGGCTCCTCGTTAACCGACGGGAGCGACGAGTGCGAGTGGAGCAAAACCCGCGACCCTGCGAGCGAGCGGGGCAGTGGGTAGCTGGCCGCGTCGACCTCGGTGTTCGTGTGGGGGTACTGCTCGATGGAACGGTCGGCGCGGCGAAGGCTCCCCTGCGAAGCGGACCGCTGGATACCGGCGACATCGGCGGGAGCTGCGTCGCCGAACAGCGCCTGCGACCCAGCAACCGAGGCGGGAAGCGCGACCGAGGCGGGATCGATTTCGGAGCGATCGCGCAGGTTGGACGCGGACGCTCGCGCGGAGCCCGGCGCTGATCCAGCGGCCTTGCCCGCGAGAACCTGCACCGACGCCGCCCGCGACTCGGGAAGAGCGATGGCTGCGGGGTCGAGTGGCTGTGCCGCTGCGGGGCCGCGGGTAATCGAAGCGTTCGAGGCGACGGCCGAGCGAGAGCCCGCCGTGGACGCAGGCAGCGGAACCGACGCGGGATCGGTGGCCGACTTCCCGGGAATGGAACCCATGCTGCGAGTATGGGGCTGCGACTTGGCCAGCATGCGATGCGAGCCGTGAACGGCCTGCGGTTGCGGCTGCTGAGCGACGCGGGGTTGAGCGAGGTTGGGCGTCGAACTGAGCAGGACGCGCGATCCGGCGACCGAGGCGGGAAGCGGCACGTCGGTCGGGTCGGCGGCAACGAGCTCCTCGCTCGACGTCGCAGCGAGGTCGACCTGCTGCCGAAGCGGGGACGTGCCGTGGCGGCCATGGTGCTGGTGGACCGGGGTAGGGCCGACAGCGGGAAGCGATGCCGTCCGCGCGAGCGACTGATTCGAGGACGCGACGGAGCCCGGGAGCGCGATGGAGGCAGGGTCGATACTCGCGGGGTCCTGCTGCTCTGAGCGAGGAGCGACGGACGCGGTCGATCCCGCAACAGACGCTGGAAGTGCAATCTGGGATGGGTCGACCTGTGTGACGGACGAGGATCTGTTCAGAGCGGGCGTCGACGCGGAATTCTGGCGAAGCACTGGCGTAGACTCTGGCCGAGACAGCTGCGTCATCGATTGGGCGAGAACCTGCGAGCCGGCGACAGACGGCGGCAGGCCGACCATGGCAGGATCGACCTGGTCCACCTCGCGCAGCTCGGGCGTGAGCGCAGCGGTCGAGGCGGCGACTGAGGCCGGTAGCGCAATGGCGGCCGGATCGGCTGTGTGGCTATGGGCGACAGACGCCCGATCCGCTGGCTCCAGCGTGACCTGGGACCCGAACAGCGCCTGGCTCCCAGCGACCGAGGCAGGAAGCGGGTACGTCGCCGCATCGAGTGCTGCGTGGTGGAGAATCGAGCGCGAGCCCGATACGGACGCGATGCGGGCGAGGTTGGTGCCCGACGCGAGGAGCACAGTCGAGCCGGCGACCGATGCGGGAAACGCGATTCCGGCCGGGTCGACATCACGGTCGCTCGACTTGCCCGACAGCGCGCGCTGCGATGCGGCGAGGTCGGGCTGCTGCGAAAGAAGAGCAATCGAGCCGGCGACCGAGGCTGGGAGCGCAATCGACGCAGCATCGAGCGCGGTCGTACTGGCGAGTCGGCCGCTACTTCCAGGCGGAGTCGAGTCGAGGGCGAGCGACGAAGCGAGAAGCATGCGCGAGCCGGCCACCGACGCAGGGAGCGCGACGCTGGCCGGGTCGAGAGCTTCAGCGAGAGGTTCGGTGCCCGGACCGTCCGCGAGAATGGACGCGGAACCTGGAAGCGACGCGGGTAGCGCGTACGCAGCAGGATCCACAGCGTCGTCGTGAGGCTTGACGGGCTCGGGGTTGGGCTGCGCCGCATCGAGCGCCGTCGTGGACGAGAGAAGCGCCATGGACGCGGCGACGGACGCGGGGAGCGGAACTGACGCGGGTGCGAGAGCCGCGTCGGCCACGTAACTCGCCGGCGCCGGTGCGGGCGCGAAGAGAACCTGCGAGGCAGCGACCGAGTCGGGGAGAGCGACGAACGTAGGATCGAAATGGTCGGCGACCTGTTCCGGCGGAGTCGTTGGTTGAGCGAGACGGTCGCCGGACGCGAAGAGCGCCTGCGAGGCCGCGACCGACGCGGGCAGCGACACGGCGTGCGGATCGACGTGGTCCAGGGGCTCGCGCGGCTTCAGCGTCTCGCGTGAACCGAACAGCATCATGGACGCGGCGACGGACGCGGGTAGCGCGATCGTAGCCGGGTCCGCAGCGAGCGCGTCCTGCGAGGCGGCCCTCGGACTCGAGAAACCCTGGGCGAGCGCGTCGCGCGAGGAAAACAGGGCCTGCGATGCGGCGACCGACTCGGGAAGCAGAACAGCGTGTGGATCGGCAGATGGCGGAGCTGGCTCGCTTGTGTTTGAGGAAGAGTCGGTTTGGACGGACGGCTCGGACAGGAGCGCCAATGACGCGGCGACCGACGCAGGTAGCGGAACGCTGGCCGGGTCAGCCTGCGCAGACAGCTGGTCGCGGGACGAAGCAGCGAGCAGCAGCGCCGATGATGCGACCGACGCGGGCAGGTGGATGGACGCAGGGTCAACCTCGACACGAACGGCGCCGTCGTCAATCGGGTCAGGCTCGTTGAGGAGCAGAGCCGACGCGGCGACCGAGGCCGGGAGCGCGATCGAGGCAGGATCGGCGAGGTCGTGCCGCGATGCGAGAAGGAGCGCGGAGCCGGCGACGGATGCCGGGAGCGAGATAGACGCCGGGTCGACGAGGTCGCCCTGCTCTTCTTGCGCGGACGGCGCGGCGGCGCGGTCGTCGGACGTGAGCTGCCGCGCAGATCCGAGCAGGGCCAGTGATGCGGCCACGGAACCCGGAAGTGCAATCGAGTGCGGGTCGACATCGTCGTCGCGGACACCGGGATCGTCGTCAGCGGCGTCAACTGCGTCAAAACTGCGAGATGCCGCCAACAGCAGCGCCGAGCTGGCGACGGATGCCGGGAGCGCGATGCCGTGCGGGTCGACGGGGCGCTGTGCGAGGGCCGGTTCAGCAGCGGGTTCCGTCAGCGCGTCGCGCGAGGCGAGAAGCAGTGCCGACGCAGCGGTAGAGGTGGGGAGGGCAATCGAGCGCGGGTCGAGGTCGAGCTCCTCGCGCGACGCGGCCGTTGCGGTTGATGGCGCGAGAGCAGGGCGGGACTCCTCGGCGAGCGGGGCGAACAGCGTCTGCGACGCCGCGACGCTCGGCGGGAGCGCAATCGCGTGCGGGTCCGCATCGACGGGTTCCTGCGGGGCGACATTCTCGCGGACGACCGACGCGGCTGGCGGCTCGCGCAGGTCCTGTGCCGACGCGAGCAGGAGCGCCGAGGCCGCAACCGACGCGGGAAGGGCAATCGAGAGCGGGTCGGGTTGCTGGTCCTCGAGTCGGCCGGCAGGCTCGGCAGCGGCGCTCGAATCGGAGAAGAGCGTCTGCGAGGCCGCCACCGACGCCGGAAGCGCAATCGAGCGGGGGTCGACTTCGGCAGCGACAGGTGCTGCGGGCTCGGCGGTCAGCTGCGACTGGCTCACGGCCTTGCCGCTGAGACTCTGGTTGGACGCGAGAAGGAGCGCAGAGGCGGCAACCGAGGCGGGAAGTGCGATCGAGTGCGGGTCCGCCGATACGTCGCTGCTGGACGCATGGACCGACGCATCGCGCTCCGTGACCGAGGCTGGCTCGGTGAAGAGGGCCTGCGACGCGGCAACGCTCGCCGGCAGCGCGATCGAGTGCGGGTCGGCTGACTCGTCCTCGTGCTCGCTCCGCTCTGTGTCATGGAGAGGCGCGTGGTGAGGCGGCTCGGAGAGGTCCTGGGCCGATGCGAGCAGCATCGCGGATGCGGCCACCGACGCGGGAAGAGCAATCGAGTGGGGATCGGCGGCGAGATCGGTCCGAGAGGCCGAGGCCGACGGCGTCTCGCGGAGGGGTTCATGAGAAGGCCCGGCGAACAGCGCCTGCGACGCCGCTACGCTCGCGGGAAGGGCGACGTAGTGCGGGTCGGCCGACTCGTCCTCCTCCTGCTCGAGCTGCTGCTGACTCGGCGCCGGCTGCAGGTCCTGCGTGGACGCGAGGAGGAGCGCCGACGCGGCGACTGAAGCGGGTAGCGCAATCGAGTGTGGGTCGCTTGCGAGGTTGGCGGAGGACGGTGAAGCCGAAGCCGCGAGCGCGGGCGCGGTCGCCTCGTTGAGCAGCGTCTGCGAGGCAGCGACACTCGCCGGAAGCGCAATCGAGTGCGGGTCGACCGACTGCTCGAGCGCGGTCGCGTCGCTGACGGAGGGCTGGCTTGGCGCCCGTGCGAGGTCCTGCGTCGACGCCAACAGCATCGCCGACCCGGCGACGGAAGCTGGGAGGGCGATCGAGTGAGGATCCGCGGCGAGGTGCGTGCTCGACGCGGAAACCGATGGCGCGTCGCGAAGTGGCTCACGAGCGGGCTCCCGAGCGGGCTCGGCGGCAAACAGCGTTTGGGAGGCCGCGACGCTGGCCGGGAGCGCGATAGAGTGCGGATCGACCGACAACTGCTCCGTCTGGTCTTGCGGCGAGGCAGCATCGCGGACCGACGGTTGGCTCGGCGCCTTGGCCAGATTCTGCGTCGACGCGGCGAGAAGGAGGGCCGATGCGGCTACGGACGCAGGCAGGGCGACCGAGGACGGGTCCACCGACTCTTCCTCGAGCTGCGCCGAGGCATGGACCGGAGTCTGCCTCGGTTCCTCGGCGAGCTCATACGAAGAAGCGAGGAGCATCGCCGAGGCAGCGACGGAGGCGGGAAGCGTGAGCGAGTGCGGGTCAACGAGCGAGTCCTCGGCCACGGACGCAGGTTCCGCCGTCGGCTGGACCGTGGGCTGGCTCGGCGCCCTGGCGAGGCTCTGGGTCGAGGCGGCGAGGAGGAGCGCGGAGGCGGCTACGGACGCGGGGAGCGCAATCGAGTGCGGGTCGCTCACGTCCACCTGCAACCGCTGCTCGGCGTGGCGCTCCGAGTCGTGCAGACTCGCCGTAGACGCGAGCAGGAGCGCGGAGGCAGCAACCGAGGCCGGCAGCGCAATCGAGCGCGGGTCGTCGGCGCCAGCGTGGTCGGGCTTCGAGGCGGGTTCGCGCACGGGCTCGTCGTCCGGCTGCTGCTCGGCGAGCATGGGCTCACTGGATGCTAGCAGCAGGGCGGACGCGGCGACGGATGCCGGGAGCACGACGTGGTGCGGATCGACGCCGAGATTGTCCTGCGATGTCGAGACAGCAGGCTCAGCCGGGACGGCCGAGTTATCGGCCGGCGCAGGTTCGGGTTCGGGCTCAGCGAGCAGCGTCCGCGATGCAGCAACGCTCGCGGGCAGGGCGATCGTCGCAGAATTGAGCTCGAAGCGCTCCTCCTCGACCTGGGCCAGGGGGGCGGCGGGCTCCTTGGGCACCGGAGCGGCCTCGACGGGTTCGAGCGGCTCCTGCTTCTCCTCGACAGCGACAGCTGGGGTAGGCTCGTCCGCTTGCGGCACCGGGCCTGCGAGCAGCGCGAGCGAGGCCGCAACCGACTGCGGAAGCGGGACGCCGGCAGGATCAACGCTGTCGTCGTGCGCGTCGGCCGGATGGGAATCGACGCCGGCGATCTCGTCCTTGCTCCGAAACAGCGCCGACGCAGCGAGGGCGCCAATCCCGAGCCCGAGACCGAGCGCTGCCGTCACCGGCGCACCCGATAGCGGCGACTTATTCGCAGGCGCGGCGGCGGTGCGGGCAGGCTCCGAGCCAGCGACCGAGTGCGTCGAGCCAAACAGGACGCGCGACCCGGCGACGGACGCGGGCAGCGGGACCGCCGCCGCGGCGTGGACCGATTCGGAGCTCGCCGAGTCGGCCTGCTCGAGGCTCTCCTTGGACGCGTCTGCTGCAGGCGCCGCGTACACGGCAGGCTCTGCGTCAGCGAGGGGCGGGAGCGAGACTACGTGCGGCTGCTCGGCGGGTGGTGGCGGGTCCTCGTGGATGCTCTCGGTGGACACGGCGGCCGAGTCGGGGAGCGCGACGCCCGACGCGAGGTTGAGCGTCGAGTCAACGACGGGTGCAGGGGCTGGCGCAGGCGCAGGCGCCGGGTCCTCGGCAATGACGAGGGAGCCCTGGCGGATAATGTCCTTGACGTCAAACGCTGACTCGATGGCGCCGGCCGACGCGGGACGCGGCGCGGTCAGCGCGGCCGACGAGCCGGCGACGCTGCTGGGCTTGGACGCGCGACGGCTCGCGGGCTTCGACGTGCGGGACGGCGTGGCCGAGCCCGACGCGGGCTTGGCGGCGTCGGCCGGCGCCGCGACCACGTACTGCGCGTACGGCGACGCGTTCGACGCCGGTTGCACGTAGCGGATCGTGTCGCTGCGCGGGCGGCGGAGCGGGGCGGCATCGGGCGTGGGCTCGACGGTGGCGGACTTGCCAGTCGCGGCGAGAAGGCTCGGCTGCGACTTGGTCAGCGTGCGGCGTTTCGGGGAGGCGCGCGCGAGCGACTCGGTCGACGCGTGCTGCGAGGCGTTTCGCGGGGTCCGCGGCGCCGACGGGGGACGAGAAGGTTCGGCAGCGGGCTGTTCATCGATGGCGGCGGGCGGTGCTAAGGCGGCTACCTCTTCCTTCTCCTGCTGCGGCTCCTGCTGCTGCACGACCGTCGTTTCGTCGCGGAGCAGGTTGGCGGCGCTCTTCGGCCGGGCCGGTGCCGCCGCGCGGTGCTGGCTCGCGGCAGGCGCCGAGTCCTGAGCGGCCATGGCGCGGGTGCGCTGGATCTCGTCGAGCGCCTCGCGGACGTCGCCGCCGAGCGCGGCAATGTAGCCGACGAGGAGACGCTCGGCGGTCGTGAGCGAGGCAGCGTTGGGGACCACGGCCGACGACGGACGCGAGTCAATCTGCGGCGGCGGCGGGACCTGCTGCTGCTGCGGCTGCTGGGCGGCCTGATGCTGCTGTTGCGGCGCAGACGGCGCGCGGAACTCACGCTCGGCCATGACGACGTGCTGGAACTCGACAATGTCGCGGAGCAGGGCGCCGCTGCCGGCCGAGTCGACGGCGTAGTGCATAGCCGACAGAATGCCGGACTCGGCGGCGGGTGTGTCGCCCATGCGGTACGCGGCGCGCGCGCACACGAGGTACGCCTCGGCGAGGATGGCGCGCGGGACCGGGTGCCGCGAGAATCCCGCCGACGACTGCATGACGCGGACCAGGTGCGTCGCGCGGTCGCGCGCGGTCGCCGGCTGCGCGTCGTCGAGCAGCGAGGTAGCCTCGTGCAGGGCGATTTCGAAAGCGCGGTAGCTAAGCGAGGGAAAATGTCAGCATGCGTCGCCCAAAAGCCGACCAGCGAACAGCGTACCTCGTGTTGTCCGTGACATCGAACGGCAGACCCGTCTCGGACGCAGCGTCGGGCCCGACGGCGGCCGAGGCCGAGTCGGTGCCGAACTGCATGGCCGAGGTACCATGGTGGACGCCGAGCGCCTGGGCCGACGACTGGACCTGTCGGTGCGACACGTCGGCGCTGCTGGTCTGCGCGTGCCGCTGGTTCACTTCCGTGACACTGGTCTGGGCGTGCCGCTGGCTCAGCTCGGCGACACTCGTCTGGGCGTGGCGCTGAGTCAGCTCAGCCGAACTAGTCTGCGCGTGCTGCTGCCCAACCTCGGCGGCGCTCGTCTGCGCCTGGATCGACGCGCGCGCGGTGGTGGCGGCAGTCGACACGTCGTGCGAGCTCGGCCGCTCCGTCTGCGCCGGCTGGGTGCGAAGGTCGAGCGCGCTGGTCTGCATGCCCGACTCGAACTTGGCCGTGTGCAGCGGCTCGACGCCCGCGTCGCGGTACAGCGTGTGGGCCGAGGTCTGCGCGGATGTGGCGAGGCGCTCGGCGGGGCGGTCGACCTGCGTGGCGCCGTCGCGGAACAGGGCGAGGTGCGACGTCGACGGCTGCGTCGCCGACTCGAGCGTGATGGGCCGCGCGGGCGACGTGCCCGTCGTGGCGGTCGCGGGCGGGACGTCCTCGGGCTCGACCTGCGCGCCCGACTCGGAGGTGGGCGACATGGGCCGGCGCTTCGTTGCCGTGCGCGGGGACTTTGCCGAGGCAGCAGACCGCTCGGACGGCGGGTCGGCCGACTCGGACGCAAAGTCGTCGTCGTCCGAGTACTCGCGGTAGAACTCGGCGACGGGGTCGCGCTGCGTGTTCTCGGCGGGCGCGAGCGTCGAGTGGGTGGCGCGCGGCGACATGGGCCGCGCCTTGGTGAAGGCCGACCTGGGGCGCGCCGGGTGGACGGGCCGCGGCGACGACGACGCCGAGTGCTCGCGCGACACGGGCGTGCTGGCGCTCATGCTCGCCGCGGCCATGGTGGCGCCAGTGATGGACGCCGTATCGGGTAGCGCGGCCGCCATGCTGGGGTCCGACGCGGTCGCGCTGTTGCTCGAGGTGCCCGGATGCGTGCGCAGGACGCCCGATCCGGCGCGCGAGCCGGGGCGGGAGACGGTGGTGTTGGTGGCGCGCGGCGGGAGGTTGTAGCGCGACGAGAGGCCCGAGGGCGAGATGCGCGGCGGCGAGGCGACGGGCGGGAGAGTCATGGGGAGCAGCGGCGAGATGGCCGCGGCGGCCGACTGCCTGCGCTGGTGAAGCGGCGGCGGTGTAGTCGCGGGTGGCCCTGGAGACGCAGGGGCACCAGGCTGGACCGCTCCGAGCGACGACGACGAGGACATGTTCGCGGTAGGCGAGGATGCCGTCGGGGCGTAGTTCTCGGTGGTCTTGGTCCACATGTCGCCGCCATGGCCGCGCAGTTTGCGCGGGGACGCGGAGCGGGCGCGATCCTGGCCCTGTCGCAGGGCGACCTCGACCTCGCGGTCAATGTCGCGCTGCTGGTTGAGGCGGGCGATCTGGTCCTCGCGCTCGACGCGGTCGAGGGCGAGCTGGGCGTACTTGAAGGTGCGCTCGTCAATGATGAAGCCGTCGCGGTCAATCTGGAGTGGGATCAACCGGTCAGCGCTCGGGCACGATGAACGGACGCGTGGAGCGAGCAACGTACGATGCCGAGACTGACGAGGTGGGCGCGGATGGAGGGTGTGTTGAAGTAGTCCTGTAGGTACTCGTCGAGCAGGGGCTCGTAGGTGGGCATGTGGGTGGAGACGAGGTTGACGTCGTACGTCTTCTCGCGGATGCGCATGCGGCGGAACTCGGGGCTACCGGCGGTCGATCGAGGTCAATCAACGATGCGGTGGTGGTCGCAGTGTCCAGCCGTCGTACCTGAGCAGCGCGTAGGAACCGGCGGCCGAGAGCCCGGCAGCGGGACCGGCCGGGCCGGCCGAGTGGGTAGGCGAGCGCGAGTAGCCCATGGACGAGGAAGCGCTGCGCGGAGTGCGCGAGCCGTAGCCGTGCTCGGAGCCCGAGGGCGACATGTTAGCGGATCCGGCCGAGCGGCCGCGGACGTGCTGTCCGGGGCTGGCCGTGACGGGCGGGAGCTCGGGCAGGGTGCCCGAGTCGGCGGCGGGTCCGTGACGCGACGCGGCGCGCGGCGACGCGGACTGCAGGGCGACGCGCTCGAGGCCAATCGAGGACGGGCTCGCGCGCGTCTTGGTCGAGGGCATCGACCAGCGCTCGGCAAAGGCGGACTCGGGGAGCTGGTTCTGCTGCTGCTGCGAGGCCGGTGTGGTCGGGCGCGAGCGTCTGCTGGCCGCCGAGGACGACGAGCCACGTTGCCGCGACGACGACGAGGAGCTCATGGTGGCGGCGGGCGCGGGGGGTGCAAGGTATCGGGATGGAATGGGTTGGTTGGTGCGGGTGACGGCGCAACGACCAGCGCGGAGCCGCAAGAGTCTAGCGGTGGTGGTGGTGGATGATGGTGGTGGTATCAAACGGCTGGGAGGGAGGGGATCGCGGCGCGTGCCATGTCACGGTGCGGCGACGCGAGACGGCAGCAGCGATGGCGCTGACTAGACGCGAGGGAAGAGCGCGAGGTCAGTTCACTGTAGCACTATTCATGGACACCCTGGCCCGAGGTGCGTACCGATCGGAGGTCGCGACCACGGGGGCGGCGTTCAGCCAGCCGTTGGCGCAATCGTGGGTGCGACCGGGTGCCGAGGCGAAGCGGCGAGAGTCCCGTGCGCCGAGTCCAGCGGTGCAGCGGTGCGTCGTGCGGGTGCTGATCGCAGAGCAGGACGGCGGAGTCGGTTTCAGGAGGCGGGTAGAGCGAAGCGCGCGCGCGTCGACGCGTCGTGCGGTGCGACGATGCGGGTGAGGCGCGGTCGCGGTCGCGGCAGGCGGGCGGCGATGGTGAGGCGTGGAGCAGAGCGACGACGCGTCGGTGCGTGTCTCCCGTGGAAGCGATCCCGGCGGCGGGCGAGCGAGTCGATGCGCCAAGTCGCGGAGCGCGCGCGCGGGCGGGCGGCGGGGCGGGCCACAGCGGGAGCAAGGCGGCAGCGTGGCGCGGCGCGCGGGACGAGACACCAAGGGAGACATCACCTGACTCTCGCAGGCGCGGCGTGCCACGGCCGTCAGCCGCTCCGCGTGACTGATCTCCCTCACTTCCTTCGCTCGCTCGGCGGCCGGCACGACGCGCGTCGACGGCCCGCTCCCTTCACCGACCTCAGACGCGCCACGCAGCACACGCACCGACCCCACGCTTACTGCAACGCATCGACACCCGCCACGGCAACCGCTCGACCCGACCCGCGGTCGCCCTCGCCCAACTCGCCCAACTCTTGCTGTTCACCCCTCCGATACCCCCATCCGCTGCCCATCATGGTAACCCGTCTCTCTCCTCCCAGATACTGTCATCCCGCTCGCCCCCCTCACACCATGCCCCCGCGCTTGTAGTCGACCGTGGAAAAGTCGACCAAGATGCTGGGCCTGCTCAACTACCGGCTGCGCGTCACCATCACCGACGGCCGCCTCATGATCGGCCAGCTGCTCGCCTTTGACCGCCACATGAACCTGGTCCTCGCCGACTGCGAGGAGTTCCGCAAGCTCAAGATCAAGGGCGCCAAGCAGGGCGAGCGCCGCGAGCGCGAGGAGAAGCGCGTCCTCGGCCTCGTCATCCTGCGCGGCGACCTCGTCGTCAACTTTACCATTGAGAGCCCGCCGCCCGCGCAAAAGGACGGTCCGTGCTGCTCCGGCTTCCGGGATCCCGCCGCTTTCGCTCACATCCCTCCCTTCCCTCTCATCTAGACCGCAAGCAGGGCCTCGGCGGTCCCGCTGCCGGACCAGGACTCGCGCGCCCTGCCGGCCGCGGCATGCCCATCGTCGGTGCTCCCATCCCCGCGGGCCCCGTCCCCGGCCTCGTCGGTCCCGGCCGCATCGGCGGCCCCGCCGGCGCCATGCCGCCAATGGGGATGCCGCCCGGTATGCCGCCCATGCCCCCGGGCATGCCGCCACTCCCCGCCGGCGCCGTGCGCCCGCCGCTCCCGCCCATGCCGCCCGGCTGGCGGTACGTTCTCTTCACTCCCTCGTCCATCGTCCGCGACCACTGACACTCGATCCCCTCACCCTCGTGTCTAGCCCCGGTATGCCCATCCCCGCCATGCCCGGGATGCCGCCGCTCCCACTCGCCGGCCTGCCGCCCATGCCGCCCGGCTTCCGCCCACCCATGCCCCCTGGCGCGGGCTTCCCGCCCGGCGCCTTCCCGCCGCGCCCGCCACAGTAGTCGCTGCCACGCTTGCGCAGCTGGTCGAGTTTTGTTCATCGTGTCCCTCTAATTTACACCCATGTTACATACGCGCGCCTCATCGAGTCGCTCTCACGAGCCAAGTCAGGGAGAGATGATGGTTGGTCAAACTATGACTGTATTGTGTGATGCACATGACTTGTTTACAGCTCGTCGTGGAACTCGTCGTCGTCCTCGTCGCGCGTCGCGTCCTCGGCCGAGCCGCCAGAGGACCCGCCCTGGTACGCCTTGGCGATGATGGGCTTGATCACCTCCTCGACCTCGGCCTTGCGCTCCTCAAAGTCCTCCTTGGACGCGGTCGCCGCGTTGGACTCGAGCCACTCCATGGCCTCGGACACGGCCGCCTGCGCCGCCTTGCGCTCGTCCGCGGGCAGCTTCTTGCCGAGGTCGTCGGCGAGCTGGCCCTTGAGCGAGTACAGGTAGTTCTCGAGCGCGTTCTTGGCCTCGATCTTGTCCTTGACCAGCTTGTCCTGCTCCTCGAACTCCTTGGCCTCCTGGATCATGCGCTCAATCTCGTCGGCCGACAGGCGCGACTTGTCCTTGTTGATCGTGATCGAGTTGGACTTGCCCGTCGCCTTGTCGGCGGCCGCCACCTTGAGGATGCCGTCGACGTCAATCTCGAACGTGACCTCGATCTGGGGCACGCCACGGGGCGCGGCGGGGATGTTGGTCAGCTCGAAGGCGCCGAGCTTGTTGTTGTCCTTGGTCAGCGAGCGCTCGCCCTCGTACACCTGGATGAGCACCGTCTGCTGGTTGTCGGCGGCCGTCGAGAAGATCTGCGACTTCTTGGTCGGGACGACCGTGCCGCGCGGGATGAGCTTGGTCATGATGCCGCCCGTGGTCTCGATGCCGAGCGTGAGCGGGTTCACGTCAATGAGGATCATGTCCGAGAAGGACTGCTCGCCGGCGAGGATGCCGCCCTGGACGGCCGCGCCGTAGGCCACGGCCTCGTCGGGGTTGATGGACTTGGAGGGGGCCTTACCGTTGAAAAAGTCCTGGAGCAGCTGCTGGACCTTGGGGATACGCGTCGAGCCGCCGACGAGGACCACGTCCTCGACCTCGGCCTTCTTGAGGCCCGCGTCCTTGAGCACGCGCTCGACGGGGCGGATCGTCTTCTTGAACAGGTCGAGGTTGAGCTCCTCGAACTTGGCGCGGGTCAGGGTCTCGGAGAAGTCGTCGCCGTCGTGGAAGGCCTCGATCTCGATGCGGACCGACATCTGCGACGAGAGGGCGCGCTTGGCCTTCTCGGCCTCGCGCTTGAGCTTGCCCATGGCCTTGAGGTCCTTGTGGCAGTCCTTCTTGGTCTTGCGCTTGTAGAGCTTGGCAAAGTAGTCGACGAGGCGCTGGTCAAAGTCCTCGCCGCCGAGGTGGGTGTCGCCCGAGGTGGCGAGCACCTCGAAGACGCCCTTGTCGATGGAGAGCAGCGAGACATCGAAGGTGCCGCCGCCGAGATCGAAGACGAGCACGTTGCGCTCGCCCTCGACGCGGTCGAGGCCGTAGGCGATGGCGGCGGCCGTGGGCTCGTTGATCATGCGGAGCACGTTGAGGCCGGCGATGCGGCCGGCGTCCTTGGTGGCCTGGCGCTGGGCGTCGTTGAAGTAGGCGGGGACCGTGACGACGGCGTGCGAGACCTTGCGGCCGAGGTACGACTCGGCAATCTCCTTCATCTTGGTGAGGACCATGGCGGAGACCTCCTCGGGGGCAAACTCCTTGGTCTGGCCGGCCTTGACGTCGACCTGGATGAAGGGCTTGCCGTCCTTCTGCACGACCTTGAAGGGGAAGTGCTTGATGTCCTGCTGCAGCATCTTGTCGTCCCAGGTGCGGCCAATGAGGCGCTTGGCGTCGTAGATGGTGTTCTCCGGGTTGGCGGCGGCCTGGTTCTTGGCCGCGTCGCCGACGAGGCGCTCCTCGTCGGTGAAGGCGACGTAGGACGGGGTGATGCGGTGGCCCTGCTCGTTGGCGATGATCTGGAGGGTAGCGGGAGGGAGATTGGGGGTGAGTGGGTCGTGCAGCAGCAGCAGCAGCAGCAGCAGCGAGCGCGCAAGCGTACCTCGACGCGGCCGTTCTCGTAGATGGCGACACACGAGTAGGTGGTGCCGAGGTCGATGCCGATGACGGGGCCGTAGTTGTTGGCGGCCTTGGAGTCCTTGGCGGCGTCCTTGGCGGCGTCGTCGGCGCGGGCAGCGGCCGGGACCAGCGCGGCCAGGAGCGCGAGCAGCAGCACGGCGAAGGCCGCGGCGCGGACGAGCAGCGTGGCGGGGGAGCGCGCCATGGTGCAGCAGAGGCGGTCGCGGTCGCGGTGGTTGTTGATAGCGTAGCAGGAGAGTGTGGGAGGGGAGGAGCCCGGCTCGACCAGAGTGCCGCTCGTCGTGGGGAGAGGGACGGTGTGGAAGAGGAGAGTCCGTGTCCGTGTGAGGGACGCGAGGGTGCGAAGGGCGAGAGCGCGGGCCGGCGCGGGCGGGCACGGGCGCTTTATAGGTCGCGAGCGGGCGTGGGCGTCGCGGGCGTGGCAGGCAGGGGAGCGATCGGCGCGAAGGGCGGCGAATGGGCGGCCGCACGCTCACGCTCACGCTCACGCGCACGCGTCTCTCACGCACTTTGACGTGTCGCGCGCGCCGACGCCCACCGAAAACCCGCCGGCGCCGCGCCGTGGCGGTGGCGACCGCCCATTGGGCGAGCGTCACCTGACGCAAAACCGCGGAGCCGGCGCAGCGCGTGGTCGCGTGACGGGCGCGCGCTTTTTCTCCGAGCCAGGCCGCACGGGACCGGCCTGCCACGGCTCGCGCGCGGCTCCGTTTCGGTCCCGTCTCGCTGCCGTCGAGCGGTCTTGTCTTGCTCGCCCCCGTAGTTCATTAGCGACCACCGACGCGCGCACGCCCGACGCACGCTGCCGTCGCGCCGCCCCCCACTGCCTGCAACGGACCGCCGACCCGCTTCGCCTCGTCCGCGCCGCGTGAGCGCTGCGCCCCCGACCCGCCGCCGGATCCCCCTCGCCCGACCTCCCTCCTTCGTTCGTGTCCCTACATCGGCCCAGTTTCGGATCCGCCGTTGCCTCCATCGGCCCTCCACCGCCCCGTACCTCCGCCAGCACCCGGACGCGTCCGCTCCCTGTGCCCGCGCCCGAGTCCAGCCCCCGCTCCTGCCCGACGCGTCGCGCGGATCGCGTCGTACTTGGCCACCCGCGCCGCGCCGCGCCCGCCGTCATCGCGTGCCCTCGCGCACTCCCCTGCCCGCCCTCGGCGCCACCAACTTCCCCCACTCGCCGCGCTCGCCCACGACGCTGCTGCTGCCCTCCTCGCCCGCCACCACCTTCGCCGCCGCCATGGGCTCGGCCCGCCCGCCCTCGCCGCCTCCGCCGCCGACCCGCGCGGATCCTGCTGCGCCTGTGCCGGTGCCGGCCACGGCTCAACCGGCGCCCGCCAAGGCCCCGCACCCGGCCCTGACCGCCCACTTTGCCCCCGCAGCGTCGTCGGCGCATCGCCGGAGCAGCGCTCGCCACCGCTCGGGCTCCGCCTCGGGCTCGGCCAACGGGTTCGCGTCGTCGTCGCCCTCATCGTCCGGCAAGCGCGCCTCGTCCTCGTCGGCCAACGGATCGGCCCGTCGCTCCGCCACCAACGGCTCCGCCGCGGCCGCATCCGCCTCGAGCAGTGCCTCGTCATCGCCTCGATCCACCCCGGCGAGCTCGCGCCCGCCCAGCGCCGGCCCGGGCGCCCGCCCGCCGCGCGAGAAGCGCGACCGTAACCCGCCGCCCGCCTCGGCGTCAGCAGTTGCCTCGCGGTCGGGCTCTTCGTCGCGCCGCACCTCGGGCAATGCCTCGCCCGTCCCGTCGCCCGCTGCGAGTTCGCCGATCCCGCCGCAGTCGCTTCGCCCTCCGCCAGCGACTGCGTCGGCGGCCGTCACCATCGTCGACCCGGCCACCGGCGCTCCTCCAGTGCGCCCGTGGACCGCTGCCGTGCTCGCCGCCGCGCCGTCTCCGCCCGACGCCGTCGATCCCACCTCCGCGAGCGGTGCCCCGCCAATACCGCCCTCCGCTGCCCCTCCCGCTGCTGCACATCCACATCACCGCGCCCATCACGCGCAACCGCCTTCCGCCGCTCCCGTCCACCCGCCGTCCTCTTCGCGCCGCTCCACGGGCTCGGCCGCGCCCCTCTCCGCCACCACCGCGACCCAGACCCCCACCCTCGACTTCATGCCGCAGCCCGACCTCGTGCCCTCGCAGCTGGCTCCCGAGGTCGAGGGCCCGCTCAACGACGAGCTCTGGCTCATGTACGACCGCCTCCGCCCCTCGGACGCCGACGTGGCCGTCCGCCGCGCCCTCGTCGACAAGCTCCAGTCCATCTTTGACCAGGAGTGGCCCGTCCACCGCTACCTCGTCCACCCCTTTGGGCACGTTGCTGCTTTCTTCTCTTCTCTCGATCCTGTCGCGAAAGTCCGTCTAACCTCCTTAACTCGTCTCGTAGCTCCGCCGTCAACCTCCTCTGCACCCGCCAGTCCGACGTCGACGTGTGCCTCACTGCCGCCGAGGAGGACGAGTCCGCTGCCGCCGCCGCTGGTTCCCGCGACCGCCCGAACCGCGAGGCAAGGAACCGCGCCCGCAACAACCACGCCCACGGCGGCGGCGCCGGCGTCGGGAACCGCAACAACCCGCACCACCATGGCCACCACGGCCACCACGGCCACGGCAGCCAGCACTCTGGTCACGGCGGACCAATGTCGCGCAACCCGTCCGACATGATGTTTGAGATTGCCGCCATCCTGCGCAAGCACGGCTACCGCGACATCGACTTCCGCAAGGCCCGCGCCCGCGTCCCCGTCGTGCGCTTCGTCGACCCGGACCTCAAGTTGTCGTGCGACATCAACGTCAACAACCCGCTGTCGCTCCACAACACCCTCTTCGTCAAGCACTACGTGCTGCACCACCCGCTCGTCGCCCCCTTCATGCTGCTCGTCAAGTACTGGACCCAGCGCCGCGTCCTCAACGACGCCGCCGGCGGCTCGCTCTCGTCCTACTGCTGGACCATCCTCATGATCTACTACCTGCAGCGCGTCGGCGTCGTCCCCGTCGAGCCCCTCGCCGCCGTGTGCCCCGAGCTCGCCGCGTGGGAGGCCCCCGCCACGGCACCGCCCACCTCGCCCGGCGGCCCGCTCTCGCAGCGGCGTAGAATGCCGCCCGTCCCGCCCGCGTCCACGCTCGTCGTGTCCCCACCGCCCACGATCCCCGCCGGCACCGTGTTCCACCTCCCGCACCCCCATCCTCCTCGATCCAGCGCCGGCGCTGGTGCTGGTGCTGGTGCCGCTCCGACGGCAAACGGACCCGCTGCGGTCCCGCCGAGCCAACAACCACAACATCAGCACCGCCACCTTACCCTCGCGTCGCTCTACTTCAGCTTCTTCCGCTTCTTTGCCCTCGAGTACAACTACGACCAGACCGTCATTGCGCTCCGCGGCATGGAAACGGTCGACTGGGATGCGGTGCGCAGCATGGTGCGCGACCACGCCGCCGTGACGGCCAACGCCGTGGCGCGTCGCGAGATGCACAAGCAGCTCAAGCTCTGGGCGTCGACCCAGCTCCCGCCCGGCGACTACCGCCCGCTGTGCGTCGAGGACCCGCTCAACCCGATGCGCAACCTCGCCAACAACGCCACCGTCACCACCGTCGCCGGCATCCAGAAGGAAATGTGGCGCGTGTGCTACCTGCTCACCATCGACCCGCGCTACATCGACGAGCTCGCCCCGCCGCCCGTCCCCGACTCGCCCGCGTCGCCGGCGCCGCCAAATCCGGCGCCGGGCTCCCCCGCCAGCA
Source organism: Blastocladiella emersonii ATCC 22665 (assembly GCA_025594325.1). Classification (NCBI taxonomy): domain Eukaryota; kingdom Fungi; phylum Blastocladiomycota; class Blastocladiomycetes; order Blastocladiales; family Blastocladiaceae; genus Blastocladiella; species Blastocladiella emersonii. Next base: position 23,559 of record JANHCV010000009.1, on the reverse strand, counting down.
GCAGCCCAACGTCACCCGTCGTGCTCGGTCAGGCCGAGGTCAGCCCGACCACCTTCTACATGCGCCACCTGTGCGAAAAGTTCCACTTCCCCGCGCCGCCGGGTACCGCTCCCGCTGTCGTCGCTGCGGGACGACCGCACTCTCTACCGCCGCCCGCCGCGCCACCAGCACCGCTGCTCGCGCTCGCGTCGCCGGTCCAGAGCGCGCACCCCGTCGCTCCCGCGGCGCCGGTGGTTGTAACCTCACCGCGCGCGCACCACCACCCTCACCACCCCCCGCATCACCACGGGCAGTACCAGCAGGGCTCGCCGTCGTATGCCGCGCCGGGACACGCGCTCGTGTCGCCGCGCCACCAGCCGCCGCCATCGCAGGCGGGAACGGGCGGCGGTGCGCCGCCATTATCGGGATCGGCAAGCACCGCGACGTCGCCGCAGTTTGCCCACCAGTACCAGTACCAGTACTCGACCAGCTCGCCGCCCGCCCGACCGTTGCCTTCCACGGCACCAGCGCCTGGTGCTCCCGCGCCGGGTTCGGCTAGGTACGCCGTGTCGCTGATCCCTGCGTCGACTCGCCTTGCTCACTCCCTCGCCGTGTCTCTAGTAATGCCCCGGGCTCGCCGCCCGCCAACGGCGAGGTCTGGTACTACTACATGCCGCCACTTGGCTCCGGCGGTCCCGGTGCTGCGGGCTCGAGCGCCATGGCGGCCGCCGCGGCTGCTGCCGCTGCCGCTGCCGCCTCGTCCGGGTACTACCAGGGCAACAGCGGCGGCGGCGCGCAGCAGCCGGCACTCGTCGGTCCAGCGCCTGCCGCGCGACGCGACCGGAGAAAGGGGAGCGGAAACGCGAGCCCTCCTTCGTCATCGTCGCCCGCAGACTCGTCCCCGCCCCCGCCCACCGCGGCCGCCTCCGCGCCCGGCGGGGACGATCCACGCCCCGCACCTCAGCATCCGCTGCACCACCAGCTCCAGCACCACGCGGGCCACGCGTACGTCCAGCAGCCGCTGCAGCACCTCCAGCAACAGCAGTTCCTCCTCCTCCCGCGCCGCACCAGCACGCAGCACCCGCAGCAGCAGCACACCAACTCGGCCTCGGTCTCGTACGCCGACTCGTTCCGCGCGCCGGATGTCGTGACCAGTTTCCGTAGGACGAGCGGCGACAACGCCGGGATCCCCGAGCGCGCGCGCCGGTACAGCAGCGCGCTGAGTACCCGCCCGTCGCTGCACGAGTTCCAGGGCGCGCAGCACGCGCTCGCGTACCAGGTCCCCGGCCCGCGCAGCGGCGTCGTGCCCGCGGCGCTCGCTCAGCAGCAGGAGCAGCGTGCGCGCGGTTTCGCGCCGCCGGTGGCGGCCGGTGCGCACCGGCAACACGATCCAGCTGCGCCGTCTCGGACTGCGGCTCCCGCTGGGCCAGCACCTGCCGCCGCCGCCCACGGCCCACTACTCTCGCCCGCCTCGACGACGGTGACGCCCGTCCTCGTCAAGCGCCGCAGCTGGTCCGCCGAGGCCGGCGACCTGATCCTCCCGCTCGCCGCGACCGCCGACGAGGTCGAGCGCCGCATTGCGTCGACCGCCGCCGCGTCGTCCTCGATCACCGCCACCGCCGTTAAGCTGCTCCAGGCCAACGCGTCGCGCGCGCTGTTCGCGAGTGCGCCACCCGCGCCTGCCGCGGCACCGACCGCGCAGGCTGAGGTGGTTCCGTCCCCCGCGCCAGCGCAGCAGCAGCCGCCGAAGCAGCAGCGGCAACGCAGCGCCAAGGCTGACGACGAGAAGAGCGGCGGCGGTAGCAGCAACGGTGGGTCGGCCAAGAAGCAGCAGCAGCAGCAGCTGTCGTCCGCGCCAGCCACCCTGGGCACCGCGTCGCCGACCGGCAAGAAGAAGAAGAAAAAGTCAGCCGCGGCCGCCGAGAAGGCGCGGCAATCGGCTGCCCTCGCGCCCAGCCCCACGATCCCCGCGTCCGCTGCGTCGGCCATCGCCGCCAACATCCCGATGCAGCCGTGGAACGACCCGGTCCCCGCCGTCGGTACCGCCATTGCAGCACCCGCTGCGTCGGCGCCCGCCGAGCCCGTCGAGTCCTGGCCGCTCCCTGCACCCGCGTCGGCGCCCGGATCGCGCCGCTCGTCCATTGTCACGCTCGGCGCTCCCGGCGCTCCGACCGCCGCCGAGATTGTCGCGAGGGCCGCGGCGTCCACGGGGGTGCCGAACTCCGGTTCCGCAGCGTCGGCGCGGACGTCGGCGAGCCCCGCGCGGCCTGCTCACCTCGCGGTCGCCGCGCCGGCCGCGCCGCCCGTGGTCAACGCGTGGAACTCGGGTACGACGACCGCCGCAGCTACGATTGCGGCAGCTGCTGCCGCTGCTGCGGGTGCACCCGCGCCCGGATCCGCGGGCCCCGCGGCTGCATCGGCCGCCCGGTCCACGTCGCCGCCGGCCAGTAGCGCCGCCCGGTCGACGGGTGGTAACGACAACTCGGACGCTGGCAGCGCCTTCTCGTGGGCGCAAGTGGTGCAGAAGGCGCCCGTGCCGTCCGACTCGCTGGGCGGGTCCGCGGTCTCGGCGACGTCCTCGCCGCATCCGTCGCCCGTGCGCGGCGGCGTCAGCGCTGGGCTCAGCAGCGGCCCGCGCGGCCGGTCGGGTGCAGCGGCATCACCGGCTTCAAGCGCGGCTGCCTCGGGTTCCGCGGGTAACGGCAGCACCACGAGCAGCAGCGGTACCGCGAGCTCGGGCGCCAACGGCACGACCTTCGGCGGCAACGGCAGCCAGCACTACGGGCACAGCAAGTCGGTCAAGCACCGCGACCTCGACGGCGACTGGCGCCGGCCGGGCAAGTCGCCGACTCCCGGTAGCAGCGGGGGCCGCGGCACGCCCGCGTCGCCCTCGTCGACTGCCGAGTCGAGATCCGCGTCCAGCAGGCCAAGCGCCGCCGCGGCTTCGACGTCGCCCGGACGAGGAGCCGGTGAGCCCGCTGCCGCGATCGCAGCGGGACCAAGGCCCACGTCGCCGGCGGCGGCAACGGCCGAGTCTTCTTCCTAGTCGTTTTGTTGGTCCGATTTTTTGGTCGCGATGCTTCTCCCATCTACCCATCCCATCGACGTCCAACTCGTCCCGCGGGTGTTTCCGCTTTTTGATTCATTCTATCGATACACTACCCCACCTTACAGGTAATCCTCGACCGTTCTTGGCGCTGGGACGTGGGCAGAGCTTGGTCAGCTGGCGAGTGGAATGAAAGCGGTCACACCGCGGACGCGTTGTTCATGTCGCGCCTCAACCGAGTGCTACGACGGTCCTGCGTTCAAGTCATAAAAAAATGGGGATATATTATACGGATGAGAAATGAAACTCTTCATCATCTCAAGTGTTGTTGATGGCGAGAACTCGACGCGGCCCAGCAGCCTCGCGAATCCGCGCGAGGCCAGCGTCCGTCATGGACGTGCCCTGAACGCAAAGTGTCTCGAGGCGCGGCGGCAGGTGCTGAGCGAGCAACACCGCCGACGCGTCCGTGATGTCCTCGTTGACGCGGAGATCCAAATGCACAAGGGACTTCGGCAGCGCGGGGACGAGGTGCTGCATAACGGGGTCAGTGAGACCCGTCGCGCGCAGGTCCAGGAACTCGAGCCGCGGCAGCAAGTGCTTGGCGAGCGCTCGCACGCCGACGAGCCCGATCAGCGAACCTTCCAACGAGAGCAGTCGAAGCGAACGAGGCAGGCGGGGAACAGCTGCAGCAAAGGCGTCAGGAGTCCACGCGTGCGTTCCGATGACCAGCTCCTCCACGCCAGCAGGGATGCGTTCGAGGAAAATAACGAGAAGCTCGAGGTCTACGGCGAACAAGCCAAAGTCGAGGACCTTGAGCGCCGCAGGGAAGCGCTCTGCGAGTTCGCGGGCCGAGTCCTCTGTGTAGTTCAGACCAGAGATGCGAAGTACCTCGAGACGACGCGGACCGCCAGCACGCCTGCTTTTTACGGGCTGAGTCCGTTCTCACCCACATTGACCTCGCGCAGACAGGGTGGGAAGGACTACTCGACCTTGGCGTTCGCGGACTGTCCAAGCTCGTTGAAGTATAGATCCAGGCGCTCGAGCTGGACGGGGAGTAAGCGACAATTGATTGAGAGCCCAAGACCCGTCATCATGTTGTGTGCAAGGTCCAGGGCACGGAGAGTCCGCGGGAGAAGGGGGAAAATCGCACGCGCGGTCTCGTCGTCAATGCCGCAGCGCACGAGCGTCAGGGACGAAAGCTGCGGCGGCAGGCCATGAAGGAGCAGCGGGACCGATGCGGGGTAAAGAGGATTCGAGCTAAGCTTGAGAGTGCGAAGCTGCCGAGGCCAATCCCAGTCGCGGCGGTAGCGACCACCGTCGGTCAGAGGAAACCAATTAGCCGACAAATCGAGCTCATTTAGCGTGGCGGGGAAGCGGAGCGCGTACAGGCGCGGTGGGTCGATGCAGCAAGCGATCAGGGCAAGCGCCGTGAGCGCTTGATTCGGGCTGTCGAACGCGTCGCGAAGCCGCTGGACGCCTGCATCACTCAAGGGCTGCTCCTCGCGTCGTAGGGTCGTGACTTGGCCAGTGACAATGGCCGCAGCAGCTGAATCCACGCCAGCGGCAAACGCGGGCGGCGCAGAGTAGATCTAAGAGCAGACGCGGCTGAGTCGTTTAGGGACACGTGCAAGCCGGAGTCGCGGACCCATTCGAGTGGCCGGAGCTGGCGTGCGTGCTGCGCGACGAGAAACTCTTGGTGGTAGAGCGAGACTGGCATTCCCAAGGCGACGCGCTTGTCGAAAACAGCCGTGTGGCCTCGACGCGTCGCCTGCTCCACAGAGTAGAAGGGCGAGTACAAGAGCATTGCGCGGTGGACACGCGGAATCAGGTCCATGCGCATCACGCGCGCATACTGCACAAGAGCCGCAGGGTCGTCCTGGGCGCTCAGCAGGACGGCGGGGACCAGGATACGCTCGATGATGTGGCGGATGTGAAGAGAGGCCGGCATCGCGGTTAGTTCATTTGATTCATCAGCGTTGCGGAGGGCGAACGGGGAGAAGAGCGAGGACCGTTCGCGGAGAACGCGTCGCGTTTTGACCGAGGGACTCGCTCGCGCCAAGACACAGCGAGCACTTGCCTTCTCACTGCTTCTCTCCCCTTAATGATGACAGGATGCAAGCTGATGCAACACAATGTTGACAGACCAAGTCGTCGTCGTACGTGACCAACATGAAGAAGAGCTGTCACAGGAGCCGGCGGCAACCGCTTTGACACTGCGAGGAAGATTATGGCCGACTTGCAACGCGCCGTCCAGAGTGATATACTGTCGAGTCAAACCCGATCTTGACCTGGGTGGCAGGATGCCATCGAATGTCGTGCTTTGGTAACTGCTTTTGCCTGGTCCTCACCGGCCACCTGCTCGTCCCCCGCTGGCATGCATTCCCGAGCCGCACGACCTCCGTTCGAGCCGACCTACATGGACGTGCTCACAGCCTCGGCAACTTCATGGCGGGCCAGGTGAGTCGTCGCCACACGCGCACGCACGAGCGGGGCCAGCGTTTGGTGTGCGCGCGAGGTGCGCGCGAGGTGCGCGCGAGGTGCGCGCGAGGTGCGCGCGAGGTGCGCGCGAGGTGCGCGCGAGGTGCGCGCGAGGTGCGCGCGAGGTGCGCCGCCGCGAGCGGCTACCGCGGTTCGGTGCGCTTCGGGGTCCGCTGCTGCTCGTCGGCCGCAATCGCCGCCTTTCGCACCTGCTGCTTTATGACCTTGCGCTTTCGTAGCCTAGCCCAGCTGGCGGGCGGCTTGCTGCTTCGCGAGAGCATGGGTGCTGCCGCCTCGCTCAACTGGCGGCCACGGCGGCGGGAACCCCCTGGATCGTCGCCCTTGACGTGCGCGTGCACCCGCCGTACCGCGTTGATTCACGCTTTCGCCGCGCGGCCCGAGCGAGGCCTTAGGATGCGTCCGTTGCTCAGCGTACTCACGCTTACCTCGCGCGTGCGTGCCGACGGCGACCCGAATTCGCGCGGTCTACTACCCTCCCCGCCACCCATGCCGACACTCTGACGAGACTGAGTGAGCGGAGGGAGGCACGCACGCGTGGTGATAATGTGCGGCGCCTTTGTTACGACGCTCGGGCCAGAAAGGCGTCTGTCTGGACTTGCGCGCTCGCGCGCGTGCGCCACGATGGCGCGGCGGGGACGCTGGCCGCCGCCCGGCCCAGCCAGCCCGCCGCCCGCCACCCGCCGCCCGCCGACTTAGACACATGAATTCAACCCCCAAAAACAATAATTCTTGTTTATCACTGAATCGTGATCAGGGACCATCAGGGACCCCAGAAATGCAAAAATCCCCGAGTCAAAGCATGGGGGTGTTGAGATCGTGTTCGGGCGCGCCGAGGCGAAAAAGTTTTTCACTCGCGGTCGTCGCGACGAGCTCGCGGCGCGGGATGGCAATTCAAGCACGTAACGCTCAATCTGGCAGCTCCCGACCTGTCTCGGATCTGGCTCAAACTTTGCACGTAATCTTCTGATATATCATGAGATATTTTAGACTAGTGAGCATAATTTTACGGCGTCGTTTGACGGCCCTGCACGCATCGGGGGGTGGTTAGTTCACGTATTCGAGCTCCACCTCGCTCGCTCACTGGGTTGGCCATAGGGCCGGGCGGCACTCTGCTCCCACTGCTCGGGCCCGCGACCGCGTCCACTGGCTTCGCTCGCCATCCTTTGCCCACGATCACAATCGCCGCTAATCAGCATCATGACCGCCGCCGGGTCGACCAAGGCAAAGCGCGGCAACATGGCCGCCGGGTCGACGACCAAGGCGAAGAAGCAGCAAGCAACATGGCCGACCGCCGGGTCCTGGACCTGCGTGTGCGCTTCACTCGAGCTATGCATGCGGCGGGGCGGGGCTGTTCTGCTGGTCGCGCAGTGGCGCCTCGAGGGGCGGCGTGCGTGTGGTCGACGCGGCGGCGACGCGCGAGACACGGGCGCTGTAGTGGCGGCGGTGGCCGTTCCAAGGCGCGCGCGCGCGAGGAGGTGTGTGCGCCGCCTCGTACGCGGGAGGAACGAGCGGCGGGTTGCCCGACGTTCATGAGCTCGCCGTCCGCGAGCTAAGCTAACCCGTTGCGTCCGTTTGATGTTCCCGTCCGGCGCGCGCCCAACCTGTCGTCGTCCAACCTGTCGTCGCCCGCGATCGCGCCCCCGCGACGGCGCGCGCGCAAGTTCGGAAGTTCGGCATGCCGACCGCCGCCGAGCTGGTTGACGAGAACGAAGATCCCCACCCGACTCGCGTCCTGCGGTCGGCCGACCTCACGCGCATCGCCACGCATCGCCAAGAAGCGGGGCGGTCCGCGGCGAAGGAGCCGTCGGCGCTGTTTGGCGTCGACCTGCTGTCGCGCGAGGACATGAGCTCCGAGGAGGACGGCGATGTGGCCGGCACGAAGCATCGCGGCTTGGGCGCCACCAAGTACGCGAGATTCGCGCCGAGCCGCGCCGCGCGGAAAAGGGTTGCCGATGTGGCACGCGTCCAAGAGGGACCTGGCCCGACGCGACGACGGCAGCATAAAGTAGAAGCGGGGCCGGCTGCCAGGATGAGCCGCGGCACGCAGCGGCGCTCGAGGACGGCGACGCTCTCGCCGGGTAGCGGGGAGCATGTTTGGACGCAGCAAGGTTGAGCGTGGACGGCGACAGGTTGAACGCGCGCACCTGAGCGCGAGAGCGAGAGCGAGGCTTCATCCAGACGGCAAAGCAGTAGCAAGCGGTCGAGGAGCACGGTGGCGGAGGACGTCGTGAAGGCTGGACGGAGCACGGAACGCCGAAGGCGAGAGATCAAGCAACCACGGCGCCCGCCGCCAGGCTCGCGAGCGACCGAGCCAAAGCGTGCTGCTGCTGGCGCTGCTTCGGGTGGCAACGATCCAAGGGGCGGCGGCGGCTTACAACGGGTGTGCAGCTGGCGTGTGCCGGCACACGCGGGGGCAGCGGCAGCGGCAGCGGGCAGAGTGTCGCGTGCGCGCGGGACGGCCATGCCACCGACCGCAGCCGCTCCAGCACAACGGCCGCAGCGAGGGGGCGATGCGCGCGAGGGCAAGTCGCTCGAGGTTTGGCGCGCCCCGCCAGCGACAACAAGCGACGAGGTCATGGGCGCATGGTGCCGCCGCGGCATGTGCGACGTGTTGATGTGGTATACATGGATGCGTTTCATGGAGTGGTGAGGTAATATAGCGGGTCGTGATCAGGCGAGAGAGCGAGGGCCGCGCGCGGCGACGAGGCGCCCTTTATACTCCGCCCGCGCCGCGCCCCTGCTGCCTGCCACGCGGCCACCGCCACCGACAAGGACTCTGGCGCTCTGACGCAAGCAGCGAGCAGCGAGCAGCGAGCACGAGCAGGATACGGCGGGGTCCGAAGCCGAACCACCGCCGCGGCGGCCTCGGCTGCGGGCGACTGGAGCTCGCCGTGGGAGGTCGTCGGTCGTCGGTCGGCGGCGCGGTCGCTTGGCCCGTGGTGCGCAGGTCACGCCCGACTTGACAGCGACGACGAACAGGCTGCGCACGCATCTTGGACCACCGGGTCGACCGCATGGGTGAGGTCGATCGCGCTCGCGACGCCGGCATGGCTCGCGAGCCGGGACGGCTGACCGCGGCTTCGCGATCACACGCACGCACCCGCGCGCGCTCGCAAGCGGCGAATGCAACGACGCGGGAACGCTTGAGCGGCCAAGCGTCAGGTTCGGGCGAAGGCATCGAAAGGCATCGAAAGGCATCGTAAGGCTGCGGGCGCAGCACAGCAGCACGCACGCCCGGCGCGGCCGTTTCGATGGCGCTTCGCCGCGCCGTACGGTACCACCAGCCAGCGTGACGGCCGAGACGTTGCTCAGCTGGCCGGCCGGCTGCGTCCACGGACATGCCGACGTTGATCCCACAGCTGCGCCGCGCTCGTTCGCTCAGGGCGGCAACGTTCGGGGGCGGCCCACACCGAGCCGAGCGAGAATCGGAGGTCGTCGGTGCGCCCAGCCGCTGCTGCAGCGGGCGCGCCGCGCGAGGAAGAAACGAGGGCCAGAAGCCGCGGACACATAAAGTACAAGCCGAGAGAGGTAGCTGTAGCGAGAGACGACGGGCCTGCTGGTAGTCCGCGACGGGGGCGGCGACAGCGGATGGCGCGCGCGCCGCTCGAGCTCCGACCGTCGTTCAGACTTTGGGGGAAGAAGAGGGCGTGTGCGAGCAGGAGCAGCAGCTCGGCACCAGCTCGGCAGCGACGACTCGACTCGACTCGAGGTGCGCCGAGTTGGGGAGGGCAGGGCGAGCTGATTCGAAGCAGGGGTCCGCAGCGTCGAGGACGGGCGGTGGTCAAGGGCGATGGCGCGCAAACGACACTCAAAGCGGTGCACGGCCGTGAGCGGAAACGTCGGTCGGCGCGACTGACGGGGGCAGCAGGTCAAGCCGGACGCGGTGGAGCAGAGCAGGGCGACGCGCGCGTTGGGTTGCACACGGAGGAGTGGCGACGACCGAGGTCGACGGCGCGGACGTGCGCGTGCGAAGGCCGTCGAGCTCGCGGGCGAGGGCAAACGCGCTGGCTGGCACGTAGAGCGTGGAGTGGTGGTGGTGGCGGCGGCGGGCAAGCGCGGCGGGCAAGCGCGGCGGGCAAGCGCGGCGCATGCGACAGCAACCGCTCGGCCACATGCATACGGAACGAGGAGAGGACCACCAGCTGTGCTGCTCTTTGGAACCGGCGAGCGGTTGCTGCAGCGCCCGAGCGCGAGCGCGAGCGCGAGCGAGAGCGATCCCAAGGGGCGAGCAGCCCGCGGAGCACGCTGCGGGCGAGGTTCATGCGATTCCATCAAGTTACAGTGCCACGTCGTGCCTTGCCTTGTTGAGCGGGGTGCCTGACCGACCGAGGCCGCGCCACGCCACGCGGTGGCCATGGCCGTGGCCGCCGCGCTGCGCGTCCTTGTCAGCTGACGGCGACTGACGCGTCGCGGGGCGCGCTTCGGGAGGGAGAGGTGAGGAGGCCCGAGCCTTCCTCTTCTTCTCTCTCTTCGCCGACTGACGCCCCATGCACCATGACCATGAAAGCCGATGCAACGTGATAACTTGGTGCAACATCACGCCGGACAGGCCCTGACGCGGATCGGCGCCGTCGTGAGGTGCCCAGCCGCATCTGCTGTACCGCTACTACTGTATGACTGAGCTGAGCGTCAGTCGGACTGCTTCGTCAGCTATGCAGATGCAGCTCGTCCGTCCCCGTCGTCCTTGTCGGGAACGCCGCCTTCCGCTTGCCGTGCCCTACGTTAGTCGCGCGCGAACGTTTGCTTCAGCGGCGGGCCCCGCTAGCCAGCGTCCCTCGCTCGCTCGCCTCGTTCCGGTCCCCCTGTCGCCCCACGCCGCCGATCTGCACTGCCGAACCTCACCCGACCACCGTGACCGCTTCGTCGTCCTCGCCAGCCACCTGCTCGTCCCCCGCTGGCATGCATTCCCGAGCCGCACGACCTCCGTTCGAGCCGACCTACATGGACGTGCTCACAGCCTCGGCAACTTCATGGCGGGCCAGGTGAGTCGTCGCCACACGCGCACGCACGAGCGGGGCCAGCGTTTGGTGTGCGCGCGAGGTGCGCGCGAGGTGCGCGCGAGGTGCGCGCGAGGTGCGCCGCCGCGAGCGGCTACCGCGGTTCGGTGCGCTTCGGGGTCCGCTGCTGCTCGTCGGCCGCAATCGCCGCCTTTCGCACCTGCTGCTTTATGACCTTGCGCTTTCGTAGCCTAGCCCAGCTGGCGGGCGGCTTGCTGCTTCGCGAGAGCATGGGTGCTGCCGCCTCGCTCAACTGGCGGCCACGGCGGCGGGAACCCCCTGGATCGTCGCCCTTGACGTGCGCGTGCACCCGCCGTACCGCGTTGATTCACGCTTTCGCCGCGCGGCCCGAGCGAGGCCTTAGGATGCGTCCGTTGCTCAGCGTACTCACGCTTACCTCGCGCGTGCGTGCCGACGGCGACCCGAATTCGCGCGGTTTGCCTCCTGCCCGTGTCCAAGTAGGTTCTCTGACGAACCTGAATGCTCACATTTGCCCCAAGACCGCATTTATCTAAGCAAAAGGCCACGGTAGCTGCGTGGGGTGGAGAACGGGCACGGCCCGACGAGCCGTACGGGCTTGATCGTGGCAACGGCGACATTTATGCGCTCGGGCAGGCATTTCGCGTGGCCCGTGGTCGTGAACGGGTGGCGCGAGAACTGGCAGCTTGGCTCATGCGCGTGCGGCGGACAGAAGAGTGCGACGTGGGGGACGGGAAACGCGTCGTCATAGAGCTCGAGCATGGTAGCGCACTGGTACTCGAGTTTTGCGTCGGTGGCATCGAGCGCGTCGCGAAGAACGCCGGCGAACGGTACGGTGTAGTCAGATTCTCGGGGGGAGCGAGCGTCCGAGCGAAGAGACTGCCGCCAAACTTCGATCACGACCTGCCGCTGTCCCGAGTTTTAGGCTTGCCCTCAACTCGAGTCAACGAAGTTGATCAGAAAGCGAGGACGGTCGACATAAGGGCCCGTTTGGTTCAGATCAGGTGGATCAGCTGAAAAAGTTGCCACGTTTCACCTCACCCCCGTTCATCTCAGCGGCCGTGCGAACCAAACGCCCCGCTGGATGACCCCCCCCCCCCCCCGCAATAAAATCTTTCCCACCTCTTTGCAGCCGCACTTATTGCAACGAATCAACACCTAACCTCACGCATCGTGTTCTCGAGCCCTCAAACAACATGGGCAAGGGATACAACCGCAAGCTGCGCGGCCTCATGCTCACGGCCGCCCTCGCTCTCCTGCGACGTCTCGCTGCGCGCAACGAGCGCCGCTCGTGGGAGCCTATCCGCACGTCCACGCTTTCTGGCGAGTCGTGGGTTCAAGAGCTGCTGACGTGCAACAGCGAAACGCGTTTTTCGGAAATCGCCCGTATGCCCCGCGAGACCTTCAAGGCCATCTGCCGCCTGTTCCGCGACCGTGGCCTTCTCGCCGACGGCCGCGAGCTGTCCGTCGAGGCGCGCTTCATGGTTTTTCTTGTCATGGCCGGCGAGGGCAGCACCAACCGCAACCTCAGGGAGCGGTTCCAAATCTCTGGCGAGACCGCGTCCAGGGTTCTGAAGCAAGTGCTCGACGCTCTGTACCGCCTGATGCCCGAGTTCATTGTCCAGCCGTCCGATTCTACGCCCGTGCATGAGCGCATCGCCCACGACCCGAAATACGCTCCGTTCCAGAACGCGGTCGGCGCGCTTGACGGAACGCACATCCCGTTTGTTGTGCCCACTAAGCTTCACGACTCGTTCCGAAACCGCAAGGGGACCATATCCTCAAATGTCCTCGCTGCCTGCGACTTTGACTTGAACTTCACCTATGTTCTCGCAGGGTGGGAGGGCAAGGCGCATGACTCGCGCGTGCTCTCGGACGCCTTCGCCCGTGGGTTCAAGATCCCCGCCGGCCGCTTCTACCTCGCCGACGGCGGCTACGCAAACCGCACGTCCATCATCGTGCCCTTCCGCGGTACCCGCTATCATCTTCGCAAGCTTGCCCGCGGCAAGGATGGGTACGTTCTCACTGCCATGACCATCACGTTGGCGCCATCTCATCCGCTTCATCAACGTACGTAGAGTTAAGAACCGCGAGGAGCTTTTCAATCTGCGTCACGCGTCGCTCCGCAACTCTGTTGAGCGTATCTTTGGCGTGCTCAAGAAGCGGTTCCGCGTCCTCTCGATTGGCGCGGCCTACCCAATCAAGACTCAAGTCAAGCTTGTGTACGCGCTCTGCACGCTGCACAACATGATCAACAAGTGGAACCAAGGCGGCGACGCCTTCTTTCGCGACGCCGAGACGGAGCTCCGGCGCGCGCGGGACGCGGCGCGTGAGGCGCGTGTGCGTGGGCGCGAGCCCCTGAACGACGAGAACGAGGAGGACGACGAGGCCGCTGTCCTCGAGGCCTCGCTGGACGGAGCTCGTCAGCGCGGTATCTCGCTTCGGAACCGCATCGCAAATGTTCTTTGGACCGAGTACAGGCGCGTCATGGCCGCTCGTGGGACCCGTCTTTGAAGGCGCGAAATAATTGTTGTACCCGCATGCATGCTGTAATATACTGATTTGTCAAGTACTATAATGTTATATAAGCGATTCTAGATGATTTGACGCGTCGCTGAGGTCAGAACGCATCGGTGGAGACGCGTCGATCAATCACGTGACGTGTGAGACACTTTGCGAACCACGCGTTTCTCAACGAGTCGCGTCATTTTCGAGCGAAGGGTAACGATTGAAGATACGATGGACACAAAGCCAGATGTATTGGACACAAATGGGCGAGAACAAGGCCAGGAAGCAACGCGAGGGGAGGGGGACATGTGCGAGTGAGCTACTGAATGAAAATCTCGAGGATGCGCTTGCGCTTCGATTCGGACACGGCCATGACGCGAAGCGCTTGATCCTCGGTCAGGCGGGTGGCGACGTCGATCTGGTACTCTTCATTGTCGTTGTACGCGTCCTGGACCCATTCAAGTGCGGCGGTCAGGACGGGCTTGGAGTCGGCGGTCGCGACGCTCTGGAACACCTCCTTGATGCCCATGAGGAATTCCGAGTCCGAGAGGCGACGCGAGCTGCTGTCCGAAGTGCGGCTGCGCTTGCTGGCGGGGGCCGCGTCGTCTTGACCATCGACACCTTCCACGTCACCAGACTCCTTGCCGTCCTGCTCGAGGTGCGAGTACTCGCCGGTGGTGGTCGAGCCGCCCCACGAAGGAAAACAGCGTTTATATAGGCCGGGAAGCACAGCCTGAAGGTTTCGGGGGCGAGCAGACGGGCAATTCAGCGACGAGGGTTCCATTCAGCTCATCCGGGGGTCGACCCAAACGCCGCGATGAACGCGACGGGGTGAAAATGCCACGTTTCAGCTGGGTGAACACCGGACCGTGTAAAATCGATTGATCCACCTGATTCACCCCGGAACCAAACGGGCCCTAAAGTAGAAACGGGGCCGCTGTGCGCGCGTGCGATTCGAGTTCAGCGCAGGCGGGGGCCTTGGCCGCGAACCACTCGCGCGGGAGGGCCGCGTTGAGGACAGACACCGCTTCCGTATCGCTCGGGTACGCGGCGCGGAAGCGGCCGAGGAAGTCGGTGCAGGCGTCGCGGAGCGCCGTTTACGGCGGGCGCGGCGCGCGGACTGCGCAGGTCGAGCGCGAGGACGAGCTTGGTGACGAGCACGATGGAGCTGAGCGCGAGGAGCTCGCGGACGATGGCGGGGTCCGCGGTCCAGTGGCCCGAAGGGGCGTCGACGGCCGTGAGCGCGTCAAGGTCCGCGACGAGGGCGATGACCGGCGCGAGCGCGCGGCGTTCCGTGACGACGAGCTTGTACAGGTCGGCGGCGTACCCGACGGCGCGTTCGACCTGGTTGTGCTGGATGGCGTGCGAGCGATTCCTGAGCACCTTGGCCGTCGTCGTCATGAGCGCGACGAGGCGGAGGTGGTAGACGGTCACCTCGTCGACGAGCGGCTTGAAGGCGACGCGCGGCGATGGGCGGCAGCACGACCACGTCCTCGGACACGGGGATGTGTGCGTGGCGCCACGACAGGCCCATGTCGCGGAAGTGCTTGGGTCGGCCAACGCCTTCTTGCGCACCTGCAGCAGAGTCGACGCCTCGTGCATGGTGAGCTCCGCCATGAGCTCGGCGAGCGGGAGCGGGACCTCGGCGACGCACGCGAGCTGCACCAACCGGGACAGGATCGGGCCGAGTCGGGCGTCGTGGTACGCGCGCGCGGCGGCGAGCTGCGTGGCGCACGGCTCCGGGTAGTGGTGGAGCGCGTGGCCAAACGCGGACGTGGTGGGCGCGGGGAGGTCGGGCGTGTTCTGGTTGTGGGACAGCGCGTCGCTCTTCTGGGTGATGATGGGCAGCAGCGGCTCGGGACCGCCGCGAGGCGCGCGCGGAGCCACTCGATGGTCGGGTTGGTGGACATGTCGTTTTCGCGGATCTGCAGCGCGAGGCGCACCTGCAGCTCGAGCTCGAGGCTTCCCTGCAGCTGGCGCATGTAGTGGTAGCTCCATGAACGCGAGCACGAGGTGGATCCAGGCGAGCCCGAGCTGCTCAAGGTTCGACGTCGCGGTCGAGACAATCTCGGTCGCGCTCGCGATCCGCGTCGCGGTCACGTCGCGGGCACGTTGCGCAAAAGGTGCATGCGGGCGGCGACGAGGTCGCGCTAGAGCGCGGTGAGGTCGAGCTGCAGGTTGAGCTCGTGCTGCACGAGGCACTGCGACCACATGGACCACGCCCACAGGAGGACGGGGAGCGCGGCGTGGGCGTCCCCCAAAACCGCGGAATCGAGCATCGCGGCGGCCATGCCGGCTTCGAGTGCGCCGAGGAGCGGGTACAGTGGCACGACGAGTGGTGCAGGAGCAGCGGCGGGTGCGGGACGACTTGACCTTCGTTGACGAGCTCGGCGGGGACGGCGGCGAACCCGCTCATGACGGCGTCGTCGGCGTCGTCGGCGTCGAGCCCGTGGTGGAGCATGCAGGCAGGCGCGACGGCGGCTGTAATGAACTCGCGGGCCGCGTGGCCGCGGGCGAACCAGGTGAGCATGGGCTTCCGCAGGGCGGGGCCGCGAATACCCTTGACCTCGAGGTGGTGCGGGGACGGGAGCGGGTGGAGCGCGATCGCGGCAGCGGCGGCGGCCAGGCTGCCCAGGAACTCGCGGCGCGCGTGCACCGCGCCACGCGTGATGGCGCGGGAGAACAGGCGAATTGCGGCGGCATCGGGCAGGTCGAGAAGCGGCGGCAGCGCGTCCTCGCCCGGGATCGACAGACCAGCCTCCTTTACGTCGCGGCGCGCGATCGCCCAGGCAGGGATCGCCGCGACGCGGGTCGCGAACGCTGCGTCGCGGTCGGCGCGCAGCGTGTTGACGTCGAGGTGCATGACGTGCAGCAGGTCAGGGCCGAGCAGCGCGTCGATCAGCGTGCCGGCGGCGGGGTTCAGGGCGGCGTCGTGCTTGGCCGCGCCGACAGACGTGAGCTGGCTGAGCCACGACTCGGAGATCTGGTTGAGCGTCTCGACGCGCTGCTCGTCCACGAGCTTGCACTGGAACCAGTGGAACGGCGTATCCTGCAGGCCGCACGAGCACCGAGATGCCTTGAAGTCGGCGTCCCAGCACTGGATGCAGCGGGCCTTGGGGTTCGGCTCGGCGGCGCACTTGGCCCTGCCGCAGGTGGGCACAGCGATGCGGCCGACCGAGTGCAGCGACTCGCGGCACGGCAGCTTGTTGGCGAGCGCGCGCAGGCGGAACAACGTCTCCTTGTTCTGGTCGCGCGAGGTGCGGCGCACGAGTGGGCGCGACCCGCCGTGGGGCGCGAGCGCGGTCGCCTCCCAGTCGAGCTCCTCGGCCTGGGCGGCGGCGGCGTTCGCAGCTGCTACAGCGGCGGCTGCAGCGGCGTTGGTGGGTACGGGCTCGGGCGGCGGCGGCTGCGCGAGCGCGAGGTGCGCCACGTTCTCGGCGAGCACCGCGTCGGCCTGCGCGAGGTCGCGCATGAACTTGCGCGAGTCGCCGCCAATCTCGTGGTCGAAACAGGCTGGAACGTGGTGGAGGTCCGACTCGGTGCGCGTGCGTTTCGAAAAGTACGCGTCGGTGGCGGACGGCTGGTTCGCCGCGGCCTTGGCGGCGCAGTCGGCGGCGTTGTTGGGCGTGGTCGGGTCGTCAGCGTGGCCGCGGACCCACGAGAAGGTGACCTTGACGTTGCGGTCGCGCAGCGCGAGGCGGAGCGCGGACCACAGGTCGCTCGACGCGCACCGGACGCGCTGGCGCACCGTCGCCGTCGGCGAGAGCTGCGTGCGCGCGGCCTCGATGGCGGCCTGCGAGTCCGAGTAGATGTGCAGCGCGGTCCCGGCGGCGACTTGCGACATGGCGAGGACGAACGCTTGGATCTCGGCGCGCGTCAACGAGAACGGGCCGGGCGGCAGCTTGGCGGCGGCGATGTGGCCCACGTCGTCGTCCGTGACGCCGTTGGCGGCCGCGCGGCAATCAGCATCGTGGCGCGTGGCCGTGTCGTAGTCGTCGGGCAGCGGGAACACGGCGGCGGAGCCCGCGCGCGCGACGCCCTCGGGGCCCGGGCGGTCCGCGTAGTACGAGCCGTCCGTGTACGCGAGGACGACGTTGCCCGGGGTGGGCATGATCTGGAACCCGACGGCGCGGACAGGATCGATGAGCGCGGCGGCGGGGCGGGGGCGGGTGTGGCGGAAGACGAGCGACGGCGCGCCGGCGGGCGCGGCGGATCGTCGTCCATGGGCGGCGCGGGCGGGTACATTTCCTGGCCGTGGCTGATGTCCGTGATCCGGGCGTGGTTGCGGTTCGCCACGTCGAGCAGGATCTGGGCGACGTGGCGGTCGTCGGCGTTCATGCGCGCGTTGCCGTTGTCCGTGAGCGGCACGTGGAACTCCTTGACGAGCTGCCGCACGTCCTTGGTCTCCATGCGGCGGAGCATCGGCAGCGTGTACTTGCGCCCGATGAGGCCGTCGTCGTTGTCGGGTGGGTACTCGAGCAGCGTCTCGAGCGTGTACAGGGGCAGCCACCGGATCAGGTTCTTGGTCCAGACGCGGTCCTGGTTCTTCTTGCCGCGCACCGTCATGTCAGGCGCGACGAGGACCGTGGGCGTGCAGTTGCCGGCGACGATGAGGTTGTAGTCGCGGCGGCGGTCCACGATCGACATCCTGCGCCGCCGCATGAGCAGCAGCTAGTTGTCGAACCACACTCACGGCAGCTGGTTGGACATGGGCACGAGCGCGAGGTCGGGCCACTCGAGCGGCGAGAACGCGCACTGCGTCTGGAACTGGAGGATGCCGAGCTCGTAGCGCGCAGGCACGCCGTGCGGGCGCGGGTCGTTGAGCATCACGCACAGGTCGGTGACGTGCTGCTGCGTGATCAGGTCGGCCAGCGAATGCAGGCCGATGATGTCGCGGTCGTGCAGCATGGCTGTGGGGAACGTGTTGGGCAGCTTGTACTTGCGGCGCACGAGCGCGCGCGCTGACTGGTCAATGCGGTCAAGCTGCGCGAGCGACGGCACGCGGAACAGCGAGCAGTACGCTGCGGCGGTGAAGAAGACGGCGTTGAGCAGGTACACGGCGGCCTTGCCCGTGATGCGGCGGTCCTTGAGCAGGGCGAGGCACGTATTGGCTGCTTCGCGGCCGAGCATGGCGTGGTCAATGAACACGCCCAGGTAGCGGGACGACTTGCCGACCCAGGGGACGGGGACGCCGCGCACGACGATGGGCGCGTTCCGCGGGTCGTTGGGCCCGCCCGTGAGCACGCCGTCGTCCCACTTGGAGAGCATGCGGAGGACCGCACCCTTGGCCGGGTTCGCGTTGATGCGCGTGAGCCCGTTGAAGTCGTCCACAATGTCGACGATGCGTTGCAGGTGGTCGCGGTCGGATGCATAGAAGACGGCGTCGTCCATGTAGGCGACGGCGGCGACGCGGAGCGTGTCGAGCTGGCGGTGCGACGCGCGAAACGTGAACGGCGGCGCCGCAAACCCGCGGTTGGGCCCGACGTGGCGCAGCCCCGACCCGGCCTCGAGCGTGATGCCGAACCCGCGCGCGTCCTCGTCGTGGTCGGCGTCGCCCGTCTCGACCGTGAGCCGGTTGATCTCGCACAGGTTCACAGCAGCGGTGACTCGACGGCGCCCTGCGGGAACCCGCGCTCGATGCGGACCTCGTCCGACAGGCCGTACGCTGTGAGCACGCGCGCCGTGCGCCCGTGCAGCATGCCGTCAAAGTAGAAGTCGACAAACTCGGGCGGCAGCCGGATGCGCCGCATGGCGCGCTTGAGCAGGGCGTGCGGCACCGAGTCGAACGCCTTGGACTTGTCCTCGAAGTAGGCCCACAGCGGACCGTCCTCGATGCGCGCCTTGAGCGCGGCGGCGTGCAGGATCGTCGTCGTGTCGGTGCCCGGGATCGCCGAGTACCGCGCGCCCTGCAGGACGTCGTGCTCGCGCAGGACCGGGTGCATGCGCTCGAGCAGGATCTTCATGAGCACCTTGGACGCGGTCTCGAGCAGCGTGAAGGGGCGCGAGTTGGTCGCGTTGCCCGTGAACCCGGCGCTCGTCTTGGGGATCAGGTAGATGAGGCCCGTCTTCCACGACGCGGGCGCGGACCGCGTGCGCAGGCACGCCGCGAGCAGGGCGAGCAGCGCCGTGTGCGTCTTCTCGCCGGCCCGCTCGAGGAGCCGGACCGTGAGCCCGGTGCCGCCGGGCGCCTTGTCCTTGCCCGACGCGGCGAGCACGTCGGTGAGCTCCTTGTGCGTCGGCGCGGCCATGAGCCCGTCCCACACGTCGTCGATGATGCGCTGGAGCGGCGCAAACGCGTGCTGCCACCGGCCGGGCAGCTGCGCGTCGGGGTCGCCGTCGCCGTCCTCGTATCGGCTGAACCAGCCCTGGACCTGCTCGGCGACGACACGCCTGACCTCGGCGGGCTCGCGCGTGATGATCGGGCCGTCCCCAGCGTCGCCGTCGGGCGGGGCGGGGCACTGGACGTGGTCGACGGTCGCCTGCGCGCGCCTGGTCCGCGTCGCCGAGTCGATGAGACAGCGCAGCTTGTGCTCGAACTGGTCGTCGCGCGCGTCGGTGCGCTCCTCGAGGCGGCGGCTCGCCACGCCCATGTCGCACGCCGCGCGCGCCGCAATGATGACGCACGTGGTTGCCGCGGGCGGAGTTCGCCGCGGCCATGCGGTCGAGGAGCACCGCGAGGCTGTCGCCGCTGACGCGGAGCGGCGCGAGCGCGGGGCTCTACGCGCGCCAGTCCACCCGCGCGGCGAGGAGCGGGCGCCACCGCTTGACGCCCGCGCGCTCGATCAGGCCGTCGGCGGCGGGCGCGAGGTGCGTGTTGGGCACGCGCGCGTGCGGGGCGAGGACGGGCGAGTGGACGAGTGACGCGAGCGAGTGGCGCAGGAGGAGGGGCGGGCGCGGGATAATCGGGCCCTCGTTGGCGGGTTCTCGGCGGGAACGGCAGCGAACCCGCTCACGACGGGTGTTACGCGCGGCGAACTCAAATGCGTAGTCGGCGTCGCCGTCGGGCGCGCCGCAGACAATCACCACACGCTCGGCGCCGGCGACTGCAAAGCACTCGGCGAGGATGCGCGTGACGATCACGCGCGCGCGGAGCGAGGACGGGCGAGTCGACGAGCACGTTCAGCGGAGCGGGTGCATGTTCCACATGCCGCAGACCGCAGGGGCATGTGCGAGCAGGCGGTGCGTGGCGAGCGCGATGCCCATCGACTCGTGCGCCGTCGGTGCGGCGATGGACGACGCGGTCGGTCGGTGGCGCGGCATCCACGTCCATGGCTAGAGAGAGAGGGGGCCGAGTTCGGACATCAGGGACGAGTTATGTGGCGGATTGCGCGCGCAGCGAGCGCACCGTTGGCATCCTCAGATGCACCGCTGAGCGAAGCGGTCCGGCGGCGCTTGCCGGGAGCCGACTTGGCGGGGCTGCGGGAGGGCGACTCGTTCTGCAGAGCGGCGTGCACGATGAGTGCGACGAGGTCGAGGACGAGCGGGCAGCACGCGGCGACGACGGCGCGGGTGAAGTGCGGGTCGGCGAGCACGGCAGCGAGCGCGGTGAAGGCGGCCTCCTTGGCGTGGCGGTCCAGCGGTGATGGCGCAGACTCGGGGAAGGAGAAGCGAGGGTGGAGAGGGTGTCCGGGCCAGGTGCAGCCGACTCACTTGCGGCAGCGGCGAGGACGGTGCGGGCGAAGTGCAGATTGGCGATGTTTGGTTGATAGCATTGCAGCAAGTTGCGAGAGGTGAGGGCGAGTAGGGAGCACACAGGTTTGGAGTAGGTGCAGAGAGAGGCGGCGGGAGCGGGTCGCACAACACCAGCCGAAGGGGCTCCTGTCACTTCAATCCGCAGCCACGCGAGGCCGCGCCGCTCCTGGTTCCCTCTCCCTCTCCACTCCCTCGTCCCCTCCCTCTTACTGGCTTGGAACTCTACCGCACTCTATGCAACTTGTCGCAAATGATACATGACCTCTCTTGCTGCGACTTGTCCGCCCTTCCAATGAGACCACGGAGCTGGCCCTGCGCGTCGGGGCGGAGCCGTGCGTCGCCGCGTGTACACGGCGCACCGCGGGATGCGGGCAGTATCGCGTGCGGGACATGTCGCAATCCGCCAACCGTCCGTGAGACAAGGTGGCGGCGCTCGCCGCCAAGACGGCGAGTCGCTCGTTCTTGCCGCTCCCCGCTGTGTCTACGCAACCATGATAGGGCGGCCCTCGCTTGATATCGACCTGGCGTTCGAGCCCGCGGCGCTCACAGCGCTGCGCGACGGGGCTCAAGCAGGTCGCAGTTGCGCGCCCGCTGCGCCGCAACAAAGCGCGCTCGCCACGCACACGATCAACCAGTACCCGTCCCGTCGCCGTCCCTTGCAATCGCGGCCGTGAACTCGCCTCACCCGCTCGCTCGCTCGCTTGTCCCGTTCGCCTGCGCGCTCGTCCCGCCGCCCACGGGCGCGGTCCATTGTTGCGTGTACAGGGACCACGTTCTTGTCGCCCTAGGTCCCGCTCGCGCTCGCCGTGGTGCACGTGCCCATCACACCGACCGCGCGGTGCATCTTCCCGCGCGCACCCGTCGCGTGACGCGAGCTCGCCCTGCCCATGTGCTTTTCCCGCCGCGTGCGCCAGCTGCCGTCGCGCCCGTCACACCCGTCTGCATGCGCCATTCACCACCGCGTTTGACCCATCAGTGCGCGCAACGCCCGCACGCGATTCGACCGAGCGCGTGCAGGGACTGTGTGCTCGTCGCGTTGTATACGGGAGTAGCGCTGAGGGCAGTGCAGCGGTGCTGTTCGATGCCGCGTTGCTCGCGGGCATCGCTCCGCCAGCGGTCGTGGTCGCGGGCGTGTCGCTGCTCTTGCGCGCTTATTCTTATCGCGATTGTGAGCCCGCGCATATGACTCGCCTGCTAGGTCGACCCGTGCACCCGATTGCGTGACCCGCGCGCCACTGCCATGGCCGTCTGCCTTGATTGCGACTGTGAGTCCGCCGTCGCGCCGCAAATAGGACGCAATTTGGACAGAGCGCGCGGCGAGTGCGCCCTGAAGCAGCAAAGAGCTACTCGACCTCACGTCAGCCGCGCCGCGTCAATAGCAAACTGCGTTGCAACCACGCGATCTTCGTGGCGCAACTGCTTGCCGCGTCGCCGGGTGTGTAGATACGCTTTTCCTCGCCCCGCGGCCGTCGCGATTGGACTTGTGAGCCTCTGAAAGCTGTTGTAACGGAATCGGAGACGCTGCATGCGCGACCAACACAGCTGCCTTACTCTCAGTCAACTGCTGCAGCTCCGTACCAGCATCATCTGCGCCGCCGCCTGGCCTCATAGCGGCGGACGCGTTCGCAGCCACGCCCATCAACTTGCAGCGCGTGTGCGCGCTCATCAACGAGTACTACAACTGTCACGCTTCCCTGTCTCGCGATGCGGTATTGGCGAACGCTTGCGCACTGAACAAACGGCGCGGAGCATCGTTACGCGATGGCCTCGCTGCTAGGATGCGCAAGAACTGAGCGGGATCACGCACTCTTAGCGCATCTGCGCCCCACACGCCGCGCTCACGCAGCAAATAGAAAGCAAAGCGAAGAAAGAAACTTATAAAGCAGGGTATTAACGGCGCGTTGTTGCCTCAGAAAATGTGTGGGACGTGGGCTTGGACGACTAAGGGGATCGGACCTGGTCAAAGTGCATCTCAAACCCACGCGCGACGCGAGTCTACATGTGTATGGAGCGCGCCATCAACGAGCCAAAACGCGGCCAGAAATCACAAAAAGGTTGCGCTGGACAACGAGAGAGCCATGGGTCGGTCTTCCGCGTGGAAGCGAAGCAAAGCGTGATTGCAAAGTTCTGCACGCGCGCGCGTCTGTACACCCCGCGTTTTAAACTGTAGACTCTTGAGAGGGAGGATGGGCCTCTGGGAGTCGGTGCAGGCATTCCGTAAATACTTCGAGACCGCGTGACGGATCTAATGCAAGGGGGCTGAGAATCGACTTTACGAGCATGCGTTACAGAGCAAGTCAACGCGGATAAGTGTGGATAAATAGAATAGCCACACGGTGCCAGCAATCCAGAAGAAGTCGTACTGGGCGAAGAGAAAAGTGCGAAACTTGAGCAGAATTGAGGCAAACCAAGTGCTGCGGCGCAAGCGAACTCAAGCGAAAACGAGGATTGTGAACGAATCCCCACGATTCATTATTAAAAGGCCCGCACAGTGATACGAATGACTGTCCACTAATAGAACCTGCGCAGAAGAAGGTCGGCGTGGTACGACTTGGTTGCGAATTGCATGAGCAGCAAATGTCGTAGACTTAGTGCTTCATGTAGCGGGTAAACCTGAACAGCAATCAATGCGAGTGATAGAGGAGAATAGAAAACGAGAGTAGAGCAGAAAACAATGAAATAATAACGCCAAACACACTTTTCGAAATGGACGGCGGAACGTGATAAGGATTACGCAGTTCTGACTGGACAATCGTCTTGTGTATAATTTTATAAATTCAAATATATTACGTGGAGTGTATTCGTAAAGCAGGATTACGTAATATTTTAATCTGGCGAAAAAAACAATGATTACAAATT